>OX381608.1:24721980-26012980 GCA_947459985.1 Diloba caeruleocephala | reverse complement strand
CGGCATGCGCTTCGTAGTGAGTTTCCAAATATGAGACAAAAAAGTACAAGAAAACTTTAAAATCAAAACGTTAAAAGTTGATGGTTAGGTTGCTGTTTATGTACTTGTATAGATACAATAAATGCTACTATATGTATTTATTATACGGCATGCATACCCTGTACTCGGCAGCAGTATACAAATTGCGGCAGAACTTCGTAATATGCAGGGACACAACACGCACGTACAAACATACGCACACATTCAACTCTCAGACCAGAGGTAGTGAACTATACAGTGAGACTACAAAGCATCGCAGAAGAAAGAGGAGGCCCCGAGAATAAGATACGCTGTGTAATGTATTCCAGCTCATTCTTTTGCACGTTCAATCCTACAGATATACATGTTTGTCTCTTTCTACGTAACGCTTCAACTTTCCGAGTGTTACACTTGATTTTACCTCTCATAAAATTTCCGTACCGGGTCTTACGAGGGCGGCACTGAAAATTTCGGGAATCAAGGAAGTGACACAACATTACTATTTAAAAATGTATTTATTGCTTTTCGAAGTATTCTCCGCGAAATTTGACACATTTTTCCATACGATGGAACCAATCATTGAAGCAACCATTCCATTCGGAAGTTGGGGTCTCCAAAATGGCCGTTTTGTAGGCGTCCACAGCTTCTTTAGGTGATGAAAATCTCTGTCCACGCAATTTATTCTTTATTTTAGGGAAAGTATAGAAATCATTAGGGCTTAGGTCGGGGCTGTACGGCGGATGGTCTAATAATTCTATGTTTTCGTGCTCTAAATACTCTTTTGTTCTGTGCGCGGTGTGAGAACTCGCATTGTCGTGATGGAGGATGATGCGGCGGTTGCAGTTCTCTCTACGGAGTTCAGAAACGACCTGTGGCAAACAAATGCTAGCATACCATTCTGCATTAACCGTTCTTTGTCCCTCAAGAGGAATAGTCGTAACATGGCCGGTTTTGGAGACAAACGTGGCCACCATTTTTTTTGCAACACTCCGTGAACAAAAAATTTTTGTTGGCTTTAACTCATTTTCGAACACCCAAACTCGTGAGTGGTTTTTTGTTTCGGGTTCGTACGCATATATCCAGGATTCGTCACCTGATACGATGTTGTATACAGCATTTGAGGATCCTGCGTGGAATCTTTCGAGAGTTCTGACGCACCAAGTAACGCGAGCCGCTTTTTGCTCTTCACGTAGCAAATGCGGTATCCATCGGGAAAACAACTTTTTTACACCTAATTGTTCATGCAAGATTATTTGTATTTGACTCATGCCAATGTCTAAAGTTGCCTGAATTTCGCGGTATGTCAAATGTCGATCTTCCTCAATCAGCTTACGCACAGCATCAACGTTTTCTTGGGTGACTGCAGTTTTTGGACGACCTTGACGAGGATCATCACTGAGCTTGACACGTCCACATTGAAATTCAGCAAACCAGCGACAAATTGTGGTTTTGGATGGGGCTTCATCACCAAATGCAGAAATCATCCGGTCAACACACTGTTTTTGTGTTAAACCACTTTGAAAGTCATAATAAATCATCACTCTTGAATTTTCTCGAGTCAATTCCATTTTCTCAACGACTAAACAAGTTTGACAAAACCTTGTGACAAGACCGTGAATCTTTTTTTAAATAAATAAATGGTATTCGATTTGTAAAACCAAGGAGTTTTCAATTAAAAAGATTTTAATATGACAGGAACAGTGGAAATATTCCATTCCCGATACTTTTAGTGCAGCCTATGTATAACTCAAATCGTTTCTTAAGGACTAAACTCCAAAAATATGGGCACTATTGTATCTTATTTTTAATAAGTGATTTAATATAATACTGGGATGGACCAGGAGTGCTTAGCTTGGTTGACGCAGCGCCATGACGTCGTCGTGGCGGTCGAACTCGGTGACCTATCGCTCCCGGCCGTGATTCTGTCCATAATCCGAGGCGAGAGTGCGTGGGCAGCTGTTGCCTCCTTTTGCGAATACGAAATGTATAGAAGGCGGTGGAACCACAGAAAAAGCACCGGGTGCCGGGAGGTCTTAGAGTGAGATTCAGAAACGAGACTAAGCGTGAACTTACGCTTCCATCTGTCAAAATTAGGGGCGTAAGCAGTGCATTTTGACAGATGGAAGTGTAAGTTCAAGCTTAGACTCGTTTCTGAATCTCACCCTTAGACTATATCTTTGCAGCCTGCGGCCGGCGGCTTGGGGCAACCCGTCGCTCGATTAGAGACAGGCTCTAGACCATTCTTTCCCAACGTGGGCGATAACGCCCCCTTGTGGGCGCTGCAGGCCTAAAGGGGGGCGGTAAGAGACCCAGAAAAAAAGGGGGCATTGTGTAGGGCTTTGGGGTCGATTTATAATTTCATCTACCTAGCTAGGAAGACTCTTAGACACCGACTGAGCTCTCGACTCTCGACTACATCTTGTGAACATCAACTAATATTAATTAAGATATAGCTCAAACTCGGTTCGATACAAAAGACCGCGGGCAATCATGTTTTAACAAGTTTTTGTTAAATAATCCGAATTGTACATTCCTATACCAATCGGCTGGTTCTATAATACTTGTTCTTGCTTGTCGAGTACGATTGGGCGTCGAATGAGATAAACGAGTTTATGCACGTTTGTCTTATTCCTGTCGGTGCGTGCTGCTTATGCAATCCTATATAAACGACGTAAATTTATTTTATTTTCATTTGCGGTTTCGCGCATAATAGATAAGCAGTACTTGATTTCAACACTTACGTATTTCTTAAAACAAAATAATGTCGGAAGTAAAAAAGAAGTGACGGCAATACTCTGCGGAATATATTAAATTCGGATTTATTGAAAATCCCACAAACCCGTCGTCGCCTTTGTGTCTTCTATGTCTAAAAACATTTTCGAACGAAGCAATGAAGCCTTCAAGACTGCAAGATCATTTGAATAAAATGCATCCAGATAAGACAGAAAAGAATGTAGCATATTGTCAAGACCTAGAGAAGAAGCATAATACTCAGCCAAGTGTATCAAAACTATTTTCGGCGGCTGCTAAGCAAGATGACGACGGACTTCGAGCTTCGTACAATATCTCTTTGTTAATTGCTCAAAAAGGCAAACCACACAACATCGGAGAAGAGTTAATTTTGCCAGCAATAAAGGAAGTAATAACTACTGTGCTTCATAAACCGGCCGCAGATATTATCCGAAAAATTCCTTTGAGTAATAATTCTGTGCAAAGACGAATTGATGAAATGGCTGAAAACATTGAAGAATCATTGTGCAATCATCTGAGGACTAGTCAATTCTCAATTCAGCTCGATGAGTCCACTTTACCAACTAATGAAGCGTTGTTGCTATCTTACGTGAGGTTTATTAAAGATGAGAAAATACGTGAAGAACTCTTGTTTGCCAGAAATTTGGAGACAGATACAAAAGGCGAAACCATATTCAATACATTGGAAAAGTTTTGTGAAGAGAAAGAGATTCCTTTGAAAAATATTATATCAGTTGCTACGGATGGCGCTCCGGCTATGACAGGGCGCCATAAAGGCTTCATAGCATACTTAAAGAATAAAATTCCAGATGTCCTTGCTATACATTGCGTTATTCATAGACAACATTTGGTTGCTAGAAACTTAAGTGAACGACTATTTCAATCACTGCAATATGTCATCAAAGCAGTCAATAAAATCCGTAGCAGCTCTTTGAATGATAGATTATTTCATCAGCTTTGTGTTACTAATGACGAAGATTTCAACCGTTTGTTGCTTCATACTGAAGTTCGTTGGCTGTCAAGAGGCAATTGTCTGATTCGATTTTACAACCTGTTTAACTCTATGATAGAGTTCTTGGAAACTAAAGATACAGAACTGCGCAACAAGCTCATAACATCAAAGAATGATATAGCTTACATGACAGACCTGTATAAAATGTTCAACGACATGAACCTCCAACTGCAAGGCGATGAACTAAATTTAATTAAAACAAAAAATGTCGTTGCTGCTTTCGCAGCCAAACTGCTTCTGCACAAAAAGAATATGGGCAGACGTGAGTTTCACAATTTTCCGAATTTATCAGTATACTGCAGTAACGACGACTTGTTTGCCTACTGCCAACATTTGGAAAACCTCCACATTGACTTCACCGAACGTTACCAGGACATTTTAAACTTGGAAATACCAGACTGGGTGTTGGATCCGTTTTCAAATGTCAACACAGCAATGTCACCTCAGCTGGAAGAAGAACTTATAGAATTGACAACAAACGAAGAAATAAAAATCAAGTTCAAAAATGGATATCAAGAATTTTGGCTACAAAAACCGATCCCGCAATTGTACCCTGGATTGTGGTCAATTGTTCAACGATTTTTGATAGCATTCCCATCGTCATATTTGTGTGAACGTGGATTTAGTGCTGTGGCAACGCTGCTTACTAAAAAGAGAAATCGTTTGCGTGTTACCGAACGTGGCGACTTGCGGCTGTTTTTGAGTAAATTGGAACCTGATATCAACAAACTTATTGAACAGCATCAGATTCAACCTTTTTATATAAGAATTGATTATGTTTGTTTTATTTTCAATAAAAGATACTCTGTCCGAATACTATCAATTTGCGTTTCAATAATCAGTTATAAGTATTTAGCGGTTTTTAAGTATGTTTAAAAAAGGGGGCGTTAAACAATAATTTATTCTTAAAGTGGGCAGTAGACAAAAAAAGGTTGGGAACCCTTGCTCTAGACGAAGGTGCGTCATATACTACTTACCTAGGGTTACTATCTGAGCAGAGACCGGATTTCTTTACAAACTCAGATTTTTATAGGTATACAGGTTGTGCGACCCGACCACCCGTTACCCGTGCGCACCACCTCGCTCGTCATGCATGTAAACAAATCACAAAATCGAGCATATTAATTATCGAATGTCATTGCGTTGCGTACTTCTGTGCGGTGAGTGAAAAATGGCAAATTCTGGCTGAAAACCGACAAAATAATAACTGGATTTTTAACCTCCTGCGACTGGATTTCCAATTCTAGGCCTCTCTAAAGAATTGTGCGGCTGCCAAAATGAGTGGTAGGTAAGCCAAGACCTGCCAGGAGTGCACTGAATGCGCAAGCGCCTCCCACGCCCCCGTGACAAAATTGATAGTGAAGGAACATTGTTTGTAAGAGTCGGAAACAGGCGAGTGTCCATAAGGATTTCCCAACGAAGGAAAAAGAGGGCCCGTATTGCAAGTCGGTTCCCAATCGCCACTGTCATTTAGGAACTAATGAGCTCATAATAAGCGACACTTTAATAACAACAACGACGACAAAACTGTTTTCTTTCGATTTAGGTAAGTAGGTATAATGGTTCTTCTCTAGTGTGATCATACGTGGACCTGGAGCCTCCCTTAGGTGCCGAAGTTGACCGCTCCAGTGGTTTTAGCCGGTAGGATTCCGGCGAAAATATAATAAGGCGAAGGGGTCGCCCTTCCCCGGGGTGAAGAAAGTTCATGAAGAATTTAACTGGGCACCAATAAAAATAAAAAAGGTATAATGGTTCTTAAAAGTATATTGTTTTATATTGTTCTCTACAATATATTTACCAAATAAATATACAGCATCATTTTTATTATTACACAAAAGCCGAGACACCCCATCAATATTTTTACTAAAAGAACCTGCTAAAACACGCACACGACACCCCGTAATGTCCACTACTGAACATGCGCCTGCTAATGAACGCTATAATGAGTGGTCATAATATTACCAAAATCACCACGCTTGGCTGACGGATTGGTGATCGAAGTATGTTATTATTAGGGGGGAAGATGCTGCCGCCCATACTTTTCATATCGACCCTTACTCGCCTTTTAAACACGCTTTTATTAGCTTGGTATGTATCTATGTATGCCGTGTGGTGCCGGCTCAGAATACCACCACCCCATCTCCTCCGGTGGGTGTCGTAGAAGTCAACTAAAGGATTAGCCGGAGGATGGGCAGCAGCGTCCTTCGAGTACATTAACAATTCAACTGCGATCGCCAACCCGTCTGCCAAGCGTGGCGATTATGGCAAATCCCCCTAATGAGCCCACAACACATCCATATCGGTCGCTGTCGTGATCTTTGGGGAGGTCTGTGTCCAGCAGTGGACTTTATTCGTCCGAAATGATGATGTATCTATGTAACGGAATGTTTGAACTCGATTTCTATACGCTCTAAAACGTCGGATTGATTTTAAACTTACGCACTTATCAAGGACCGAGGACAGCGCAACTTCGTGCCAAAATAACCATAAAAAACACTTTTTTGTAGTTAGCCGCTCTAAAAAATAGAAAATAAGTAATAGTTTAAAAACACTAAAAACACGCTTTTGTGGATAACCGTAAAAAGGAGAAAATAATATTCAGTAAGTTTAAAATAAGAATATTAACAAAAAAAAAGTTCACAAAGAAAAACAATCTAAGCAATAATAATATAAGTATTATTGTTATCTTAGGCCAGCGTGGTGGACTAAGGCCTAACCTCTCTCATTATAAGAAAAGGCCCGTGCCCAGAAGTGAGACAGTACTGGGCTTATTATGTCACATGTACCTACTGAGCAAAAAATTTCCAGGTTTAGTACTTATATACTTAAAAATAATGTTGTTTTTAAAAGGGTAACCTAAATAAATGTGTAAATTCTTTTTTGCATAATCAATTTCACTACGTGGCATGAATAAATTGTTTGGTATGGCCATGATAAAACACTACTTATTCGCGGACACTGCCCGATCCTCCCTTTTACTCCTACCTCAATGCATCGTCCACGGCCTTTGCAAGACTGCTATTCGACACCCTGTCGTGTAAATCTGCGAATCACTAAATGATTATTGAATTAACAGTGTACGAAGTAAACTATACTTTATTTTGTAGTCAAAGAGTTGACCAATAACATTAAGATTAGGTTATGGAGGGTGCCGATTAAATCACCTGTAACCTTTAAGGAGGTGAATCAGTCCACGATTCTGTACATATATATGTGTATATATTTATAATATATTTTTTTTTTCCAAAGTACCCACGTCGTGTTCGGTCATTGTACGAAACCGGTGCATATGTAAGCTGCAAGTGTTTTGTATAGATACTAATTACATTATTGCGTGTTTTTTGTCGGTATGAGTTTTCATCATCATAGTCATATCGGCCATTTATACGTCCACTGCTGAACAAAGGCCTCCCCCATAGATTTTCACAACTGTGTCATCATTCTGGGGGGTATTTGCCAATACTCACCACGCTTGGCAGGCGGGTTGGTGAGCGCAGTATAGCTACCGTTTCACAGAAGGGACGCTGCTGCCCATCCCTCTGGTTTAGATACCCTTAGTCGCCTTTTACGACATCCACGGGAGGAGATGGAGTGGTGCTATATTCTTAATCTGGACACCACACGGAATATATTATTAATAGATACTCTCTGAAGATATTTTCGGTCTGCCAGGTCGCAGAGACGGGGCCCGTCAAGCAGTGACAAGCCGATGCCTGCCGGGGGTGCGGTCTAATGCTGACAAAGCGAACACCTCACCTCCGACGAGAGGTAAGTGGAAGGACACCATGGGATTTTAAGAGTCCGGTATGCTCCTCCACCCTTCCCAAGGCGGAAGAAGTCCATGAGGATCTCCCGATGACAAAAAGGGACAAGGCTAGCATAAACAGGAAATAAGTTCATAACATTTATCCTCTGGAATTCTACCGAAGTGTGTGTAGAATTTAATGTTATTTACTGTATATCATGACATCTAACAACTATCGTACTCAGCATGGACTATTTTCATGGAGATGGATGTAGTGTTGCTTACAGGAATGGTTTGGCAAAATAGCACTTAAAATTTTAAATTTATAGGCTACTTTTTTCAGTTCTTTAGAAATGCCTCAAAGTGGGATTGTTTTTGATTTGCCTTCTACTCAAGACCTCATTACATTGGAGACTAAAGTTCAGATTTTACAAAATACCTTAATAGACTAAAAAGTCGTGGGTTATGGAATAAGGTATCTAGTTTCGAAATTAAGACAAAGTTTACAGTTTTTTACAACTCTAGAAGCTACAGCTGACATGTATTTTATTACCTACCTACATGAAACTGTGATAGTATCTTAAAATATCTCGGAAGTATTATATCAATATCCATATATAGAAACTGGATCTTTGGTAATCAAATGTAGTGGATTCCAAACAAAATGCGAACCCAATTCTTGTATGAATAAATTCTTTTCAAATTCAAAATGCTTTATTGTGAATCATAGGTACAGATGTTTATAAAATAAATTTGATCAGCTATTTCCCGCCTATACAATGTTAGTGGATAATTGTGTAGTTAATAAGTTGATTAATTCATTATTATTGATTATATCTATAGATAGGATACAATATTATAAAGAACAATACATAGTCAGAATATCAGATACAAATTATATTTACAATCAGCGTGGAATCATACGATTGAATTAATATGATCGTATATGATGCAGAAAAAATATACGATACGATTATATCTTGTACGAATAAATAGGAATTCCGGTATGATCGAAACATTGAATAGGTCTGTAGGTATCCAGCTGCTCTCTCTGCCAGCAGTAGTGTCAGCTATGTTGGCAGAGCATGAAAACTGGAATGCAGTGGTCTCCTTCTGTGAGAGCGTCATGCTCCAGAAGGAGACCGCAGAGCGGGATCGGGAGAGGGCCGATCCCGCTCGAAGGAGGAGACGGCGCCGGGGTAACAACCGCCCTGGCGCCTAATCCCATACGCCTGAAACCCCTGCCGTTACTATAAGGCGAGGTATCTCTGGGTTCGCGGGTGCGTAGATTGGGGAATCTGCGTGCCCACACCGAGCGACCCAAGAGAAGACGGTAGCACGCATGTGGTCACGCGCTGCCGTGGGACGCTTTGGGGGATCCTTTACAATCCCCCCGGGGGGTGACCGCTTTACAGTCACCCTCTCCGAGATGTGCCTATAGGCGTGGCACCAGTGGACGGCTCTAGTGTGATCATACGAGGACCTGGAGCCTCCCTTAGGTGCCAAAGATGACCGCTCCAGTGGTTTTAGCCGGTAGGAGTCCGGCATACCCCTTCGTCCTTCCCCAGGGTGAAGGAAGTTCATGAAGAATTTCCAGTGAGCACCAATAAAATAAAAGGTATCCAGCTGCGTCTGTCACACATGAAGGGCATAATTATCATTAAGGCTTCTTCAGACATCAGCATTTTGCATACGCAAATTGTCAGTGCCAATTGCAGTACACTTACTTTGAACTTAGATGGTAATACACGTATTATAGGATATATACTTACATAATTGCATGTCTATTTTCTGAAGATGTCAACACTCATCGCCACTCATCGTAACGGGTGGCCGGGACGAATCGCACAGCCGGTACTTGTGATTACCTATTGGTCACAGTCATACTTTGTTTTGCGACATTAGGAAAGCGTTCCACTAACCTCTACGAATTTCACTTTCTATTGTCCGCAAATCTACCATTATTTGGGCGACTAATACTGATATTGGCATAAAAAGTCACTTTCTTTAGCAAAACCAGTTTGCTCTCGACTAAACAAATAACAGATAAAGTTGGTGCAGCGAACTAGGTTTATTTGAGCGAATGCCGAGTAGTAGCAACAGTATTTTAAATATTTGCTTGACGGATAAAATCATAGTTCTTTCCAAAAGGACTTTAAGGTGACTTCAAAGTGAATCGATTTGCCGCAAATCGATTCACTCAATCGCACATGCACATTTTGCCTTCACGTATAGGTAGGATTACATGCAGTCATTACGAAATGCACTGTGATGTACACAATGCTTGATTCGTGCAGGTGTGCATTGTATGCGCTGGACATCAGCGCGCCCGCAGTACAGTCAGGCGCAGTAAGACCACTTGTTGCAAGGCGCTATACAAAACACGAACATAGGAGTAAATAATAGCTACCGCTTATACCGGAACAGACTAGAAAGATTGTAGTCGCAAATTGCTCGCAATTATTGATTTTGTGGCATCTACATTTGCATGAGCTTGTTAACGAGCATTGTAAGTTACTGAACCTTCTGGAACCCTCTATAACCTGGCTTCGCGCACTCGGGACGCAATACCTAATGCGCTCGCACAGCAATTTTACCTTTTCGCCGATTGTGGCGTGCAATACGATGTAGGTACCTACTTGGGGAAGTAGGGTTTGCAAGATAACCTTACCTTAATTTATTCGCATTAAAATAGCTGTATCGAGTTAAAAATAACAAAACAATAAACGGCATATTACCGTCACCCCAAAATTAAATTCTAATTATATACATTTAAATATTCGATTATTAAATGTATCAAATTAAAATAAATGGTGTAATATAATAAAATCCATTTAAACGGATTACATCGAGTATATTATAGATCTTTGTTTTTCTTAACGTTTCACTTTGCTACATTCGTGGTAGCAGTCAGTCAACCTGCTGTTGCCTGTTTTATTATAATGAGTAATAATCGCAAAGACCTAAGACATTACTATGATGAAATATAAATGAATAAAATAAAAATATTAGGAATTAACTGCGGCATATGCTAAGTAATACGTATTTAATTAAAACTTTACCAAGGTGCTTCTGTTGAACTGCCCAAAATAACATTCTGCTGGAATTCATAGCCATCACAGCATCCAGCAATAATCAGTTCTTAACAAACTCCTAATTTTTTATTTTGTTTTATTGGTGCCAAATGGAAATTCTTCTTGAACTTCCTTTGCCCCGGGGAAGGACGAAGGGGTATGCCGACTCCTACCGGCTAAAATCACTGGAGCGGTCATCTTCGGCACCTAAGGGAGGCTCCAGGTCCTCGTATGATCACACTAGAGCCGCCTAATGGTGCCACGCCTATAGGCACATCTCTGAGAGAGTGACTGTAAAGCGGTCACCCTCCCAGGGTCTTAACAAACTTTACGTAAAATAAAAATAAAAAAACATGCGCATGAGCATCGATTAATTATTAATTAAGCTTTTAAGACGTATCGGTGCCAAGTTGCCAACAGATTACGAGACGCCAGAACTGTTACGTCTTCCCCCATCACATGAATACAAAACACATAAATATTAAGTTATTGCGCAACGTTTCAATATATTTTAATATAAATTAAATGCTACTTTCACTGCTAAGAGAATAATAATTGGCAGTACTTTTTGTGCTGTCGGCGCACGCGGCGGGACGCGTTCCCACGCCCGCAATTATCGGCTGCCTACACTTACCCTTAATTCCCTCCTGCCCTCCTACCAGTCCCAACAATGATCCCTCACTGACGGGTTCACGAATTTGAGTCACGGACACATATGATACGTACGATTCGAATTCAGTGTATTCCAAGGAATAGGTTCCCTTATTCGTCGAGTGTGTGTGGTTTTCTGTCTTGTATCCAAATTATATAGTGACTGCGATGTATGAGTAATGACCACAGAATAATTTATATATTATATAATTATAATATCACCAATATCTTTGGTTAAACAGTTAAACCGTGTGGTGCCGGCTCAGAATACCACCACCCGATCTCATCCTATGGGTTTTGTAAAAGTCGACTAAGGGATTAGCCGGAGGATAGGCAACAGCGTCCTTCGAGTAGATTAACAACTCAACTGCGATCGCCAACCTGTCTGCCAAGCGTGACAATTATGGCAAAACCCAATCAGCATACAACACACCCATATAGGTCGTTGTGGTGATCTTTGGGGGAGGCATGTGTCCAGCAGTGGACTTCCTTCGGCTGAAATTATGAATATCTTTTGGTCGTGACATACATTTCTTCATAATTTATACACACGTAGACCGCCTCGCCGGTAGATTTCCACAATAGTATCATGTCTTTGGGGGGAATTTGCCAGTAACCCACTCACCACGCTTTGCAGGCGGGTTTGTGAGTGTAGTATTTATTGGGACAAGCCCGCCACACATTCCCAACCACTGCAACTCGTGTAATCCAGGATCTACAATGGCGACCACCGAAAAGAACACCGACCAATGAAGGTCGGTGTGTCCCAGAGAAATGAAGAACTGTCTTGGAACCCGCAACGAAATTAATCAAAAAAGAAAATGGAGGAGTAGGAAAGAATATACGTTCCACTTCCCTCCGTAGCAAGTAGGAGACAGAGAAAATACTGTGAGTGTAGTATGCTACTGTTTCACAAAAGGGACGCGGCTGACCATCCCTCTGGTATAGTCCCTCAATAGAACGATTAGCATATCGTAGACTAACTGACCCTATGCCTCTCCCAAGCTGCGCCTCTGCACTTAGACAACCGATTTTTCCACCCAATTTACCTGAGCATTCTTTAGCCCAGCGCATTGATCATAATGTATATGATAATCTAATTAAAAGGCCAAAACATAAAATTAAATCTGGGCTACTCTAATTAATTATATATTCAGTGATACCTTGGATCGTTATAACTGACTATCTCATTATATCATATACTCAAGAGTCCCCCAGCTAAATTAGCATTTATATAATAATAATTCTTAATAAATTTATATGACAAATTATGTTAAACTCGTTAGCGGAGACAAGCTTCTACAAGCACGTTATGTTTACACAAACAGTTTAAATTACAAAGTTGGCACCTTCTCGTATAAACTTATTACAGTTGATTTTGGCGAGATAACGTTAACATTATTAAGTTTATTATCTTAGACGAGCGTAGGCGTTCCTAAAAAATATTTCGTGGACCAACATAATGATTTACCGATAATGATCTCCATAATAACACGTTCAAACTAATGACTAGTTCGTATTGTAGTTTATTATGTGAATTTTAAATATTATTATCGAAAATCTATAACTTCTTTAGGAACAAGCAATTCCGATAAATGAGCAAGAGATGCCTCTAAAAGCTATCAGTGTTAAAATTATTAGTGTTAGGGTGATTTAGTTACAAGAATGAATATAATGTCACAGCAAACATAACAATAAATTACTTAATACACAAGTATTATATTCGTATATCAATAACAACGAAATAAAAAAATAAGTTAACACAATTTTATTGGTGGTAGGTCTCTTAATGCGCTCTAGTGTGATCATACGAGGACCTGGAGCCTCCCTTACATGCCGAAGATGACCACTCCAGTGGTTTTAGCCGGTAGGAGTTACCCCTTTGTCCTTCCCCGGGGCGAAGGAAGTTCATGAAGAATTTCCACTGGGCACCAATAAAAAAAAAAAGGTCTCTTAATGCAGCTGGTCTGCACTGATACCGCACAGCACACGCTCGAGACATGCCCTGGTTGGGAAGCCGAGCGGCGGATCCTGGTCGATGGTATCAGGCAAGATCTCTCTCTGCCAGCAGTAGTGTCGGCTATGTTGGCAGAGCACAAAAACGTCATGATCAAGAAGGAGACCGCAGAGTGGGATCGGGAGAGCGCCGATCCTGCTTGAAGAAGGAGGAGACGACGCCGGGGTAACAATCGCCCTGGCGCCTAATTCTCATACGCCTGAAACCCCCGGCCGTCGATATAAGTCGAGGGGCCTCTGGGTTTGCATGTGCGCAATTTGCGGAATCTGCGTGCCCACACCGAGTAATCTACGAGAAGACGGTAGCGCGCATGTGGTCACGCGCCGGCATGTGCGCAGCATAGCACAGCGCACAGTGAGGCTTCGGGGGGGATCCTATACAATCCCGCCCGGGAGGCCGCTTTACAGTCACCCTCTCCGAGATGTGCCTACAGGCGTGGCACCAGTGGGTGGCTCTAGTGTGATCATACGAGAACCTGGAGCCCCGCTTATGTGCCGAAGATGATCGTCCCAGTGGTTTTTGCCGGTAGGAGACCGGCATGCCCCTTCGCCCTTCCCCGGGTCGGAGGAAGTTCATGATGAATTTCCACTGGGATAAATAAAATCAAATAAAAAAGGTCTCTTATTGCCGGCTACCAAGCCTACCTGCCTAGGACCCTTAAACTATAGACATTACTGAGCTCCGGTTAGAAGGGCAAAGTAGCTGGTGAAATTACTGGGCATTAATCTCTCTAAATAAGCTAATGTAATAATGTACGAATTTCATATTACCCAATGTATAGTAATGTCTTAGGTTTTTGCGATAATTCCCCGTTAAAATAAAACACTTTTAAACGGATTTCATTGCGTATATAACAGATTTTGTTTTTCCTGACATTTCGAACACTACAGCATTCGTGGTCGCAGAATGACAGTGATCCAAGATGGTTTTATTATCCAATGTAGCCTAAAATAAATAATAATTTGTAACACGTAATTTATGTCGGTAATGAGGAATTTAATGCATGCCTCATTATCGTTTATTCTGATTCCCCGCCGTCAAGAAACAAGCAGCAACAATAACAAAGATCTCTTTGTTTGAGCACAAAACGCTAATAAGAACTGTTAACTCTAGAGTGGCATATCCCGTAAGTTCTCATTAAAAACACGTGAAATATGTGGCTGTACATTCATTTCATTCTTGAAAATTTCATGACCTTGTATGTAGCCCAGGTTAAACTATAAACCATTTAATTTACTCATGCGGATCGTCGTCGTTATGTAATTTATCGGCCATTAAATCGAGACTAACATCAACGTATACTTCTAATATACATTCCCACCAAAGTCCACCGCAATTTTTTCAAGTAAGATTGAGCTCTTGTTCCTTTTTCTGATATATAAAAAATATCAAATACGTACTTAAAAATACATAATTTGTATTATAGGGCGCGGTGTGCGCTTGCGCGGCGGGACGCCTGCCGGGATGCGTGTGCGCACGTTTTCGGCAGTCGTCGTGATCTGCGCGGCATTCCTGCTCATTGTGGGGACACATTCCCCACATAGCGATATGCTCGTGATTTGGGCTTCAACGCATTGTCTTCCGTTTTCACGCCTCTTAACCCGCGAAACGAAAAAAATGGATGAAATATTTCTGGAATACCTGTGCGGCGATAACAGTTTAAAGTTGTCAAGGAATTAGGTTACAGTGTTCTTTATTACTATTTATGTTCTGAGGCTCAAATGTAAATAGGTTAGGGCGCTAACGTTACTCCTGCGTTTGCGTTTATTCTATTCATAATATACGAAACACATGTAAACGCGGTAGTAGCGTAAATTGTATTCGCATCTTACACTAGGCCTAATAAATTTCTACTACTACTACTGCACCAGCACCACTTGAATCGACCTGCACACACAGACGGCACGGTTGGTGCAGTGGTTGATAAAGTCGGCTGCTGCGCACCGGGTCGTGGGTTCGATTCCCGCACGGAACGAATATTTGTACGATCTGCAGGTAATTGTTCCGGGTCTGGGTGTATTGTGTGTGGAATTTGTGTCTGTAAACGCACCCACGACACAGGAGAAATCCTAGTGTGGGCCAATGTTTTAAAAAAATATATAATATATAAAATATAGATCATAGTGAACTTCTTTTTTTTTGGAAAAACTTTGTCCACTCTAGGATTTCTCCTGTGTCGTGGGTGCGTTTACAGACATGAATTCCACATACAATACACCCAGACACGGAACAACTACCTGCAGATCATACAAATATTTGTTCTGTGCGGGAATCGAACCCACGACCCGGAGCGCAGCAGCCGACTGTATCAGCAACCGCACCAACCGCGGTAATATACTAGCTGGCTTGGCAGATGTTGTTCTGACCTTTCCAGACGGTTGCGCGATGAGTTCGAAACAAAATAATGACCACAGCGCCACCTATCGGGTCCCGTTTGTAATTTTCTTTTTTAGCACTAAAGTCATTTTGGTCCATAAAATTTGATTAAAACTTGACTACAGCGTCATCACCACAAAGTCATTCAGAAGTTACACAATCAAAAATAGAGCCAGCGCAATATAAATAAAGATACTACGCATAAAATCGTAATGATTTTATTTTAGCTATATCTGTCCGGATTAAGAACATAGTACATACCACTCCATCTCATCCCGTGGATGTCGTAAAAGGCGACTAAGTGCCTATAAACCAGACAGATGGGCAGCGGCAGTCCTTCTGTGGATTAGTAGCCATACTGCGCGTGCCAACCCGCCTGCCAAGCGTGGTAAGTACTGGCAAATTCCCCCCAAAATGTAGACACAATTGTGGAACTTCAATGGGGAGGCCTTTGTTCAGCAATGGACATCCTTTGGCTGATTCGGTAATAAAGCGAACGAAACATTAATAAATAAAATAACTAACACGAAGCGGGTGGTCAGCGCGGTTGTGTAATGAAAGTAATTAATATCGTCTAATAAACGATAATAATAGCGCATGGTCGTGTGGTGCCGGCTCAGAATACCACCACCCCGTTTCCTCCCGCGGGTGTCGTAAAAGTCGACTAAGGGATTAGCTGGAGGATGGGCAGCAGCGTCCTTCGAGTACATTAACAACTCAACTGCGATTGCCAACCCGTCTGCCAAGCGTGGCGGTTATGGCAAAACCGCCCAATAACCCCACAACACACCCATATCAGTCGTTGTGGTGATCTTTGGGAGAGGCCTGTGTCCAGCAGTGGATATCATTCGGCTGAAATGATGATGAATAGCGCACGTAAATACATTTTCTCGCGGAACCCCATACCCAATGTGTGTTGTGTGTTGTATGGCTATATTTTGTAACGAATTGTATAATTACGAGCGTATTTCAAGTATGTAATAACAATTATTATGTGAGAGCGGTAAAGTAATATTGGACGCAATAAAACCGTGAAATTGGCGGCGGCATAACGTACGCGACACAGCCTCAACAGACTGTCTCACTTTCCAATTTCGTGGAATGTAAAACGCGTAAATGTCGCATTTATTTTACGGTGTTCGTAAATAAAGAAAGTAATAAAATTGTCACCATCCCGGGTAAACAAGAATCGCCAACGAAGCGGCGTAGGCTGTGGGCCATTCTCAAGTTTTAGGGATGCGTACGAACGATGCGCTTGAAAAGGTTATTCACACTGATTGAAAAGGGACTGAACTTTATAAGTCAAGATGAATTATGCTATGAAGCAGTGTGGTGCCGGCTCAAAATACCACCACCCCATCTCCTTCCACAGGTGTCGTAAAAGTCGACTAAGGGATTAGCCGGAGGATGGGCAGCAGCGTCCTTAGAGTACATTAACAACTCAACTGCGATTGCCAACCCGTCTGCCAAGCGTGGCGATTATGGCAAAATGAGCCTACAACACACCCACATCGGTCGTTGTGGTGATCTTTGGGGGAGGCCTATGTCCAGCAGTGGACTTCATGCGGCCGAAATCATGATGCTATGAAGGAGGTTTTACAAAATCCGGCGGAATAATACTGATTTGTTATGAGATAAGGGGTGAATAGTATATTCATTGTAAATGGGGAATAGTATAATAATGATAAATGGGGAGTACTATAATTTAATGACTAAAGACCAAAATATATATTTTTTGTGATCTACTAGCTTTTTTCTTTATCGTGGGTACAGTTTATAGGCATAAATCTCACATGCACTATCACCCAGACCCGAAACAACTGTCTGTAAATCATACAAATATTTGTTCCGGGCAGGGATCGAACCTGCGACACGTAGCGTAGCACAAAAGGCCAATCGCATAGCCACTGCTCCAACAGTCTAAAAATGCAGTGACATGCCTACATATCTTATCATGAAAATATGCTTATTAATCTCGTATGCATGTTTTCATAACAAATATAAATATATAATAAAACTGAAGTGTCTGTCTGTGATTCCAAAATAAATGCCAAAAATAAAGTGAAAGCTGCTATTTATACGATACATTATCATAAATGACTATTTTAGAATTTTGTCTGTCTGTCAGTCTGAAAGTTGGTCTCGAATAGGCTCCGAAACGGCTCATATTAATTTCAGTGGAATTGTTTGGGATCTAAACAGGACAAAAGTCTAAAAAGCTTAAATTATTGTGTTTGTTTCTTTTCGGTTCAGGTACGGAGAATAGATATATTAATACGTCAAGGAAAAACTTTGTACCCCTTTTTAAGCACATTGCGTGCTCGGAGGAGTGTGAGATTTGGCATAGTTAAAGTTCATATGGACTAGGAGTGCAGAAAGTTAAAATTTATGTAATGATATTTGTTACAAATGCATTAAATCTAATCTAAAATTTCAATAAACAACGGTCGAATTTCGACTTCTGGGCGACCTCTAGTAAATATATTAAACGTCCAAGGAAGCGGGTGGGTAACTATCTAAATAATAAATAATCTGTTAAATTTGCTGAAATCATTGAGCCGTTACTGCTATCGACTAAAACAATTAACGCGAAACATCATCGATTTGATACGGTAATGATGGCAGAGAGCCCTTGTGTACGTTTTGTCTGTAATTTCACTGTTTAAATCACTGCTGCGTTTTGTGATTTTCCACACTTACATTATTTAAAAACATAAACACAAACATAGTAAGTAAAATAAAACTTAGATTACAAAATATCTACCTCGCCTAGTCCGAAGACGTATCTGCAGTCATCGCGGATTTGCATTTGCAAATTTATACAAATAAATAAAATTGAAGTGTCTGTTTGTAATGTCAAAATAACAGCTTTCTACTAAATGCATATGAAAGTATGTACGTAACATATAACAAAAACACTATTTTTAAATTTTTTGTCTGTCTGTCCGTCTGTCTGTCTGTTTGTTCCGGGTAATCTCCGAAACGGCTGGACCGATTTTGACGGGACCTTCACTGGCAGATAGCTGATGTTATAAGGAATAACTTAGGCTACTTTTATTTTAGAAAATTACTTAGAAAAATAAAACCCTTGAAATCCAATATATTTATTCTATGTCGAAGTACTCTAAATTTCTTTTAAATTAAGCGCGGGTGAAACCGCGGGTCCCAGCTAGTATGTGAATATAATGCAATACACTTCGCGTGCATAAGGTATCTCAGAAATCTGCGATGATACATCGCTCCCAGCTAGGCTTAGTAGAGTCCAAGAATTCATCAACACAATAGTAGGATTTTACGTTGGGATTATATTTAAAAAATATAATAATATAAACGCACATGCTAAGCTTTATATGCAGCGTTGTTTACGATTGTAACGTTACGGTAAGTTAAGCTGCACTCAAATTGTAAAAACAATATTTCGTCTATTACGGAAAAGATACAAATCAACCACGAGACAAGATAACGAAACACAAACACAGGTGTTTATTCTGTACGCTTCGAACAGCGTGAGAAGTGTTAAAACGCATGCCTTTAGAACTTATTGTTTGACTCTTAGCACCTGACAATTAGTGGCTCGTGACTGCCACATTTCCACAATTTCACCCGATTTCATTAGATACTTATTGCGGTCCGAGTATAGATAGGTGTATTGACTTATGTAAATGAGCTTGACGGATAACTCTACACCTGACCTAATGTCGACAGCGACCGCGAATCGTGTCCCAAGGCAAATTCGACGTCTTCCGCTGCGCTCGCATGTGAATGCGCCCGCTTCGAACTGTGAGAATGTGCTGAGATTTTTTTAGAGAAGGGGTGGCAATGTCGATAGTTTATCAGTACGACGAGCCAGTGTTGGGCGCGAGGTCGCGGACGGTGGGCGGCGCGCGTATCGGGGATTTATGCCGAGCGACGAGCGCGCGAGCTCGTGGTGCGCGTGCGGGAGCCGCCGGGTAGTCCGGGAGCGCGCATCCCCCCGGGAGGGCATTGTTTCGCGCACTCGCCCAGTTTCATTGTTATGACTGCTACTTGATTATTTATGCCCAATAATCCGCTCAGCTGACTATGGTATAAATCTCGTTATTAATAGTATCCGGTGAGGCATTAAGCGCAGCCGTTTGTGATTTTTAATCGTTTATTATTCAACTTCCAGAAATCACGTTTAAAGAATTACCGCCACCATATAGTGAACGAGTGAATTATTTTGATGGTAATGAAAATCAAGGATTGGATAGTTCGGTACGTTTATTTGGAAGAAAACAGGATATCAGTGAATTACTATTACAATTAAAGTTTTAAATTATTTCCAGAGTAATGCCCCTCCAGCATGTGAAGTCTTAGATTTGCTAGCGAACTGCAAAATATCATCTACATTCGATGACAATCCCGATTTAAGTGTTGAGTACGCTGAAATTAAAGATATGGGTCTTTGGCACTCTACACCTTTAGCCCATCGCCATAAATCAAAGATATCGCTAACGTGGGTGTTGAAAGAAAATTTGGAGAATGCGAAACTGACAACAGATAAGTTTCAAACTGAAGATAGATTAAAAAGTACAATAATTAGGAGCGAAGTGGACAAAAATCACAATCTGAACTCGAATGAAATCGAACGTTACAGAAAGTACAAGTCTAGAGAGGTGCAAGATAGAGTCGTGGGGCGTAACGAGTATTACCATAATCTTAGGTTCAGGAATGCGTGTGAAGAGTTCGCTAACGTGCAGGATACTTACTCCGACACTAGTGTTGGTACAGAAGAATACGTGAGAAAAAAACACAGGCATCGACACAGAAGAAAGAAGAGGAAACACAATGGGAAATTTGGATATGACATCAGAGATCTGGACAGTTTCCTTACCGAGGTAAGTAATTGATTCACAGGCAAAGCCAGATTAATCCCTCAACAGTGCGATACAAAAAATAAGAGCCCTTAGTCATCATTTCGGCCAAATAAAGTCCACTGCTAGACACAGGCCTCCCCCAAAGATCACCACAACGACCGATATGGGTGTGTTGTGGGCTCATTGGGGGGTTTTGCTATAATCGCCACGCTTGGCAGACGGGTTGGCGATCGCAGTTGAGTTGTTAATGTACTCGAAGGACGCTGCTGACCATTCTCCGGCTAATCCCTTAGTCGACTTGTACGACACCCACGGGAGGAGTTGGGGCGGTGGTATTCTGAGCCGGCACCACACCACCCTTAATACGAAATATTAATAAAAATATCACGTGACCCATTTTAATTCACAAAAAGTCATCGATCATAATTTAGCATTCGTTGTATTACGAATATTAACGGATCTTTTTTACAAAAGAATTTAAATGCACCTGTAAATCTCGATCATTATTCATTTTGTCGGTTATTATGACGTTACACTGTACATACGGTTTTTGTGCGTTACCTCGGAGCATAAACCCGATTGTAGAACGTAAGCCGCGAAATTGGTGCAAAATTGGACAAAACATAAATTGGAAGTCATTAAAAAAATTCGATATCCTTTCCAAGACTTTTAATATAAACTCGGGCGAACAGTTTTGGACTGGCAGATTATTTGATGCGTTTTTTTCTTTCGGTATATATTCACGATAATGACCCTTAAGTGAATGTTATTTAGGGTGGTAGTAATGTAGGGTTACAAGATAATCTCGAGAGGAGCGCACCATTCATCAATGCGGTTTATTTAAAACAACAATATATCTTTGTAGAGGTTATGGTGTTAATTGCGCCTGCTCAGCCTGCGCGGCACAGACTGGCATGAGATATTTCATGGAACACAAAAATACGCCTTACGGGGCCAAGAAAACGTGTAATAAATTGACCTTTGTTAATAACACGATCAAAATATGTTTTTTAAATACATTAAGTATTATAATATATTGATTGAGGACCTGTGTTTTTTACATATTTCAACTCCTATGCAGTCCACACTTTCGCCATTTGTATTTCGAGCTTTATTTTACTTACTTTTCTAATATTTATTCGCATTAAATTTCGTGTCAAAAGATTAAAACATAAATTTTTATTTTGATGTAAAATTTAAATAAGAAACCTACGAAGTGCAATGCAATTGCAAACCGCATATTCAAATTTCATTTCAACGAAATTTGTGACAGATGGACAGTCACACAAATGATCCTCTAAGGGTTCCGCCGTTTTTTCATTCGGTCGTTCGGAACCCTAAAAAAAAAGCTAAGCCCGAAGACAGGCAGTAGTTGACCAGATTATATTACGTTGCCAAGTCGTCTTGTAGGTAACGTTTCCGTCTCTATGTTGTGTTTCACCTCTTACAGTTATTATCCTGTATACATCATCCCTTCATTTGCATCAGGCTGAACCGCGCGGATGTTGTGTTTCGATACATTCTCTTTTCTGATGTTATACCCTACAGTTAATGATCCTGTCAACTTCAATCAGGCTTTGAATTTTGTAGTAGACGTTTTACGGTTTTAATCTCAATGCCGTGCTTCCCCTCTCACATTGGTAATCTATACAAATAAATAAAATTGAAGTGTCTGTTTGTAATGTCAAAATAACAGCTTTTTACTAAATGCATATGAAAGTATGTACGTTACATATAGCAAAAACACTATTTTTAATTTTTTTGTCTGTCTGTCTGTTTGTTCCGGGTAATCTCCGAAACGGCTGAACCGATTTTGACGGGATCTTCACTGGCAGATAGCTGATGTTATAAGGAATAACTTAGGCTACTTTTTATTTTAGAAAAAATAGTTAGGGTTCCGCGTAAAAAAATAAAACCCCTGAAATCCAATATATATATTCTATGTGCAGTGTCCATGTCGAAGTACTCTAAATTACTTTTAAATCAAACGCGGGTGAAACCGCGGGTCCCAGCTAGTGTACACCTCACATTGCTAATGTACACTCAAATCTAAATTTTCTACTTCCAGGCTACAATTGACCGTCCTGGCAACATTCCCGTAGTGATTGCATATCCGAGCACGTTGTACCAAACGCAGAAGGAGGTCCAACAAGAGTTGCCTCTGCCACTAGGTACAGTCGTGAACGCAGTATTCAAAAACGAGCAGTGGCTGTATGCGCAGACGCCGCACGGCGATGAAGGATACGTACTTTACAGCGCTTGCTTGCCGCTGGGAATACTGCCTGATAGGTGAGTGATTAAGATATTGTAGACTGCTTATGAACGGTAAAACTGGATTAAGCACACCAAGAACTGCTACTGACACGTGCAGTCGTGAACGAGGTGTCTCAGAAGTAGTTGTATGCCAGACATGAGGACCATTGCCCCATTGCTTACTAAAATAATTATACTTTTGGGGAGGGATGTGTGAAATAACATGTTCGCACAGGTTCTTCATAGTTGATATGATAGATGGTGCTGGTGATGGTGGTAATATTCTCATTTAAGATAGAGCGGCTGCCGGATAGTCTCCCTTTATCACCTTCTTCCATCGTGTCACCAGATAGGGCGTGTTTTCGCGATGCTAAGATTTGTTTCAAAGAAGGGTTTTATATACTGAAGCGACCATTTAAGCTAAATATGTCGCTAGTGTGCGAGAACACCGATACAACTCAAAATTAATCAAAATTTAACTAAGTATACACAACGAACAAGAATCACTAATATTTTGCTGTGAATGCAGTAGTCGGTTTCGAGCAGACATTCGGTAAAGAGAGATAGCGTCATTATTCATTTGAGACAAAATAGTTGTGCTTCACGAATACTGGCTCATTTCAGTTTGGCCTATGTATATTTATGATTGCGCCGTCAATATCAAAGTGAGCCCACGCTCGATTTGCGTAAACACAGACCGATTTAGCATTCTACTACAATCATTCGTACAGATTTTTCAAACTAAGAAAAAAAAAAGAAACTAATCAAATTAACCAACTAACTTTCCAGAACATCACCACAAAAGAAGACTCCATGTTGGGAAAGCAGCACGGACATATACCCGCGACCGTGCGGCAACCTCACCGACATTGAAAAAGAACAACTGAGCGGCAGAACGCAATCTGAATGCCGATACTCCAGAACCAACCGACGGAAGTCCAAAAACACTTGCGCGGAAAAAGACTTTGACTCGTTATACTTAAAGACCAAATCAGTTTGCTCCAACATCGATAAGATACACGAAAAAGAGAATAGGAACTTCAAAAAAGTGAAGAGACAGGTGCTATTAGTAGTGAACAGTGATTACACTGGCAGTGTGTTAAATAAAACGTTGACGGTGCAGAAAGGGGATGTGGTGGTGTTAGTGCAAGGGGGGGTTGAAACCGATGTGGATGCAGAGTGGTTCTATGTAAGAAAGAGAGATGGCAGTCAGGGGTTCATCCCGGCCGCAGTGGCGGGACACGGCTATATTTAAGTTTTTAATTACAACAAAGGCAATGTCACAATTATAAAATTGTGATTTCATTTATCTGCAACAAAAATTGAACCACCTCTAAATGTATAACAGTTCAAAGTAGAATTTTAAACTTTAAGGCTATGTAATATTAGGTATTCAGTGTTATGATTCTTTAAACAAAATTATGTTGCTGTGTTATAATAGAACACAAAGGAAAAAAGCTATATGCTCTGTGCAATTATTGATGTTGACAGCAGTGTTGCCAGAATAAAAAAATAAAAAAACAGTCTACGATGGATTGTTTTAAGTGTAATTTCATCTTTTGCGTGCGCTTAATAGTTTCTGCTTAGCAATGTAATTGTAAATAATAAAGTTTTGTTGTATTTTCATTCATTTATTGTCTTATAAATAATAATCACCCATCCGTTACAGAAAAATACCATAAACTAGTAATACTTACCTATCGAAAATGCAGCACTTGATCTCTATAATTGAATGACGTACAGAGATCTATCTCAGGGCTAGATCCTGCGATGGCCAGTACTTTGTTTGGGTCTGTTCGCAATACCACGGAGTATACTGTGGTTGCTGAGACAGGTAGTTCGACCTTCACTTCACCAGAGTAGTTCAATTGGTACAGATGCTTAGCCGCCCCTCCGGCGACGACGATGTCATCGTGGAAGAATGACACGTGGATGCCGTGGTCAGGGATGTCGAAAACTGTCACAGCGTCCAGGGAACGGAGGTGCCACAAAGCGAGACGAGGACCGCCACCGCAAACCTAGGATATGAAATGATTGGATAAAAAAATTGGGTTCGATTCCCGCACGGCACAAATATTTGTATGATCTGCAGGTAGTTGTTCCAGGTCCGGGTGTATTGTATGTGGAATTCATGTCTTTTTACGCACCCACGACTCAGGAGAAACCCAAGTGAGGGGCAACTTTTCTATAAAACAAAAAAACTGATTCATAATTTTAGCCGAAAGTGACGAAGTGGGCGTATATATACTCGAAAGACGCTGCTGCCCAGGATACAACTTAACTGCGATCGCCAACCCGCCTGCCAAGCGTGGTGTTTACGGCAAAACCATCTAAATAGCACACAGCACTAACCCAGACCGGTCGTTGTGGCGATCTTTGAGGGAGGCGTATGTCCAGCATGTACACCAGTGACGTCCACTTCGGCACTTTCGGCTAAAATTATGAGTCAGTTTTTTTTTTTTGAGAGAAGTTGCCCCTCACTTGGTTTTCTCCTGAGTCGTGGGTGCGTAAACAGACATGAATAGTAGCATTTTACCACATCCACAGGATGAGATAGATATATACATAGCCGGCAACATCATAGTCCAAGCCAAACAATGGTACCACGGTGTACCACGTATGTTTACTACGGTTGAGTTACGACTCACCAACACACGATCGTTGTAAAAATCGTATCCCGTAGGGATATGGTCGTCCGGGGCAAATGCAAATGACACAAATGGGAGATGAGACATTATGATCTTCAATTCAGCTTTCACAATAACCATCTTAAATATTCAGAGTATTATATCATCACTTCTATTATATTATCACTTGAGCACCTATTTGATCCAGCCGTGGGACACATTACCTATACATAATTATATTATATTTCTGGTAGCTATATGTTTACCTGCCAATTTAATCATCTGTGCTTTTTTAAATCTTTATCCTATTTTTTATTTATGTTACATTGAGTCTCTTTGTGTTGTGAGGTTATAACCAAATAAATTTGAGATGGTCGATTATGATTGATTGATATCATCATCATATCGGCCAAAGGACTTCCACTGCTAAACAAAGGCCTCCCCCACAGATTTCCACAAAGTCCAGTTAAATGCTATACGCATCCAACGGCTCCCAGCGACCTTCACCAGATCTCGTTGGAGGTCGTCCTACGCTGCGACATCCGGTGCGCGGTCTCCACTCGAGAACCATTTTGCGAGCTGTTCTACGAGCAATGTGCCCTGCCAATTGCCACTTCAGCTTACTTATCCTTTCAGCTACGTCGGCAACTTTAGTTCTTCATTCCTGATTCGATGTCGTTGAGAAATACCAAGCATGGCTCTCTTCACAGCCCACTGAGTGACCTTGAGCTTTCTTACGAGGCCCATTGTAAGTGACCACGTCTTCATTTCATATATCATCGCTAGTAACACACACTGGTTAAAGACTTTCTGAGATATTGTGGTATTCTTGACGAAAAGATGTTGTGAAGTTTCCCGAACGCTACCCAGCTGAGTCGGATGCGAAGAGCGACCTCTTTCTCTAAGTTGGACCTACCTAACTGGGCAGTTTGTGACATACTCGTCAACAACTTCGAGAACAGAGCTCCCAGCGGATATTGGGATGGGCACGACATGGGCATTTGACATGACTTTCGTCTTGCCCATGTTCATTTTAAGGCCCATCTTTTCGATTGATGGTTGTATCGTGACATTTACTAATGACTAAATCTGAAAATGATTCTGACATCTATACAAATAAATAAAATTGAAGTGTCTGCGCGATAGCTCCCGCTGTGCGACCTTCTTCAGGCAACAAGACATTTGTCATCGAGTTGTGTTTTAGTGTGACCTGAACTTAGGGCTAAGCTACACGGCGCTTTGCGGCGTAACTGCTTTGCTTATGCGTCGCCGCTGCGGCGTCTTACAAAGAACAATCCGTGCTATGTGCGCACACTGTGCGCTGCATCAGAGCTGCGCTAAACAGTGCGTGACGACGTCACTGCGTTGTTTCTGCGGTGCCGCTGCGGCGTCTTACATAGAAATATAATTACGTTGGGGCACCGCAACGCACCGTATGGCATCACCCTTAGCCGACTAGCAAATTACATAACATACAGAATAAGAAAATTTAACATTTTATATTTTATTCCTAGTCGGTATACTTACAATCCAGTCATCTCCTAAAGAAGCGGAGCCCATCCACTTGCCAACATCAGGCCGGCTCACTTTGCTGTTAGTGTGTGGTTCCAACTTGTTGTGGCTTTTGGATGTGCGAGTGTCCCACAGCATTACCGTACCGTCCTCACTGGCTGTTATTATTTGTTGATTTCTAAAATCACACCAATAATCATTCATAATAATCAGTTCCATGTTGTTCTCAGCAAACAATGGACCACCTCATCACCAGCATCCTCCCATGTACTAATAACGATATACTGCGATCCCCGGGAAGACGGAGGCGCGCACGTGGTCACGTGTGCCGCCATGTGCGCCTCCTTTTTACAATCCTCCCCGAGAAGTACCTGGGGGTGACCGCGTTACAGTCATCGCGCGCGACTCTAGTGTGACCTTACAAGGACCTGGATCCCCGCCTTCAGTCCCGAAGATGATCGCACCAGTGGTTTTAGCCAGTAGGAGTCCAGCCTTCCCCCTTGCGCCCTTCCCCTAGGCGAAGGAAGTTCATGACGAATTTCCACTGGGCACCAATAAAAAAAAATGTAATTATGGCAATATCCTCAATAATATAATTTAAACAACGGGTATGTAAGAGACATCCTAAACAACAAACTTTGAGAAGAAATGTCTTAAAGAAATCAGGGTTTGGTGCGTTTTGGTTTTTTTTTATGTCTTTTACAAATCGGTTTTTCATAAAGTATTGAAACAAGAACAAACCAGTTCAGAATGGAGCTAATTAATAAAAATTATAATATTGCATATTGACATTATAAATATAAAATTATAGAACTACAGATACATTTGGTTTCCAGGGATGCCACATGTGCAGAAAAGAACGAATGCCATAATGATTGAACAGATGAAGAGGCAACATTATGGCATTAATTCTTTTTCATGAAGTATATAGTGTCTATTTTATATTAGGCTACTTTTTAGAATGATGAACATGTGATTTCAACTTCCAACTGTAATATCAGCATTTGCTTTACGGTTAAAATTAATAATCATCAAGTCCAAAATTTTGATTTAAAACTTGATATGTTTTTGTGTTAAGATCATAAGTTCATAACACAAAAAAAACATAAAATCGCAATCGTAAATCCATAAATTTTGGATTAAATTGATTATTAATTTCGGCTGTTAGTAATGTTGTTACCAGCTGTCAAAATGTAGGTCCAGCCCAGAAGTTGTTTCCTTTAACCTCACATTTACTAAATCTCTTATATCTCTGTTCTCAGATTGTGAAAATAATCATAGTAGTGATGGTTTGATAAGAAAGGGTCTCCTTTAGGTTCTACTATTTCATGTTTATTTCTAGTATTTATAAAATGACTAATCGATAGAAAGGCTATTAGGTGCCTTGATCCGGCTGCTGCCCAATCTCGGGGGACCGAGAGAGGAATTCGCTACCTGTACGGGGGAGTCGTGCGGTCCGTGGCCTTCTACAGGACGCCTGTACGGTCACTTGGTCAGGAATCCAGCATTGCAAAGCCAAACTTCACGGTCTGCAGCGTAGAGTGGCTATACAGATTGCACGAAGGTACCGAACGGTATCCTCGTATGTACGGTATGAGGTGGCAAATCTCCTGGCGTAGTTTCCGCCTTTGGACATCCTAGCGAAGACGAGTGCATGGGTCTACGTAGACACGCTCCCTCCGCCAGAGACGAAAGCGACCCTCCAGGGGTGGTCGATAGGCTGAGGCGGATGGCTCGGCGGCGTGCACTCGAGAAATGGCAAGAGCGATTTAGGTGCAGTACGCAGCGGGTGCGTAGATTGGGGAATCTGCGTGCCCACACCAAGCGACCCAAGAGAAGACGGTAGCACGCATGTGGTCACGCGCTGCCGTGGGACGCTTTGGGGATCCTTTACAATCCCCCTGGGGGGGTGACCACTTTACAGTCACCCTCTCCGAGATGTGCCTATAGGCGTGGCACCAGTGGGCGGCTCTGGTGTGATCATACGAGGACCTGGACCTAAGGGAGGCTCCCTTAGGTGCCGAAGATGACCGCTCCAGTGGTTTTAGCCGGTAGGAGTCCTTCCCCGGGGCGAAGGAAGTTCATGAAGAATTTTGACTGGGCACCAATAAAAAAAAATAAAAAAAAGGATACCTACCCTGGGACCGAGAAGGCACATGATGTATTTCCAAAGGGTAAAAAAAAGTTTGCTTACAAAGGAAGCAGTACTGGTTAGTACAGTTCTTTAAGCATAAAGTATAACTCTCATAAATAAAATCAATTGAATAAAATTTAAAAAAAAGTCTCAATTTTTTTACAGTGACAGTCCCAGTTAGTGAGGATGGGCAGCAGCATTATTCGAGTACAGTAACAACTCAACTGCGATCGGCAACCCGCCTGTCAAGCATGGTAATTAAAGCAAAACCCCCCAATAACCACGAAACACACCCAGACGTTGCGTTGTGTTGTGACTTTTAGGGAAGCCTTGTATCCAGCAGTGGACTTTATTCGGCTGAAATGATGATGAGTTAATCCCGCTATGGAAAAAACGCACTGGCTTGGCATGCAGGTAGCCAACGTTACCCTATTGAGTTTCTTTATGAGAGGAAATGTTTTTTTCTTATTGTTCCAGTATTTAATAATTTTGTCATCTACAATGTTACTAGCATTAGCAGCTGCCAAGAACTTCCAGCACTATTGATAAATTTCATTAAACCAGAAGTTACAATAGAGCTGGCAGTGCCACTGCTGTATTTTTTGCAAGTAATGTAGTGTGAGTAGTGTTTTTTCCATTCAATGTATGATTCAGTCCAGTTTAAGCATATAAATATGTATCCATGTGGTGTCCGGATTAAGAATATAGCACCACTCCATCTCCTCCCGTGGAGGTTGTAAAAGCCAACTAAGGGACTCTAACCCAGAGGGATGGGCAGCAGCGTCCTTTCTGTCGAACAGTAGCCATTCTGCGCTCACCAACTCTCCTGCCAAGCATGGTGAGTACTGGCAAATTTCCCCCAATATGATGACACAATTGTGAAAATCTATGGGGAGGCTTTTGTTCAGTAGTGGATGTTGTATGGCCGATATGATGAAGCATATAAACTGAGAGTCCAACAGTTCCGTAACTACAATTTTACGAGTTAATGGAAGTGCTTTGTTTAACTTTGCCAACATTTTATTTTTCAGGGGTAGCATTATAGTCACCTGTGTGGATATCTTAGTTACGGTTCTCTGTTTTGATAAATGTTGTCATTTTATCTATACACTACCAAACACAAACCGACTTTACCTATGAAAATGACATGATAAAATAGCTAACAATTTCCGAACAAACTAAATGCTCACCAGTGCTGCGAGTATCTCTACTTTGGATGGCTAAAACAATTCTGACACAAGGTTGGCCCCTAACCACACAAAATGTAATAAAAAGAAGAAAGACCTATAAGTATGGTTCAATTACCATCTCAAGTTTATTGCCATCAAGAATGATTTTCAATTTAGCTTGGTGTACATTTGGCAACCAAAACTTCGAACATTTCATGACTGGGATGAAGAAAACAATACTTACTTGCCATCAACAGAATGTATGAAATCATTATGTCCCTTGAAAGTAGATATCAGTCTGCCATCTTCCATGTTAAACACATAAACATTACTGTCGCCACATCCGGCATACAGCTTAGTTTCATCATCAGATACCCAAAGGCTGTTCACATCAGTCTGTTCCATTGCTGACGATTGTGAAGGTATCCTTATAACCCATGAAGGCTTACTCAATTTAGAGCCGACTGCATTCTTCCAATCCCACCCAGAGATTTCGTTAACTGTGCCAACTATTAAAAACTTTTCTGTGCTGGCCAAGCTACATATTTGGTGACCAGACTCCAGAGTGTGGATCTGTTTAGGCTTATTATAATCAGACGTCAATAACTCCAAGACAGGATTAAGGATTCGATCAAGACTGCAACAGATGGCTTAAGATATAAACAGCTGCACACAAAAACAAATTAGCAATCATTTCAATTACGATAAAACTCTCCAGAAAACACAATGATGATATGATAAACTAACTTGTAATTCGGGAAAGCCTGTAAATTATAATACTCACTCAAAAATAGCAATTTGACTGTAAATATTACCGGCAACCAAATATTTCCCACAGGGTGACAGTGTTTGGGAGAGTACCGTGTTATACAGAGTTTTGTTAAGCATGATAAAATATTTTCAATATAGCGAATCTGCTCTGGAAAGTGAAAGCATTCAATAAAACGAAACGTCTAATAGATATTTATTACGAGCGAAAGTTGAAATGTTGAAAACAAAACAACATAACCTCAAAGGCTCAAACGGCGAACGATTTTTTTTTTTTCATTTATTACGGGCATTGGTCTTACCATCAACCCAACAAAAAATTAACAATTCGGATTATTTTTACATGTTAACTTTAAATTTATGTCTAAGTTATACTTAACATTATCTATATAATATATATGACAAAACTAATATCTATATATAATCTCGTATTTCAGCGGGGTAATTTTACTGGTTTGCATCCCTAGTACATAGTATAGTCTTATAACTAATTTATATAGATCTAACAGAACTTAGGATGAATATAAAATTGAAATTTTTAACAAATCACAAATATTTTTCCTTACATATAAAACTAAAACAAAACACATTTTTAGGTATGTCACATTTCGCCAGTGACATAGGTTGACAAATTGACAATTGATGAATTGACATTGCTAAATCAATCACAGTCACCGAGTAGGTTTATAAAATCAATAATCAGAGGTTTTATTTCCACTACGTTATCAACAATGTACATTATTTAAATATTTACAATTACCTATTAGCCCAAAAGTAAAGTAATCTGTGTATTATGTTGCGCTGCACCGAAAACTACATACAATCAAAGAACATCATAAAAATTGTTATTTTACACTTTGCAAAGAACAATTAGCAATAGCTTTCCTATTTACAATATATTTGACATTTATTATCCGGAGAGTTTTAATCTATACAAATGACAAGATGTTTTACAATGTCCAAATCTTAACCTATGACTACTGGAACTGAAAGATTGAGAAACAAGAATTAAATCTAACATTTACTCCTATTGTATAGGGGCTAAATTACAATATTAAGATCATTAAAACGAATGCAGTTTTTATCAATCATGAAATTGCCTCTAATGTTATTCATTTTAGCACCCCAAAAACAGAAGAAGAGCATTAAATTAAAGTATGCAATGAATAAGAAATTATGTTTTTATTTTACTAAATGTTTCTTTCAGAATATTAATATAAAATTTACCATTAGGTGGAGAAGGACAATATACACACAAAATAATAGAGAAAATACAAGAAACTAATTCAATTTGCCATAGAATATTTTGAAAATTGTAATCTTATATCAATAATAGTGAATTTAAAATATAAATTTAATAGCAATGGCTCTGAGAGGTTGATCAGAGCCTCTTGCAAATATAACCCATATGCTTATTTTTTTATTAAAACAAAGTCAGGTTCCATTTATTAATTAAAATAAAGTTGATGCTATCAATAAAGTTATTTAAAAACATCAAGTTTAGGGGAAATATATCTAGGATTCCAGTGAAATTTAGTTCCATTACATTAATACACTTTAATAACTTTATCCATATAATATTATATATTGCTTAAATTGTGTATTAACAATTCTTTTATTATCCTGGATGTAATTGGTGCTCCATCTTTCTTGGAAATCAAATCTACAACTGTTTTTATAATACCATTTAATGTTGAATCACAGTTCAATACGTCGCTTATAATGAATCGTTTCTGCGGTGATGTGGCTTTAGTATTTACATTAGAATTCAACGATATATTTTTTGAGGTTTTGTCATTAGATGTATGTAAGACTGATTTGGAGCCTTTAATAGCTGAAGCATATGATGTACCACCCAAAATTCTGTTTTTAATTTCAGCAACTTTCGAAGCCTTAAGGGGGCACTCATAGGCGACTGCTACGTGAGGTCCTTGGCAGTTATTACATTTAATTTTATCTTTTTGTAAACATTCTTTATAGAAATGGTTACCTGCACAGATGGAACAAACTTGGGCATTTTTGCAAGAACCACTAGTGTGGTTGAATTTGAAACAGTTAAAGCATTGAACTAAAGGTTTAAAATATTCTCTTACTTCTAGCCATAAATGTTCATAAGTAACATGACTGGGTCTGTTAATATTCAAAAAAGTTACCAATACTGTTGGGAGACTAGTAAGTGAGCCATCAGGAAGCTTCTTCTTAAACCTCTTGATACCTAAAACTTCACACCCAGGTGACTTCAAAGACGATAGAAGTTCAGAATCATCAATTTCAGTAGGGACCTTTATTACTCCCTGGCTTTCAATTGGATCAAAAGGTATCTTGACTGACCAGTTATGTTTGCTATGAATGGGCTTATTCATAATGAAAGAGTTTGCTTCTTTTTTTGTTGGAAAAAAGATCTTGATAAAGTAATGACCAATGGGCTTAACATACGTGTTAGGTGGCACCAAGTCCTTAAGAATTTTATTAATTTTAAAGGGATCAATTTTTTCCTTGTTTTCCTGAAAAAGTAAAACGGGATAATCCTTTCGGTTCTGTTCTTCATAAATTGGAAGGATATCTTTGAATAAACCCCTTTTAGTATTTATGAACTTGGGTAACATCTTGGGAACCGGTTCATCTTCGCGGATACAAGTTGTACTCTTCCGCTTTAAAGTGGCATCGAAAGCCGAGGGCTCCATGAGCCCACCACTAAATTCACTCATGGAATTGAAAAAGGGCTAAAAACTGATTATTTATAGGTCAAAACAAATTAAATTTATTTAGTTTCAAAAAGAGCGCCTTTTAATTCGACTTTCCCGCCCTTTTTCACCACGGCGAACGAAAACAAACCAGTGTTGCCAACGCCTACAGAATTCAGAATTTTCCCACGAGATCATTTTTAAATCCCCTTAAAAACCCCTAAGTAAGTATTTTTTAGTACTTATATTTAGTAAAGTACATATAGGTTTACAAATACTTTTTATTGTTATAGGTAGTAAGTATATAAGTAACTATTTTTAGCACAATAAATAAAACAATAATTATGCAATATTATTTATTATATCTAAAACGGCATCGTCATCGTCGTCAGTGGTACTAGTGCGAGGTGCTTTTTTTTTTCAAATGATACCCTCTGTAGCTCCAGCTAAAAGCCTTCAGACTTTTCACATATTCTGTGAAGGATTGAAGTTTACGCAAGAACCAAAACCGAAAGAACAATCTTGATTATTAACACATAAACTCTTGAGACTAACAAATTAAATTACACCTAACTTATTTCTAACTAAAGAAAAGAAGGAACCCATACAAAACAAAAAAATGTGACGGGTGAATTGAATTCAAGCGTAAGAAAGATACGAAACAACAATGAATGAATGAGCAGCGTAGAGTTTGTATTCTCTTTGGAATAACCGGCGCGGAATGAACCCGTCAGCCGTAGCGTTCGTTCGTTCTAGGCTGCGTTCAAAAATATATCAACAAGTGCAAATTGGCAGCGTTTAGAATTGTACGAACTATTTTAGTTTATATTGTTATTGATCTTTCCGCTGATAAATGATGACCCCCTAAAAAAAACCTCCAAAGAAATACTGCCCCTAAAATCGCCCCTGTCATTACTTATTATCCCTAAATTTAGGAGGAAAATCCCCAAGTTGGCATCACTGGAACAAACCAACTTTTTTTTAGAGTAGTAATTAGGGTTTACTTTACCTGGGTTTACCCATAGAGTATAGTAATAGCACTGACTACTAAAAGAACTAACTTTAGTAATAATAGTAACAGTTGTAGATTTAATACTCATTCTACGATGTATATACATGTATAAGTCATCCATTAATTCTTTTCTTTTTCTTTTCTTTCTTTCTTTTTTTAAAAAAAAAACGTTGCCCCACACTAGGATTTCTCCTGTATCGTGGGTGCGTTTACAAACACAAATTCCACACACAATACACCCAGACCCGGAACAACTACCTGCAGATCGTACAAATATTTGTTCCGTGCGGGAATCGAACCCACGACCCGGTGCGCAGCAGCCGACTGTATCAGCCACTGCATCAACCGTGCCGTCATTAATTGGCTAAAAGACTTGGAATCCAGGCCGAACAACTGCTAACGACAAAAACAACTGCTAGTATTATTGCCAGCTTTGTATGTGATTTTTACCATAAAATCTGGTGTTTACCTTACTTGAAAGCAAAATTTGTTGATTTATTATTTCAGTTAATTTGTAGCGTATTTCTGGCAGTAAACTAGAAAGCAATGAACTGAAAATAGCAGCGCTTCTTCAGATATGATCTTTCTTTATCAGAAGATTGGCACACACTTATATGCTATGGAGTACAGAAATAGCTAGGGGTTTTTTTTATCGGGGTGGGTTGTAAACATCCATCATTCATTGTAGTTTGCATACGATTAGTTTACTATTAAAACTAACATAATTATCCCATAACAGTGGCTAATAGACATTTATGTCTCTACTGCACCTTGCAGCACTTGTAGCACACAAGCTAACATAACCCTATTTCGATTTGCAAGTGTCTTTAATTTTATTAAGCTATTTAAGTGTTATGAAACTTATTATACCTATAATAATAAAATAGCACAGGTATTTAACAAGCTCAGATTTTTAATGATTTATAAAATGTTGGTGGTTTTTTGCAGTTGCACAATGGCAGCACTGATTATTTTACCAATAAAAAAATCAGAATCTGCCAAGATGGACGTGTCTTATGAAGTTGTGAATTAAAATTAAATAACTAGGTGCTTGTAAATGGTGAGATATTTGTGTAGGTGATTGACCTAAATATTTATTCGAGCGTTTGTACACATTTTAGTGGGGTCGTTATGCTTCTAATACATTTAATGTAATAATGAAAAGTTGCGCCGTATCCCTCAAGTCGCAGAGCATGCCATAAATTGATTTAAATGCTTTTTAGGTAAATAAACCGGCAAAATGTATAATGGCATTGGTTTAACGACGCCACGGGGTTCCGGTACAAATGGCTATGTGCAAAGAAACTGGGCATCCGTGCGTAAGACCAAAGATTCAGTCAATTATCGTACTGAAGAAGAAATAGCCAAGTTGGACTCCGCATCTAATAAACAACCTAACCAGGAGATCCTCGACCACGAGAGGAAGAGGAAAATTGAAGTGAAATGTGCAGAACTTGAAGACAGCCTTGAGGAACAGGGGTGAGTAAATCATAAAAACTTGCTTGTTATGAAGATATTTCATTTTCGCATTACGTGACGTAACAGTTTCAGGGTATAGAAAAGTTCTTATTAGAAATTAATCGTATTTTGCTTACTTTTCACCACCTACACTCTCTAAATTAGCCAAGAGCTAGATTTACGATTAATCATCATAACTTGCCCAACAATATTTTGTAATTATTTCGGTTTTAACTATATTATATTTCTATAAATAACAATGCAATTTGTTTCAATGTAATTGCATCAAAATAAAGTTTCTGAATAACATAGTAATAATGATAATCTCGGCTATACCTTTATGTAATTTATCAAACTGTAAAGTGCAAGGAAATTACTTTCCAATTTATCTCCCTAATTGAATAAAATATGCATAGATGTCCTGACTTCTGATTAACAGGAATCAGTAGAAACTTGAGTTTTTAATGACTAGTAATCATAGTAGAAATACAATGTTGTTCTTGTGGGTGTGGCATGTGTTGTATTGTTTAGTTGAGCTTAACTTGCTATCACATTCAATTAGTTGTCCATTACCTCTTACTGAGTACATAATATGAGTGTGTTGTTCCAAAGAATAGACCATCCAACCCTAGGCATAGTAAAAGGTGATTTTGATATATGTCAAGAGGATGGGCATCCTTGTAAAGGCAAATAACAACATAATGCTACATTGGGAGGCCTATGTAAAGAAGTGGATGTTTAAAGCTCTATGTATTTTAAGATATCAAAACTACAACCAGATCATAAGTATGATATAATAAACACAACAAGACATTCTAGGGATATTTTACTTATTCATGTCTTGTAAAGAAACTACAAAGAATTAATTGTAACATTAAATCTTAAATCCAAAAGCACAGTATTTTATAGTTTAAACATCTCTCAAATGTCAATAACCATGCAAGACAATAGAAATTCAATAGTCTGGCATTTCTACTGTTTAAAAATCGAACAATAAATTAATAATAATCTTTTTTTTTAAGTATATTTATTTTTGTAAAAAATTACATTTTATTAAATTTTATTCATAATGGGTCCTCATGACTCATGACCACAACCTCGTCTGTTGTAAAGCGATGGATGAGATCTGCGTGGAACAATCACACATAGAAGATTCATTCCATTTCCCATTCAATTACTTTATAGGTTAACAGGTTATGGTGCTACCTTTTTTTTTATTGGTGCCCAGTGGAAATTCTTCATGAACTTCCTTCCCCCCGGGGAAGGACGAAGGGGTATGCCGGACTCCTACCGGCTTAAACCACTGGAGCGGTCATCTTCGGCACCTAGGGGAGGCTCCAGGTGCTCGTATGATCACACTCCATAGCAGGGAAAACACATGTGCAAGGAGTTCCACTCCTGCACATGATGAAGGTTGAGGAGTAATTCCACTGTTTAAATCTGGTAGCACATTAGATCTCACAAACTTTCGGCCTATTTCGATACTGCCTATAGTGAGATTGAAATAAATATATATTGAACCTAATGTTGAGACACTTCAACAAGCATGGTCAGTTTCACAAAAAAACAGTTCAGTTTTTCCAAGGGCCATTCAACTACAGATGCGGGCGTAGAATTGCAGAAACAAATTCGAGGCCTGGGAGAACTCACAGGACGCTCTTGGCATATTCTGTGATTTGTCCAAGGGCTTTGATTGCATTCATCACGATACACTCGTTCGGAAATTGCACCACTATGGATTAGGGAACAAGGCTCTTGCCTTTCTGACTTCTTACTTAAATATCTGAATTCAGAAGGTTGATGTTAATGGTAAGAGATCTTCAGGATCTGCGGTCACCATGGGCGTTCCACAGGGATTAATTCTAGGTCCTTTTTGTTCCTAATTTATATTATTGACTTTTCTTTTTACGAAAGAGATAATCATGAGATTGTGTTGTAGGCAGATGATACGACACTTATTTTTTAAATCAAGCGACAGTTACTTCGTTTTGATGAAGTTAACGATGCCATCTCCCTTATTCAATGTAAATAATCTTCTCCTTGAGAAAAAAAACACAATTTATAAAAAATTCAATGCCTAATGTCAGACAGTAACAGCCTATACAACTGAACGGAATAGAGCTGGACCCTGTTGAGTCAATGTATGTCCTTGGGATAACTGTAGATGCCAAATTACAGTGTGGCCCACATATTGACAAGTTGTCAAAAGTAGTACACAGTCTGCGTCGTTAAGAAAATTCGGAACATTATTGATAAAGATTCAGCCAGAATAGAATATTTAAATAAACTTCTCATTCAAATCAGAAATGTTCTTACTTCCAAGTATGAAATGTATCTGTTAAGAAATTTAAAACTAAAAAGGATATTATAATATTTTTTATTGTCTTGATGATAAAAAAAGCCTGGGATAGCTAGGTATAGTGTTTGTTTTTAATACATAAACCCACGTCTTTTATTTTATACACTTTTTATTGACTTTGGATTTATACTGTTTTGTTTGACATAATGATTAACCCTTTTTTAAATTTTTATTTATACATTTGTATTTGTGACATTTTATTAACATACACTTTTGACATTTACATTATTTTATTGTTATAATTTTTGTGTGCATGTATTTAAAAATATTGTATATGACAGACTGATGTGTAGCTGTGGAGTTTATTGCGCCGTTTCTTCTCCCTAGCTTAAACACTAAGAAGCGGTTAAGGGTGGGCTTATTGGATACAACACCTGACGAACCCCGTAATGTTGACGTTCAAAAATAAATAATAATAATATCTTTTTAGTCTATTTTGAATAGATGATCATTGCATTTCACACAATAAGCTGTGTCACGAAGACTAATTCAATCAAAAACAAAAGACAGGGTCAGTGGGAAGTTAACCATCTCTTTCTAACTTGAGACACAGTTGAAAGAGATTATTTTCTCCACATTTCGTTTGTCTAGGTAACACAAGATACATAGCCAAGCTATCCAGAGTCATTAGGTATTCAGAGATCAGTGAGGAATAAAAGCAGTACCTTAGTGGTAGATGGTGTAATAATTTGGATTCGCAGTACCACATGAAATTTTGTTGCCAAAGGGGATTTGCCCATTGTGCTTAGGACTGGGCCCAGAGTGGACAGTCAAATATTGTAAATGCGTTTCAATTTATAGTTTCGTAAATGTGTAATACGTAAACGTAATATATGACAAAAATACATCAAAATGTACGCCACGCAATTTCAATGAGTACAAATTGTTAGTAAAAAAACATGCAAATGAAAAAAATCGAATGATGTGCATTGATTTGTGTCCGTGGTTAACTATTGATACCTTTGTTGTTTTTATATTAAATTTATTAAAACTGGAATTCAAAATCGTCAAAGAAATCTAATAATACACAGAAATCACATTCACGGTACGCGCAAACAACAAAGCAAATAAATAATATTGACTAAGTGGCAGGTAATAGAATATCTCAATAGTGATGCCATATTTCAGAAAACTACAAGTCTGAAAATTTAAACCGAATAATCGATATCGCAGTGATAGAAAACATGATTATAAGTGTAATATATAAGATACCTACATACATGTTAGGTTTTCACGATTATTATACATTATAATAAAACAATTTTAAACGGATTAGATCGCGTATATTATAGTTTTTTGTTTTTCCTGACGTTTCGAATACTTCATCGTGTCATCCTGCAACCACGAATGCTGCAAATATATCCGATCTAATCCGTTTAAAATTGTTTTATTATAAACTGCAAGAAGCTTTGAATGTTGGAACGGATTTGCATAATAAAAAGAACGAGAATCGATTAAAGTATTATTGCCAGTAATGATATTTGTTTTAATTTATGACTTATCAGTCTGAATCCCATTAAAATCCAAAACTTGTAATATACCTCTGGCAGACTTGAAACGATGGTTAAACATCGCATTTATATTTGTCTAAATGAATCCATAATTGAAACAAGTTCCCCTTTAACTAACACTTACTTCATGCGTGGTAAAATTATGAAACAAGTATGTTGGTAGTTGTCATGGATAATACTTATTCACTAATTTCGACTCCGGATACGGTTCCGAGTCGCTTTAATGATTGCAATCATTCATACGGCCCACCTGATGGGCAAGCGATTACCGTAACCTATGAACGCTTGCAACACCAGAGGTCTTATTCACACGACTGCCGACTAGGTAAAAATGTTTTCACGCCCTTTTAAAAAACCCCCATGCTGTAGAGTTTTGGGAAAACCCAAACCCGGTAGGGGGGGAATTCGCTGATTTCACAACATGAGTGTGCGCTGGAGGAAGTTCCTCTGAAACTACTGTACGAGACCATAGGGCGAGCCCACAACACACACATATCGGTCGTTGTGGTGATCTTTGGGGGAGGCCTGTGTCTAGCAGTGGACTTCATTCGGCCGAAATGATGAATAAAAATTGTATAAACAAAAACCGTATTTACACTTCCGTTTCTGCAAAAAAAAACTTTTGTCATCTTTTTCCGTTTCTGCTTCCGTTATGACTCTTCCGTTGCATCACTAGTGTAATGTACCACGGTGGTGCGAAGCCTGTTCTAAGCTGGGGTGAAATTCTTTAAGTTCAAACATCCATACATCCTTGTATGGATTATTGAGTATACAAGGAAGTATGGATGTTTGAGCTTAGAGAATTGCACTCCTGCATTCGATCGAGCCGTGGTCAAGATTCGAGAGTGCAATCGAATCGAGGCAATATCCACAATCTAGACGTAGCTTTAGAGATAGTAGGGACAGAAATCACGTGGGTTACTCATTTCCCGTTCTTACTAATATGTGCTATAATACACTTTTTTTTCAAATCCTGAAAATCTCTGTTTTGTGGCAGTAACAGCACTGTTAATATGACTTTCCACGACCTTAATTTTTCTCAAACTGAAACTTATTCTTCCTCATAGATGGCTGCCACAGTTTTAAGATAAGAACATTTCTTTGAGCAGTTACACAGGTACAAAGATGTAAAAAAATGGATCCTTTCACTATGATGAATCTTAATGTCCAGTATACTAATGTGAATGCGATTCCAGTTGGCTCGTCACTTTTGACCAGTGTAGTCTTAACAGTAATGTAGAACTTATAGACAGCCTATGAAGTAATGTAATTTTTTTAATTCAGTTGTTCTACTTCTCTCTCTACCTTTAGCAATCATTATTTTTACACTGGTCAGAAAGCTCTGCTATATTTCTGATCTCAATAAGGGTTGCGAAAGAGAAGTTATTTTTCTTTTTAGAAACTAGATTTACGCTTTTAAATGTAGGGATGTAATGAGGGCACGATTATACTCTTATCTTTGTGGATACCTTTGCAATAGCGACGGATAAGACCAGGGGTGTAATTCTCTAAGCCCAAACATCCATACATCCTTGAATACATAATTGAAATAACAGTGATAACCCAATTTGGTATTCGCTAAGACTGGTCCTCATGACTCACTGTCTGTAACGTATCCTTGAATAGCTTCAATCATGTTTTAGCCAATAACAAATTGGTTTTACAGCGTTATTTCGATTCCGTATTCAAGGATGTATGGATGTTAGATGAAGCTTAAGGAATTGCACAATATGAAGACGTGTATGGTACTAAAACATCCGTAATTAGTACAGACGTATTTGTTTGTTCGTATCTGTCTTATCCGCATTGGGATGTTACGGAATTTGTTTCAGAATTGAAGCGGTCAGATCAGTTGTTTTATCTGTTTTGGAGACATGAACTCAAATTCTGAAGAGTCGAAAGCTCCATCTTTGGCACAACATCCGAGCCGAAGGCTACGATACGTTATCTCGCCTACTAATGCAAATCTCTTCAGCCATTAGACTCGATGGAGTATAAACGTCCATACACAGTTTAAAATTTCAAATTTGTCAGGATTTGTAGCTCAACTTGTAGCAAGCGCGTTATTAGCTTTACATACAATTGCACATGTTCACTTAGGTCACGTTGCCTTATCGATTTATTACACAATAAAATCCCTTGTTTTTATTTTCTCAATAGAAACTATCCCCTTATAAGCCTTGTACGAATAGATCGCACCCTCGTTCAGGGGCGATGGCCGCTGCGCCGGAGTCAGATCAATAATTTAACAGTGCGAGACTAGGCCACCCTTAATGTTGTATATTATTCAATAACCAGTCCCCGTCCACATTTAGTTTACAGTCGCGCAACGAGAACGTCTTATCGGGTTTTATTGTTTTCGGAAAGTAATTCTACGCCGTTATAGCGGCTCGGCGTATCATGCACTGGTAGGTATTACAGTGAGAAATTTATTATAAGATTTTCTTTTACGCTTGTCGGCTCAGTCGTTCTGTGAGACATTCGAGAATTCATAGGCTGCAAGTAAACCGTTCAAGCGAGTTCGGCGGCGCGCGCATATTATTTATTATTTTCGTTTGTTGTAATATTTGCTTATGTGAATAATGAGTGTGTCGCTCGTATGGTTGCGTAGGTTGCCGAAGGAGGAGATAGCAGCTCGCGTGGCCGCCTTCAGAGCGAAGCTGTCCACGCCCGGCGGCGGAGAAAAGGACGTGCCGCGGGACGAATTTGGGAGAGTTGCGTGAGTGATCTTTTATTTATATGCCTTACACGAATTGTCATTTGTTTTATTAATCGAGACAAAAATATCCTTGTAGTATAATGTTGCATTATATTATTGTTCTTTTCTGTAATTCATGCATTATTTTGGGTTAACGACCATGCTAACATTTTTATGTACAGGTCAACATAAATAAATACGAGTAAAAAGTCTTGCACCCAAGCTAAGATACTAGCGAATGCGCATATTCTAGTGTTTAAATTGCCTAGTGTATTTATAACAGTTATTATAATTTAGCAAAGAGTAAATACAGTAAACAATAATGTGTGATTAAGTGATTATCGACCATTCAATTTTACGCATTACGTTTACTTTTATCGGGTTTTATTTAAGCAGAAATGTCATGAATTTTATTGTTGAAACGCGCTGTTAATAATATCTGTGAAAACAGTTATGGAAATTACCTATTTTTGTTTTCACAGATATTGATAGTTTGCTTATTATATGCTCAACATGTGACAGTAATAAAGAAGTTATCACATTCGATCCACAAGATCTGCGTGTCGTATTATCCTGGATACGTATAAAAGAAATACCACCGATCCGAAATTGATAAGGTGGGACCTAGATTTTGTCTATGTTTAAGTCAACAGTCGAACTTCTGAAAACACGTATAGGATCAACGACTTGGAACCGTGCAACTATTTAAATTCTGACTATTCGTAAGTGCCAGCAAATGGTTTACATGAATAAAAACAATTTGACTTTGACTTTGACACGAGATAATCATAATCTCATGAATGAAAAAGCTCAAACAGTTTCTTCACTATCATTTTTATCCGTGTGGCGTCCGGATTAAGAATATAGCACCACTCCATCTCCCGTGGAGGTCGTCAAAGGCGACTAAGGAACCCTAAACCAGAGGGATAGGCAGCAACGTCCTTTCTGTGGAACAGTAGCCATTCTGCGCTCACCAACCCGCCTGCCAAGCGTGGTGAGTACTGGCAAATTCCCTCCAATATGATGACACAATTGTGGAACTTTATGGGGGAGGCCTTTGTTCCGTAGTAGACGTTGTATGGCCGGTATGATAACTATCATTATTCGCTAGTCAATGTGGGCGAAATAATCGCGACTTTAATTCATTTGATTGGCAATTTACCACCGTTAAATTAATTTTCACCGCCTATTTACCTGTTTAATTAGAAAGTGACTTGTAAAATGTATGATATACCTATCTACATGTACCAGGATGCCGTGGATGGTTTCCACGTCGCTGGCGCTATTGTGACAGGCGAAGGCTTGATCACCGATCAAGGGTGTCAACTTTTTAAAACCGTCAATCTAAATCTAATATAAATATATTACTTTTGACAACAATGTCATGGTGATGGCAAAAACGTCAATTGTGTCGAATTGTTGCGGCTTATCGACATAATAATAATATTACGTACTAGCTGTCGCCCGCGGTTTCACCCGCGTCACACAAACTCGGAAACACGTATTTATTAATTTACAACAAAAATGCCATTAAACAATTTGCGTAGATCTAACTTCAAAAATAAAGAATACTAAATACAAACTTGCACCCCCGATTTTACCCCTTTAAGGGTACAATTTATAAAAACTGAAACACGTATTTCTTTATTTTGAACCAAAAAGGCCAAATACCAATTTAGATAGATCTAACTTATAAAATGTCATGCAACCCATATTTTACCACCTTCATCGCTTCGGCCGAATGAAGTCCACTGCTGTACACAGACCTCCTTTAAAGATCACCACGACGACCGACACCCATATGGGTGTGTTGTGGGCTCATTGTGGAGTTTTGCCATAATCGCCACGCTTGGCAGACGATCGCAGTTGAGTTGTTAATGTACTCGAAGGACGCTGCTGCCCATCCTCCGGCTAATCCCTTAGTCGACTTTTACGACACCAATCTGTCAATTAATTCAACTGTCTAAAGAATATTGTCTTTCAATTGAACTCATGGTTTACAACAAATGTCGGAATAAAAAATACATATTTTCGTATACTACAGTTGTTCCTTTTATTACTCATGTTAGGCGTGTACTGAAAGATCTGTGATATCAGACGAAAAGTTTATTCTATATTTGACGACACTTTGTATTTCACTGTCCTACCCGACCAGGACAGAGACCCCGAGGCCCGAGACCAAAACGTTTTTTTTTTTTACGTTGCCCCACGCTAGGATTTCTCCTGTGTCGTGAGTGCGTTTACAGACATGAATTCCACATACAATACACCCAGACCCGGAACAACTACCTGCAGATCATACAAATATTTGTTCCGTGCGGGAATCGAACCCACGACCCGGAGCGCAGCAGTCGTCTGTATCAGCCACTGCACCAACCGTGCCGTCAACACGTCACGTTGAACATACATAATTCGGGAGATACTGCACATACCGTTCTGCGAGGCCACGAGATGTACGCAACATCGGATTGGCTGGCCCGAACTTGTCAGAGAAAAGTCACACAATTCGGGTCACGATCCCCAATATTGTGGGACCGATTTAGAACTAGAAGAATGTTATTTGAAGACAATATTGGGTCTTCGCGCACAGTATAATAACGAAATCGGCCGCCTTTCCTTTTCCGCCACTTTCATCATTATCATATCGGCCATGCAACGTCCACTGCTGAACAAAGGCTTCCCCCATAGATTTCCACAATTGTGTCGTCATATTGGGGGGAATTTGCCAGTACTCACCACGCGTGGCAGGCGGGTTGGTGAGCGCAGAATGGCTACTGTTCCTCAGAAGGGACGTTGCTGCCCATCCCTCTGGTTTAGAGTCCCTTAGTCGTATTTTACGACTTCCACGGGACGAGATGGTGTGGTGCTATATTCTTGATCCGGACATCACACGGACACGGACATATATCACAGTACATACATACATATACAAGTATATACATACCACCCATACATCACTAAACCAGACCGGTCGCTATTATGGACGTTTTTCGGCTGAGATGACAATGATGATGATGATGATTTACCCACCATGAAACGATTTACCTATAGCTTTGTTTCGATTTATGTTTCATAGGTATAAACTATATAGCAATACTTGCCGCGTACAATTATTGGGTTCGTTCTATATTGTGGAGAAATTCTCATGGACGTCCACCACCCTTTCTTTTGTCGTGGGGAAATATTCTTGGACTTAGTCCGCCTTCGGAAGGGCGGAGGGGTATGCCCTCTTACTGGCTAAAACACCACGGTGTCCTTCCACTTACCTCTAGCTGGGGGGTGAGGTGTTCGCCTTGTCAACATTAAATCGCAACCCGAAGTCCACCGCCCTGGGAAGGCGGAGGGGCGTGCCGTACCCAACTAAAATCAGTTACGGTGCTCCTTCGAACTTACCTACCTTACGCCGGGAGTGCAGAATTCCCTCGTGCCTTAACCTCACCCCTAGCAGGTCTCGGCTCGCCACTCTTTCTGCCGGGGCTCTCCCTGTGCGGCCTGATCAGTCGCACAATACTCAGAGAGGACCGCGTAAAGAATAACGCGTGCCGCCATCTTGGGCTTGTCGCTAATCAGGCGACGTACTAGCTTGAACTGTTTTAATTATAAAACGTATTAAATTCAGCATTCAATTAAATGTCTGTTGGGATTTATCCCATCAAAGGGTAATCGCATACATTTTTCTCAAATATACAGGATGTAAAGTGACAACGTACCGAAAACTTCGCGAAGAGATGACACTTAGAGCTATAATAAAAATAGCAAAGCCATTTATCTCGGCAATAATAGTTTAAGTATTTTGTCATTTTTGAGCACGCAACATATCGTAAACAACGCGATCAAAACGCTATGCTACATTGCAGTTTTATGTGAAAATAAATAGTTCATTTTGATTGAAAGTGGGAAAAAAACCAGAAATTTCATAAAAAGAAGACCAACGACAACCAAGTTCTACGCCAAGGTGCCCGAATCATGTACTGAATCCATTGTATCGGTTGTTCCGATGTCACAACCGTTATATGGTGGTATATCGTTGTATTGAGGTTCCCTCAAGGCTATGTAGATGCCCCGCCAAATAAAACCCGTAGGACTCGACTTAATGATTGGAGGCCGCGTGATGTTACCTCTTCTTGGCAGTAAGCTGTCTTACAGCTTTCTCTGACTATGTGATTCTGAACATATTTCACGGCTACTATCAAAATTATGTCACCTACGTTTCTATAACAGTCTTGTCGTGAAAGCTCTACTTGCTAACTTGTTAAGTCTGGAAACGTGAAAGCAAAATCTCGCCGTATCAAGTATGAAGAAATCAGAATTGTTGGACCCGATCCGCAAGTGTTCTCTTAGCGACTATATCTTGGTCGTGGTCGCCTAGTATACTCCTTTGGTTATAACGTTCTTATTTTAAAATGTTAGTCGCACTAAGACAATTGCGAGATGGTTGCGGTCACCCAGTACTGCTTTCGACGCAGACCTCGTCATTTCAGCCGAAATACGTCCACTGCTGGACATAGGTTTTCTCTAAAGATTTCCACATCGATCGGTCTGGGTTTGTGTTGTGAGCTCATTCGGGGGGTTTTGTCATAATCGCCACGCTTAGCAGGCCCTTTGGCGATCGCAGATGAGTTGATATTATACTCGAAGGGCGCTGCTGCTGAAGTTCCCCGATTAATGCCATAGTCACCTTTAACGACACCCACGAGGACAGATGGAATGGTGCTATTCAAAGCCGGCACCATAAGGTAAGCCTCGTCTTGGACGGAAAATGAAATATACATAACGAATTTATTTTTATTTAATTCTCCAAAGATAAAATTCGCAATAGTTCAGGTAAAATACAGCATGTTAATTCTACATATAATGTGAAGACGCTCTATTTACGTTAGTTCACCGATCTATTTCAGTTGCGCTACGTCGATAACATAATTTATAGCCATCGTGAACGTATTGTGTCGTAAATGTAAATGTCAGGTAAGCCTTAGTATCAAATAACCAATGGAAGTAACTCGACACTGTTACTATTTAATCAGAATATTACGATATTGTTTGTCTGATATAAAGATTTTATTTATCAAATACAGAATCATTAACTATTTTAGGAAGAGCCACTTGTCAACCAACAACCATTAGTTATTAACCATTAGGTAGCACGCTATCTACCCATTTGCACAAAGGTACCTTTTTTATTTCACCCTGTGGAAATACATAATGTATATCCTTCGCCCGGAGGAAGGGTAGAGAGGCATGCCGGTCTCCTACCGGCTAAAACCCCCGGAGCGGTAGCCAAGTGGGATTTCAGAAACTCGAAAAATCTACTTCTAGAACCGCCCATTAGTGCCAAGTCACATCTCGGAGGGGATAACTGTAGGGCGGCCTCGTCTAGCGGAGGGGAAGCGACTGTAATAAGGCCGCCCCCAGGTACATCTCGGTAGGATTGTAATGGATCCCCCGAACCCTCGCTGTGCGCTGTGTTGCAAACACGGTGGCACGTGACTATATGCACGCTATCGTCTTCCCGGGGGTCGCTCAGTATGGGATCGGGCACGCAGAAATCCTAATGTCCTAGTGCCCCACAAATATGGCAAAAAAACCTCGTCCCACGTAGTATTTCTATTTCATTGTTTTAAAATACATTTGATGGGTTATAAAGCAGCTTTCATAGGTTTGCTTAAAAACTTTAACATTTATATAGGAAGGATAAAATGTATGAAACAACTTTTACAGCTGTTTACATCGTATTAGAATATTATACATTCACCCAATAAATAATTATGAACAAATAAGGTGGGCTGTAACTTCAAGCCGTAGCTGCCAGTTTCCGTGCCCGATATTCCATGTTTGAAATTATCTGAATAAACTTCGCGGACCTCTGAACGTAACCGATATTCAAAGAGTCCTTGCATATCGATCGTGGTGCATGACGTCTGCCCCCACACCACGCCCCACTAAAGGGAGACAGGACTTTTAATATGTCGCGGTCGCACCCCGCTCCAGTTATAACAGCTTACAATGGAGGTAATATAATACAATGATTTGAGGAAAACATGTCGCTAACTTCTCGTTGGAGACATATTAAGAATTGAAGAATGAACCCCCGAAATAAATTAAAAATTTCTCAATCGTGATAAGGCATCCCACTTAAATTCGCAGTTACCACACATGATCTAATGTAACTTGATTAATGTTTCAAAATAAAATTAGCTGACCAGATTTACGTTCTAAATTTTTTTTTTTAAACTTTGCCCCGCACTAGGTTTTCTCCTGTGTCGTGGGTGCGTTTACAGACACAAAATCCACACACAATACACCCAGACCCGGAACAACTACCTGCAGATCGTACAAATATTTGTTCCGTGCGGGAATCGAACCCACGACCCGGTGCGCAGCAGCCGACTGTATCAGCCACTGCACCAACCGTGCCGTCAATTTGCAATTAGACTTTTATGAACTGTGTCAGAGAAAGTTCAATTGAATATCGAAATATGTTGCGATATCTAACAATATTTATATTTAGTACTGGTACAGTTCACTATACACATTGTAATTATATTTATCATATAATGTACTCCAGAAGGAAAATGTATTTTTTCCTTTGTGTGCAGAATCGTCCCCTTCATTTACTGGAATGGGTTGGGTGCTATACAGGTGCCCCTGAAAATAACTTCATGCCGGAAACGGGCAATAGGCCAAGTCGTGACAGTTATTAGAAGAATATATAAAAAAAAATGGTCATGTACTTTTCAAATTATAAGGATTCAAAAACAAATCCTAAAAACTGACACCCTGTGATGATCTTTCAAGTCCTGTAACTACAAATATTTACGTTTCGTCAGTTTTTTTTTCTGTGATGTAACAATGAATAACTGTAAATGATAATGTAGATAATGTAATGCAAATAAATATAAATGACAGTTAAAAGTTAATACATAACTGCCTCAGTTTTAAATAAAATGTTTTAATTTTTGCCCAACATTGAGTTTAAAATATTACATCCACCAACTTTAAATGACTGTACTGTAAAAATAATGTACTACACTATTTTGCCAAGTAACTTTAAAAGATGGTGCGTTTGGTCTAGATTCGAATATGGTATGACACTTAACTAATTGCTACTTCTTAATTGAGGAAAAAAAACGTAATTTGTTAGTTTTAGGTGCATTTGAAATAAAATCCAGTTGTTGGATTTCCTTAGTTATGGTTTTTATTCAATCAGATTTACAAGGTTTACAGAAAATGTTCGAATCGAAATCAAATATGTATAATGAATTTATCACCACAAAATCTTCGTGACATTTAAGCTCTATTACTGCCCAAATCAAAAATACTTCATTGTACCAAATACTTCAGTTATGTTGGACCAATGCTGCAAACATAAATCCTTGTAAGTTTTTGGGGGCATTTTAATAGCACAAAATGGAGACAAAATTTCGATAGTCATTTTACTATAATATTTTTGTCAATCAAAAGTATTTTTTCTTGTGGTCAGTTAAATATAAGCCATAATAATAACAAATTCTGACAAATCAGAACGTGCGTGCAATTAAATCCAAACTCGTATAACATTTTGACATTATTTTAGTAGTCACGCAGCACGCTATCGTAAAAAATGTACGGTAAGACGTACAGACGCATAGCGTAATTAACGGGAGCGGCCGCGGGATAGGCATAGTGCGTGCCAGAAACCTGGCCGCCATGATTTTGGACGGCTTAAACTTATTAACACTCGTAATATATGGGTATTTGGCATGAGATGAAACTAGCCTGCCAGGATCAACTCTATGCGAGTGACCCCCGAGAAGACGGTGGCGCGCACGTGGTCACGTGCCGCCGTGTGCGCAGCTGAGCGCACAGGACAGACTTGGGGGGTACCCTTTACAACCCTCCCCGAGAAGTACCTGGGGGGCGGCCGTTTTACAGTCATCCTCTCCGAGATGTGTCTAAAGGCGTGGCACCTACGGGCGGCTCTAGTGTGATCTAACGAGGACCTGGAGCCCCCCTTCAGTGCCGAAGATGACCGCTCCAGTGGTTTTAGCCGGTAGGAGTCCGGCATACCCCTTCGCCCTTTCCCGGGGCGAAGGAAGTTCCATGTAGAATTTCCACTGTACACCAATAAAAAAAAAGAATCAACTCTATGACTGGCAGTCTGGCATGGAGCGATCAAGAAAGGGTGCGTATCTAATTAGCATTGCTCATCTTTTTTTGCTACTTCGTCAGTGAAAATTCAATGAAAATAAAGGTGGTGTTTATAACTAACTTTTATGTTAGTAGTATTGGAATCGACGTTTTTTTCTGCGTTTGTCAGTTTTGCTGATTCAGTTAGAATTTTCCTTACTACTACTTCTTCCGGTTACAGGCTCAAGAAAATATTGATTTTATAGTGTTTGAATGAGGCAAAATATATTTACAAACATGGTAATATACCTTTTCTAATTCCTTACCTGATCCCGTGTGTAAAGCGCTTTAATTCCAGTTAAGATATTCCAGGTAAAAACCCTATTAAATAAAACACAAACCTTTTAAATTATTCAATTATAATAATTTGTGTAAAATGAATTATCTTGTATAATAACGCATCTCGGACCGACTTGAGGGTCTTTTCAAAAGGCATAGGGAAAATCTGTTTTCCATAAAGAAACATGATTTTTCTGTTTATTTGAAAGGTGGTTGTCACGTTCCTTGTCAAATCTGTTAGTGTTAGGCTACTTTCAAAATTGGGCACACGAATAGACCTTTTTTTTTTTTATTGATGTCCAGTGGAATTTCTACATGGAACTTCCTTCACCCTGGGGAAGGGCGAAAGGGTATGCCGGACTCCTACCGGCTAAAACCACTGGAGCGGTCATCTTCGGCACCGAAGGGGGGCTCCAGGTCCTCGTAAGATCACACTAGAGCACGAATAGCCCTAGTAAACACTAACTGATGAACCATTTATTGAAAAATACATTGCGTTTATTATTTTCTTTATCGTAAACGGGAACTAACGGCATTATGTGTTATTATTGTATAAACTAGGTCTTAGGATACGGTTTATATTCCTTTTTTCACGTACTCTCTTGGTATAGAGTGCACATAACGTATCTTACTTAATCTAGATCTTTGAACACGATAACCTCGTTATATTTAGTTTGATTAGACTGCTATTTCCTATTCACTTTTCTTTAAGCGTTTCGTCATATACGTTGAGTGCAATGTAATCGTGATTCGTTTTCGTTTTTACGTATTTTTTTTAAAACTTTGCCCCACACTAGGATTTCTCCTGTGTTTTGGGTGCGTTTACAAACACAAATTCCACACCCAGTACACCCAGACACGGAAAAACTACCTGCAAATCGTACAAATATTTTTTCCGTGCGGGAATCAAACCCACGACCCGGAGCGCAGCAGGCGACTGTATCAGCCACTGCACCAACCGTGCCGTCGACAAACTGTTTTCTTAATTACATGTACTGATTGAGAAGCAGCAGCTTTAGTTTACGTCGTGGGTAAGCAGGCGAACCGCGCGTAATACGATCTGACACTTTACTAATACGGTGAATTTTATGTGTAACACTTGTGGAGAACATAAGTGATGCTTATAAACGTCTGCAACTTTTACTTTACCGACACCATAGCTGAATGAGCTACGTGTTTAACTGACTAATTCAATCAATTCCATTTCCCCTGACCAGGCTGAATTTTCATTCTTGCGAATGCGAGTAAATTACTTGAGGGTGGCACAATAGGGTGTGGGAGTAAAAGCCTTTGTGTAGGGGGGCGTCACGAAACGGCGCGTATCCGATGTTTGCGCAGGCTGCGCGCGTCGGCGTGCTTCCTGTTGTTACGCCGAACACCCTGCAGTAGCGCCGCCGGCCCGTTGCCGGCCGCTCAGCCATGTAGCCCTACGCTCCTCTGCTCAAACAAGTCTTCCACGGCACAGCCGCCATGCAATAGTCTTAGGAACAAAAAGCTTAGTATTAAGAAAACAAGTCTTCCATTAGTTAAGTAAGTAGATTAAGATGCAAAGAGGCAGGGCTCCGCGACGCGATGCAACGCAAAACAATAGGGTCGTGTTTGAACGACTGTGGCGCGGCACGTTCCAAGCTGTGCTGGCGGGACCACCGCGACGCCCGCGCGCCTCCTCGCATGAGCCCAACACTGACGTAGCGCTGCTGCCGCCCGCGATGCAGCAGCAGGCAGCGCCCTCAGTGGCCGACTCGCTTGAGCCCGCTCTCAGAACCATCCTCGAGGGCCTCAGAAACTCTTGCTGCTGCCATTGTAACTGCTCCGGTACAGATCGAAACAACATTAACGAGAATTTGCAGGTCTGTCTCTCCAACGATGAGGAGAGGAAATCCATGCGATCCGTTATAAGGTGTGCATAGAGATTGATCAATTACTTTACAGTGTAATTATATGGGTCTGTGCCAATCGAGCGATATGCTAGCCACATTTAATTAAAAGTTACATAGTCGCCGTACTAACAGGTATTAATTGAAATATACACGATTTCACACGTTTTGGACATAGTTCATGCGTAGATTATTTATTGATTGTATACAATGTCAAGATTTATTTTATTCAAAGAATCGGTTGTGGTCGAGATTTTTATGCTAAAATTGTACTATTTCCCTATTTTTAGCGCACTTAAGTGCTGCACAGGTAAATATGAGTTAGACGGATATTTATTTGATTCTTGTCATACAAAAATAAATAGTAGTAGAACAAATCTTTGCTTTGATTATTGTGATATTTCCATGCGTGTTTGAATGCGGTCGGCCATGTTGTATTGTGTGTTGTTTGTCAGCGTTCGTGAGACGCACGCGGTCGCAGAGGCGCAGCAAGAGAAGAACGCGCGGCTGCGCGACGCTTTCGGCATCTCGCCGCGCTTTGTAGAAGGGTCCAGCTTGGACCCCGAGCGCCGTGCACGTGACCACGCTCAGCGCTATCCGCTTGTCCGGACCCCCAGCCACGAGCGCGACGAACGGGACACGCACCCAACCAAGAAGAAGAAAAAGAGAAGGTAAACTTAACGTTTTAGAATATAAAACCTCCTCCTCATTGAAACCTCGCATAATGTTCGTCTTTTGTGCTCAACAGCGCAATTCTCTAAGCTCAAACTTCCATATATCCATGAATACAGAATTTAAATGACGGCGAAAAACTAATTTAGTATTAATTAGGATATGATTGAAGCTATTTAAGGACACGTTGCTAATGGTGAGCCATGGCGAATACCAAATCGGGTTGGCAACGTTATTTAAATTCTATATTCAAGGATGTACGGATGTTTGGGCTTACGGAATTGCACTGCTGAGGTTTGCTTCAGCATTAAGACGATCATTTATACAACCCAAACATTATTGTCCCATAGTGTTGCTCCCATCATTAATAAAATCAGAGCAAATAAATCATAAATAGGAAAACAGGGTTACCACTTCACTTAAATCCGTAAGATTCTAAAGCAGATTTAGTTAATATAGTAGTATGTTCATTTCCCTTCCAGCGTTTCACCAGAAGCAAAGAAGTTAAAGAAGAAGAAGTCGAAAAAGAATAAAAAGGAGAAGTAAGTTCCCGCCTGAAATTACAATGTGTGTTATTTTATATTTTCTTGTATATTTTTGTAAATGTTGGCCTAAATTTCATAAATTACATTTGAACCCAGACAGGTGACACTTCGGTTGTCTAAGAGGCAAGTATCAAATCCTGTTTACTTTTGCTGTTTGGTTTTGTATTATGAAATCAAGTATCAAATATGTCTGATGATAATTTCAGCGAAAGAAAGATGTTATGGAACTTTATAAATAGGTATGGTATAAAGTTGAATAAAACTTTATCTTAAATATTTCGAGAGACATGATATATAATATCAATGGAGGAAGTATTATCTTCATCATTACTGCGAATACCATAAAATTATAAAACATTGACGACAAACTATTTTCTTTATTAATTTAATAACAAACATATTGTAATATAAAGTTTAGAAGTACAGTTAAATACCATATTTTTTTTATATTGTAGACTATTGACCTTCCGCATAAATTTTGACAAAATGTTTTAGTTACAATATTGCTCAAAAGTACAACTGCCAGACGAATAGAATGCCGAATATTCTAATATCTTTCTACAAAAGGAAACCAAGACACAATTCCTGTACTCAAGAAATATTTCTGTTAGAATTATCGATATATATATATACATCATAAGCTTCGGGCCAACACATTATAAACATGTGAAACCTTATTTTACTAATCCAATTAAACAGCTGTTTAGATCAATGCTGCCACTGTAAAGGTCATTTACACATTTAAGTTTACATTATTCCACATATATCGATTTTTATGGTATGTTAATTGTCATCAGACAAGAATCCAGCAAGAAAAAAAAGAAACGCTCCAAATCGCCTGATACTGGCAGTTCGAGTAGCTCCGAAGGGCAACAAGACAGCGAATCTGGCTCTTCAGAAGATGAACGGCAGAAAAAGAAAAAGAAGGTAATTGAAACTTTTTACTTCTTAAATATTGCAATGTCCATGCCATATTCTAGCTAGCTATTGATATATAGGAGTGCGGCAGTTCAAAGATTATGTTTGGTTGCTTTGAAATGAGAAACCTATGCTTGAACATGATACAGATAATATTTAGATTTATTTTTGAACAAAACTCGACCTTGATATTTTCCTTTCTGTTTTTAAAACGTGCGAAATCCTGCCAAGACATACATACCAACAAATTCGAAGCAATGGACTTCAAATGTTTATACTTGCATGCCTGGTGTGAACCAGTTTATTGATCATGGAGTATTTGAAACATAATCTTTGATTGAAAAGGTCTAACGTTACTACTCCGGGTGCGGGTTTGGGGGCCTACAGCTTAGATTCACAACACACCTCCTAATAGGTCAACTCGGGATTAATCCGCGTGCCAACGTCTTCACGACTTTCCTCCTCTCGAGAGTCTCAGATAATGTTCAATCCTTCAGTAATTTAGTATAATTTTATAGTGACTTCGCAACTGATTAGCTCAAGTAGCACATTGGCTTTCTTTATTTTTGATGTTAATGTGTAACGAACACATTGGCCTGATACAATAAATATGAGATTCTCGGCACTATCCTCTGCATAAACAATTGGCTTCACGAGTTTTGTTTTGTGTATAATTTCCTCACACGGCCCTATCTCCATCCCTTTCTATCTGCATTAGTCAACTATCGAACTAACTGTAGTTGCCACAGTTTGATTTACCATTATATTTATAGAGTTTCCGAGCTTCAAATGTGTATAGCTACATTACAATGAATTATGTTCCAATACCGATCAATTGAAAATATTATTTAAATGTTATTGACTTCTTACCTCATTTTATTTTATTTTTCTGTAAATACGAGAAATAGCCAGTAAAAATTATCTGTTTAACTGTGCATCATTTCATAGGATAGCCATCTTTATCTGAAGAAATAACGTATACTGTAAGTATATCACAAAACAATAACACTCAGTAAGAACACTGTTAGGTGAATACTAAAATTATGTACGCCGTGATAATTTTGGTAGTGAATTGTTAACTATCCGCATTTGTGACTAACACTGCTCATTCAAATGGTGATCGTGAGTCCAAGTGTGAACAGTTACTTACATGCATGGTGTTCGTAGTTTTGAAAAAATGGATGCTGAATCAGACCTTTTGGCGTCCTGTGTGTGATGCAAAAACATGCTCTAATTGCTAACAACAAACGTTTGATTACCTTGTCGCTATTCAGTTGTATAAAAGAAAGAAAACACACTCGTTACTGAGTACACAACTAAACAGTCATGTAGGTCATCAATGAGAGCATGTTTTTATATCACGCACCTATTTTATTTAATATCCAGACTGTCTGATTATAAATGTAACTAATCCATAACATTCTCCCTCTTCTCATTTATCCAAAACTAATTAAGGATGGTCCACATGTTTAAACGGTATACAATACCAACACCGTTTGTTAAATAAGGTACGTTCCCGAGTGTTATATTTAATTTGATTTTTGTGTATTACATGGATTTATGTAATTAATTACTTTGAACCGTAATGTGTTACTAACGTGCAGTTATTATGTTAAGCAAGTAACGCACCGGTGCCAAGCAATTTAATAAAATACCATATTATTTTCTTACCTGTATTATTTATCTGTTTAATTTTAGTTTACACGATGAGAATGTTATGGATAATGTCTTAAATAACATTCTAAAAATATCCTCCAGAATAATACACTTACGAACGAATTACATGTTTATTTATACTTGCTTCCATCAATAGCTTTATGTATAATTTGTCAATTATAATCTTTCGTTGGTGCCTCTATTTATTACTATTCCTTATTTATTAGAATGCATGTGTACAAGTGATATTATATTTATTTTGTTCCTGGAGACCTTATTGTATATTTTAGTGGAATATGTTTATTTGCCATTACCACTATAGTCTATTGTATTGGCACTGGTGTTGTGTTCCCGTCTGTTTGAACGATAATCTTTATGCTGGTTGTAAAATTTCTGAACAGAAAAAATCGAGCAGCAGACGCCGCGGCAGCAGTGAACCTTCGAGCCGCGAGAGGTGAGACGATTTTTCAATGCCGTCCTGTGTATTGTTTTTATTCAAGTTACTAATTACTTTTATTACAGTTCCCCAGTCAAATACACGAAAGAAAAGCCGCGAGATCGCACCGTTGAAGAGAGGCCCAATGATGATCAGTGCAGAAAAACATCTCGGCAGCGCGAGGAGCGAAGCAGAACATATGATAAACGCGATGAGCCGCCCGCCCGAGAGTCGCGACAGAACGACAGAAGACGAGACCGCAGCACGTCGAGGCATAAACGTGACTCCTCGCCAGATTACCGGCAGAGGTCCTACATCACGAAAGTCCAGAACAAGAAACGCGATCCTTCTGTAGAGTCCGAAAGACGCAAAAGTTCAAAGCGTTCGAAACGTGAACGTCAGCGCTCCTCCCCTGAGTCGGATTCTGATGCGCCAGCCACCAAGAGAGGACAAGAGAAAAGAAATAAGAAAAACTACCCCAGAGAGTGCAGTTCATCTCCGCCAGAAAAGAGGCGGCGAAAAAGCTCATCTTCAGAATATAGAAAGCGTGAAGACACCTATTATAACAAGAAAGAAATAGCAAGAGAAAATAACAGGACCCATAAGGAAGAAAGAGACGAACGCAGAGCTCCTAGAAGAAGTGAATCTCCAAATTATAGGCAGAGCAGGCGCGAAGCGTCGCATCCTAGGAAAGTCACAGACAACAAATATGAAAGGAGCAATAAGAATAATCATGAACGTTATGAAGAAGCACCAACTAAGCGACAAGAAAGAGAAACTAATACTGATAAGTCGCGGAGAAAAAAGGATAGGAGTGTTTCAGGAGAGAACCGAGAGACGTCCCCAGGTTACAAAGAACGATCCCCAGTCAATAAGAATAATAAAAACAATAAGAACATGGAGTCTCGAAAAGATTTACATAAGTCAAATAAAAAATCGAGATCAGAAAGAAAGTATTCATCGTCTGAATCAGAGGCGGAGCCACACCCTAAACATAAATCAGAAAAGAATACAAAGAATAAAGCACAGTACCACAACGATAGAAGTGATTCACCGCCCCAAAGAGAACAACGGAAACGAAGCCCTTCGTCTGAGCCCAAAAGGAAAGAATCTCCTCAAAAAAGCAGAGTTGACAAATATAAATCTAGCAGAAAATCTGCAGAAAACAAACGTGATAGCGGGAAACCAATTAGGAAGTCTCCTTCACCAGAAGAAAGACCGAGACGTAAAACAACGCCAAGTCGATCCAAATCTCCAACTCCACGCAAAAGTTCAAAAAAGGCAAAAAGGAAGAGTGATACGCCAATCTTGAAGAGCCAAAAATCTTCCGATCAACGCATAGTAGAGCGCAGAACATCGTCCCCTAAAGGCGAGCACAGAGATAAACCGGAGAAAGAGAAAAGTCACGACCGAAAGGGCACGCATAAAGACAGATCAAGGTCTCGTTCGGCGCCCAAGACTGTCCATGAAAACAGATCAAGGTCGCGGTCGGAGCGCAAAACTACTCATAACGACCGATCAAGGTCGCGGTCGCCGCGCAAAAATGTTCATAAAGACAGATCAAGGTCCCGGTCCGCGCGCAAAAATCTTTATAAAGACAGATCAAGGTCGCGGTCGTCGCGCAAAAATGTTTATAAAGACAGATCACGGTCGCGGTCGGCGCGCAAAAATGTTCATAAAGACAGATCAAGGTCGAGGTCAGCGCGCAAAACTGTTCATAAAGACAGATCAAGGTCGAGGTCGGCGCGTAAAACTGTTCATAAAGACAGATCAAGGTCCCGGTCGGCGCGTAAAACTGTTCATAAAGACAGATCAAGGTCCCGGTCGGCTCGCAAAAGCCGAAGCACGTCTAGTCTTAGTTACTCACCGGCGCGCCGCAGTCCAGAGCGCTACCGCGATATCATAGAGAAATTACCGGAAAAAGATAAACGCAAATACATTAAATCTCCATCCGATCTGCAACCTAAGAAAAAGAAGAGTAAAGACTTGACAGAAAACTACAAACCCAAAGCTGTTTGCATGCGCAGCTCTTCTAGCGAACATGATGATTCTGAGGAAGACTTCTTGAGATTGGACGAAAGGGACCGACAGGACGATTGGGATGCCAAAGAGCTAGATAAACTGAAGGAAAGACTAGCTCAACTGGCTAAAGCTTCGATGGAGCGGAGGAGGAATGAGGAGACAAATGGTCCTTCGACTTCGCAGGCAGGACGTAGTGATTCTAAGCCGAAAGAGCTTGAAGCTAATATAAACGAGAAAACTAAACAAAAAAGTCTGAGTCGTATAGTAGACAAAGTGAAAGATAAATCTCCCATAGCACCGACGGAAAGTAAAAAGAATCCAGAGCCAGTTAAAATAGCGACCCCAAAGAAAGAGAAAAGCCCAACAGTCAACGTAGAATCATCGCCTGAGGTAAAGAAAGCTGAGCGTGGTTCGTCGCGAAGTCGTTGGTCGCGATCGTCGTCACGGCGGTCGCGGTCGCGTTCGCTCTCGTCCAAGTCGCGCTCACGCAACAAGTCGTCGCGCTCCCGCTCAAGGTCGCGGTCTCGCTCCCGGTCGTCAAGGTCCAGATCCCGCTCGTATTCTTCCTCAAGGTCCGTTGATATATTATTAAGTTTTTTAAAAATTAACACACATAGTTTAAGGCTCATTTTCTGCATAGATTAATCCCTGGTGATATAATATACATACCACATACATACAACCGTGTGGTGCCGGCTCAGGATACCACCACCCCATGTCATCCTTTTTTTTTATTTTATTTTTTTATTGATGTCCAGTGGAAATTCTACATGGAACTTCCTTCACCCCGGGGAAGGGCGAAGGGGTATGCCGGACTCCTACCGGCTAAAACCACTGGAGCGGTCATCTTCGGCACCGAAGGGGGGCTCCAGGTCCTCGTAAGATCACACTAGAACCACCCCATGTCATCCTATAGGTGTTGTAAAAGTCGACTAAGGGATGGGCAGCTGCGTCCTTCAAGTACATTAAAAACTCAACTGCGATCGCCAACCCGTCTGCCAAGCGTGGCGATTATTGCAAAACCCCCCAATGAGCATACAACACACCCATATCGTTTGTTGTGGTGATCTTTTGGGGAGGCCTGTGTCCAGCAGTGGACTTCATTCGGCCGAAATTATGATGATGATATAATACTAAAAATATAATTTAGCTTGATGTATATTCTCATCGGCTTCCTCCGCCCCGGGGAGGCTAGAGCGGAATACTTGACACATCTCTTACCTTTTTATGAACAACATGGTGACGAAACGAGCAAGTCATTCGCTTAGTGGTAAGCGTCATGCCTGCCCACAATTATTGTAATGCATCTCAGGATTAGTCCTGTTTGGCACCACACTGCGCTCGTTAGCTCGAGACAATAAGGTCTCTTATTGCTCCGTCATTTCACTAACTACAGTGCCCTAACCGGAAGACAGTTATAATGTTGTAAAGTTTAAACAATACTGCTTAGCGGTGGTTATCTAGCACTGGGATGATATCTACTTAGCTGGCTGAGCTGAAGAGGGGCTATGGTTAGAACCTAACGGTGTTGTCATGTGTGGTAGTGTAAGGTGGTACTTGCGTGAAATAAATAGTCCGTGACGTACACCAGAAGAATAAAGTTTATTGCACAAAGTACACAGGTCCACAACACAGCAAGAGTTTGAAAAGATAGATGCAGTTACAGTTTAGAAGGAGTAGATATAGAGAAAAGGCAGTAGACAGATAAAACACAAGATATGGTAAAAGCGTAGCGAGAGTGAAAGCGAATATCTATACAGTGTGGCTAGCTAGCAATTAGCAACGCGTTCGCGACCGTAGCAGTGAGCGTACTGGCCAGCCGTGGTGCGCCGGCGACTGAGGAATGCGGGCCACACCCCGCGCGCCCGCGCGGTGTTAGGCAAGCGAAAACAATGGAGCGCGCACACAACCGCACTGGTCAATTAACTAATAAGAAAATATTGTTGTACGTCCGACAATTTGTACAAAAAATATAAAAGTGAAAAATACACATGTTTTTGTTAAAGTACTAAATCTATTAAACTACACATAAATATAAAATTTTAAATAACATACGCCACACATGTAACACAAAACGTGGGATCTTAAAAGGGCCAACTATAGTGTTCTATGATTTGCCTATATGGCAATTTTAAAGGCACATCTTTAGCGTAAATAGGTTTCATCAAATAATCAAAAATCTTTTGCATGTTGCAGGCGATCTCGCTCGAGTCGTTCGAGCTCTTACAGCAGCAGGACTTCGTCCCGTTCAACACGCAGCAGCTCGAGATCTACCCGCTCATCTCGGTAAATTTATGTAATTACATGTTAATAGCGTTGATTTTGTTACGGAAAAATTCTAATAACAAAGCTATGCATAACTCTAAAGTGTTGCCGTTAAGGGGCCCTGTGAAGCCTACCGACGTATTAGACACCGACGACCAGTGCTACGATTTTTCAGCAATATTTCTTTAATATATAGAAGCTTTATTGTTGGAAATGGTAATGAGTTGTTTCCATCTCGGATATCTTCAAACGAAGTTACCATCCTAACACCGTCCAAAACGTATATCACTACAATATTCTGTATATAAATTAACAGTCTAGTCTAGTCATAGTCTAAAGACAAACAAAAACGCCGAATGAAACGACTCATCCACCTCTTCAGAAATTAACAAAAATATTAACAGGCTATTTCTCTTTCCGCTAAATGAAACTCGAAAACAATCAATACATGCATGCGCCATTGGTATCGATCAGAACAATGACCGGGGTATACGCGGATTACCGTAGATCCAGCGAGTCGCGCGCGCACACGCGGTCGCGCTCGCCTTCCATTCCGCGCCGCGCTGGCTCGCCCAGCTTCTTGGATAGGAGACGCATAACGAGGTATAAGAATAAGAAGTACAGTGCTTTTATGAAGATATGGCGTCGATATGACGTATAAATGCGGCTGTCATATTTACTCTTAAAAAGAACAAAAAGTGTATATATGTTTTGACTGCTAAAAGCACTGTATTCTCGCCAAATAGGGATTTTATAAGTGCGATCAATGATGACATTCTGTTTGGTAAATGTTAAACATGTAGATTTTTTAAGTCCTGTTTATATTTGAGTTGAAGTCTTACCAAAAGGATGTCAAATTTTCTCGCAGTGTGTGTAACTTTTTTCGTGTGTCGCTTTTTACTCTGATTTATAGGTGTGCTTGTTATTTTATTTTGCATTTGTTGTGTCATATCATGGTAACTACATACTCCATTAAATCTTTAGTTTCTATTTGTGTATCGATATATATAATAATGCCCCGATAACAACGTCGTTCTTTTTTAAATAAAATGTAATAGAATTATAGTATGTATTTAAACACAGTATCGATGCGAAATTATCCTCATTCTTCGTCAAATCATGTATAGTCGTAATTATTGACATATTTATTCAATGTGGTGAAATAATTATACATGAATAGCTCAAATGTTGGATTTGTGGGAGCACTAATACATAATTTATTCGTATTTAACTTATATTGATCCGATGCACTAGTAACTCCATGATATGGCACTATATTCATATTTTTTCTTATTATCTATTTTGATTTTGTTTTCTTTATAGAAAAAAGTCACGAAAATATAGCACGAGTTCTGAAGACACAAGTAGTAGCTCCGATTAGTGAAGTGATTGTGCTAGTGTGAATTAGTTTAAGTAATATTATGTATTGTATTAAAATATTAAGCCCTACTTTCACATAATATATCGCTAAAGCCTTTAATTTTCTGTCTTATTGCAATCTGGGTGTGCATAATTATATAGAGGCTGACTAGGATAAAAAAATGAATCTAAAATATTCGCATTAGCGATTATTATTAAACATTGAAATACTCACCATTTGGTCAGTCTCTTACGCATAACAATTTTAGATGTGTGCGTGCGCCTAACTCTTGATCATGCTAACAGGGTTTATTACTAGATCAAAGTTTTTTATTTACGGGATCGATATTGATATTTTACTGTACTACCTATCACTATCTATTTTTATGGGTTTTACCAATTTTCGCATAAAGTCTAAATCAAATCATTTGGGATATTTATGAGAGGCTACAGCAGAAATGAGAATTTTAATTAAATGTTGTTTTTCCTCCGTAGCGCACCCATAATAGATCTAACATATGCGCCAAACAAATTCAAGTATAGAAGAAGATAACGTGTGCCAAATGAAATATCCACATATTGGGAGTTCCCAGTGGCGACCGCCAGATGTAGACAGTGTGCTATTTATATAGAGCACACTGCATGTGTGTTTTCTGTTCCAAGATTATTCATGTTTTACCACATTAAAGTTATTGTGAAATATTTGTTGTTTTTTTTTATTTTTATTATATTATTGCTGCATGGTAGAGAAGCTAGACGAATATAGTAATAAGTATGAAGATTATTTTTAAATTTTAGAACACAGCTTGAGAAAATGGTTCTTTTATTTTGCTGTATTGTTACTGTAAATAAAACAAGGTAAGCTAATATTTCTACATTGGATCATCCATGACCATTTTAAATACGTAATTTTAGCATATCTTATGAAATTTCCAATTTAATGCAAAATACACTAAACCATAGTAGACAAAGAAACCAAAGGAAAAATCTATAGATAATACAAACTGGCAACCGCGTTAAATTTAAAAGAAATTGGATTATTTATAAATAATTTAGAGTACTTCGGTATAGACACTTGCCGCGTGGTGCCGGCTCAGAATGCCGCCACCCCATCTCCTCCCGTGGGTGTCGTAAAAGTCGGTAAGGGATTGGCCGGAGGATGGGCAGCAGCGCCTTCAAGTACATTAACAACTCAACTGCGATCGCCAACCCGTCTGCCAAGCGTGTCGATTATGGCAAACCCCCCAATGAGCCCACAACACACCCATCGGTCGTTGTGGTGATCTTTGGGGGAGGCCTGTGTCCAGCAGTGGACTTTATTCGGCCGAAATGATGATGATGATGACATATAGTATTTATTTGCGCGGAACCCTAATTATTTTTGTGTCTGTAATAAAAGCAGCCTAAGTTATTCCTTATAACATCAGCTATCTGCCAGTGAAAGTCTCGTAGAAATCGGTCCAACCGTTTCGGAGACTAGCGAAAACAAACAGACAGACAGAAAGACAAAAATAGAAGTTTTTTTATTGTAGGTTCCGTATATACTTTCATATGCATTTAGTAAAAAACTGTTATTTTGACATTTCAAACAGACACTTCAATTATATTCATTTGTATAGTTATTTATATAAAAATCAATGTTAGTATATACACTACATTGTGCTCCATAGGTTACTTTGACACATTGCTGGAAAGGTTTAGAAAGTAGTTAAGCAATTTTAAATAGCCGAGCTGAGTACACAGTGCACTATAACCATAATAACTAAAGTACTGCGAAGCGTGGCAGGGTTCAACTCTTGTCTCAGAGACTCAGTCTTGTGTAAATGATTGAAGGATAGAGCATTTTTATAAATTCTTACACCAATCTTCAACTAGTCGGATGCCGATAAATGTTTGGTGACGAACAAAGGGCAATACGCATGTGTCCCTTATTTCTTAAAATTTTATTCGAAATTATGGTGACATTCACTAACTTTAGTTTTGGCATGCTATGGATAACTCAGTTATATACAATGTAGTAAGTCATTAGGTTTCTCTGTCTACATTGGAAATTCAATTAAATAATTTACTGTGTATTAACAGACACTTTAATGCGTTATATTGAAACAACTGAGGAAACTATAATTCAGCCAATTAGAGAATGAGATTGAAAATGACGACGCGTGATAGCTGTAACGTCAGCATACACATATGTGTTCAGTTGGTTTGTTTTTTACATAATACTTTACGGCTCTGGTTTAAATGGTTATATTCTGTGTTTATTATTTTTTAGTTCCTATTGAGTGTAACTTTTGAATGGGCAATAGTTAGATCGTCTACTCAACATCCAGTATATAGTTACCCATTACTGGTGACAGTAATAACTACAGTAGTTTGCACCACTAACTAATTATTAAATAAAATATTACTTACCTACTCCCTAAGACAATAAAACTGGGCTTGTTGCAAAAAATATCTCATTTAATTCAAAACAGATTTAGAAAGTGCTTTAATAACAAGACAAAAAACCAGAAAGAGCTGGAATTAAATCAAATAATTAATAAATCGAACAAAACAAAATTGAATTTTTTTAATCTTTAATTCACTCCACTTGAACAAACCGAACAAGAATTAAGAAAAAAAATGTTGTCCGTACCTGCATGTGTAAATATATACGGCAATATTGTGTGGGCAAGAGGCAAATAGAAGTGCCGCCTTTTTTATCCCATTCCTTATATTGACTGAGTTATACCTACAGAAATTGTCTGGTCTGAACCAATCTGAAACTAATATTGATCAAATCTCGGTAAATATTTTTTTGATATTTAATTCCCTATTTATGAATCTTGGTCGCATAGCTCTATACAGACAAAAACTAATAACATTTATCAAAAAACCGATAAACGGATATCGCCTACGAAATATTGACGAAATTATCTTTTTATAAATTCAGTTAATTATTATTGTGTTATTTGATTTTGCTGTAATATGCGACAGCGATATATTTATTAATTGCGAATTAAATCGTTTCGAGTTTTTTATAATGTAGTATTTACATTTTGTACGAAAAAGAACAAATCATCCCCTTTAGGTTGGTACAGACAGTTATAGTACAACAAATGTATTTTTCCATTCCCAACTCAGAAGAATGGTTTGTTGATCTTAGGCTTCATTATCCTTGCATGTTCATCATCTAATTGTACTAACGCTCATGAACATCCTACTAACACAATAACAATGACAGCGCCCGCAAACGCCCCATCCCGTACCGAAGGCCGACACCGTCGACGCCTACCTCCAGCTTCAGCAGCCGTTCATCGCAACGTAGCTGGTCGCAGTCTCCCAGACCAGAGAAAGAATAACACAGGATTCGGAAATAACGCTTAATGTAATATTTTGTAAACCAATCCCAACATTATCTTGCAGCACTTTTCTTTTTATGGAAGTCCTTTTCTCATGTCCCAATATTGACTCCAAAAAACAAGGTTTCTAATAGAGTTGTACGTTTGTTCGAAATTGTAAATATGTACCGCATGTGAGGTAGTTAATACGCCAAATTGATTTATGATTGATGTTTTATCAAAAATAGATATAGATTACAATATTGTATCTAGTCAAATGTGCTTATACTAATCATTCCTTATTGGAAATGATTACATATTATGAATGTGATCTCGTACAGTATTTTTTAGTTTTCCAATTGTTGGTAATTTTATTTTGATTATTAGTTAATTTACTTTGTTATATAGCAAAAATACTCTAGTCAACAAATTTGTAGGTAGGTAACCTACTTTAATAAAGTGCAATATATTTATTCACATCATATTTACCTTATTTGATAGTGTTAATTTTACTAGTCATTTTACAAGTTGTATAATTTCTATTTATTGAAATTCTTAAATAGATAACTTATTTGATATAAGTAATTTAGCTAGTCGTTAGTTGTTCATTTTATTTATTGGAATTCGATAGAATAATAAGTTAAAATAGTGATATAATTGGATCTCCATGTATTTTATTTTTAAATAACTAAGCAATAAATTTTATGTGAAATTACGATATTCAATAATACTCAATATTAACAGTAAAACAGTTTAATATTAATATCAAAATATACAAAGTAACTTACACATATTTAATTTGTATAGAGGAATCTCATCTTAAATGCACTGAGTAAGAATTGATTTACCAGTTTTAAGTTAGCAACATAGTGTTGTATATTTAGGTGAAGACTAATCAGAACATTGGTAATGGGTCAAATTGCTGTTGTTAAATAAAGTACCCTGATACAATAAGATATTTTTCATTATTATACATAAACTTACTTGTCTATTTGTGTCCCAAATCCTTAACATACGTAAAAAATATAAGCATACCTCTCACAGACCAATTCAATATTATTTAATAACAGATTAGATAATGGTCGCACCATACTAGATCCTTTTAACACACATCTAGATAGCTCTGCAATGCTAATTCAACCTTGATAAGAGAATATCATTATATAATCCATAATAAATACTTCATGCTGACATTGGCTTAAATCAATTTCCTTGTGATTATCATGGGCTCCTCATGCCATAGTATACAATCAGGTATATTACAAATACAAAAATAACTCACTTTACGCCAAGGAGTTTCTATTTTTTCTTATCAGTAAAATAACACTCCCAGATATAATACAAGCTAAACAGACAGTTTACGTTATTGGTGAGGTCATCAAACTGCCATGAATACACTTTGATCCCAGAAGTCGACCACTAGCACAGACGCCACTTGCTATAAAGATTTATTAAAAAATTATGTTCACTGATCCATCCATGCCAGACATTAGTTATCATCCGCCACCTAAAGTTGGGTTCCTTTTCTTCAGTTCTTTTTCTGACTCTGTTGACGCCTCTTAGTGGCCAGGAACATCGCCCAGCCAAAGCCCACCAGATTCATAAATAGAACTCGTAACTGTAACAGTAATTTTATAACTATAGTACAAGGCGTAAACTTAAACAAAGAAACAATGTTTATTAAAAATTAGATACAAATTGAATAGTAGTTGTGAATGGAGTAGTAATATGTTGTAAAATCAATAACTAAGTAAAATTGTATTATTATATAATTATATCCCATAACTTCTGTAATTATAGCATATTTTACATAAACCACTCGCATGGAGAACCACAATATGATTAAAAATGTGCTGTGTTGTGAATGGCATAAAAATGTGCCTTGAATAAAATACTATTCCTCTAGCAAACATTGTCTCATATGCTGGATTTTTTCAAAACAGGTTGGCAGTGCCATTGATCCATGGTTACATTAATTTTAACAAGTTTTAATCAAATATGTATCAACAATATTACTATCAATGGTAAAGCTAAAACTTCACTTACCATAGGAGGCACTAATGCTAAATTGATGACTTGAAACAGAGTGAGCCATTTCCAGTTTGCTTCTAAAATAGGTAAGTACAATGCAAGTAGCTGTTTCAATGCTGCTTTGTGGTTTTTGCCCTCAAATCTGGCTAATGTGTACAGTGAGAATGCTTGTATGAGGGGAGCAAATAATAATCTTTCAAATAAAAGCTTTTTTGCTAGTGGAAATGCAACAACCTCTTCAGGGAACAGCCCCTCAATAAATTCGTAAAAGTAATGTGGGATTGTACCACCAAACAAAAATCTGAAACAAAACATAATTATCTTATTAAAACCTGGACTGAATATCGCTAATTTCAACCTTAACAGTTATCTTTTAAATTGTTCAATATTTATTCCTCAGAAGCTTCACTTAAATAATATGATGTATGCTCTAAGCATCATCATCATTCTGTAGCCATCTATTACTGGACAAGCAGAACACCATAACATACTTGATGGAATATTGCCATAAACAACATGCTGGCCAAACACTGGTGATTGTAAGTGTTACTACTACACTCACAGGAACTATTAACCCAACCATCTCAATGACACCTATTTTATTTGTAATAGGGTTACACTTATTGTCTTAAATTTCTTGTTAGGTTGCTTTTGCAATAAATTAAACACTATTTGTCACTTTTATGTGCATGTGTGCTTTCTGACCAGCCCAGGCCCCAGAGCTACTCCCACAACACAAGAGCAAGAATTTGATTTGCTCATGAAAATTTGTTTTGCTCTCACATGAAAACAAAATTGCTTTAAGGCTACCAGATGAGCAAAACGAGAGGTTTGTGCGATGTAGCATACCTTCAACTATCAAGTTGGGTCAATAACACTCTTGGGGTAACATTCCCTATGAAGCTCATAACTTTGTGGTTTTTCATAGGAAGTGTAAATGCCCCTTGATAGTGCAAGAGGTCCTTCAGGAGCATGAGATGCCATTTTCTTCATTAATTGGAGCAATAAATCTTTCAATGCATGACAATGCAAGAACTCATATTCATATGTTTTTCATTCTTACCCAGTGGTAACAGTACCCTAATGAAGTTGGTATCACATTTTTACTTTGGTCAGCTCGCAGGCCATTAACTAGATTATCGAACATGTCTGGGATAACTTGAAAATACAAATTCAGGCATGAACACCAAGCCCCATTATCAGCACAAAGGTGAAAACTGAAAATACTGACAACCTTAAAACAAACAAGCAATTTTTTTAAGTATAATTTTACGTTTGCAAAATGCATGAAAACCAAACTGCAGTTATTTGTGCCTTTGAATGTAGATGGCATTCTGCCCATACTGCTAATACAATCTGTTAAGTGCTTTTAACAGCAATCAAAAGAAGACTTAAACTCTATTCTGTGCTCATAATCACAGAATTAATTTTAAGCACAAGGAAAGAAAATATGCCTATGTTTCTAGGTCTTTATAAACTTTAATTTGACCACTATCTACACTGATGTTAAGTGACCTATTCACTCAAGACTATGACATTCTTCCAATGTTTATGCACAGAGTAACTATACCAAAGATTTTTTAAATGTAAGTCAATAAGGTAGTCAAGTCATCATGACAAAATTTCTTACCCATATAGGCCAAAGGCTAAGATTGGATCTAGCCTAATACTGTCACCAGCTACCAACTGAGACGCGATGCTGCCAGCTGTGCCCACTACGCAACTGAAAGTATACATCCATTGACACATTAACAAAATTCGTGGTCACAGGTCCAGAACAAAGTATAAAGTCTAAGTTTCGACTTTGGAATCTAACTTTATGCAAATACGTCGAATATTATTAGGTTTATTAGTTAATGTGCAGTAGTCATCAACATTATTATACACTAATTATAGCCAATAATTCACTCACCTTGTTATTGCTTTAGTTTTAATGGGATGTAAATATAAATTTTGTAAATACGATGCCACCATATTCATGATTGGTTTTGATAAGGCCATTTTAGCTCAAGTTATTATTTGACGTACAATATTATCTAGGTATTGTATTACGATAAGTTCGCTACGATATAATTGTAATTATTCTGTACGTAATTACAGAATGTTTACTGAAAGAACTCTGTTATCGTAACAACTTAAAATTACAGTAACACACTGACTCAGGATAAAAAGGTACTGTGACGAAGAAGCCCAGCCCCCAGTATAAGTGTATAATCTATGCCCAGCCCAGTTAATACATAGTAGATAATAAGTAGTAGCGGGGGCAATACGCAGCTTCGCCGGTTAATGAAAACAGTGACTTAAGTAGAGATGTCATGCAAGTTGACGAAAACGAGTAAGGACGATACGAATCAAACTGACGTCATTTTACCAATATGACAGTAATTTTATCAATCTGACGGACAGATTCATTTTTTTAATGGGCTTCGGAAAAACAATTGAACCGTAGGACGTCGCTGACAAATTTATTAGATTTTTTTCATTTTTGTAAAATATTTTATTTAATATGTAAAGATTAATTAATCTGAACACCGTACAACGTTGCGATACGATACTTGAAATTGGCGTTATTGTGGAAGATACTCTACAGAAGCCTTAATCTAAGGGTGAGATTCAGAAACGAGTCTAAGCGGAAACTTACGCTTCCATCTGTCAAAATTAGGGGCGTAAGGGTGAGATTCAGAAACGAGTCTAAGCGTGAACTTACGCTTCCATCTGTCAAATTGCACTACTTAAGGTAAGATTCAGAAACGAGTATAAGCTAAGTGCACGCTTCCATCTGTCAAAATTAGGGGTGTAAATAGTGCATTTTGACATATCGACGGTGAACCATCAAGACCTCCTAACTCAATATATTAAAAGTTTGCAGTAGCCACAAAAAATCTTCTGCCTTTGATGCGAGTGCAAATATAAGAAAAAAAAAATTGTTGGTTTAAAATATAACTATTTACAATATTAGGACAAAATTATTATTTTGTTTCAATAAATTAAATAAGTAGGTAAGATAGAAGAAGTTTTCATACTTTTTTGCGACCGAATATCTAGATAGCAGTATTTGTTATTTCATTTGGGAGGAAGTAGTCCTAACATTGATGTGGATTTTACAATAATTCAACTAGTGAAAGATATTATAACTGGAAAATAATAATATTAATTAAGTATTAAAATTTCAGCTGATACAGTCGGCTGCTGCGCTCCGGGTCGTGGGTTCGATTCCCGCACGGAACAAATATTTGTATGATCTGCAGGTAGTTGTTCCGGGTCTGGGTGTATTGTCTGTGGAATTCATGTCTGTAAACGCACCCACGACACAGGAGAAATCCTAGTGATTTAAAAAAAAAGGTAAATCACAATACAATCATTACTTAGTACTTCCCATAGTCATCGTCATCGTATCGGCTAGAATACGCCCATAATCGCCTTTTACGACATCCACGGGAGGAGATGGAGTGGTGCTATATTCTTAATCCGGACACCACTCTTTCCTATAGTATGGCTAGTATAATCAGTCTAGTACCTAGTATTTAATTGAGATCCTAGGTTTTATTTTGTTATATTAGAGCTTAATACAATTAAAATACGAGGTAAAGAATCATAATGACTGATAATCTTCCGGCAGTAAAGATTTCAATTCTTGAAGATATTTTAGTTTAGCATCATGGTATGTAAGGATACATAATGGAAGTCTTTTTGGTCTCTGAGGAATCTCAATCCATTCGGAGTTATAATCAAGTTTACTCGTTTCAATCCATAATCGAAATATGCTGCTGCTAATCATCTTCATTTAAGTTTCCTTTCTGATAGGTCAAACAGGTGTTACACGTCTTTTTTTTAATTTGTGTATTGCAATGTTTTTTATAGGAGAAAACTACGTCAGAGTTTTTTTTGTAAAATTGACTACAATTCTTATCAGTACAAAACTTCTTATAAATTGCTTCTGTATATTCTCTATTTCCGAATTCTAAGTTACGGCTACTTTGCATGTCTGGTTATGTATTTTTTACATCACTCAGGAAACTTTCAGAAGACGAACTATCAGTTTCTTTAGGCAAATATTCACTATCTTCCTTGGGCGACATATCAACATTGTCGTCGGCTCTTTGCAGCAATGTTGACTGTAAAAACATATTATTAAATCCTAACTCTGAAGGCTGAATCAGTGTCGGATCAATTGCTGAGGACACTTCTATAGACTTCTGTAGAAGGTTCTGAACTACCTGACTTTCTTTTTGTCTTAGGGGAGGTAAGCATTTCATCATCTACATTCGATATTTTTGTAAATTCGGCAGCACTATGCTCTAACGTAAATTCTATTATTTCTTGGAAGACTGCGTGTATTTGTGAAGAATCAATTAAAGACATGCTGTTGATGACTGAATTCTCTCTCAATGCTAAAGATCTGTAGTGAATCAGAAGTATTGGTCTAAAAACACATCTGTATAGAAATCGGAGGAGCAGTGGGTGGTCGTGCGCTGCGATCTTGTACATCTTGTTGTGTCTTTGGCTTTCATTTTGTTCTGTGTCAGCATTTTGTTTTTCAGGCTTCAGACAGAGCTGGACCAAGTTTCTTGATCTATGAGAACTAATTATGAAATTAATAAAACACCTACTTTACATTAATATACATAACTCATACATAACATAACAATTAATAACATAATAACTCCTAAGTGCTACCACACAAGAGTTCGTATAGTGAGCCATCGCGCAAAAAATGTTACAACTGATTACTTCTATCTACAGATATCCTGTTTAAGGCAAATTTATTCATAATAAACAATCACCATTACACAAAAAACGTTAGAATTATACTAATACATATTTCTAACAACAAGATATTGGTACAATGTAAGAAAAAAACAATAAAACTTACTTTTAAAGCGGAGAGGACGCGAAAGACGCCACTAGTTCATACAAATTGTATGCACACGCTGAAGTTAGCAGTAATTGCCGCCAAAATTTGCATTCGCATATTTAGTAGATATTGCTACGATTGTAAAAATACTCGAAATACTATGAATTCTATATAAGAGATTTTTCTATTAGGTAAGATAGAATGTTTACGTTGAGAATTCGTAAAAAAAGCATTTTGTCAAAAATGTCAGTTAGGAGGTCTTGGTAGTTAACCGTCGATATGGAAGCGTAAGTTCATGCTTAGACTTGTTTCTGAATCTCAGCCTTAGACTCGTTTCTGAATCTCACCCTAAGAGAAGAAGAATAATGGGCTACGCGCATTCTCGCAAACATTTCTGGGAGATGTGGCGTGGCTGCATAACCGGATAATTTCTGGCAAAGCCAAATGAGGCTTCCAGCCAGGCTTAATCGATATCGATATTTTAATTATCAATATTAATAGTCGATATATCGATATTTTTGTTTACACCTATGACCTAGAAAGTGCATTATATGGAAAGTCTAATATTTTACAGTATGCAGATAATGTTGATATTTTTAATTTAAATCAATGTATAAATACCGCCAGCTCATTAATACCAAACCACTTAAAAACTTGGTTGGACGATAATGGTTTAGAGGTGTCGGTGTCGAAGAGTTGTACTCTTTTGTTTACAAGACAGGATATCCTCCTATAACTATTCTATATAATAGATAACCCATAACTGTTACTCAAATTAAATTTTAAGTGTAATTACTTTACTCTAAGCTTACCCCATTGTGAATTTATTGCTGATAAGTGTAAACGCTCTCATAATATCTTTAGGTGCCTTTCAGGCGTATGGTAGGGCGCGCATCCCTTTTCTTTGAAGTTGGTTTACAACGCTCTAATAAGAAGTGTCTAGATTATGGAACTTCTTTGATGGAGTCTTGTAGCGTGGCTGCAATGAAGAAATTAGACGCCGTCCAGGCAATAGCTCTTAAAAAAAAGAAACTCTTAGAAAAGCAGTCCTATAAACGTTTTACAGGTTGGATGTGTTGAACCACCTCAGCAACTACGACGACAGTTTCTGGCAGACAGATTCTTTTACCGCATTTTGCAACTTTCAGAACGCAGTGGGTATTTGAAATTGAAAAACTTAGGATTTCAGAGCAAATTATTGCTTCTCCATATTGGACTCACAAATCTCTACCTGACTCATCATTAGTTAGATCAAATTTAAAGCATTAAGTGCTCCTACTCACCGTTTTTTTTCACTCCCACTTTTTGAAATAAACTTTGAAGTCCTCATAATATCTCCAGATGTTCATCTTAACCTTATTTTTTTTATTGATATCCAGTGGAAATTCTACATGGAACTTCCTCCACCCCGGGGAAGGGCGAAGGCGTATGCCGGATTCCTACCGGCTAAAACCACTAGAGCGGTCATCTTCGGCACCGAAGGGGGGGCTCCAGGTCCTCGTAAGATCACACTAGAGCCGCCCATTGGTGCCACGCCTTTAGGCACATCTCGGAGGGGATGAGTTTAAAGCGGTCACCCCCTCTAGCCGAGGGCAAGCGGCTGTAAAAAGGCCGCCCCCCAGGCACTTCTCGGGGAGGATTGTAAAGGATCTCCCGAAGTCTCGCTGTGCGCTGTGCTGCGCACACGGCGACACGTGAACCCGTGCGCGCCACCGTCTTCGCGGGGTCACTCGGTATGAGCACGCAAACTCCCCAATCTGCGCGCCCATGACCCCCGAGGTTCATCTTAACCTAGGCATTAGAAAAGGTCCGGCTCCAGTGTGATCTTACGAGGACCTGGAGCCCCTCTTCGGTGCCGAAGATGACCGCTCCAGTGGTTTTAGCCGGTAGGAGTCCGGCATACCCCTTCAACCTTTGGGAACAATGCTAGGCAATGTTGTGAACGACTTTGCTGTCAGTTTCATACATTATTTGATATTGCATAGGGTTGTCGCAAACACCGTGCAGTAAAAATATCTAATGTTTATTATAAAAATCAATACGAGCACTACAGCAACATTTAGAAGATTGTGCCATAGTTTTTGCACTGTGTTAACCCTGCCTTTTCTCCGTTTCTCATTTTGAAACTAAAAGAAAGAAACTTCGACTGAAATATTATCCTGCAGTTACTTTGGACAACAAATTTGAAGTACATTCTGTCCACAAAAAATATACTTTGTTGTATCTTTTATGTACAACAAAACAACTACCAAAACTGAGAAATTAAATAACATACTTACCGATCAAAATAACTACCTTAGATCACTCGAGATGTTCTAAGGATTCTAATGATATAGCAAAATTTAAATCAATTCAGACGTTTAAAAGTTATGGTAAATAAAAAAGCCATAAACATACATACTTACATACATGAACGCTAAAAACATTAATCTCCTTTTAGGGCGTCATGTAATCAACGTCACTAGAGACAGCCCTAGCTCAGGCAATGTTGGATATATTAGATCGACATGATTGTGACAACTTTGTCTAAATATTTATAACTATTTTATTTGTCACAGTAGATGCACAGAATTTGTTCAGAATTGTAGGTTAACTTACGACTGATATATCTGCATCGAAACTTATTCAAAATTAAAAGTTTTTTTTCTTATTGAAAACGTTTGTCGCGTAACGTCGAAGCCACCTACCACACGACGCGTTTGACAAGTCACTGTTTCGCTGTTTAAATGAAAATAAACATGACGGTCGGTTTTTCGGGTAGCCAGACAACGATTTTAATAACTATCAACTATTTCATGTCGCTTCATACAATATTTAAAAAGATATTGGTAAATTCATATAATAGGCAAAGTTGGATATGCGAGGCAATGTTGCGGCATTTTACGGTATGAAGTTAATAATACTGCACAATCTTGATCTGTGTCTGTTTGTGCGTCCCTTGTGAGTTATTGCGACGATGTTAGAGCGATTTTAGCTCTCTTTATCTTTTTTTTTTTCCCCACATTAGGATTTCTCCTGTGTCGTGGGTGCGTTTACAGACACAATACACCCAGACCCGGTACAACTATCTGCAGATCATACAAATATTTGTTCCGTGCGGGAATCGAACCCACGACCCGGGGCGCAGCAATCGACTGTATCAGCCACTTCGATGTGCACAGTGGTTTTCTCAACTCTCTCTCTGGGCTCGACCTCTGCATCTACTATGATCGACCCAGCTTGTAATATAGATTTCATAATTAATGCTATAATACAATTATGGCTTGTGATATGGACTCGATGACTTATGCTATCACAATTAACCCGGCCGGGTGATATGGACTCTATGACTAATACATCTTTCCTGACGGATTACGGCGCCTACATGATAGCTCCTCACAAAACTGAGGCACTATGGTTCCACAAACCGCCGTGGAGCATGTAACCGTTGCAACATGCAAGTCGCAGATACGCGTTGGTGACGTACTAATCAGGGTGGGCAGGTACATCAAGTACCTGGACTCACCCCGGACAGTCGATGAAGCTTCAAGGGCCCTTCGAGTCAAGGAGTGCCTTGCACCCGAGACGATCAGGATACACACACGCACAGCACACGCTCGGGCTGCCGAGCGGCGGATTTTGGTCGATCGGATTGGGCAAGATCTTTCTTTGCTACCTCGCAGTAGTGTGGCTAAGGCCGAGCATGAAAATTGTGTTGTGGTTTCGATTTTGTGAGAGCGTCATGCTCCAAAAGGAGATCGCATAGAGAGGCATAGAGCCAATCCCGTTTGGAGAAGGACATGGAGCTGGGGTAATAACCGCCGTGGCACCCAAACCAACACGCATGAGCCCCCTGGCGTCTTTATATGGCGGGAATCTTGCGGTGATACGGGGCATTGACAAGGATAGTTTTTATCTTGTTTACCAAGATGGCAAAAGTAATCCAAATAAAATATTCGTCAAATAGTACGAACAAAATTAAAAAGACCATTTAGATGTGGAATAGTCCAGCTACTCATGTGTTAGCTAAACTATACAGTCATTACAAAGAATTCGGTTATTTTAATTTTTATTAATATGAGTTCCGTTTGGTTACTATAGCTTGTGTGTGCAATTTGTGTTTGTAAACGCACCCACGACACAGGAGAAATCTTAGTGTGGGACAAGGTTTTTTTTTAAAAGAAAGAAAGCTGCATTGATACCGTTTAAAGTTTTATTCATAAACATACAAATGAGCATCTTGAACTGTTACATAACATTGGAAACTGTGTTACTTAGATATATTGACCACTTTGGATGGTTACAACAATAAGAGAGTTCAGACTGCGTACATATGATCATATTGACTACCTAGGACGCTCATATCTATTTGACGCTGACTTTACATACAAAATATTGCTAGTTATAGTAATAGGTCTTTGCCTATGGAATTGCCGTTCTGCAGTACGAGCTATTTTAATATAAAATAATTTTTATTTGGCTATGTTTTCTAATTTCAAATTAATTTTATAAATTTGGTTTTCATTGTTCAAAATTAGTCTTATGTGTATTGATAAGTGTTATGTTCTCATCACGTTTGAATCTTTTACTTTGTCATGGGTGCGTTGAAAATTCGAGTAAATATGGAATATGAGTACCGTCGTGGCAGCAAAGCGGCATGCAACATCAACGATGTTTACACAGCGAACACTACAAACGAACGCACAACCTGTTATTGGTATGCTCGCTTCCGTGCTGGAAATTTCGATTTCGAATTCGAGAAATGAACCTCGTGGTCGTTCGAAATCTTTGGTAGACAATAACGGCAAAGGCTATTGTGGTAGCTGATGATACTCAATCTAAGGCAAGGTAAAAAAGCTTGACAAATGGGTGCCATACGAACTTAACGATCATCAGCGCAACGTGCGCGTCGAGTCCAGTCTTGCTCTTTTTAACAGACACAGAAACGAGGAAATTTTAAGTCGAATTGTTAGCTGTGACGAAAAATAGATTCTGTTTGACAATTGCAAGCGCTCAGCAAGTTGGTTATCTGTTTCCTTAAAAAAGGGCATCGATTAACTGCCACTGCGTTGGCAAAGATACATCGATTATACAATTGAGGTCCGGTTATTCGGACGATTACTTGGATTAAAATAAATAAAATTGCTACCGCCGCGCAGTGAAAGGGTTAACCTTCATTATGCGCACAGCCAAAGTGTGGAAATCCATGCCAGCGTCTGGTTTGCTACCTATAACCCATTAACCTTTAAAGTAAGAGTGAATAGGCGTCTTCTGTGTACGCTCGTTCCATCGTATATCTCACATATCGCTTTCCATCAGGCGAGATCAAGTTTAAGTTTCAATAAATAATTACTTAATATTTTAGTATTATTAATTTAAATTTTAATAATAGGGTATCTAATCCTAGTTTTTTATAAAATTGATTAAATCATAAATTAATTATGAGCCGACCCATTCATGATTAAAAAATCATTCCGGGGAAACAGATATAACCTTCCTTTTATTGAAAGTGCGTCAAATAAGTAACCTCACAGATGGGAAACTATTTGAAAATTACCAGCGAGCGTTAGCAACCCTAGTAAGTGACCTATGGATACTTCAAGGCAGCATTCTAGGTCCTACGTTTAAACCATCACCATATTCCCTGTTTCAACAATCTGTTAGCAAAAGCGCGTATAGCCAATGCAGAAATAATTTACTACGCCGATAATATTCGTTATATTATTTTTAACTTTGAAACAGCTCAGAATGGTTTTGATCAGTTCGTGGAATGGTTGAAGAATATTATCACTAATAGGTAGTTTATTTTTACAAAAACTGTTTCTTTGGCTCCGGGAACAGATTTAAAAACATAGCCTTGCAGCACAGAAGCTGGCACTAATAAATTCATAAGACTACAAAAGGGTGACGGCACTGTTTGCGCCGCGCCGTGGCTAACCAGAAAGCCAGTTTCTGCGGTTCGGGTCGCGGGTTCGATTCCTCCACAATATTACTATGTATTAATTTGTATGGTCTACAGGAAACTGTTCCGGTTCTGGATGTTTGTGCATGTGGAATCAAATATGTCTGTTTCTGTATGTAAGAGTAGAGTATACTTTATTGTACACCAAAATAAATACAAAGTTATAAAACAACATAACAGTATAATTGGCGGTCTTATCGCTAAAAGCGATTTCTTCCAGACAACCATTGGATGGACAAAAATCATGAAATAAGAGTGATAAGGGTAGTTGGTGGTGTATTACTGTAGTAACAAATATTTAAATATAATACAAAACGAAAACATATTAGGGATATCAAGCATACATTCAACAGACAAATATAACAAAATATAAATACATACTCCTACACAAAGATATAAATATAAAAACATATATATAAATAGAATAGTAACAATTACAAAAACAAGTAATATTCCTTTACCATTCCTTTAAAAGTCACCATCGATTTAGCACGTCTAATAGAGACTGGTAGTGCATTCCACAAACGTGTAGCCTGAACAGTAAAGGAATGGTCAAAGAATGTTGTTTTGTGCATAGGCATTTTCAGTTTTATAGTTTCTGATGATCTTAAGGATAGTGAGTGCCTATCACTCAACTAGAACTCAACGTCCTTTAAGATAAGAGGGGGAAGCAGGATTGAACAGAATACTGTAAAGTAGTGAAAGAATATGAGCATTCCGACGAAGGCGTATTGGAAGCCACTTGAGTTTAGTACACATATATATATAAATCTAATACAAAAGTTTTTAAGTCGCTCAAGTTTATTAAATTGATCCTCGTTGAGATCGAGATAGCTGGCATTTTAGTGGCAATAGGGAGAAAATTACTTAATCTTTTCAAGGATCCCGCCGACGCAAACATCTCTCAGTAAGAGACATGTGTATTTTTTAGACATAACGGAAAATAAATCAATTACTACCATATTTACTATCTTACCAGTGATATATCGTACAGCGTTCCAGCCTGGGGAGGCAATGCTACTATACCTAACTTATCAACTTGGAAACAGCTCAGCGTAGAGTGCTTACCACTGTTTTATCTTTCAGCTTTCCAACAACCTATCCTCTACAATATAACATAGTTGCTTTTATTCTGCTCGGGTTTCGTATCCGCAACACGTAGAGCAGAAAGCCAAGCGACTAGCCACTGCGCCAAACGTGCAGTCTTTTTTGTTGGTTTAAATAACCTTCTAACTATTAATAACTATTCTTCGAAATAATGGTATTAATGTCTTATTGCAAAATAACCATGACTATTGGTACATATAATATTTTAGAGTGCGAATCTCCAGAACCACTGCACCTATTTTAAAATTTCTTTCACCATTTGAAAGGTATATTATGCCAGATAGACATATGTGTAAATTAGGTAGTTATGATATTCGTGTAAAGTAGGTAGTTATGATATTCGTCAATCAAGTCGGAAAAAGTTGTGCCTCTTGACAACCACGGCGTGCACTGCGGCAATAGTTTGGAAAGTTGCACGAAAATAATGTAAGTTTGAATTATTACTCTTGAAAAGAGAGAAATGTCCGCGAGAGCATATCTCTCTCGTCTAATGATAAAACTCATATTTTTTTAACCATCATAATGATCTATTTGCGAAGTTGTTTTAACCGATATGATGCGAGGTCGGGCGAGTCAGCTAGTAAATAAATAAATAATGATATAATTTTCATCATTTCGGCCGAATTTAGTCCACTGCTGGACACAGGCCTCCCCCGAAGATCACCACAATGACCGATATGGATGTGTTGGGGGCTCATTGGGGGGTTTTGCCATAATCGCCACGCTTGGCAGACGGGTTGGCGATCGCAGTTGAGTTGTTAATGTACTCGAAGCACGCTGCTGCCCATCCTCCGGCTAATCCCTTAGTCGACTTTTACGACACCCACGGGAGGAGATGGGGTGGTGGTATTCTGAGCCGGCACCACACGGTATAGTATATGCAAATTTTTTAATCACCTCCATATGCGCAAGCTATAATATAATAGCAATACACACCAGTAACATCGTTGAACACGCCGCAAGGTAGAGGGCAAAAATAGTATTATATTATTTACATATTATCTTCTTTATTTTTATACAAAATGTTAATTATGCAGATTATAATAACCAGTTATTACTAAATATCAAAATAAGAAATATCATGTATTAGTTTACAAATTTCAGTCACACAGCTAAATATACATTGATTAGAAAACTTTAGGGTTAGTAAATATTTATTTCATTAAATTACGTGATAGATAATTACATAGAATATTATATAGCCAACCTGTAGCACGATAAATTGTTCTAAACATTAATTAAATGGCAATTTATATAATACGTTAAAACAACTTAATTACATTGTATTTTGTTCTAATGTTGTTAAAAATTTGTTTTTTTTAATATTCTATAATTTATTTAAATATCTATGTATTTTTTCGATTTTCTTAGCTTTCATCATAGAGTTTATCAAGCTGTTTTTGTAAGTTATGTGAAGTTACTGCTGGTGTGTCTGGAATATCAAAATTTCGTTTTGCAACAGGTGTGTTTAGAAAGTTCATTTGTTCCTTCATTTTCATATACATACTAAGGGCTCTATTCCCCTTATCAGCCTTTACCGGCGTTATCATATTGTTCGAAACATTTGGCATTGATTTATAGAAAACCTTTTTTCTTAAACACAAATTCTTTTTTGGTATTTTGTAAGATGGTGATTTTGCACATGACTTAATTACCGAACAAGGTTTACTAACAACAGGTTCTCGCTTTGGACTGAGATTTTCTTTTTTTATAGGAGTCTCTTTGGTATTAGTTAAAGTTTTGTCAGCACTTTCACAAGATTTTTTCTCATTGATTACTTTTCTTACACATTGTAGAGAAGTTAATTCTGACTCTTTAATTTTATTCAATGCAGCAATGCTGTTATCTATCATGTTTAACTTATGTTTAATCTGTTTTTCGAACTGTAATAAATATTCAAGTTCAGTACTAATTTTCTCTGAGTTGGTTACTGAAGCTTTACTGAGTAGATCACATAATGAGACTATGACACTCTCTTCTCTCTTGTTGTTCTCTTTACAAACTGAATGTTTATTAAAACACATGATAGTATTATCATGATAGACAGCAGAATTCTCTAATTCACTGGAGTGGTTGAAATACTCCTGAACACTTCTGTACTCTTTGAATGGTGTGGAGAAAGGTGGTGTTATTTCAGCTATATTCTCAAGTGTCTGTTCCTCTGATATTGCCTTTGTTTTCTCCTCAACTTCATTAATCTCTTTCTCTTTCTGCAAGAAGCTGCCATCACAGCTGGACTTCCAAGAATCATTGGACAATGGTGTGTCAGGTATAGCAGCTATCAGTTTTTTGTGACTACAGGCTCGTGGTGGAGGCAACTTTTTAATGATATCCTGGTTGGATACATTCTCTTTATTTGCTAATGTCATTCTGCTTTTGATGGGCTTGTTTACAACTGGTGTTTCAGATATATTACATATACCACTTATTCTTACAGTATTACGAGCTGCAATTAAAAATACATTTGTAAGATAATTAATAGGATATGATGATGGTGAATTATTCAAGGAATCCATCCATCTATACCAATATGTAAACATCCATTGCAAAATCACATATTGATAGATATTTAAGTCCTCATTGATGACAATAACAATGTACAACAAAGGCTGATCGCAGATATTCAAGCAACAGAAAACATTAAATACCTTGTAAAATTGCAGATGTCTTGGCTCTAAAATCTGGTTTTGGAAACTTAAGTGAATCAGGAGCTAATGTTGTTCTTAAGTTTGAAATAACCTGAAATTGTTGAATAGCTGTATTTAAATCTTATATTAACAGCAAAGGACAAAATGTCTGTACATTGGAATTAATTTACCGAAAACCTGTAAGTGATGCTAGAAATAAGAATAAGTTATATTCATAATTTCATTCTCTCTGTAGTCTGTAAATTCATTATATGAGAATAGCTGAATTAGTTTTTATAAGACTGTGTGTGCTAATAGCTTAACTTATCTAAGACATGCTTAAACTTTATCAGTCAAGAGAAACTTGAGATACACAGCTTTGGCCCATAACATTCAAATATTTACCATTATTAACATTTAAATTAAGCCCTTGGTAATTTTTACAACAATTATTAGGATAATAACAAGTAAAGGGTGCTATGCAAAAAATTAAGATAATTTGAAACAGCTACTTTGTTTACATGTGCAATTAATTAGATAGCTGAGCAGTCTTAGGGTTGGTCAAGTGTGACTGATAATTAAAATACAGACTATATGAAACTTGTTATGTTTTTCAAATCAATATTTAAATTTATGGTGACAATTTATCATAATATAATGATGATAACAATACATGATTATCCCATGAAGTGGCACAACAGGCTGGAAAATTTAGAATGCATAGGGTTTTTCTGCTAATGTATGTATACGTAACTTACAATATTTATTGGACCCTTTAAGAAACAACAATTAATTCCACCAACCACAGTTCACAGTTCAAAACTCCTCTATAGCAAGACTCCACTGCCCAGATTCCACCCCAGAATTATATTGAATCACTTAGGCCCATATTACAGATCTAGAATCAAAGCTCAAGTAGAACTCGAGATTGCATCAATTGAATTATAAATGCTGGAACTATAATGTAGGGTTCATATTTGATTAACATAATCTCAACTCAAGTTCTACTTGAGTTTTGATTTTCAGGCCTTTGTTAGTTTTCGACATGAGTTTCATCACTCAAATAGTAAATACACCGAATATTTCATGCTGAACTTACTTTAGGTTTGGGTTGAAAGTTAAGCACTTTTCTAACAGGATTATTTTTCATTTTTCCATTGGCTGTGTGGCTTACAGTTTTGTCTACTTTAACAGATGAGTTCCAATTTTTCTTCTTAGAAGTTGTGGCTCCCTGGGCAATCCTTCTAGGGGAGTGTACCTTTAATGCTGAAAAGTGTATTGATTTCCAGTTTTGGTTAGGTTCATGTGGTTTATGCAATGGAATGTTTCAACTAGTGTTATTACACATTTCACTAAACCGCAAAAATTATTTTAGATGATGAGACATACTAGAATAGGCTTTTGAAATAAGTCTCAGCCACAATGCATAAAGAATTATTCCCTTCCACAGGCGTAAAAGCATCTTGAATATAAGACACCAAGTAAGACATACAAGGTCTCAATGCCTTATTTATTTATATACTCTTTAATGTACACCAAAACATATTATAAACAGAAGCTTAATAAAAAATACAGTACAATACACATTAATTCTTCAACTTGTTTACTTACCTAAGATATCAGCTCTCATTTCCGCAATAGTTAAGGGCTTAATGACCTTCTCTGCGGTACGGGTGGATGAGATTGTCTGCCTAGGCTGTTTCTTAGCAGTCAGAGTTTGCATACAGTCTTTAGACAGTATACCTAATAGAAACAGAATTCGATTTAGTTTTCTTACATACTAAAGTACTGCTAAACCAACATGATTTCAAATTATAAAACGCATACACTTCGTCTCTATAGTAGTTATTTAGATGAATAAAAGTTGAGCTTTCTTCCCTATACAGTTTTGATTACTAATCTAACTTTATAACATACCGCTAAGTCCGGGCAGCAGTTCAGCCATCGTCTTAGGTTTTATACTCGTCGTTGTATCCATTGTGATAAATATGATCACTCAGTCTCCAAATAAAACTAGAAAACAAATTTAATGCACATGAAAACATTCAAATATTTTTATGTCAACTGTCTAATCTGTCAAAACCGTTTTGGCTTTCAGTTCGTGTTCCGTTTTAATCAGATTCAAAATCTGCTTAAATATATTTTTTATATTGTATTGATTAAAATGCTCACATTAATTTCCACTGTCATTGTTGATTTAGATTTTTAATTATGATTGGCTCCTAAGGTAAACATGTAGGTGTGTTTAGATTTTGATAGTTATTTTATCACATTTCAAGCGTTAAATAATGAGACAGTTTTCTATACCTTCGTGGCCACCACAGTCTACGCGTGGCTTTGTGAATGAAACTATTTTGGATAGTTAATTCAATTTAGACTTTCTTCGAATGCTTCCGTTTCTTGTCAGGTAATTTGAAAGACACATGACACGTGACTAGCTTAGGCAACATGGATAAAGGTTTATTCAGATTTAAGCGACCTTCGACGATACCGCTGTGGATAGCAAAAAATTCCGAGTGATACTGAAGTAGTTTTACACCGATATTTCGATTCTGTATTCAAGGATGTTTGCGCTTAAGGAATTGCACCCCAGGTCTTATCTTACTCTAACATCTAATCCACATAAAACTTCATAAAAAGTGTAATCGCTCGTATATGATGCCCATAACACTTTCTATCTAGATCCTTAGCGATCTATTTTGTCTCATAGTTTCAGCCAAATAAAGTCCACTGCTGGACACAAGCGTCCCCCAAAGATCGCTACAACGACCGGTCTGGTCGTGTTGTGTGCTCATTGAGAGTATTTTCCATAATCGCCACGCTTGGCAGGCGGGTTGGCGATCGCAGTTGAGTTGTTAATTTATTCGAAGGACACTACCGCCCATCCTTCGGTTAATCCATAGTCACCTTTTACGACACCCCTGGGATGATATGGGTTGGTAGTATTCTAAGCCGGCACTACGCGGCATATACGGTATGATATTTATTATTTTATTTATTCAAGTACAGACACTTCACTTACATTACAGTTATCGCTACTCAATATAAAACAGTATTTTGTCTCATGTCAATGACAATAACGGAGTACATAACACTTAATAATTAGTTGGCTATGTTAGTAACAAAACAAAAAACAATGAGAATGCAAAAATAACAAAATAAAAATAATGAAAATTTGGATAGCTGTCAGTTGAAATAGATTCCAACTCAGACCAAACTAAGACAAAATAATGAATTAATAAAGGAAAAGAAAAACAAAATCAAAATAATCAAGACGAGGCTTCAAGCTGTAATTATTTGATTTTTTTAAACTATAGGTTTTATCATGGAATACGTCCAAATCAGGCATTTTTGAGACTAAAGTGATTTTAAATGAAGTCATTGATTATTCTATGAAATGGTGCTATGTTGTATAGATATATTTTGTCTGGCACGAATCAAAATACCGAACTAAATTGTAAAACTGAAATCTCATCTCTGCTTTTAATAAACGACTACCTGTTTTATCGTAAACCATACCTACTTATTATGAAACTTCGCAACGGACAGTTATGCCAGTGGGCATGGAAGAAAAATGGTATAGTGTTTATCATTTAATTAAGTACTAGATGTTTGACCGAGCTTTGCTCGGTATTTTTTATTTTTAAATTGTGTTTTCTGGAAATTATATTTAAGTACGAATTACTAATAAAATAATGAAATATGAATAATATTTTTCGATCTTACCGATAGAATAATAAAAAATATGAACTGGTTATTTAAAGAAAAAAATCATGAGTGCAATTAGTTTAATCTTATATTAGAAACAAATACTTAATTTTTTACAGTTTATCAATCAATTACGTAAGTATATATATATAGTATTATTATTCGCCAATAGATGTCTGGAAGAGTCATATTTTTCAGTTGAGACTACTCAAATTTAAAGATATAAGATTAAGAAAACTTGAACTTCAATATTTTGAGTTTAGCGCCATCTATGCGGCAGTAGTGGTACCACTAAGCACTCCATTGTCTCAAAATTAGACTACATAGCTAACCTCATAAAATAATTCTTAGAGTATGTAACAGATGCTACTTCTCCAAATTAATTTTTTTGGACAAAGTATTTAATATTGAATGTCAGTGGTACCTAAACAAAATTATAATACTTCCATTACAATTAACTTTTATACTATAATGTGAAATAATACTTGACATTATAGTATAAAATGAACATGGTGTTATGCTCGATTATTAATATACCTGGATGACCGGTATTTTCGTGTTACTTAACAACGCCATCTGCTGTTGTGTCGTTAAAGCAATTAGTTGCTCACAAAAAATAGTATTATTATTCGCCAATAGATGTCAGGAAGAGTCATATTTTTCAGTTGAGACTACTCAAACGCCTATAAAATGACATTTTCTAAAAATGATTCCTAACTAGATCGATTTATCGCCCCCGAAACCCCCTATATACAAAATTTTATGAAAATCGTTGGAGCCAATTCCGAGATTCTAATTACATACAAGAATTGCTCATTTAAAGAGATAAGATTTATTCTATATATGCAATAACTAGCGCTTTGTATACTGTGACTTCGCTTGGAATTGAGAATTTCCAGTCGAAGGAAGGGGGATTAAAAAAAAACGATATATCTCGATAATTTTATACAAATATCGATGTAAAATATCACTTATTTTATGAAAAAATATCGATATATTTTAATCAAGCCTTGATTTGAGTCACAGTGTTGCCACCTTAGCAATTTTGTCAAATATACTTTTGACACCTTTTGGCGATTTAATTCAGTTGTTTAGCGGCTTTAGTTTTTTAGCGACTTCTAGCGATATTTGAGTCTTCTTCATCTATTCTAAAATGTTTCTGTAGTATATTAAGTAGTATTTATATTCTTGTTTTGAAGATACAATATAATGATTACAACCAAACTATGTTATCTTTATTGCAATTATTACGGTCATTTTTCCATACTTAGAATTTGTTGATGTAATAAAAAAGGAGGTTTTTGATATACTAAGTACATATTTTCATGTCAGTTACAGTAGTCTGGTTCCTTTAAAGAAATAAGTGGTCTGTCTGTAGGAACGATTGAGTCGCAGAGTTTATTGTTATTACTTAACAATATTTGAACATTGAGTTTCTTCTTTCTGTCCTGCTGGTCCCAAGTTACTTGGGGTTGGCGAAACATGTAAGTCATGCTGCAAAAGGGTTTTACAGTCGACCTGACACAAATCCTCCTTGGGTATGGTAGTAGTAGTCAGTGGTTTATCCGCCACCTGCGTGTAATGTAAAGTGCTTAATGATAATGGTACCCACCGGGTTCCAAACTCCCTTAGTCGCTTCCTACGACACCCATGATACGAGATGGGGAACCCTATTCGTACCTTACCGGAGCTACCCGGCAAATTTAACATGTATTGCCGCTTTAGTAGCCTGTCTAGTATGATCGATACTTTGATAGATAGCATTACACAATATTGTTTCTATTGATTTTTTTTTGGATTTCTGGTGACTTTTTGCTTCAAATGTAGAGTATCTTCTACAATTTCACCAATGTCAAGTATAAGGCAACGTCATACGGTGTTTAGATTAATAAATCTTTACATATTCATAAAATACTTCATAAAAATGAAAAAAAAACATCGCTTTGAATTTAGCTTACACAGTATAAAGGTATAAAGTCAGTCAATCAGTAGTACTGGGTCGTTTCAGATTTTTCGGAATATCAAATGAAACAGTTTTATTTCCTTAAAAATGAGTTTCCATAAACAGATTAAAATAAAACTGTTTTTTCATGACTATGGCCTATGTATCATCATATCAGTCACAGGACGTCTACTGCTGCACTACGCTGCCTCCCACTCCCCTTCCCCCTATATATAATATCCCTGTATACCTATATTATTCTTCCGTGCTTCCGCGTAATTAGACTACGAAAATATTCTACTGAAAAATGAATTCATCAATTAATGGATATTGGGTGGTTTCAAAAGTGACTTAGGTCGTAATTATAAATTAATATATAAATTATAAATTGTAATAAATTGCATTCATTAATACGAAAATTAAAATTTATTAATAAGGTTAATAAATTTTACGTCATACTTTTTCTAGACTTATAAAAACGCGGGAACCATGCACGTAAACCAACACTATACAATTTATGCAAGAATCAAATTTCCAACAAAAACGAACGTCCGACTAGCCGTCCTTGACACAAGAGCCAAAAAGAAACAGTTTTTCTCCATCATGTTTTTCTACCACCAAATTTGTAGTTTATACTAATACAAATAAGATTCATGTTAGCGTTGTAACTAAAACTAGTTACTTGGCGGTTAAAAACAACTGGTTGTTCTTCACACGATAATAGTTCTTATTAAAATCAGTGTAAGGTATTTAATTAGATGCTTCGTTCGAAAAACGTGTAAAGTACAACTAGTACCAACCGAACGTTTGTGAAGGAACGGTTTTTGAGAGAACGAAGTTTGCAGTATGTGAGTAGTGAGTACTCGGTTAGAATTTTCCTTCGTTTTGGAACGTAATGTCGTTTTTCGTCTAAAACTGTTACACTAAAGCGTTTCTAAAAAAAACGCCAGTACTATCAGTCAGTGTCACTGGTCAGTTATAGAGATTCATCTATGCTGGTCAGAGACTCAGAGTCATAGATTATACACTTACACTGGTACTCAGAGTGGTCACACTTGTCACAGTGTCACTCCATTTGACTCCATTTGTCAATTGTTGAACTGGCCGGTCTCATTGTAGTTTTTATTTAAAAATGGTGACATATGCAGAATTAAATGGTTTTCAAGAGTTTGAAAAATACGCCGACGGTCTAGATCCAAAAGGTCCTCCGGCACTTTTTTACTTCACTGGTTCAAAGCTGCCTAATGGTGACAGTTGGTGTCCGGATTGTGTTGAAGGTAAGAGCTAAGAGGCTGGTTATGCTACGTAAAAGTAAACTTTAATACTTCATAGATTTCATGAATAGTATGGAAACAAGGTTTATTGTTTTACCATTATTATCGCTTGTTACAAACTAACTAGGGTGTTTTTGCTAAGCAATGGTTATATTTCGCGTTAGGGCAACCTATTTTGTAGAGACGAAGCAGGCACGCAGACGAATTGTTTTATATTTAATGTAAAAACAATTTACTTCAATCCTGTTATATGTCAAAGTACTTATAGAACATGAGTAATATAAAAATCCAAACTGTTGACAATTATGCACAGTTTACTGCATTTATTGATAATTTACCAGAGAAAGGGCCTAATGTTTGCTTCTTTTTTGTTGGTAAAAAGAAGGAAAATGGACATAGTTGGTGTATTTACTGCACAATGGGTACTGCTGTTATTTTAATTTTATGTAAGCCAAGATAATCCTTTATGAAAAAGGATTGGAAATACTTTAATAATTAGAATACTAGTAGTGGTTAATTGTTTTTTCGACAGATACATAGTTGTTGTTGAGAATTATGGCTGTAAACTGTACAGTTTCAGATGTAAATCTCATTTTGGTGCATACATTTTATCAAAGGAAATACTATGACATTTAATGGAATCATTATTTTAAACAACATATTGTAACAAAAGTACTGTCTGGTTACAGCTGAGCCTGTGGTGAAGTCATTCCTGAGTGAAGTAAAGAGAGATATAATATTTGTTAGTGTTAATGTTGGAGACAAAGATGTGTGAGTATGACATACCTACTATTGATATTTCAGCTTACCTTCTACAATTTGTGCTATGGTTTTCCGTGTTTCGGTACCATAGCAGGAAAGTCAAAACCCTGCTTGAACTTATTAGACTAGATTAAGGCGTTTTGCTATTGATAAAGTGAAGATGGTTTTTATCTGTTTGGTGTCCGGATTAAGAATATAGCACCACTCCATCTACTTCAGTGGATGTCGTAAAAGGCGACTAAGGGACTCTAGACCAGAGGGATAGGCAGCAGCACCCATTCTGTACTCACCAACTCACCTGCCAAGTGTGGTAAGTATTGGCAATTTCCCTCAAAATTTTGAAAATCTATGGGGGAGGCCTTTGTTCAGCATTGGATGTTCTATGGTAGATATGATGAAGATGGTTTTTACAGAAATCATCATTTTTTTCATCATTTCAGCCTTAAAAACAACCACTGCTGGATGGAAGCCTCCCCAAATGATTGCCACAATGACCAGTATGGGTTAGTATTGTGTGCTCATTGGGGGATATTGCTATAATCGCCACGCTTGGCAGACAGGTTGGCAATCGCAGTTTATAAATATACTCGAAGGACGCTGCTGCCCATCCTCCGGCTAATCCCATAGTCGACTTTACGACATCCACGGCATGAGATGGGGTGGTGGTATTCTTAGCCGGCACTACAAATTTACAAAAATAGTGGACTTTATTTTAAGGTGACTATCATAAGGTTACAAGGATTGCGTTTTATGAAGATGTACCCTATTATGAGTTGTTTCTAGTTAGTCTGCTTACAGAATGTGGCAAATGATAGGACCATTCTTACGAACTGGAAACCCTTACCATAATGAAACCCCTTAAGCATTAGATAGTTTGTAGGTACACCTGAGAGAGTTATCTGCAATCCCTGTAACACCCATTCATTGCGGCGAGAATAATTCCGTTTATTAGCTTGGTATGGGTCGTTTTGCAAGCCCATAGGGGTCACCCGCACCGCATAAGGGTATAATAAGTAAGGCCAAAATTATGATTAAACATATTAATTAAATTAAATAAATGTTTCAGTTTGTCCCCCTCATGTCATAAAAATTGATTTCAAATCTCATGTTGATAAAAATTCTTAATACTGAAATATCCAACTTCAACTCTTGATTTTGTGGCTTCTGCGGATAATCCCTACAATCTCGCCAATGTCATGTATATTGGATTTGTTGTTTGGTGTTTAGCTTATTCAATACTTTGTTTATCAGGGGTTGTAAACCATTTCTGGTTTCATTTTTATTAATTTTAGTTTAATATCACCCAAAGCACGTCCACTGCTAAACAAAGGCCTCCCCAACAGATTTCCACAAAGCCAGTTTCATGCCACATGCATCCAACGGCTCCTAGCGACCTTCACCAGATCATCCGTCCATCTCGTTGGAGGTCATCCTATGCTGCGTTTGCCGGTGCGTGGTCTCCACTCGAAAACCCTTTGCCCCAACAGCCATCAGTTCTACGAGTGTGCCCTGCCAGTTGCCACTTCAGCTTACTTATCCTTTCAGCTATGTCGGCAACTTTAGTTCTTCTACGGATCTCCTCATTCCTGATTCGATCTGGTAGTGAAATACCAAGCATAGCTCTCTCCATAGCTCGCTGAGTGACCTTGAGCTTTCTTACGGGGCCCATTCTGAGTGTCCACGTCTCCGTGCCATATATCATCGCTGGTAACACACATTGGTTAAAGACTTTCGTCTTGAGGCATTGCGTTATTGTTGACGAAAAGAAGTTGCGAAGTTTCCCGAACGCTGCCCAGCCGAGTCGGATTTGACGATATACCTTTCTTGAAGTTGGACCTCAACAGTTTGCCAACAGGTGGGCCTTAAAATGAACACGGGCAAGACGAAAGTCATGTGAAATGCCCATGTCGTGCCCATCCCAATATCCGCTGGGAGCTCTGATCTCGAAGTTGTTGACGAGTAGTCTACCTGGGACAAATTGTCCGATACCTAATCGGACAATTTCAAATTTTAAGGCCCACCTGTTGGCAAACTGTTGAGATCATAGAGCATTGCGCTGAGCTCTTGCGGCGATTCTGCCATGACTATGATGTCATCAGCAAATCGAACGTGAGTGATATACTCGCCATTGATGTTAATGCCGAATTCTTTCCACTGCAGTAGCTTGAAGGCATCCTCCATTGTAGCAGTGAACAGTTTCTGAGAAATGATGTCCCTCTGTCTTACACCTCTCCGCAAAGGCAATAGCCCCCGTGCTCTGTTACTCGGACCGACATGCCGGCAGTTTCTGTATAAGCACTTCAACACTTCGATGTACCGATAACAATGTGGCACCGCTGCAGAGAGAGATAGTGGCTGATTGTACTCCTCGGTCTTCTGTATAATCTGCCGCAGCGTATGAATGTGGTCAGGAAGTTACTTATTTTTTAGGGTTCCGAACGTCCGAAGGAAAAAACGGCGGACCCCTTATAGGATCACTCGTGTGTCTGTCTGTCTGTCCATCTGTCACAGACGATATGCTCCGAATCTATGGACCGATTAAGTTGAAATTTGGTAAACATATGGATTTCTACGATCCAAATACGTACGTGTAGCGTAAATAAATCAATTTTGAATATAGGGGTCCCTTTTTGGGGAGCGATATAGAAAATTTAAGAATAAAGTTTTACAAACCCAGTAATATATGAAATGGAAGGACTTGTTGTGAGGTCAAATGTATTTATTTTATAATTCTAAAATAATGCCCCCCCAAAGCTAAAGTAAGCTAAAGCTTTGCCCCACACTAGTATTTCTCCTGTGTCGTGGGTGCGTTTACAGACACAAATTCAACTACCTGCAGATCTTACAAAAATTTGTTCCGTGCGGGAATCGAACCCACGACCTGGTGCGCACCAGCCGACTGTATCAGCCACTGCACCAACCGGCCGTGCCGTCAATTTATGTTTATGTTTTACCTACATTTTTTTTCCGTTAAAGTTGGAGGGACAAAGCTTGCCCATTTCGGACAGACTCTCGCTTGAAGCTCATGGTAATCCCCACCCTTATCATGTGGAAGGGCGTCAAGAGACTAGAAGGCTCTCAGTGCGCTAAGAGGGAGCTCCTTCAAATGCTGTTTGAAGAAGAAGAATAAAAAGTTACACAGCATAGGCACAACAACATAGTTTTATGTATCTTGTATATATCGTGTATTCTTAATGTGAAAAAAAAAGTTTTTACCAATTCTTTGAGGCTTTTATTTATGGGAATACAAACTTATTTTAATAGTAAATATACCTGAAAACAAATATATATAAAAAGTCCGTGTGATGTCGGCTATCTATAGCACCGACCCATCTCATCCTACGGGTGTCGTAAAAGGCGTCTAAGAGAATTAGCCTGAGGATGGGTAGCAGCGTCCCTCGAGTACATTTACAAATTAACTGCGATCACCAACCAGCCTGCCAATCGTGGTGATTATGGCAAACCCGCTCAACGAGCACAGCACAAACCCAAACTGATAGTTGTGGCGATCTTTGGGAGAGGCCTATGTCCAGCAGTGGACGTTTCATGGGCTGATATGATGATGGTATAACTAATGTCGATATGTACGCGAATAATACATGTGAGCTGAAATAAACTAACGGATTTGACTCTGCCCGTGACCGTGACTGCTCTAAAGGGTCCGAAACGTCGGGAAATAAGGAAATAATGATGTACTTACCTATTGCATGAAAGCATGTGCTCGTTTGGACTGCTCGTATATTCAAATTAGGTATGTAACGCGAAAAGACCGTAAGTTTGTTTCAGCTTGCATTGTCATATTATGTTTACGTGTCATTTATTGTTACTTTTTATCTTGGTTGTTGTAACTTACTCAGTAATGAAACTGATAGTGGAGGATAAGGATAATGAAACCCGCCTGTTTCGTTCATTATTGATTTAATTGAGCAATTTATCCATATACCTAGTACCTATAATATTCAACTTAAAACACTTATTTAAGCATAAGCTTAAACCATAAAAACAACCACAGTCCCTTGTCCTTTATAGGGCGTCTTTTTTGTACATTGTTCTAAAATCAGAACGCCTATACGTACATGTAATCTATTTAACATTTTCTTCATTTCCATACAACTAATTTCATAGCTGTTCAATTCATCTTCATTTGAAACTATTTTTATAAAACCATGGGAATGCAATATTGGCCATTTCAATTTTATTACGGTTGACAAACACCTACACTAAAGTAACGCACGCCCTAGTTTCACTTAGGATCATATTTTGAGACTTGCAATGTAAATGTTAAATATACATAGGTAATCGGATAAGCTGTGGTAATATATTGTTACAGGCGTAGTGTTTTCTTCCTTATTTACATAAGTTACCTCCTCACGCATATACTAGATTTTCACTCTAGGCGACGTTATGGAGCTGGAAAAACCCAAATTCAATTGACTTCATCTTTCAACTTATTACGGAAACAATAAGGATAATTTGAACACTCTTTTATTAGCTAGGTATGTATCTATGGTACGGAAAAAACGTCGGATTGATTTGAAACTTCGCACACTTATCAAGGACCGATGACAATGCAACTTTGTTCCAAAAAAAGCGTGATATGCTTTATCAGATATTTTCATGATGACGCTACTTTTACAAATATTTACAACAATTGAAATCAAGCACCCCACGCCTTTTTTACAATAAAATATTTTTGATAATCACTCTAGTCTTATTTTAAACCTATTGAACATTATTTTCTACTTTTTAGTTCGGTTATCTACAAAAGCTTATTTTATTTTTTTAACTATTATTTTTTATTTGAATAATAATTTCTTACGATACCTATATGCTCACTCGGAAAATTATTTATTTATTTATTTTTTTATTTTTAAGAAAACGTTGCCCCACACTAGGATTTCTCCTGTGTCGTGGGTGCGTTTACAGACACAAATTCCACACAATACACCCAGACCCGGAACAACTACCTGCAGATCATACAGATATTTGTTCCGTGTGGGAATCGAACCCACGATCCGGAGCGCAGCAGCCGACTGTATCAGCCACTGCACCAACCGTGCCGTCAATGCGCAAGTCTTACGTCACATTTGAAAACCTTGAACAAGTAGACTAAAGTAGACTATTTAATGTTACATTGAAATTGTACTCCGTGGAGTAGACAGAGGTGAAGGCACCTGTAGTCTATGGTAGGCACTCTGTAGTTAATATTTCGTCAACGACAATAGTACCTATCACCATCACGAGAGATAACCATGACACTTGTTTGCTCAAATAAAGCGCTATTATTACTTTCTCCCACATGAATCAGTATTTTCAAAATGTTATGAAATAACGCCAAATATCATGGAAATTATTTTCGAAAGTAAGTTTCTACTTTAAACACGTATGTGTATTATTGATAATTATCACAGAAATCTTCTGTTCTTGACGATGTATGTAAATGCATCGCATTTGTTCTAATCTTATAAACCAGCTGGGACCAGCGGTTCACCCGCCGTTTATTTTAAAAGAAATTGGATTAGTTATAAATAATTTAGAGAACTTCAGCATAGACACTTGACATAAAGTATATATATTGGGTTACATGGCTTTAAATTGTTTTATAACATCAGCTACCTGCCAGTGAAAGTCCCGCAGAAATCGGATAAGCCTTTTCGGAGATTATCGGGAACAAACAGGCAGACAAACAAATTAAAAATGTTTTTTTTTTGTAGGTACCTTATATACTTTCGTATGCATTAAATAAAAAGCCGATTTTTGACATTACAAACAGACACTTCAATTTTATTTATTTGTATAGATTAATTAATATCCCCTGAAGTAGGTATAAATGTAATTGTATTATTAGTTAAGTCTTAGGTAGGCACTACGTATCATGAGCGTCTAATGAAGTGTCACTTTGGGCTTAAAATTAAAAGTTATTGCTTATATTCTAAAATCACCATTATTACTCTACCGAAATAAATTTGCAGTTCTTTTATAATAATCACGATACTATGAGCTTTAATTAGCCATAATCACAACATTATGTGAAATTTATACAAACGATGTTAATTGCATCTCGATTATGAAGAGAAACGAGAAACAAGAGGCTCGTATATAAAATATGTAATTTTACACAATGCTAATCGATTAAAAGCCAGTGCTAAAATATGTACAATAAACTTGTTTTATCCACTAAATTAATAACATCATTAGGTACCTCCTTAGCAAATGTTTTCCAAATATCTACTAAACTTGAAAGTACAATTTGTCATTTTTCTTTGAGACAACGAAATGTATAGAATTGAAAATAGTTGACGGAAATATATCGCGTTTAATTAATTCATTCTATATACTTACGTACAGCATCTATACGTGCAACGTGCAGCCCTAGCACATACAATTATTACGTCATTAGTACACAAATATATGAAATACAAAATAAAACAATATTATATTGTTCTACCCTATATACTCACACTAGCTCATAATAATACCTGAAATAATCATACGTGCAATACACAATTAAGCAACACCTTTGTATAGTAGAACATAAATGCATGCACAATAAATACATAAAATAAAATACTAATGTTAATATTCTCGACGTTTCGAACACTTTGCAGCGTCCGTGGTCACGAGCAGGGGTACAATTCCTTAAGCTCAAACATCCATACATCCTTGAATACGGAATCGAAATAACGCTGTAAAACCAATTTGTTATTGGCTAAAACATGATTGAAGCTATTCGAGGATACGTTACAGACAGTGAGTCATGAGGACCAGTCTTAGCGAATACCAAATTTATCACCGTTATTTCAATTATGTATTCAAGGATGTATGGATGTTTGGGCTTAGAGAATTACACCCCAGACCGACAGTCTTTTAGTCTTTAGTATTTTATTTTATATATTTATGGTGCATGCATTTATGTTCCACTATACAAAGGTGTTGCTTAATTGTGTATTGCACGTATGATTATTTCAGGTATTATTATGAGCCAGTGTGAGTTTATAGGGTAGAACAATATAATATTGTTTTATTTTGTATTTCATATATTTGTGTATTAATGACGTAATAATTGTATGTGCTAGGGCTGCACGTTGCACGTATAGATGCTGTACGCAAGTATATAGAATGAATTAATTAAACGCGATATATTTCCGTAAACTATTTTCAATTCGATGGATGCTATTCGCGCAAACTTCAGAAAATATTATGCAACGAAATAGTAGTAGTAGTTTTGAGATGTTAAAGACTAAAACTATTGTGGGATCATAAGGTGGTACTGCAGGCGGCTACAGGCTTGGCGTCATCAATGGGGTCACCGTTTATGTTGAGGTCCCGCGCTGGCACGGAGATCAGTACGTCGTAGTACACCTTCTTATTGCGGAGGAACGCACTCTTGTTGTCGAATATTACCGAATCTGTTGAAATATACAACATATATTGTTAGCTGTAGTTAGAGCCGTAGATCCGTGCATGGTGAAGGCCACAAGTCGTTTGACGAGCTCGGATTCGTCCAAAAGAAGTCCAACTGTGAATTCGTTTTTTTTTTGTTAAGCTTCTCTCATACCTTGGGCAATGTGGTTGCTTAACCGGTCATTTCTGGCGAAGCCAAAAGAGGCCTCCATCCAGATATTTTATTTGTGAGTGGGATGGAATATGTACCTATGCAGATGACCTTGATTTTTACAAGAGTTACTTCATCATCATCATCATTTCGGCCGAATGAAGTCCACTGCTGGACACAGGCCTCCTCCAATGATCACCACAATGACCGATATGGGTGTATTGTGGGCTCATTGGAGGGTTTTGCCATAATCGCCACGCTTGGCAGACGGGTTGGCGATCGCAGTTGAGTTGTTAATGTACTCGAAGGACGCTGCTGCCCATCCTCCGGCTAATCCCTTAGTCGACTTTTACGACACCCACGGGAGGAGATGGGGTGGTGGTATTTTGAGCCGGCACCACACGGCCTAGCCGGCACCACACGGCCTGGCTGGCACCACACGGCCTGAAGAATTACTTAGATTACCTTAATGTCGTTATTTCACTTGTAGTTACTAATTGTCTTTTTTATGTTGCCCCACACTTGGATATATCCTGCGTCGTGGGTACAGTTTACAGACAAAAATGCACACACACCAGGCCCGAAACAACTATCTGTAGATCATTAAAAATGTTTGTTCCGTGCGGGGATCGAACCCGCGACACGTAGTGGAGAAAACCAATCGGTTAGCCTCTCCGCCAGCTGTGCTGTCAAGTCCATGCCATGTTGTCTGTGACCGTGCTTCTGGCGAAGCCTTAGTTTTCTTATTAGTTACAGCCATCAATGTTCGTTGTTACGTGAAACGCGTAATTCTAACAATGTTAATTTATTTATTTGCAAGTCTACATTATATATTAAGTGTAAAATATTAGGTGGTCACCGGGGGGACATACGGGCGCAACTTGCCCACTACCATTCCATAGGGTTTCCCCATGGATCCCTATCCAGTCCCCCCAGGAGCTCTCTCCAAGACCGAGCCTTAGCCTCGCTGACAGCCTGAAGTCGCCCGGTTAGAGCCTACCGGGCCTCGGCAGTCTCTCCGTCTGTAGCACTGCGCCGTGGTCTTTATAACTTATTATGAAAAAGGATTATGGATCCAGTTTGGGCACAGCAAAGTTTACATGTTGGAGAAAATTAATTAGAACTAACTATTAATACTTTTTAAGAGGCTAACATTTCATGTAATTGGTTAATTATTTGGTATTTCATAATAACAACAACTTTAAAGTCTTGTATAAAAATAATTTGTAATATAAGTTCAATCAATATTTTTACTAACAATGCCCTATCTAATCTTATATCTTTAAATCTTATATCTTTAAATGAGCAATTCTTGTATATATATATATAATTGGAATCTCGGAATCGGCTCCAACGATTTTCATAAAATTTAGTATATAGGGGGTTTCGGGGGCGATAAATCGATCTAGCTAGGAATCATTTTTAGAAATGTCATTTGATAGGCGTTTGAGTAGTCTCAACTGAAAAATATGACTCTTCTTGACATCTATTGGCGAATAATAATACTATTTTTTGTGAGCAACTAATTGCTTTAACGACACAACAGCAGATGGCGTTGTTAAGTAACACGAAAATACCGAGCAAAGCTCGGTCATCCAGGTACTATAAATTAAAACAATAACATCGAAATTTAGAAACTCATAATTTATCGGGCTTGCATGTAATCTAGATCATTATAGATTAAATAATCTGTTCGCCTAATAGCGCACTATGATAAGTAGGTAAGTACTTAGATTTAATTCCATATTTTATCATCTTTGTGTACAGCGACATCGAAATCATGAAACATTATCGGTAATTGAGCTATTATCCGGTACCTAGAGCGGACCAGACATGAGTGTTATTTTATCTAGATAAGTAGGTAATTATGTAGTAATTATGGTAGGTATGTAGGTATGTATGCCGTGTGGTGCCGGCTCAGAATACCACCACCCCATCTCCTCCCATGAGTGTCGTAAAAGTCGACTAAGGAATTAGCTGGAGGATGGGCAGCAGCGTCCTTCGAGTAAATTAACACTCAACTGCGATCGCCAACCCGTCTGCCAAGCGTGGCGATTATGGCAAAACCCCCCAATGAGCCCATAACACACCCATATCAGTCGTTGTGGTGATTTTTGGGGGAGGCCTGTGTCCAGCAGTGGACTTCATTCGGCCGAAATGAAGTAGGTATGGCTCGCGTGGTAAAACCATGAACTGTGTGCATAATGTCTAAAATATTATTCACATTGGGGGCGCGTCTATGACATGTTTAACTTCGACGCATCGAGACCGTTTCCGTATTTTATATAATATAATTTAAAATATTTTCAATTCTTATTTTGTTTTTATTTATTTATTATACTCTTTATTGTACACCAATCGTTAAAGGTAATAAGAACAGTAGTGCTTATAAGTATATTTTAGAGTACAATGGGTGGCCTTATCGCGCTCGGCGATTTCTTCCAGGCAACCTTAGGATGGAGAAATACTAAACTGGATAATATATGCGGCAGTTGATGGTGCACACAGATACATAATGAAATAACTAAATTACGTATACTATACTAAATATATAAATAATGGAAGATTATACACAATTTATTTATTTATTTTATTTGATCCAAAGATCACAAATATTAAAAACAAACAAATATTGTTTTAATCAATCACAACTAAAAGGGTATATGAAAGCAATATTTAATGAGTACAAAAACAAACAATGTATGTACAATACAAGGCACTAAGATTGAAAAAAAAAATGCGTTTAGAATTGAATATGGCACTTATGAAACATCGCATAATTAATTTACACTATGAGTGAAAGTTGACCGAACTGAGATTAAATTATAAATTGACAAAAAATTGGTATTGAGACGGGTTTCAGTATGATCTCAATTCAGGCTCATTTCAATGTCAATTTTGAAGTTTGTTTAATGAAAAAAAAACAAGAGAAAGGTCCTGCTTCCTTTTGCAATCAACGATCGGTCATCAGTCGGGCAGTGGCGGAATTACCAGTAGACTGAGTAGGCTTAGGGCGGCCCCCCTTAGGTGCCGAAGATGACCGTTTTTTTAGTCGGTAGGAGTCCGGCATGCCCCTTCGTTCTTCCCCGAGGCGAAGGAAGTTCATGTAGAATTTCCACTGGATCCAATAAAAAAAGTCCTAGGGCTGGAGATTTTATAGGCAGCTTTGTGGACCGTATCGTTTTTCTTTAATGTCCATTATTGTGTAACCCAGTACCCTGAGGTTATTTGGTCGTAAACTATTGAGTTGTGATCAGCTTAACCCAAAAAATGTTTAGAGAAATTTCAACTAAACAGCTGATTTGTAAAAATAAACTAATAAACTAGTAACTGAAAGTTGTAGAGGTAAGGGCGGCAAAAATTAAACATAGGCTGTTACTTGGAAAATGTGTAAATCCGCTACTGGGTCACTGGGTCGCCCATGTTTTACAAAAGGGTCCATTATGAGTATGTGTTCGTGACGATTATGTAGACGGGTGAATATTCTTTATTCTTTATAAAAACGTTGCCCCACACTAGGATTTCTCCTGTGTCGTGGGTGCGTTTACAGACAGAAATTCCACAAACAATACACCCAGACCCGAAACAACTACCTGCAGATCATACAAATATTTGCTCCGTGCGGGAATCGAACCCGCGACCCAGTGCGCAGCAGCCGACTGTATCAGCCACTGCACCAACCGTGCCGTCAAAAAAATATGTCTCTATATTCAACTCACATGTGGCGGGGCCGTTGACAGCCAGTATACCGACGTCAACTGGTCCCTCAGACACCTTCCTGGGTCCGTACACGACCGTCTCGTTACCATCCTCATCACGACGCTTTATGAGGAACTTTATGTCGTGATGGTCTACCCCGCACTCCCATCTGTAACCAAGAAAGATTTCGATTAATTAAATGTGGTTGTCGGAAACTATAAGATCAATGTCCCGCCGCTAGCTGAGAGCCTCAGGCCCACAGCTTTGCTACAAGACTTCACTGGCGACATCCGCGCGCATATTAGAGTCCTTTGATTAATAAACTCATAGAACCAGACTGTTTTTTCTAGTCTAGTTTAGGGCTGCTATATGTCCCGGTACACAAGGACATGTCCCAGTTTGAAGTGTTGTGTCCCCGTGTCCCGGTTACTGACTGTCAGTTGTCCCGGTTTGTGAGTTACAGTAGGTTCACGATTCGTACGCAGCCGGGAACAAGAGTGAGATCTACGAATTATAAATATTTATAATAACAGACAGAATTCGGAATACCACGCTGCGCTCTAACACATAGAAGACGTACGAGGCCAGGCACAGTAACCGCTGATTAAAGACTCCACGCAATGGGTGCCTGAAGATGGCTGGCGTCGCCGAGGCCGGCCCAGACAGGTGTCCATATGACCTGGATGCGTACTGTGAGGGCTGGTTCGAGGTGGCACAGGAAAAGAGTACCTGGAAGAATTTGGGGGAGGCCTTTGCTCATCACATGCACGTCCCTTCTGTGAAACGGTAGCCATACTGCGCTCACCAACCCGCCTGCCAAGCGTGGTGAGTATTGGCAAATACCCCCCAAAATGATGACACAGTTGTGAAAATCTATGGGGGAGGCCTTTGTTCAGCAGTGGACGTATAAATGGCCGATATGATGATATATGATACTTTGGCCAGCAGCGGGACATTACAGGTTAACTAAAAACTTTGTAAATAAGATCGCGTGCGCCACAAGTCCACATTTACCATCCATTTTACTTAACTGTTTTAACTGGTGCTATACGTTGTAAAAAAAACGAGACCCCGTCACAATAGCGATTTGTCGCAACTAGTATGACACTCGACACTTTGTCTTTTATCGACGGACCGATAAGCTCCGTCAAACCTCAAAGCTCCGTGTTGATAGTATGCGGAAACCGGAGTCTGGTTCAGAGGTAAGATTTGAAACGGAGGTTCCGACATCTGATTCAGAGTCGAAGCTTCGTAACATCCGTAGTGCTGCGTGATCTTAACAACAGCTAAATTAATAAAATAAGAAATCTTCTCGTGGTCACGGTCAATGAAACTTGACCGAAACGTCGAGGTTAGGCAAAATATTGTTTTGATTTATCTGTGCGCGAAGAGTCCCGAAATCATAGTCTAATATCAGATAAATAAAATAAACATCTATACAAATAAATAAAATTGAAGTGTCTGTTTTTAATGTCAAAATAACAGCTTTTTACTAAATGCATATGAAAGTATATACGGTACTACCTACAACAACAAAAAAACAATTTTTTTTGTCTGTTTGTTCCGGGTAATCGCCGAAACGGCTGGACCGATTTTGACGGGACTTTCACTGTCAGATAGCCGATGTTATAAGGAATAGCTTAGGCTACTTAATGCTTTTATTTTAGAAAAATAATTAGGGTACCGCGCAAAAAATATAAAACCCTTGAAATCCAACATATATATTCTATGTCAAGTGTCTATGTCGAAGTACTCTAAATTTCTTTTAAATTAAACGCGAGTGAAACCGCGGTTCCCAGCTAGTTCCAATTAAATACTCACTTTAAAACACTGTCATTGTCAGAACAAAGTAGATCGATGATATGTTTCTCTCCAGTCTTGATAGTGACGCGCTTGTACTCCTTTTCCGTCCCAAAGTGAGGGTTGCTGGAGTAGTAACTTTTTGGAACTTTACCACCACGCTTCACCTGAAAGTAATAAATCGATGCATCTTTATGGCCTGCGCAGACGAGGGACTATTGTCCGTGAAGAACAAAAGTTCGTGAAGCGTGGAAAACATATCTGCTGGAACTTGCCACAGACTAAATGGTGTAGGTACAGTCATTTGTTCGCCGGAAGTTTAGTTGAAGCGCACACTATGGAAGCGAATATCCTGAGATCAGGTACGTTGTACAAGTTGTGGTGCGCTTGAGGTTTAAGAAAAATGTGAGTATACGCAGTTCTTTGGGGGAATTTTTGTAATGTGGTACGTGTGCAGTTCAATCAACCAATCGATTCGGCCGAATGAAGTCCACTGCTGGATACAGGCCTCCCCCAAAGATCACCACAACGACCGAAATAGTGTGCGTTGTGGGCCCATTGGGGGGTTTTGCCATAATCGCCACGCTTGGCAGACGGGTTGGCGATCGCAGCTGAGTTGTTAATGTACTCGAAGGACGCTGCTGCCCATCCTCCGGCTAATCCCTTAGTCGACTCTTACGACACCCACAGGAGGAGATGGGGTGATGGTATTCTGAGCCGGCACCACACGGCATGTGCAGTTATAAGTAATATATTTTGAGGGGCAGCAAAGCACGCCTAGGATTGTCGCTCGTCTGTGCAGGCCTTGTAAGTTATAAATTTTGAGGACATAAAGTATACCGAGGACTGTCCGTCGTCTGTGCAGGCATTATAAGCTATCCATTATGAGGGACAAAAAAGTACGCCGAGGATTGTCCCTCGTCTGTGTAGGCCTTATAAGTTATCTATTATGAGGGACAAAAAACTACGGCGAGGATTATACCTCGTCTGCGCAGACCTTTTTAATTTTACAGAAAATGAAAAAAATATGTTGCGTATTTTCTCTTCCGTAATCCTCTCACTGCTCCACAGATAACAATTACGATTGCTGACGTTGATGTTCAATGTTCGATGGGTAGATGGATATTATGACTACATTTTTATGCTTTACACAAGGGTTTTTAAAGCTGTGGGTCGTGGCCCCGGGGGGGTTGCAATGTCGCGCTCGGTTGCAGTCGCTGCGGTTGCAAGCAGGTAAAAGTAAAAACCGCCGTTAGCCGTGTGGTGTCCGGATTAAGAATATAGCACCACTCCATCTCCTCACGTGGATGTCGTGAAAGACGACTAAGGGAATCTAATCTGTGGCTGAAATTATGATGATGATGACACAATTGTTAATTCTTAGTGGTAGAGTGATAAATGACGGTAGACTCGTTCTTGATCTCATCAACATGACCCTTGGGTCTTTGACTAGATATTTTTTTTTAAAAACGTTGCCCCACCATCGGATTTCTCCTGTGTCGTGGTTGCGTTTACAGACATACATTTCACACACAATACACCCAGACCCGGAACAACTACCTGCAGATCATACAAATATTTGTTCCGTGCGGGAATCGAACCAGCGACTCGGATTGTGTGGTTGAGAGATCCACACACATCAGGCCCAAAACGTCCACTGGTGAACATGGGCCTCCCAATGATCACTACAATGTGCGATTATAGGCCATAATCGCCACGATTGGCAGTCGGATAGGTGATTGCCCTATGTTGTTATTAGCACACGCAGTTGATATTTAAGGTCTATTAAAGCTACTTACGATAAGCCCACATCTCGGGTCTCCGCTCTCATCCACCATGCTGCCCCCGTAGTGCTCAGGCAGCTGGTCCATGTCTATCATCGTAAGAATCTGCGGCTGCCACTTCTTGGTGTCGGTGCCGTAGATCTTTATCTTGGAGATCGTGTACTCGTGCATAAACTTCTTTATCACTGAGAACGCCAAAGAGAATACCTTCGGCGCTAGAATCATAAAAAGTATAATCTAGTTATTTTTATGCTCTGTTCACAATAGAACACCCGCAGAATAGTCCGGCAATGACATCAAATGACGGCACGGTTGGTGCAGTGGTTGATACAGTCGGCTGCTGCGCTCCAGGTCGTGGGTTCGATTCCCGCACGGAACAAATATTTGTATGATCTGCAGGTAGTTATTCCGGGTCTGGGTGTATTGTGTGTGGAATTTGTGTCTGTAAACGCACCCAAAGTGGGGCAACGTTTTAAAAAAATCAAGTCCACGAGTGCGTCAAAAATCAAAAAAGGTCATACGGAATTTCTTTCTTATTATTTTCGGTTTAAGTAAATATTGATTTGTTTTTGCTATGGACGTTAAAGTTCACTGTTATTTAATTAGTACTTTTACAAAATACCGCCTCTACGCCATCAATGATTTAGCAATTTCTTTAATAATTATTGTTTGTATACTGCTAGATTTAGTATCTTTATAACGGTCCTTAAAAGCCGAGTGTCATTTAATAACATAGATAAAACCTTCCATTTTCTAGATACACTGAAACTTGATCTTTGTTGATCCTCCATTTTGAATCATTTGCCAACTACGCAAAAGTGATAACTTCGTAGCAAATTGCTTCGAATCCCATGCTGTACACATTCATTTCGGCGACGTCACCGACGTCTATTGACATTGATACGCAAGGGAAGGAACGAGGACTAGGCATGTGTCGTTCGTTCAATTTTAGAGATCCAGATCAATACTGACCCGTTGAGAAAATGAACCGGTTCGTACGACCCGTTCAATCGAACGAAAGCCCGATTGACGCGCGGAAGATCCGTACCTACTTGGTTCACTAACGAACCAAGCACCTAGGTCATATTTAAATCAATCAGTAGGTCGTCTCAGCGGTTCTCTGATCAGATGCACTAAAAACAAGATTTTTTAACATATATATCTAATCATTTTAATATAAAACACAACATAAGTACGTACAGTAGACAATCCTATCATGATTTTTTTCAATGTAGGTTAATATAACCCTGCAAATTTGTCAATAACAAATTATAAACCCGTACTATGTTGCGTTAACCATGGACTAGCAAGATAGCAAGTAGTAAAATATACTTAATACGTAATAACATAACGTTGGTCACCTGATCTCTTAAAGATTTATTAAATTTAAACATAAATTGGATGAATTTGAAAGAACTGTTACAGTTCGTTCATATCATAAACAAATCAAATTTTCGGAGCTTGCTCAGTACGATATTATACTTTAACACTCAGTTAATAAAGCTTAAATATAATGCTATGCAATAATGTGTGCGAATGAGTAAACGTTGCAGCGTTTTGCAATTATAGACATTAAGTTCTTCACTATATGGCAGATTTTTTTATACTCTTCGTCCGTTCATTTATTATTAAAATCACGCGCCGTTCGCTCAAGCGGAGATCGATTGAACGGGTTATTCTTTTCGTAGGGACCCGATCGTTCGCGAATTGTTTACGATCCGGATCATTTGATTCGGTCGTTCGCGAACGACACATCGCTAACGAGGACGACCGAGGAAGAGTTATGGAGAAAGTTCTAAGTACACCCAATAAAGGAGGTCCATGCTGTCCATGGATTCTGCGTTGAGCAATAACTTCGCAACTAGGATTTGCCGGATTTACTAGGAATGCCGTGTGGTGCCGGCTCAGAATACCACCACCCCATCTCCTCTCGTGGGTGTCGTAAAAGTCGACTAAGAGATTAGCCGGAGGATGGGCAGCAGCGTCCTTCGAGTAAATTAACAACTCAACTGCGATCGCCAACCCGTCTGCCAAGCGTGGCGATTATGGCAAAACCCCCCAATGAGCCCACAACACTCCCATATCGGTCGTTGTGGTGATTTTTGGGGGAGGCCTGTGTCCAGCAGTGGACTTCATTCGGCCGAAATGATGAAAAATGATGAACTAGGATTTCCCTCAAAATCGATACCGTTTCGGTGCAAGAAGTTCTATCTCTAATCATGGATTCAAAATTGACGAAATATCAGTATATTATGTTTTAAGGTTTTAAATTCAAAGTTATATCATAATTTGTTACACAGTAATAATTCTTTGTTGGTAGAAACGCAAAGTTTGTCCTCCAGTTGCAGACAAAGTTACTGTGTCATTAAATACTATTAATTCTTCAGAAATTACACGAATTGATAGTCTTAAATAATGCTGCGCCGTTATTTTACAAACATAGGTAAAAAGGGTTAGTTTGGAGATATCGCCATAGAAACTGCCAAGAAAATTGTGCAAATTTACCTATGGATTATTTGCCAGCTTCTGCCCATACCATTTTTGGCATGGCTCGGCCGTCATAGACCATAGTTATACTATTATCTATTGGTGAACTTTCAGAAGAAGCGGCAGAGGCCAGTAGTAAATAAAGATATCAAATCGTTGCGGTTACGACATAATTATCCCCCCCCCCCCCCCCCCGCCAAAAGGACAGTTACTAATAGGGGCATTCTCAGGAAGCTGCCTAAAAATAAGGGTCACATTTGTCTAAAGCTGTTTTGGAATTATTAAGCTATTTGTATGTTTATTTATAAAAACAAAACTTATAATATTTTTTATTATTGGTCTCCAACACGCAGAGGCCCTTTAGAGAATTTTAATCTAAAATGTAATGGGACACAGCTATGGTACGAGATTGAAATTACAGTTATAAGGTATATTGCAATGGGTGCTAAATGGATTAAATACTTTTAAAAACGAAAAAAACGGCGTCTGCTTTTCAACATTTATAGTGAAATTCTGTGGCAACTGGTGACTCAATGGACCAAGATGGGCCCCTAAATGGCCACCACTACAGGCGACAGGGAGCAACACCGGTGTGAGCGGCTAGGGGTGTAGAGAGGTGCGGCACCGGTCTCACCATCGCGCGTCTCGAAGACTCGGAGCGGATTTCCCCGTTATTACGCCATTAGACACTTCCACCCCCGAGCGTATAGCTCTGGCGGCCCCATATTTTTTTATTATTATTAATGTCATCATTTCAGTAATCCCTAAAAATTGAACGATTATAACCATGGCGCGTTTTTATTTTTTTATAAGTGCACGTACCGTTTACAATGTAGCAGACCTTCAATATCTCGGGGTAGTTGGCTTCATATAGTTGCAGTAATGTGAACACCATCTCAGCGGCTGGCTTCCACGCGTACTGCCTTATGTTGAAACCCTCCAGGTCGAACACTACGGTCACCTAAAGACAGATTATAGATCCATTAAAATGATAATACATCCTGAATTAGATGTTTACTTCATCATGATCATCACATCAGGCCCTAAATACTGCTGAACATGGGCTTTGCAATGATCACTACAATTAGCGGACTCAGGGGGTATTGCCATAATCAAAACGATTGGCCGGCGGGTTGGCGATTGCAGTTGTAAATATACTCGACGGACACTGCTGTCATCCTCCGTTTAACCCCATAGTCACCTTTTACGACACCCACGGGATGAGATGGGAGGTGCTATTCTTTATTATTAGTCGTCACCAGATGGTAAGACACAGATTATCATATTATTATCTTACTATTAAAATTTTAGCTTGGCACAGTTTATGACAGGACGATGCAATTGGACTTCTGGGGTGGAAGGCCTGGTGACCTGAAATACAGGCTTCAATCTAGTTTAGGCACCAGTCTCCCACAATAAATTTGTACAATAACAATATATCAATATATATACTATTGTTATAAATGTTACTTCCCATTATAACTCTGAAAGTATGAGTTTTTTTTAAATGTTTAGGCTACATCACGCTCATAGGCTTGGAAGATTCTAATAAATGGTATAAAGAGAATTAGAATATTTGTGAAATATATATTTCATGAATATTTAAATATTGATTAATCTGAACACCGAACAACGTTGCCGATATACATGGATTGGCGAAAGAGATTACGGAAGCCATAATCTAAGAGTTTAAGTTGAAGTTGAATTATTTTCCGCGCAGCGCTCTTCGGTGATCTAAAAATATTTGAAGGTAGAACTTGTCAAAGAAAGCAGTAAGCCAGCAAGTTATATTATGTAAAACAATGTAACTTTGTACATAAACCACATATCGTGTATGTTAAACTAAGTGCTTACTTCCTTTAAGTCATGTAAATAATACCTACTGTTATAATGAAATGGTAAGATGTGGATAAGTAATTACCGCAGAACAGAAAACTAAAGGTAATTACAGCCCGCGGGTTGCTTGGTAGTTAAGACTGGTTTTAATGTTGCCTGCTATGCCATTTTCCTCAATTTGCTTTTACAACCTAGATGGTAAAATGTTATATCTACTAGTGATTACCAACAGATGTAACTACTCTATTATTTACATAATTTTAAATACATTATGTAGGTACCTACTTACCTACCCTACCCCCACTTGCTGTGATTATTTTTGTCTTATTACCGTAAACATAGTAACGTAAGTTTTCAGCATAAATGAATATTACTTTATGAGGTGTTATTATTACAGTAAAATTGCAACCGCTTCATCAATATAAAATATTGATTCGTTTTGGATTAACCGTGGTTTCAGCTGCCTATCGGATCTTCCAGTGCCGAGCTCGCCCCGGTTGATCAGGGTCTTACTGTGATGTATTTACTGCATGACCGCGAATATAGCCTCCGATTCATCACATAGTTTTCTGTTCAGTGGTCGGGAGTTGCTTATTTAGCTGCTGCCCACTTAGTAACATTGAATAGTCGAAAGCGTATTAGAAAATCAACTGTCGGCACGGTTGGGGCAGTGCAATGACTATAAAACCACTTGACTGCGCGTACAGGGCACAAACGCACGCCAAGCATTTACGTTATGGAGCTTATAAAAGACCACGGTAAGTGTTCATCGCTTTTGCCTGGTTAGAGGCCTCTTTTGGCTTCGCCAGAAACGACCGGTTAAGCAACCACACTTCTCAGAAATGTATGCGAGAAGCCCAAAAAAAAAAACATCCCTTTAATGTATCTTTATGACGGCAATTTTTTTTTGTGATATAACTACAAATTAACAGTCTTCGGATTTTTCCTTTACTTGTGCTGTGAGACCTTGCTCCTTGCCAAATTTCATGATTGTAGGTCAACGGGATATACTGATATATGTTTTTCTACTGATAACTTGATACGCCTGCCCGAGAAAAAGTGTCTTGGCCACAGATGAGATGGACGCTAGCAGATTTAATTTTAAAAACGTCTGTGGAGTTATTATCTTAGACTTTAGTTTAATGCAATAAAATTAATTAGTTTGTGGTTACATAAGACACTCTTATATTGAAAACTAGATTAGTTAATTTAAATGTGTTTGTGATATGTGTAATGTTTTATTTTTCATTTCATTTTTACTACATCGAAAATACTAATCTTTTTCTATACAATTCTTCATAGTGTTTATAATAATACCTAATAATTTTATATGTTTTACCTAAATTTCACATACCTATTCATTCATATTTATATCATCACCTGTATACTATGGAGGTGTAATTTATTATGACGTTCATAGTATAAAGTCGACTTTATCGGTATTCAGAAGGAAATCACTGAGGGCGCCATCGGGCGGTGCGTTTTCGGTGACATTGTTGCACAAGACAATTACAGTCGCGGGTTTTTCTTAGTCGCCCCGGCTCGCTGTAGTGAGTCGTGTGCCTAGAAGAAATCAGCTCATTGGCTCTCAAGTGGTTTTATGCTCTTTGGGGCAGTGCTTTCTCCGCTACGTGTCGCGGATTCGATCCCGCACGGAACAAATATTTGTACAATCAACAGATGGTTATTTCGGGTCTGGTTGTTTGTGCATGTGAGATCTGTGTCTGTAAACTGTACCCACGACACAGGAGAAACAGCTTAGAAATATATGTAAATCTATTAATGCTTTCGTGTGGTGTCCGGATTAAGAATATAGCAGCATTCCATCTCTTCCGATGGATGTCGTAAAAGCGACTAAATTCCTCTAAACCATAGGGATAGGCAGCAGCGTCCGTTCTGTGGAACAGTAGCCATACTGCGCTCGTCAACGCGACTACCAAGCATGGTGAGTGTTGGCAAATTCCCCCTAAAATGACGACCCAATTGTGGAAATCTACTGGGGAGGTGCTATTCCTTTGTTGTGCAGTAGACTCCTTGGGCTATTAAGATTATACATAAATAATAGTGTATCATCTGTTTAAGTATGTCTAAAGGACTAAGGCTATGTTGCAAATTATAAGACAGGCGATGATGAAAATAGATGTGTCTACAAATATAAATCACACAATTTTATAAAAGTAAGCACTATGTATCTTAATAATAGTGATTATTGTCTATAAATAAAATTACTAGCGGTCATATAAATTTTATCTACTCCACATCACCGAGGATTAAAGAATTCACTCGGATGTGAATCTCTACGTTTCATGTTAGATTTGAGCGTTTCTAACATTTTCTGACGTTTGAGTAGACGGTATATTTACGTACCTTCAAGGCTGCAGGACCGTGTTCCACCGCCTGCTTCCTGCCTATCGTGAGGTAGTTCTCAAGATGCCTCAGGATCATGCGAATCACGTCTGTCCTGGTAACCGAGTGTAGCAGACCCCACACGTCAAGTCCCACGAACGGAACAATTATTACTGAAAACAAATAATACAACAAATGTAGACTGAGTTTGTTATCCTCGAAAGCAGGCCTTCAAAGTAAAGTTTCGATGGGTCGTCAAGTCAAAGTACTTAGTATAAGCTGAAAATTGAAGGAGGACAGACTGATAAAGCCATTTTCATGACGACTCTGATTCCTTTAAGACTAACTACCGCAGTTGGAAAGTAAGTGCGATGGGCAAATCCTAACCTGTGCTCTACATTATACTGTCGACCTATCCAGTTCATATTTATCAAAGAAACTGAGTTAGTATTGAAAGAGGAAATAGCTAAAATGGAAGCAGAAATTGCAACTTTAAGCCCATCCAAATGTGAAGATAGCATTGAAGTTTAACACAATCTCGTCGTCACCATGATTGATGGAAAAGTGTGCACGTATCTATCAGAAGCTCGTTCCAGAGCTGCGTGTTACTTGTGTTTAGCAAAACCATCTCAAATGAATGAGCTCGATGCAATCTTGCGTAAAGAAGTGTCAAATGAAATGATTAAATTTGGTTTGTTCACCTTTATATTCTCAAATCAATAGTATGGAGTGCTTTTTGCACATAGTATACAGACAAGATTTAAAACTTGGTTTGTCTGATGAGAAGACAATAAATCCGTGATGCAACAGAGAAAGACACTTTAAGATAGATTCCGAAAGCAGTTAGGGCTTCTGATAGATATTGTGAACCAAACAAATGACGGAAATATTGCAAGGAGATTCTTCAAATTTCCTGAGAAAACAGCAGCTAGTACTGGTTTCGATGAAGAACTAGTGCGCAGAATTGCAGTTATTTTACAAGCTGTTACAACTGGTGAAAATATCGATGCTAAGAAATTTCGAGACTACCCGTACAACCGCAGAGAGATAGCATGTCCGCAACAGTACACAAATTGTCGATTCACGAAGCTGATATCATCAAACACTCAATTATGCCAGTTGGAAATCTGTCGGAAGAAGAATCTGAAGCACCCAATAAAAACTCGGAAGATACGGAGAACACCATTCACGTAAAATAAATAGGAAAAGTACGAATGAAGACATAATCAAGATGATGCTTCTGACTTCAGATCCCTAGATGTCTGCAAGACGTCCACAAACGCAACTTGCACAACAGAAAAATGTGAGACTAGAAACCTTGGATTGTTTAATTACTGAGCAGAAGCAACACAAGATTGAGTTCTGTGACATAGATAATATTGTTTATGACATAGAGAGTGATGAATCTGATGTAGATGTGTAGGAAAGGCTTGCTTTATTTATTTTTCTATTTTTATTTTATTTATTTTCTTATATATTATACTTAACAAAGGTAGGTAAAACAATTGTATAATTTCGGCCGAATAAAGTACACTGCTGGACACAGGCCTCCCCCAAAAATCACCATAACGACCGGTATGGGTGTGTTGTTTGCTAATTGGGGGGTTTTGCCATAGTCGCCGCGCTTGGCAGGCGGGTTGGCGATCGCAGTTGAGTTATTAATGTACGCGAAGGACGCTGCTGCCCGTCCTCCGGCTAATGCCATAGTCGTCTTTTACGACACCCACGGGATGACATGGGTTGGTGCTATTCGTAGCCGGCACCACACGAAACACCAAACAATCTATACAAATAAATAAGATTGAAGTGTCTGTTTGTAATGTCAAAATAACAGCTTTTTACTAAATGCATATGAAAGTATATACGGAACATATAACAAAAAATGCATTTTAAACATTTTTGTCTGTCTGTCTGTCTGTCTGTCTGTTTGTTCCGGGTAATCTCCGAAACGGCTGGACCGATTTTGACGGGACTTTCACTGGCAGGTAGCTGATGTTGTAAGGAATAACTTAGGCTACTTTTATTTTAGAAAAATAATTAGAGTTCCGCACAATAAAAATGAAACCCTTGAAATTCAATGTATATATTCTATATCAAGTGCCTATGTCGAAGTACTCTAAATGTATTTTAATTTAACGCGGGTGAAACCGCGGGTCCCAGCTAGTTATATATAAGGTCTTATTTTAATAGTCCACGATATTTTGCATGGTGCCTCAGTAAATGCTTAAGATGATGTACCGAACACAAAAAAAAATTCTTGGTAAAAATCAATTTCTTTCTTTTGTGTGATGTCGCTACCGTGCGCCGTCTGTTTTGTTTAACGTTACAGACTATCTAAATCAGTCAACCAGCCCTGTCCGCCATTGTCTTACTAGATGCATGTGTATATTTTCATAACTAAGAGAACTAGGAAGCAATGAAATAAATGATTTAATAAAATATTTTTTTAAACAGCAGATGTACAAGTTTTTTTTATACCTACATCATCTTCATCGTTCACTATAGCGTCATGCAAAATATCGTGGACTATTAAATTAAGACCTTGTATATAATTTTAAAATACTACTGAAATAAATTTATATTTAATCTGACAATGGATAATTGAGAGCCATATTATAATTATAATATGCAATATTTTTTTCCGTTATGCAATGTGAGTTGGAAAGGGTGTACTAAATCGAGAGGGTGTAATATTAGGGTGGTAATGAGCAACTTTTGTTCTACGACTTTCCCCAAAGTCAATATTTACAGAGTTATAGCTGTTCAAACTTTTCATGAAAAATACGCTTACACTAGCCTATCACCAGCTGTGTTTTACACTTAAATTCATATTTAGGTGTGAACCTTGTACTTTCCGACAAAGATTATTTCCGAATGAAAATAATAAAATCAAGCCCTGACCGCTATCTTTGACTACAAATTGATGAATTTGAGGCAATTTAAGGTACAAATTTCAAATTTACAAATGTTGCCAAAGATATCGCAACGTATAGCCTACATTGCCGGTGCCTCTGTCGGCGTTCTTTTTGATCCGCATTGTCTAGCCACTTAATATTTTTTGTACGCAAAATCATTGCAGTCTGTTTTGTTTGTTTACGCGAGTTGCGCGTGGTTATTGTTTATTGGTCATCGTTATTTACGTTATTGAGTGCAAGGTATTTACTGCCAAAAATTCCGACAGAGTACACGAACGCGGAGTACTACGACTTGATGTTATGTGTAGGCAAATGTGATGGAAGCAAAGATTAGCATAATTATGCGTTTGAGAGTATCAGGAACTCTCCGCAGATGTTACGCAACGTCATCGGATCTATTCTTAGACGCGCTTCTCTGTGTATCGACTTATCGATAAGGGCGGCCCATTTTTTTTAAAACATTGCCCCACTATGATTTCTCCTGTGTCGTCGGTGCGTTTACAAACACAAATTCCACACACAATTACACCCAGACCCGGAACAACATGCAGATCGTACAAATATTTGTTCCGTGTGAGAATCGAACCCACGACCCGGTGCGCAGCAGCCCACTGTATCAGCCACTGCACCAACCGTGCCGTCAAACATTAAGCCTTCCTTTAGAGGCCTCGTGGAGATAAATAATAACCTACCTAGCCTTAGTTAGGTACGTACTAGTGGGTTGTGTGACTTGAATAAGCGCTCATACATTTCGTGCGTCATAATATGGTTTTGGTGTAGTAGTAGGTACTTACATAAAATAATAATACCTTAGCAATTAAGTGCTCCTAGTGTTTCAATCTAAAGTAGAGGACTACATAAGGGATGTGTCTGCTGATACTTGGAAGAGACGAACATCGTTTAGTCATCAGCAGAAATGGGTAATGCGTTCTTCTCAACGGCGGCAACTAAAGTCTTGACTACACATAAGTGCCTGTAAATGGTTTTATATATATATATATATATATCGGCCATTTATATGTCCACTGCTAAAATCTAATTAGTGCGTGCACTGTGTGATATCTGATATGTCTAAAATGTAGAAAAGTAAGGAGTATAATCGTGCTAAAGGAAATTAGGGGCAGACTAAAGGAATGGAATTTGAAATATATAATTTTTTATAAATTTCTCCGTTTTTTTTTCGACTGAGTTCTGTAAAGTGACCAAAAAAGTTCTTGCAGTGCTAAAATGGTATTAAGTTGATACACGTTAATTAACTAAACATTTATGCAAATGAATATAACATTTTAAAAGTTGATTCCTAAGTCTATGAAGATTGATTTTCAGCCCATTGTGCGACGGACTGCCCATAGTTCGTACAGTTGGAACAGCTGCGGGCGTATTGTACTCTGCACGCGCCTCTCTGGAGGAATGTGCGGCCGACTAGGTTGGATGGAGACGGGACCCGTCTGACCAAGTGACGGGCCCATACATGTCAGCGGTGCATCCCCAGCCGTAGGTAAAAACATCGTGGGGTTTAACCGGTAAGAATTCGGCATGCCCCTCCGTCCCTCCCAAAGCGAACAAAAAATAAGAGCAACATCGCAGCATCTCGATGAGCAGATTCAGTGAAGAGCAGTTCGAGGACTATAGTGTGACTGAGAAGTTAGAATTGTAATTACGGGCCCCCTTTTTTCTCTATTATAGCCTAAGTACGTTGGGATGGCTTACAATATCACTTGGAAGGATAGTTGACACACGCAATATAACCAGTTAAACGGTGACGGAAATGACACTATGGGCTGGGCTTAGGCAGTTTTAGCCTTTAAGAGTCTCGATATACCATTCCGTATTCCTTGCAGCGGAGGAAGTACATGTTGGATTTCAACCGCGGTGAACAAAAACCAACCGTAGAGTACGCGTTTCCTCTAAGTGTTATTATTCTAAGGTAGATGACTCTTCAAATCTGTTCAAATTTCAATACACTGTATCAAAGGTTTACCTACATTATAGCCAGTATGCATGTTGCTAGTCGTTTATATCTATTTGTAACCATGTTAGTCTTTCAGTCGAGGTTATCTTATAAAAAGACAGGACCCGGGTCGACTTCTCTTAAAAATTCGTGGCAGGATGTTTGTGAGATGTTTGACTCTTGTCTACGGGACGTAGTAGTAGAGGTCGCATATCTTAAGTGAACAACTTTTTCAAAATAAATACAACAAAGTTATGCTTACTTGGTGATCCCTCTTTATCAAAGCCGGTGCTACCGCTGGGGAAATGTTTTTCCAAAGCTTCTGGAGCTTGCCAAGTTGGTAGAGTAGTGTCGATGCCCCATTTCTCACGCCATATCTGGGACTGAAAGCAAAATAATATTTTGTTAAATATACGCTGAACGATGCCGCATTTTTCCTGACGATCCCTTCGTTAACGGCAACGAAGGAAACATATTAAGGGGGACTACATCGCTCGAATCACAAAAATAGCGTAGGTTTAAAGAATTTTACTGATGAATCCTTTTGTACACCGGCTATGTAAAAAAATACGTGTCATACTTAAGGTCGTCACTAACAAATTGTATTGTTTAAAATAATTAATAAATTTGCCCATATATCGGAAAAAAATCGAAGTAAATAGTTAGCTTTAACCTAAATTGAAAATTCTCCATGAAGTTTACAGTAAAAAGCAGAATAACGTCTGTAATAATTTGTATTGTTTTTTTCTAATTTATTTTAATATTAATTGAATAATAAATAAAACTGATATATCACAAGTACCCCGCGAGAAGCGCCCTCGCAACGCCCGTGGCCCATTCTCGGAACGCAATACATCACTATCCACTACTTCAGTGTCTTGACGAGGTAGGTATTTTTTGCCAGACAACCTTTGGGTGATGCAGAAAACAATAAAATATGAAAGAAAGGTATAGATGTGAAGATATATTATACAAATATATAAACGTACATAAACATTACATGTATAAATATATATTTATATATACGAAATAAACACATACATCCATATTATATATTAAATATATACAGATGAAAAAAAGAAAAAAAGAAAATCAGAGTTGAGATGAATCTGCTGACGTCTATTTGTGGCGTCCACTTAGTGGGGTTTACCGCCACACCAAAACTCTCAGCCCAGGTGTATATGGCTTCGAGATCTTGGTTTACGGCTTTAACCGCATCGGCTAAATCTTGCACTTTGGTTTGAGAGTACAACTGTAGGTCGTCGGCATAAAGATACACCGAAGTTTTTGGGTAATAAGATTTATAAATACAGAAAAAAGACGAGGCGATAGTATAAAAAAAAAGTAATGTATCCGTACTTTTCGATAAACAAAGGTTAGAAAAAGCAGTTTTCTTTTTACGTAACGTTTTATAACAACAGAATTTATCATATTCTCCAATATTGATAACATATTTGTGGTCACAAATAGAGTTGGTTTTTTGAAACGATTCGTTCGTGAATGGCGTACCTTTTTTTACACAAGTTGGTTTGTCAATGAAATACTTAGCTACACTGAATAAGTGTTTTGAAACCAGTTCATTTATCAATGGCATTACTTTTTTCGACGTGTTTTTCATCTATTTTTGGTTGCATTTAGCAGTTAATTCATTTCTGATAAATTTTTTTTTTATTAAATAGTCGTTCGTTGATTCAACGCCCACCGCTAGTGTATGCATTGAAAAGGATTTTTTTAAACCATGCCTACACTAGCGGCTGCCTAACGCTGAGGGTGTGGCGGTTTTTTAAACCATGTCACACACCCATATCCGAAGCAACTATCTGCAGATCATACGAATATTTGTTCCGTGCGGGGATTGTACTCGCGGCACGTAGCGCAGAAAGCCAAGAAATTCATAATCAATCTAATGGAGATTTCGGCTCCAGATTTAACAATTTGAAATTTATCCGTTGTTGTGTTACGATCACATTTAACACAAAAAACAGACATATCCATAATCAGAAATCCAAGATTTTGGATTATATCGATTATTAATATCGGCCGTAAGTTCGCTCGAGCATTAGACCCCCGAGCGGCAGGTATCGCTCCGTCACTTACCCTGACGGGCCCCGTCCCCGTGCGAGCTGCACATTCCTCTAAGAGAGGCGCGTGCAGGCCCCAATTCATGGAGGCCGGAGATCGGTCTGGCCTATGCGACACAAATACCACAGAGTACTCTATCTAATACGGATTTGTCTCTAACCCGTTGCAGGATTTTAAAAGAATACGACTTTACAGAAAATTTTAACGTTTAATCGAATTTCAAAAACCTTTTCTTTTCTTAATTATGTAATTTACTAAAAAGTCACAGTTACAGTCAGTCAGTAGGAGTCTGAAAAACAGCGTCCTTCGAGTACATTAACGACACAATTGCGATCACCAACCCGCCTGCCAAGAGTGGCGATTATGGCAATACCCGTTGGGGGGCCAATGAGCACACAAAACACCCAAATCGGTCGTTGTGGCGATCTTTGGGGGAGGTTTATGTCCAGCAGTGGACTTATACGGCTGAAACGATGAATAAAATATCAGACATACTTGTGTCTGGTTTGAAAAGATGCGGAAAATCTACCTAAATTATATATTGTCGTGTTTAATTACCGCAGAGCCATTGATTTATAAAACCTTAGGGGATTATGTATCACTACGGAAGCATTTGTTTTTTTAATAATGAGTCGCTTGCCTTTCATTATTTATGACGCAAGAGCGGAAATGTATAAAAAGAAAAATGCTTATTTAACAATACTACCCATTTCCGTCTAAACAATCTGTACTTACATCTCTGAGCATCTTTTCTGCTGCTTCCGGATCCCATTGTCTTGCTGAAAATAAAAACAATTGTTTTAATTATCACGACAAAACTACAACATTGTTACTAAGGTGTTCTTAGTATAATAGTACACTTTTAAACGGATTACATCGCGTACATTATACAGTAGAGTAGATAAGTGTAATATCATGATCAACGAAGTGTTGACTTTTGTACAAAATAAGATTGATATAATCCGGTGATGCTGAAATATACAGACTGCTAAATGGATGGATAAGGAAGTCCTTGCGGCATGATATACGTTCCTTTAACACCAACTGTGTTAAAGAGACGATCGAGCGGAATTAAGGCTCCAAGGTGCTCACAAGAGAAAAGTCTATAGGACAAAGTCGTATTATGAAGCTGAATACCGAGGACGGCAGTGTAGCGTCGACTAAGCCAGAGCTCTTTCAGTGATTGAGAACTTCTACTGGCAGATATACACCTCGGTAACTATACCTACCATTGGCTCTGACGGAGGACTGCAAGCCAAACTAACCCGACACTTTACCGAGAATATCCCGGGCATCAGCCTATACTAGATTAGGATGGCTTTGAAACAGCTTAAAAATAACAAGGTGGTGACGGAATTACGACAGAGCTGAAAGCTGAAAGCGGGTGGAACACCGGTACCTAAAGTCCTTCAGAAGATATTCAATTCCGTCTTACTCGAGGGCGCAACGCCGGAAGCATGGAACAGAGGCGAGGATAGACCCATCTCGCTTCTGAGCCTTGTTTGTAAGCTGTTTGCAAGAATCATCACTAATCGTCTCGAGCGCAGTTTTAATGACTTCCAGCCTGCCAAATAAGCCGTTTCCCGAAAAGGTTTTAGTACCATATACCACATCCATACTTTGCGGCCGAGACCGAGGAGTATAATCTGCCACTACACTCAGCGTTTGTGGACTATGAGAAAGCCTTCGATTAGATCGAAACCTGGGCAGTGCTGCAGTCCGTGAAGTGGTCCCGGCAACATCATTGGCGAGTATATCATTTACCTTCGATTTGCTGACGACATTGTAGTCATGGCAGAATATGATTTACTAATAAATACCTAAAACAAACTATTATACCACCAAAATGTAATTTAATTAAAAAAATATATACAGAAATCTATATGGCCTATCCCAAATTAATTGGACTACTAATATATTTGAGTACCACAATATCAATAAGCTACACATATATAAAAATACGACTAAATATAAAGCAAAAACAAAAACAAAACATAGCAGGTGTTTAGCATCGGACTAAAAAGTAGAAAATGATGTCAACATAAAGGGCATTTAAAAGTTATCGTGGGCTAAACTAAAAATATTACTTTAAAATTACCTACACACTATAAAATATATAAAAAACAGCTAAAGAAACGCGTCATCGGGGCAAAAAATAAAAATAAAAAATAAATCTAAAGCTATGTGGAGAATTATTAAAAGGACCCAGAAAAATCTAGTCTAAACCACCTCTATCGGCTCTATCGGTGAGTTTACTCAGAATGTCCTTACAATGTCATGGACCGTTCTAGCTGCTTCGATTAACTCACAATACGTGCAAAAAGTATACAATAATCAAATCAATACGCATTAGGTCTATTCTAATGCGTATTGATTTGATATTATTAGACATGACTAAAGCTGAAGCAAAGGTAACCCATAATATCCTATTTCAAAAAATATATGGCCTAGGCATACGACAAAGACAAAGCCTACCAGTGGCTAAAACGTATCTGAAAGGTAGAAAACAATTCGTGCAAATTGAATACTACGATAGACGATACGATACTATAAAAACGATCTATACGATGTTAAATCACTTTTAAAAACCGTAAACAACTCCATAACACAAGGCAGTGTATTTGGATGTAATTATATTTCTTATGTATATTAATGGCTTAACCGAAACGATAAAAACGCCAGTGTGTGCTATTTGCTGATGACGTATCTTTATTATTCTTGTGTAACGGTGATATCGAAAGTACCCTGGAGTAGTTTTATAATGCCATATTTTGGCTACGCGATTTTTTTTAAATAAAACAGAATAAAGTTCCGCACCTATCAAAGAAAACCATCAAATATTGACAAAATACTTGGAGAGCCAACTGTCGCACAGGTGGATAGTATTATTTCCCTATTAGGCATTACATTAGATGCAAATTAAATTGCAAAAAAAGACATGCTGACAAACTTAAAAGCACAATCTCCCAATTCATCAATGTGTTTAGTAAAATAGAAATAACCTCAAACCTAGGAACCGCATTAATATTAATTATAATTAAGAGACGTGTAGTAAGCATATGCTTGGACCAAGCATAACAGGATCATACTGCGGGGCGAAAGTACGGACTTTAATTACTTGTTTATACTACAAAAGAATTGCGTACGTATCCTGTTTAATATAAGACAACCCGAAAGCTGTTACCCTCATTTCATTAAACACAAAATGTTTAGAGCTAGCGCGTACGGGTGACTTTTGTCACCGAGACAATTTCGTCGTAGTGCCGTCTAATATTATCAGATTGTCCTTATCTCTAGTAGCTTAGATTCAACCAATGTGGATAAACCAAGTATGGCCGAGTTTTGCGCAGGGACGGAGAGTGGAAAATTGAGGAACCGAGTGAAGAATGGATTACCAAACAAAGAAAACAATTTAAATCGTTTTGAAGGACATAGAAAGCTGGCCATCGTACAACCTAATGAAAAGTTTAAGGCAGCAGACATTAAAACACCTTTGTTTATTTCAAATGTACACAGAGACAGCAGAATGGAATATTATTCATTATATACAGGAAAAACACAATGTGAGTGCGACTCTAGAAAAAAAAATGCATGAAAAGAGACAGAGGAAATCATAGCTATAAGTATTGGTACCAAGACACAAGGTAGACCTGTCTCCCAATACTATATGGCCGGAAGGAATATCATTTCGAAGGTTCGTGTATTTTAAATACAGAATTATTTATGACTGAAGCAAGCACTGTTGAAGTTGATATAAACAAAAAATTAAATAATCGATTTGTTTTTTTTTAAACGTTGTCCCACACTAGATTTGCTCCTGTGTAGTGGGTACGTTTACAGACATGAATTCCGCATACAATGATACAATACACACGGACCCGGAACAACTACTTGCAGATCATACAAATATTTGTTCCGTGTGGGAATCGAACCCACGACCCGGAGCACAGCAGCCGACTGTATCAGCCACTGCACCAACCGTGCCGTCATTTCAATTGTAACAGCATAACGTTTAATTGTAAGAATATTAAGCGCTCTTTAGAGTGCATTTAAACATTATGTCGAGAAGGAGATGTTGTCGCGTTACAGCAAATCTGGCTCTTAGAGCAGGAGTTATCGCACCTCAATACCATTGACGACCATATCTTATCCATGGGCATATCATCCGTGTATCTATCGGTCGGGCTACTACGCGGCCGGTCGTACGGAGGCGCCGCGCTGTGATGGCGTAAAGCGGCGTTACCTTAGTCAGTGTTAGATTAACAGCAATTAGGGTGCGTTTGAATAATCGCGCAATACCTAGTAGTGTTTAGTGTTATAATGATCTATTTTTGTCAAATCCTACACACCAAATCCAAAGATCATGGATTAGAGATTGATTCTTAATCTCGGCCGGATATTGCACTAACCAGCGAAACTGTTTAATTTCCTTAATACTGATCTTAAATATAAAAAGTAATTTTATCAACATAAAAAGGTGTACATAATATTTATTTTATGAGTATAGTTAAATCGCCCTAAACTTTGCATTAATAACTATAATCGATATTCAACACTTATAAACTGTTTAACTACTTTGGCTTGTTTCCGTTGACGTTTTTTAAACCTACACTTCCTGTGCCAACATTAGTCACAAAATTTCTCACGATAAGTGGGCAATTGCAGCGACTCCAGCTTCGACTTCTTTCACTTTGTTGTGTTCATCTGCGCGCTCCGCCCCTGCGCGAGGATCGGGACTTGGGGCATAGACCCCAATACGTTTTGGATTAGATTGATTATTAATTTCGGCTGATAGGACAAGCTGGATTTACAAATACCCGCATCAATCATAAATAAAATAGGACAGATATGTTCGTTGCACTCAAAGACATTTTAAATACATGATATGTTGCACTACCTGTTTTTTTTTTACAGAGATATGAATGCTCTTTAATATGCATCAAATGTCAAGGATATCTTCTCGGAAAAAAAAACTAATGACAAGCACAATGCAATGTATAATGATTATTTATAACTTCAAAATGATTTATTCGTCGTTCTTGATGTTGAAGTTTTGATGCAATAATGTCCATAGCGTAATTTCCTGTCTTTCTGGTTTATAATAAGCTGTTAATAAGTATTGTATTACTTATATGTACAGGACGCTTAATTCGCAAAAAAAATAACTGTTAGTGATCTCATTGTCCGTGTCCGGATAAAGAATGTAACGGGTTGTTAATGGGGGAGGCCTTGACTACAAATTGTGGAAATCTATGGGAAAGGTCTTAGTTCAACCGTGGACGTCCTTTGATATGAACCTGTACCGAAAATATTAAGAGAAATTCAATCCTAGGAGGAGTAATTTTTTAAAACATCTTAACAGACAATGGACGTTTCAAAAATCCAATACAATAGCCCCACATATAAAAATTGTTGAAATAAGTTCGCTGCACCTCCCCAATCTTAGAAGAATCTTTTTCTTCCTTTGTTGACAAAAATACTCAAGAATTCAGTGACGTTTCGGAAAGACTTTTTAAAATTAATTTACATTCGGCTTTTACTATATTGACGTATAAATGGCTGATATGATGATATATGATGAGGACACGCCATTGCCACAAGGTTTATTGTGGTCTTACTATTTTTGCAGATGACTTAGACAGTTAGGTATTTTTTTTAAAGACTAAATAACACTACACGCTTCCGATGTCTGTTACGCAAACGCAACTAAGTAATGAAGCGTATCGTGATCGCCGCCGCTCTGGTATAAGGTTAATTTGACCGCATGCTGGCGACATATTTAGGGTTGCCAGATGAGGACTACAATATCGGGGTAAAATTTCAAAATGTCGGGATTTTGGGATCGTTGTCAGGACAAATAATATTATAAATCAAAATCGTACTTTTTGTTATTAAAATTAACATCATAACACATGATACTCATATGACATAGGTTAATACTAATAATTTGAGACGAAATAGAAACTCGCACATTTACTTCGATGCACAGTCCATGTCGTTCGCTCCGCTATCGTATGCTTCCTATACATATACTTACCCTTTTTTATTTATTGATCCGATGGCAATTCGGCATGTAGGTACTTGGAGTATGGCGGACTCCTACCGGCTAAAACCAACTGAGTGGTCAACTTCGGCACCAAAGGGAGGCTCCAGGAACTCGAATAATCACCATCTAGAGCGCTTCCATATAGCCTACCGGTTCGTTATCTTGCTTATAGTATACAAAAAATAATCTTCTGGTACTCAATTACAACAAATACACTAAAGTGGTACTAAGGTGGCATTCCGTTCAGTCGGAGTGATATGATCGTGAAAGCGCGCGGTAGTTTTTAATTTCTGTTTCTTTAAAGAACTTGACGTGAAGCTGGTTCTCGGTACATTTTGTATTTTGTTGGGATTCTTGACATCATATGAATCCCGACCATCTAGCAACCCTAGACACATTGCTTGCGCTCAGGGCATATCCCTCGATATCCGTGATCGAAACAGTTTTAACTGTGTCGTTTCGTTAAAACGTACTTATACGCGGTTGAAACATACTATTTTAACTTTTTGATTAGAAATAAATTCGAATTGTAACAAAACATTGACAATATTAACAAAGGCATTTAGTATAAACTGGAGGAAATGGGTTTTTAATGTAATATATACATCGACAGGGCAGTCAGAAAACAAAATATAATATATGACAATAGGTCTAGCCGTGAATATTTGCATCCAATGTCCATCAGTAAGCTTACTGAGATCAGAGGACAGTCACTCGCCTCTTTTCACGAGCCCCTCACTTAAATTATTGTTAATTACAGTTTTGAATCAACTTACCTCTGAGCCATCGCAAAAGATAATGATCATTGTGTTCCGGTTTTAGTACATCTCTAACGCTCCTTCGGAACTGAAACAATATCAAATTTGATTAAATAATTTCGAATAATTACGATCTTTTGAAATAAACATCATTTGGGACTATATAGGTATACCTTATATAGCTGTTTGGTATTGACTGCAAAAACTAAAACAAATGAATGGTCTCTTTTCTTAGGTTGTTAAGAAAGGCTGCGCATAAAACAAAATTGTTGCTATAGCAACCTATAGTATTTATTAAACGTAGAGGCTCTCTTACTCTTTGGTATTTATATACTCCTCCACTGAGTATTAACATAAACTCTTTTGCCTTTTTGCGTTGCTATGTGTTGCTATGCAATTCTATTGACAAGACGAATGCAGAAAACTTGTCAACACGTGGCCGTAGTTTTTTAAGTCCTTTATTTTAGAAACAACCGATTTTAATCTGAAAACCATGGCAGAGGGCGATAATATATCGACGTTTAGCACTGATGGGGGACAAGACACCGTCGGACTACCACGGATCGTAATGGTGACAGAAGGGTCTGACACGTCGGCTTCTTCTCCTTCTTCAACTTCTCCAGAAGAAGATAATTGGGCAGACCTTATCAAGTCGTCAGAGATACCTCCCGAATACTGGCACATACAGAAACTAGTGAAGTACATGAAGGCTGGCAACCAGACTGCTACTATGGTAGCTTTGTCATGCTTAAAAGATCACGATTTAACTATAGAGGTCAACCAAAGAGCGATCCAAGAAATTGGAGGCTTGGAACTACTAGTGAATTTACTAGAAACTAGAGACTTATGTTGTATTTTGGGAGGTTTAGCTGTCCTCAAAGATATAACTCCTAACATTGAAATAAGAAAAAAAGTAACAGATTTAGGAGCAATCCCGTTACTGGTGGGTTTATTGTCGGATCCGGCAAGAGATGTTCAGATACTTGCAGCGGAAACAATAGCAAATTTGGGAAGAATAAGAAAAAGTAGGAAGTTTTGCAGGAAATTTGGTGGTATACCAAAACTGATAGATTTACTAGACATCAGAGAAAAGTTAGTATTGAAAATGTGTGGCAAATGCCGAATGTATCCGTTAGTTAATACTTGATTTGTATCTTATACTACACAACATTATTTTCAGGGCTTTGTTCACACCTCGAGAAGAGTTGAATCAACATGAACTCCAGTTTTTGGACATCGCAAGAGCAGGGGCTAAGGCTCTTTGGTCGATGTCTGCTTCCCAAAGAAATCGAGAAGCGATGAGAAAGTATGGCATGATACCGTTGATAGCCAAAATGCTGAAAACTATTCATCTTGATGTGGCAATTCCAGCAGTGGGTTTATTACAAATGTGCGCAAACGAAACATCATTTCAACTAGCCATACAAACTGAGAAGATGGTAGATGATCTGATTAAACATCTAGCGAACGAAGACAAAGATTTGAAGGTGAGATCGAACGATACGCAATTTGTAGCTCGTATCGTAAATAATATAAGTAGATATCTGCATGTATATGTTAATGTGGTTTTGAATCCAGTTTTCACGCAATAATTGTTGCAGAAAACTGCGACTATTTAAATTTTTGCCGATACTTTTAGACGTACTGCAGCTTAGCCATCTACAAGTGTGCAAGTGACGCTGTGACGAGAGACATGATTAGAGAAGCCGGGGGGCTGGAGCTGTTGGTACAAGCTGCATCGGATCCAACAAATAGACCCAATAAACCTCTTTTAGCGGCTGTAACTGGTGCTCTATGGAAATGCGCTAGTAGTGACGCTAGTGTTAAACGACTTGACACACTCAGTGCCGTTCCAATACTCGTCAAACTGTTGGATGATGAAAATGATGGAGTGTTGACCAACGTGGCTGGAGCACTGGCAGAGTGTGCTAAGTTCCCTCCAAATAGAGATAAAATTAGGATTTCTGGTGGAATACCTATGCTTAGTAAGTAACCATACATTCCTGAACTACTTATTGTTACAGTTATAGAAATATTATGGCATTGGCGACTCACATGTCTGAGGATACGATCCTAAGACATGTGGATCATCGCCTTAAGTTACAGGTTCAATTTACGGATCGAACAAATACTTGAAGAATATCTGATGAGTGAATCATCTATATCCTTTTAAGTCGTTTACCCATGTGGTGCCGGCTAACCGCGTAATGCCGGCTAACCGCGTAATGCCGGCTAACCGTGTGGTGCCAGCTAAGAATAGCACCAACTCATCTCATACCTTGAGTGTCATAAAAGGCGACTAGAAAGGCGGCAGCATCATCCTTTGAGTGCAGTAACAACTCAACTTCGATCAACAACCCGTCTGCCAATCGTGGCGATTATGAGCACACAACACACTCAGACCGGTCGTTGTGGCAATCTTTGGGCGAGGTTTGTGTCCAGCAGTGGACTTTATTCGGCTAACATGATGAAATGATAATGAAACGATGATCCTTTTAGGAGGTAAATCAGTACAAGATTCTCGACCCGAATTTGTAAAACATATTACCTTAATTTTTTACCATATCTAGCTGGCAGTCCATGACCTCATGTGCCTACCATATGATCGGGTAGTAGGTACCAAACATCTCCATATTGCCCGCCTCGCGCTCGCTCTATTGTACGAGACGTACATAATCATGTAAGCTGCAAGGGTTTTGTTTGGATACTAACAACATAATTGCGGCAACGGCATAAGCATCTACACTGACGTAATGGAATTGTATTGTGGGATCGCGATTATGAAGCGTATGTCGACTAAAACATTGTACAACATTCATTTTATTTACAGTTCACCATCTCAACAATACTCATAAGCCACTTTTGGAAAACGTTCCGCTAGTACTTATGGAGTGTGCTAAAGAAAATAACTGTATGTTACAAATTGATGAGCTGGACGGCGTCAGATTGATCTGGTCTTTGCTCAAAAACGATTCTAAGAAGGTTCAAACTAACGCCGCTTTAGCCTTGAGCCCGTGTGTTCAAAATGCTGCAGATTCTGGTGAAATGGTCAGGTCCTTTGTTGGTGCTTTGGAGCTAACGGTAGATTTATTAGATTCCGATGATCATAATGTTCTGTCTGCCGTCTGCGCTGCAATTGCTACTATCGCAAGAGATCACGAGAACTTGGCTGTTATTTCGGATCATGGTGTCGTTTCTAAGCTATCTAAACTTGGTAAGTTTTACTTTGGAAATGTTATATTCAGAACAGCGAGTTAGCGACTCACTTCGGCTTCACTCGGGAAAAGTATGTAGAAGACAAAATACTTACAATATCTGCAAATGTTTTCATGCAAATCCTAAAATAGTAAAAGCGCCTTCATTCCATCAAGCCTTACCTACTTCATTTTTTTCTAATTTAATGCTAGATTATCAATTTAATGTGTCGTTGACGAATACTAGAATTATATACACCGTAGAGTTACAGATAATTATGAAATACTTACCCTATGACATATTTTAGGAAACATATTTCATAATTTTCTCTTAAGGCAATTTAATCCTTAAGCATTCAGGTTTAAATACTAATGAATTCCGATTTATTTAGTGAATAGCACGGATGACCACCTCAGAGCGAACCTCGGCGTAGCGATAGCGTACTGCTGCGAATGGGCCCAGAACCGCCAAGAGTTTGGCAAGCGCGGCGCCATCACACCTCTTGTGAACTACTTGACCTCACGTGACCCTAACGTGCACAGATCCACTGCGCTGGCGCTCTACCACCTGTCCTTCTACTCCCTTAACTGCGTCACCATGCATGCCGTAAGTAACTAATTGGTAATATATAACCATGTGGTTGAGAACTGAAGGGCGATAGAAAGGGTAGCAAGGTCGAATGAATGAAAACCAGCTTCAGTCAGAAGTCGACTAGATAACATTATGCGTTATGTATGTATATCGTTGCCGTGTGGTGCCGGCTCAGAATGCCACCACCCCATCTCCTCCGATGGGTGTCGTAAAAGTCGACTAAGGGATTAGCCGGAGGATAGGCTGCAGCGTCCTTCGAGTACATTAACAACTCGACTGCGATCGCCAACCCGCCTGCCAAGCATGGCGATTATGGCAAAACCCCCCAATGAGCCCACAACATATCCATATCGGTGGTTGTGGTGATCTTTGGGGGAGGCCTGTGTCCAGCAGTGGACTTCATTCGGCCGAAATTATTATTGTCCTATCTCGTTGACGATTATGGTACTAAAGAAGTAAGACTTTTAGGTAGGTACTTAAGATTTTGGTACCTTTACTAGAATTGAATAAATTTATATGCTCAAACATATATGAATGCCATGTGCATGCAAAATTACATAAAAGTAAAAATCTGGCGTGCACATATTAAATATTATCTAATTACATAATTATACCTATTTATGGATTTTTATCATTATTACCAACACAAATATAATAGTAATACAATACATTTCTATATTCAAAATTCTATAACTTTAATCAGAATATACTCGACTTAACTTAATTCCGATGTAAGAGTTCAATTTTTAAATGGCTACTAACAATAAATTATGACCACACCGATGACCTAACGATCACCGGCATCTAATCTAATAAATAATAATAATTAAAAAAATACTCATTAACAAAGGTATAGGCTACTCTACTACTATGTTATTAACATAATAACAAAAAAAATTACATAATTAATAAAAAATGTACAATACTAATTGCACGCTCACACACGCACATACCACACATATACCCACTCTCATAATACTCTCACACGCCTCACGCACACATATACGCACACTACTAAATGTTTGAACTCTTCCCCCACTGTTGCAGAAACTTTACTCAAAAATAATGTTAGCACTTGCAATCATGCATTCAAATTTAATCATGTTAACTGTAGAGATATCATAAGAACCTTTAACACTCTGAATGTAAAAAAAACGACAGACTTGTGGGGAAATTCCGTCAGCGTGGTCAAATCCATCATTGATATTGTTGCATCTCAATTGGCCGTAATTTTTAATAAATGTATTGACTGTGGGAAATTTCCTGATCTTATGAAAAATAGTAAGATAATTCCTTTATTTAAATCAGGTAGCACAACTGACCCTACTAATTTTAGACCTATTTCGGTGCTACCTACATTTAGCAAAATATACGAAAAGCTTATTTTGGATCAAATGCAAAGGCATTTTAATAAGTATCAGTTACTGCATTGCAAACAGTTTGGGTTCACCAAGGGTCGTTCAACAACTGATGCTGGTGTTGAACTTTTAGGACATATTTTCGGTGCTTGGGAGGATTCACACGATGCCCTGGGCATCTTTTGTGATTTGTCTAAGGCATTTGATTGTGTTCTTCACGAAATATTGATCAGGAAATTACTTCACTATGGTGTAAAAGACTCTGCACTGGATCTTCTTGTCTCATATTTGAGTAATAGGATTCAGAAAGTTGATGTTAACGGTAAGAGGTCTCCTGGGTCTGTGGTCACAATGGGAGTTCCGCAGGGCTCAATTCTTGGTCCATTTTTGTTTCTTATTTATATAAATGACCTACCTTATATCGTAAGGGACAATCACGAGATAGTGTTGTTTGCAGATGACACTTCACTTTTGTTCAAACTCAAACGCCAACATCTGGCTACTGACGATGTAAATAGCGCTATCTCCAGAGTGGTTCACTGGTTTAATGTTAACAATTTACTCTTAAACGAGAAAAAAACGAAGTGCATTAAATTTACTACACCCACTGTTAGAATTGTAAAAACCAGTGTGCTAATGAATGGTGCGGAGTTGGATCTTGTGGACACAGCACTGTTTTTAGGTATCACTTTAGATTCTAAGCTGCAGTGGGGCCCACACATACTTAAATTGTCTAAAAGGCTTGGTTCTGCAGCATACGCGGTTATGAAAATTCGTAATTTAACAGACATAGAAACCGCCCGACTAGTATATTTTAGTTATTTCCATAGTGTAATGTCGTACGGTATTCTGTTGTGGGGGAATGCTGCCGACATTCAAACTATTTTTGTGCTACAAAAACGAGCCATTCGGTCAATCTATAAGTTAAGCCCGAAATATTCACTGAGGGAGAAATTTAAGGAGATTAATATAATGACGTTCCCATCTCAGTACATTTATGAAAATGTTTTGTATGTACATAAAAATATTAATCTCTTTGTGAAAAACAGTGATATCCATAGTATTAATACCAGGAACAAACATAAACTGGTTGTTCCTGCCACTAGGCTCCAGAAGATAACCAAATCATTTATATGACAATCTGTGCGTTTTTACAATAAAATCCCAAGTCATATTCAAAAATTAAGTCTTAATAAATTCAAGTCCATTATAAAGCAGAAGCTGTGTAGAAAGGGTTTCTATAAAGTTACAGAGTATATGGACGACAAATATGCTTGGGATTGAGCTGCTCTAATTTTCATAGGCTTATACTGACATTCTTGGTTTATGTATTTATCAAATACAATTGCCATTTTTTTATGTTGAAATTTAAATTATGTCAATATTACCTATAATGGATTATATTAATTCATATAATGACATTTGATTAATCTATTCTATTACTTCATATAATGACATTCAATTATTCTATATTTTTTAAATTACTTTAATGACTTGTTTATTTTTAAACATTCAATTTATTTTGATTTGTTACTGTACTGGCAGTGCGAGAACCATGTGGGTTGTTTTGTATTTTGTTTTATTGACGTGATAGCTGTCTGGCAGTTTAGGTATGTCATGCTCGCTCAAGTGTTCTGCTGATGGTGTCGTCGTGTATTGGGTCGCTAAGTTTCCCTGCAATATGGTTGAGCTAAGCGACGCTGATGCATACGTCATGCTCGTGAACGGGTGCCGTCTGTTGGGACTGGTCAGCCAAATGCAGCCATGACAACTGAATCAAAACCTTAAAAAAATACATTCAGGCTTGTTTTGTAGACTTTTTAAGAAGTTTAGACTCGTTTCTCCTACATTGTTTTCACATAACCTTGATTTTTACAACAATGTGCTCATAAAATATTGTAACATTTAATATGATTTAAAAAGAGTAACCATGGAGTTTCTTGCCCGTTCTTCTCCATAGGAAATCTACATCTTGGAACGCGGCAATTAAAGTCTCGACGATTCATAAGTGCCTGTATATGGTTTACATGAATAAAAATATTTTTTATCTTATTTATCTTTACCATAAGCTCGTATAAAACGAATAATGTAAAAAATTTATACTACTGTTACTTTCGTGAACTCTTAAAATATATGCATCTGTACAAGATCTATAACTACTCGTATGTGTTCAAGTTTTTATGTACAGAATGCTATTTGTTATGGTATTAAACTGGGAAGAGACTGCATCCCCCAAAACAGGGAATCCTAGTGTAGGGTCCAGTGCAATTGTATAACTGTTGCGCATACCTTTATTTTTATGTACTACTGGGTTTTTTGTAACTTGTACTTGAAGTGTTTAAATAAATTTACTTTACAAACAATATAAAATTAATACATATAGTATGAAATATAATCTTTCCAATTCCAATTTAGACATTAAACAATATTATTTTTCATAACAATGTCAATATATCGATATCGGAATAGAATGTCAAACAATATAAAGATAAAAATAAATATATATACTAGATATATTATCACTCCAATTATATAAATACTCGCGCTACTATGAGGTAGTATATTTTGGATTTTAAAAGTTGGATGTTATTGTCAATTATGATTGGGTTTCTGTGTGGTGGGTCCCTGATTTAGAACATAGTACCACTCCATCTCTCGTGGATGTCGTAAAAGGCGACAAACAGCCGAATACTCAAATGCCATTTAACGCTAAAGTCCCCGCTTAAACAATTTGAGCCGCTCGGATTTGTACCAAAAACCGGTTTCTCGAATAGTTAATGCCCCACTTAACGTTCAGTGGAGTTTGAGTATTCGGCCATAAGGGACTCAAAACCAGAGGGATGGGCAGCAGCGTCCATTATGTAGAACATAGCCATACTGCTCTCATCAACCCGCCTGCCTAGCGTGGTGAGTACTGACAAATGACGTGACAAACCAATAACCGGCCCCCCAGAGAAACCGGTCGTTGTTGAATTCTATAGGGGAGGCCTTTGTTCAGCAGTGGACGTCCTTCGGCTAACATGATGATGATAGTGTCAAGTATAAATGTCAAAATGCTTAATACTGATTTTGAGCGTTTACAGCAATAAGTAGCTACCTAACTATAAATATTAATCCTAGGATCCGTATCCGATTAGCCGCCTATACACCTGCGCAGCATGACTCAAGAACAGTACAAGGTCATCTTTTATATAAATTACGTTTAGTATAAAAATAATTTTGCTTGATCATACTTCAGTTTTTGCCTGCGTCTATAGTTTGTGTATGCTTTTATTAATGCATATCTACTTAGCTTCCTTTTTTGCTATCCAATAATTGGTATTTGTTTAGTTTAGGCAAATGTTATGATTAAAAATGTTTCTAGAACCGGTTTACTTCATGTTCGCCGGACGGGATAAAATCTGCACCTTGGTCGGAAGTTTGGATTTCAGGTCAATTTCTCTAGCCCGCTTTTCCCAATAGACATATCTCTTCCGAACTGTTTGGAACCTTTTTTTCGCTCTATCGCCTTTTCAAAGCGTCTGCCCATTACACCGTACTATGGTCATGGAAGGTCATGCCATGACCTTAAACTCAAATAGCTACCTTATTGCCTTCGCCGGAACACGCATATTCTTTTACTACTATACAATGTGGTGCATTACTACTACTATACTCTTCAATCCTTCTACCCCCTTTTACCAGAAATAACGTTTTGAGTTCTTGAGTGACACACATTCTAAGATCTTAAGATCGTCAGGGAATTTGAAATAAAAATCCGTATGCATTCAACTAATTTCGTTGTCAAGTCGTTCACCGTTCAAGCTGACTATGGAATGCATTACCTCCTCCTACCACACTTAGACGTGCACAATCGCTGCCTATTTTTTTAAAGTTAGCGAGGGACATTATTTGTCACATTAATTTGCTATTCCTTACTCATGAGTAAGTTGTTAAATTTAGGTTTAAAACGATTTGCGTGTATAAGAGAGGTTAATTGTAATTTTTTAACTAGCTTTAATAAGATTGTAAAGCAATTGTTATGCATGCATGCATGTCTACATATGTGCCTCCAGGTGAATTAGTTATAAGATTATTAAGCCAACATTGTATGCTCTGTTTGTTCCGAAATGTAATAAAGTCAGCGATACGGTGAGATTTTAATCATACTTTGGTAGCGGAACCATATATTAAAAAACAAGTAATATTTTCATATTTTTTGCAATATCTAATATTCGAGCGCTTAAAAACTCCTTAGGTATTAATTACAGCAGCTCGTGTTCTTTAACTGTGTGTATTTTCGTAATTCTTTTTTTTGCCATCATGTACCAACATTATTCATTGTTTTATTCCTAGTTACAACTATTTAATAATTTTATTTTTTATTTTTTATAAGATTTCGTTGAACTTCGTAGCAAGCAAGTTAAAAAAGATACGTGTTTGTACATAATTATAATCGTGATATAATGTAAAAATGCACTGAAGAAAAAGTGGTTGATGTTTCGTAATCTCAGAATAATTAATTACATCACGTAGGCTCCCTCACCGACTTTAATACTTTCACAGTTTCAAGGGGTTTAATATACGATAGAATAAGTAAATTAAATATTTTTACAATGTTATGCAATGTTTTTCATTTCAGGCTGGTGTGGTTCAGTTTCTTTTGGAGACGATCGGATCCAAGGACCCTGTTTTACAAGAAGCGTCGGCTGGCTGTCTCTGCAACATTAGAAAATTAGCACTAGCCACTGAGAAGGTCAAATTAAAACAGTAGATGTACTATCATATTTAATTGTGTACTTTAGATATGGAATTAAAAAAAGAAAGAAAGGTATACGAATTTAATTATGAGGCCTTCTCATTAGATTTTGTTTTCAGGGAAGTGGGCCTTGGAGAAATACTTAAGAAGGAGAATAATCGAAGTTATAAATATGTGAAGATATATTTTATAAGTATCCGTAGATGTGGATTATTATTTAAATAGATTTTACAAACAATTCAATGAGCCACACTAAAACCTTGTCGTTAATTTTTGGCATATTTATGTGTGTATATTTATGTGTATAGTACTAATTATAACAGGTGTGTCCGTGTGGTGACCCATTTAAAAACATAGCACCACTCCATCCCCTCCCCTAGATGTCGTAAAACGTGACTGTAAACCAGAGGGATGGGTAGCAGCGTTCCTTTTTCAGCATTCTCCCTAAAATGATGACACTATTATGTAAATCTATGTGGGAGGCTTCTATTCAGCAGTGTACATCCTTTGGCGGTTGAACTGATAACAAACCACAGTACTTACATAGGTACTGTTTGAATTGATGTCAAAGCAGGTATTCTTTATTTTATTCATATTCTGAACCCTGAAGAAACTAAAAGAAATAGAAAAAAAGAAAGAAATAAAGAAACATTTATTTTGGCCCCGCACGCCAAATAAGATACTTGACATAAAAATAAAAAATAGGCATACAACAGATATATAGAATAGAAGAAAAACATTAACAAAGAAAGAAAAATTGCTGTACGAATCCAAAAATGGAACCTATCTCAGCACATGCTACAACATGAAGTGTTGCAACGCTGATTTTCAGATAGGACCTTAGTGACCTACGTATACTCACGACGATAAAACACGTTTCTATTATTTCATTAAATGTTTTTAAATTAACAAAGTTTTGGCATAAAAATAATGACACATGTAACTAACATCGTACCTTTTTCTAAGAGGGTGTACAGACACTACACAACTTCACGTGCTATGCTCCTAAATACTCCTTTGTCTTTACCATTCGTGTATCTTTTCACTCATATAACTAAGCGTACAACTAAATATTAATACGATAATTATATATTTACTAGCAGTTCCCAGGACTAGGCCCTATAATATTAGTATTCTAATAACCTTGTATGATAATATTACCTATTTTAACCTATTTATACCTAATTGTTAATAATAATCATTTCGGCCGAATGAAGTCCACTGCTGAACACAGGCCTCCCCCAAAGATCACCACAACCACCGATATGGATTTGTTGTGGGCTCATTGGTTTTGCCATAATCAATGCAATTGCAATGTACTCGAAGGACGCTGCTGCCCATCCTCCGGCTAATCCCTTAGTCGACTTTTAGGACACCCATGGGAGGAGATGGGGTGGTGGCATTCTGAGCCGGCACCACACGGCATACTTGTATATGCAGACAGCGTACTAAAAAACAAAATTGTTGGTCTTGTAACATTTATATAAAAACGAACGTAATTGTTGAGCTTTTTGCTATGTACATACCTACACATGAATGCACTGTTACGACTTACGACGAACGCAAGAAAGTCTTAGTTATTAAAGAGCTGTTTCTAACATAAAATAAAAATTAATATCTATAAATTTATAATTTATAAGTGAGATTAGGTGCCTATAAATTAATCATTTTTATCTGGCGTAAAAAAATCATCAGGTTTTAATGGTATTTATTAAAATAGTTATGATTATTGATTAATTAATCACGCAAGCAGCGGAGTTGGCAGTGGGTTTCCCAAATTATTGACGGTAGCTAGTTTAATGTTATCAGGGAAACGCTTATTAGATCTGCCACTAAGGCAGGTAATGGTATGCAAAAAAGTGTGATACGGTGTATACAAATATATGAGGAAACCACACAATGCAAAGGCACGGCCGCACGACGAATGATCTTTAACATTGAATTTAAAAAAATGTAGGTACATAATGATTGCGTCATCCACAGTAAAGTTTACAGCGAATTTAAAAATAGATTCACGTAAATTATTGTGCCCTTTAACCTTGCAATTTGAGCTGAATTTTAAACTTAATGTTAAATCAATACATCAATAATGCAGCACGGCTTAGACATCGATTATACGGCGAATGTACGGGCAAATCCCGCAACCCAAACACGGTGGGCTCAAGAAACACTGTAGGGTTTGCGCCAATACGCGGCCCCTCTACAATCTCCACCTCCTTGGGATTCGTGGAATGTGGAACGGTGGCGGTGCGGCCATGAGGTTTTCTCCACGTAGGCACAAAAAACGGGCTTGGACTTCAATGGATCTCATTTCGACACTGATTTACTTAATACTGTTCGTAAAAAATTGTAACACGAAAATATTGAACGTTACCAACGCGACGCACGGTACAAGTACCTCTTATTTACAAAGGTCACACTAAAAGGTTTTAGAACATCAAAAACGGAACGATGTAGGAACCTCTTAATATTAATATTGCTTTTCGAAGTAGTCTCCGTTGCTTTCTAAGTACCGTCGCATGCGATAGAACCATTGACTGACGCAGTGAGCCCTCTCTTCTTTAGGGATCTCTTCTACGTTTCGCTCGAACGCTGCCACGGCATCTTCATCATCATAAAGCAAATTCTTATAAGTTATCATTTATTTTCGGGAATAAAAGTCGTAAGGGGCCAGGTTTGGACTGTAAGGAGGATGACTCACTAATTCTGCACCTTCCATAGAAAAATATTCGATTGTTCGTCTGGCGGAGTGAGCTGGAGCGTTGTCACGATGGAGGAGGATCTTGTTGCAACATTTTCCAAGACATCCGCTAAACAATAACTAATATACCAATCTACAGTAACAGTCTGCTTTTCCTCTAGTGCAATTGTTATAAAATTACCCGTCCGTCCCAAGAATGAGGCAATCATCTTTTTCCCTTGACTTCTGCTCTTCTTTACTTTTGTTGGCAAGTCTTCGAATGAAAACTTCCATTGGGTAGATTGTCTTTTGGATTCGGGCTCGTAACTATATCTAGCTTTATTCGAGTCATCTCCGTTATACTTTTCAAACATTTCGCGGCACCAAGCCAAACGACAGCGTTTTTGTTCTTCTATCAAATTATGAGGTATTCAGCTTTGCATATAGCTCTTGCTTCTGACGCCTAAAATAATGTTCTTGTATGACTTTTGCATTCGAGTCATACCAATGCCTAAATTTACCCGGATCTGTTGATAAGTCACTCTTTTATCCACCTCTATCATTAGCCGCACAGTACTCACGTTGTGTTCATTGTTATTATTTGTTATTGTTATAACTACACAGAACAAAAACGTCTCCGGTTTGATCAATTACACGTATACAAGGTCTTAATTTAATAGTCCACGATATTTTGCATGGCGCTATAGTGAACGATGAAGATAATGTAGGTATAAAAAAAACTTGTAAATCTGCTGTTTAATTTTTTTTTTATTAAATCATGTATTTCATTACTTCCTAGTTCTCTTAGTTGTGATAATATTCACATGCATCTAGTAAGACAATGGCGGATGGGGCTGGTTGACTGATTTAGATAGTCTGTAACGTTAAACAAAACAGACGGCGCACGGTAGCGACATCACACAAAAGAAAGAAGTGGATTTTTACCATGAGTTTTTTTTTTGTGTTCGGTACATCATCTTAAGCATTTACTGAGGCACCATGCAAAATATCGTGGATTATTAAAATAAGACCTTATATATTAATCAATCAGTTGATATGTAAAACTCAAATATATTTGTATAGTATATGTATATATTTATACTTATATTTGAGTTTTATCAATTCGATTCATTTTATTCTGAACGATGAATTCGTTTAGAATATATATATAAATTTCTAAAGACTTAATGAGAGCCTTCAAACTTTATAAGTTTGTTTGTGAGAGAAAGTGATGAAATTGAAGTGTTTAAAAAAGTATAGCAATTCGTTTCAATTTTACGAATTTAATATTTGTATGCGAGAGAAACTTAGTCTTTCATAGTATCTTTTTTTTTTTTTTTTTTAATCTTAATTTTTTTATTTTATTACAAGGGATTTTTGTACATAGGAATGACGATGACAATCCCATCGTACCTTATTCTAATAATAACGGTGATTGTAAATTGACTCCTGTGTTTACTGTGTATAAACATTAATTAAATTTAAAAGTATATAGCATTCTAGCCGCAACCGAGTTTGGTTCTGCTAGAATGCTATGAAAAGCACCGACATCTAAAATTTCATAGTATCTTACATAATATTTCTTCATCCATTTTTTTCATCATTTCGGCCGAATGAAGGCCGCTGCTGGACACAGGCCTCTCCCAAAGATCACCACAACGATCGATATGGGTGTGCTGTGGGCGGTTTTGCCATAATCGCCACGCTTGGCAGACGGGTTGGCGATCGCAGTTGAGCTGTTAATGTAGTCGAAGGATTGACGGCACGGTTGGTACAGTCGGCTGCTGCGCTCCGGGTCGTGGGTTCGATTCCCACACGGAACAAATATTTGTATGATCTGCAGGTAGTTGTTCCGGGTCTGGTATTGTATGTGGAATTTATGTCTGTAAACGCACCCACGACACAGGGGCAATCCTAGTGAGGGGCAACGTTTTTTCTAAAAATAAAACAATAAATAAAATAAAATAAAATAATGCTGCTGCCCATCCTCCGGCTAATCCCTTAATCGACTTTTACGACACCCACGGGAGGAAATTGGGTGGTGGTATTCTGAGCACCGGCACCGGCACCTCACGGCAATATTTCTTGCTTCAACATTTATAGTGCATGTGTTACTCTTAATATTTGTATAAAAAGTTGTGTCAATAGAATCTCGCAACACACAATGATGAGCAAGTCACTTCTATTTCAAAATCTACGCAGTCATTGCTGAACATGGGGCTCCCAGCGATTACTACAATGAGCGGTCATATTTTGCCATAATCACCATGTTGGCAGGCGAATTAGTGATCGTAGCATGTTGTTATATTAGCGCACGAAGGGATACTGCTGCCGATTTTTCTTGTTTCAATCCTTAGTGGACTTTTATGACACCCATGGGTGCGGCAGAGGGTATTTTCTTTCCCGGGAACCATTACCATTTTATTTACTACCAAAATTCTTAATCTATCTAATCTAAAATCTTTAATTTGATTGATCTGCAGTACGTTATTCTTAGTGCGCACAAGGACGCCGACACCACCGCCATTCCTCGAGATAGATCCTTAATTACCTCTTTTGAAACACCCACGATTGGAGGGGTAACAGATTCTTAACTAAATGGATATTTTGCATATATCCGCTTTTAATAAATACTTAATGTTTTTTTATTTTTTTTTATTTTTATTTATTTAATTCATAAAAAATAAAGATTGTACATTGCCGTGTGGTGCCGGCTCAGAATACCACCACCCCATCTCCTCTCGTGGGTGTCGTAAAAGTCGACTAAGAGATTAGCCGGAGGATGGGCAGCAGCGTCCTTCGAGTAAATTAACAACTCAACTGCGATCGCCAACCCGTCTGCCAAGCGTGGCGATTATGGCAAAACCCTCCAATGAGCCCACCACACACTCATATCGGTCGTTGTGGTGATTTTTGGGGGAGGCCTGTGTTCAGCAGTGGACTTCATTCGGCCGAAACGAAAATGGGACATCAGCAATAACTAAAATATAGTTAGGTACATTTTCTTCAATCAAGTGGGTGAAGTGCTGTTTTCCTAGCTAGGTTATAAAATAACCTGTATTAAGGAGTAACAGTTCCGATCCCCTTTGCAGTATTTTACCATTTTTAAACTATACAATATTATGTTTCATTCATGTTTTGTTCTTATTGCTAAATGTTATTGACAGCTAAACCTTAACAATTAAATTACAGAGTAAATGTTCGTGTATATGTGCATATGTGAGCGAGCGTGTGTCAGAATGTGTGTTCATGTGTTTGTGAGTTCGTGTGTAAGTTTGAAAGTCTGTTTCAATGTTCATATCACTACTCAGTTTAGATATTTTTCTGTTTCATCGTATGTTTTGTTTTGAAGGAATGAGCGGGCAGTCTTCTTACAGTTATAAGAGGATAAGGCGTATATTGGACATTTTTCGCTAATTTTATTATAAAGAGATGGTCCTAAGAAAAAGAAAAATCTTTTACTAAAGGAAGATCGAACTTGGGGAAGTGTAAATACTTTGTCTTTTCGACGTTTGTTTATTTTTTTGTAAGGGGTTTTGCAATGCTGTGAGTATCGTTTGTAGAATAAAGTGTTGCCGTACGTTGAGGACGTTACAGTCATTGTACAACTGGGTAGTTGAGAAAATTATTGGACGGAAAGTAGCCACTTTTAATATGGCTCTGTGGGTGATTTCCAGTGGTTTTAAAATTGTTTTCGCCGCACCTCCCCAACAGGAAATACAGTATGTAAGAATAGATAGACACAGTGCGAAATAAACATTTCTTATAATTATTGGGTTTGCAATACTTCGTAGGGTTTTAAAGATATATATTAATTTGCGAATTCTGCCGGCTATGAGGTTAATATGGGATTTGAAATTAAGATTCGAGTCCAAGACTATACCTAGGTATTTAATATGGTCAACAGAGGATATGGTTGGACATTGGCAAGAAATTTGTGTTTGTGTATGGCAAGAGTGGGCTTTAAGGATTATCGGCAATTTTGGTTGAGAGGCTGAACTGATCGAATAAATAATAAAGTTGGTTTTGGAGGTGTTAAGAGTGAGCGTGTGGTAATAAAGCCAGTTTAAGGTAAAGTTGAAACCAAGTTGTGAGTTGTGCTCGAGTTCAGACCATGTATCGGCAACGAATGTTATTGCAGTATCATCGGCAAATGATACGACTTTAGCATTAGGGATATTCAGATTGCATAGGTCATTGATAAAAACTAGGAATAGGGTCGGTCCTAAAATACTACCTTGTGGTACACCGTAATTGATAGGAAGCTCGTCGCTATTATGATAATCAATCTTAACCATCTGTGAACGATTTCTGAGATAATTCTGGAAGAGATCCAGTTGAATCCCCCTGACACCCATCTTTTCAAGTTTGAGTAAGAGAGTGGAGACGGGAACGGTGTCGAATGCTTTCGCAAGATCTAAAAACACAGTAAGGACCTTTTTGCTTTGATTTAAATTGTACACGACATGATTAGTCAAAGCTTGAACTGCGTCACTAGTTGATTTATTTTTGTGAAAGCCATATTGTTGTGGTGATATTAAATTATAATGTTCGAGGTAGTGAACTAGTCTTTTATTAATCAGACGTTCGAGTACTTTAGATAAAGCACTCAGAACTGCTATAGGACGATAGTTATTTCGTAGATTCCCGTCACCTCCCTTGAAAACAGGATGAATGATTGCCTTTTTAAGTGACGTGGGAAAAACAGCAGTCTGAAAGCAAAGATTAAATATGTGGCATAATAGGTGCCAGAGTGGCTGCATATTTCTTCAAAAATGAGGGTGAGATGCCATCCCAGCCAGTAGCAGCACTAGACCGTAACGATTCTATAACCGTTATAATTTCATTAGGGTCTGTAGGATCCAGGACAAAGGAAGATGTTGATGAGGTTTGTGGACAGGTTAAGGTTTGTACACATGAGTTTTGTGAACAGGTTGAGGTAGGCGGGCTCCTGCTGTTGATTATATTATTTGCTAGTTTCTCGCCAATATTTACAAAAAATGAATTTACATCATTACATGACGCAGTAGGTGAATGTGACAAAGTCAGTAACTGTGTGCAAGAGTTTTTTGTTTTAGTGGTATTCGTTACTCTCTTGATAGTGTCCCATAGTGCTTTTGGATTAGTGCTTGCTTTATTTAATTCTTGTGTGTCATAAACTCTTTTCGCTTTTTTCAGAATACTATTACAATAGTTTCTATACCTCTTGTAGGTGATTTTTATAAGTTCATTATCTGGAGACTTATTAACTTTCCTATGTAGTGCGTCCCTATTTCTCATACACCGTATCAAACCGGGAGTAATCCAGGGTTTCAGGATTTTCTTGTTAGAAGAAACTTTATAGACCGACGAATTTTTTGAAATTGCTGATCTCAGTAATTGTATAATATTCATCGTTATCATTTCGACCGAAAGACGTTCGCTGCTGAACGAAGGCCTCCTCCACAGACTTGCACAGCGACCGTTCTCTTATGCAATCTCTTATAATATCCCTCTTAATGCAATTTCATTCTTCCGGTTCATTGACCTAGATTCAATTGAGATCGTGAAAGGAAAGGAAATTTGCAACGCGACTAGTGCCAAAAATTCTGCAACGTTTGCAGCTCGCAGTGTGCAAGAACATAACATTGTTTTGTATACAGTTATGTCGACGAGTAGTGGATAATACTTGTGTTAGTTCTCGTCGGCAATATAGCCAGTTAATCTCACAAATAAAACACTTTTTTCACCCATCCGAAACTTTTTTATATTGAAAACTTGGCCACTGTTTCGTCTTTGCTCAATCGTTTGCATTTACTTTTGCATAATGTATCGTATAAGCTATAGTGCAGTTTACTCAATAATGTCGTACTTTTTTCACTTGTGTGTTAAACTCCGCAAAGACGTGCGAATTATGCGTAGGTACGTTATGAAATTAACTATGCTTTGCCAGCTATTGCAGAAGATCATTACTGTATAGTTTTTAAACCGCTTCAAAAAGGAAGGTTCTTTCTTGCCCCCCTATGTTTGTATGTGCGCAAAGATATTGCCTATTTCTGTGTACGTGCGTAAGTTTTCGGAAACTACACGACGCACACTAATGATTCTTTCACATGGATAATTCTAGTATGTTAAATATTACGGTATCGTTCTCATGTACAGACAAATATATATAACAACTAGCTGGGACCCGCGGTTTCACCCGCGTTTTATTCAAAAGAAACTTAGAGTACTTCGACATAGACACTTGACATAGAATATATATATATATTGGATTTCAAGGGTTTTTTATTTTTTGCGCGGAACCCTAATGATTTTTCTAAAATAAAAGTAGCCTAAGTTATTTCTTATAACATCAGCTATATGTCAGTGAAAGTCCCGTCAAAATCGGTCCAGCCGTTTCGGAGATTACCCGGAACAAACAGACAGACAGACAGACAAAAAATTTAAAAATGTTTTTTTTGTTATAGGTACCGTATATACTTTCATATGCATTTAGTAAAAAGCTGTTATTTTGACATTACAAACAGACACTTCAATTTTATTTATTTGTATAGATGGTGTTTATTTGAAGTAGTTTTTTGTTGTTGTCGTTATTCTTTTATTAGGGGACTTTAGTCCAATGAAAACCTTTAATTCAGTCTACCTATCACGAAAATAAGTCCCCAGACGCGAATGAATGAAAAAATACTAACTTGTTATTTCAGAAACTAGGATTTTTGTTACCTTTTGATTAAAACTATTGCGATCAGTCAGTCAGTCACGACATAAGGCAATCACCAACCCGATCACCAAGTACCCTTACCCTTACCCTTCCATCTATACAAATAAATAAAATTGAAGTGTCTGTTTGTAATGCCAAAATAACAGCTTTTTACTAAATGCATATGAAAGTATATACGGTACCTATAACAAAAACTCAATTTTTTAATTTTTTGTCTTTCTGTCTGTTTGTTCCGGGTAAGCTCCGAAACGGCTGGACCGATTTTGATGGGACTTTCACTGGCAGATAGCTGATGTTATAAGGAATAACTTAGGCTACTTTTATCTTAGAAAAATGATTAAGGTTCCGCGCAAAAAAAAAAACCTTGAAATCCAGTATATATCTATATTCTATGTCAAGTGTCTATGTCGAAGTACTCTAAATTTCTTTTAAATTAAACGCGGGTGAAACCGCGGTTCCCAGCTAGTATATTATAATATTCATTGTAGTGATCAGTCAGACTTATGGGGCTATATAAGTTGCGAGAGATTTGTTGAACAAAGTTGTCAGCAAGACCGCATAGTGGTATTTAAACTGAACGTTCCCGTGCTTCCTAGGGCACGTAATATCGTCGGTCCTGGTTGTCATTAGACGGTAGTCTTTAAGCCAAGTTGGAGGCGTTCGGGCGGATTGAACAAGTCTGGCCGCTCAACACGACGACGACGCGAAGGAGAAGTTGGATGTACAGTAAGGTAGGCGACGGTACAACTGTGTGCGCATAGCACAGCGCACAGGAATGTTTACAATGATCCTTTACAATATCCCCGGGGGGTGCCGGCTTACAGTCACCTTCTCCAAGATGTGCCTATAGGCGTAACACCAGTGGGCGACTCTAGTGTTCTATTCTGCTAACATTTCGAACTGTCACATGTACCGAATTGTCATTAAATAAACGTCAAAATTGAGATTGAAATGAGACTAGATCGAGATTATACTGAAATCCGACTGAACTTTCAGAATACCATATTTTCGGTCAATTCATAATTTGATCTCAGTTCGGTCAAGTTTCAGTCATAGTGTAATCTCTGATGACCGCTGGGGTAAAAAGGTTCTCAAATGGAAACCGCGCACCGGAAAACGCAGCATGGGACGACCTCCAACGAGGTGGACAGACGACCTGGTGAAGGTCGCTGGCAGTCGTTGGATGCGGGCGGCATGTGACCGCTCGTTGTGGAAATCTATGGGGGAGGCTGTTGTTCGGCAGTGGGCATCCTTTGGCTGTCATTATGATAATTTTTATTTTTTATTTTTATTAAAAAGAGGAACAACAAACAGCTACATAATATAATATAACTAACAGTATAACGTATGTAAATAAATAATAATGTAGCCCACAGCGCTGTTCACAGATTACCATAAAATGTATATAAACTTTAAGTCGCTAGGAAATGAGCTGTACGTGCACGACAGCTATTATTATTGTATTATAAAAAAAAAAAAAATATATATATATATATTAACATTAAAAAGAGCTATTAACTTAAAAGTGTCTCATATAAAAGGCTTCGAAACATTTTCATGGAATAGGTAAAAATATCGATGTGTTCGAATGTATCATTATACGTTGCCGCCATGCGTCGAATTGGTGAACGTAGGCCAGTGTTAGATCGGCAGGTACCTACTGCAAAGAGTTTGCCTGTACGCACCTGCCGTCTATGGACAGTTCTGGGGACTGCATAGCACAATGCATTGTTAAGACTAATACAGTCAAATTTTCCATTAACAATATTGTACAATGTCGTTGCTTCTAACTGTTTGCGTCTAGAGCTCAGCGTCAAAAGCTTGTATTTATTGAGCAACTGGCCATATGGAAGATAAGATCTGTGGCATCTATAATGCACTGCACAAAGAAACCTATACTGAACATTTTCAATCATCTCAACGTATTTTTTATAATATGGGTTCCAGATGGGTACGGAATATTCTAGCTGTGAACGGACTAGAGTTTTGTATAGACACAGGTACGAAGAATCGCGTTTAAAGTCATGGGTTGATCTCATTATGAATCCGTACATCTGGTATGCTTTATTCACAATTTTTTCGATGTGTAAGTCCAAGCAAAGTTTTGAGTCAAATAGTATACCCAGATCTCGTACCGAGTTTACCTCAGTTAGTAAGACGTTACATAAAGAGTATGCAAACTTTATAATGTTTTTATTTTTGGTAAAATTTAGATAATTGCACTTGGGGATGCTTAGTTGAAGTTTACTTTTGTAACAGTAGTCTGTTAGCCTATCTAGATCCCCTTGAAGAAGATAGCAATCCTGTATATTTCTAATAGGTCTATAGACTTTAAGGTCATCTGCGTATAACAAGAATCTAGAGTTTTTAAAACATTTACTAATGTCATTAATGAAGATAATAAATAAGAGAGGGCCTAGAATGGAACCTTGAGGAACACCTGAGGTTACCTGAGTAGCATCAGAGCGATACCCATTGATTACAACCCTTTGACATCGATTTGTAATATATGAAATGAACCATCGCAACAAGTTGCCACGAATACCGTTAAAGGCTATTCGGTTCAACAACAACTCGTGGTCCACCTTGTCGAAGGCTTTTTGAAAGTCCGTGTATACTGCATCAACCTGTACACGATTATCGATGTTGACGAATAGGTCATTGGCAAATACCAGCAAATTAGTTGTCGTAGATCGCCTTTTCACAAAACCATGCTGTTGCTGTATTATAGAGTTATGCAAAATAGGATATACTTGGTTATGTACTAGTCTTTCAAAAAGTTTCGACAAGGTAGACAATATAGAGATTGGACGGTAGTGTTCAACATTACGCTTAGATCCGCTCTTGTGCACAGGTGTGATGTTAGCATGTTTCCATACCGTTGGCATAACACCTTCAGTGATGCATTTGTTATAAATTATTGTCAGAGGCTTACAGATAACAGAGGCAGTATTTTTAAGAAAAAACGCAGACAGACCATCAGGACCTGGTCCCTTAGAAGGATCCAGGGATTTCAGTTCTGTCATAATCGTTTCCTCCTTGAAATGAAGATCAGAGATAACAATGTCATTAAACGCCGCGTCAATCGGATGCTCCCATGTAGGCAGTGTTGATGAAGGAGGTTCATACACTGAAGAGAAGAAACGAGAAAACATGTTGCAAATCGATTGCGGATCGTTGGATACATCGTTGTTATATTGTACTTTTGCCGGTATGCCTGGTTTGTCTTTTCGGTTGGATATATAGACCCAGAAATCTTTAATGTTTTTATGTATGTTAACCTCAATCGAATGAATGTATTTGGAGAAACACTTGTTACAATTAACCTTAAATAATGCTCTATGCTGAGAAAAAATTTCGTAGTCTGAAATGTTTCCGTATTTCTTCCACTTAACCCATGCCTTTTGTTTTTTTTTTTAGAGTGCCAGAATTTGTGTCCATGTGAATTTGCGTTTGGTGTCCGGATTAAGAATATAGCACCACTCCATCAGCAGCGTCCCGTCTATGCAACAGCAGCCATACTGCGCTCATCAACCCACCTGGCAAGCGTGGTAACTACTAGAAAATTCCGCCCAAAATAACGACACAATTGTGGAAATCTATGGAGGTAGCCTTCATTCAGCGATGGACGTCCTTTGGCTGATATGGTGATGATGAAATTGGGCCCGACCGGGCAGCGCAAAGTGCAGCAGCTTGCATATTTGTAAAGTGGCCTACTTAACGCCCTGAAATCTATATTTATCGGCTTTGCAAACATTCACACTATACAATCTGGCAGAGATACTGCATATTGGGCCCTGCAAGCACTGCTTTGAGTACGTCGCTTTAGTGTTTCCGATAGTATTAAGTTATGAATAAGATCTTTTAGAAGGGAAACTTCTTTTGGGACAAAATTACAAATTAACCAAAATACAAAGTTTCACTTCTACCGCGTGTGAACTCACACTCGACAATTTTTTTATGATGTTGTGTGTGGTTATTAATTAAATTAAGTGTGGTGATTACTAATCTCTTTCTAATAATCCATATAATCATATGTTGCACCACCTTTACCTCCTTTTACGTTGTCCTACTTATGATTATTACTTAACATTGTTCGGCTGACACCAAGCCAGTTGGGAAGCTAATGCGGATGCGAATTTTCCATACATACATGCATAGTTCATCAGTCATCATTTCGGCCGAATGAAGTCCACTGCTGGACACTGGCCTCCCCCAAAGATCACCACGCTCATTGGGGCGTTTTGCCATAATCGCCACGCTTGGCAGACGGGTTGGCGATCGCAGTTGAGTTGCCAATGTACTCGAAGGACGCTGCTGCCCATCCTCCGGCTAATCCCTTAGTCGACTTTTACGACACCTACGAGGTCGAGGAGATGGGGTAGTGGTATTCTGAGCCGGTATTTATCAGTATCAGTCTATCAATCAAACAAAAAAATAAAATCGTCACGACGTCATAGTTATCGTCGAAGATTTTAGCGCATCTTTCGACACTTCTTCGACAGATTATTTTGTTTGAATAGTTTATATGTAGCTAGCTGGGCCCCACGGTTTCATCCGCCGTTTAATTTAAAAGAAATCGAATAATTTATAAATCTTTTATATATTATTCTTCTGTACGTGTGTATGTCACAGAACTCCTCCTAAACGGCTGGACCTATTGTGATTAATTTCTTTGGTTATATTTGAGTAGGTCCTCGGATGGTTTCGATTCACAATTGGACCGTGTACGTGGCGCTGCAATCGGGTTTGCACATGCAGTGCGAAGCTGGGGCGGGCAGCTAGTAATTGTATATGCTGGTATAGATATTTGATTTCATTGGTTTAAATTTTTATGCGCGGAACCCTAATTCTTTTTCTAAAATAAAAGTAGCTTTAGTTAATCCTAATAACATTCCTGTCAAAATCGGTCCCAACGTTTCGGAGATTAGCTGGAACAAACAGCCAAAAATAACAAATAGATGTTTTGTTATAGGTATGTATATATACTTCCATATGCATTTAGTAAAAAGTTGTTATTTTGACATTACAAACAGACACTTCAATTTTATTTATTTCTTGTATATAACCCCAATAACGTGGATTTATCTTATCGTCATAATTTTTATGCGCGAATATTATGCGTACACGCATAGATAAGTCATTTTTGCTTCGTAGAAATACGATCGAAATGCAAATATGTGCTAACTTCTAACTCGTAGTCAAAGTTTGATGGTCACATCGAACGGGTATTCCCAAAAGGCGCTGCCTACATCTGGTACGAGGGCGGCACTGAAAATTTCGGGAATCAAGGAAGTGACACAACATTACTATTTAAAAATGTATTTATTGCTTTTCGAAGTATTCTCCGCGAAATTTGACACATTTTTCCATACGATGGAACCAATCATTGAAGCAACCATTTCATTCGGAAGTTGGGGTCTCCAAAATGGCCGTTTTGTAGGCGTCCACAGCTTCTTTAGGTGATGAAAATCTCTGTGAAAGTATAAAGTCAAAGTCAAAGTCAAATATTTTTATTTCAAATAAACCAAATATTGGCACTTATGAAACGTCAGAATCTAAGTTGCACGGTTCCAAATAGTTGATCTATGGAGAAGAGCCGGCAAGAAACTCCATAGATACTCTTTTAAAATAATTGAGATTACAATGTTGATTGATACAAATTATGGTAAAACATATAACGAGCATGATGTAGGCAAATGTATATATAAAAATTAAAAATACATACTAATGCAATATAACTATTATTCGCCATGGCAGTTAATGGCTGACCAGTCCCAACAGACGGCACCCGTTCACGAGCACGACGCATGCATCAGCATCGCTTAGCTCAACCATATTGTAGGGAACCGAACGATCCGATACACAACGCCACCGCCAGCAAGACATTTTAGTGAGCATGACAGACCGCTACTACCAGGCAAAAGGCAAAGTATAGGTACTAAATATATAACATTAACGGCAACATGATGCTAACAGTAACGGCTACTTGATGCTCGCACATTTACAATGTATGAATAATTAATTTAATAATGTCAAAATATTAAGAAAATATTAGAATGTAAATTGCTATAATGGCTATTATATTAAACATAGGCAAATAATTTATATCATAATTATAGAATACAATTTTAAATAAGTCAAATTAAATGTCAAGATGTCAATAAAAAGATAAATAATAAGTCAAGTAAAATGTCAGGATGTCAACAAAAAAATTCACTACAATTTCTTTGTAAACGGTAAAGCATTGATTGGGAGTAACAACACGTCATTAATGCGAAAATTATAAAATATATTATAAAGCGCCAGAGGGTCGCAGTGTGCAGGAGGGAAACGTTTGCCAGACATCGCTATCGTCGATGTAATGATTTATATTATAGTAGGCTTTCGAAATTAAAATGCGCTTAATCAACGATTTGAATCTTATTTCTGGTAAGTCGGTAATACTACAAGGAATTTTGTTATAGAATCTAATACTGTTTCCCATAAACGACTTGCTGGTTCTACTAAGTCTAAAGCCCGGTACAACCAACTTGTTCTTGTTGCGAGTATTTAAGCTGTGCACGTCACTTTTCTTACTAAAATTAGCTATATGTTTGCGGGTATACATAATGTTTTGGAAAATATATAAGGATGGTAGAGTAAGAATGTTTGTTTCCTTAAATAGTTCCCGTAGTGACTCACGAGAGTCCAGGTTATAGATAGCTCGCACTGCTCTTTTCTGTAATATAAAAATAGACTCTACATCAGCAGCCGAGCCCCACAGTAAAATCCCATAAGACATAATACTGTGAAAGTACGCAAAATATACTAACCTAGCTGTAGCCACATCCGTAACCTGTCTAATTTTCCTAACGGCAAATGCAGCAGAGCTTAGCTTGCCTGAAAGTGCCTTTATATGGGGTCCCCATTGCAATTTTGAGTCTAAAGTAACACCCAAAAACACAGTTGAGGAGACTAGATCTAATTCTTTTCCGTCAAGTTTTACTTGTGACCTTACGTGGGTCACATTTGCTGTGGAGAATCTTAGACATTTAGTTTTATTTGCGTTTAATAGAAGATTATTCGCCGAAAACCAATCAGATATCTTACGAAGTATATCGTTGGATTCTATAAGATGGCTATCCTTTCTATTTACTTTAAATATAAGTGACGTGTCATCAGCAAACAAGACTATATTCGACATTGTATCGTTTATCATGTATGGCAGGTCATTTATATAGACCAGAAACAAAAATGGCCCCAAAATTGATCCTTGCGGTACCCCCATTTTAACGCGTGAGCCTGTTGATGTGACTTTTTCAATTTCTACTCTTTGATCCCGATTTGACAAATATGAGCATACAAAATCAATAGATCTACCTTGAATTCCGTAGTACTTAAGTTTCAGAATGAGGGTGCGGTGGTCCACGCAGTCGAATGCCTTAGACAGATCGCAGAACACGCCTAAAGCATCATGTGCATCCTCCCAGGCCCCTAAAACGGTTTTAATGAGAGTGGACCCAGCATCCTCTGTAGATCGTCCCCGCGTAAATCCAAACTGATTGTTATGAAATATCCTATTTCTGTTAAAGTGTGCTGCCATTTGATTTAAAACTAGTTTTTCAAAAATTTTGCTTAAGGTTGGTAGCACAGATATTGGCCTATAATTTGATGCATTATTTAGGCAACCAGCTTTAAAAATGGGTACAATTTTGCTGGATTTCATGAGATCGGGAAAAGTTCCCTCTGCGATGCAGGCATTAAATATTAGAGCCAAAATTGGCGCAATATTAGTTATAACAGATTCGATGGCTTTCATTGACAATCCCCATAAGTCCTCAGTTTTTTTAACTACTATGGTTTTAAATGTTTTAATTATATCACTGTCTGTCACAAAACTAAATTCAAAGACAGGTACATGTAAATCGACATTTTTCTTTAAGAATGCCTCTGCTGCTAAAGGAGACGATGGAAGGTGTTTAGTAGTCTCTATTGGAATATTAGTGAAAAAGTTTTCGAGGAAATTTGCGACTACAGACTTATCTGAAACTAGTTTGTCATCGATATTTAAATTAATTGCACTGTCACTGAATCTACCATCACTAGTTTCAGCATTAATTATTTTCCACGTCGTTTTTATTTTATTATTCGACTTTTTAATTTGGTCACTAATATAAGCAGCTTTTGCTTGAGCACAAACCTTTTTAAACATTTTAGAATATTTTCTAACGTAGTTATGAAAATCAATATTAGGTATATAAGACTTTTTGTCATATAATTCGTATAGGACATCCCTACTGCGTTTTATACCCTTTGTTGCCCAGACACTGAACGTTAATTTTGGTTTTACATGTATTTTATTTACTTTGCAGGCTTTCTGAAACTCATTACATAGTGTATTAAATAGGGTACGGTACATTTCATTGGGATTGGCATAATGCGGCTTTAGAGTTTGAAGTTGAGAAGCTAGATTTTTACTAAAATTTTCTAGACTTCTTTTTGTTAAATTTCTGCAATGTATTATTTTATGCCCTTTAACTGCATTATAGTTTATTTTAACAATCTGGCACTTATGATCCGATCGAATGCCACTAATCAGTCCCTTATCTCTTATTTTAAAGTTTGTTATAATATTATCTATACAAGTAGGTATAGGTAGGTGTCACTCTAGTCGGCTCCGAATACAAAGACTTCAAGTTAAATGACCTAAAGAGGGCTATAAAGTTATGTTTATCTATGGTATCTATTAGAATGTCTATATTAAAATCTCCACAAACTAATATCTTTTTGTCAATTTTAATTTTTCTAAGTACATCCTCCATTGTTATAAGGAATAGAGATGTATTAGAAGAGGGAGGCCTATAAACACATAAAATGACAAACTCCTCCGTCTCTGCACACGCGAGCTCACAAACTCGTTCAACAGAGAGGTCGCAAATATCTAGTCGTTCTTTAAATTTCAAGTGTTGTTTCATCATAATTAATGACCCCCCACCTTCTGCTGACACTCTATGGAACGAACTGGCTACTTTAAAATTATTTATACAAAAAATCATTTTATCTGCCTTTAGCCATGTTTCTGTAAGGCATAAAATATCCACATTATATTTCTCAGCAAATAATTCAAGGTCTAAAACTTTGCCAGAGAAGCGATTGATATTCTGATGTGTCAGTGTTAAATAATGACAATCCTTCTCTGTTGTCACACACTTAAGTTTAAATTAACAGTTTGTTTGACCACATTAGGATTAGTACTACTACTAATTAGAGTGGAGGTTGGAGATGACTTCGTCATACTACTTATGACTGAGTTAATATTATAAGCTACTAGTGTAGCAAGGTGACGCTTACAACTAAAAGGCAGATACACAGTATCGCCAGTCAATTTTAATTTACCAACAAAACAATTGGTGTCAAAAAATATAAACTTGTCACTATAGTGACTTACTAAAAAGTGCATGTGCATATTTAGCACATGAATATTTTTGTTTAGTTCCTCTGACTGATGGTCTAGGTAGGGAAATGAACACAATATTATCCTACCACAGTTTAAATTTAACATCAAAGCAACACTGTCTGAGATGTCTTTTTTCCTAACGTTCAAACTATTACCTACTAGCAAAGTTATATTAGTATAAGGATTGAACTTATCTGTCAGAAGTGATGTTATTATTTGATTGTAGGATGACCCAGGCATACAATTATTATGTGCGGAATGACCCAGGCTGTTGCTTAACAAACCCCCAAGACCTTTACCTGTGCTGTCTGAATACATAACAGTGCGATAACAAATTGATTCACTTGTACTATGTACTTGTAGTGTACTTGTAGTGTTCATGTCTAATGAATCAGTTATTATAGGCTGAGAAGTAACCTCTGGCAATATTACAACACACTGATTTCCAACCTGTGACATGCCCAGTACCTCAGGTGGGGAAGTTTCACAAATAGGTTCACTCATACATTTACATAGGGTATCGCTGGACAAGGAATTAACTTTTTCTTTATTATGATTGCACATATTAACAAGCTGATTTGCAGCAAGAATATGTTCCTCAATTTGTTTTTGAGATGAAACATACTTAGTATAGAGGGAATGGAGTGACTCCTCCAAGTCCTTAATTTCAGACTGCAAGCGCTGAGTATCAATTTCATATATATTTTTACTATCTTCTAATTTTATGTGGTAATTATTGAGTTTATTGATTAAAGCAACACGTTCTTTCCTTAATTGAGTATTTTTTGAGTAGTGTTGCTGTTTTTTCCTTAAATTTTGACATTTTCTTAAAAATTTGCTAATTCTTATATATTTTTTTATTTTATTGTGACTTATTTTACTATTATGTTTATAGTCAACAAAAGAAACTTGCTCAGTTAGATCAATAGTAACTAATGATTTTAGAGACTTAGGGTCTGAACTAGAGTTAATTAACTCCTCAAACAGGTGTTGGGTTGCAACGGCCTGTGTGCAGTCCTTGTCATTCTGTAAGTTTAATATTTGTGAATTTGCATTTAATAATTCATCCTCCAGATCCCTAACTTTCCGCAAAGCCTCCTCATATAGGCAACTACACTGACTGAAACCATCCGTTACCAACTGAAGCTTGTCCCGTTCATCAATAACATCCAGGTGTAGCTGATGTAAATCTATTAATTCCCTTTTTAGACTTGAGTTTTTGCCAACAATCTTCTTTACTTCCTCCTCGCTATCCTCTCTTTCCTGAAGCAGTTGTTGACACTGATTGTTTGATGCTTTGAGTTCTTTTAGGGCTGCATTTAATTTATGCTGCATTTCTTGGACTGTAGCTTTACGGGTGAGCATCGACATGGTCTCAGGATTGAGTTACTGTAAGGAGAAATTAAGAAACAGACAGAATAGCTAGGATAGATGGAAATGGAAAAATATGTAGAAAGTGTAAGAATAGTTTTTGTAGATAACAAGAGAGGCTGCAATTACGGGGGACCTTAAAATAATTATAATTAAATAGATTTATCTTTTTCTTTGAATTTGATGTGGGTACCTACTTGTAAATATGAAATTAAATACCGATCGATCTATCCCTAGTTAACGCTATTGTTTTATCTTTAGATAATGATAATCTACACTGTAGTATTAAATTACAGTCACTATTTACAATAAAAGTACAGGACAAAAGTACTTATAACTTCGTTTTCAACTTATCGTCAGTTTTGGTCAAGTACTGTGCCAGATCTGGGATCACAAGATCTTCATACTAGATAAGACACGGTAAGAGTGTTGTTTAAGATCTGGGTGTGTGGTTAGTGTTATAAAAAGGTAACAATACTCCCCAGTAAAACTGATGAATTCGAAGTTCGGCCGTTGACCAGTCACCAGCACCGGTGACTAGTTAGACACTGTTTTGTAGTAGATATTAGACGGATAACTATAATTCCGTATACTATACTTGCGTTGACGAGTTAAATCATATAATTTGCTACTAATAACTATGAAAACTTATTTAAATAATTTATTAAATACGGAACAAATAAATGGACATGTCAAAGCAACAGTGTTGCCAAAAAAAATCTATAGAAATCATTAGGGCTTAGGTCGGGGCTGTACGGCGGATGGTCTAATAATTCTATGTTTTCTTGCTCTAAAAACTCTTTTGTTCTGTGCGCGGTGTGAGAACTTCATCATCCTCCATCACGACAATGGAGGATGATGCGGCGGTTGCAGTTCTCTCTACGGAGTTCAGAAACGACCTGTGGCAAACAAATGCTAGCATACCATTCTGCATTAACCGTTCTTTGTCCCTCAAGAGGAATAGTCGTAACATGGCCGGTTTTGGAGACAAACGTGGCCACCATTTTTTTTGCAACTCTCCGTGAACGAACAATTTTTGTTGGCTTTAACTAATTTTCGAACACCCAAACTCGTGACTGGTTTTTTGTTTCGGGTTCGTACGTATATACATAGGCTGCACTAAAAGTATCGGGAATGGAATATTTCCACTGTTCCTCTCATATTAAAATCTTTTTAATTGAAAACTCCTTGGTTTTACAAATCGAATACCATTTATTTATTTTTAAAAAGATTCACGGTCTTGTCACAAGGTTTTGTCAAACTTGTTTAGTCGTTGAGAAAATGGAATTGACTCGAGAAAATTCAAGAGCGATGATTTATTATGACTTTCGAAGTGGTTTAACACAAAAACAGTGTGTTGACCGGATGATTTCTGCATTTGGTGATGAAGCCCCATCCAAAACCACAATTTATTGCTGGTTTGCTGAATTTCAACGTGGACGTGTCAAGCTCAGTGATGATCCTCGTCAAGGTCGTCCAAAAACTGCAGTCACCCAAGAAAACGTTGATGCTGTGCGTAAGCTGATTGAGGAAGATCGACATGAGACATACCGCGAAATTCAGGCAACTTTAGACATTGGCATGAGTCAAATACAAATAATCTTGCATGAACAATTAGGTGTAAAAAAGTTGTTTTCCCGATGGATACCGCATTTGCTATGTGAAGAGCAAAAAGCGGCTCGCGTTACTTGGTGCGTCAGAACTCTCGAAAGATTCCACGCAGGATCCTCAAATGCTGTATACAACATCGTATCAGGTGACGAATCCTGGATATATGCGTACGAACCCGAAACAAAAAACTAGTCACGAGTTTGGGTGTTCGAAAATGAGTTAAAGCCAACAAAAATTGTTCGTTCACGGAGTGTTGCAAAAAAAATGGTGGCCACGTTTGTCTCCAAAACCGGCCATGTTACGACTATTCCTCTTGAGGGACAAAGAACGGTTAATGCAGAATGGTATGCTAGCATTTGTTTGCCACAGGTCGTTTCTGAACTCCGTAGAGAGAACTGCAACCGCCGCATCATCCTCCATTGTCGTGATGGAGGATGATGAAGTTCTCACACCGCGCACAGAACAAAAGAGTTTTTAGAGCAAGAAAACATAGAATTATTAGACCATCCGCCGTACAGCCCCGACCTAAGCCCTAATGATTTCTATACTTTCCCTAAAATAAAGAATAAATTGCGTGGACAGAGATTTTCATCACCTAAAGAAGCTGTGGACGCCTACAAAACGGCCATTTTGGAGACCCCAACTTCCGAATGGAATGGTTGCTTCAATGATAGGTTCCATCGTATGGAAAAATGTGTCAAATTTCGCGGAGAATACTTCGAAAAGCAATAAATACATTTTTAAATAGTAATGTTGTGTCACTTCCTTGATTCCCGAAATTTTCAGTGCCGCCCTCGTATCCAGGATTCGTCACCTGATACGATGTTGTATACAGCATTTGAGGATCCTGCGTGGAATCTTTCGAGAGTTCTGACGCACCAAGTAACGCGAGCCGCTTTTTGCTCTTCACATAGCAAATGCGGTATCCATCGGGAAAACAACTTTTTTACACCTAATTGTTCATGCAAGATTATTTGTATTTGACTCATGCCAATGTCTAAAGTTGCCTGAATTTCGCGGTATGTCACATGTCGATCTTCCTCAATCAGCTTACGCACAGCATCAACGTTTTCTTGGGTGACTGCAGTTTTTGGACGACCTTGTCGAGGATCATCACTGAGCTTGACACGTCCACGTTGAAATTCAGCAAACCAGCGATAAATTGTGGTTTTGGATGGGGCTTCATCACCAAATGCAGAAATCATCCGGTCAACACACTGTTTTTGTGTTAAACCACTTCGAAAGTCATAATAAATCATCGCTCTTGAATTTTCTCGAGTCAATTCCATTTTCTCAACGACTAAACAAGTTTGACAAAACCTTGTGACAAGACCGTGAATCTTTTTTAAAATAAATAAATGGTATTCGATTTGTAAAACCAAGGAGTTTTCAATTAAAAAGATTTTAATATGACAGGAACAGTGGAAATATTCCATTCCCGATACTTTTAGTGCAGCCTATGTATGTGTTATGTAATTTACCTGCAGAAGGCTCATTTTCCGCTGCTCTGGACTGAGGATCGTTAGTCATCATTTCAGCTGAAAGACGTCCACTGCTGAACATAGGCCTCCCCCAAAGATCGCCACAACGACCGGTCCTGCTCTTCTTGCATCCAGCGGATTCCCGCAACCTTCACCAGGTCGTCGGTCCATCACGTGGGGGCTCTGCCTACGCTTCTTCTTCTCACACGTCTTCCGGTACGCGGTCGCCACTCGAGAACCTTTCGGCCGCATCGGCCATCCGAGCAATGTGCCCCGGCCACTGCCACTTAAGTTCAGCAATTCTTCGGGCTATGTCGGTTACCTTAGTTCTTTTGCGGATCTTTTTATTTTTATTCGATCTCGCAGGGAAACTCCGATCATAGCCCTCTCCATTGCACTTTGGGTGATCTTGAGCCTTCTTCATCACCGGCAACACACGCTGGTCAAAGACCATTGTCTTGAAACACTGCGGTATTTTGGACGAGAAAATATTGCGCCGCCCAGCAGAGTCGGATTCGATTCGGTTGACCGCTTTCTCGAAGTTGGACTTGACTGGGCATACATATACATAATCAGCCCATTACTGACCGACTGCTGGGTCCATGCACCTTTTCTCACTACGAGAAAGGTTAGGCTTTAGTCCACCACGCTGGCCTAATGCCGGTCGGCGGACTACACACACCATTGAGAACATATTGGAGCCCTCAGTTGCGCTGGATTCCTCACGATGTTTTCCTTTATCGTTAACTGGGCGTTAACTTAATATTATGAAAGGGAAATTTTATTTCTCGTTGGCAATGGGGTTTGCCACTGTTGTGGACTTGTGTAATATATTGTTGTTTCGTCAATGACATTATCTATACAAATAAATAAAATTGAAGTGTCTGTTTGTAATATCGAAATAAAAGCGTTTTACTGAATACATACGAAAGTATATACGGTACCTACAACAAAAATACAACTTAATTTTTTTTTGTCTGTCTGTCTGTTTGTTCCCGCTAATCTCCGTAACGGCTGGACCGATTTCTACGGGACTTTCACTGGCAGATAGCTGATGTTATTAGGAATAACTTAGGCGACTTTGATTTGAGAAAAATAATTAGGGTTCCGCGAAAAAAAACTAAAACCCATGAAATCCAATATATATTCTTTATGTCAAGTGTCTATGCCGAAATTTTCTAAATTATTTATAAATAATCCAATCTTTTTATTTTAAATTAAACCGCGGGTGAAACCGCGGGTCCCAGCTAGTACACTCATAAAATTATCTTAGTATTATTATTTAGAAGAAGAATTAGAAATAAAGACAGAATTTAATTTTAACTAAGGCCTTCTTCCTCCATCCTACATTTGCTGTGCCCGACCGGGTCCATAATTATCTCATAATTATAACTTATCACCTAATATCACGTCTACATTGTGGAAGGTAAATAAATTATTGAGTATTAAATCGATCATTTCACAAATAATGTAAAATTGCGACTATTGCGAAATACGCGCTATCGACAGATTATATAGGTACCCTTGCTGCTATTATATTGCAATATTATAATTGATTAACGCAGAGAAAGTAATTAAAGCATCGTTCCTTTGCCAAAGTAGGAAATGGATACCGTTATTTGGGCGCACAACGTGTATAGTGTACTTAGTAGTACCCGTGCATAATAATATTCAAAGTGGCAGGAAAACGTTCCGTTTCTTGTGCGCGTCATCAAACGTTTGTCATAAGTTATGTACAAATGTTGGAGCAAACAATAAGACGCAAATTATTTGACGAAATATGGTTCTAGTAAAAGTCGCGAGAGACGCTGACCTTAGCCGGTTTACACCTTTGGACACGGATGATCGTGTGGCAACCTTGGACGAAATCACGAGTGTCATGGCACTCGTGTAGCCTTGTTAGCAGGTCTATATGAAGCTAAGGGTCAACGATATTTGTAAACAAATTATATAGGCATTTTTTGGAACGAAGTTACGCGGCTTACAGTGGAGTGAACGGGCAGAAATCTTCTTGTAAGGAAAAATCGTTATGGCCAGGCGACTATTCCCTCTTTCTATTTCTATTATATACGGTTGTATGTGTATGTGTGCGATTATCGAGATTCGAACAGCGAGTATTCTGCGCGGTCAGCTGTATTACCTCAATTCTTAAATCTAAACACGTGTAAATATTATTTAAACTTTTTTTTTTGTTATCGTTACTTATATTGTGTTATTATTGCAAGTATGAAACTTCGTTCGTGACGGCTCGACCACATAATGTATTTTACTTATTGCTTTTTCTTAGTTCTATATAGTTCTCGATAAAGAACAAACCCCTCTCTAGCCATAGGTGTCGTAAAAGATGATTTAGGGTTGATAGCAAGAGGATGGTCAGCAACACCCTCCCGTGTGCTAATAAGAATATATTGCGATCCCCAATCCACCTGCCAAGCGTGGTGATTAAGGCAATATGACCGCTCATTGTAGTGCTGATTAGGAGGTATGGCCAGCAGTGCCATTCCCTAAGTTCAAACATCCATACATCCTTCAAAACAGAATTTAAATAATGGTGAGAAATTTGATATTCCCTAAGACTCGTCCTCATGGTTCACCGTCTGCATCGTGTACTGGAATAGCTTCAATGTCTTACCGAATACCAAATTAATTTTTCACCGTAGGGTGTATGGATGTTTGAGCTTAGGGAATTGCACTGCTGCAGTAGACGTTTACTGGCTGATGTTAAACTTTTATAAAATGTTAGATATAAAAAATCTATTGAAAACAAAAAGGCATAATCTAGGTAGTAGTTTTTGTAGCTGTAGTTTTATTTCGGAGCACGATACACTAAAAATAGAAGTAGGCAGCGAGTTAAGTTTGATATGTACACCGGTTTGCGCAAGCGCCTCGCTCATTGTAATTGCGTTCAAGTAGCGTGTGGCCGCGGTTCCTGACCTTGGTCAATGTTGTTTTGCAACGTGCGGCCCTAGCAAATCTATACAAATAAATAAAATTGAAGTGTCTGTTTGTAATGTCAAAATAACAGCTTTTTACTAAATGCATATAAAAGTATGTACGTTACATATAACAAAAACACTATTTTTTATTTTTTTGTCCGTCTGTCTGTCTGTCTTCCGGGTAATCTCCGAAACGGCTAGACCGATTTTGACGGGACCTTCACTGGCAGATAGCTGATGTTATAAGGAATAACTTAGGCTACTTTTATTTTAGAAAAATAATTAGGGTTCCGCGTAAAAAAATAAAACCCTTGAAATCAAATATATATATTCTATGCCAAGTGTCTATGTCGAAGTACTCTAAATTTCTTTTAAATTAAACGCGGGTGAAACCGCGGGTCCCAGCTAGTCGTAAATAAAGATGACAGTAACAATGGCTCGCCATACACAATCTATGAACATTACGTTTCAACACTTTTAATCCCTTGCGTTCATGTAGTTAGGGCTCGGCCACATCACCATGCCACGGCAATGCCCGCAACACAATACAGCGGCGACACGGCGCACCGTTATACGGCGCCGTGTGAAGTTCCGGCATCATCAACAGTCTTGCCCCATAGCACCTGACGTTTCTCAACGGAGGATATCAATAAATCAGTATCAATATTGTCCGCGATCTTTTTATGGACAACAAGCAACGTACGAACTGTTCGAAAATGATGCATAAAAATCAACTGAGGCGCGTTCGTCCTCACATCCGCTCGTCGCGCGTCGCAGCTCTAGCCGCGACGGTTAACGTGCCGTGATGTGACCAAGCCCTTACTTATTGTTGACATGACACTAGTTGCCTTTAAGTTATTTATTCACGATACAAATAAAGCTCTTAGGGTTACTCATATTTGAGGCCATGAGGGTCAGTCAGAGTTACCTATTTACAACAATACTTTAAACTAACAAGGCAAATGTGAAATGAAACCCGTCGAATGATAAAATCAATTTTGGGCCATTTCAGCTCTATTACTTTCATCATTTTGCGATAGTTTAAGGTTCATTATTCTATATGACATTATGTTATTTATTTTTAATGTTATTTTTGTGTTCATTTTATTATGCATTTAGATTTGATACTGTAATAGTGCGAGTACCATGTGGGCTATTCAATTATTTTGTTTTATTTATGTGATAGTTGTCTGGCAGTTTAGGTATGTCATGCACACTCAAGTATCCTGCTGATGGTGGCGTCGTGTATCGGGTCGCTTAGTTGCCCTACAATATGGTTGAGCTGAGCGACGCTGATGCATGCGTCACGCTCGTGAACGAGAGCTGTATGTTGGGATTGGTCAGCTTATTGCTGCCATGACAATTTAATCATATTTTTTTCTAAATATTAGGCTTGTTTAGTGTGGACTTTTTAAGAAGTTTACCTTTTTTCTGCTACAATGTCCTCACATTATTTATTTTGAGGACAATGTAATCAAAAACACTGTAACAATTATTATGATTTAAAAAGAGTAACCACGGAGTTTCTTGCCCGTTCTTCTCCATAGGAAATCAACATCTTGGAACGCGGCAACTGAAGACTTGACTATTCATAAGTGCCTGCATATATAGTTTTACATGAATAAAAATATTGCACGCCTCATAAGCGAAGCGTTGAGGTGGGTATTACTGTCAGTTTACGCACACCGAATGATTCTCCAACTTAAAATGTCACTTTTTTTATTCTTTATTGTTTTTATAAGTGAATATTAATAGACAAATGTTGAGAAAAAACACTATTTTGAACACTCATGATATTTTAAATCTCTTTTTATTATTTAAACTAATTAAAAAATTGTTTAAAAACGTTCTGTCTTGGACGTCCGTGTGTCTGTATGTGCAGATCCCGTATCTTGTGGTCACGATAACGAGCGAAATACTTCACTTATCGAGTTGGTTTTTTTTTATAGGCTTCAGTATTTTGAGGAATAGAAGCCTATTACTTTTCACGGTATAATTCGATGTAGTTTAATTATTATTTAATAAATTAAAGATTATGAGGCGTGCACTTTTGGATTTTCCAACTATTTTTATCCTCTCTTATCTGATTGGTGCATCGCATTTCTATCATTTAAAAGAAAAATCTATGTATCGACATTTTCTTTTCTATATATTAATTAATATGGAGAAGAGATACCTTGTGGTGCCAGCTACGAATAGCACGGACCTATCAAATCCCGTGGGTGTCGTAAAAGGTGACTATTAAAGGCGGGATCTTTGGGAGAGGCCTGTGTCTAGCAGTGGACTTTATTCGGATGAAATGATGCGATGATGATGTATAGACGCGGAGCATCCACTGTAAAGGTATTTATCTAAAATACCTAAATTGTAGTGCACACACAGTGCTTTTTTTGTATAAATTATAAATTTATAATACTACAAAACTCTTGCTAATTATAAATAGTAACACTCGGCGCCGTCAGTCAATGGATGGGTGACCACATAGTGGTGGGTATTTGAACTGAACGTAAAATCGTCAAATTAAGCCAAGTCGCAAACCTTTCGGTGGCTTGAACAACTCTGACATTATGTTGGCTAAAGTAAAAAGACGGAAGGGTACTACGAGTAAGCGCCAACTTAATATTATTTTTGTTTCCGCCCCAAATTCCCGTAAGCTAACCTCTATGAACTCAGGATCCAATGAATAATTTGTGGGTTTGTAATTTAGTCTGCAATGCATTGTCTCTTTAACCGACTTCCAAAAAATTAACGTTCTCCGCTTCCCCAAGTATTTGTATGGTTCTTATAAGTGGATGATTTTTTCAGGAAACACGACATATTTTTGTCGTACGTTCACGGGTAATCTTGTCGCGGAGTGCCTCCCTCCGTGTTCCTTCCCGGTTAGCTCAACTGGGAGGCTCTCTCCACGGCAGCAAGTAACGGAGTTCAGTTATTGTGATTCAATGAAACTTAGCATATATGTTATATAGGTATATTGATATTCACAACTTCAACACTTCATCTTCATGGTGATGTTTATATATTTCAAATATAGCTTATTAACACAATATTTAAGCTAGTTAAAAATAAGTAATTGTTATATTGCAGGAGACTATTTGTCAGAGCGACAGCTGTGTGTTGAACCACTAGCGTTCAGAATCCAATGTCTAATGATGATGGTCCAGTGTTGCCAACCCTTACAGAATTTTCCCCCCCAAGATCATTTCAAAATCCCCCTAAAACCCCTAAGTATTTTTTTAGTACCTATACCTAGTATAGTTTGTTTAAGTTTACAAATATTAATGCATAATTATTGTTTTGGGTGTATTCTGTGTGTGAAATTTGTGTATGTTAACGCACCCACGATACAGGAGAAATACTAGTGAGGGGCAAGGTTAAAAAAAAACATCATGTCTGCCCAAAAAAACGTCCACTGCTGAGCAAAAGTCTCCTGCTTAAGATGACCGGCAGCATGCCATGCTGTCATTTTGGGGGGAATTTGCCAGTATTAACCACGCTTGGCAAGCAGGTTGGTGAGCGCAGAATGGCTAGAGTTCAACAGAGGGGACGCTGCTGTCCAACCCCTTTGGTTTCCCTTTTAGTCCCTTAGTCGGCTTTTACGACTTCCGTGGGAGGAAATGGACTGGTGTCATATTTTTAATTTTAAATCTAATTATTAATATATCTAAAACGGCATCGTCATCGTCGTCGGCAGTTACCTCAGAGGTGCAAATTTTTTAAATGGTTTAACCTGTGTCTGATTTCTTTTCACATGTTTTCTGAATATTTGAAGTTTATGCAAGAACCAAAACCGAAAGCGAAACAACAAATAAATAAGCAAAATAGAGTTTGTATTCTCTTTGAAATGAGCGGCGCGGAATGAACTCGACAGACGTACCGTTCGTTCTAGGCTGCGTTAAAAAAATATATAAACAAGTGCAAATTGGCAGCATTCAGAAATATACGAACTTTTAGTTTATATTATTATTAATCCTTCCCCCCTAAAAAAACCCCCAAAGAAATCCTGCCCCTAAAAACGCCCCTTTCAATACTTATTGCCCCTAAATTTAGGGGGAAAACCCCCAAGTTGGCATCACTGTGATGGTCAAAATATGAAGAGCGACTCTACGTCACATAAATTCGAATTTTGATTTGAATAAAGAATGAATCATGAGGTGGACAGTGATGGAAATAAAAAGGTATGAAGTCATGAAAGAGGTTGATTGAAATGAAGATGAAGGATGACTTCGTCACAATCTATATACTTATGGGAAGGTTCTAGTACATAAAATATTAACGTAGAATTCTTATGTACAGACCTTTAGCTATAATTATTATATTCGATTTAAAAAGTTTTTCTCTTTTTATTAAATACGCAGCGGTATATGCATCAGTCTGTGAAATAGTAAACTATTTAGCACAAAATCGGGACGGACATTGCATTATTTTTCTAGCTATCCAAAGTAGCAGACTTCCTGGGTTACGAACATATTACACTATTAATAATAATAAAAATGTGTGTTGGCCGATCAGAAGGGGGCCGCCAGAGCTATATGCTCGGGGGTGGAAGTGTCTAATGGCGTAATAATGGGGAAACCCGCTCCGAATCTTCGAGACGCGCGATGGTGAAAGCGGTGCCGCACCTCTCTATGCCCCTAGCCGCTCACACCGGTGTTGCTCCTGGTCGCCTGTAGTGGTGGCCATTTAGGGGGCCCATCTTGTGAGTGGCAAGTCACCGTCTGCCACAGAATTTCACTTTAAAGGTTGAAAGGCAGACGCCGTTTTTTTCGATTTTATAGTGCAGCCATGCAGAGTCCCCGGTTAGTGTCCCATTACATTTTAGATTAAAATTCTCTAAAGGGCCTCTGCGTGTTGGACCCATGTCCCCGCGTAAGCCTATCAAAAGACCGGGTTCCCCTTTACAGGGGATATAAACCCATGTAATAGAGAAACATAAAAATGTATTTCAGACCATGATACATGTTCGTTTTAGTAAATCTTAAGCTATGTTAGTAGCAACATAAGCCATATCCATATCCTTTGGTCTTATAATTCATCATCATCATTATTTGATTTTAGCTTATATCAGTCAAAGGATCTCTACTGCTGAACAAAGGCCTCAATCAAATATTATAACATAGGCCACTTTAGCTCCATCGTAGTCTTATGTTCTCTGAAGATTGCTGTAGGCATGTTATCTTTATATATATAATTCTTCTATACGTGTGTATGTCACTGAACTCCTCCTAAACGGCTGGACCGATTTTGATGAAATTTTGTGTGTATGTTTGAGTGGGTCCCTGGATGGTTTAGATTCACAATTAGACCCGGTAGGTGGCGCCTGTGCGAAGCTGGGGCGGGCAGCTAATATTTTATAAATTTCAAATTTTATGATTAAAAGTACATTTAGAATATATACCTCTGTCTCAACCTAAAGTATTGCAAAGACATAGTAGTATGTAGTAGTGTGTCCCCATATTGTAGTAAGATTGAAATCCTCAAAAACATCACCTTAATCGCTTTTTAAATGCATAAAAGAAATTCGGGTATCGTTTTTACACGATTTATGCAATGTAGTATGTACTAGCAATCTACCATTAGCGTGCCGCCGATGCCGTGCGCGTGGCTGGAGGATTTATGCAACTAAGTATAAGCCAGGTAATAATCGACTATGAATGAACATAATCGATTATTACCCGTCATATCATACCAGTCACTTCATCCATATTTTCTGGCATAGCATTATAATGATTTTCAAATATAAGTTAATATCATAATTAAAATAATTTAATTTGAATGGAGATGATGTCATGGCCATATGGTAGATATTAAATACCAATTTGGCACCGGATCAGTCAATATCAAGCTTTTTATTACGGTTGCTAAACATTAGAATTTGAGCTAAGTATAAAACTGCAAACGGTTTACTGTTAAGATCTTTGATGGTCGTTATAATCCTTGGCCGTATATGAAGTAGTTTTGTTCTTGTTTAGTAGTAATATATTCAACATTAACCTTTCAGATAAACCAGTTTTATCTTTGTGTTTATTAGATTTTTGTGATATTTTATGATTTTGTAACATAATTCAATCAATAAAAGCATACTTTTAGAGGGCGACTCTACTTTCGCGTTTAAATTTTAGAGATGAACTTAACTATATTTTTATAGCTTCGGTCTTAGCAAATATAAGACGTCAGTCAAGACATTGATGGCTGTGAGAGCACTTTAAGTACATACAATTTTAATATTGGTGATGACAGATCTAGACTGATACTACGTTTGTTGCAGACATGAGTAAGGGAATATACACGCTTTTCATTACAATATGAACCGATTATAAAGTATGGAATAATATAGTAGAAACGGTTTTTTTACGATGGAAAATAAAGTTTCGAAAGTGCGTATACTGCACATTCATTAAATGTGCATTCGTAACATGACAGTTTATAAGTAGGTCAACAGTAGATATACGTTAAGTTTCGAACGCCATAGAGGTACTAATATTACCATAGACACACTGTATCAAACTTGTCCATTTTACCTTCCAAATTAGCAATTTGAATGCAAATGGGACTTGAGTTACTGCTGACTACTACGTTAGCATAAAAGCCTTTTTTAATTTGTTTTTTATGGGTCGCTAGTAGAAATTCTCCATGAACTTCGCCCCGGCAAAAATGGAGCGGTCACCTTCGGCACAAGGGGGCTCCAGGTTCTCGTAAAATAACTTTGTACAAGCCTACCGTTACCACGCCTTTGGTTCACATGGTTCCTGAATATTGAAATTGTATTTTACGATGTAAACCTACCGGGCTTGATGTACTAACTACAATAGCTTTACCAGCTTAGTTAGACAACCCGATTTGCGCAGGGGCATTTGCGCAACTGGCCGCAGGTCGCAGTGGTTCGTTACCCGCACATACGTGGGACACTCGGTTTTTTTTGTGAAAGTCAGAAAATCTTTTACGTCTTAGTTTCATTATTATATTCTTCCAAGGTATTTACTTACTCTTGCTATAGTTCCTATACAAGTTTTATGCGGTGGACCATGTTTCTAAACGTTTTTTTCTAGCCTGAACAGGCACCTCTTTTATATCCTGTTCGAGTGCAGCTAGTGAAGTGCTAGTGCAGCTAGTGTCTTCCAATGACGAAAATTGTTTCCCTGGAAGATTTGTTAATTGAGTGATTGTATAAAAATCGCTCAGCGCCATATCGGGACTGTAAGTATTGTAAGCTAAACTTCCAAATGATTTCTCGTAAAAAATATCGCGCGAATATGTTCCCGATGTAAATCCATTTTTCAGAAATAATGCCGGTTACAAAAAGTGGTGGGAAATTTGAGATCGCTATGTATTTTACTCTTCTAAATTTGTTTTTTATAATTTAGAAACAATTAGCCAGTACCTGATATGTATATGACTTATTTCTATCGCATAAATCGCATCTGAGGCATATATATGTACAGCATTTGTTTACAAGTCTGGTTATCAGCATGTGAGATTTTTGTCTATGGATCCTAACCACGGTACAAGAGTGAAGGTAATGTAGATATTTTGTGAGTAATGTAATCTAATAAAAGTATATTGATTAATGTTTTTCAAGTAAATTACAGTAATCATTTAGGAAGGAATACAATTACAGCATAATATAAAGTAACTACGGCAATTTAAATGACTATTTCTTAACGCGGACCTAAATACGATCGCAGACTGGTCTCGTCAATTTGGAATTTCCATAACCATACTCACAAAGTCTTATCAAACTGAGGTTTTTTGAACAAAAAAAAAAAAATAGAAAAAGAGACAAATCAATCATTGTAAGTTTTATCAATAGGTATCTCAAAGAAGATTTCATCGCTGCTGCACGGGCCGAAAAGAATTTAACATTAGCTGATATTGGGTTTCAAGACACGATAAAGAAATTTTATGTGAACGATCATTTAAGTATTGAATACAAAAAATTATTAACTAAAACAAAGACCATCGCTAAGGAAAAGAATTACAATTTTGTCTGGGCCAAACATAGTAAGGGAACGTACCCATACTACGTAACCCGTTTAGGGGGGGGAGGGAGGTCTTAAAAATACTACGATCAGTCACAGGAGTGTGGGGGGGTGGCTTAGATTTTTGTCACGTAGTAGATTTCGCCGAGAGAAATTTCGCGCTTTTATGTACTATCTTCGAATCTGGCGCGCAATGTTGGGTGCTTCTTAAACTTACAGTTGGGGCGCTGACGCACGTATGTTGAGACGTCAGCTGATTGAAAACAGGCACTGTTTGTCAGGCAGTTTGTAGTTTAGTGAAGTTGTCAAGCAAGTCGACGAGAGTTCATGCTGTACAATAATGTCACTGTACGATCGGCTGTATAAATTCATTTGTTACACTTTCTGCCTGCAAAATGATTAAAAATCATACTTGTCAATACTACGTAAAATTTTGAAAGGGGGGGGGAGGGGTCTTGGCATATACTACGAGTGGTTACCGAGGGGAGGGAGGGGAGGGAGGGGTCAAAAAATCTTAAAAAATAGGTCACGTAGTATGGGTACGTTCCCTAAGATACACATTCGTAAAGATATGACTACTAAAGTACTTATAATAAAAAAAGATCAGGATTTAAACAAAATAAACTAACTTATTACTTAGACAGATTCCGTATCTTATTATGTTCTTGCTTTCTTGCTTCTTGCTAATTTTATTAACATTGAGAACCAACTCTCGTTCTCATTAATATCTCATAAATAATTATTAAATATGTTTATTAAATATAGTGAATATTAATTATTACTTATATGTATAGATCATAACCATGAAACTTATCATGTAAATGTTTATATTTTTATTTTTATATATTCAATTTGTTGTAACCTGTGTAAACACTAACAGTTATCTATGCAACTGCTATATGTGAAAATCTGTAATTGGCTTTCTGTTTCCTTACTATTATTGTTACACCTGTATTTTTAGCTGTAGATTTTCCAGTAATAAATAAATAAATAAATAAAAAAACGGTGCCTTGTCTAGAAAAAATTACAAATAGACTATTCTTACCATGCTTACTTGACTTGCGTGTCATATTAAGACCTGCTTTTGTCAATTCTTCAACAAAATCAATATCTTACATTATACATATACTTGTTTTTTTGTGTTTTTGTTAAGATTGTGAAAAAGAACATCTCCGTGATTACTGTAACGTAAAAATACACGTTTTAACACCGCGCAAGTTGCAAACAGTAACACTGAGACATCGCTCAAGAAACAAGCGAAATGTTTAGTTTTAAGAGAATAATACCTATCCGGATTGATACAATTGTACTCATAAACAATAACTTAATAACCTTTTATACAATTTTTGACATAACTTTTATCACTTCTAAACTGATATTATTAGGTAAAATCAAACTTAATTTGGCAGCTTCTAAACTGATTAAAATATTATGACGGAATGAGGACTTATGCGGTGTTGTGCTGTGTTACAAATTTTAGAATAACACGCGCGCGCCTGCATCCAATGACATTCAAATCTCGGAATCGCCAAATTTCGACTTGCGCAGTGTTGTTTACTAGCTGAAGATATGGTGTTATGTCCGCCTCGTATACCACGATTGCACATGAAAGTACAAATAAACAAGCTTTTTATGATTTCGGGACTTATCGCGCACAGATAAATCAAAACAATATTTTGACTAACCTCAACTTTTCGGCCAAGTTGCATTGACCGAGGTCACGAAAAGACTCGGAATCTATTTTCAATTTCTTAAAATCAACGTTTCCAATTTAAAATTCGATTAAAATCCGGGATCCGCCGGATCCAATATCAGTACTGGATTTTCCTTTTTTCGATACTTATAATGGGCACCCACATACTTAGGTATTGTTACTCGTGAGTGATGGTGGTGAAATCTCTTTTGTTTTATTTTGCGATGTTGAATCTTCCAAAACGTTGGTTCAAGGTTGGATAAACTTATGGTTGAAAACCATTATAACATTCCGATTTTTTATTTATATGTTGGCATTACCTATGCCACGAGGACAAAAGCTTGTGCAATATCTTTACTCGCAACTTGTGTTCATCGATAATTCCGTGAATGTACGTAGTATAAAAATATATATTTCTTAACCGTGCAACTGAAGGTAAAAGAGCAATTGACAAGAACTTAAGTGTCGCGTCGATCAGTGAATGTTACGACACTGCAACGATCACAGCTACACGATTGCATTGCGTTTCCATCACAGTTATGAGTCAATCTCACGTCTAATAAAAACTGCTATACTGTAGATAAAGCACAGCTGTAGTGATCTGACTAAACCCTTATTTAATCATTAAATTATTACAAGTTTTTATTTAACTTGCCTTGTTAGTATGGATCTAATCTTGCAACTGAATACAGTTATCTCCAACCGATTGCGCTGAAATTTTGCAACACGTTTAGTTCGCATGACAATGCATGGTTAGCTTAGTGACGACATTCTAAATCCAATATGGCGTACTCCCAAAGATGGCGGACCAGTTATTTTTATGTACCCCCATGATATGGGTATCAAATGAAAGAGTTTGCTGAGAAGAATACAAAAATAAGAAATAAAAGGTTAGGTATTTAAAAGAAGATTTATTGTAATTAACAATGTTATCGTACATCGTTAGATTTTCAGGTGAGCAGTCACATTGGAGTTGTGGTGGCTGGGGAGTATCTGGCTCGCTTCTTGAGGACTGGATTGTGGGTTCATAGCCACATTATTTGTGCTGGGGAAATCCCCATGGAGTTCCTCTGCCCCGGGAAAGGGAGGAGGGGCATGCCAGTCTCTTACCGGCGAAAACCTCACGGTGTTCCTTCTCCTTGCCTATGGCTGGGAGTGAGGTGGCCGCTAGGCTTTAGGCCGCACCTCCGTCAGGTATAAGCCGTCATTTGGTTTGAAGGGCGTACATAGAGGCGCGCGCGAATACGCGCCGCCGCGTCTCTCTCCCTTCTCAGAGCCGTCGCTTCCAGAACCCAGCCTCATGGAAGACCGTACGGTATCAGTATCGTGGCTTCACAGCCATATACCAAAGCGACTTAAGCAATTCCGTACCTATATTGTACTTTCTTAGTTAACGTTATGTCACCTCTGATTAACGGTGAAGGCAAACATCGTGAGGAGACCTGGATCTCATAGTCTGAAATCACCAACTCGCAGTAAGCAAGCGTGGGGATCAATGCTTGTTCATTCTATGTACGAGAAGAGGCAATTTGCCTTGCAGTTGAAACAGGCTGAAATTACTATTATTCACATTGGCAACTGCATAAAATTAGTAAGTCCACATATGTTAAAAGAATAACCGGGGAATTTCTTGGCCGTTCTTCTCCATAGGAAATCAATAAGTATCTAAGTATATTGAATTTGGGAAATAACGTAGTAAATAAAGTCCGGTTATTTAGTCTGTCAGTTCACATAAAAACTTATTAACTTAAATATCTACGTTATTTTCGATCATTTTAAATATGGAACTTGCGTAAGTTATTCAAAGATATACGTACATAGATAGAGCCTGTTAAATTGAACAAAACTCCAGTTATAAAGACCTGTCATCCTAATGCGAGCATTACGTGTGATAAAAAGAGAAAGCACTAAACGTTCGCACACGTCTTGAAGCGTTGCGCGCCTATAGCTATATTTACCTGTAACCATCTGGTTAACACACGACGCCAACAGTTTTAACAGAAAGTGGATTGTTACTTTAGTACGAAACGGTGCTATTCGATTATTTTGCTGTAACCAATGCTCTATAGACATCTCTCTTTCATATGACGTTGCGCATGTGCTCGTAAGAGGTGGTAATAGATTTTTGTTTATGGTCAATACTATCCGTCTATAGATACTTGGTCTTAGGTTACATTACACTATGACCTGTAATCGGCCAGTGCTGATGTGTATTTATGTTGACAATCCCTGCTTACCAGTTAAGTGCGTAATGCAAGCATTTTGTAATGGTCACTTGCATCACAAGTCACGTCAGCGCAGTAACTACAGTTTCGCGACAGTGCAAGAAGGCAGAACGTACTTTAAATTATTATTATCTTTGCTGACGGCATCCCTGGGAATTTTTATTAAAAATATTGCCAAAGTAATTATTATAATATTGTAATTGTATTAGGACCTAATTTAAAACAAGTTTCAAGAATTTATGGCATTAAAGCAATCTGACACCACATTTTTACAATCAGCAGACTTGGGGGGGCCCCAAGGGTTGGTTGGGTTTGCTTGATAAACAAAATAATATCATCATAATATAATACTTTTAAAACGGACTACATAGCGTATATTATAGATTTATCGCGAAAACTAAAGACATTATTAAAATAATATCAATAACTTTTTTTCCAATACGATTAAAAAATATGAGGAACGTACAATTTTAAACAGTTTGATGGAATGTGATGATAAATGAAAGGTTTTACAGCCTTGTCAAATAAGCTTTAGAGATTTAATAACAAAAGGAACTTTCGAAATCATATTCAAGTACAAGTGTTACATGTTACAAATTTTTTATTTCCAATGAACTACGCAACGCCGCGAATTGACGGTCAGTTAGGTAAAACTATATTATAAATTTGCAATTATCATGCCCAGTATACATTATTTCAGCCACAAATGGGCGCGTTGGATTAGAAAGTAGTAGTTAAAACAATACTTAATTAGAGATTTCACTGCGGATTCAGTAGTAGTTTTGCTATTGTAGCAAACTGACTTATGAATCCGCAGTGAAAAGTAGCAATAACCATATGATATTAGAGATTTCACTGCTGATTGAGAAGTGAGTTTGCCAGTGAGTTCTTACAGAATAACACTGATGGTTCGATGTTATGGCTGTATTCGATTGCTGGACTTGTGCTATAAGAATAATGTAACCCGGGCTTTACAATTTTACATTACTTTGAATGTCACTATAACTATAACAGATATTTATCTATACAAATAAATAAAATTGAAGTGTCTGTTTGTAATGTCAAAATAACAGCTTTTTACTAAATGCATATGAAAGTTTAATACGGTACCTATAACAAAAAAACTTTTTTGTCTGTCAGTCTGTTTGTTCCGGGTAATCTCCGAAACGGCTGGACAGATTTTGACGGGACTCACTGGCAGATAGCTGATGTTATAAGCAATAACTTAGGCTACTTTTATTTTTTAAAAACAATTAGTGTTCCGCGCAAAAAAAAATACACCTTGAAATCAAATACATATATTCTATGTCAAGTGTCTATGTCGAAGTACTCTAAATTTCTTTTAAATTAAACGCGGGTGAAACCGCGGGTCCCAGCTAGTAATAATAATAACGATGTATTCTAACCGCAGATTCTAACGTAATGTTACGTGTGGTGTCCGACAATATTATTATATAGATGGCACTGTTGGTGCATTGGCTGATACAGTCGGCTACTGCGCCCGGGTCACGGGTTCGACTCCCGCACGAAACCCCCCAAGGAGCGTACAAAACACCCAAACCGGTCGTTGCGGTGATCTTTGATCTTTGGGGGAGGCCTGTGTCCAGCAGCGGACTTTATTCTACTGAAGTGATGATGAATACGATAACCAGTCCGTTTGTCAAGCGTGGTAATTCCCTAACGATCCGTCCTCGTAGCGGTATATGAGCAGCCTTTATTATTATTTACATAAATGCACCATCAACCTATCCAATATCTATATATATATATATAATCCAAAATCATTAGTTTTAAAAATTTGAAACTCATCCGTGTTTGTGTTAGTGAACATTTAACACAAATCCTTAATCCTAAATCCAAAGATTTTGGTTTAGATTGATTATTAATTTCAGCCGTTAGCCTATATCATCGGATAAAGAACTAGACTGTTAAGTGAATAGTTTAGATCACAAATTGTTAAATTCCAAAAACTACGCATCTGTGTTATAATTAGAAATTAGAAACTAGAGTAGAACTTCTGCGCAATTTTTGGTTTTCCGCGTGAGCGTATCGACCGACGGAATGACCTTGTTGGCGCATGCGCAGAAGCCGTCATGTGCCCTTCACTTCAGGTTGGTCATCGGCCAGGGTAGAACCTGCATCACGTAGCACAGAACGTTAAACCACTACTACCCAAGCTGACAAATGCAATGTCAAAATAATCTTATTAACAAAGGGCCAACATTTTACCATTTTGAAAAACAAGAAAGTTTAAATACCTACTAAAATTGACGATATATTCTAATGTGGCTCATTCACTCACTCACAGTCGTCCGAAACGGCTCGACCGATTTTAATGTTTTTTTTTGTTGTATTTGGTAGGTATGAGAATAGGTCTTAAAGGATTTTTCTACCTTCTACCCCCACCCCCCATTTTTTATCGCGATTTTAGTGCTCCAAATTTCACGCGTGCGAAGCCGCGGGCAAAAGCTAGTTATTTACTGAAATTCTACTTTGTGTAATATTTTACTTTTTTTTATCAATAAATACATATTTTATATAGTGTTGTTATGTTTTATTAAAAAAACACTGTTTTGGAAATGGATGACATGGGATAATAAAATACTACACTGGAATTCGAAGAACATTTTGAGTCTCTATGTTAATTGTAATCGAAGGCCGTCGTAACTCCATGTGATAGATATGTGCATAATGTCAGTTAGTAAATTACAAGTTTGTAATGTTTGTAAAGGTAATAACTTTGCTGTGATCGGATAATCCGTGTGGTGTCCGGATTAAGAATATAGCACCACTCCATCTCCTCCCGTGGATGTCGTAAAAGGCGACTAAGGGAATCTAAACCAGAGGGATGGGCAGCAGCATCCCTTCTGTGAAATGGTAGCCATACTGCGCTCACCAACCCGCCTGCCAAGCGTGGTGAGTATTGGCAAATACCCCCCAAAATGATGACACAGTTGTGAAAATCTATGGGGGAGGTCTTTGTTCAGCAGTGGACGTATAAATGGCCGATATGATGATGATGATGATCGTATATATATTTTTTGTTATCCATTGTGTTGCTGTTAATTTCAGTGACGCAACCACAAAAGGCGCGGGGCGGTGCGGCGCGGCGTCTTGAAGATTTAGCAGATTGAGGTTTTTTGCTAATTGTGCGCACTTTATGATCTTTTATCCTCTTTTGTTATGTATATCGCTTTGGTTATAAAGAAACAGCTTTGCTTTGATTATAAATAAACTACAAACTTTGCGATGCCCCATCCGGGCAATAAACTAAGAGTGCCCCCTAGCTGGACTCTAGCATCAACTTACGGCGTTGCTGGGGTAGATATAAGCTACGAACACTACGCTGGTATAGGTTATGATGAGTCGAATGCACACAACTTTGATCTTCGAGCGGTTTGATAAATGTTAATAGCCGTGTCGTCGGCAAGAAGGCATTCCTTGATGTCACTGGTGTACCTATAGCGTACATAGCAGTGGAGAGAGTGGTAGAGTAGGGTAACAGCACGTATACGTGATCCCTCTATTTTTTTTTAAATCGTTGTCCCACACTACGATTTCTACTGTCGTGGGTGCGTTTACAGACATGAATTCCACATACAATACACCCAGACTCAGAACAACTATCCGCAGATCATACAAATATTTGTTCCGTGCGGGAATCGAACCCACGACCCGGTGCGCTGCAGCCGACTGTATCAGCCACTGCACTAACCGTTGCCGTTGGATGATGTATGGATGATGTTCGAAAACTACGATCCGCCAGATGCTGAACCTTGTCGTAGGCTTTGGCCACATCGAAGAAGAGCATTCCCGTTATCATTTTGCGCTCGAAAACGGCGCTGATGTATTCAATTATGCAGTTAAATTGTTGGACGCAAGTGTACGGTTCAAAAATCGTATAGAAATAGATAGGCTAAAATAGGACTGGCCGGTGTCCGTAACCACTTGCAGGACCATTATATAAGTTATACATTTCTTACAATAACAAATATTTAGAGCTCCATTAGTGCTTAGAAATCAGATTTTATGCACAAGACTGGGCAGGCAATTTGTTCGAGGTCGCCGGTCACCGAGGCAGGACGCCAAGGCGCAATGACTCGGACGCTTTAACAAAGGACTGGCTGATAAAGGCACAATATAGAATATGTTTGAAAGGAAATGGACAACACCTTTGCTCACATCAATTAATGTCATTGGCCGAGATGAATAAAATACTGACAAAAAAATTGCGCCATCAGCTGCAAAAGAGATTCGTGTTTATGTTGCTTTACGTGCAAATACAAACAATAATCAAAGAATTACCTGGAATTATTCGCAACTATGGCAATAATAAACCAGACGTATTAAACCTTGTTAATATTTTGCTAGTTCTATAATGTTCCATCTGTACAAATAAATAAAATTGAAATGTCTGTTTGTAATGTCAAAATAACAGCTTGTTACTAAATGCATATGGATTTTTTAGAATTTTTTTCATTTTTGAGAAATATTTTATGAATATGTAAAGATTTATTCATCTAAATACCGTACGACGTTGCCTTAAACTTGACATTGGCGAAATTGTGGAAGATAACCTACAGAAGCCATAATCTAAGAGAAGAAGAAGAAGAAATGCATATGAAAGTACTTACTTAAGTAATACGGTGCTTAGAACAACTAAATAATTTGGCGGCTAGACCGATTTTGACGGGACTTTCACTGGCAGATGGCTGATGTTATAAGGAGTAACTATTTTTATAATTAATGTGCTGCGCAAATCCAATATAAGTATATAATCTACCGTGTGGTGCCGGCTACGAATAGCACCAACCCATCTCAACCCGTGGGTGTCGCAAAAGCCAACTAAGGGATTAGAAGGAGGATGGGCAGCAGCGTCCTTCGAATACATTAACTACTCAACTGCGATCGCCAACCCGCCTGCCAAGCGTGGCGATTATGGCAAAACCCCCCAATGAGCACACAACACACCGATATCGGTCGTTGTGGTGATCTTTGAGGGAGGCCTGTGTTCCAGCAGTGGACTTAATTCGGCCGAAATGAATGAATCTATGTCAATTATCTATGCCAAAGTACCCTAAATTATAAAATAAAATCTGATTTCTTTCAAATTAAATGGCGGGTGACACCGCGGGGCCCAGCTAGTAGTAATTAAAATATAATGGAATTTTCAAATCCAGATAAGAATGAATTAATCTGCTTACGTGCGGTACCTAGATAAGTATCTCCATAAATGTAATCAAGAATTATAATAAGTCAAGAGTTTTATCAAAATATTAAAATTATCGTTTAGTTATTACTGTAAGATTCTTTGGAGGCAATAATATGTACATAATTGCTGTAGGTAAAAACAAGTGCTTATAAAAGGAAAGGCTATACAGGTGTCCAGTAAATAGCACGACATACTGCAGGGGGTGAAAGCTTGGGTCAATACCTACCAAAAAACACAGTATATGTTCAGCAAAATCTTACGGATTTACAGTAGTAAAAAAAACAGGTGTCGTAAAAGTCGACTAAGGGATTAGCCGGAGGATGGGCAGCAGCGCCCTTCGAGTACATTAACAACTTAACTGCGATCGCAAACCAGCCTGCAGTGTTGCCACCTCATAAAAAATAAAGTCACTAGATCAACACACAAAAGTCACCAGATTGGGCTAAATTCGAAGCGAAAGTCACCAGAAATTCCAAAAATATATTTTAGTAGAAACAATATCGTAATTCCATCTATAGAAGTATTGACAGTACTGGAGAGACTACTCAAGCGGCAGTACATGTTCAAATTGCCATGTGGCTCCAGTCACGGTTAGGGCTACCCCATCTCATGCCGTGGGTGTCGTAGAAGACGACTAAGGGAGTTTAAAACCCGGTGTGTACCATTATTATCAGGCACTTTGAGTTGTCCGCAGGTGACGGATAAACAACCGACTACTACTACCATACCCAACGAGGGTTAGTGTCAGGCAGGACGACTGTAAAACCCTTTTGCAATATAAATAACACTAATTTCGCCAACCCCAAGGAACTTGTGACAGCAAGGCAGGTAGAAGAAAAATCATTGTTCAAATATTGTTACGTAATACTAATAACAATAAACGCTGTGACTCCATACCACTTTTTATTGTGTACCAAACATTAAAATATGTCAAAAACCAGATTTTGTATTACATTTGGTTGTAATAATTATATTGTAACGTCAAAACAAGAATATAAATAGTAATTAATATTCTATAGGAACTTTTAGGATGGATGAAGAAGTCACAAATATCGCCAGAAGTCGCTAAAAACAAAAAATCGCTAAACGACAGAAATAAATCGCCAAAAGGAGTTAAAAGTCACCAGATCTAGTGACAAAATCGCTAAGGTGGCAACACTGCCAGCCTGCCAAGCGTGGCGATTATGGCAAAACCTCCCAACGAGCACACAACACAACACACTGTTATCAGTCGTTGTGGTGATCTTTGAGGGAGGCCAGTGTCCAGCAGTGGACTTTATTAGGCCGAAATAATAATAAAATAAAAATGATATAAGGTATTGAGTGCAACGTATCTTCGGACGTTCACTCTGATTCCCCTAGTGTGTTACGCGTTACCATACCTAAGCGAAGTTGCTTTTGTTTTGCTTGCATCTTGCGTGTTCGAACCTTTTACGTAGCCGCTTCGTAAAATGATAAGTTGTTTTGTTCATAACTACATATTTAGGTATAATATCGCTTCTTGTATCTCTAAATACATTATTATGAGATAATGTATGTGTTTTAATAAATTAGATTAGGCGGGACAAGTAGTAGGAGACTTCAATTACTGATTCCGGTCACAACGATACTGACACAATAAATTTAAAGCAGTAGAACACAAACAATTAACCACATAACAATGCGAATAGTTGAATTTTAACTACACATACATTTTGTTTACCTAGCGCATAGGTAAACAAATACGGTACATCACATATTAATGACTAAGTAACATAAATACCTTCATCAACGCGAATCGCTGATCATCATCAATTCCCACGACAGCATTGGAAGATGGCGCCATTTTTTCAACAGATACGAATTCAATATCGATGCTTGTTCGATTTTTAAGATTAATTATTGATAATAATAAACAGTGTAACACTCGCGAGCGCGCGCGAACAAGTGAGACGTTAGTGACTCGCTAGTCGCTGACTCGCCGACAAATCGAAATCAAAAGGTTTAAATTAGTAAACTTAGCCGTCGTGGTAGGGACGATTGACTTGCGGGCCGGCAGGCACGTAGTAGGTATGCTGTGCAAGCGCATTTGATTTGTTTCGATATATAGGTACATACAATTAAGTGATAACTCTTCCAAGCAAGGACCGATCCAGAGGGGGGGGGGGGGGAGGGGGGGGGGGGGCATGGCGGTCATTGATCCCCCGGGCCTAGGCCAACCACGTTTAATATTACTAATATAATTGATAAAAATAAATTAAATAATAACTATACCTATACATATTTTGTTTTTTTTATTATTGGATTGCATTGACGTCTATCTCACCTGATGTTAGGTTGCTTGAATTATATTGTGAAAAAAAGTTATTATAAACGCCGAAACCTTAATACGAAGATCTAGATGACATAATAGTAGTTTAGTCTGACCTCCAAGACAGGTACTTCCTAGTTTGGGGGTCAGCAAATCCTAGTTAGCGTGATTTAAAAATTGCCTTATAAGTATATTTAGTTTAAATTCAGTTTAGAAAATATTGTATGGCCTTTTAAAATAAATTATTATCTATATGTTTCTCTCTTCTCACTCACAAACTGCCCTGCGCTCTGTAAGCTACTTAATATACTTTTTTTTATATCAGAAGGTAGGAAGAAATCGAGCAGCTACTTTTTATATAATGTAAAATATACATTGAAAACGAATGATTTAGGAATACTAGTTTACACTGTGTGAGTGTACAATAAGAGTAATTTTTTTTAGGTACTATAAATACATTTAGTTATTCTGTATAATGTGATGGCAGTGCGGTCATGCTAGGAAGCATCCTCCTGGCACGTCCAAGTTAAATACATTATAACTCAGGAACCATAAGAGTACAAATTTCTTAAGGCATGGTACAATTAAGTACATTTAAATTGAAGAATTAGTACCACAACAAAACAATAAACTCATATGTGGTTGTGCTAAAAAGCATCACACGTTTTATATTAATAAAATATTTTGGTTTTTATCTTATCTAAACATACACTCTGAATGATTCCCAGCTATGCACAAAATAAAAAGTGCCTGTATAAATTAATCAAAATATATTTATTATCCTTAATCAGTTACATCTATTAAAATCAACACATGATTTGAGCCAGATCTCAGATCCTTCAGTGTTCATTTGTAACAACACAAGCTAATGCCACGCAGGTGTTGCAATGCTGCTTTTATTTCTACATCAGAAACATTCATCCAAGTGCCAACAACAACTGTACAAGGTTTCAACTCAATCAGATGACTGGTATAGAAGTGCATAGAGGACAAGTCATTATTTATTTCATAACAGTAAACACTACACCACCTCTCTCAGGTTCTTCATCATGCACCTCCATATCACTGCCTTCAACATCCGATGCATTTGAATCATCACTATCGACCTCTCTGTATTTTCCAAAAGTTGTTCTATCTGCTGGCAATTCAGCCATCTTGATTCCTGTGCAAGTCAACAATTTCTCAGCTGCATGCTGTGCTTCTATTTCTTTTAAGTGTGTATTATATTCCTTTTGTAGGGTCAAGGATTCTTCAATAGTGAGAATTTTGGCAGGACCGTGAACACTTGGTGGAGGTGTTGCAGCCGTTACCTCCCAATGTTTATGCTTTTTCCTATGTATCTCTTTTTCTGGATTATGTGAGTCAGATATTGTGGTCTTGTATGGTTTGAACTGGCTTGTAGGTTTTGCCTTTGATTTAACCTCAGTTTTATCAACTATGTACTTAACATGGGGTAACTCACCTATTTTTAACAAGTCTTCAGTAGTTATCAGCGATTTTTCAGGGGGTAACACATTAAGATGTTTCTTTTGAGCTGCGGTTTGACTAAGGATATGTAAAACATCCTCTGGTTCACTGTCATCATCAGAGTCCAGGTATGCAACTCCTTTGCCTTCAATCTTGCCTACCCATTCAACTTCTTGGACTGAATTCTTGTCCACGCAACTCAGTTGCAAGTTATCAAACATACGACAAGCCTGCTCCTCATCCTGTTTAACTTTCAAGACACTCACAATTTTATCATACAAAGTTTGGATCTTCGCGCCCTTATCACCTAGTTTGGACATAAAATTCTTATTTTTTAACAGTTTAAGTTGCCTGTCTCGTAACTCGCAAAGTTCAGGAAAGGATTTCGATGAAAAGTCAATGATCTTTCCATCTACTTCATTTTTTATTGGGGGTGGTAATATACCCGGAATCTTTTTATTTCCTTTCTTCATAGTTCACAATAGTTATTTTATTTGTTAACTCAAGAGTGATCATGATGAGTCGTAATGTTTCGTTTATTATTTTTTTAATTCTTCTTCTTCTGTCATATTACGGCTTCTATAGAGTACCTTAATTTTTTATTTTCGTCTAGGGATGTTCGATAAACATCGTTGTTAAGTAAAGATGGGCTAGTGTTATAATTTTTCAATGAATTATACTGCTGTGTTATATTTTTTAAACTGTTGTTTTAAAGTGTTATAATATTTATTAAAATGTTATTTGAAATAATGTTATATCTTAGAGTGTTATAACTTATATGCGTCGTTGTATTATAAATAAAGTGTTGTTTATTATAATTAAAATGAGTTGTATTTTATTTTTGGTTAAAGCGTTGTTTGTTATAATTATAATGAGTTGTATGTTATTTAGTGTTACATTGTATTGAAAGAGTTGTATTACATTATAAAAGTTAATATTACGGTTTGATTTTATTTAGTCTTTTGAGTTGTATTTGGTACAAAATAAGTTGTGTTCATATCTAGAACACTTAAATCATTTACACTTTACACTAGACCTATATTTACACCCGGAGGATGGGCTGCAGCGTCCTTCGAATACATTAGCAGCTCAACTGCGATCGCCAACCCGCCTGCCAAGCGTGGTGATTATGGCAAAACCCCCCAATGAGCATACAACATACCGATGTCGGTCGTTGTGGTGATCTTTGAGGGAGGCCTTTGTCCAGCAGTGGACTTTGTTCGGCCGAAATGATGATATTTACACCTTATAGCATACGTAATCGAACTACGATGATGATGATGATGAAAACGAAATTAAAATATTTACTAAACTAAACTACCTACTTGTTCCAAAATTTTGCAAAACCTAAACATTATGTAGTTTGTCGGTAGCAACTGCAAATAAATATTCGCAATTTAAAACCAACGAAATATGTTCGGTGCAATGAACTAAAAACTAACTACTGTTAAAATGTAATTCTTGGAGTTCATTATAAATTAATCATGCTATCTCATTATTTTTGGTTGTAGCAAGTCAAAGTAGCTCTTATTTCTAAGTAAAGAGTGCTCATTTAACCTTGAATAAGTAAAACAACCGCCATCTATTATAAGTTAGATTGAATTACTTAGTTCTTCGATATCGTACGTACATGTACTGTGATCTAAACGAAGCTAGATGGCGCTGTAACCAAAATATCGAAATTAAAATTAAAACAATGGCTATAATATATATTATAACAGTCTTGTTAAATTTCTAATAATTTGTTATACTGCTATAAAAATATATTTGAATATTTAATGTGTTATGTGTTATACGCCCAACTTTATTGTTAAGCGGAAAAACATCGATATATCGATGATACGAGAATAAAATCGAACATCGATATGTTCATATTCCACTACAGTCGAATTCCAATAAGTACTCACCCAATAAATAGCCGCTTCCCCTCAATTTTCACCTCCACTATGAGCTACGCTGTCACTCACCCAATGCTAAACATTTGTATTTTCATACGTGTGTACACATCCTTTATTTATGTGTATGTATGCATGAGCATGCGTTATATAAAGCTTACTATTTAAAGGAGAAGGGTCGTTTTGTAAGCGAGTGCTAGTTGGGATTCGCCTGTAGCTAACTTATAAAAAAATTGGAAGGAAATTAACTATCAAACATTTGTGCTCTGGAGCGACTTCAACAGCTTTGGAAAGGTTTTTTTCTATAGCTGGTCAACAGCTGTATCAACAAAGGAACAGTAAAAAAGGAAAACTTCTGCAAAGTATTTTTTTCGCAGTGTGTCAAAAACATTGTTAAACATTCAGGTTTTTAACTGATTTGTTGCATAATGAATACATATAATAAATAAAATAATAGGGATGGCTGATATTCATCGATGTTAACTGCTTGCAGCGCTTTGAGTACGTCGTTTTAGATACACATCTATGTTTAGCAGGAAATCATTGTTCGTACATCGATGTTAATTCCTCCAAAACATCGTACATCGATATAAGAGTAATATCGGAACATCAATATATCCATATTCAACTACATTCGAATTCCAATAAGTAGTCACCTCCCCTCAATTTTCATCTCAACTAAAGAGGATACCATATGGAATTCGACTATAGATAATGGAAAATATTAAAATTTTGTCGACATCTGTACAACAAAGAAACTGATGATATGGAATTCTACTGCCAAAGTTTTTTATTTGCAGGCTGTATCCAAAAGTACTGTTAATAGTTATATAATACCCCTATTTTCGTCTCCATTATTTCTACGAAGCATGATCGAATGGAACGAAAGAATGATGGATGATGATAATAGGGATGATCGATATTCATTGATGTTCGATAAACATCGAAGTTAACCGGAAAAACATCAATGTTTTACATCGATGTTAAGCGGCGAGACATTTAGTGTTGAGTAGGACACGATTTAAAAATGAGTTTGTAAGAGTAGCCTCTTTTTTGTACCGAGCCAGTACAATGTTCCACTTCAAATGAGGCGAGGCGTCATGACAGTAGTTAGACAGTAGTCGACTGTAGTTAATTTATTAAAAGTTTGGATGAAAGTAACTACCAAACAATTGTGCACGACAGCTTCAGAAAGGCTTTTCCTGAAGCTGGCTAACAGCTTTATTTACAAAGAAACAGATTAAAAGGAAACCTTCTGTCAAAGTATTATTTTGCAGGGTGTGCCCATAAATATTGAATTTTAGGTTATTTTCAAATTTGTTGCTTACTGAATAGGGATGGCGATCTGTGATCGATTAATTGAAGAAATCAACCTAGACTGTTTGGACTTTGAACTATTATACCCCAGCTACACACTCGACGGATGGTGTGGGAAGTAGCGAGGGAATGAGGCAGGGAAGTAGTGTAGCTACGTTACTCGTCATGCCGCTCGTCATGCTCCTCGCCATGCCCACCGCTCCCTATTTTGTCGGTTTTCTGTGCGCGAGTCAAAGGGCCGGCAGCATGAACACGAGTGACCGGCTACACACTCGCGCGAGAGCTCAGTCTGCATCGAGCGCTCGTACTGGGATGACATATGTTTTTGTAGGTTAGCAGTCATACGCCGATCGATGGAACCTCTTATGAAAAAGTATTAAAATTTATTGAGTATTAGCTGCTGACCCAGCAATTTGGGAACCAAAAATTAAGCATCAATTAAAACAGAGGATAATTAATCTACGTACGACTCCTGATTGTAAAAAATTTACTGTTATATAGATATACCAAATTATTTATATAATTTGCTACGGTTATTGTTATGATTTTGTTTTTATTGTAAGTAATCTAAGTGAGTGTACAGTACAACACGTACATTTACAACTCAACTGCAATCGCCAACCCGCCTGCCAAGCTTGGTGATTATTATATTTATTTATTTTACAAGCTTACGGACACGAAACTTTGCATAATTATACGTTTCATTTTGTTAGCTAAACATTATCTTTACCATGAATTGATGCTGCAGCCAGCATTGTCTCCTCATGAGGGCACTCCTCAACGGTTAGTGGCATGGACATCAACTTTTGCATATACGTTTAATTTAGATAACTAAACATGCTCTTCGCCATAAACTGATGCTGCAGCCAGGATTGTCTCCTCACGAGGGCTCTCCTCAATGGTCAGTGGCATGGACATCAACTTTCGCATATACGTTTAATTTAGATAACTAAACATGCTCTCCGCCATAAACTGATGCTGCAGCCAGGATTGTCTCCTCATGAGGGCACTCTTCAACGGTTAGCAGTACGGACACGATAGTTTGCATATACGTTTAATGTTGATAGTTAAACATGATCTCTATCATGAACTGATGCTGCAACCAGGATTGTCTCCTCATGAGGGCACTCCTCAACGGTTAGCAGTACGGACACGATACTTTGCATATACGTTTAATTTTGATATTTAAACACGATCTCTATCATGAACTGATGCTGCAACCAGGATTGTCTCCTCATGAAGACACTCCTCAACGGTTAGTAGCATGGACATGAAACTTTGCAAGTTTGTTCAGTTCTGATGACAATACACTAAAATGACAGAAATAACTTGATGCTGTAGCCAGGATTGTCTCCTCATGAGGACGCTCCTCAACGGTTAGTAGCACGGATATTAAATTTTACAATACTTGCTGCAGCATCAGTTTATAGACGAGATCATGTTTAGCTATCAAATTTAAACGAATATGTAAAATTTAATATCCGTGCTACTAACCGCTGAGGAGTGTTCTCATGAGGAGACAATCCTGGCTGCAGTATCAAGTTATTTCTGTCATTTTAGTGTATTTTCATCAGAAGCGAATGAAATTGCAAAATTTCATATCCGTGATACAAACTGTTGAGGAGTGTCCTCATGAGGAGACAATCCTGGCTACAGCATCAAGTTATTTCTGTCATTTTAGTACATTGTCATCAGAACTGAACAAACTTGCAAAGTTTCATGTCCATGCTACTAACCGTTGAGGAGTGTCTTCATAAAGGAGACAATACTTGCTGCAGCATCAGTTTATAGACGAGATCATGTTTAGCTATCAAATTTAAACGAATATGCAAAAGTTGATGTCCATGCTACTAGCCGTTGAGGAGTGTCCTCATGAGGAGACAATCCTGTCTGCAACATCAAGTTATTTGAATCATTTTAGTGTATTGTGGTAACTGAAGAAGCATGCAACATTTCAAAGTCCTAAGTTTTATAGGAAAAGGTTCAAATTTGGCTTGGAAGTTTTGACCTAAACAAACTAACATACATTGTAACTAAATTAAAAACTTTTAATGTTTTGGTGCCGGCTCAGAATGCCACCACCCCATCTCCTCCCATGGGTGTCGTAAAAGTCGACTAAGGGATTAGCCGGAGGATGGGCAGCAGCGTCCTTCGAGTACATTAACAACTCAACTGCGATTGCCAACCCGTCTGCCAAGCGTGGCGATTATGGCAAAACCCCCCAATGAGCCCACAACACATCCATATCGGGCGTTGTGGATATCTTTGGGGGAGGCCTGTGTCCAGCAGTGGACTTCATTCGGCCGAAATGAATGTTTTTAAAAATATTCTTACTACTAATTTATTATTATGTACTTGTATATGGGAATCTCCTAATTAACCCCCTTAGGGCGATTAATGATATTGTTTCGTTTGAATTATTTAATATAATTTGCTATGCTATAAAGGCAAATCACGCACGTTGACCTCCACTGCCGAGAGGCGAACGCCAAATGCGGCGCGTGGCGAGTAGAGCAGCGTGTGGCTGCCTAGGGCAACATCGCGGCATGGCGATGAGCAGAGCGAGGAGCAGTGCGAGGAGCATCGTGTAGCCGCGGCATTAGAAGTTGAATGCTGCGAATCGTGCGAGAGGGTGTAGACCTTTTTGTCGTTTAGTCGCACTCTTTTACATACTTGAATATTCGGCGACACATCAAGCTATACAAAACCTGTTTAGTTTGAGCGCGCGGCACGCCCCACAATGCGGTGATCTATCCATAATACACATATAGGTACGTATATACGTATATAATTTGTGAGCAAGTTTAGCTAGTCTCGAATACATTATTATTGTCTATATGCGCTGCGCCTGAGCGCCAATAGATCTATTATTATTTATTATGAATGATTATAAATTAATAGAATTAGCAAAAACGATGACTATTAAGGAAATCTAGCTAGAGGATTTAAATTTAAATTTAAAAAAAACAGCCTTTTGCTGTCCCACAGCTGGGCACGGGCCTTTTCTCAGGATGAGAAAGTTTACGCCTTAGTCCACCACACTGGCCTAGTGTGGTTAGGCAGACTATATACACCATTGAAAACACTATTGGAGCCCTCTCAGTTATGCAGCTTTCCTCACGATGTTTTCCTTGACCGTAAACGTAAATGATAATCGAATTCTGATCCGCACATGAATCCGAAAAGTCTGTGGGGGCGGGCGGGGATTAACACAGACCCTCAAAGTCAAAGTCAAGTCCTCCTCTGTGGAAGGTAAGGGTTCAACTACTATCACTGCTAAATATATTAACAATTATAAATGCGAATGTGTTTCTGTCTGTCTGTTTGTTACTTTGTCGCGGCTAAAGCCCTGAACCGATTTTGATGCATTTTGTATGGGGTAGCTTGAACCCCGTGGAAGGACATAGGCATAATAATCATCCCCTAAAGAGATTAAATGGGGTGTTGGAGTTTGTAAATTCTTACTTCTAAGGGACATCGCGGACAAAACGCTAGTTATTGATTAAATAGAATAACTACTTAATTAATTAAGTTCCAACAACTCAACTGTGATCGCTAACCCGCCAGCCAAGCGTGGCGATTATAATAAATCCCCTCAATGAGCACATAACATGCCCAGACCGGTCGTTAAGGCGATCTTTGGGGAGGCTTATGTCTAGCAGTGGACATTATTTGGCTGAAATGACGAGACAACGCAGATAGCTAAGGATCTAGATAGAAAGTGTTATGAGCATCAAATACGGGCGACTACACTTTTATGTGTGTTAGATGTTATAAGACCTGCATTGCGTAATCACATCAGAGCTAGCATCAGAGCAATGTGTCTGCGTGATTTTGCACAGACATTGGAAGCTTGGGAACATATTCCCAATGGAAATAGATTAATGATATTAAAATATTCAACAACTTCTGTCAAATATATCTGTTTGAAACATTAATTCAGCAAAACTACAGAACTGATTAGAGATAGTTTGGATTGGGTATTGGCTAAAGGCCTATTCAGATATAAGCGATATTAGCTACCACTGTGGGTGGCAAAAGTACCGAGTGGTATTCCGCTGGGTAGGTATTTGTATTTTGGATAGGTATTTGTATTCTGGATAGGTATTTGTATTCCGGGTAGGTATTTAGGTACCGCTCGGAATTTTTAGCGGTATCGTCGAAAATTGCTTATGTCTGAATAGAATAGTCCTTTATGCATGTTGCCCAAGCTAGTCACTAATTGCATTTATAAACGTGCCTTCGAAATAACCGGACAGGAAATGGAATCAGTCGGTTTAAATTGAATTAACTATCCAAAATAGTTTAATTCACAAAGCCACACGGGGACCACGCTGGTCACGTAAGTATAGAAAATTGTCTCATTATTTAACGCTTGAAATAACTAACAAAATCTAAACACACCTACATGTGTAGCTTAGGAGCCAATCATAATTAAAAATCTAAATCAACAGTGAACATAATAACAACACAGTTGAAATTAATGTGAGCATTTAAAAAAATACAATATATTTAATCATATTCATCTAATGACAGCCTTGACAAAATCAAGTATGACAAATAAAACTTGACAACTAATTGGAGTGAGAAATGTCTTCACGCTTTTATGTAATATACTGAAACGCCACTTAATATTAAGTCCGAGAAACCCGTTTCGGTAGGAAACCGGGTGGCTCAAATAGTTAAAGCGGGACTTAATATTAAGTGGCGTTTCAGTATTCGGGCGTTAGTTAGATAATTGTATTTATGACTTCCAAAAGACAGACCGTAAGCTGAATCAACTTAAAAATAATGTTAAGTATTAACAACCAAATAATACTATATAACAAGAGCAGTGATGGCATAGTGGTTTAATATTTATTTTTTTACTTGTCTTATTTAAGTATACTTTGAATACTCACATGTATTGTAAGACTGACCGACTTTGTTCAAGTCAGACATTTAATCAAATGACCTACATCTTGTTTTTGTTTTTTAAGTACCAAATCAATAATTACGAAATTAGAGAATCCTCATTTAAAAGCAGCTAATGATAATAATAAAACCCCTCTGGGCAGTCGTTATCTCACCATGGGATAAGGTAATCCTGGAGGGCAGATTAAAGTAGCTGCTTGATTTCTTCCTACCTTTTGATTAAAAAAAGTATATCATAAGAAAAAAAAGTATATTAAGTAGCTTACAGAACGCAGGGCAGTTTGTGGTGAGCTGAATGTGTCGTGAAAAAATAAATAAAAAATATGTCGGCAACGTCGTACGGTTCAATTGTTTCCGACAAATTCTATTTGGAAAATATATTTAAGGATAGTCCTAAGTAAAGAACAGACGACTCCTTCATCCATACGTGTTGTAAACACCGATTAAGGGTTGATATCAAGAGGATGAACTGAGAACAAACACTGAAACAGTGTATAAAGTTGCTCTGAAAGACTATACTACTATACACTATATATACTATACTAATACTAATCCAAAGCGATACGGGAGAATAAGGCTTCCCTCATACTGATTTTCTACATTTGCATGTGTATGTATAGGCTCGTCATTCATCAGTCTTCATTCAGCACTCATCAGTCACTGAGAATGGAAGAAATTAATAACGTCAGACCAGGCAGTATGGTCAATGACGGCACGGTTGGTGCAGTGGCTGATACAGTCGGCAGCTGTGCACCGGGTCGTGGGTTCGATTCCCGAACGGAACAAATATTTGTACGATCTGCAGGTAGTTGTTCCGGGTCTGGGTGTATTGTATGAGGAATTTGTGTTTGTTGTCTCATGTGTGTGTGCTAGTGTGGAAATTACTTCAACACTACTGCTATCTACATAAGCCAAAAATCATAATCCAAGAGAAGATGTTTTTTTTTTCATACGTCCATTTGGGCATGCTATAGTAAAAAAATAATTGAAGTAATGTCCACAAAAAACATCAGTCAGACGGGTCGTACTCGTAAAATCCAGGGCTCCCAAGTGCGTCCACCTTAAGATATCAGCGCCAAAAACCTGGGTTCGTAATACTTCCAAGTCTTTTCCTTCTGCATAGAAAAGTGATCCGTAAACCATAGTTATAAGGATCAAATTCACGAATTCAAAAAATTTAATGCTTCCATGCCTGGAACGTAAAAATACTTACATAGGAAATTGAACAATCGCGTATGCAAGAAATATACTTCCAAGCCTTGAACGTAAAAATACTTGCATAGGAAATTGATCCCAGCCCCTAATATAAATAAGGAGCACAGTAACAGTTTTTACAAAAGACCCAGCACGGACGAAGTGTGCCGAACCCACGTTGTGACTTCACGCGAACGAGCACGTAGTAAGCGAGTAGCCGAGTAAAATACTTTCAAGTCTTTTGAGTCTTACAGGTGCGCGTACTTGAAAGTAAATACCTGGGGGCCTAAAAAGGCCGCTTTAGGTGAATTATAATATGAATTACATTAGAAATCACAAAATGGTCTCGCTAATAGTCAGTTATGATTAAGTGACCATTTTGTGATTTAAAATGTGCATCGTATTGAGATCATTATTATGCCTTATAAATAAAACCTAATACGGTCTTTTTAGGCCTTCTGGACCATTTGGTGATATTTAATCTGATTCATATTATGATTCTGCTAAAGCGGTCTTTTTAGGCCCCCTGGTCGCGTAAATACGCATCTTCCCTACCCTACAGTCCAGACCATAGATAATAACTAATATAGGTACTGTTGACCATACTGTCAAAAGTCAAACATGTCATTGTCACTCAAATAAATAATCATAATTCTGGCTTCTGGCTAATTCTTCAATAATAATTCCAGATTTTGTAGCACTGAAAAAATATGTAATGCTTAAAAATGATGATAAAACTTCTATCGTTTAGTGCCTACTAATTGATGTGTTGCTGTTGATTTCGGATTAAATGAGTATACTGATCGACTGATCATGGAGGACGCTACGGTATGCTGACAAAATATTTTTGTTGTATTGATTTCGTAGGTTTTATATTTCAGCTTTCTTTGTTTATGTAATTTAAAAGGTTTGTTTGCGTAAATGGCGTATGGTACATGAATATATAACTTCTATGTTTTTTACAGGTGCCTTTACATTTAGAGCCTTTTCAGCATTGCGAAGTGTCTGACAAGAGAATTTGGATCGGTAATCTAGATACCAGAGTTAATGAGTATGATTATTTTATCTTTTAAATTACAGTTTAAAGCTTGACTTGTGAACTAAAATACTTAAGATAGTGAGTATTCTCTGTAAAACGAGAATTTAAATCACATTAGAGATTTTTTTAAGCTCTAAATTACTTAATATATTTGAAGACATGTTATGCATTACAACACAAACCTTGCATTTATTTCTAAACATTCTACATATTTTTAATAAATTACCTTTTCTCATTACCGGTATCAACTACTGAAAATGGTCCGTGTGTATGGAAACATCGAGAAGTTTGATATGCTGTTTCATCGAAGTGGTCCCTGTGTGGGACAACCACGGGGCTTTGCCTTTGTTACCTACAAGCTAAGGCAGGATGCTATCAAAGCTATGAACTCTTTGAATGGCCAGCTGCTTGGAACAAAAAGAATAAGTGTCAAATTGGCCAAGAACACAGTAAGTCAAAATCCTGCCGTTTATTTGCATTGTGAAACTCTCATAAATAACTCAGCATTAGGCTAAACATGTCTGTGTGGCATCCAGATTAAAAATATAGCACCACTATCACCTCCCGTGGATGTGGTTAAAAGTGACTAAGGAATTCTAGGAATGGGCGTTTCTTCTGTGGATAAATAGCCATACTGTGCTCACCAACCTGCCTGCCAAGCGTGGTGAGTTCGCCCCAAATTCCCCCCAAAATGACAACACACTCATGGAAATCTAGGAGGCAGGCAGTTGTCAGCAGTCTTCTTACAGTTGTCTTTTAGCTGATATGATAATGAGGCTAAACAACTATAATTAAGTCTAATGTGATCCTGCATTCAATCCATACATTAAATTATTTAGCTTCTAAATTTAAATTCATGTTGAGCACAAATCAACCAAGCCAGCCCTCTGCTAGACATTAAGCTTATCTATCTTGTTAAGCATGCAGCAGTATCATTATACTAGGCCAAACTTGGTTTATATATAAGGGTTAAATTTGCAGTGTTTAGTTTCAATACAAAATGTTCATACAGTACTGTGCCTGTTTTGTTGTACACTACCTATAATGATGTTTGTTTTATTGACAGGATGAACAAGAGAAACCCAAACCTGAACTAGGCATAGCTGCCCTAGCTGGTGCTAAACCAGAACTAAAACTGAGCAAAAAAACAGCTATCCAGTCCATTGAAGCTAAACTCAAAATGATGGAGAACATGAAAGCTGGAGATGACTTTGTCATCAACAAGCTGGCAGCAAATGAGGCGCCAGTCATCACCCAGTACCAAACAAAACAATATCAACCTCCAAACAAATCCATCAGTTCGTTTAGAAGAAGACATCCATACCACAAGAAGAGATAGATGTAAAACTATTTTGTAATGCCTTACTTTTATTATAGAGTGAAGTGGCGCTACTGTGAATTGCTAGGTTTAAGGTTATTATTAGGAATCTCAAGCTATTGTTTTAGTTATTTCAAATATGGTCTCATAATTTTAAAGTATTGCAAATTATTATAATTTCTTGTATTTAGCTGTGGCAGATCAAAATTTATTAAGTCAATAATTAAGTTCCATACATAACAGCATGCATGCAAGACCTCAGTTTAAAAAAAACATTGATTTACTTGATTATAGAATATTATTGCTCCATACATATAAAACCAGCCAAGTGCATGCAGGGCTCAAGGTAGGGTTCCATAGTCAGTATGGCTACCTATACAGAACTCTTATGAGTTTTTTTCAACCTGTTTCAGCCCAGACTCTTTAAACCCTTAAATTGACGGAACACTTAGAATTGAACTTTTCTTTTTACTACTAAAGAATAAGTTTATAAAATTAGTTGCAGTTGTATGCATTACAATTAAAATACTTTACTGTATACTTTTATTATTAATTTTGCATGGTGTGCAAAATTAATAATAAAACGAAATACAAACATAAGCACTCTGCTTCCAAATGGCAGTCTTATCGGCGACGGTCTAGGCGACGTCATAAAAAATGCCATATGTCATCTTCATAGCAGTAGCAGTCTGTGAGTATAATGGCTGTGACAGAGAATCAGACGGATAGGCAGACGGACGGTCGGACATGGCGAAACTATAAGGAATCCATTGACTGTGGAACCCGAAAAGCAGATGTTTTTATTTTCTCAACTGACTATGGGATAAAATACAATAATAGTTGAATACGATAGCGCGCAAGTCTTCAGCATGACATCTAAAAAACCTGCTACCACTAATCTACTACCGTGCAGGTACCAACGTAGATGTAGACGGTAATCATTCATCGCCATTATAAACCGCTCACAGCGATAAATAACAATCTAATAAACTGAACAATAAAATAAATCGATTGTTATTAGTAACAATAGCCATAGCCAGTTGCACTTACTGATCGATAAACGGTCGGCGAGGTTAAGCAACGATTGGCGTGGTCAGTCTATAGATGGGTGACCGTATACTAGTATTTGTACAGAGCGTCTCCGTGCTTCGGAGGGCACATAAAGTCGTCGGTCACGGTTGTTGTCATTTGACGGCAGTCGTAAAGCCAAGTCGGAGGCCATTGGGCAGCTTGAACAACTTTGACACAAGGTTGGCCACCAACCACACGAAAAGAAAGAAAGAGTAACATACAATGGCCCATCGCTAGTTCAGTGGCAAAGATGTTTGGTGGGGATTGTCCAGGTATTTTCTTTCAATATAATTTATAAATTATTGTTACACCGCGAACTACCTTTTTCGTTTTCGCTTACAAATCTGTCCATCCCAAGCTTGGCAGAAATCGCCGCGAGCGACAAGACCGCCCTTTGTACAACATGTTGTTGTGTATTGGATCTTATTTTTGTTATTTCTGGTGAATACTATTTACATCGTATTTTTTTGGTGGTTGGCGCAGTGGCTGGTACAGTCGGCAGCTGCGCTCCAGGTCGCGGGTTCGATTCCCGCACGGAACAAATATTTGTACGATCTGCAAGTAGTTGTTCCAGGTTTGGGTGTAGTGTGTGCATTGAGGTATAATGCACTATGTACAGAGTAGCTATTACAAACAAATAATAGCTCGCAACTTCATGACCGCGGGGCACGCGCGAGAGGAGCGGTATTATGTTGTCATAGAAACGTGTAAATGAAATATCGCCGTAACGCATGTTTTAAAAATAATATTTTGAACTAACTGATGAAAAGTCACTCCTTGACTTTTACATTGTTTCTCGAGTTATTAAAACAATATTTCACTGCAAATGAGCATATCTAAGTAAAAAAACTTAGCACCACGTTGCGGCAAGCGGCCTCTGTATAATCTATGGGCCTGGCACAGATTAAGTGAGATAGAGTTTATGCGCTCTAACGCCTATGATAAAGAATCAAGTTGAGGCGTCTTCTCCTAGTACGTAGTACATTATACCTTCAATGATTGTGTGGAGTTTGTGTCTGTAAACGCACCCAGGACACGAGAAATCATAGAGGGGCAACGATTTTAAGAGAGAAAAAAAAAGTTGTTATGCCTCACGAAACTTTAGACTATTCAAGGGCATACCATTACCCAGGATCTGAGCTAGAGTATCTATGCTCTAGCTGGATACACCGATAAGGCTATTATTATTTTTCTAAAATATAAATGCAGTCACAGTAGCGTCAAGCAAGTGTTTGTTTCCTTTACAAACATTGCTTTCGACGATTATTCGTTACATGTGATTTATTTTTAAGTATTATGATATTTAAATGTTAGTTTTAAGTTATTAAGTAAGTGAATCGTTGACACAATAGTTTCAAGGTATAGAAATGTCAATATTACGTATCTAAAAATGTGAATCTGATAAATATTTAAAAAAAAATATTATACTTATGTGATGTGAAAGAAATTATTAGTTTTGACATTGCCTTTTTATACAGATAGTTCTAAGCCTTGTACCATCAGTGTGTTCATTTATGTCAGTCAGTTGAGTCTTATGTAATCATCGAATCGCTTTTAAATACATGATATCGAGCAAGCATGCGTAATATTAATACTCATAGTTGAAAATATTGAGTTACCTTATGTGATTTGTTGTGTGAAGTTTGTTGTGAATAAATAAGGCTTTTAACACATGTATGGCTGTTTTTCATTTGCACAAACACTGAACTGTGAGCTGATTGATTCTATGCGGCAAATCCTTTCTAGAAACGAAGTAACGTGTAACATTCTTGCATTACTTCGCATCAAAATAAATAAAATTTTAAGTAGGTAGTTTGAAAATGGAATTAAAGCCGTTTTAATGACATGAATGAACAAAGAGCACAAACATCTATATCTATACAAATAAATAAAATTGAAGTGTCTGTTTGTAATGTCAAAATAACAGCTTTTTACTAAATGCACATGAATGTGTATACGGAACATGTAACAAAAAATGCTTTTTTTTTTGTCTGTCTGTCTGTTTGTTCCGGGTAATCTCCGAAACGGCTGGACCGATTTTGACGGGACTTTCACTGGCAGATAGCTGATGTTATAAGGAATAACTTAGGCTACTTTTATTTTAGAAAATGAATTAAGGTTCCGCGCAAAAAATATAAAACCCTTGAAATTCAATGTATACATAGTATTCTATATCTCAAGTGCCTATGTCGAAGTACTGTAAATGTATTTTAAATTAAACGCGGGTGAAACCGCGGGTCCCAGCTAGTTTGTAATATAAATGTAAAACAAAAGCGTGGGGTGTTCGATATCAAAGGTGATTATGAGACTAAGTACCTATACACAACACCATGCTTTTATGATACATTAAGAATATTTTGTGTTTCTAGTAGTTTTTTTAAACTTACGTACTTACCTAAGATTTTACGTTTTCATCATCATCATCTTATCAATCATAGGACCTCCACTGGTGAACAAAGGCCTCCCCCCTAGATTTCCACAATGAGTGGTTACATGTTCCCCTCATCCAACGACTCCAGCGACCTTCACCAGGTCGTCTGTCCACCTTGTTGGCGGTCGTCCCACGCTGCGTTTTCCGGTGCGCGATCTCAACTCGTAGAACCTTTTTGCCCCAACGGCCATCAGTTCTAAGAGCTATGTGCCCCGCCGATTGCCCCTTTAGTTTACGATCCTTTTAGCTATATCGGCAACTTTAGTTCTTCTACGGATCTCCTCATTTCTGATTCGATCTCGGAGAGAAATACCAAGCATAGCTCTCTCCATAGCTCGCTGAGTGACCTTGACCTTTTTTATGAGGCCTACAGTGAGTGACCACGTCTCTGTTCCATATATCATCACTTGTAACACATACTGACACTGGCTGTGACTTTCGTCTTGAGGCATTGCGGTATTGTGGACGAAAAGACGAAGTTTCCCGAACGCTGGCCAGCAGAGTCGGATACGACGATTGACCTCTTTCTGGGAGTTGGACTTACCTAACCAGTTTATCCCAGGCAAACATATTTGCCAACAACTTGGAGAACAGCGCTTCCAACAGATATTGGGATAGGCACGACATGGGCATTCGACATGACTTTCGTCTTGCCCATGTTCATTTTAAGGCCCACCTGTTGGGAAACTGTTGAAATCATCAAGCAATGTGCTAAGCTTTTGCAGCGATTCTTCCATGACTACAATGTCGTCAGCAAATCGAAGGTGAGTGATATACTTGCCCTTGGATGCTAATGCCGAATCCTTTACACTCTCGTAGCTTGAAGGTATCCTCCATTGTAGCGATGAACAGTTTCGGGGAAATAACGTCCCCCTGTCTCAAACCTCTCCAATGGAATTGCCCCGCGCTCTGACCGCTCGGATCGACATGGTGGCGTTTCTGTATAAGCACTTCAGCACTTCTATGTACCGATAGTCAATTGGCACCGCTGCAGAGACTGCATCACTGCCCAGGTTTCGATCGAATCGAAGGCTTTCTCATAGTCCACAAATGCTAAGCACTGTGGCAGATATTATACAGAATTATAATCCTCGGTCTTCTGTATAACCTGCCGCAGCGTATGGATGTGGTCTATGGTACTAAAACCTTTTCGGAAACCGGCTCGTTCAGGAGGCTGGAAGTTATCAAACCTGCGCTCGAGACGATTCGTGATGATCCTTGAAAACAGCTTATAAACATAGCTCAGAAGCGAGATTTTGTCCCACCCTGTTGAAGAATTATGGACCCACCATTGACCCTTTTTGAAGAAGAGCTTCACCTCGCCTCTGTTCCATGCTTCCGGCGTAGTGCCCTCGAGTAAGACGGAATTGAATATCTTCTGAAGGACTTTAGGTACCGGTGTTCCACCCGCTTTCAGAAGCTCTGTCGTAATTCCGTCACCACTTTGTTTATATATTTGTTTAATTTACCTTTCCCTTGATATTTTTGAGCTGTTTCAAGGCCACCCCAATCTCATACAAGCTGATGTCCGGGATATCCTCAGTATAGTGTCGGGTTAGTTTGGCTCGCGGGTTTTCGTTAGAGCCAATAGTAAGTATACTTAGCGAGGTGTATAGCTGCCGGCAGAAGTTCTCAATCTCTTTCAAAACCTCTGACTTTACTTTTTATATAACATATAATTATAAAACAAAATTACATCTAAAACCTATAAATACATTACTTATAGACTCAAATTAATTATTTAGACTGAACTGATTTAGAATGAATTTGAGTCTCAATTTATTTGTTTTATTATTACATGTTTCTCTATTCACGGGCTTAAATCCCCTGTAAGGGGGAACCCGGTCTTTTGATAGGTTTACGCGGGGACATGGGTCCAACACAGAGGCCCTTTAGAATTTTAATCTATAATTTTTTTCATTAAAAAAAAAAGTTTTATTATAACGGCGTCTGCCTTTCAACCTTTTATAGTGAAATTCTGTGGCAGACGGTGACTCACCACTCACAAAATGGGCCCCCTAAATAGCCACCACTACAGGAGCAACACAGCAATAGTTTTATTATTAATATACACTAGACATGTGTCTAGTGTATGATAATAACTTATTATTGAGTATTTTTTATTCAATGCGCTGATGATGGTGGCGACAGCACTAGGTCTTAGTCAAATTATTTTTGTATCATCTATTCTTGATGCCTTTCATAATTTTCAGACCAATTGGACATCTAGAACTGGGAGAAAATTGAATTACAAGATTTCATTACATTCAATCATAGTTACATACATTCGTACACATAGGTCAAGCGTGAAAAAATAGCTTAATGCAAACATAGAAGCCGACGTAGTTACTTCCGCCATGTTTGGAGGCGCGAGACTTACTAGAGCACTCGCAAGCTTTGGGTGACTGGATGTTTACTTTTGGCTTGCCTGCACTTGCCAAGCGATTTGTGTCGAGCGTGTGGTGGTAACTTTAGATATACTCCCAGTAATGAGATCCATTTGAATTTAATTAATAATTAAAGACCGTATCTATAGTATGTAGATTTTTATGTATGTGTCCTATTATCACATTTTTGTAATATATATTTTTTTGTACCTCTTTTCGATGCATTTCTTTTTTAACCTAAAGGTTGAGTGGTAGAGAATGTCATATTGCACTAAGTCCGCCTTGTGTATACCATAATTATGCATAAAAGTATAAATAAATAAACAGCGTAATAGACAACGTTTAATAAATAACATTTATTATGTAAGCTTATTAATGCATTGATTGTATAATATACATCAATCAAATAAACAATGTTTAAAATATATATCTAACAATTAAATTATAAGTTTGGAAATGTACTACATAGTTACCAAAATACAAAATTTATACGTATCAAATCTACACGGCAACGGCCCAATACTAAACTGCCACTTAATATTTAAACCCCGCTTAGCTATTTGAGACGCCCGGTTTCAGTAGAAAGGCTCAATTGTTGTGGTCTCTAACTGTTCAGCAGGATTTAATTAGGCGTTTCAGTATTCAGCCGGTAGAAGCCAATATTACTTCTCTTAAACAAAATCATTTATTTATGAGTAAATTGAACCTTGTGGCAGACGATGAGTTTGATTTACTAATCGCAATATAAGTATGTTCTGAGATAATGTATTTATACTTGACGGGATTTGTGCTGGTTTTATAATTTCAACTTTAACATTTTCTAACTAACTTTAGCATATGTCATAGATATGCAACATATAAAGTAAATGTCATTACTTGAAAGCTGTAAATTAATTAAAGTAAAAAGAATACTTCTAAAATAAATTTTAAACTATAAATATGTTACAATTTATCAATTACAATAGTTTGACAATAGAATTAGAAGTCAGTTCAATCGACTATACTAAACACAATTTCTCACAGAGTTAATCATGTTTTGCTGCTATAAATAAAGAGTTATTGTTTATTTATTATATATTCATTCAGCATCTGAATACTTGCATAGGACGCTTTTTTGCAAGCAATATTAAATATGTTGGTGTGAATATTAATCAACAAGTGCGCCTTTTTTGTATTGACATATTTAGGTAAAATTAAACAAGATCCCAAGAAATTAAAATCATCATTCCGGCCGAATGAAGTCCACTGCTGGACACAGGCCTCCCCCAAAGTCACCACAATGACCGATATGGGTGTGTTGTGGCTCATTGGAGGGTTTTGCCATAATCACCACGCTTGGAAAACGGGTTGGCGATCGCAGTTGAGTTGTTAATGTACTCGAAGGACGCTGCTGCCCAACCTCCGGCTAATCCCTTAGTCGACTCTTACGACACCCACGGGAGGAAATAGGATGGTGGTGTTCTGAACCGGCACCACACGGCGAATAAATAAAATAATTTTATTCAGATGCGAGAAATTACAGCGAGAATATGTGGCGTAAGTTTAATGGTGAATATCCATCCATCAGCAATCGAGTCTTTTGATCGTAGTATAAGTTCAATTAAACTTTATTTAAATTTTTTTGTTTGTTTAATATATATCTTAATATACGAACATACCTGCAGCGTGCAGTATATATGATCATATACGAACATGCTTGCAGCGAGAAATTGTCTAGTATAAAGATATTAGAGATAGGGGTTTGACAATTACTCAATACTTTTAGAACACATTTGTTTAAGATATCGGTAATCTCGTAAGAATGTTTCGTCCCTGTATTTAGGAGGACTACTCACACCAAGGGCGGATCCAGCATGGCCGCCTGCCCGCCCACCCAATGTGGGTATAAATAGGTCTAGACCTAATATCAAGAACGATCTCCGAAATTCTTGACATCAGACACCGAGGGCCCCCCAGATTACAATCCTGGATCCGCCATAGATTCACACAGACCGAAGGTAAATGTCTCATTATGAGGCCTGAAGCAATATATTTTTCTAGTATCTAGTTAAGATTATATTAATATACTCTCACTGGTTCTAAAACCAGGTGAGATACCATTAGACAGAGACGTAGCAAGTCTTTGAGTGGGGCTGGCCATCACCAAGTAGTCGTCATCCTCTGCTTCCAATTTCCTCTTCATTGATGAGTACTGAGTTTCGTCATCACCTTCTTTCAGCCAATCTTTATATTCTATGCATAGCGGCCATATTATTTTACCAGATCTGTGAAGTTAAATGAGTTTTAAAATCGAATTCTTTAAAAACCACGGAGGTGTGGACTTTTATCAATAAAGTATACCAACTAATTTTGTTAGAAAGAGACAGAAAGTTATAACATCATCAACATTGTGGTCGTCGATGCTATATATGACGTTGTCCTAATTGACAGGTGTTCGCACGAATGTGCGATGCCAGTTATTGCGAATTAAACATTGAGGTATAATGTACTACGTACTAGAGTAGCTATTACTAACAAATGATAGCGCTACACACGGGGCGAGCTGGGGTGTTATGTTGTCATAGAAACATGTAAACGAAATATGGCCGTCACCATGGTAACGCAGCGCCACACGTCACATAATTATATTTTTAATTGAATTACGCATGTTATAAAAGATAATATTTTGAGCTAACTGATGAAAATTCACTCCTTGATTTTTACATGTTTGTAGAGTTATTAAACAATATCTCACTGCACATGAAGGCATATCTAAATAATAAAACATAGCACTCAAACAAGTCACGTTGCAATTAGCGGTCTGGCACAGACTAAGGGTGAGATTCAGAAACGAGTTTAAGCGTGAACTTACGCTTCCATATGTCAAAATGCACTACTTACGCCCCTAATTTTGACAGATGGAAGCGTGAACTTAGCTTAAACTCGTTTCTGAATCTCACCCTACGGCCCGTATTACAAGACGAGAATCAAGACTAAAGCAGAACTTGAGGCGAGATTGCATCAATTGAATTGAAATGCTAGCCTATTACGTAGGGTTCATATTTGATTTACGCAATCTCGACTCGATTTCTACTTGAGTCGGGCCAGTGTGTTAGAGTGTATGCGCTCTAACGAGTTTGAAAAAGAATCCAGTTGAGGCGTCTTCTCTAGTAAGTAGTACATTATACCTCAATAGAATTAAATTAAGTTTACGATTAAAACCTCAAACTCATTGTGCGATCTTCAATTAGGACACTTAATAAAGCTTAGTATCAGGTCTTCGTACGATCAATGCGATGCGATCGTCGCATGTTCGTGCGAACGACTCGAAAAATATATAAATTCAGCTACCACATATCAATCTCATAAACTTACCTATGCAGATTGTAAGGGTCATAAGGGAACCACTCGTCGTACTGTTGCACTGCCGTAGACTGCAGCGTATGCCGGGCGTTCTTCTCTATGATCGACTGGCAGTACACTACTTGGTGTGACCGCGTTACTGAGGAGAACGCTCTCGTGACTTGTGGCGGGCAGGTGCGAAGAGGGTTTAGTGCACACGTCACCAGCCGCGGCAGGTTTAACGACTCTACGAAGTTTACGTCTGAAATGTCAATATAATTATTATAATAAGTGTAAACATTACTTAAATACACCCAAAATATTTCTAGTTCTAAAACAACATTTAAAATAAATTCTATAAAGAGTACGAACGCCGGCTCAGAATACCACCACCCCATCTCCTCCCGTGGGTGTCGTAAGAGTCGACTAGGAGATTAGCTGGAGGATGGGCAGCAGCATCCTTAAAGTACATTAACAACTCAACTGCGATCGCCAACCCGGTCTGCCAAGCGTGGCGATTATACACACCGTTTCGGTCGATGTGGTGATCTTTGGAGGAGGCCTGTGTCCAGCAGTGGACTTCATTCGGCCGAAATGATGAGAGTACAAACGTATTTACTGAGATCTGATGTAACTGTACCAAAAAAATTGCACGGTGGAGTTTTTCTACTTTGTAATAGCGTAATTTTGTCTCAGGGAAGTTAAGCTGTCGCATTGAAAGTCAGCTGAGATGCTGGATTGCTGCTTCATAACACAATAATATAAACATATGATATATAACATAGATAGATAATAATCACACACTCACTTTCTTTATTCATAAACAGGAGATGATGCTTGAAAGCGACGAGATAAAAAACCGCATGGCATATCGCGTGGAAAGCTCCGTGTGCTTTCAAGTTATCGCTAGCCGTGGTAGACTCTTGCGTTGCTGTGATATAGGAATGGCACCAATCCGCCATGTTCTTCAGGTATTTAACTAATCTCGTGTTAGGTACTCTCACACACCGTGCGAGTAATCCAGCTAAGTGACTGGCGGCAGTTCGTCGTGTAGTCACAGCACCTGGTCCAAGACCTTGTAACCCGGCTGCTACCATCCATAGGTTGGTGAGGACACGGTCGGCGCATTGCTGGTTGATTGATATCACGTATAGAAGTAGAAATTGGATGTGCCTGTAAGGAAATATTCAAGTTTAGGCATTAAAATATCTTATACTGTACTTTTTTTTATATTGGTGACCAGTGGAAATTCTATATGGAACTTCCTTCACCCCGGGGAAGGGCGAAGGGGTATGCCTGACTTCTTCGGAACCGAAGGATCCAGGTCCTCGTAAGATCACACTAGAGAAGCTTATACTGTACCCTGGCTATGTAAATCATCATCATATCATCCAAAGTACGTCCACTGCTGATATATTGAGAGGAGATTGCCATTACTCACCACACTTGGCAGGCGAGTTGATGAGCGCATTATGACTACTGTTCCATAGAAGGGATGCTGCTGCCTATTCCTGTGGTTTAGAATACCTTAGTCGCCATTTACGACATCCACGAGAGATGAGGAGTAGCGTTATGTTTGTAAGCCAGACACCACACGGAATATGAGTGGATAATGTACGATTAAATGGGCCTTTATTCAGCACGTTCACGTTTTCTAGGTGATATGATAATTATTATTATGATGATGATGATGATGATGATGATGATAATATTTGCTATTAAGTTGGTAGCAGCTGTTTTTTTATTTTATTGTTTAGCCGTTTGTGTCTAAGCAGGTACAAATAGCCTTTTGGAGGCACTGCAGCCTCGGACGGTATGCATTCAGTTTTACTCGTTTTCTGTCTAAGCAAATACAAATAGCCTTTTGGAGGCCGCAGTGGACGGTATGCATTCAGTGTTACTCGATTTTTCAAGGCTGTCGTCTTTACATACGGGTAGTACGAATATTCGGTAATTGGCTGTTTCTTTGTAGAGTACGGCTTGCTGTGTGGTGTCCGGATTAAGAATATCGCACTACTCCATCTCCTCCCGTGGATGTCGCAAAAGGCGATTAAGAGACTCTTACGAGAGGGAAGGGTAGCAGCTTCCCTTCTGTGGAACCGTAGCAGCGCTCACCAACCCGCCTGCGTGGCGAGTACTGGTAAATTCCCCTCAACATGTGGAAATCTATGAGGGAGGCCTTTGTTCAGCAATAGACATTCTTTGACTGATAGATACGTTGAAGATGATAACAGCGTATACAAATATTCCTATCTGTTGTATCACTACTTATTCGTTAATGATTTACAGACATAATCGCATTCTAAAAATACCGATTCTTTTTTTATCTGTGCGGAGTTCGCAGTGCAGAAAATTCCATCGCGCAGGCACGCGGTATGTTTTTTTATATTTCAACTACTACTACTTCACTCACCTTATCCCATATGTAGGCAGAATAACCCTTTCAAACACATTGCACAGTGTATTCAGTGTTAGGTCTCTCTCATCCTCCAACCACGTTAGTACTTCGAGCATGCAGTAGTCCAGGGTCTCGGAGATTTCGTCCCGATCGTCCATTTCCATTTCAAACACTGTGTCAGACTGCGGTTTATTTTTTTCGCTTTCTACTATGTTGACGTCCATTACTATCATTCTGTAAATTAGAAAATATAATTTTAGTCAAAGATTTAAAAAATGTAGCACATAAACCTATCTGGTCCAAATTTATATGGGATAAATGTCGGCTTATGAGATAATCTTAATCTAAAATGTAGTGGGATACTAACCATTATTATTATTTCCTTTATTTTTTATTCCTTTAATCAAACATATTATATTGATCGTGCTGTGTGGTGCCAGCTCAGAATGCCACCACCCCATCTCCTCCCATGGGTGCCGTAAAAGTCGACTAAGGGATTAACCGGAGGATGCCCCAGCAGCGTCCTTCGAGTACATTAACAACTTAACTGCGATCGCTAACCCGTCTGCCAAGTGTGGCGATTATGGCAAAACCCCCCAATGAGACCACAACACACGCATATCGGTCGTTGTGGTGATCTTTGGGGGAGGCCTGTGTCCAGCAGTGGACTTCATTCGGCCGAAATGATGATTATTTTCATATATATTAAAACACAACACATTTAAAAACCTAAAAATAGGGGTGTCGGCATGGGGAACAGGGTCTAAGCTACGCCTCGCTATGCGTGCTATGTCAAGGAGAACTGTTCTCTGTAGCCAGCTCCTGATCGAACCACCTAACGAGAGTCTCTTTAGATATTGGTCAAGGCTCTTATCAATGAGGCCATTGGCTGCACAACTATCGGTGCAATGATTGCAGAGTCCACATGGATATAGCAAGATGTGAACAACCAGAAATAATATATCTAAGGGATTAACCCGGACGATTTCATGACCGACAGCTATCAACAGTGCCCTCATTAACAATATGTTTTCGGTAGTTGTACATCTTTGGTTCCCTGAAAAGGTTATTAAAACATAGCCAGGATACGGACGCTAGGAAATCCATATCAGGACCATGAAGTGCACCCGAAACAAGCGTCGATGTTCCTCGCTCTGTCATACTTCAATGCGATCGTTGGTCCTAAGTCCTACACGTTTGCGTCAGTTTTCTTTAGCCAAACCGAGCGGGGTTAATCTTGTGTCCCCTGCGATCATATCTGGGTGCATCCCCTCCCCTGCACCTCATGGTTGAGGAGTCTTAACATTAAAAATATCTCGACCTCCACACTTTCTTGGAATGTCAACTGACAACTTCAGCACCAAAGATCGAGGGTGATGAGATAGTTGTGATAGTAATCTAGAGCATCCAGTTTCATCTCATAACCCAAGGATTAACGATTCGGTTGGCGATCACTGTTGAGTTGTAATTTATGTCCTCGAAGGATGCTGCTGCTCATCTTATAGCTAATCCTGTTTACGACACCCACTGGATATGATGGGGTATATACGGCAAACGGCAGGAATTTACCAGCTTATTTTAGAGTATCCCTATCTCTCTAGTAATCTTAGATTTCTGGTTTTCCCAATTTTAGTAATATATAATATGATGATAAATGATGTATGTTTCTAAGCACTAATTTACAAAACACTAATTTAAATATCATGATGCACGCATTCGAATGTGAAGGACACATTTGAATTAGCAACACACCACATAAAATGTTGTAGTTTACTTACTTATTGATAATGGCAGTCATGAGTTGTTCTCTGAGGGAGGGGATGTACTTGCTCATCCATATTAAATTGTATATGTAAGCCCTGTTGACGTAACATCCTGCTTTGTAATACGGGAACTGTTCAATTACTATGTGCATTAAAAGGTCACTGGTCCTGAAATAAAATGAATATAATAGATACATAAAAGCACTTGCACTGTCTGGGTCAGGTTGTGTTTCGGTGGCGGGGGTTGCACCAACCGCACCTGGGACAATCTCCCACAAATGACGAACGTGACGTGGAGAGGGACGTTGGGGTGTACTAGGTACTCCCAAGACCCTGAATTGCACTGGTGACGTCCGTCCCTGCGCACCTGCTTGCGCAATAAGCCGCCACGGAGAGAGACTGTAGGGAAACTTCCAAATAAAAAATGCAGAAGACTTCCGTGAAGGTTTCTCGGGGTTCGACTTCCTTACTTTTTCATTACTGACTACTTGCGCCTTGATGAATTGACTGATGATGACTGACTGAATGACGACTGACGACTCACGACTGACGACTGACTCTGGTTTCCAAATTGCTCGGATTTATATATTTTTTATCCAATCCGAATCCGACCAATCAGAAACCACTAAATTTAACACAAAATTCGCGCGTTATTTCTACAATTTTTGTACTATCGTCGAACCCTTCAAATCTCATTTATTTATATAAAACCTTTCTTATATACTATATACACAGCATCAAAACATGCACCATGACACACATTATTATCATACATAAGAACATTTATGTGTAAGCATATACATAGAAGTTTCCAGAACATTAACTTGTCATTTACCTTACTAATCTACACTTCTGCTTGCATAAAATAGAGCATAAAACTTATCTTTATTTATTACATAACCTTAATAGCTTTAATTAAAGAATTTTACTCATTTATTTAATATTTTAAAACACAAAAATACATCATTATACTTATATATTAAAAACTTATACTATTGTGTATGCTATTCTTATCAGAAGTGGTTTAATCTGTTAATTAGGTATCCTTTCATATTTCTATATCCTTATTTCACTTATATACAGCATATATATAGCATTCTAAAACTATTCATAACAATATAAATCAAGTCTAAATCAATATATTTTTACCTTAGAAATCATTTTTTACACACCTTACTGTTATTTACATCCAACACATAAGTATATATTACATAGGGAAAAAACCGTTATGCACATTCAAATTACGAAAACCTCTATCACAATATTTGCCATATTTTAGAGTGAAATTAATTCAAATTTGGCCTTCGGCTCTAGTAAAGGTAAAGTTTCGTCATAGGAAGGATTAACTTAATATTCCCTGATTGGCTCCCCTTTTTACTATTAAATATATTGTAAGCCAATCAACGCTAAGAATTTCACGTTATCAGTTATCTGTTATCTAATCTATCCTTATCACCAGTGATAACACAAATATCGATGTTTTTAAGCTAATTCCTTATACTTTTCTTACGCAAATGCTTATAATTGGCTCGAATTGCAAATGTTGGATACAAATAACGCTCAAATACTAATAGATGTCTGTTAACAGGGTTATTATGGCTTAGCACTTGTTACCTTTCTAATCGTCTATAGTGTCGATCGCTGACAGTCTCCCCCTCGTGCGACGCACTGCACTCGCGACGCACTACACTTTGCACTCAGCGATTCACTTGTCACTAACACTGGGCACTAATAACACTATTCTTGAACTTGGTCGCCTGTATGCACGTGTCATTCTTTGTACTATGTTGATTCTTCTCTGTGGGATTGCTGTCGTTTTTGCAAATATTGACCCTTTTCTTATTACGGCAGCGCTGTATAAACTGTAACACTCTCGATGTAGCTCGCCAAAGTCGTTTCCAACTCGAAAAACGTGATGGGTCAGGAGAGACGTATTTCCTTTCTTCTGTCGCAACTGCTATGGTGTCGGTTGACTTTTCTTCTCCAGTAACTTCCTTCTTGAAACTTCTATCTGCTGGCCAGTGAGTTTCGTCTCGACTCAGGAATTCTGACCCAGTGAACCATCGGTGATCGTGAGTGAAGTTCTCTGGTACATTGCGGGTGGCGTCATCTGCTGGGTTCTGTGATGTAGGTACCCATCTCCATTGCTGCGGCGTAGTGAGATCTTCGATCTCAGCCAGTCGATGTGCCACGAAGGTCTTGAAGGTTCTCGGGTCTGTCTTGATCCACGACAATACTATGCTGGAGTCTGCCCAATAAGTCTTCTTGTGTACTTTTAAGTCGAGTTCTTGTTCAACTGATTGTGCCAATCTGCTACCTAGGAGGGCCGCCTGCAGTTCTAGTCTCGGTATGGAGACCGGTTTTAATGGCGTAACACGTGCCTTTGCTGCTATCAAGTGAGTACAGTAGCGCCCGTCTTGATCTTCTGTACGCCAATATACTGCGGCTGCATATGCCATTTCGCTCGCGTCCGTAAATATGTGCAGCTCCCCCTCGGTGCAGCTTGGTGCGATGCATCTTGGTACTTGAAGATCTTGTAATATTTTTATGTTTCCCAAATAAGACTTCCATGCTTCGTATTCCTTTTCTTTTATATCTTCGTCCCAACCTATACCGCTTCTCCATATACCTTGCAGAAGTTTCTTTCCTTGAATGAGTACTGGTGATGCTAGTCCTAGCGGGTCGAACGTCGACATGACCGCGCTAGTAACTTCTCGTTTCGTAGGTACTCTGTAGCTATTAATCACCTCTTCCGGTGTGTTGCAAAGGTTAGCTCGGAACCCTATTGCGTCTCTCTCCGTGAGCCAGCGTAACCCGAGTGTCTTTTCTTCTTTTTCACCGAGTTCAATTTCCTTCTTGTCGGTGGTTTCCTTCTTAATCTTCTGAAGAAGTTCGGGTTGATTTGAAGCCCATCCTCTTAACTCAAAACCAGCCTTCTTGTGGATAAAGTCTACCTCTTCCGTTATCTTCTTGAACCTTTCTTCTGTATGGAAACTATGTAGGTAGTCGTCCTTGTAGTGGTTAAGTTCGATGGCTCTTGCTGCTTCGGGATATTGTTCCTTATAATCGGCGGCGTTCCGATTCTTCACATAGATCGCCGTACTCGGAGATGAAGTGGCACCGAATATAACTGAAGTCATTCTATATTCCTTCGGTGGTATGTCACGTCTGTCTCCCCGCCATAAAAATCTCAGACTATCTCTGTCTTCTGGCCTTATTTTCACGCGTAGAAACATTTCTTTTATGTCCGCCGCCACTGCGATCGGCCCTTGTCGGAAACGCAGTAATACCCCAAAGAGCGACTGCAACAGATCTGGTCCCGGCAGGAGCGCGTCGTTTAAACTTTTTTCTTTTGACTTGGCTGCGGCATCGAAGACAATTCTGATCTTTTTCTTGAGCGGATGCACCACTGAGAAGTGAGGGAGGTACCATCTTCTTTCTGAGTTACTATTCTTAGGCGCTTCTTCTGCGTACTGATTGTCGAGCAGATGCTGTATTTGTTTGCCGTATTCTTGTTTCAGCTGGGGATCCTTATCCATCTTCCTTTCAATATTTCTCAATCTGTTCACAGCTGATGTATAACTTTCCGGCATCTGTTCGTCTTCCCTTTTCCATAGCAATCCGACCTCAAATCGGCCATCTTCCAATCTCTTACATGTCTTCTCTAAGATGGCAAGAGCTCTTCCTTCTGAGTCGGTTGTCGGTCTTCTCGGCTGTACGCCCAAAGCTTCAATAGCGAAATGCTCCTTAATCGCCTGATGCATTTCTTCTTCAATAGTGTTGACATGTAGGCAACTATTTAGGAAGTGTATTGGCTTCGTGCTTCCTGAATCAGACCCGTGCAGCACCCAGCCCAATTCTGTTCTTGAGGCGACTGGTTGCCCGGGTTTTCCTTTCCTTACTTCTTTGGAGACTATCAGCTCCCAATTATCTTGCCCGATAAGTAATCGGGGGGATTCTGCTTCATAATATAACACGTCGGTTATCTTCTTGAGGTGCGGGCATTTTTCTATCCTTTCCTTATCTAGGAACTGTGGAGTAAGCTTCAGATCGTCGATCGTTCTGACTCGTTCGAGCTTCTTTTTCTTATCGTGGTGGACCCCTTTGATTGTGAGGTCCAGTCTCTTGGAGTCCTTCTTCTTAATAAGCCTTCCCCCAACTGTTTCAATCACCAGTTCCTCTTCTTCGCCCGTTGCCCCGATCAGTTCTGCCACCTCTGAGTCCAACAAGGACACAGTGGAACCTTCATCCAGAAGAGCCATTATTTTCTTGGAGCCCTTCTTGCCATATACTTCTACTGGAGCCATTTTCAAATACGCCCTTGTAGTTTTCACCGCGTTCACTGGCGCCGTAATATTCGTAGCTACCCCATGTGGTGTTTCTTTTTTGCTGCCTTCTTCGGAAATCCTCTTCTCGGCGATAGGTTCAATGTGCAACAGGTGATGGTGCCATCTTCTGCAAGTCTTGCATGGTGGTCTTCTACAACTTTCTTTCCTGTGCCTCCCTTGTAGGCACTTGAAGCAGATGCGGCTCTTCTTTACTATATCCCATCGATCTTGTACTGATGTCTTCTGGAATCGTGGACACTCTAATAGAAAATGTTCGCCTTGACAATGCGGACATGTCTGTTCCCTCTGATTTGCTTCGTGTTCTTTTGTAGAGTGTGTTCCATGACGATAGGTCCGCTTGAAGCCACTCTTCTCTTCAATTGTTGCGAAGGCCCCACACTTATCAGCTTCTTGGTTCAAGAACTTGCAGACTAGTGATAAGTCGGAAAACTCGCCGTCCATTGTTTCCGATGTGAAGTCATACCAACGGAACTTAAGAATTGATGGTAACTTGTCTATAATTTGCTTCACTATCTCCGGAGAATGTAGGTATTGAGGTTTCTTCAATCCTTTGATGGCCGCTACGCTGTTGTTAACTTGACTGGCGAAAACACATATATCCTTCGGGCTATCGCTTATCTTGTGGAGCGCCTTCACTCTTTCTAACTCCGCTAATACCAGTGCATCCGGTCTTCCATATCTTCTGCAGAGTGCTTGCATTACTTCTGTTGGCGGCGCTTCCGAATATAACAAACTCTTGATCGTTTCTCTTGCGTTGCCCTTAATCGCTCTTCCAAGACGAGCCATATTCTGTGATTCAGTGAACATTGGTGCCGTATCTTCATACACTACTTTGAACGCCAACCATTCGCTGCTATTCCCATCGAAGAAAGGTAGCTCGTGGATATACTTGGGTGGCGAGGCTGTTCTTCCTCTCGTAGAAAAGGCTTCCTTCAACGCGTCTGCCAAAACTTGAACTTCGACCGTAGTGCTTTTATTTCCCGAATTATGTTCAGGCTTGATCGCTGGCGGCTCTTCTGGTGGCTGCTGACTTCGTATTTCGGGTTTGTCAGCGTTCACTTCTTCAATTATCGACGTTTGAATCCACTTCTGAACTTGTGCTGTTCTTTCTTCTTGATCTTGCTGATCTTCATATACCGAGTCCTCATCTTCATACTGTGCCAGCTCCAACCTGACGCGAGCTAGTTTCATTGCTGCCTCCGTTTTTTCCAATTCTAGGCGAGCCAGTTCTTCCCTGGCTACTAGTTCACGTCTTCTGGCCGAGGAACTCGTGGTCTTCGTCGATCTGGCCCGACGACTCGTCCCCACCGGTATTGTTGTCATAGCTGACTTTTCTTCCTTACTTGCCGATGCTTCTTCTGGACGCTTCAGATCTGTCGTCTGCTTCTGCACAGCTTCTTGTGCTGAGGCCCTTGATGCGGTCGTAGTCGCAGTCATTTCTGTCGTACCCGTCGTCGTAGTACGTGAAGTTTCTTCTGTAGACGTCGTTCCTGATGTCTCTTCTGTGTTGGCTGTTCCCGAAGATGTTGCTGCTGACGACACTCCCTCAGATCTGCTCCCACCGGTAGGTTGTTCCGCTGTCGACGGTAGGTGCAGGAATGCGTCTTTCTGTGACCTGGTCACGGGCATCTTCTTCCTTATTATAGCAGGATCCGGCTCGAAGGACCAACTGTTTCGGTGGCGGGGGTTGCACCAACCGCACCTGGGACAATCTCCCACAAATGACGAACGTGACGTGGAGAGGGACGTTGGGGTGTACTAGGTACTCCCAAGACCCTGAATTGCACTGGTGACGTCCGTCCCTGCGCACCTGCTTGCGCAATAAGCCGCCACGGAGAGAGACTGTAGGGAAACTTCCAAATAAAAAATGCAGAAGACTTCCGTGAAGGTTTCTCGGGGTTCGACTTCCTTACTTTTTCATTACTGACTACTTGCGCCTTGATGAATTGACTGATGATGACTGACTGAATGACGACTGACGACTCACGACTGACGACTGACTCTGGTTTCCAAATTGCTCGGATTTATATATTTTTTATCCAATCCGAATCCGACCAATCAGAAACCACTAAATTTAACACAAAATTCGCGCGTTATTTCTACAATTTTTGTACTATCGTCGAACCCTTCAAATCTCATTTATTTATATAAAACCTTTCTTATATACTATATACACAGCATCAAAACATGCACCATGACACACATTATTATCATACATAAGAACATTTATGTGTAAGCATATACATAGAAGTTTCCAGAACATTAACTTGTCATTTACCTTACTAATCTACACTTCTGCTTGCATAAAATAGAGCATAAAACTTATCTTTATTTATTACATAACCTTAATAGCTTTAATTAAAGAATTTTACTCATTTATTTAATATTTTAAAACACAAAAATACATCATTATACTTATATATTAAAAACTTATACTATTGTGTATGCTATTCTTATCAGAAGTGGTTTAATCTGTTAATTAGGTATCCTTTCATATTTCTATATCCTTATTTCACTTATATACTTCCCATATTTAAAATAATTGCTCTGATAAGATAGCATTCTAAAACTATTCATAACAATATAAATCAAGTCTAAATCAATATATTTTTACCTTAGAAATCATTTTTTACACACCTTACTGTTATTTACATCCAACACATAAGTATATATTACATAGGGAAAAAACCGTTATGCACATTCAAATTACGAAAACCTCTATCACAATATTTGCCATATTTTAGAGTGAAATTAATTCAAATTTGGCCTTCGGCTCTAGTAAAGGTCAAGTTTCGTCATAGGAAGGATTAACTTAATATTCCCTGATTGGCTCCCCTTTTTACTATTAAATATATTGTAAGCCAATCAACGCTAAGAATTTCACGTTATCAGTTATCTGTTATCTAATCTATCCTTATCACCAGTGATAACACAAATATCGATGTTTTTAAGCTAATTCCTTATACTTTTCTTACGCAAATGCTTATAATTGGCTCGAATTGCAAATGTTGGATACAAATAACGCTCAAATACTAATAGATGTCTGTTAACAGGGTTATTATGGCTTAGCACTTGTTACCTTTCTAATCGTCTATAGTGTCGATCGCTGACAGGTTGCAATTACTACATACTGAGACCCATCATAATATTTCTTATTCATAGATAAATATATTGAAGGTTTTCTTAACTAGGTACTTAATGCGTAGCCAGGTGCCCAGTTTTTCAGCACACCACACAGTAAGGCTTGGGGGGATTCTGTACAATCCTCCCCGAGAAATGCCTAGGGGGCGACCTTTTCACAGTTGCCTTCCCTATGCTAGAGGGGGTGACCGCTTCACAGTCATCCCCCTCCGAGATGTGGCTAAAGGGGTGGCATGAATGGGCTGCTCACGCTGTATTTAACCGAGATTTTAGATAATATATTTTTTGATATTTCCCGAGGGAACTCGGCAGATATCAAAGCATCGCGCATGACGCAATTCAGACAGGGCTCTGAGGACCAGTCTTTTTTTTTTTCTTTTTTTTTAAATCGTCCCCACACTAGTGTTTCTCCTGTGCCGAGGGTGCGTTTGCTAGGTAACGCCTACGTAGCTAGCAAACAGAACGGTCGTCTACCCGGATCGGGAAGGATGGGGTCGGCGAGAGACGACGTGCTGTGTTACACAGGGGGTTTTGGGGCTGCTCCTGTGGAACATCGGATACGACTGGGTGCTGCGCGGTGAGTTTTGCACCCCCAGCATCGGCGTAATCTGTTACGCTGTAGGCACGGGGGACGAGTTTCCACCCTGTGGCAATGAGGGCTGCACCAGCTGTTGCAATGATCCGGAGTTTGGGTCTCGAGGTGGCTCTCACCAAGTCAGAGGCCCTGTGTTTTCATGGGCCCAGGCGCGCGCCACTCTTGGGATTCCACATTGTGGTGGGAGGCGTTCTTAACCCAGGTCCCTTCCAGTATCCCTTATCACTGCTTAGTCATTATAGGGGAAATGGCCCTGGTTCAGTAGTGGAATTTTACAGGCTGATATGTACCACATATAAGATTTTAGCAATAAAATACTTACATAGGCATGATGGCTACTATATGTCCAATTATGTCATGAATGTGGGACCATTTGTTTAACAGTTCTGATGGTGGGCTGTCTTCCCAGTTGTCATCTTCAACTAGAAAAGAAAAACATTATATTTAAGTATCAAAAAATGTCAAGTGATTGGAATATACTGTAAAATATCACCTAACATATTATGTCAACTGTAAGTGACAACATACTGAATAACTTCGGGAAGAGTTTACAATTAGGCTTATAATAAAAATAAGAAAGCCATTTATCTCAGAAATAATAGGTTTAGATTTTTGAAATTTTTGAGCAGGCAATGTATTTTAAAACACAATCGAAACACTATGTGATTATTGTACTAGTGGGTGAATGCTTGCCTTCCATACAGGAGGGTCTGAGGTAGATCTGCCTGCCTGCACCTGACTTTTCTCATTTTATATTAGCCGTTTATTTTATGCATGCAGTTTTAGTGAAAATAAATAGTTTATTATGTTTTTATTTAAAATAGTGTTAGGGTAGTGAAAAGTGTTATTTTAAATTGAAATCAGTTAAACTGGAAGACCAATGGAAAATTCTACCACTGAGGGTTCCAGAATCATGTAACAAATGTTATGATGTCACCTACGCCCGTTATAACAGTTTCATTCATCTTGCATAATATTATAAAAATAATTATAAATCTTAAGGTGAGATTCAGAAACAAGTCTAAATGTGAACTTACGCTTCCGTCTGTCAAAATGCACTACTTACACCTTTAATTTTGACAGATGGAAGTGTAAGTTCATGCTTACTCGTTCTGAATCCCACCCTAAATGTCTGGCCATCGAGTTTGCTAAATAGCAAGTTCAAATACTAAATTGGTGAAAACAAAAAGTGAGTGTGAGATAGATTAAAAGCTAATCTATTTCACCCTTTAATTGATTTTCACTAGATTAGTTCTCGTCATATCATTTTAAAGGTAAATTTATTACAATGTTTTGATGAATATATAAAGTATTATACTTATAAATACCTTTGAATAGTGTCACTAGGCGCATCATGACCAACGGACAGTGGTATGTGTGTGCAGTAACTAGGTTCAGTACAAACATCCTGTACAACTCAACAAATTCTTCACGCCTACTAAGCCACTCAATATTACACACTACATCCACAAATTGAGTCAATTCCCTACCTAATAACACTACACATGATAGACTGTCATCAAAAACTATCCTAAAATTGTCCTCATTCAGAGGATAGTCTCGTAAAACTTTGACTAGTTCAAGATAAGGTCCGGTGCATTTATTAGTGGCGTAATTCACTACTATTTGTTCTACTTGGTTCTTCGAGAACCGGAGTCTCATCCGCGCCATCGCCGCCTGACGTTCCAGAGTCTTCTGCATCAAAGATGCAACACTTTTCGATGTTACTGCCATGCTTATTTCTTGAGATCCGATGATATTGACTTCAAAAATTCCACTATTTCTGGCTGCCGAAGCAGTTCGGCTTTCTTGTGATTTAAAACTTCTCGCAATATGTTGCTACTGTCTTCGAGTGTCGGCAAACTTTGCGGTGGCTGTTCGTAGCTGGTACTAGGCTTGTTGTATCCGAGGCTCGGATCCGACGTTTCGCAGGTCCTTTTATCTTTCAGATAAGTCTGCAATCTCTCCAATACCACCTTGTTATCACCTTCTTTCTTCTCCGGACTAAAACCTTCTTTGGGCATCGCTTGGCGTAATTCTTACATCGTAAAGGACGTACTTTACTGCCGTAAATTAAAGTTTACTGTACATATATTATTGCTAAAAGTACACCTGCCCGACTTAAATCAAAATTTCTCTTTAAATAGTTAAAAATAGCAAAGAGAACACGTGCACAACTGCGCGACGGAAGAAATTACTTGACAGACGAATGAAATGAATTTACGCTGACATTTGACGACAAATGACGTTTAAGGTTGCCGGCTTGCCGCTTAGTAAAGACGTTCAGTTGACTCAGCTGTCAGTTCATTTCGCTGAACGGATGTCTTCTTCTTCTTCTCTTAAATTATGGCTTCTGTAGATTATCTTCCACAATTTCGCCAATGTCATGTAATAAGGCAACGATGGATGATGTTCAAGTTAGTCAATTCTAAAAAGGGAATTGGATGTCTTCTTAGGGGATTTTTTTGATTTTTGAGAAATGTTTTATTGAAGGAACCGTACGACGTTGCCGACATATTTTTTAATTTTTGAGAAATGTTTTATGAATATGTAGATTTATCAATCTAAATACCGCACGACGTTACCTTATACTTGACATTGGCGAAATTGTGGAAGATATTCTACAGAAGCCATAATCTAAGAGAAGAAGAAGAAGTAAGACGTTCAGTTTTCGATTAAAGACCTAAGGGTGAGATTCAGAAACGAGTCTAAGCGTGAACTTACGCTTCCATATGTGAAAATGCACTACTTACGCCCCTAATTTGACAGATGGAAGCGTGAACTTAGCTTAGACTCGTTTCTGAATCTCACCATTAGACCAAGTCACAGACTGGATAGGGATACAGGATGACCAAGTATCTATAGACCAATACTACATCTTTGGTTGCAGCCTATACAGTGATGCCAGCGCCGAATTTGCAATTGCCATGCTCGGTAAACATAGGAATATTAGCCGTTGCAAGGAAAGGAAAAATGAGCTAAAGACAGTAAGACAGCTTCCATCTGTCAAAATAATGAGCGTAAGTAGTGCGTTTTGACAGATGGAAGCGTATGTTCACGCTTAGGGTGAGATTCGAGTCTATTACACCCTTAGACTCGTTTCTCAATCTCACCCTTAGTTATCTTTCATAAACAAAATGCATTTCTCCACCCCGGGGAAGGGCTGAGGGGACTTAATGGCTACAACCACCTGAGTGGTTACTCTGTGCACGAATAGATCTGTCTTAAAATCATGTATTCAATTCGCGAAAGTTTATGAATTATAACTACCTATCTGTAGATCATACAAATATTTATTCCGTGCGGGGATCGAACCCACGACAAGTAGCGCACAAAGCCAATTGTTTTTAACAATCTCATTTAGTTTTTTAGGACTTCTTGTTGTCACGTTTTTGTGACTGGTGCCTCGTAATAAATTTATTTTCTTATTATATATATCTATCTAGTCTGTGATTATACTGTTTTGTATTTCATTTGACAAAATATGTTTTTACGCAGTATTTATATACTCTTTGTTATATGTGGGTTTCTTTAAAACCGTACTACGTTGCCGACATACATTTGTAGTTATTTTTTGAGCAATATTTTATGAACATGTAAATATTGATTAATCTGAACACCTTACAACGTTGCCTTCTACATTACATTGATGATACTGTGGAAGATTCGCTACAGAAGCCAATAATCTAAGAGAAGAAGAAGAACATTATATGTGATCAGGAATACCAATCTCGTTCAGGTTATGGGCCCAGCATGAGTGTGTTTCAATGTTTGATGAAAAGTTAGTTACCTACTATGGCTACAGAAGATATAGCTCTAAGCACAACTTCGAGTGGCGAATGGCTAGTGTGATCGCAAGTACCACTCGATATGAGCTTGACGTCTCTAGAGAAGCTTCTGAGTATGAACAGTTTTTGGACGCAAACCATTTGTACATATCCTCGAGGCTAAAAGGATGAAATGGGATCCACAACCGAAGGAGCTTATTCACGTTGGAATCTGTGAAGAGTCAAACGGCTACAGATTGATCGAATTGGCCATCGGACAACTTAGTATGGGGTGTATTTCTCGAAAAAAAATAATTCTGCAGTGTGAAGCCTATAGAGTATACGAATGAAGTGATAGTCAGTTTTGAAGAAAATTTTACTAAGAATGTGATAATAATGAGAATGGAACGTCTACAGTTGATGTTCCCGCCGAAGGTATTCGGTGCTTATTTTTCCTAGTTTTCATTTAATGTAGGTACTCTTATATTTGTCTAATGGTATTAATTCGTTGCGCGACCGCGAGCTTGTGCAGGTTGACCAATTCTAACTAACCATGCCAACACTTGATAAGAGCACAAAAAGATTTTCAAGGAGATACTGAAAATGAAGAAGATTATACTGAGCAACCACCAGTGCAGGAGTGCATTGAAGAAGAGGATCAAGTTGTTAGCGATGAAAAGTGGATGACATCATTTGAAAAGGAAGAAAACGATGATCATCATGTAGAAAGGAGATATCATATGAGAGGAAAGAAGAAAAGAGATTTTCCAGGATCCATCACTTACCAAACAACCGCTGACGTAGATGATCCACAGAGTGTTTAAAAGGGAATGTCTAGAAGAGACAAAGAAATGTGATAAGAGATTAATAAAACCGGGAATTAGGTAGGGCTACCATAACCTTGCAACGTTGTGGATTCTAAATAGATATTTAGAATTAAATAAAAGGAGAAGGAGAAAAAGTAGATATGGAGCTCGTCTCGTTGCAAGGTTTTAGTTAAAGGCGGAGCATTGACTATTTTGAAACTTTCTCGCTGGTAGTGAGACATAGCTCAGTGAGGATGTTGATGGCGTTAGAGGTCTATTTGAATTTAAACTTAGAACAAATGGACGTGAAAACAACTTTCCTTAGTGGAAATCCCGATGATGTTGTCTATAATATGAAGCAGCCCAAACTTTACTTTTTTTACTTTACTATTCACATTTGTCTGCTGCAGAGGTAATTATACCGACTTAAACAAGCTTCGAGAGCATGGAACATGAGGTATCATGACGAACTGATAACAACGCAGCTCAAGAGTTTGAAAATGAATCTTGTGTTAAAAAATCATCATCATTGCGGTGTATGATGATATTTCAATATTCTGGAATGATGCTGAAGAATTGCGGAAAGTCAAGATAGATCATGCTAACGTGATACGCACGAGTCGTACTCGATGCATATCTTTATGTAACAGGCAGGCAGCGGATTGTTAAGGCAAGTTTATTTGCTGTGATTAAATCACTGCGACTAAACTGTGTGGCCGGTGCTGTAGTCCCACCAACACGGGCAGTTACACATAGGCGTCACTGGCAGTGTGTTGAAATTTATTGATTAGGTGCGATGTAACGTGCGAATTTGTAGAATTATTTCGTGGTGTGTCGTAAAAAAATACGTGGATTATTTTTTCGCAGAGAAAGTAAATTATACATAAATTACTATTATGGACTACACAGCAATCAACAAAAATTATAGGCTCGTGGAACAGAGTGTTACTAGTCACAGTCAGATTTTGTTTTGCTATCTGTGGTTTTTCATTTCACAATGAGTTTTCGGGAGGGGCAGAGTGCGTGTGTATTTCTGAATCCCGGATATATACTTTAATTTGTTATGTATTGTCGTTAAATATAGTGTACGTTGTGCTATTGCGAAAATGTGTATTAAATGAACCGTATAAATATAGTGTTATATACTTTCCTCAGTTTCTTTCTATTCTATGGGCGTTGATAATCATGCAAAATGGCCAACGATTTGTGGTCATGTACCTGTTGTACGGAGGCTCTTACGTGTTGGTTGCGTTTAAAACTTTCGCCTGAGGAGATAGAGCAGCGATACAGAAGCAAGGAAATAGATAGAATACTAGAGAAAGAGAAGCAGACACTGCGGCGACAGGTCAAAGTGTTGTTGCTCGGCGCGGGTGAAAGCGGAAAGTCAACATTCCTGAAACAGATGAGGATAATACACAAAGTGAAGTTCGAGCCGGAACTGGTGCGCGAGTACCAGCACGTGATTTATCAGAACATCGTCAAGGGGATACAAGTGTTGGTAGATGCGAGGGACAAGCTTGCCATACCATGGGAGAATCCGAGGAATTTGGACATCGGGCAACAGGCGCTGCACTTTAACAGTACGTCGTCGCTAGACAGTCGACTGTTCGTGCATTATGCGCCTCATATACACTCACTGTGGTTAGACAGAGCCATAAAAAGGGCCTATGACAGGCGGAGAGAATTTCAATTGGTGAGTTACAATGTTCAATGTTTGCCAAGTAAACAATGGTACAAGTGTGGTCTTTGTGTGTTTCAATTGAGATTCCCGTGGCTTTAGCTTAATATTTATTTATCCCTAATGATTGATTCACAGGTTTTGTGATTATGTGGTTAGTTTAATCACCTTATGATGACCAAACATAAATGATAATTTATTATCATTTATAGCTGAAGTTGATATGCCTTGTTTATTTATTGGTAGGTAGGTAATTATCATGAGTCATTTATGCCCGGTTTCTGTAGTTCCCAGTTAAATTTCCATTAGCTATTGATCCAATAAAGTTATGTATAAGATAAATGTAGGTTAACTGTCACTGCGTTTCTGAATACACAACAAACCATTCCATAACTACGAAACCAATAACCAGTTTCTTAATCTGCCGCTAGATGGGTCTGTTTAAGATATCGAGTTTAAAATTGATTTTATTATTTAATTTCATCACTAAATACTAGTTTGCTTTACAATTATATTTTTTTTGAGAGTATATAAGTTGCCTAGCAATATTTTAGTTCATTATTATGATATTTCGTCATTTATCAGCGGATCTATGAACGACCAGATGTCACGCTCGTCGTCTTTTTTAAAGAAGTCCTCAAACTCATTGTTACTGCTTCGTCTTTTTGTGTGTCGTGGTATTCTTTATTTATTGCTATTGTGCATTACTTGCAGTTTGATTTTAAGTTTAGTGGTATTTGCTATTGTTTGTGCTTAACTTATGCTTTAGTAAAATAGCAATCATGGAATCTGGAAAGCGAAGTAAATCATTTATTGAAAGAGAGAAGATGCTTCTTATCGAAGTAGCAATGTATACTTTTGATGCATAACGGGAGCCAGAATGGCCTCATGAATCTCTCATCATGAATGGGCTCATGATATTACTTAGGTGTATCACAGTCTACTTATCAAAGCGTTATCTCAATTTGAATTTTGCATCTGTAAACATTTAGAAAGGAAGACTACATTTAAGTTTCTGTGTACTGATTTATTGGAAGTAAACTCCAGTATTTCCAAATACGACTCATGAACTGCTTATAGGTACCCATTATGATTATTGAATTATTGTAATATTTGGCCTAAAATTTGATGTAGTCTGCTAGAAAACGTAACATCCTATAAAGATATCGAACAGATAAACGGCACACATTGGTCAGTAAAGCTATTAACTGATATTAATTATATCTTACACTGTGTTGTTCAGAAACACATTTTCTTAAGTTATCGTAAGGTTTTGGTGTTATTTTTTGTTAAGATTTAGATAAACAATTTGGTTTGGTCTTTGGTTTTATAGTCTTTTCTATGCAGGAGACATGGTAGAAGATTACTACTATTTATTAAGTGCCCTGTGGCAATGGCATAAATCTTACACTTTATTATATAACTATAACACATTTAAAAAAAAACGTTCCAATGGAGACCACCCACCAGAAAATGCAGTGTGGCCTGCGACGAACCTCCAATGAGATGGACAGACAACCTGGTGAAGGTCGCTGGGAGTCATTGGATGAGAGCGGCGTGTAGCCGTTTTTGTGGAAATCTAAGGGTAGGTCTTGGTTCAGCAGTGGACACCCTTTGGCTGATATGATGATGATGATGATTTAATTTTATTTCTTGTCTTTATCTGTTGTTTTTTTTAATCAATGTAAACATTCTCTTTGGACAAATGTTGGAATATAAATTACAAAATGTATACTTTGCATTAAAAGTGAAATGAAGAATACCTTTACAATAATGAGCCAGTCGAGTTTGGCTCCTGATCAAGTAACACATTAGGAATATTAATTACTTCACTATCGTAATGCTTGCAATTTGTATGATGTTTATTCATGGTTTTTACACCTGCATATATATAACATGCACACTTTACATATTATAAAACTGTTTGGTACATTTTTATCACAAACCTGTTCTGGCTTGTGAGTTTTGTTAATGGAAAAGAATGTGCTGCCTAATCAAGTATTTATAAATAACATATTTTAAAACCATTGTTTCCATTTTGAAATAATAGCAGTATGTAGTCTAAACTAAAATGATTAATTTCTACTAATTTATTCATTTAGTTTTATCAGCTACAAGTAATATAAAGCTTTGGGAATAACATTTAGCACATGTTATCTGATAAGACTTGTATTTTATTTTATTTAAATAGCCAGCTGTACCTTCACCTAAAGATTATCTTTCAAACCCCTTTGATAGCACCCATACATTCCTACGAGATACTATTTTTTAAATTCATAGCTTTTTATATTGATGTTTTAAACACGAAATTGTTTTACTATACACTTGTAGTGTATGGCACTACAAGTGTATAGTAAAACATGACTAATATTTCATAGGAACAATGTATATAAAGTTAAGCTAATGTTCTTTATTCTAACTTGCAACCTTGGCATACTAATATTCTTTCAATGTTGACAACAAGAAATGATTTCCATAAGAATGATAAAATAAACAATAAGTTTAGTTATGATGTTTTTCCATAATTATGTGATACAATACATTTTCATTAATCTTGTTAATGATTCATAAACACCACATATAATTGTGTACTTTCCTTCATCATTTTGGCCTAATAAAGTCCACTGCTGGACACAGGCCTCCCCCAAAGATCACCACAACAACCAGTATGGGTGTGTTGTGGGCTCATGGGGGGGTTTTGCCTTAATCGCCACACTTGGCAGACGGGTTGGCGATCGCAGAGTTGTTAATGTACTCGAAGGACGCTGCTGCCCATCCTCCGGCCAATCCCTTAGTCTACTTTTACGACACCCACGGGAGGAGAAAGTGATGGGCTGGTGGCAATCTGAGCCGGCACCACACGGCATTAACGACATAACAGGCCTACCTCCAGTATATATAGCATTAACAACAGCAATATCGATTCTTTCACACATTAGTAGGGTACACTATATCTTGAATCCTGAATGTATGGCACATGTGCCAAATGTGAGGTTCACACAACAAGTCACCTGCCTGAAGCCTGCATCTTCGATCATCATCTTGAATTTGTTCTGATTGGGGAACTGGCGGATGCTCTCAACTAGGTACTGGTATGGCTTCCACTGCCCCGCAAACAGCTGGCCCAAGACCAGGATCACTTGGACCGAATACTGGTCGTACACCCATTGCAGCGTACTGTTGGGAAGTTGGCTGAATTCGAGGCACATGAAGCGGTCGCCAGGTGTCAGCACTCGGTAGGCTTCATCCAGGACCTTTTCAATATGAGTTCCTGATGCCGAATGCGATGGTGTAAGCGTCGTAGCTCTCGTCAGGTAGCGCGAGCTGCTCCGCGTCCCCGCACTCCCAGGCGATGTCCACGCCGCAGGCCGCCGGCGTGTAGCCCAGGTTTAGCGCCCCTTGCTTGCCGACATCCAAGATGGCCTGGTTGATATCACAGACGATTACGCTGCTGCGCCCGCCTTCGATGGGACCCAGGTTCTGGAGGCACTTTATGTATCTGAATGCTATGTCACCAGTTCCTCCAGCCATATCTAATAGTTTCGTCTCATGTCTAGGAGCAAGCCTTTGGATGAAGATGTCCTTCCACACCCGATGGATACCCATGGACATCACATCATTCATCAGGTCGTACTTTTCAGCAGCCGTCTCAAATACTTCATGAAATTTTTTCGTTTTTTCACCTTCATCAACAACTTGAAATCCAAAGTGAGTCTGGCCGGGTTTTATTTCTTCGAGTCGTTCAATTTCCTTCGTAACTGTTTTTGTGCTCAGGGCGCGTAACCCAAATCGTTGCTGAAGTTCACATCTTACGTTGAGCCGTTGTAACGTTCTTCTTAGCGCCATCGCCAACGCCAAGTTCTACTACTACCACTAAATATGCCATAATGAAGGCATAATTAGCGGTAGTAGTAGAACTTATTTGATCTGTTATTTTGAGAACAAACGAGCTTCCTGATACCTTTTTTTTATTGTTGCCCAGTGGAAATTCTTAATGGACTTCCTTCGTCCCGGGGAAGGGTGAAGGGGTAGGCTGGCCTACCATCTAAAACCACTGGAGCGGTCATCTTCGGCACCTAAGGGTGGCTCCAGGTCCTCGTATGATCACTCTAGAGCCGCCCACTGGTGCCACGCCTATAGGCACATCTCGGTGAGGGTGACTGTAAAGCGGTCACCCCCCGGGGGGATTGTAAAGGATCCCCCAAAGCGTCCCACGGCAGCGCGTGACCTCATGCGGTCATGGTGGCGTTTCTGTATAAGCACTAACACTTCGATGTACCGATAGTCAATGTGGCACTGCTGCAGAGATTGCAGCACCGCCCGGGTTTCGATCGAATTGAAGTCTTTCTCATAGTCCACAAACGCTAATCTGACACTATGTCAGATTATACTCCTCGTACTCCTACTACTCCTTCTTTATAATCTGCCGCAGCGTATATATGTGGTCTATGGTACCAAAACCTTTTCGGAAACCTGCGCTCGAGACCATTCGTGATGACTTGACACAAACCCCATTTTTGTAACTTATAATATAGTAACTATTTCGTACAGATAAGATAATGAATTTTATTATAATTAAAAACCTGTTTATTGTGTTGACATATATAAGCCACTGGTTGTAGGTAAATTGCTCCAACGAGCACTTTGAAACCTTTTTATTGTTGCTTCCTTTTAAATATTTGATGTCTGAATCACCCTTAATTGTGCTTATTCTGTACTTAGGGCTCATGACTCATAACGCTGTGTCCAACTATTGGGTCGGGATTAGATAAGTGTGTATAAATACCTAGGCATGAAATATAAATCTTTCCTTTAGCGTACAATTAAGTCGACCGTAGTCGTGGACCTTAAAGGTCTGTTCGAGTGAATTATGGAAATAACCAGTCACTCAATTAATGTTATTTGATTGCAAAACCAGTTCGGCCGTATTTATTTTTTGTCTTTCGGCATCTGCTCCGGAATCCATATGCCCTTAGGGATATTTAAAGCAGGTTTTAGTCTTGGTATTATGAAAGTTGTGCGTGCGTTAGAGGGTCGAATAAGATTAAGTCTAATTTAGGTTTTATAGGCTTTTGGACGTTTTGATATAAGAGCGGGCCCATATCACTTAATATAAAAAATGCCAATGTAAGGAATATAATATAAAGGAACATATTCCCACTTGAAAGATACTTTAAATATTGTTGTTTTTAATACGAATTTTATATGACGAAAACACGTCTATTATGACGTAAAGATTTGCAAAATGCGATCCGTCTACATTTCGTTTACCGCCAATTGATTAGACTGAAAACTATTCTTTAGAAAGATGATTAGAAATCTTACGGAATAAGTAGGTTTCCATGAGACACTACGTATTACAGAACGAGAATCACAATTTAAGTTGAACTCAAGTCTGGGTAGTTAGTCAAATATTAACCCTACGTAATAGGCCTAGAATTTGTATTCAATTGATGCAATCTCGACTCAAGTTCTACTAAAGTTTTGGTTCTCGTTCTGTAATATAAGCCTAATAAATAATAACAAATTTAGCAAATAAGCTGACATGAGAGAATATTCTTTACTGAACAACATTGGCATAAATGCCAAGATCTCTTTTTTTTACTACATGGTGACGGGACGTGCAGGTCATTCGCCTGGTGCTAAGCGTCATGCTTGCCCAAAGATGTTGGAAGAAAGGAGAAATGCCATGTAGATCAAAATGTATGCGAGCCTAGAAATCCATTTTCCCACTACCATTCTTCATAAAAGCACACTAATGCACACAGTTACAAGGTCTCATCCAATGAACTGAATAAACACAACATTATAATTGGCTTCTCATACTGAAACACACCCACGACTTTGTAGGTAGCCAATCATACCGAGCATACATACCGCAAACGACAGCCGTACCACGCAACGCGTTAGTTTATTGGGAGTACCATTCGCTGTTCTATTCACTGCGTTTGTTATTCACCGTTTGCTAGTTAATAGTGGTAGATAAGAAGCATTGTATTTTGTACAAAAATAATAATGTCGTGCTGCTCCATCAATCCAAATGATGTTACCATAAGAAAGAAAACAATAATTTTTAATTTATTCTTTTTATAGACAAATACAAAAAAAATCCTTTACATGCATATTGTACATGATTCCTTCCTTGATTAAGTTTTTATTTTCGCTTCGGTTTTTGCATGTTATCCCCGAACAACACGACAATTTAACAAAAACTTTGCACTTACGCGATCGAATCTCAACTGATGTTATAAAACGGCCATTTTTTCCGGATGGCCCAAATTGATCCAGTCGCGGTGGCGCGGTTACGCTCCCGTATCACTTCTCCTTATTTCGTTCGGTGTCGTAAAAGTCGACTAAGGGATTAACCGGAGGATGGGCAGCAGCGTCCTCCGAGTACATTAACAACTCAAGTGCGATCGCCAACCCGTCTGCCAAGCGTGGCGATTATGGCAAAACCCCCCAATGAGCCTACAACACACCCATATCGGTCGTTGTGGTGATCTTCGGGGGAGGCTTGTGTCCAGCAGTGGACTATATTTAGTCGAACTGATGAGGTAATTAAATGTAGTTTATTTTTAAAAAATAACATTATATAAATGACGGCCCTCTCGAAGACGGCACTCCTCTAAACGCGAACGCAGATTTGTGAAAACTCTTGTCAATAAATCTGGGGTGATAGCTGCCATTTCCCCACGGATATTTTCCTTTAGCTGACTGATGTTCCTCGGATTGTTCATGTAGACTTTATGTTTGAGGTATCCCAACAAAAAAAAGTCAGGAGGCGTCAAGTCAGGGCTACGTGGGGGCCAAGGGATATCACCTCTTTTGGAAATTAGTCTTGCAGGAAACATCTGTCTCGCAACCGCCATAGAGTCATTTGTTATGTGACAGGTCGCTCCGTCTTGTTGGAACCAAGTCCTCGTATTCGCTATTATCGATCTCGCAAGTTGACGCAATATGCACGTTCTATTGCGCCACCCTGTACTTCGTTTTCACTTAGCGTACTTTCTGACTTTTTCTTTTTACTCGGCCCCTAAAGACCGTAGCGTGATGTTAAATAACCTATAACCTTCCTCAAGAACAGGGCTATCAAATGTAAAAATAACTTTTCAAAACCGCCTGGTAGTTCCACAATTAGCGCGTTCAAACAAACGAACAAACTCTTCCGCTTTATTATAATAGTATAGATATAATAATAATAAATCCATGTAAAAATAATATATGCTACATATAATTTATTGTAGGAAGGATTAACATAGAATATATAAAATAGTTTATTGAACGATATAAGTCGCTAGTTTTTATAAGGGGCTAAGGTCAATCTGCGCATGAACTTTATAAGTAAAACAATTAAATCTACTAGTAAATACCTATTTACGCCATAAAAATAAAACTGCTGCGATATATCAACCATTGCAGTTAACCATCTTGGAAACCAATTGATTTCTTTCGAGTCTTAACTCTGGCATAAATAAAATAATTGTAATTGCTTTCCTTATCTCATTTGATTAGTCACGGTTATGTTGCGTCATGCAAGACATTATGTGGCAATGCGTTAGCTGTTCTTCTAACGCGTTGAAACTAATATATAATGCGTGATATTAATACATTTTTAATTATCGCGCGGTGCCGGTTTAAAATAGCGCCAGCCCATCTCATCCCGTGGGTGTCGTAAAATGACTATAGAATTGGGCGGAAGAAGGGCAGCAGTCTCCTTCGAGTATACTTTGCAGCTCAATTAGTTACCTGCCTCCAAGCGTGGCGACGATTCCCCAATGAGTTCCCAACACAAATAGAGATCAGTCGTTGTGGCGATCTTAGGGTGATAAGTCCAGCAGTGGACGTATTTCGGTAAATAAAAACCATTATTTTGGTTTTACAAGGGAGTCCTGTGACTTGCTTTGTATGGTTAATCATAAAAGTAGTTGACTATCTGGGCAGTTTTATGAGATAGCTCATGGTTACCAGATTAAAATGATTTTATATGAATTTAATGAGCCGTTTAAACTCGACTTCCCGGCTAGGGTTGTGCGATCGGAAATCCGAAATAACTGGGTTAAATTTCAAAATTTCGGTGTTGTTGTCTACAGAAATAAATATTATGAACCAAAATACCTGTTACATTTTTAAATTAACTTTAATCCTTACTTCCTTAGGTTATTCATTATTATATAATCATTTTAAAATTAATGAACTTGTACCTAATGGATTCCATCAATGAACTTAATTTTTACAATTGCCACATGTAATTTGTACCTATTTGTTTACACTGAGTCTAGCAATAAATTGTGCATAAAACTTTACACACATTACGATATCCAGACTCGCGAATAAATATAAAATCTCCCGACAAACAGCTTTTCGTACATAAACATTTCATACGTGAAATGTCGGGAGAATCCAGACGAATCCCGGCCATCTGGCAGCCCTATTCCCAGCAGCCAAACAACACTTAATAATGCATGTACTAACATTTATTTTGCCCTTGCCCGAGCCTTGATCTTGTAGGTGTTCTTAACATTGGCTTTTGTTAAAATTTCACCGAATAATTAACGTCCAGTTGTAACTCTATGAGAGTTCTTTCCACTTGTGATAAAATTACATTACAATGAACTCAACTTTTATGTGGACGGATAAAACTACCGAATAGAAAATATAATTACTGATTCGTATTGATCGAACATAAAAGTTTCCTTTTCAAATATAACAGAATGTCTTCCCAATTCCGGTCACTTTTTCGAGAATAGCACATGTACGTATATTATTTTCCCTTTTTAGTATGCTAGGTTACGCTATACCTCACCGAGTGCTGCGCAACCTCGGGGGACCGAGCGAGGAAGTTCCCCGTCACTATGGGGGCGTCGTGCGGTCGGTGGCCCTCTACGGGGCGCCTATATGGTCATCCCGGCTCAAAGGGGTCAAGCGCTGCAGAAGCAAACTTCACGGTCTGCAGCGCAGAGTGGGGCTATACGAATCGCACGGGGATACAGGACAGTGTCCTACGAGGCGGCAACTCTCTTGGCGCGCTTTCTGCCTTTCGAGATCCCGGCGGAGACGGATGCGTGGGTCTATGATCAGACACGCTCCATCCGCCAAAGCGGCGAAAGCGTGCCTTCAGGGGTGTGCGACAGACTGAGGCGGCTGGCTCGACGGCGCGCACTCGAGATGTGAGGCGATGTCGCGCCTACGGTTGCAGTTCGCCACCAAGCGCGTCGGCGAGGCCATCCTGCCGTTCTTCGCAGCCTGGCTTGGAAGGAGCGAACGCGTCACCTACCGTCTGACGCAAGTATTCACCGGTCACGGTTGTTTCGGTGCGTACCTGCACAGAATAGGACGCAAGGTTACGGCACAGTGCCACAATTGTGGAAGCGACCGGGATACCGCACAGCACACGCTCGAGGAGTGCCCTGCGTGGGCTGCTGAGTGGCAGACCCTGGTCCATCGGATCGGGCAAGATCTTTCTGTCGGCAGTAGTGTCTATTATGTTGGCAGTGGGCAGATCATGAAAATTGGGAGTGCAGTGGTCTCCTTCTGCGAGAGCGTCATGCTCCAGAAGGAGAGTGCAGAGCGAGATCGGGAGAGGGTCGATCCCGCACGGAGAAGGACGAGATGGCGCCGAGGTAACAACCGCCCCGGCTCCCAGGTCCAACACGCCTGAGCCTCCTGCTGGCGCTACATGGTTGGGGGCTTCGGGGTTCGCGGGCATGCAGATTGGGAAGTCTGCGGCTGACCTTTCTACAGTAACCGTTCCTCCGCTAGAAAGGGTGACCGTTTCACAGTCATCCCTTCCGTGATGTGCCTAAGGCGTGGCACCAATGGGCGGAGCGAAGGAAGTTCATGTAGAATTTCCACTGGACACGAATAAAAAAAAAGGTTGCACTATACGCCTATTCTCGTTGGTCTAGAAAAAGTTCAAGTACCGCTGTGGGACCAATAGATAATACTCAATGTGATAGAAAATTGTAGTTCAATTCGTCCTTAGGTCACGAGGGGCATGACCTATTTCCTATCTTATTGCTTATTATCACGCAAATTCTGAGAATCGATCGGCGCCAGCTAATGTTTTGACTTTCCCTTTTTTAATGCGGATATTGGAACAATGGCATCACCTATTTTCCAGATATGGTAGTTTACTGTAGTCAGTGAAACTAATGGGCATAAGATACTAAATGCGCTGTGTAGCGTCACGCAGGACAAGTCCTGGGTAGCATTACAGTTTTTATTGGCAGGCATGACACTTAGCATCAGGCGACGGACTTGCTCATCTCGCAAAAGAAGGTTAATCTATATCGTTTTAGCGTTTTCGTTACCCGTGTGGTCATCCCGTGGGTGTCGTAAAAGGCGATTAGGGAGTTTTTAACCCGGTGCATGGTACGCACAAAGCTCTTTGGGTTACCGACAGGTGGCGGGTACCAGCACTAGCATGCCCGAGGAGGGTTGGTGTCTGGCAGGCAGCCGACTGTGAAACCTTTTGCCAAAACCTTTGCCAATATGTTAGAAAAACATTGCGCTGATCCCAAGTAACTTGGTTCAACGCAAGAAGAAGTATCAGCTGTTTTCGTGCGAGATGAAACAGTCGACACTGAAGATTGTCCTAATATTTTCGTGTGTTTTCTCGATGTGGCTTATGGTATAGTCTTAGGCGTCTTTGGACCTCGGTGACTTCTTACTTAGCTAATCTAAGGGTCAGCACCCAAGGGTATGCCGTTGAAAGGGTTTTAAATTTTTTAATGAATAATGTTTGAGATGTCGTCGACAAAACTCCAGTCTGTATGTAGGTCCCCGAGATGTGCCCGGGGGACGGCCTTTTTACAGTCGCCTTCCTTCGCTAGAGGGGGTGACCGCTTTATAATCATCCCCTTCTAGATTTGCCTAAACGCGTGGCAACAATGGGCGGCATTAGTGTGATCGTATAAGGACCTGGAGCTCCCCTTCGGTGCCGAAGATGACCGGTCCAGTGGTTTTAGCTTGCCCTTCCCCGGGTCGGAGCAAGTTCAAGATAAATTTCAAGTGGTGTCCAAAAAAAATGGTGTGCGTCAGATACAACTGGATCGATGTGCTAACAGTTTGTCGGTATTACACACTGGAATCTTTAATCCGGAACATACTTAGCAAGAAAGTGCCCTAGACTAACGCTCAACCAATATCAGTCCTGGTACTTCGACGTCGTCACACCTCTTTATTGACTGAAGTACAGCATGAATCCATAAATAATAATGAATATCCTAACCAAATAAATAAAATTGAAGTGTCTGTTTGTAAAGTCAAAATAACAGCTTTTTACTAAATAAAAGTATAGACAGTACTTATAACAAAATGAAAATTGTCTGTCTGTCTGTTCCGGATAATCTCCGAAACGGCTAGACCGATTTTGAATGGACTTTAATTGGCAGATAGCTGATGTCATAAGGAGTAACGTAGGCTTAATTTTATTTAAGAAAAAAAGTATTATTGTTCCGCGAAAAAAAACCCATGAAATCCAATACATGTCTTAATTATTTACTAAGTATTTATAAATAATCCGACTTCTTTTAAATTAAACGACGGGTTTGGGACACAGCTAGTAAATAAATAAGAATAGTTAAACAATAATTAAGTAATCCAAACCATTACATCCTGGTTTTGCTTTCCCTGTCATTGGCGTCATTTTCGCATTCGCAGCGTAACCGACGCATCGCTAAGCGACCTACATTCCAGAACACCTACCATAAACTGTGCGTGTCGTATATTGCGAAAACTTTGAGTGTCTGCACAGATTTTGTTGGTTCAACTTAGTTTGCTTACCACCTGTTATTTTATTAGGTAGACTGCAGCCGTTGCAAACACTGTTTTGACAATCTTAATGTAAAATGATTATGTACCGTAGTACATAATAGCTCAATGTACCTATAACAAACAATCAGTTTTAATAATAATTGTAATTATTTTTGTCTGTCTGTCTGTTAAGGTAATCTCCGAAACGGCTGGACCGATGTTGACGGGACTTTCACTGGCATATAGTTGATGTATAAGGAGTAACTTAGACTACGTTGAGAACCGTAAAAATGTTGTCGAGTGGAGACCGCGCACCAGAAAACACAGCGTAGGACGACCTCCAACGAGGTGGACGGACGACCTGGTGAAGGTCGCTGGGAGTCGTTGGATGAGGGCGGCATGTAACCGCTCGTTGTAAAAATCTAAGGCCTTTGTTCAGCAGTGGACGTCCTGTGGCTGATATGATAGGCTACTTTTATTTAAGAAATAGATTTGGGGTGTCGCGCAAAATAATTTAAACCCTTGGAATCGAATATATGTACTCTATGTCAACTGTCTATGGCGAAGTACTCAAAATTATTTATTAATATAAACTTATTTCTTTTAAATTAAACGGCGGGTGAAACCGCGGGGCCCAGCTAGTAATAAATAAATGTGTGTTAATATACGACGAATCAGTACTTCGTGTGTACAGTAACTTAAACTAACGTGTCTCGCGTATTTAGCTGCGTGATCGATGTGATTTTAAAGTGGCTGCATATGGCCCCTTTTGGTAACCATATTGCTGTTTCTGTCTTACCCTTGACTGTTTACGTCTTGTACACACAGCGACCAAGCTATACCTTTCCAGGTTTGTATAGGCTTTTTGTTCAGTTAGAGATCAGCTTATACTGGAAACGTGTAGCTTGATATCTAGCTGTGTGTATAATAAGTAATTGGAAAGCATAGTAATGTATTAGGTTATGGCGATTGGCCGCGGGGGTTGCGGGCGCGCAGATTGGGGAATCTGCGTGCTCACACCGAGCGACCCCCGGGAAGACGGTGGCGCGCACGTGGTCACGTGCCGCCGTGTGCGCAGCACAGCGCAATGCGAGGCTTGGGGGGATCCTTTACAATCCTCCCCGAGAAGTGCCTGGGGGGGGCGACCTTTTTACAGTCGCCTTCCCTCCGCTAGAGGGGGTGACCGCTTTACAGTCATCCCTTCCGATATGTGCCTAAAGGCGTGGCACCAATGGGCGGCTCTAGTGTGATCTTACGAGGACCTGGAGCCCCCCTTCGGTGCGCAAGATGACCGCTCCAGTGGTTTTAGCCGGTAGGAGTCCGGCATACCCCTTCGCCCTTCCCCGGGGTGAAGGAAGTTCCATGGTAGAATTTCCACTGGACATCAATAAAAAAAAAAACAAGCTTATCGCGATTATTACACAAATAAAATGGTGATGGAATTGCAGGGTGGTGCCGGCTCACAATACCACCACCCCCTTCCCTCCCGTGGGTGTCGTAAAAGTTGACTAAGGGATTAGCCGGAGGATGTGCAGCAGCGTCCTTCGAGTACATTAACAACTCAACTGCGATCGCCAACCCGTCTGCCAAGCGTGGCGATTATGGCATAACCCCCCAATGACCCTACAACACCCATATCGGTCGTTGTGGTGATCTTTGGGGGAGGCGTGTGTCCAGCAGTGGACTTCATTTGGCCGAAAAGAATAATAAAACAATTTAATCGGATTACATCGCGTATATTATAGATTTTTATTTTTTCTAACGTTTCGAATACTTTACAGCATTCGTGGTCACAGGATGACTAAGGTGACAGGCGTCGTTACAGATTTTGAAAAGTTATTTTATTTTATCTACCGTATAATTTTAATCAAAAAATTTGTTTCGATGCACGCAATAATCATTCACAGTGTCTTGATGTTTTTTAGTGCGGTATGTTGTTTGGGACTTTATTATTTTAATAACTGGATTCCAAACAGATGCCGTGTGGTGCCGGCTCAGAATACCACCACCTCATCTCCTCACGTGGGTGCCGTTAAAGTAGACTAAGGGATTAGCCGGAGGATGGGCAGTAGCGTCTTTCGAGTGCATTAACAACTGGACTGCGATCGCCAACCCGTCTGCCAAGCGTGGCGATTATGGCAAAACCCCCCAATGAGCCCACAACACCCATATCGGTCGTTGTGGTGATGTTTGGGGAGGCCTGTGTCCAGCAGTGGACTTCATTCGGCCGAAATGATGACGAAACAGATGGTAACCACATGCCAACCATCTTCTCTATTAAAATTAGGAGAATTTGTTCCACAGGAGAGACGCTGCCGCCCATCCCAATTTACAATCTCTCCCGTGTACAACTATCCTTGTGGTGTCGGGATTAAGAATATAGCACTACTCGGTATCTCCACTGGAGGAAGTTGTAAAGGGTGACTAAGGGGCTCTAAAATGCGAAATAAGGGGCGTCCCTTCTGTGGAAGTGTAGCTATACTGCGCTCACCAACCCGCCTGCCAAGCGTGGTGAGTATTGGCAAATTAATCCCAAAATGGCGACACAAATCATTGTGGAAAGCTATGGGGGAGGCCTTTGTTCAGCAGTGGACTACCTTTGGCTGATATGATTGTAAATTTCTGGTTTATTATTGGTTTTTATACTATGATCGCTGTGGGAAATTCTTATATTATAATATTATTGCACGATTACCTTGTCGCAGTTATTTATTGCGACACATTTTTTCCTATGACGTGTATTATGATAACACATTTTTGTTGCATCGATTATTACGAATTGTGCGATAGCATAGCTCGTAGAACTGATGGCCGTTGGGGCAAAAGGGTTCTCGAGTGGAGACCGCGTACCGGAAAACGCAGCGTGGGACGACCTCCAACGAGGTGGACAGACGACCTGGTGAAGGTCACTGGGAGTCATTGGATGAGGGTGGCATATAACCGCTCGTTGAAATTTTAGGGGAGGCATTTGTTCAGCAGTGGACGTCCTGTGGCTGATATGATGATGATGTGCGATAGTAATCTTCAAATCAACTTGATTGAATGCTGCATGGGGTCTTTTTATATACAACCTGGTAACAAGACCAGCAAGCATTTTCCCGGTGGTAATTGTCATGACCATAACAATTGTAATGCTACCCAGGACTAGTCCTGTGTCACGGACCCGGGGTAACAACCGCCGCGGTGCCCGTGTCCAACACGCCTGAGCCCCCTATCGTCTTTATATGGCGGGGTGCCTTGAGGGTCGCGAGCGCGCTTATTGGGAAATCTGCGTGCTCATACCGAGCGACCCCCGGGAAGACAGCGGTGTGTATGTGGTCACGTACCGCTGTGTGCGCAGCACAGCGCATAGTGAGGCCTCGGGGGAATCTTTTACAATCCCCTCGAGAGATGCCTGCGGGGAGGCCTCTTTACAGTCGACTTCCCTCCACTAGAGGGGATGACCACTTTACAGTCATCCCCTCCGAGATGTGCCTAAAGGCGTGGCACCAATGGGTGGCTCTAGATGGAGATCTTTCGAGTTCCTGGAGCCTCCCTTCGGTGCCGACGATGATCACTCCGGTGGTTTTACTTTTTACTTCCTTCACCCCGGGGGAAGAGTGAAGGGGTATGCCGGACTCCTACCGGCTAAAACCACTGCAGCGGTCATCTTCGGCACCGAAGGGGGGCTCCAGGTCCTCGTAAGATCACACTAGAGCCGCCCATTGGTGCCACGCCTTTAGGCACATCTTGGAAGGGATGACTGTAAAGCGGTCATCCCCTCTAGTGGAGGGAAGGCGACTGTAAAAAGGTCGCCCCCCCAGGCACTTCTCGGGGAGGATTACCCATCAGTAAAACGACTAATATAAAATTTATTCTTCTTGGTCTTGGTCATTGCGCGCCATAATTGTGATCTTGGGCGTTCCGCATACAATAGTTTCCTCGCTAACGCATCGGCGAGCTATTCTGCTTGCCCACCTAAGCTCGGTTCTAGATCTCTAAAAATCAATAAGCCCCGCCTGTCCTCCTGCGACATACGTGATCTTGTCATTTATTTGTTACTGCGAATTGAGGTATTTCTGACTCGATTATGGAGGGGAATTCCCAACATAGTTCTTAGCTAGTGATTTGTAGCTTGTTTATGGTCTGGTAACTGAGGTCTCATTTCAAATGTGCGTTTGGGTGAGTCGCGTGTGAGTATTATGGGTCTTAAGTGGGCCATTTTGCTAAAAGTTCACCACCCTAGTCAACAATTGGCTGAACACAACAATTTTTATTAATTCCTGGGGTATTGTTGTTGGTCAAGCGGTCATCACACCCTTAAATTACAGATATGGGTATAAGACGAACCCTTTTTTCAATAAACTTAACTGGCAGCGCGGTTCGCACATTACTAACATTTCCGTTAATCACTCTAGGTAAAGCCAATAATCTCGGCTAAAAGTGGACAAGCCACTCAGTAAAAAGTATTCCCGCAAAAGAATTTAATCATTTCTAAAATAAATAAGAAAACTTCGTTGCCGAAAAGTATATTTATTTATTTTATATATTTATATGTAAAAAAGTCGCATTAATAAGTATTTAAACCGATTGCGCCTACAAGGCAGCGCCCGTAAGCAGCGCCTTTTTTTGTTGCAGGCCACATTTTATTTTATTTTTGTCCACTAATAATGTTAGATAAAAAGTAATATCGTTACCATAAAGGCAAAGCATTAATTTTTGTATAAAATAGTAATATTAAAGGTTTTTTGTGACGAGATTATAATTTTGCGCATCCTAAATATGGCGCATTTATTTACTTTCCTGCAACCTTATTAATTATTATTTTGTTTCTCTTAGGTATGAAATATTTAAAAAGCGAATCATTTATAGGTATAAAATATTTAAAAAGCGAATCATTTATAGGTATGAAATATTTAAAAAGCGAATCATTGATTATTATAGTTTCTGTCCACTTTTAGTCTAATAATCCTAACAAACTGAGGCAGTTGCAATTGATTTGGTTGTGCCAGGAGCTTTTCAAAATTTACGCGTGGGGTTCGAAATTCTAATTCTCCTAATTAATTTACACTGTTGTCTGAAACTTGAACAAACCGAGATTATGTAAGTTTACATTTAACGTTGTTAGTTTAGGAGAATACAACTTTGTGACATTTACGACATTGATCGGAATTATATTATGAACATTTTAAAATTATGAGATGGTCCTCAGTACGACCCTTTGTATGTTGGGCTGTTTTGATCTGGACAAAATCACATTATAAATAAAATATTATACTATGTGTTCCTCCTAACTAAATCAGTGCCTTTAAATGTGATTCACAACACATCTGTGCTTATAAAAAAGGCAATTGATGCTGAGTCTGACACACGGAGCATAGCGCAGACGTCATTCTTATTTAAATGTTTTTATTTTTTCAACACGCTATGAATCAGTATGTAAAGCGCAGTAAAATCATTTGCTAACACAAGTGTTTTCATAATCACATGCGATAAATTGATTTCATTAACATGATAATCGCTATCTTGATCAAACATACCAGTGATATCAAGTGTATTTCCTTTCCGTTACTACAATGCAATGGTGTGTAATAGTAAAAGCTTTGTTACAAAGGGTTTAATTATCGGTATCGGTTCACACCACAGCAGCCTCGGACTAATAAACACTAAGTAAACTGTTCCCGTTTTGTTAATTATATACTTTTCATTATTTTGCTTCATACTTGAGAAGCGTCGGAACAAAAACCGATAAATGCCGGCACAGTTGGTGCAGTGGCTGATACAGTCGGCTGCTGCGCTCCGGGTCGTGGGTTCGATTCCCGCACGGAACAAAAATTTGTATGATTTGCAGGTAGTTGTTCCGGGTCTGGGTGTATTGTATGTGGAGTTCGTGTCTGTAAACGCACCCACGATACAGGAGAAATCCTAGTGTGGGGCAACGTTTTTTTTATTAGATTAAAAGTGCGTTTACAGACATTCTCATTAACCCGCCTTGCGAGCCGAGCATGGTGAGTACTGGCAACTTCCCCCAAAATGACAAAAGCTTTGTGAGGTAATAACAATTCCAGTCACTAAAGATAAGGAAAAAATCGTGTGGGTTATCCGAGCGCCAGTTGACGAGTTCCTGAGTCATTATCTCGATTAAAGAATTGAGCTCCACAGTGTTATATGTATTCCGTGCAATTTAACTTAGTGTATTTCCTGTAATCCATTAATTCGCGGGCGAGATATAACAAATAAACAACACACAGCTACGAAAATCTTCCACGAACAAGAAAAAAACATTTTTAATAATTTCATTACCTACCTACTTCCATATCTTAGCTAGAATTGTAGTCTTTGTTTTATATCGCTGACCATAAAACATACAGTTTCATTCATGGCGAACTGACCCGACACACGCTTATCGTGAAATAAGTTTCCACCCATTTCGCAGCTAACAGGAATTTGCAATTTTGCATCGTAGATTTGTGGTGTTTCAAGACTGATGTATTGAGTATACGCAGGTGAAATTAAACAGTTTTAGAACTGGATCGAGTATGTATTCCTGGGGCATTAATCCCGCTAGAATTTTGGTGCACCGCCGTGTTATCCGAACTTTCTTTTTTCACGAGTAATGTGCTTTATGTACTTACCTTTTCTTATTGGTCTCTGGTTGAAATTCTACATGAACTTCGTCCCGGGGAAGGGCGAGGGGTTATGCCGGACTCCTGCTGGCTAAAACCACTGGAGCGGTCATCTTCGGCAACGAAGGGCGGCTCCAGGTCCTCGTAAGATTACACTAGAGCCGCCCATTGGTGCCACGCCTTTAGGTACATCACGGAGAGGATGATTGTAAAGCGGTCACACCCTCTACGGGAAGGAAGGCGACTGTAAAAAGGTCGCCCCCCAGGTACTTCTCGGGGAGGGATCGTAAAGGATTCCTCCAAGCCTCGCTGTGCGCAGTGCGGCACGGTGTGAACATGCAGACTCCCTAATCGGCGCGCCCGCGACCTCGAGGTTGTGTTTTATGTACCTATGCTATTGGCAGCATACGTGATACCTCAAATGTCAAATACTTCATGAGGTCTTTTCCGGATTTTTGTCCATAGCAGAGTGTGGGCATCTTAATATCCGCTATAATGGACGGTCAAGGAACACGATGTAATTAGTGAGATAATTCTGACCCGTATCCTCTCGACCTAATTTCTTAGTCGCCATCATGGATATACACGGAATTTGACGTAGGATTTTCTTTTCTTAATCCTCCTAAATATGCTTCTGTGAGGAATGGGGTTACTTACATAGATTAATGTGAATTTAAACACTCGAGCTTTGTGTAGTTCAGGCCTTTAGGCTTTTGTAAGTTTATTGTAAAATTATCTGCAGAAGGAGGAATATTAGTAATAACTAATAACAGAAAGGCAAATTTGCTACTGGGTTTGGTAATCTGTAAATTTACATGAAAAATCTAGGAAAGTATTAATTTTGGCTCGTAGTATTTTATTTCGTCTAATTTTCAGGCAATGGAAATAAACTCTAGTTCTAAACTTCAGGGTTATTTTAACTCTATAATGTACCGTGCTGTATAGTGACCTACTCCGCTCTGTTTAGGGTTGCCAGACTGCGCTCCACCGCAAAAAAGTTTTTTTTGTGTAGGTTCGGGTGCGTTGATGTAGCAGCCCTATTACTGCTGCCACATGCTATGCCAGAAGCACAGTATGTGGCCCAGGTATTGTATAGAAATGATGCGCAATGCGGTAAACTGCTTTCGATACAATATGCGCTTACCTATACAAAAATGTTATTTGCATTTGTGCTAGTATGTGGTCATCATCATCATCATGATACCAGCCATAGGACGTCCACTACTGAACAAAGGCCTCCCCCTCAGATTTCCACAACGAGCGGTTACATGCCGCCCTCATCCAACGACTCCCAGCGACCTTCACCAGGTCGTCTGTCCACCTCGTTGGAGGTCGTCCCACACTACATTATCCGGCGCGCGGTCTCCACTCGAGAACCTTTTTGTATGTGGTCACTGCAAGCAAACTATGGACTAAGGACTTAAAGAAGTAGGGTCTGATCCTAATACATCTATACAAATAAATAAAATTGAAGTGTCTGTAATGTTACAATAACAGCTTTTTACTAAATGCATATGAAAGTATATACGGTACCTACAACAAACAACATTTTTTTTTTGTCTGTCTGTCTGTCTGTCGGTCTGTCTGCCTGTTTGTTTCTGCTAATCTCCGAAACGGCTGGACCGATTTCTACGGGACACTCACTTTTTCGATATGTAGGAAAATGTTGTACTACTGTAAATCCGTAAGACTTTGCTGAACATATATTGTGTTTTTTTGGTAGGTATTGACCCAAGCTCTCACCCCCTGCAGTATGTCGTGCTATTTACTGGACATCCTGTATATACATACTCTATGTCAAGTGTCTATGTCGAAGTATTCTAAATTATATATAAATAATCCAATTTCTTTTAAATTAAATTGCCGGTGAAACAGCGGGTCCCAGCTAATATTCCATATATTGTCATATGACACAATATATGGATGTGAACAAATGATTCAATCGTTTTTGTCGCCGACGACCAACTAATCATAGGCACAGATACGTAATTCTGTGTAATTACGGGCTTAACTTTTTATTCCGCTAACCACCAGACCCTTACGTCATACTGCCTAGGTACCTACTTTGTTCGACGTAAATACTTAGTTCCGGGAAAGACATTCTTTGAATAGAATATTATCTTTATAATGTATATTGCATAATACTGGGTGCCCGTACGATCTCCTTTCTCTCGTTTTAACTGTGAAGGTGAATTCAATCGATAATGAATAAACCAATTATAATAAAAACGGAAAATCGCAATTCGTTCGTAGCGTGCGTGAATTCAAACTTTTTATTGTAATCTAGATTTAGCTGGTAACGCGGCTGTTCGCCGAAAAATTAGGTGCCTATGCAAAAAAAAAAAACTGCTGTTACCTATGTTTATCCTCTTTGAATTCTAAATTGTTGAGTTTATCTTATTGAGAGAAGTTTTTGGGCGCTCGCGTTGATCCGAGGATAGACTAATTTGCGAATTGTATCCCATTTAGTTTATTATTTCAAGTCGTATGTTTAATAGAGACTGCTGCATGATGTTAACTTCGCCAGCTGCCCATAATTACTACCAATGTAGGTAGGTATCTAGCTTAAATAAACATCCGGCCGACAAAAAGGTTCACTGTAGTTAAGAAATACGCGGTGAGTCTACAGCCTTCAACATCTCGGCGAAGATGACTGTAAAGCGGTCACCCCCCTATAGCAGCAGGGGATGCGAGTGTATAGAGGATGCCCCCCAGGCAAATCTCGGGGGACATTATAAAAGATCCTCCCGAAGCCTCGCTGTGCACTGTGCTCAGCACTCGGCGGTACGTGATCACGTGCGTACTGCCTTCTTCCCGGGGGTCGTTCGGTATAAGCACGCTAATTTCCCAGTCAGCACGCTCGCGACCCCCGAGGCCCCCGCCATATAACGATGCCAGGGGTTCAGGCGTGTTGGATATAGGCGCCGCGCCGGGGCGGTTGTTACCCCGGTACCGTGGGATACGATCGGGATCTTCGATTGGGATCGACCCTCACCCAATCCCGCTCCGCGGTCTCCTTCTGGGGCATGAAGTTTTCACAGAAGGAGACCACAGCACTCCAATGAATGATCTGCCAGCATAGCCGACGCTACTGCTGGCAAAGAGAGTTCTTACCCGATCCGATCTACTAGTATCCGCCGCTCGGCAGCTAACGCAGGGTACTATCCGAGCGTGTACTGTGTGGTATGCTGATCGTCTCCACAGTGGTGGCGCTGTGACCTCAACTGGCGTCCTCTCTGCGTTTACCACATACGACGCGTTGTAATTGATCTGCAAAATTAAGAAATTATTATTTAAAAGCATGGAAAAATCTCCAACCACAACCAAGAACTCTCTTTTAGATTTTGGACTCGGGAGAAACCGGTTACGAAGCTCTAGTTACAAGTCATCACAAATAAAGACAACTGCGTATCGTGACTCATAGATCGTTCCAGTTGTCATAAGATAATATTGACTTAAATCAACAAGCTTGGTAAATGATTTAACTCTGGTTATTATTTCGGATCATAAAGCCAAGTTTTTTGATTGTATTAATTAATTGAATACAGCATAAATACACAATTTTGTAGAGCAAAGTATCTGTTTGTATCCTTGGAGCATGTAAAAGTATCAATGCAGCTTAGTATTGCTCTATGCACCCGGATTTAAGACTTGCCCCTATTTGCTACTTTGTTATAAAAATTCCAGAATAATCGTGTCACTTGTTCATTGTGTGCGTTTATATTTAACGCAGATTGTCGGCGTGACGTGTACCAGTTTCTATGACCCACCTGTTAACTAAATACCGTTATTACATATTGTACTTGCTAATTTATCATACAATTTAAACGTGAATTGGCAAACAGATTTATTTATTTTGTAACATGGTAGGTTTGGTGGTCAAAAATAGGCCACTGCATCTCTGGTGGTAATTTTTTTATGCTTAATGTACATAATTGTACAAAGGCGTTCTAAATGCCATATGCATTTTCTACCAGACGCCCGTTGGGTGATGCAGAGACCACAAGGTAGATGCATCATCAAGATTTGAGTGAGAGGTATGCGAAGACATTTGTTTATTTACTAGCTGAGACCCACGGTTTCACCCGCGTTTAAATTAAATGATTTTTAGAGTAGTTCGACATAGACACTTGACATAGAGTATATATATATTGGATTTCAAGGGTTTTTTTTTTGCGCGGAACCCTAATTATTTTTCTAAAATAAAAGTAGCCTTAGTTATTCCTTATAACATCAGCTATCTGCCAGTGAAAGTCGCGTCAAAATCGGTCTAGCCGTTTCGGAGATTACTCGGAACAAACAGACAGACAGACAAGATATTTGAAAATTGATTTTTTGTTATAATCTAATCTAACGGCCGAATGAAGTCCACTGTTGGACACAGGCCTCCCCCAAAGATCACCACAACGACCGATATGGATGTGATGTGGGCTCATTGGGGGGTTTTGCCATAATCGCCACGCTTGGCAGGCGGGTTGGCGATCGCAGTTGAGTTGTTAATGTACTCGAAGGGCGCTGCTGCCCATCCTCCGGCCAATCCCTTAGTCGGCTTTTACGACACCCATGGGAGGAGATGGGGTGGTGGTATTCTGAGCCGGCACCACACGGCCATTGTTGTTATAATCGTTTAATCGTTAATAAGTTTAATCGTTATAATTTATTGTTTGTACCGTACATACTTTTATATGCATTTAGTAAAAATCTGTTATTTTGACATTACAAACAGACACTTCAATTTTATTTATTTGTATAGATAGAAATTGTATAAACTTAGGTAAAGATACAACTATATAGTATAATATCTATACAGTATATATTGCAGTAGGTGTCAAAATATTGTTGGTTAAAGATGTGCAGGAGCATTCAACCGCACAGTTATCCGGATTACCTGCAGTCTCGAAACGCTCTCCGATGGTACTAAGGTGTCACGCGACACCCTCTGAATCAGCACGGTTAGGCCAACTGAGCGCGTTCTTGTGCGAAAGCCTTGCGAGTAGGGTTGCCAGATGGTCAGGATTCGTCTGGATTCTCGACATTTCAGATTATGGTTAACCTATATTTTCTTGTGATTCATAATAAATCAAAATTCAACAGTCAAAACTCAGCAAAATACACGTGGCAATGTAAAAACCAAATTCATTGAGAGAATTCATTAGGTACCACTATCATTGATCTGAAAATTCTTATACCGGGTTAGTCGGAAACGGTGTACTAAGCCGCAGCCAATTGAAAGTGTCACTGATGACACAGTAAATGCCTCATCTTATGAAACGTATATTTTTTTGTAAATTTCAAATTTATACAATTGTAGTCAGTGATAGCGGTTAGGGCTTGATTTATTATTTTCATTCCAAAATAATACTTTATCGGAAAGTACTAGGTCTGTGAAAACCCAGCTCCAGTGTGATCTTACGAGGACCTGGAGCCCCCCTTCGGTGCCGAAGATGACCGCTCCAGTGGTTTTAGCCGGTAGGAGTCCCCCGAAGGAAGTTCCATGTAGAATTCCACTGGACACCAATAAAAAAAAAAAAGTCTGTGAAAACCCAAACATGACGCTAAATGTAAGACACAGCTGATGTGTCAGCGTATTTGTTATGAAAAGTTTGAACTGCTATAATTCTGTAGCTTATTCACTTTTTGGGGAAAGTCGTAGAGCAATAGTTTCTAATTACTACTCATAGTATTACACCCTTTTGGCTTAGTAGTCCCTTTCTGACTAACCCGGTATATTGAATTAGTTAAATATGTAATTATTGATTGGTTTGGTCTTTTGGACTAAGTTATTATTTTGATTCATAATACTAATTTCTCAAGACGACCACGCCAACATCTCGACATTTCGATATTTCGACAGATATTTATTTATTAGATTTTAGTTTTTCGTTCTGGCAAGCTTGCGAACCTGACATTCACGAGAAAGTTATTCACAAGGAAAGCATCGCTTGTGTTCTATATCTCACTTATTTTATGGTGACTATGTATTTCCCCGCGCGGAAATTCTACTTTATTATCATATCAGCCTGTCAGCGTCCACCGTAATCATGGCCCTCCTAATAGACAGCTACAAAGGTCAGTCGTTAGGGAATATTGATATAATAACAACGCTTAGCTGAACGGATGCGAGGTTAGAGTGTTATGTTGTTGTTATTAGCAAAAAGTAGGTCTTTAGGACTCGAACAAAAACAAAGGGTTGTACCTATTATTTGTGGGAAACCATAGGTCTGATCATTCACTACGCAACGCCAAAGGACGCTGAACAAAGGTGATATATTTCCGCAATGGTGTCGTCGTTTTGGGGGGAATTGGCCAGTACTCACCACGCTTGGTAGGTGGGTTGGTGAGCGCAGAATGGTCACTGTTCGTCAGAAGATACGCTGCTGTCAATCCTTCAGGTTTAGACTCCCTAAGTCAGCTTTCACGACATCCACAGAAAGACATGGAGTAGTGCACCACACACTACTAAGATTGCGCCAATGACGTTACCATCTCTCAATTCCAGAGCGACTCGGTGGGTTACTTCTTCGACGAGCTTGAACGCATCGCGCGACCGGACTACGTGCCCTCCCACCAAGACATCCTGCACTGCCGGAAGGCGACCAAAGGCATCACGGAATTCACCATCAACATTAACAATGTGCCATTCGTCTTCGTGGACGTCGGGGGTCAGCGAACGCAGCGGCAGAAGTGGACGCAGTGCTTCAATTCCGTCACCTCGATAATCTTCCTCGTCTCCTCTTCTGAGTTCGACCAAGTTTTGTCGGAAGACAGGTGAGGGGTTTGTTTTTAGAAAGTAGTGATTCAATAGGTACGAGGACGGAACGCGAGATATACTGCTGGACTCGTTTTAGCTGTGTTTGGAACTGTTTTACAAGTTCATACTGATTACGGCCGAAATTAATAATCAATCTAATCTAAATCTATCTTTCTAGATTTTTAAATTCATCTGTTTTTGTGTTAGGATCACATTGAACACAAAAAATAGACAAATCCTCAATCCCAAATCCAACTATTTTGGATTAGATTGATTATTAACTTCGACCGTTAAAAGATGATTGTCCTATCTATAGAAACTGATCGTTGTACTGGTTTAAAAATATGTTCGTAAATATTTTAGTAAACAACTGATGGAACTAGATAATTACTTTTCACGGGAGCGTTTAAGACTCAAATTCCAGTGTGAGCACCGCCCACGACATCCGCTCCATTCGTAATGGGACAAAGAATTGCATACATAGGTACATGCGAAAATTATTATTGTCTACGCAATGTTACAACGGAGAGTCTACGAAACAAAATTTAGAATCTATTTTCTATCCTTATGGTGCGAACAAGCCAATTTGTTACTTACGTCATTTAAGCCGGCTCTGCTTATAGTATGAATGAATTTTTCCTGTAGCTAACACGAAATTCTGTGATCCCTGATTCATCACACCTGGATATGCGGTATTAGACGGTAAACAAAACCTAAACGGGAGTGATTTAATCTTATCTATGATCTAATATCCGTAATCTCATACATTGTTTCGTAATTTTCTTGTATAGGAGGTAAAACGTTGGTTATCTACGAGTAAATAAATATGATATTACGTAACTTGTTGCGACTTATGACTCATGGAGTAATGATGGAACTCTGCGGGTGTTCGGTGTGACGAGTAAATCACATTTTATGAATAGCGCCCATGGGGCGATACTATAAATTAAATATGTTATGTATTGTACATATTTTTCGAAATTTGCAGAATTATGACTATTAGTGGACCGCCCAGAGGTCCAAATTCGGCCGTAGTTCATTCAATTTTTAAATTCGATTTAATGTATTTGTAACCGATATTATACATAAATTTTGACTTTCTGGACATTTTTCCATTTTGTGAACTTTTACTATGCCAATTCGCACACTCCTCCGTGCGCGCAATGTGCGTAAAAAGTGGTAAAAAGTTTTCTTTACGTATTAATAAGCGAAGATGTAAGATTATATTAGTTTATTTATTTATGTACTCTTTATAGTACACCAAAAATTGTCACAGAAGTATAAGTAAAATTACAATAAAAATTACAAAGCGATAAGGCCGCCCTTATGGCTATCTGCGATGTCTTCCAGGCAACCTTAGGATTGAAAATGGTACACAGAAGTAATTTTGAAGCAGTCTGAGGTGTAACTATATATACTAATATTAATAAATGTTATTAGTTTTGTCGTTATTAGTGGTCAAGGTACCGAAGGCAATAATAGTATTCTCTTTTTTATTTATCTCACGTATCAAAGACCCATACATAATAAATACTATAGATACATATAACAATATACTTATAGAACTAAATTTGGACACTCCGAAGTTTCGGTCGTGCTTTCCCGTATCGTCTGTAGTAGGTAGGTACTACTCCTGTTGGCCGAAAGTCGGCGCTGAGAAAGACGGACTTGTACGTTACCGGAATCTGTAGGATGTAGGAATTAAATTTTTATTCCTACTCGACTCCATCCGCGCAACTCGGTATCGCCCTTATACAGGCTGTCCAGTAAATAGCACGACATACTGCAGGGGGTGAGAGCTTGGGTCAATACCTACCAAAAAAACACAATATACGTTCAGCAAAATCTTACGAATTTTTTTTCACTACTGTACGTTAAAGTTAAGCGATAAGAAAATTGTACTGTGAAAGTTTAAATTGTATTTCTTGAAAACATTTTCGTTTTTAATAGAATAAAGACTTATCAATGAGTAAAGTAACTATTCACAAATAATTTGAGGTAAAAAAGAAACTAGAAAAGGATTTTTTCATTACGAGATGATTAAAAATCTGTGTCAAGGTAGAGATATTTCGATATATCGGAAAATTTTGTACTACTGTAAATCCGTAAGATTTTGCTGAACATATATTGTGTTTTTTTGGTAGGTATTGACCCAAGCTCTCACCCCCTGCAGTATGTCATGCTATTTACTGGACACCCTGTATATACCTTGACTACTGAAGGAGCTTATTTTTCGATGTCTGTGTGAATTATTTTATTTTTATACAAAAGCTTTTTTATGGGAGCTATCCCAGTTTATATCCGTGTGAGATTAAGAATATAACACCACTCCATCTCTACTCCCGTAGATGTCTTTAAAGGCTACTGAGGGACTTTTACCAGAGGGCTAGGCAGCAGCGTCCCGTCTGTGAATCAGCAGCTATTCTGCGCTCACTAACCCGCGTGCCAAGCGTGTATTGGCAAGTATCCCCAAAAATTACGGCGCAGTTGTGGTAATCTATGTGGGAGGTCTTTGTTCAGTAGTGGACGTCCTTTGGCTGATATGATGATGATGATCCTTGTTTTGTTTAATTTGGTTGTTCATTTAATTACCTTCCTGGATTCGGAATACGATAAAAAAAACTACACTGCTCTCGGAATCTTGTATGATACATCACACTTGCATGTATTATTATTCTTGTGATTTGCTTTCTTTCTTTTAGTTGCAATCTTTTGTTTCTCACCTTTCATTATGCTTCATAAAGTAAAATTGCTGTGACAACAGTTAACTTCTGCTAACAGCTTAAATTCTATAAAATAATCTGTGGAAAATGTATTGGCTACTATATTTATTTAGTCTAGTTTTAAAACCATTGTATAAGACTTAATATGCTACTGTTTGCTTTCCCTTAAAATAAAAAAATAAAAAAAATTATGTGGTGTCGTGGGACACCAGGTACGAACGAAGTTCCTTCGGCTAATGTAGAATCGACACTTATACACTACTCGCTTGTGTATGCGACTGTCGCGCCTGCGCACGTCTCATTTAACGGTTTTATTCCACGCACTTTTTTCCACGGATTTTTTCTTACGGTTTTACTATCACATTTTTTTCAGTTCGGTCGCGCAGCTAAATCCCTATCCCCTCCAAGCCTACCGTAAGGAACTTCGTTCCAAAAGAATCGTTATAGATACCAATAACTATGATATAAAGACATTAGCTTCTATTGCAGTATTTCGAATATCGCTGCTGTATAAGGCATGTTATAATAGCACTCCTGTGTTAATAACGATTAGCTTTTATCTTTTGTGGGAATATACGCGTGTGTACATAGTTATGTAAATTAGATGCCAGTGTCCGACACTTTGTTCTTGTTAGCTTTGTGTACAAGTTTATTATGTACTCTTAGCACGTTAACGCAAGTTGCAAGCAAGTTTGTCAGGTTAGCCGTAATATCACAGCCATCTGCGATCTCTTTATAGATCTAAACAGATTTAAAGCATTTTATTCCATCTAACATTAAAACCCTTCTGGTTCAATCCCTTCTGGTTCAACCCCTTCTGGTTCAGTCCCTTGTGGTTCAGACCTTTTTGGTTCAGCCCCTTCTGGTTCAGCCCCTTCTGGTTCAGTCCCTTCTGGTTCAGTCCCTTGTGGTTCAGCCCCTTTTGGTTCAGCCCTTTCTGGTTCAGTCCCTTGTGCTTCCTGTTATGGATTACGCGGATGTTTGTAACTCAAATTTATCCCAAGACCTCCCAACAAATTGGATCGACATCTCAATAACTGCATTGACTTAATTTTTGGTCTTGGGAAAAATATGACCGCATCTCTTTTAGCCGTTCCCAGGTTAAATGGCTGCCTATCCGTGAGAGGAATCAGTCAGATATTTTTTCTCCTCTTCTCCATTATTACCGATCCTGGTGCTCCTGCATACCTTAAAAGATATTTCCTAGTATAGGGTCATTCTCAAAGTCGTACCCTGCGTGCTACCGAAAATTTACTTCTTTAGATTGCTCCTCACCGTATAGGTTTTGTTTCTCATTCTTTTGCTGTCTCAGCAATTAAACTCTGGAACGTACATCCATAAGTTTAAGTTTTCATTTAAACGCAAAGTTCGGGAATACTAATTGAAATCGCTGCAATCCTAATCGTCAACGGGCATGGTTATAATGTTTAACAGTATATTTACAATTACTTATTGTACTGATCATACTTTTCTGTGTAGAGCCGGCGAAGAATAGCATCAACCCATCTCATCCCGTGGGTGTCTAATAAAATAAATAACTCTCAAATGAGTGTTTCAGCTTAAAATATGTAAAAATAGGCGAGGCGATAGCCGAAAAGAGGTTTAAAACAGTTACAGCACCTGACAGCTTACCCACATAACCCAAACTGGTCGCAAACTTTTCAATACACAATAGGAGCTACCGAATTACCGCGACAGTTGACAGTTGTAGGGAATATTGCCATAATCAACACGCTTGACAGACGGATAGCTACGAATGAATGATTATGTTATTAGCACTCAGGAGAATGGTGTTGCTGATCCTCTTGCGACATCATCCCTTATCCCTATTCTAATACACTGTTATATCGGGGAAGTGGGGTTAAGGGGGTGTGGGGGTGGTTGTATTTACTAGTGACTTTTATCTCCCTCATAATATCATCCAAGGAACGTCCATTGCTGAACAAAGGCCTCCTCCATAGATTTCCATAACAGTCCCATCATTTTGGGGGGAATTTGTCAATAGTCACTACGTTTGGCAGGCAGGTTGGTTAGCGCAGTATGGCTGCTGTTGCACAGAAGGGACGCTGCTGTCCATCTCTGGTTTAGAGCCTTTTACGACGTCCACGGGAGGAGATGGAGTAGTGCTATATTCTTAATCCGGACATGACACGGAACAGCTTTACCTCTCTACCATTTAGGAAATAATGATAATGTTCAAGAAAGGCAAGATATAGGTTCTCGCATAGAGAAAGTCGCGGACTGGCCTCATAACTAAATGTAGGTATTAATTAGCTATGGATTGTAATCTCATGTCCCCAAGTGTAATGCTATTTGAAATCGATCGTGACACGATACGGCTCGCGTGTTTACTGTAAGTGGTACACTTGGTATACCAAAAATGGCACAATAAAGTTAGTTACGTGTTCATTGATTACTATCTTTTGCCAGCGGCTGCGCCCGCGTGGTACTTTTAATCAATATGAAAAGTATCTTAAGAATGATTTACCTTATCATAATTTCAGCCAGAGTACGTCCATCATCATCATTTCAGCCAAACAAAGTCCGCTGCTGGACACAGGCCTCCCCCAAAGATGGCCACAATGACCGGTCTGGGTGTGTCGTGTGGTCTCATTGGGTGGTTTTGCCATAATCGCCACGCTTGGCAAGGTGGGTTGGCGATCGCAGTTAAGTTAGTAAATAAACCTACTACAAGGACGCTGCTGCCAATCCCAGCCGATCATAAAAAAAAAATCAAATTGTTTTTATGTTATAAGTTCCATATATACTTTTATATGCATTTAGTCATCATTTCGGCCGAATGAAGTCCACTGCTGGACACAGGCCTCCCGCAAAGATGTCCACAACGACTGATATGGATGTGTTGTGGGCTCATTGGGGGGTTTTGCCATAATCGCCACGCTTGGCAGACGGGTTGGCGATCGCAGTTGAGTTGTTAAAGTACTCGAAGGACGCTGCTGCCCATCCTCCGGCTAATCCCTTAGTCGACTTTTACGACACCCACGGGAGGAGATGGGGTGGTGGCATTCTGAGCCGGCATTTAGTAAAAAGCTGTTATTTTGACATTACAAACAGACACTTCAATTTTATTTATTTGTATAGATAATTTAATCACGCATGGCGCCGCCGTTTTTTGACTAGAGGTCAAGCAACAACGCTTCAGCATCCGTTCGTTCTGCCCCCACTAAGTCGTCGTCGTTCTTCAGTCCTCATGATGTATATTTTATTTTCAAAGATCGGAATAGGCAACATCTAATGTGTACTTGAACTTCAAGGTAGTAAACACTTCCACAATACCTTCTTGTTTTAAAGAATCTTAGGGTTCTGTACTAAAACTGTGTCAAATTAAAGTATTTTGATTTCATCATCATCATGTCGGCCGATGGACGTTCACTTGAACAAAGGCCTCCGCATAGATTTCCACATTTGTGTCATCATTTTGGGGGAATTCGCCAGTACTCACCAGACAGACTTGGCGGGCGAGATGGTGAGGGCAGACTTGCTGCTGTTCCACAGAAGGGACTCTGCTGCCCATCCCTCTGATTTTGTCGTCTTTTAAGACATCCACGGGAGGAGATGGAGTGATACTATATTCTTAAATAGGTCCCATACGAATATACTTTAATTTACGTACAAGGAAATAAAACTATGTGGTGGTTTTTGTGTTTAAAAGGTATTATGTTAATAATCCACGATATTTTGCATGGTGTCTTAGTAAATGCTAAACATGATTTACCTACCACACAAAATTAATTTGACGATATAGATCTGTTTCTTTCTTTTGTACGATACCGCGCCCGACAGCGATCCGCCTGTTCCGATTGACGTTGCCGACTACCTAAATCGGTCAGCCGACCGCGTCCTTATTATTTATATTGCCTTACCAGGTGCATGTGTATATTATTACAACTTAGTAGAAGAACAAGTAAGTATCGAAATGAGCAAGAGAAAAAAATTATGTCAAAAAATACAACTGATTTGTTTTTAGATATACCTACATTATCGTCAGTACTGACATAGGCGCCATGTAAAATATCGTGGACTATTAAAGTAAGACCTTGTATATCCACAACGCCCGATATGCCGCCCTCATTCAATGATTAAGCTACTTTCACCAGCTCGTCCGTCCGTCTCGTTGGAGGTCGTCCCACACTGCATTTAGCGGTGCGCGGTTTCCGCTCGAGAACCCTTTTGCCCCAACGTCTTAATTCACACTAAAACCTTTATTTTTCTATAAGCGAACAAGTACTAAAAATACATAAGTTTTATTTTCGACCTATTGGTAACGTTCACATCGTAAAACTTTTGATGGCAATAAAAATAATCTATTCATAATTTTTTTATACTAACTTTGCAATGTACCTATGTGACGTTAACGGCGTGCGTGTTTGCGGCCTGTGGTCGGACGCGTGTTTATATTTGCGAAACCTAATAATATTAGTAATTAGAAAATGTATGCGGAAGGACTGATCTTGAGAACATCTTCGTACTAAATCCATGTGAAATCTTCTCACTGGCACGTTTATGTTTTAGGATATCCTGTGAGTATGCGACTCGAAGATGGAATACTACACTTATAAACTTAGTCTATGTTAGAGTCGGCCTCCATCTGTCATCCGCGACCTTATTACTGACGGATACTGTTTTTTATCCAGAGGCCCTTCCTCATTACGTACTACTGCGTGATAAAAACCTCAAAATTCAATATCAATCATTTATTCAGTAATTAGGTCATTACAGACACTTTTACACGTGATATTGAAACAACGGAGGCCAATTTCATTACATGACAATCCCTGAGAAGAAATGCCAAAACAAACTCAGGGCTAGGTCTTCTTTGATTAATTGTCTTTTTTTATACTTTGTTTTACAAATTATTTAAAACAGCTGTTATACATTGAAAAACATTTGCAGCTATACAATACAAACAATGCCGATACAATTTTGTTTCCAGGGAAGCCGTATGCAGATAAAAGATAAAAAATGATAAAAATTAACGCCACACGTCCCTATCGTCAACATACTCTTTGATTTCATAATAGACTTTTTTTATTAGAATTGCTTTAATGTGCGTTTTAAACTTATTATAGAATCGGACACAATTCTCTAAGAAAGACTTATTTGTCTCAGTTAATCTATATAAAAAGTCAAAGTCAAGTCTGACCTCAGCATAAGTGACATGTTGAGGCTAGAATGACTGCCTTAGCTTTTTTATTTATTTGTTTTTTTTTTTTTGTTTGTTAAATCTAACGACGAGACTAGCAAGTAATTCGCTTGATGGTAAGCGTCCAAGAAGAGTCTTGGTGGCACTACACTGTGCTCGTCACCTCCGAGGCATGTGTTATTTTGTCTCTTTTTCACTAGCTTTTGACGGCACGGTTGGTGCAGTGGCTGATACAGTCGGCTGCTGCGCTCCGGGGTCGTGGGTTAGATTCTCACACGGAACAAATATTTGTATGATCTGCAGGTAGTTGTTCCGGGTCTGGGTGTATTGTGTGTGAAATTCATGTCTGTAAACGCACCCACGACACAGGAGAAATACAAGAGTGGGACAACGTTTAAAAAGAAAATAGAAAAAAACTACAGCTACAGTGGCCTTCTAACCGGAGCACTGTAATGTCTAAAGTTTAAACACTCTTGCTTGGCGGTGAATATCTGGCACTGCGGTGGTACCTCTTGCTCGTGAACGGGCGCCGGCTGTCGGGACTGGTCAACTGTTAACTGCCATGGCAAATGAATTATTATTATTAGTAATATGTTCCATCTTTATACACTGACCTACATTTTTCTCGTTATGTGTTTTGCCATAATTAGTATAAATCAACATTTTAATATCAATTATTTTAAAAGATTATCCATGGAGTTTCGTGCCGGCTCTTCTCCATAGGACCAACTAATTGGAACCGTGCAACTTAAATTCTGACGTTTCCGGGGTGCCGGTAATAGGCTTGTCTAAAAAATTTAAAAAATCTGACGTTTTAAAAGTGCCAGTAATTAGTTTAAGGGGCCTACTCAAATCCCTGCCTGCGATATATACCGGCACTGCAAATATTCACATTATACAATGCGACAGAGATACAGCATGTAGGGCCCTGCAGGGCCTTGAGGGCAGGGCTTGATTGCAGGGCAAAGCAAAGCTTGCAGGGCTTTGAGTAAATAACAAATGTTGACTGACCTTCCTAACCGGCCTCTCGCAATAAGAGACTTTCCAGCAGAAAGCTTCTAGCAGTGGACATTTCACGTACGTTAACTCTTCTCTATTTTTTCTCTCGATGGCAATTTTACGTTTGCATCACTCATACCCATATAGTTGAATTCAACCAATTCTTCATTTAGAATTCTATTTCGAAATCAAAAGGTTCCCGTGGGATATTACAAACTCTATTTCAACACGAGCGAAACCGCATCCGAAAGCTAGTTTTCTCAATAAACTTTTATTGCTGCCCTAAAATATTTTCTCAACATATCTTTGGTTCGCCCAAATGTATTTCTTTGATGTTGTTCGTAAATTTTTGTGCTAATACGTAATCGCATCGATTTTAGACGTTATTTTTAGGGATGTTATGGAGGTGGGTTTATTGATTGGAGGAGCCGCATTTTTTTACCACCTTGCAAAGCAAAAAAAAAAAAGCGACAAACATAAAAAAGCAACATTCATGAAAGACTGACTTCCAGAATCATCTGCCGAATGGTATCAGTTATCGTTACGATGTCACATACATCCGTTGTAACGGGATTGAGAGAAGACATAACAGTGCTTAAGGACGTCATTAGGGATTGATAAGCAATAATTAAACAACAAAACAAAAAAACAGCCAAGGCAGTCCGTAATTCAAGTCGTAAAAGCAAAACAATGAATTAAATCAAGTGAACGAACAAAAAAAGTAAATGTAATACGGCAATGCCAAATTGTCAGCAAGGCAAAGGATGCGATTCATACAGCCTTAGATATGATTTATCTTTTATAGTTGAATAATTTGATTTTATTAATATTGGCATTCTTAGATGATCAGATTTACAAAAGACCTGGGGGCCTAAAAAGGCCGCTTTAGGTGAATCATAATATGAATTACATTAGAAATCACAAAATGGTCACGTTAATAGTCAGTTATGATTAATTGACCATTTTGTGATTTCTAATATGAATCGTGTTGAGATCATTATTATGCCTTATAAATAAAACCGAATACGGTCTTTTTAGGCCTTCTGGACCATTTGGTGATATTTAATGTGATTCATATTATGATTCATGCCGTGTGGTGCCGGCTCAGAATGCCACCACCCCATCTCCTCCCGTGGGTGTCGTAAAAGTCGACTAAGGGATTAGCCGGAGGATGGGCAGCAGCGTCCTTCGAGTACATTAACAACTTAACTGCGATCGCCAACCCGCCTGCCAAGCGTGGCGATTATGGCAAAACCCCCCAATGAACCCACAACACATCCATATCGGTGGTTGTGGTGATCTTTGGGGGAGGCCTGTGTCCAGCAGTGGACTTCATTCGGCCGAAATGATGATATTATGATTCTGCTAAAGCGGCCTTTTTAGGCCCCCAGACCAGAAAGTCATGTCAAATCATCATTTCGGCCAAATGAAGTCCACTGCTGGACAAAGGCCTCCCCCAAAGATCATCACAACCACCGATATGGATGTGTTGTGGGCTCATTGGGGGGTTTTGCCATAATCGCCACGCTTGGCAGGCGGGTTGGCGATCGCAGTTGAGTTGTTAATGTACTCGAAGGACGCTGCTGCCCATCCTCCGGCTAATCCCTTAGTCGACTTTTACGACACCCATGGGAGGAGATGGGGTGGTGGCATTCTGAGCCGGCACCACACGGTAGCATGTCATGTCAAATATGAATGATTTATTATAAATCAATTATTCAAGTCCCTACAAATCACAAGATCTATACAAATAAATAAAATTGAAGTGCCTGTTTGTAATGTCTAAATAACAGCTTTTTACTTAATGCATATGAAAATATATACGGTACCTATAACAAAAAATATTTTTTAATTTTTTTTGTCTGTCTGTCTGTCTGTTTGTTCCCTCTTATCTCCGAAACGGCTGGACCGATCTTGACGGGACTTTCACTGGCAGATAGTTGTTGGTATAAGGAATAACTTAGGCTTTAGAACTTTTACTTTAGAAAAATAATTAGGGTTCCGCGCAAAAAACAAAAAACCTAGAAATCAATATATTTTATTCTATGTCAAGTGTCTATGTCGAAGTACTCTAAATTTCTTTTAAATTAAACGCGGGTGAAACCGCGGGTCCCAGATAGTACTAAAATAATTGTCATACTTTTATCCCAGTTAAACAAACTTGAGAATAATTTAATTATTCATATTTGACTCAAAATGGAATTTAGGACTATTGGTAGTTTATTATTTAATAGGTAGTTCATTTCAGCCATTTAATGGGCATTTCCCTTCAGGCTGCGAAGATAAAGATAAAAATATTTTTATTCATATAAAACCAATTACAGGCACTCATGAATAGTCAGACTCTAGTTGCCGCGTTCCAAGATATTGGTTTCCTATGGAGAAGAACGGGCAAGAAACTTCATGGTTACTCTTTTTAAATCAAAGTAGTTTTGTTACAATATTTGAATACATTGCTCTTGAAATTAAGGTTATGTGAGGACAATGTAGGAGAAAAGGGTCTAAATCACCTTAAGTCTAACACTAAACAAGCCAGATTTTGATATTTACCGACCCGATACACGACTCCACAGTAAGTAGGACACTTGAGTGGGCATGACATGCCTAATCTACCAGACAAATATCACGTCAACTGAACAAAATGGATTAATAACCCACATGGTACTCGCACATACATCTGTCATCTGTATCTAATCAAGGTAAATAGTGAATATAAAAAAAACAAGTAATTAATGTCATAGCAAATATAGAAATATTAAAATGTTATTATATGAATTTCTGATTCGATCTCGTAGAGAAATACCAAGCATAGTTCTCTCCATAGCTCGCTGAGTGACCTTGAGCTTTCTTATGAGGCCCATTGTGAGTGACCACGTCTCTGTTCCATATGTCATCACTGGTAACACACACTGGTTAAAGACTTTCGTCTTTAGGCATTGCGGTATTGTTGACGAAAAGACGTTGCGAAGTTTCCCGAACGCTGCCCAGCCGAGTCGGATTCGACTATTGACCTCTTTCTCGAAGTTGGACCTACCTAACTGGACAGTTTGTCCCAGGTAGACATACTCGTCAACGTCAATGAGGAGATCCGTAGAAGAACTAAAGTTATCGACATAGCTGCAAGGATTAGTAAGCTGAAGTGGCAATGGGCAGGGCACATTGCTCGTAGAACTGATGGCCGTTGGGGCAAAAAGGTTCTCGAATGGAGACCGCGCACCGGAAAACGCAGCGTGGGACGACCTCCAACGAGGTGGACAGACGACCTGGTGAGGGTCGCTGGGAGTCGTTAGATGAGAGCGGCATGTGACCGCTCGTTGTGGAGATCTAAGGGGGAGGCCTTTGTTCAGCAGTGGACGACCTGTGGCTGATATGATGATATGAATTATTATAATCCATTGTGTATTATACACCGTGTGGTGCCGGCGCAGAATACCACCACCCCGTCTCGTCCCGTGAGTGTCGTAAAAGTCGACTACGGGATTAGCTGGAGGATGGGCAGCAGCGTCCTTCGAGTACATTAACAACTCAACTGCGATCGCCAACCCGTTTGCCAAGCGTGGCGATTATTGCAAAATCCCCCAATGAGCACACAACACACCATATCGATTGTTGTGGTGATCTTTGGGGGAGGCCTGTGTCCAGTAGTTGAGTTCATTCGGCCGAATTGATGATGATTGCCTAGTGATTATCGTCCATTGATTTTTCGTAACGTTATGCTAGTCAACATCCGCATGCCGAGTATCATTGCTATTGATATCATTGTAATTATGTGCATTATGAAAATAAATCCTTATGTCGCACAAGCTTGCACGCGTAAATCTATAGGTACTACTTTTTTTGTGACATGCCCGCTCCGCTTTCAAACCTCTGCGGGTCCTGTAAGCCAAGATAAACAATGACGGCCACCGGTAAATAATTACCGATCAATTAAGCTCTCACGAAAGGCAATGCCCAATCTCGGCTAAACGTGGAAAAGTCGCCCAGTAAAAAGTATTTTCGCGAAAGAATTTAATCGATTCTAAAATAAATAATTTGGCAAATTTGGTTTTCGGAAAGTATATGTAAAAAAGTCCCATTGCTAAGTATTTAAACCGATTGCGTGTACAAGGCAGCGCCATTTTTATCCCCTAATATAGTCTCGTATCAAATCAAATTACATAAATAAATTAGGTAATATCATTACAATACGAGTAAATGCGAAGAAATTATTTTTGAAAAAAATAAACTCATGTAAAGGTTTTTTAGTGACGAGATTAGATGCTAGAGATGTCACATATATTTACTTTCCTGCAACCTCACTATAATATTTTTTTTCTCTTAGGTATGAAATATAAAAAAACGCAAGTAATTTATTGTTATAGTTTCTGTCCACTTTTAGCTTAAGCACCCTAATGAACTGAGCTATTCCGTTTAATCACGGTGTAAACCACAACGAAATGAGAAATTAATCAGGTGCCGGGAAGTGCATACGTTCCACTTCCCTCCGTAGTTTTACAACTGGGATCAGCCTAGTTGCCAAATATTGGGTGCTGGGACAAAAATAGTTTTATTTAGTTTATTTATTTGCGGGTACCTTTTTTTTAATTGGTGTCCAGTGGAAATTCTACACTTCCATCGCCCCGGGGAAGGGCGAAGGGGTATGACGGTGTCCTACCGGCTAAAACCACTATAGCGGTCATCTTCGGCACCGAAGGGGGGCTCCAGGTACTCGTAAGGTGTGGTGGTACCTGCGAATAAATAGACAGACCATTCATCATTATCATCATATCAGCCAAAGGACGTCTACTGCTGAACAAAGGCCTCCTCCCCCACAGCTCTCGGTGATCTTCACCAGGTCGTCTGTCCATCTCGTTGGAGGTCGTCCCATGCTGCGTTTTTCGATGCGTGATCTCCAATCGAGAACCGTTTTGCCCAAACGGCCATCAGTACTACGAGCACTGTGCCCCGGCCAATGCCGCTTCAGTTTACTAATCCTTTCAGCTATGTCGGCAATTTTAGTTCTTCTACGGATCTCATTTCTGATTCGATCTCGTAGAGAACTATTAAGCTTAGCTCTCTCCATAGCTCGCTCAGTGACCCATAGATCGCATAGCTCATAGAGGTCAGACAAATACACTTTTTTCTTTTTATTTGATCGGGGCGTTGTTTCGTCTTCTATGCAATATAAATAACCCTACCTTGCATCTGAATTTCAGTGTGATTTTAATGTACAAATCGGACCCTTAAATATATTAATTCCGTTCGCGTTATACCGTAGATTACTGTTACAATATCTATTCTATACTGCTAATTAAAATTTTTCATTGTTTCCAGGAAAACGAACCGCCTAGAAGAGGCACTAAATATCTTCGACACGATCGTGAACAATGTCAACTTTAAAGAAATCTCCATCATCTTATTCCTCAACAAGTCGGACCTGCTCGCGCGGAAAGTCGCCAGCAAGGAGACCGACATACGCTGGTTCTACCCACAGTTCACCGGCGACCCCCACAACCTGAGAGACGTGAAAATATTCCTGGTCAAAATGTTCAAAAACGTTCGACGGGACCCCAAAACACAGATCTACGATCACTTCACCACCGCTATAGACACACACAACATCGAAGTTGTTTTCAACTCCGTCAAAGACACAATTCTCACTCGTAACCTAGCATCATTCATGCTTCAGTGACGTATTGATCAATACAGTAACAACGGAATTGTTAAATTGTGATATATGCTGGCAATATTTTAATTTCGTGATTCAACTTCGCGATGTTTCCATTTTTGTGTTTTCTTCTACTCGTATATCTTGCTAATCAGCATAATAGTGTAGAGCACATTTGAAAAGACAAAGAATGTGATTTTGTTGTTGAAGGGCTGGCGGCCTAGTAGAGTGGGTCCTGTATAAATGTAATATGACATGTATTTATTTACCAAATGTCCGAGATTTGGTAAAATGTGTGTACCTTAGTTTAATGTATTGTAATTATAAAATTTGTATATCAGTATATTTATGACCAAAAATGTAGATTTTGCACGTAATGGACGTTAGTATGATCATTGGGATAATTAACGCGTTTCTGTATGCATCGTGTTCACGAAGGATCTAACACGTTTAGTGAAGTATTTTATCACGTATACACTCTAGTGGGCAATATAGTAAACGTAGTGACGTAGACGAAAGGTATGCCAGGGGTTTTATAATTGTATGGGTTACACTCTTTAATTCGCTCACGATCGTATTATTGTGATGAGATTGACAATTATGTTGGGGTGAAATCTACGGAGTAGCGGAATATTGGAAAGAAAAAACGCCATGTAATCTTTATTTGTAAGTAAGTTCTAAATTTTCGCTAAATTACACGTGTATCTAGTTATATCACAGCTCGAAGCCACATGTATAAGTAAAATTTAATATAGAATAAATTAGATTAATTGGTAAGTATTTCAAGACGATTGCTCCAATAGAGTTGTCAGTTTCCTTCACATCGCAAGTGTGAAACTTGGTTCTCAATATAGCGTGCCAAGCTGTAGCGTTAGTAGTGTTGATACTTAGCGATACGTGCCGTCTACCGCTACATCATATAGCTGTAGTCACAATGAGATTGCTCTTATAGGGTGCCACGAAGCAAAGGCCACCTTTGCGTTGGGAAGACTTTATATAGATCCCTCCTGGGAGTAAAAATGTATATAAATAACCATTGTTAGAAAAATCGTTTATAATCTGTGATTAAAGTGTAAAAAGTATTAGGCTGTAAACAGCAACGAAAGGTGTAACTTGCAAAAAAATGCTTTTTGCTGTTTGACACAGTTGACAAATGACGCTCAAATATTCTTTTAATATGCTGATGTTGGTAACATTCAGTCTTGTGTTCTAATCTAACGAGTGTTCCGTCCCTTGGCACAATTTATTGCAAAGACTTGTAATCTCACTATAGCTTCTACCACATATATTAAATTATTATGAATTTTGTACAATTTACAACATATATTTTTAAACGCGGGCACAAAAGTCCTTTATGATATTTTTTAAACGTAAATTTTATCTGCACACGCTTTTGTATGTGAGAGGGAATGATCTGATTTAAATATTATTTTAAGTACAATGCATAATTTTCGATCATAATAATTATACTCATTTAGTTTTAAGTCTCGTAAGCTTTAGCATATTTATTTTTAGATGGTCTACAGCTATTGTTTATTAACTTTATAGTTTTAGATAGAAGTTATCTATTTATTATATGTACATTTTTATGGATGGTTTATTGAGGCTAAATGTGTAAATACCTCTTAATTTTACTATGTATATCGTTTCTTAGTATTTTAGTTTTAATTATTTTGGTTAATGTAATGGTCTGATTGGTTAGAAGTGAATTTCGGATTCTGTTTCCATTATTAGTGATAAATTTGCATTTAGTAGTGCCATTGTGTGGTGCAAACAGTGTTGCCACTGCATAACAAAATAATATCAACACTGCCGCGTAAAATTCGGTCTAAATAAAAAAGTTTTCTTTTCACATAACATTAAATTGTATAACCTCGATGTAAGTAATACAGTGTTTTTTATTATAAACAATTGCTATTTCCATTTAAAGACAGTTTGGGTAGAAAATTTACATTGTTTGATTAGCCTTTAAAAAAATTAACTTGTATTGATGCCAAAGGTTGACTAACATCTGAACGCGTGAAATAACGATTATCTTATTGGTTTACAATTGTTAGGTACTTAGCACTAGGATCTGAAGCATCGTTTAGTGTAGGCCTGGCTTATAAGACGAATTTGTGTTAGAGGTATTGTATTAATGTAACCTAATTTCCAAATTATTCAAGAAATTTTATTATATATAAATCAAATCAGCCGAGCATATCGCAGTCCAATGTTGAACATAGAAGCCCCAGTCAGATAGGCAAACGACGAGGTCCGAGTTGTGAGTTGTGAAGGTTATTCACGTTTTTATGCTACATTTGCGTTTTTGCTCAGAATAATGTATGGAAAAAAGCAAACGCAATGGCGGTGTATATCACTTATCAACAATAGATGGGTAACTCGTCTATTTTAAACGAGTATGAGTGAGGGCCTCATTTTGCCTCGTGACGTCCTCATGAGGTGTACCTCATTTGAGGTGAGTTGCGAGCTAATGCGCAATGCGAGTCATGGCTGGCTGCGACTCGCGAGATGAGGGAATGAGAAAGAATGTTTTTTGTTTGTTTGCCCCTCGCCGAGTCGATAGCACGCGAACGAAAGTTGTATTTTCTTTTTCATGTCACTCGCTCAAACATTTTTCACCCGCTCACATTGACAGTCACAACTCGCTATGCGTTTCTAGAAAATTGAGGTGAATGAGCTAAATGAGTTGGGTAAAAGTTGAACTTCGAGAAACTCTTTCAATTCGTTATAACGAGGGACTCAAACGAGGCACGAGTGAGGGCCCCATCACTATTATCACTGAACCCCTAAAGAGGCCAGATCGACTAGATTCCATGCGGCTCAAAGCTGAGCAAGCCGTGTTTGAATGATTCTTAAACTTAAGAAGAAGTCTTTTAAAAACCAATGTAGAATAATTTTGTAATGACGTTACATTTATTATTTTCAATAATTTTAATCAAAGTATGCTATGGAGCGTATTGCGTTCATATTTTTTGTACACATGAGGGTTTGTTTATTGTGCCGTTGTCTATTTCGTTTAAGCGAATCTTTTGGCGGTTATAAGTATAAATTTGACAGTTGACGTGGAACATGCGGATAGGTTAATGTGGTGGTGGTTCTTAATCTTTAATTTTAAGACAATATCGGGTCTTTTCGATCAAGTTTCATTGTACGTGGTCACTAGAGAGTAGACTAGAGTTGCAGGCTTCAGCGGCGAGATGGGCGGAAGGTGTTACCAACTACCTGCTCTTGGTCATGCAGTACACGGTCACGACACACTACTGACGGTATCTTCGAATACACCCGAAGATAAATCGCAATGCAAACACAACGTTGTCACTGGATTCTATGAAATGGACAACCTGAATCCATATTCCCGATTGCGATATTTATTGTGATTGTATTCTTTAACTCTTGTCGCGATTGTTCGATGTAATGTAATAGCCCGGTGCTAATACCCCTATGTTGTCTTAAAATAATGTTATATGGTGGTTTAAAAGTTCAAATGGATGGATGTTTGAAGTTTACGACTCCGTGAAAAGAATGGTGCCTACCTAAGTTAGTATAAAGTTGAAAACACAATGCTTCTACCAATTTTTTAAATGAAAAAATGTTATAAACATTACTGACTTGTTTTTAAATAAGACCATTATTGACCTGATCACACTAAATGCCATTGAACCGGTATTTTGCTTTTTCTCGATCATATACACAAAAATGATCTTATGTATTATTATTACAATATTATACCGCCGGAAGTTCCCCTCGAAATATTAAGAAACAAAAAATGTGTGAAAATAGTTTTTAGACTACATTTCGTACGAGCCAGGCCTCTCTAAGCTAACTATTTAGAACACACATATTCGGTGACTGTTGTATCAATGTACAAGCATGTTTGAATAATTCGCAATAATGAACTGATGTTTTTAGGAAAGTTGGTGAATGTATTACGAGTAGTGAGGTGAACGTGGGTCTCAAATTGGTAGCGACTAAGTCGTGGTGTGATTTTTACAATGCTGTTGAAGTTACTGCGGCATGGAACATTTGTTGATAGCTAAACAAGACATCATGTAGACAGAAACTGAGGCTAGTTCGTCCATGATTAAATAGGGCATCATGTAACCTGAAACTGTGTCTAGATCCTTGAGCATTTAGTTAACAGGTATCGTAGTAATACTGCATGAAGTTAGACCCCAAAGACACTTCTCCCCAGGACATTTGTCCATCTTACAGAAGCTACGCCATCGTCTACACTAGAAATAGGAAGCAATCAATTTATGTTGCAGTTATTACCTAAAATTTGAATAAGCAGCTAAGCAGTAAGCTGCTATATTTGGTGCTTTTTACGTAAATAAATACAATACATCAAATATAAATATTCTTTATAAATTACCATTACTTAATTAACCAGCAGACTGCCATGACAGCTTCGATGTCTTTGTTCAAAACATTTGATTTTGGCTTTTGTTACCTTACTTTTAGATTATATACCGCATTATTGGATGGACGTCCTCTGTAGTCTAGAGCTGCTCCTATGAAGAAAATTAAACTAGCACAATCGCTTTATTCTGTTACGAATGAACAGTGAATATTTCAGCCCAAACAACGAATGTTCCACGCTACAGCACGGGTAGACGTAAGGGGTGCCAATCGTATTGCTCGAAAAAAATATTGTAATCATAGCATCATTAGGCCTATGGATATTTTTAGGTAGATATCGAGACAGCACTGTGCCGAGTGGTTGGTGAGTTAGTTGTATGTTATGAATTTTAAAACGTATGTTAGGAGTCGTTTTACACTCATGTTAACGTATGCTAGAGTGTTGACAATATCTTTTGGAATTCCTCTATATTTTGTATACAGCCCAATATTTATTGTACAGTGTAATAAAACACCATGCATGTATAACCAAATGTTTTATTTTACAATGCTTCGGTGCTGGCTTTAATAATTCGGCATCATACATTTTAAATGAATCAGAGTTCAGATTGATCGTTAGCCGATGATTACATTAAGGCCCATATTACAGATTGAGAATCAATCTCAAGTAGCACTTGAGGCGAGATTGCGGTAATCAAATATAAACCCTACGTAACCCTATATTGTTACCGAAGAAAACCATGAAGAGTGATGGGATAGTATGTAAGTTTAGGTTAAGTAGGTTACGAGATGAATGTCGAGTAATGACCTGATTATTGACAAAAGTCCTTTTCAGGACTGCAAAAAAAAAGAAAAAAGTTTTCAACCAGTGTGTCCTACCTGGGATGACGTACGAAGTCGAAACGTGGACACGATAACAGTCGGACTAATGCAAAGTTTAAAGTCGCTCAACTGGCTATGGTACTTGCTATGCTCGGAGTTTCTCTAAGGGTAGAATCCGAAATGACGATATCCGGAAAGAACCAAAATGTAGAGCAGACGAGTCCTAGAGTGCAGACTACGTATTGGTAAACGTAGTGTGGAACGCCCACCGACCAGATGGACGGACGACCTTTAGAAGGTTGCTGGGTCCAGCTGGATGCGGAATGCTGATGATCGGGTGTTATGGCGCACGCTAGGAGAGGCCTGGAGCGTCAATTTATGCCCAACCCGACCGATGACATGGAACACGTTGCAACGGTTGAGCGATACCTTAGGGAATACTTCACGGCGCCGGTAACCAGCGAGGAAGACCTCATATCATATTTCTCCGGGCCAATTAAAGAGGATACTGGCCCGACTAAAGACCAAGAAGGCCCCCGGTGCGGATGGGATTACAAACACCGCACTGCCACACCTGCCAACCGCACAGTGGCGGCACTGACTCGCTTATACAGGCATTATCCGCACCGGAAACTTTCCATCGTCATAGTTAGAAAGTCGGGTCATTACGATTCCCAAGCCCGGGAAAAACATTCTCAGGCCAGAAAGCTACAGACCCATCACCCTACTACCTACCGTCTCTAAGGTATTTGAGAGGCTCCTGTTGCAACGATTAACAACACATCTCACCGAGACCGAAACAGTTCAGAGTCCGGTCCTAGCACAGTACTCTAGTTATCCAGGGTACTGCACCTACTAACGGCGGCCGTAAACAAACGGGAATACGCCGCTGGAGTATTCATCGATATAGAGAAGGCGTTCGATCGAGTCTGGCATACCGGTTTGTTGTACAAACTGGCAACATCGAAAAAACCCCACCGCATAGTAAGGGTGTTCTCATCTTTTATAGAAAATTCCACGTATCCGTTGAAAACCAGACTTCCGGAACATATCACATTGCAGCTGGCGTTCCAGAGGGAAGCTGTGTATCGCCTGTGTTGTACTAATGTTACACAGACGATATACCAGCCACGCACACTTCCACTCTCGCGCTGTATACGGATGATGCCGCCTACATCACGACATCTTTGTCGGCCGCACACGCGGCACTCAAAATGCAGCGCGCGCTCACTGATCTCGCCACTGGCTAGGTAAATGGAGAATGTCGGTGAACGTTGGTAAAACACAGGCGATAATAGTCACAGGCCGCGACATAAAGCGACCAAAACTTTCCTAGGGGCCAATGTCGAGTGGTCAAATTCAGCGAAATACCTCGGTATAACGATTGACCGACGTCTCTGAATGGTCCCACACATTAATAACATTGTGGCAAAAGTAAAGGCCACCCGCTTCCAACTGCGTCTCATACTTATGCCACACTTACTTGATATAAAATTAGTATCCATAAAACATATAAGATCGCAGCTTACCTACGCCATCCCGGTCTGGTACGCTGTGGTTAAGGAAACCAATCGCCTGAGACTCAGAGCTCATCAAAATCTGGTCCTACGTACGATTACAAACGCACATTACCTCGTAAGCAATGACTTGCTTCACCGCGACCTAAAGGTGGAGACGATCGACGAATTTGTAATAAGACTAACAAAAAATATGTTTGCGTGGGCCGACGCCTCTGCCTGGCCACATATCAAAGATCTGGCGCCATGGCACGCGGGCCGCCGAACAACAAATTAATGATCAGTCAGTCGCTGTTGTTCCTGTATATCCTGTATTAGAGCATCTGCTTAATAATAATGAATAAAACACCTCTGGGCAGTCGTTATCTCACCATGGGATAAGGTAATCCAGATTAAAGTAGCTGCTTGATTACTTCCTACTTTCTGATATAAAAAAAAGTATATTAATAAGCTTACAGAACGCAGGGCAGCTTGTGGCGAGCTGAATGTGAGTGGCGACACTGCGTACCCGAATGCTCCAGAGAGTCGGTCAGGGCCTCGTCTCCGGCTTGCCTTTATTGGTTGGAGTTGGAGTGGCACCCCATGAGTGCCCGTAGGATTTTCAACTCTGGCTTGCCTTAGTTGGCCGCCAGATCTATATGCTCGGACGTGGAAGTGCTTAATGGCGTAATAACGGGGAAACCCGCTCCGAGTCTTCGAGGCGAAAAAAAAACCCTGGGTTCTAATACTGACGTCTTCGCCTACCCACATCGGACTTGACGCTTAAATGAGTCGCTTACACACTACACGCGACTTATTCACACAATAATACTCACCATGTATTCTCATTTGCTGTATACGTTTGTCCTAAGTCAATATAGGCACAACGAGTACAGCACACATTCTTGCACACTACTCTACATACATGTGTGGAGAATATCGCACGCATGTACACATTGTATCGCACATAGGGCGACGACTCACAGCACAAGTCGCCCAGTACACACTACTTCGCCCCACTGTTTGTGACGGGGTCGGCACACTCTGTAACTGCCGTAAACTTGGGGCAACGATCGACAGGAGGCGCCAAAATAGTCGGAATACGTTCGCTGGGTGGGCTCCTGCTGGGCTTCCCCCGGGCAACCGGAGGTCCCACCTGGAAGGGCCCGCTCGCACATTTTTCCGTGAAATATTTCGGGCGCCCCTTTTAAGAAACATTAGCAGCTACTCAAAATTCTTGTGTTAACATATAGTCAATACAGAGTTATAGAGATATATGTAATCTCGCCAGCCAAGACTAATTACGTTAGGCGTAAGCAGAAACCCAACCCCCGGCCCATAATTCTATAGGCCACGATAAATTGACATTTCAGGTTGGGGACAAATGTCCCAGGACATGATCCTCGCGCGTAAGATTTTGCTGAACATATATTGTGTTTTTTTGGTAAGTATTGACTCAAGCTCTCACCCCCTGCAGTATGTCGTGCTATTTACTGGACACCTGTATATAGAAAATTCTTTATGTCTGTGTCAAACGTTCCCATAGATGACGAAACAATCAAGCTGGACGAAGTGGACAGACCAATGTAGTTGCTGGGGGATCTTAACAGCCGCCGACAGGAGTCGCTGTTTCCATATCAGTGCATAGACCATGCAGGGAGAGAGACGAGGAAGCTACAGCATTATACCTTACCCAGCTCTTGGTTGTTCCAACGGGCAACAAGGGTGCCAGATGTTGATACGCTCACAGTCAACTGCTTGGATTTTCTGTTGGCAACTGATCCAGACCGCTACTCGGTGTCAGTATCATTAACTCCGGGTCACTGTTTGATGAAATCTGCATCTATTTCTCCAAACCCAGCCCGAAAGGTGCCCGACGTGTGTGGTGGTATAATTCAGTACATTGGAAAGGTATGAGAATAGATAATTTTTGCAGCTTATCCATGGCAACCTACTTGCCTGTCTACTGATATTCTTTCATCTTGCGCGGACGCTGTGATGGGTGTGTTACTAAAAGTACTGTAATTGGATTTCATAAAGGATTGCTCGATTCGAGTGGTCATTGATAGCTGCTCGTCACTTTTGGCTATCAATCCCGGGTTTCCACACAGATCAGTATTTTCTGCTACCTTATTTTTGCTCCTATGTATCAACGTTCTGCCAAAGCCCGGTCGGTACGTAGATGACAGTTCAGTATAGAGCTAGCATTTCCAATGCACAAAGTAGTGGGTGCAGATCCAGTCTCTCAGAGAAGCCAAGGTCGAGCACTGGGCTAGTCCCTTGAAAGCTATCTCCGGATGGGGCAATGCTTTACGCCATCAACTTTGGGTCTTACATCGAGTCGAAGGTGCATCTGGCTGGCAAAAAGCTGGGTATCCTATCGAAGGTGAGTTAGTAGTTCAGCCTGAAACAGCTGTTCAATGTTTATCAAACGCAAGTTTGTTCATGTATGGATCTGTCAATCCCGACCGTTATAATCTGACTCTTCAAGTCACGAGTCAATAAGGTTCTTCTAGCCAAGCGTGCACCATCATCGACAGTTTCGCCACATCAGGTGATATAGATATATAATAGCCTATTCAATATACATATAAAGGCGTCTTTGTGACTGTTCGACCAAATTCCAGCTTGGAGCACTGGAGTTGAGAAACGAGTCAAGAGGCTCATTAAAAATCAAGGATTCATCTGGAATGGTGGTGAGTGGCTGCATTATTTTCCAATTTATCTCAGATTTTATTCTTCAAAGAAACTCCGAATAACGTGAACGTCATAGTTACACAGGTTTACATTTATACTTGATTCCTACTTCAAATATCATCTATACAAATAAATAAAATTGAAGTGTCTGTTTGTAATTTCAAAATAACAGCTTTTAACTAAATGCATATGAAAGTATATACGGTACATAGAACAAATAAAACTATTTTTAAATTTTTTGTCTGTCTGTCTGTTTGTTCCGGGTAATCTCCGAAACGGCTGGACCGATTTTGACGGGACTTTCACTGCCAGATAGCTGATGTTATAAGGAATAACTTAGGCTACTATAATTCAAGAAAAATAATTAGGGTTCCGCGCAACAAAAAAAAACCCTTGGAATCCAATATATATATTCTATGTCAACTGAAGTCGAAGTAATTTAAATTTCTTTTAAATTAAGCGCGGGTGAAACCGCGGGTCACAGCTAGTAAAATATATATTTTTTGACCAGTTAGCTCTCCACAATCCTATTTGTAACTATTAGTTACATCCGCCTTCTTTAAAAACTTCTTTAAAAACAAGTACCTAAAAAATATTTTAGTTTGCCGGCCATAAAGCAGGGTGATATTCGAACAAAGTAAGAGATTTACTAAAACACGCATACCGCGCAGTATATGAATAAGGAGTCGGTTACATAAATACATATAAATATGTAAATTATGCGAGGTAAGTGTTATAATCTTAACCGTTTTGCAGTGTTTGTTGCTAGGGGCTGTGTAGAACGGCTTGCTTTTGGTACAGTCAGCGACATAAGTCACGGAACATCACATTTTTTTCAAATCGTTCAAAATCAAAAGCAAATAATAGCAACATATTTAAATATATTGTTTTGATCAAGAAAAATAAAAGATTTGATGCAAAACAAAAAATGTTTAGCGATTTACGCCACTGACCGTACATAATACCCGTATTTAGCGTCTTTGTGCCATTGCAAACAAAGTTCATTGTTTGTTTGCCTACTTCTAAAATAAGCCGTGTTATTTATAAAACTATTTGAATTGAATCATTCGAATCCGGGCTTTTGCTTAAAATCCTCTTTCCTATTTTATTAAATTATTGCAATTGCAGAAAGTAAATAAATCAATTCCGTGGTCTACACCAAGGTTGCCTAGTAAAGGTAGAAACTAGAAGGTACAATTGATATTTCAGGATTTCGAATACTATTTGATAACGAAAGACAGACATCTTTTTTATAGTTAGATGTCTTAGATTAGATGTTTTCCACACCATTTAATCGAATAGGAAGGCATTTTGGCGAGTTATTTGCTCCAAAATATTTTAAAACCTGTTAATATTAATATATGCGCAGAGTTCGTGAGTCGTAACTAAAGTGATGAACACGTACCGCGGTCTTTTACAAGCTCCAATAACGCATATGCTTGGCGTGCGTTTGTGCCCTGTGCGCGCCGTCAAGTGGTTTTATAGTTATTGGTTACAAGTTATATTTAATTTAGCATCTCTGTATTAAGGATTCTTGGTGATTCTCCAGAACATCTTAACAATAATCATTAACCTGCCCTTGAAATTAATACTATATAATATACTGCCACTTAGCGATAAGATACGAAAAACAATATTAAAGCATATAATATTTAAAGCACCGCAAGAAAGAATACGTTAAATAATTGTTACGGTTTTCCGGATAATCATCTTGCAATTTTCAGCATGTCATAACAAGAGATAGCCGCATCGTAAAAGTTTTATGACAATCTTTTCATCTAATTAAGTTTCTGTGTCACTTTACTTGCCACTATATATGAATCAGCGATATAAGTAGATTAGGGCCTCGCCACCAGCTTGCCTTTTTTGGTTGGCTGGAGTGGATACCCCATGAGCGCCCGCAGGTCTTTCAATTCTGGCTTGCCTTAGTTGCCGACCAGAGGGCGGCTACTAGAGCTATACGCTCGTGGAATTATCTAATAACGAGAACACCCGCTCCGGGTCTTGGAGACGTGTTAAAATCGGAGCCGCACCTATCGACACCCCGAGCCGCTCACACCGGTGGTGCTCCTTGTCGCCTGTAGGGGTGGCCGTTTAGGGGGCCCATCCTGTGAGTGGCCACCATCTGCTACAGAATTTCATTTAAAAGACGCCGTTTTTTCTTTTTTCAAAGTATTCATTTTATAGCGCAGCCATGGAGAATCTCCGGTTATTGTCCCATTCCTTATTAAATAAAAGATCTCTAAAGGGCCTCTACGTGTTGGAGCCATGTCCATGTCCCATAACCGAAGAGGTGAATAGAGAGTCATGTAGATAATGTTATAACGGGTGTAAGTGAGATCTTAACGAAAACTGATACCAATGATACTTTTTGTTGCCTGTTTTACAAATAACATTTTAAGATTTTTAAAGACTAATATTGTTTTATTACTTATGCCTAATCCCATAATGCTCTAGTTTCCAACCAATCGCGTCTTGAGACCCTTTCCACGCATCGGAGATATGCTTTTTCAACATGATACCTATGACCGAGGCATTATATGCCTGAATTCAAGTCGATGGTACAGGCCAGTCACAGGACAGGACATTCAGTTTCAGTAAAGCAGCAGTACGCAGGGGTTAATAGTTTAAAAATGAAATTGTTATTTTCGGGAAATTTAAGTAAATAACTACCAAATGCCTGAGTTACTTCAACGTCTTTACATACAAGACCACGTGCCATTTCAACTGTGTAATCATTTCTGTTCAATTGAGATTCATTGTTAATTATTACCCAGGTTGCTTTAATTTTATCATCTGCATACTTTATGTTTTTACTTACATGAGGTGCTTTCGCGAAATGTCACAATTTTCTAAAAGTTTTTGAAAAATTATTAACGTACTTAATGAAATTACCGTTTATTATACTATACTATAATAAGCGGTCCCAACTTCTGCGATTACCGGTCGTCGTCCAATCCATAGATTATACAGATATACTAGGTCCAATCACTGAACTTAAATTTATGTTAATTTCCCTATATGTTATACGATTATAACTATACCCTATATCAATGATATTATACCATAGATATGTTACGTCCATATTAAATGGCGCGCAAAACTCAGTCTCGCTGTACGTAGGTATAAAGCTATAAAACTACACACCTTTGCTGTAATATAGAAGATACAAAACTACGAGAGTAAAAGAGATATTTATCTAAAATGACAACACTTTTACTCGATGTCTTCGTCGCACCTGTGATATATTCTATATGTGTTGTCTCTTTTCTTTGCTTGGCCTGTGTTTTGTTCGAGAATATAATTCTATAGATAATTTGAATAGTATTTTATTAAAATATTTTATATAGTTTGTTACTTACGTGTGGTATGAGATCCCTTGTTCTTTATTTATTTTTGCTTGATTGTTTGTGCTTTTTCTATACCCACGACGGCATTTTTATTGCTTAATTAATGAAATAATACAGATTGTGACAGTGTGTGCTCGTTGTCCTGTCTTGGTCGAACTGATTGCGAGGTACTACAATTGGGGGAGTTTTGGTTCTTACTTTTGCCGCGCATGTAACATATCTACTTCTTTTAATATATAATATCATTGCCCTATATAAATATATATAAGGCTCATAAGCTACGTGTTCTTATTATAAGTTTTTCACGAAACTCCTTTTACTGTGTAATAATATCAGATTATAGATAATAATGTATACACATTCAAGCTAAATATTGACAGAGTATTTACCATTAAACTAAATAATATTTTTAAAAATAACAAAAAGAAAATACAAAGAAAAAACCTACTATTTATGTGACGACTTTATACAAATTACTATTTCATAAATAAGTTATTATCTTATTTTCTATGTGTCGTCATCGTTGCTCAGCGTATTGTAGTACACTTTATGCAAATGTGTATAGTAAATTTTAATTTTAGAATCATCATAGTTAAGAATAAATTTACGTATTCTCGTCACTTCGGTCCAATGATATTATACCATAGACAAGTTACGTCCATATTAAATGGCGCGCAAAAAACAGTCTCGCTTAAGTAAAAGTAAAAGTCTCGTCGTAAAAGAGATAGCTATCTAGACGAACCGATTGCGAGGCGCTACAATTGGGGTAGTTTTGGTTCTTACTTTTGGCACGCATGTAACATATCTACTTCTTTTTAATATATAATATCATTGCTTCGGTCAGTGTAACTTGGCCGAAACGTCGAGGTCAGTCAAAATATTATTTTGATTTATACGTGCGTGAAAAGTCCTGGAAATCATCGTCTATTAAAAATACATTTATGATTATTAAAGATTTGTAGTGCATGGGCAAGACTTTTTATCAAAATGAAGCGGTTAACGACTTTTATATTAATGTTTTATTGTTGAAAATTCTTGTGTGACGCATTGAATTTTAGATTGTATATTGGGATCATTATAGGCGCTCGCTTGAGGGCGAAGCTGACTTTCCTTATGTGACATAGTCTCTGTCAAGTATGTCCGAGACTCGGACATAGCCGAATATCTACGCTGATGATCGGGTACCTTCAAGTAAGTTGAGTTGAAGCTATGGTTTTTTAAAGGATTTACTAACCGGAGAATATTTTTTTATATTAATATATTCCTTTTGTTTCTCTTTCTTGGAATGAGTTCATGAGTGAGGTAATCGTGTGACTTAACCATTCCCTTTCCTTGTTTCGATATTGGACTAGGAAGTTGAAGTTTCACGTTAGTCTTTCTAATTTTAATTAGGGGATCCAGGGATGTGTAGTATTAACATCATCATATCAGCCAAAGGACTTCCACTGATGAACCAGGGCCTCTTCCATCGATTTCTACAACGAGCGGTCACATGCGGCCCGCATCCAACGACTCCTAGTGACCTTCACCAGTTGGTCTGTCCACCTCGTTGGAAATCGTGATTCACTCGAGAACCTTTTTACCCCAGCAACCATCAGTTCTACGAGCACCGAGCTGCCAGTTCAGTTTACTAATCCTTTCAGCTATATCGGCAATTCTAGTTCTGCTACGGATCTTCTCATTTCTGATTCGATCTCGTAGAGAAATACCAAGCAAAGCGCTCACCATAGCTCGCTGAGAGACCTTGAGCTTTCTTATGAGGCCCATTACGTGTAGTATATGTTGTGATTATTACATAATTATTTGAGACTGGGGGACATGGAGGAGGCCGCGTCGTTACTTTTTCAGGCGTTTTGTCGTGATGCTGAGTTTAAAAAAATGTTGGGCAAATAAACCTGTCTATAATCTGTATAATAATCACTGTAGTGTCCGGATTAAGAATATAGAACAACTTCATCTCCTCCCGTGGATGTCGTAAAAGGTGAATAAGGGACTCTACACTAAAGGGCAGCAGCATCCCTTCTGTGGAACAGTTGCTGTACTGTGCTCACAAACCCGGCAGCCAAGCGTAGTGAGTAGGTACTGGCAAAATGATGATACAATTGTAGAAAACTATGGAAGAGGCCTTTGTTCAGCAGTGGACGTCTATTGGCTGTTATGATAAAATAACCAGTTGGTTATGTCGTTAACATTCCCTCACTTATTTTTTTCAATTTAGATTTGCTTTCATTGACCGCAGCGCCATATTATATTTATAATCGTCACGCTGTAAACGTACGACTTTTTGCAAGGGACGTACCTCATATCATATTGTTCAAACTCAAAATCAAATTGTTTTTATTCATGTAAACCATTGTTGGCACTTACGAATAGTCAGAATTTAAATGGTTGTTATTTCTTTATCCTCCTGTTAGGCCAAAGTTCAGGTTATGTTAAAGACAACATTACCTATTGTTTCTTTAGGTAGGTAAAATCCTTTCCTCTAAAGATTTTCATGCTTAATGGCGTAGATGCTGAGAGAAATTTGATATTGAGATATTTTTGATTTGACAGTATTAATGTCTAGAGAATATTAAGAGATCATTTGTAAAATTAAAAATTGTATTTCTCGAGATATAAATCTATCGAAATATACACAATTATTAATTAGTTCTTTCATGAAAATTCCTGGCTTTACAATACAATACCTATGAGGCTTTTTTTTCTTTTTTAAACGTTGCCCCACACTAGGTTTTCGCCTGTGTCATTACAGACACAAATTCCACACACGATACACCCAGACCCGGAACAACTACCTGCAGATCATACAAATATTTGTTCCGTGCGGGAATCGAACCCACGACCCGGTGCGCAGCAGCCGACTGTATCAGCCACTGCACCAACCGTGCTATGACCTATTACGACAGCCTCAAAGATTCACATTTATAATAAAATATATAAGTAAGATGACCGCTGTGATAGTTTAGTGTCTGAAAGCTTGCCTTCCATACTGGAGGGTCTGAGTTTGATCCCCGCCCGCACCTCTGACTTTTCAGATTCATGTGCGGATCAGAATTTGATTATCACTTGCTAACTTGTTAACAGTGAAGGAAAATATTGTGAGGAAACCTGCACACCTGAGAGTGAGAGGGATTCAAAATGTTCTTAATGGTGTGTGTAGTCCGCCAACCTGCACTAGGCCAGCGTAACCTTTTCCACTATGGGAAAAGGCTCGTGATCAGCAGTGAGACAGTAATAAGCTGAGTATATATGTTATGTAAGAACTAGGATTGCTGATGCATTTTATTTGGTAAGGTCGAAATAAGAGTTAACGAACTCGACTCTTTAAAAAATATCGTAAATACATAAACGTGGTTTTCTGGTAATAAATACCCTCATGTATAATATGTTCACCCCTATACTCGTACCCTTGTTGGTGGGAATGAAACCATAGCGACATCTTATTTGATGCGTAACGACATCTATCGACTTTCACAGCAAGCGTTGTTTTTGAAACTTTCAGAAACGAACAGAAGTCATAATGGCTATCGTTTTTTCTTTATACATTTTTTTTCAGTTACAATTTTTTTAATATAATGCAAATGTAATTTACGATGTATTGTGTAGTCAAATTAGTTTAAGTTGTTTTTATTAAATTTAACTGGTATTTTACTTATAACAGCACTTTGAAGCAATGCTTATTCATAAATCACACTACGTTGGTCGTTCTTTTTAGCCGAATAAAGTCCACTGCGGGACACAGGCCTCCCCCAAAGGTCGCCAAGACGACTGGTCTGGGTGTGTTGTATGCTCATGGGGGTTTTGCTATAATCGCTACGCTTGGCAGGGCGGTGGCGATTGCAGTTGAGTTGTTGATGTATTTGAAGGACGCTACTATGAATCCTCCGGCTTATCCTATAGTCGTCTTTTACGACACCCGCGTGATGAGATGGGGTGGTGCTATTAGCAGTCGGTAGCGACACACTGCAAATAAATCACACATATAAAGCTAAATAAGTTACATCTTAAAATTTGTATATCTGTATATACTGTCACTGTATGAATAGATTGAGAATCTGAGATAAATTCAAGCTATATTCTTTGGCAGGGAACGAATTCCGAACGGATACCGATATCCGTAGATAAGTTTTTTAATTGCCTTTATTTTCAATCTTGTAATATTCACTTAAGTCAAAATACGTTTGTGCATATTCGACTCTCCAAAAAGTTTTATAATATTACGCGATTCTCAATAAAAGCAATAATAATGGCATATATTTCTCAACCCCTTTAAACTGTACTCTCGGGGGAAACGAAACCATAGCGACTTCTAATATGATCCGTACCGCCATCTATTGATACTCACAAAAAAAATTGCTTCAATCTTCTAGTACTAAACAAAATGTTACGATCCTAAGATATTATTTAATTTTACACTTGCGCTCATGATTTCATTCATACGTGCCGTTTGAAGGATTTCCTTAACAAGCTCAGAATATATGTATATCCTTTTATCGCGTTTCCTCATTTGGCTCTTACATCTAGCGCTGTAAATCTTTTTCTTTATTAGCGTTGTATTAATTCTTAATTAAACTTGTACTCGAAGAACTTGTGTGCTTGGCTTTTATTGCTCAATAATTCATCATTATTGTCATCATGTTAGCGTCTTATAAGTTGGTGTTGAGTGAACCTAAACACATTATGCACAACTTACAAATTTCTTGCAGAAACTTCGCCTAACTTTTGTAATATGAAACTTCCACAAGAAATATATTATTATTCATAACGCTATTGGCTATAAGTAATGAAAATACTGTGCCGTCTGGTGCCGGTTACGAATAGCACCAACCCATCTCATCCCGTGGGTAACTCAACTGCGATCGCCAATCCGCCTGCCAAGCGTGGCGATTACGGCAAAACCCCCCAGTGAGCACACAGCACACCCACATCGGTCGTTGTGGTGATCATTGGGGGAGGCCTGTGTCCAGCAGTGGACTTTGTTCGGCCGATATGATATACGACAGGCAGGCAACGGCCATACTTGATAGTAAGTAGCAAGTGCTCTCAAAGACATCAGTAATCTTCTGACTTCTAATGCCTTGCCGATCTAAGGCTGTTTGAAGTGAAGTTGAATGAAAATACAATACGATAATAATATTGAAATAACCATAAAAATACCAGTATCTACGCGAGGCAATTTGATCAAGTTTTGTACTTACGCAGTTGTTTGATGGTAGCTTTTAATGCAATTACTCATTTGTGAATACTGAAATTCCAAGGTTTATGTTTAAAATAAATAATTAAGTTTACTAGGACTACTTTTACTGTTAGGTTGGATACGTCCCCCCCGGGAAGACGGCGGCGCGCACGTGATATCGTGCCGCCGTGTGCGAAGCACAGCGCTCAGCAAGGCTTGAGGAGATCCTTTACAATTGTCCCTGAGAAATGCCTGGGAAGCGACCTTTTTACAGTCGCCTTCTCGCCGCTAAAGGAGGTGACCGCTTTACAGCCTTCCTCTCCGAGATGTGCCTAAAGGCGTTCGATGCTGAAGATGACCGCGCCAGTGGTGTTAGCCGATAGGAGTCCGGCAAGCCCCTTCGCCCTGCCCCGGGGCCAAGGAAGTTCCATGTAGAAATACCACGACAGCAGTAAAAGGAAAACAAAAATAGGTACTCAAAATTCTAGTAAACGTTGTTTTGCATTCTATGTTTGATAATACTTATTCAATGTAGGTAGTGGCTGTTTAAAAAGATATCTAATTCACAGAAAACTTACAATACCATAGACTTCTTAAAACGTTAGAAATTTGCAGCCAAAAAGAAACACCTATATAAACTTATTTACAAAAACGTTAGTTTTTGGTGATTATTATTCTATACGTAAAACTCGTTATGTCGAAACTTCCAGAAATTATTTCCTGGCGGGTGAGAGGCGATGGTGAACATTCGAATAAATGTTTGCATCAAAATACCGCGTCGGAGAAAATTAGTTTTCCTTTAACTCATTGGATGGAGGCCAATTTAGTGCAATCTTCGGCGCTATTTCGCCATTTGTGGCCGTTTTCGGACGTCGACTGCGGTGCCTCGTGCTTCTGCCATGATTACTTCAATAGAGAGTCAAGGAGACTAAGAATAGACTATTTTGCTATGAGTTCATGAATTTGAGCTTTTATAAACAGGATATTTTAGAGAAAAAGCGTTGAGAAAGTTTTGTAATTTATTAAGAGGTCTAAGCCGTGTGGTGCCGGTTCAGAATACCACCACCCCATTTCCTCCCGTGGGTGTCGTAAAAGTCGACTATGGGATTAGCCGGAGGATGGGCAGCAGCTTCCTTCGATTACATTAACAAATCAACTGCAATCGCCAACCCGTCTGCCAAGCGTGGCGATTATGGCAAAACCCCCCAATGAGCCCACAACACACCCATATCAGTCGTTGTGGTGATCTTTGGGGAGGCCTGTGTCCAGCAGTGGACTTCATTCGGCCGAAATGATGAAGAGTTCTAAGAACTCTATCATCATATAAGTCAAAGTACATCCACTGTTGAACAAAAGCTTCCCCATAGATTTTCAGGACGACCGCTCATTCCCTGTGTCGTCGTTTTGGAGGGAATTTACAAGTACTCGTCACGCTTGGCAGGTGGTGAGCGCTGAATTGCAGCTATTCCACATAATGGTTGTGCGTGTACTAAAAAGCAATAAAATAAAATATATTTATTGTTTTTTTCAATAATTAATATTTAAAGTTGCGTTGCCGTGTGGTGCCGGCTCAGAGTGCCACCACCCCATCTCCTCCCATGGGTGTCGTAAAGACGACTAAGGGATTAGCCGGAGGATGGGCGGCAGCGTCCTTCGAGTACATTGTCAACTCGGCTGTGATCGCCAACCCGTCTGCCAAGCGTGGCGATTATGGCAAAACCCCCCAATGAGCCCACAACCCATCCCCGATATGGATGGGTTGTGGTGATCTTTGGGGGAGGCCGAAATGATTATGATAATGAATATTTGAAGTAGCTGATTCCAGCACATTTTTTTAGCCATTATTACGAAGCGCATACTAAGGACTATATTCCGATATGTTTAACACTTGAGTAATATCGATGAGTAAATAGTTTAATTATAGTATTAACTAAAAATTTCGCGAGTTTTAGTAATTTACATAAAGCTTTTTATCCTAACCTTTCAAATTTCTGCAGTGTTCGTGCTCGCAGACTGACATCTTTTTGAGATCAATTTTACCTATAAATACCAAACCAATTTTTTAACTCAAATAGTTACACTATTTACTCAAAAGTTACTTAAAATAATTTAATTAATTTGTTCATTGGACACCAAAAACCGGAAATATGACCGTGTAAATTAATAAAATGATAATTTATTTGCATGTTTTGGGCGCGCAGTGGTTTTATATTTGGACAATTTATTTCCGCGGTATTCCGCATCCATAAATTGCCACCAAATGCATTATTCTGAAATTTTATCGTTTTATATTGTTAACGGTTTATTAAGCGTAAACGGCAAATGATATGCGAATGAGAGAAAATTTTGATTGAGGAACCTGATGTGGAACCATAGTGCTCCAGCAAAATAGTTTAAGATCTGAAGTTGATTCTTGTACAAAAGTTTTCAGACTGGTTTATATGAGAAAAATACAGTTAGATATTATGTGAAAATTCATTAACATTGAATTCTGATTTGAAACCCTTTCTTTTCACCGCGGTGGATAGTCTCCTGCATTCTCAAACGCACCTGGTGAGAGGGGGGAAGGGTATACTGTAATCTAATCGGCTAAAACCACCTGGTCAGTCGAGGAATATTTCGAGAACGAGCGCACCAGAGTAGTTTAAAATTCTAGCGGTCCAAGTAAACATTTTTAAGACAAAGCTGTTTTTAATAAAACGTATAATAAGAACCCCTTGCACACTCCATAAAAAGGTTTTTTTTTAAAACGTTGCCCCACCCTAGGATTTCTCCTGTGTCGTGGGTGCGTTTACAGACACAAATTCCACACACAATACACCCAGACTCGGAACAACTACCTGCAGATCATACAAATATTTGTTCAGTGCGGGAATCGAACCCGCGACCCGGAGCCCAGCAGCCGACTGTAACAGCCACTGCACCAACCGTGGCGTCACTCTATGATGAATCGTTATCACAATCGCCCCTTGCAGCGTGTTTTTATGTTATTTCTGTTTCGCAACAACAGGTATAAGTTCGCTGTTGCAGGAAGTCCGACATAAAAGAAGTGCAGAATAAGAAGGAGAATGTAAACACTCGCTGCCATCGGTACTACCACAGTCGGTACTTTCTATGTCTCTGCCGTCAGCTCTGCCCTCTCCCCTGCTTACACATCCCTGTCCACTGCCCTGAACGTGAGCTGAGTGTAAACGACCTATTATACGTTTGTTGAAGCGTCTCCTGTGTACTATTTAAACAAAGGAATTTATTCCAAACGGAAGACTAGTTACGTCCGGAATGATGAAGTCATTTGTTACGTGGCTCTCTTGAATTAGTATTACCCTCAAAACGTATACATAATTAATAATAAATTAAACAAAAGAGGGAATAAGTGATGCACAGCCATTCGATTAATTTTATTCCAGAGATTTTAAATTTTACCTGGATTGCGATGCGTTTTCCATATAAATCAGGATAACTAGAGCATGAATTCTACATACAATAGAATTCATGTCTGTAAACGCACCCATGACACAGAAGAAACGGGGCAACGTTTTTTAAAACCAAGAATAAAATATAATAACGTCTCATGTACTGAACTGCTTCAGCATAACAGTATATCTTCCTTTTTTTATTTACTGTATCCCCGTGCGACCCGTATAGCAACTCTGTGTTGCAGACCGTGAAGTTTGTTTCTGTATATCTACCTAGGTACTAAACGTTAGTATTATTGTTTTAATATATGTATCTAATACAAACGTCTACCTTTACGTTCTGTAAGCGCTTGACTGCGAATGACTGAACGTGTGTAGTGTCAACTATTTCACACGCGCTTACATTGCCTATGCCGCTGCGGCATGTTGGCTGGCCCTTTGACTGCCACACAATTGCGAAATGCACTGTGAGTGATGGTGGCAGCGACATGGGAAGCGGCTTGTTCACGCGTTAGCTTTGTCCATTTCCCTGCCCACTGCTACGGACGTGACCTGAGTGTAAACGAGGTAGAAGAGATGTTTAATCATGATCTTAGTTCTACAAGTAGGAAGCAGCCTGGTTACACACTGGCTCTACCTACTTCCCTACTCACTGCTATGGACGTAAGCTGAGTGTAAACAAATAAGTTGTACTAAGATGCTCGTTCCGCAAAACCTACCTCATTCACATGTGTGTAGACACACACGCACAAATCAGCCCGTAAACGTCCATTGCTGGATATGGTCCTGTGATCACTACGATGAGCTGTCATAGCGTATATTGTCATAATCACCACGCTTGACAGGCGGATGGTGATCGCAATATATTGTTATTAGCACACGGGACGATGCTAGTGGCTATCCTCTTGATGTCAATCCTTAGGGGTGGTCTATTCTTTGCCGGAAAACACACAGAACATACCTCATTCAACAACCACAAAATTCCGATTTTAATTAAACATCGTTGTCGCAAATTGACGCATCGATCGTAATAATAAAAATAGTCTCGATGTCGACGGAAACTGATAATATTCACAGTAGACACATTGATTGCAGGTATAAATCATTCTTTGCACGGAACCTCAAATTAAACGTCGACCTAAAATTGCTTTTTGCACGATTAATCTGCTAAAGGTATTTCGTTAATTACCGTGTGGTATGCACACAAATCAATGTATGATTAAAACAATTTTTGGTTACTCGAATATATTTTTGGTTGCAAGAATTCGAGAGATACAATTCCTTTGTATCGAGTAATGGTTGGTGTTGTCAACATTGTCCTAGGTATTATAATATACCGGCCATGTTGTATGTAAATACCTACCTACTGATGGTAGGCCTCGGTCTCAAAGTCTAGCAAGTTAGGTACCACCGCAGTGCCGGTTATTCTTCTGCCAAGCAATAGTGTAACTTTAGGTATTACTGTGTTTCGGTTTAGGCGCTGTAGCTACTAAAATTACTTGGCATAAGAGACTGAATATCTAATGGATGGAGATGACGAACGCAGTGTGGTGCCATGTTGGGGTAGTCCCGGGAAGCATTAACGTTGTTATGGGCAGGCGTCACGTTTACCACCAGTCGAATGACTTGCTCGCCTCGACACAAGGTTGCGTATAAAAAAACATTAACTATTTACTGTGATTGCAGATTTTGATGATTTACGAGAAGCTCTGAGTTCGCTTTATTTTTATTATTCTATCAATCGGTGTTTTTAATGGAGTCTATTAATTTATTCCTCTGTTAGGCCATTATTACAGATAGATAATCAAAACTCAAGTAGAACTTGAGCCGAGATTCCATCAATTGAGTATAAATGCTGGACCTTTTCCTGTAGGGTTCATATTTGATTAACGAAATCTAGACTAGAGTTTTATTCAAGGTTTTTCACTCCTCTTGCTCAAAAAGACCGTCATCGTCTGTCAAATGACAATGACGCTAAAAAACGAAAAAGTCTTTAGTCATAAGTAGAATAATCGTGAATAAAGACTCGACTTATTACTGTTTCATAAAAAATAACAACATTTTATTTTTGAAAATGGAACTAAAATCGGCGATCTCTCTGGTAGAATGCATGCAATGCGTTGCGGCTACAGAAGAAATAAAAAAAAAACGACGTTGGCGTGAAATCTTTAGAATTTTTCAATTGCTAATTGAATTGGTAGTGACCGTAATAATTTTACAATAGTGATCATCTAGAGAGACTGGTGACCCTAATTTGCAAATAGAAGCGAAAGAAAAAGAAATAATTTTCAATCTGTTGCCGTCAAGGTCACAAAGCATTTATTTAAATACTTACGAAAAGTTTATGAAGTGGAGGGAGGAGGACAGAAAAACGAGTAGATTCGCTTACGTAAGGATATTTTCATATGTATTATAATGAACATTCCAAAAAATATCACAGTCAACGCTTTGGAGCACATATTCAATGTTACCAACAACTATACAGATAAGACATAATATAAATATAAGGAAATATGTAAATTTGACGGCTTTTCTCAAGAAATTATCCACCGGCTACAAGGCCAAGAAATCCAAAGCTTTCACGAGGACTGATAGCGAGAATTTCGTAAATAAGGCACCAAATGAAAAATACGTAGCAACAAAGGTAGTTAAATAAACATTTGTTTTCTATTATTTTCATCAAACTCAATTGCTCGGTAGAGGTACCAACCAAAATACAGTTTTAACACACTTATTTTTTGTGTTATAGGTTGCTTTAATTTTTGGGATCAGCGGTGCCTGCAGAGGGATAGAACTGGCTAACATAACAGTGGAAGATGTCGAAACTGATACCCATATTCAAGCCATAAATCTGTCCAATACAAAGACAAATAAGGAGAGGAAATCCGTTATAAGTAGAGAATTTCTAAAAATTGTCAAAACTTACGCCGTCTTATTACAAAACATGGTTTATCGATAGTCCCGGACTAAAAGTGTGGTTTAATAACATTTCTTATTACAAAAAGTGGTTTAACTCTTAGTCTTGGACTATCTATGGTACTAAAGATAAACCTGATGGGGACCTAGTTTAACTCTATAAACCTTTGGTCTAAGTCACAAATATACGTCAAATTCATTGTTTTGAGGTTAGATTTGGTTTCTTTTTGTGTGTTATATTGTAATGTTTCCTGAAATAGTTTAAATTTGCGTTGTCCTAAAGATAGTAACGTGCTGTAATTATAATAATTGTAGGCAAGTACTAACTTTTTCTTCAAAATTCCAGTTTTCACTTCTTCGTTTTTTCTGTTGTTCTATTTTATTTATATTATTCCCTAACTTCTTATCAATAATCAGTACGAAGAAACGTCCAAATCTCAGAATAGTTGTACCTATGTTTAAAGATTTCCGCGCGATATAGACATTCCGTTACGCATTAGTGTTGTTTGAAAGTACATATTTCCGACATGAAATAAATGTCATAAAAGAAAATAAAGAAAGAAAGAAAATAGATGGCATTTATTGAAACAAGAACAACCATTAGTTTCTAATAGTTAACGTCATTAAATACCCTATTATATATGTTAAAATATCAATACCATTATTATAAAAAATTTACATAAATATTCAGCATTTGGGTAAACGGAACGATGTAACCGAATGCTATCTGATTGAATGAATGTTTCCAAGGAATTCCGTGTATAATCTGTGGAAATAATTTAAGCCAGAACTAAAGTCAGGTACTGTCTAGTCCTGACTTATTTTGATATTTGTAATACGGACGGGTTTAAACCACGGTACTAACGTTAGTTCCGTACTAAGTCCAGACTTCATAGTTCTGGTTTAAACCTGAGTCTAACAAGATTTTTGTAATAAGACTGACGAAGTTTTACGGGCGAGGGGAGTGGGCACGTCGAGATTTTTTCTCAACTATCAAAACGGAAAATGCACAAGGCAAGTTATAGGCAAAAATAAATTAAGCAACATGCCAAAAGAGATCGCCACCTATCTAAATTTGCCTAATCCGGAACAGTAAACTGGCCACTGTTTCCGAAGAACATCCGCCACTCTCATGGCGGATTCCGGTGCAAATATAACAACGTTAAAACGCCACGGTGGATGAAGATCCAATCAAGTGGCGGAAGGCCATATCGAGAATTCCATTCAAAACAAATTTGATATCACCCAGCGTATCACAGAACGCATCAATATTCTCGCAACTAGCCCACGACCATCGACATCAAGAGATGAGTTAACTCAGCTGATTCTCTATCCAGAACATCCAAACGAGGGACCCTCAAACCTGGAACTGAACCTGGAAACCCCACAGACAACTCAATATTCATCTTCACAGAGGACTGAAATTAAGTTACCGAGAAAAAACATCTCGTTAAATATCCAGAATTGTACAATTTGTACATATAATTTTTAATAAAATAAACTATTTCATATTGTTTTGGATTAATTGATTTTCTCGCAATCGTAGTGAAAAGTATAGTGTAATAAACCCCATTAAAACTCGGTTTTTATACCTACCTCTACCTCCGCCCTCTACCGCTACCTCATATGCAATGGGTCATTTTAGCCCCTTGTATATTCTACTATTATTCTTGTTCTGTAATACGGGCCTTAGTGATAGTGATTGTTATTCTTTTTCGTAAATATAAGTAGCCAAGTTACTCCTTATAACATCAGCTATCCGCCAGTGAAAGTTATAGTAAAAAGCTGTTATTCATGCTGCTATTATGTCATTACAAACAGACACTTCCGTTTATTTATTTGTACAGATATCTAGTAGAGCTGTTACAATAATCACGAGAAATTTTGCTTGTTGGTAGTTTGTTGAAGAAACATTACATTAAAACAGAGGTCTAAAAAAAGCTTCGGTAAACCTGAGTAATAGAAAGTTTATGGACCATGCATTGATTTATGTTTTTAATGGGATAATACATTTTCCTAAAAATAACTTATGTATTTATTCAGCGATTAAAACTATCACCATATCAGCCAAGGGTCGTTGGCTGCTGAACAAAGGCCTCCTCCATACATTTCCATAATTGTGTCGTTATTTTGGGAGGATTTTTCGGTATTAATTTGTAGTCGGCCCTACTCCCAGGGCACGAGTGGAAAAAAAATATGCCTATTAACTATTTTACATTTTACTAGAAAGTGGTACACGTCCGTCTCTTTTGTCAATCACAGAATAGGCAAGAAGACATGGTGGCGCTTTTCTAGAACCATTCGTTAAAAATCTGATATAGTCTCAGTCAGATCTGTGAAGGTTGAGGAGAAACGCTGAGTACGATATGAGTGTATGTGTCATCTGTAAACCTGGTCAATGTCTAACAATTTTTTCAGTTGATCGCACCTCTTCAATTACGGACAAGCTGAGTTTGGGACCATTAGAGTAAACTCCGAGCATCAATAACAGGGCAAGCTAACGAGCTAGCGGCACTTTACGGCGTAGTCCGATACGATTTTAGATTATATTAATGTTGAAGGAGAAATACCGTGATAGTTATCGAAAAGGAAAAAAATCGGGGACCGATGTAGTGCCAAATAACAGCTCATTAAAATACGACGCGAGTAACTAAATAAAAATAAAAACCTCTTTTGTACCCGTTGGTGACAAACATGTTTCAAATACCTCAATTTTTGAGCTTATGGCCTGAGGTTCTTTACTGTGTTCTGATTGGCCACAGAGGGAAATGAAACGTATCTTCTTTCTTACTTTAATAGCCTAAATAGAAGTGCCTCTCACTTTTGAGTGAGTTAAACCTGAACAAGCTTAATCTGGGCTTAATTCAATCAATCTCACCAAAATTCAGAAGGTGCTAAAAGCAATGTCGGATAGTAACAGTTCTTCGTCGGTGACGTTCATCTATGTATTAGTAATATTTGAGAGACATACATTAAATTTACTTATTCTCGTGCTTAATTGTACCTATAGGCTATATTACATTTTTTGTAACAATTACCTACCTTAAAAGCCACGATGGGGTTGACGTACTGCTTAGATAAAAACTCCAAAACAATAAAAGAAAAGAAAAGGAGTTTTAATACCTCAGTTTTGAACTTATGGCCTGAAGTTCTTTTGCTGTGTTCTGGTTGCCACAGCGGAAAATGAAACGTATCTTCTTACAAACTAACTTTACAATTTTTTGTGATTAATTTCATAGCGGATTCCTAGACAGTTTTTATTTTCCCTGGGACACACAGCTTCACAGATGGGTGTTTTTCCCGGTCGCAATTGTAGATTCACAGTACACACTGTATTGTAGTCTACTAGACTAGTAGACTGTATTGTAGACTTACAGGATTTGCAGTGGCAGTGGTTAGGAAAGTGTAGCAGGCTCTTCTAATCAAAAATAGGAATTTTACCACCAATATGATGTTGAGTTCAACAATACCTAGTGGTTCTGTAGGTTACTTAAAATGAGTACAATTATATTATGTAGGTAATGGGAGCATATGGTTTTTTAAACTCATACGCCAGAGCTGTCAATTAAAATAAAATAAACTTATTCTATGTAATATCGGGTATGTAAACGTTATAAAAGAATATAGGATGTTAAATTCACTGAAATAACGTAATTGATTGAATAAAACGTGTATGCAATACTGTTTAAGTGCAAGCCGCCATATTGAATATTTGGTATGAAATCATCCATTATAAAATGTACCGACAACTTTTAAAATAAAATAGTTTTCTACGCATATTTCCGAACATCAACACAAGATGGCGTTAGTTGTAGTTAATAACGGGCATGTAAGACATTTATTGCCACCCCTAATTTATTTAGCAATTACCCCCATGACTGTTTTGCTATAGCGCTTAGCTCTCATATTGCATTATTTAACTCTGTCATCCCGAACACATATATTAGGTTACATACTCTTTTTGCATTTCACTAGATAAGTGTCATCATCATATCAGCCAAAGGACGTCCACTGCTGAACAAAGGCCTCCCCACTAGATAAGTGTGAGACATCGTAATTGTTAAGCATGTTTCACACCGAATGTCTCCTGTACACGTATTGTTATATTATAATAAATATAACTAAATATAAAATAATTAATCCCTTGTGAAAAAAATTGTATAGTGAAATATTATAGTAGAAGCGTGCCCAACTACAGAAAGAAAAAAAACTGTTCTGTGTTTTTAATCATGACTAATATTGTGTACGGATGATCTTATTGATTCTTCTTCTTAGTCTTCGGACTATTAATGGTGGTGCGTCTCTTATTGCAAGAGTCCGGCTTCACCAGAACCACGCAGTGCCAGATATTCGCCACCAAGCAGTAGTGCTTAAACTTTAGACATTACTGTGATCAGGTTTTAAGGGCAAGTGGAATTACAGGGCATATCAGACTAAATAATTAAAGTCTCAAGGGGACGAGCGCGGGCAACACGCAGGTTTAGTCCTGGGTACAATTCTCATGGGCAGGTGTGACGTTTACCATCAGCCGAATAACTACCTTATCTCGTCATTGGGAAGGGTATAAAAAAAGAACGGTATAATATTCTCTCGCACTCGCTTTTACAATAAGGTTCATTGTAGCGTAAAAAATCTCCTGTCAATGACTATAATAGGTAACACTACGCAATGAATATTACTTACTCGTAATTGTCAAAATGAAATTGCGAGAGCGGTATGCAATCGCTGATCGATGCGGCACTGACGTGTAATCGAATCAATCCGTAAAAGTATCGTACTGTTGAACTAAAATAATGTTAAATTATGATTTATAATGTTAATAAACTCTTAGGTTTTTGCGATTTATTGTATATTCATTATAATAAAATACAGTTAAACGGGTCATCGCGTATATAGATTTATAAAAATGCTGCAGTGTTCGAAACGTCAGGGAAAACAAAAATCTATAATATACTATGTGTTGTGATGTTAAAAGAGTTTTATTATAATGTGTAATGTTGTTATGGCCATAGCAAACGAGTGGTGCCGACTTAGAATACCACCACCCCATCTCATCCCGTGGGTGTCGTAAAAGGCGACTATGGGATCAGCTGGAGGATGGGCAGCAGCATCCTTCGAGTACATTTATAAGTCAGATGCGATCGCCAACCCGTCTGCCAAACGTGGCGATTATGGCAAAAACCCCCCAATGAGCACACAACACAAACCCAAAGCGGTCGTTGTGGCAATCTTTGGGGGAGGCTTCTGTCCAGCAGTTGAAGATTTTAGGCTGGAATGGTTGTTAGTGCCCAGGAGGATGCTACTTTCCATAATTATACTCTTATTATAATTATACGTAATTATATCTCATAAAGTAATTATTTCATATATTGTCATTTTGTAACAGAACATCAGTAAATTTTTCCTAACACAAATACATTAAATCGACAAACATCTATTGATAACATTTTCTTTTAATATTACCTAGTAAATTACCGTTTTGTACGAAATAAAGTATAGTAATTTCTTTTTCTATCTTTTTATTTATAATAATCAAAGTAATCTTACCCATTAACCCATGCAATCGGTGCATCTTTGCCAACGCAGTGGCAGTATCTCGATGCTCTTCTTAAAGAAACCAAATGGACGGGATGCGACAAACTATTCAAAGGCATTTTGTACTGCCTCTCGTATTGAATGTTTTCCAGCCAAAAAGGTAACCATATTCTGGAAAATCTGTAGGCGCAAGGTCTGGTGAGTAGTAGTAGAGTAGTGAGTGCGAGCTTCTTCATCATAGTGTTCAATTCTTCACAGTACACATCTTCAGTAATACTTATCCCGTTTCGTAAGAAGCTGTGATGAATCACACCGGCACTAGACAAACAAACAGTGACCATCACTTTTATAGGGGTCATTTTTCATTTAGGGCATTCATTAGGTGCTAAACCAGGATCTAACCAACTTGCTGAGCGCTTGCGATTGTCAAACAGAATCCAGTTTTCGTCGCAGGTAACAAACAATGCGGTTCAATATTCCTTTCGTTTCTGTGCCTGTTGAGAAGCGCAAGGCACGTTGCACTGAAGATTGTTAAGTTCATGAGGCACCCATTTGTCAAGCTTTTTTACCTTGCCAATTTGACACAAATGGACCAATATTGTTTTGATGCTAACGTGGAAAGCTGCTGCTAATTCAGCCTTAGACTGAGTATCATCAGCTTCCACAATCCCCTTTTATTTGTCATTGTCGACCAAAGTTTTCGGAAAACCACGGGGTTCATTTTCAGATCGTCATTTCCGGAACGGAAGCGGGCAAACCAATAACGCGTTGTGCGTTCGTTTGTTGTGGTCGCTCCGTAAACGTCATTGATGTTGCATGTCGCTTGTGCTGCGTTGCTACCACGACGGTACTCATATTCCATAATTACTCGAATTTTCAACATATCCATGACGACTAAAAAGATTCGAACGTGATGAAAACATAACACTAATCAATACACATAAGACTGTTTTGAATAATGAAAACCACGTTTATAAAATAAAATAAATTTGAGATTAGAATTCATACACAAAGAATAAATATTTTTATTTGAAATGGCCAGTACAGCGAACGGCAATTTTGTAGGCCTATAAGAAATGACAGCTAATTTGATCATACAAGTATTGAGTAATTTTTTCACATCTTTAGTTTTTTGTAGCCATTTATTAGTATGTATTCTCCTAAAACAACAAACAAAACTATTTGTAGATACTTATGTAAGTAAATAACTCAAAATCAAGAATGTACTTTTTCGCTTAGGCTAGGTTAGGTTAGAACTGCGACCCTTTATGAACCGAATCGCTGATGTTAAACAGGTTCAGCCACCATTACTAAAACGCAACATGAAAATATGCTCATGTTAATTGTAAAGTTACCTGTAAATAATTTTGGTCCAAATGGAAACGACATCCTTGAAATAATTGCAATTTTACTACACAAAAAATATGTATAGTATTTTGGGCATATTTATTTTGTAAAAGCTTTCTTTTTCTTTATCTTTCAAAAATAAAATAATTCCTTTTTTAAAATGGCTGCTTGTCATATAAATGTTTGCGTTTTGATGTCATTGTTAAAGCATTCTTTTCTGAAATGTAACGTCGCCAAAAGTTGCATCTGAAATGATAATTTGATAATGAATTGTGTGTTAAATATTACGAAACATAATAAGATAACATATTTATTATATATTATTTTATACATATAAACTTCTTATAGGCACTTATAAATACTCGAGAATTTTGTTCCCACGCTCCAAGATCTTGATTTCCTATGGAGGAGGACATTCAGAAAACTCCATCCATGATTTCTGAATCATAATATTTTACAATATAGTAAGAAAGTTTGTTCTCGAAATTAAGGTTATGTAAAGGCAATGTAGGAGAAAGCATTAGACTCTTTCTGACTTCTAAAAAGTCTACATTAAGCAAGTCACATTTAAATATTTATTTAGGTTTATGATTAACTTTCATGGCAACAGTAGGCTGACCAGTCACAACAAACAATGCTCGTTCACGAGCATGACGCATGTATGAGCAACCATATTATATGGAGGCTCAGCACCCTCTACACGATACCACTACAGCAGGACATACCTAAATAGTAAAACAACTGTCACGTCAATTAACAAAAATTTCCACAAAAGTACGACGTAATAATGTAGACAAAGTCCATCAATCAGTGAATATTGTGTAGGTTGTATGAATAATAATGAAATACGCTATGAAAATCAATTTTGAACTCCATTCCGATGCAATTGTTCCGGACGAATAAGTTAAAAACGCGATTGTGAATAAATGAGATTTACTGAATGTTTGTCCGAGTGCAGTTCTGGCTTTTCATTGTCAAGTTAAACTTATTTACTGTTTGTGGACGATATAATTTTGAAATGAACTGGAGATAATAGGTACCTGATCTATAATTTCGGGGTATCGGTGTTTGTGGTAAGCAACATATTTGTTTCCTTATACTTTTCGTTTTCCGAAGGCGATGCCCTAAGGCGCAGATACATAGTTTAAAAATAAAAGCTAGGTTGGAGGCTATTTCGCTTCGACAACTGTCCGGTTGAGTATCCACATCTCAAAAAGTAAGTGAGCAGTGATACAAAAAAAGCGCTTTATTGTTATAATAGTCAAACTAATGTAGATAATTTTAGATGGCTTAACTCCATATGATCCTGGTAAATAAGTGATGGCGTCTACTGTTGGGTATGTAGCGTCTCCGTAGATGTACATAATAATTTAAATAGTATTTAATTCTTTCTTTTTCTTTTTTAAATCATTGCCCTAAACTAGGATTTCTCCTGTGTCATGGGTGCGTATACAGACATAAATTCCACATACAATACACCCAGATCCGGGACAACTACCTGCAGATCATACAAATATTTGTTCCGTGTAGAAATCGAACACATGACCCGGAGCACAGTAGCCGACTGTATCAGCCACTGCATTTGCATTATGCAGTTTCCGTGTGGTATCTGGAATGAGAAAATAGCACCACTCCATCTCCTCCCGTGAATGTCATGAAACGCGACTACGGGATTCTCAACTAGAGGGATGGGCAGCAGCATCCCTTCTATGGAACAGTAGCCATGCTGCGGCCACCAACCCGCCTGCCAAACATGGTGAGTATTGGCAAATTCCCCCCAATATGATGACACAACTGTTGAAATCTATGGGGGAGGCCTTTGATCAGCAGTGGACATTGCATGGCCGATATGATGATGATGGTGCAGTTAAAAGTTGCTGAAGTCGTCTTCCGTAGTTTCCGGTAAATAATAGGATCACCTCTCTCCACCCATGAGTGTCGTAAAAGGCGACTAAGGGTGGATATCAAGAGGATGGACAGCAATATCCCCTATGACTATTTATTGCAGTGATCATTAGCTGTCTTGTTAATAAACGTGGACTAAATCAAGATTAACTTTATTCCAAGTATGAAGTCGGTACTAACCAATTTCGGTATTAATAAACATAGAGTAAGAAGGGAGTAGACTATTCCGACTCTACTCTCGGAATAAAAGTTAATCCTTGGCGCTACATAGTTTAACGACTGATTATGTGTAGACTACCTGTGTTACTGTGTACATATTTTAGCATTTTGTAATTTATGCTAACTATCCTAATTTACGCACGTCTGTTTCATTAATTCATATGTCTTCCGAGATGGATAGAGATTATTATATTGACGATTTGAGGGTGTTAGATGAAAATAATGAGGTAAGAATAAAAATTGGTACAATACAAATTAAATTTTATTAAATTCGTAAGAATCCATTGAAGGAACTTCCAGAAGCTGAATATATATCTAAGTACAGATTTCCTCGGTCTACTGCCGTTTTCGTTATTGACACGGTGAAAAAACTGGTGATGCAACAGGTGACTTCATCTGGTGATGCAAGAGGTGGCTTTGTCTGGTGATGCAAGAGGTGGCTTTATCTGGTGATCCAAGAGGAAGCTTTATACCACCCCATCTGAAAGTTTTGACTGCAATAAGAACACGAGCCCGTGGAGAGGTAAAATTTCAATAATAATTTTGTAGGCCAAAAATCTTCTACTATCTCAGTTTTACCATTTTTATGTTTTTTTATTTCTAATGTAATAATATATGACTCAATTAAAGAGATTCAAGACGATGCAGATCTAAGTCGAGTGAGTCAGTCAACAATATCTCATAGATGCGAACTTTCAATAGCGTGCGCGTAATCACTGAGCGAAATAATTGCTGAAACAGTAAAAATAAATATCAAAAACAACCACGATACAAATAAAAAACACAATATCTATCGACATGCTTTACCTTTTCTTCTTCATCCATTAACGAAACGACTGCGTTTTTGACTCATATTCAAGGTATTCAATTAGAACTTCTCCGAAACGGCAATAACCGTATAATTTATCCACACGTATAACAAACAGCAGCTAGTAGTCAATTTGTCAAACTCATAATATTGACTGGGTTTGACTGTCTATCAGTCTGTCACTGTCAATGTTGGCGTTCTCAATTAGCATTCAGTTCAATATATTCATTCTATTCATTCATTTTTTACATTAAAACTGAGAGGGTTGCCATTGCGCACGTATTAAACCCGGTGTAAGGAATGTATTGTTAGTCCGAAGTTACTCCATGTTTATTAATAGCATTGTAAAAATGAAGTTAATGCTTGGTTACTCCGGAATTAACTAGTCCAAGTGTAACATCGGAGTAAGTTAAGAATACGCCATTTTTATTAATAAGACAGTAAGAGGCTAGGAGGCCCATGTTCAAGAGTGGACGTTTACGGGCTAATGTGTGTGAAGTGGACTAAGGAAATATTTTCGAAGGCATCTTCAGTTCAAATAAACTACCAAATCAACTTACTGTACATGTGTGAGTGTTGAGAAAATAACATCGATAAAAACAAGTTTCATTTAAGACTTCAGACTTTCTTAAAAATTACAATAAAACATAATTTACACGGTGGACCATCACGGGCGAGGGAAAGCACGCGCCGTAAAGACTTGAAACACAAAATAACTCCGCAATTTGTTAAACTTGGTTCGCGTGGCCAGTGTAAATGTTTAACAAGTTGCCTCTAGAAATTAAAAGCACAATATAAAGGTTCGTTTAAAGTAAAGCTGAAGGCTTTCTTATTGAGGAAATGTCCATGGTCAATAAATGTTTTTAAATAATTATTGGCAAATTTGTGAATAAAAATGTAAGTAATTATTGGTTGATTAATAATTATTGCATGTTTTTCTAACAATGAAATGGATGTATGTTTTGATAATGTGCCAAATTTTAAAGCTAAAGTAATAAATATTTCTGACCTCCTATTCTTGCTTTGTTTAGTTCAGTTTTGATCGTCTAAAATAAATTACTATTATTTATCTAATGACCAATGTAAAACAATGCGATGTATTTCAATCTGTAATTTATCTTATTGACATTAGAGTTTTAAGTGATGCAATTTGAATTTAATCTACTACGTAATTAATTAATGTGATCTAATGTAATTGTGTAACTATAATGAAGTAATTCAAATTCGTTTTAAGTTAAACAACAGATAGTGATGTTATTATTATATAAATTATGATATTATTAATACTTTGAATGGTGTGTATGTACATTAAACACAGGTTTAAAGGTGTGCACAGCTTTGAAGAAAAACATTATTTTGAAACCAATTTACTGTAAATAAGTCGTTGATGTGCCCTAAAAAAATTGCAAATATGTATATTCGTGTGGGGTTTTCGAAACTTCTTTCTTTTCATTACTGACACAGGTACTTATGATGTTTTTTTAATTATACGGGATGTAAGTGACAAGTACCGAAATCTTTGGGAAGAGGTTACACTTAGGCCTATAATAAAAACAGGAAAACCGTTTATCTCGGAAATAATAGGTTAGGTTATTGTACGTGTTTATTGTGCTATGTTAAGATATTATTGTGGTACTGCGAGCGATGGCCTCAACCGTGAACTGTAGCGAAACAACAGTCGTTTAGTTTCAGTTTTTCTTTAAATAGCAATTTAGTCCTTAACATTTGCAGTTTTATGTAAAAATAAATTGTTTATTGTGTTTTTATTACAAATAGCGTCAGGATAGACGAAAACAATTATATTATACTGAAATCAGTTAAATAAACCGGATAAGTAAAATCTGTACTCGCGTGAAGAGGGTGCCAAAATTGCTGAATATATTGTCTATTGTTGAATTCGGTCTTGAACCAATAACTTATCCCATGAAAAAACTTAACATCGTAGTTGAAAAACATGTTTCCCATACATTCCAACCGCAAACGTAAGTTTGTACGCACAATATTGAAAGATTTACCATGTTATTTTAAGACCATAGACTTCTTATAAGTATTCCTGTAATCTATAGGTATAGAGCTATTAACTATATATATTATTCATAATTTTAGGCTCAGTAGCTTCGGAAATAGGGGGTGGTCAATTTTCGTCTATTTTCTGAAATAACTTTAAAACAATATAATTTAAAATAATTATTTTTGAGACTTTTACACTAAGTCCTTTCATTTCGTATGTTACGCGGTACAGTTAGCAAAACTTTATGCTTTAATTTTCTATATTTTACTAACCAATCAAATAATGTAGCTAATTCGCGGGTGTGTGGCATGCAACCACACTCATGCGTCTCAGTCGGCACTGACAGTTACTAATGATCAGACGTCTAACGATTAATGAATACAGTACTAAGCACTATTAGTTATACCATCTGTGATATCGCCTTGTTTGGTCGATGGTCACGAACTTACGGGACTTGTTTGACCCCCGTCTGGCGTACTTTCTTTGGAACAAACTTTGGGGACTGCTTCACATAATAACGCTGGGTGCCATTTGGTCGATGTCAAGATTTTATTTATAAGCTACTAGGGTTGCAGGATAATTACAGTTGTTTTGTTTGAAAACATTTTAATAGGTTGTCGTGTCTTAGTGTAATTAAGAGGTAATTTATTCCTGGCACATATTATTGCAATAATTTTATACAAGACTTACTATAGTGTTAAACAATTTATATTAACACAATATGCACCACGGCATAACGCAAACGTAAATACTACAAGTACTTAGTCAAAAAATCAATTAATCAAAATAATGGTAAGCATGTGTACTTATTTTTAACCGACTTAAAAAGGAGGAGCTTCTAAATTCTTGGGGTTTCTTTTATTTTTATTAACCGACACCTAAAAGGAAGAGTAAAAAAAAAAAAATACAAGTCACCATTCATTTGTTTATCGATTTGAGCAATTCCTTTTTTAAACAAACGAACGACATAAGAAGGTCTTTAGTCTCTGTCTCACATTTATAATGGTTCGTCTCTACACACGATGATTGTACTGATACTTTCAAGTCATTTTATTGGATCTTTTGTTTAGTGCATATTATGGACGTTAAGTTTATATGTTTTGTAAATGGGTACATAATTTTTAGGGGTCCGAATGTCCGCTGCAAAAACGGCGGATCCCTTATAGGATCACCCGTGTGTCTGTCTGTCTGTTTGTCCGTCTGTCACAGCCAATTTGCTCCGAACCTACTGGACCGATTAAGTTGATATTGGGCACAAGTATGGATTTCTGCGACCCAAACACGTAGGTATGTGTAACGTAAATATATGAATTTTGACTATGGGGGTCCTTTTTGGGGGGCAATATAGAAAATTAAAGAGTTTTGCAAACTGTACCGTGTAACATATGAAATGGAAGGGCTTGTTGTTGGGGTCTCGTTTGTATTTATTTTATAATTTTAAAATGTTGTGTTTTAAAATTATTTCAGAAAATACTAAGCCTAAAATTCTAAAAAATAGGTAATAGCTCTTTACCTATAGACTACAGGAAAACTTATAAGAAGCCCATGGTCTTAAAATAACATGGAAAATCTTTCAATATTGTGCGTACAAACTTACGTTTGCGGTTGGAATGTATGGAAAACACGTTTTTCAACTACAATGTTAAATTTGTTCTTGGGATAAGTTATTGGTACCAGAATTCAACAGGAGACAATATATTCACCAATTTTGGCACCCTCTTTACGCGAGTACAGCTTGTACTTATCCGGTATTATGCGGTTTATTTAACTGATTTCAGTATAATATAATTGTTTTCGTCTATCGGTACGCTATTTGTAATAAAAACACAATAAACTATTTATTTCTACATAAAACTGCAAATTTAAAGGACTAAAACTAAATGACTATTTAAAGAAAAACTGAAACTAAACGACTGTTGTTTCGCTACAGTTATAGGATGTTAAGTTTGTTCTTGGGAAGTTGTTGGTACAAGACCAAATCCAACAATAGACAATATATTCAGCATCATCATCAGCATTTCGAAATCCACTCCACGTGAGTTCAACTCGCACTTGACCGGTTTTTTCGTTTATCTTTGTCCCAAAAGATCATTGTAACGTATTTGTGAGCTTACCGGATGTTTGTTTTCTATGTTCAATCGGTAGAAGTTCTAAATTAGTCTCATTCCAATGCAATATTTCCTGCCAAACTAGACAAAATAACCTCTTTGCTCACTTGGATAGGTATTGGATATTGGAATAATATTGTATGGATTCTATGTATATGAATATAACAAACAATAATGTAGAGTCAATTCTTACAAAATTGTAGCAATTTGTCTGCACAGACATTCACCAACTACCAATCAATTTCTATTACATTTCCGGCCAAACTCCCAGGGCTAATCGCGAACATACAATCTCCTACTATCATCTAAAGGCTATAATTGACGCGAACACGATCATCAAATTCGTCACAGCCTTATTACGTCACAAATAAAATCCTGACGAACGCCATCTTGTTAGGAACCCTTGGACTGGCCAGTTTGACGTGACCCCATCAATCAGAGTAAATGGCGCGAAGCGATCAGCTGTCACGGCTCTAGCTTAAGTGGTCACAAAGTAATGACACACTGGAATTGGTTTCAAAGATGGATTGCGTTAAGACTGGATAAGAAATATAATAGGATATATTTTATAAAACATATTGAAGAATATAAATATGGTCTGTAGGAAAATTAGGGGACTCGGTTCAGGAGTGGTTATTAGACGGAATGTTTTTGCAGATGCGGAATTTGAACGTTGTCATACAAAGCCCCAATTAAATACTATACTCATTCCGTTACCACCTCTGATGAGTTTTGCTTCGTTTATTGTGTTGATGCAACTACAACAGGGCGTTCTTCAGGTTTAAAGTTTGCTTAGCTTTTCTCGAATTGTTCACCCTCAAAATTAGGATCATCATCATCATATCGGCCATTTATACGTCCACTGCTGAGCAAAGGCCTCCCCCATAGATTTTCACAACGTGCCATAATTTTGGGGGGTATTTGCCAATACTCACCACGCTTGGCAGGCGGCTTGGCGAGCGCAGTATGGCTACCGTTTCTCAGAAAAGACGCTGCTGCCCATCCCTCTGGTTTAGATTCCCTTAGTCGCCTTTTACGACATCCACGGGAGGAGATGGAGTGGTGCTACATTCTTAATCCGGACACCACACGAAAGATATTTACCTACACTTTATTTATTTTCCATATCCAGTTTAGCTAGTTCTGGAAGTATAGTGAGTTGATGAGGGTGTAAAAGCTATTCAGCCGGAAAGCTGATAGCAAATATGGCAATAATAGGGCCTATCTTATATCTACGTATATTTGGCATATTTATGTCAATGTTAGAAGTATTATGCCATTACTATAATCCATAACGCTCGATCTTTATGTAGTGTGAGGAGAATCATGACATTTATAGATAGATATACATATAGAGACTTAGCGTGGTAAACACAAAGACCTTCGGACTAGGTTTGCCAACCGTCCCGCGAGAGCTGGGACGTCCCGTTTCTAGAATAGCGAATATATTTTTATTTTTTTAACGTTGCCCCACACTAGGGTTTCTCCTGTGTCGTGCGGGCGTTAACAGACATGAATTCCACATACAATAGAAGCGTGAATATGCGTGCGGGACGCAAATTGTCCCATTTTGTAGTATATGTGTAATGGCATGGTTAATCGCAAACATTTTTACTTTAAAATAAACTATAATACTCTCAGTTTTGTTTTATAATTGTATATCATCCATTATTTACTTTTTTATGCCCTTGTAAAAAACTAGCTGAGCAAATTTTTATTTGCTTGTGAAAGTAAAGTAAATAAAATATTTATTTATGTAAATATCAAATTATCCTAGTTCTCGTTTTAACGCAGTTCTCATTTTAATTATAAACAAAAGTGATGGAAATCTCCATTTATTGTGTCTGTAAATAACAGATTTTATTTGTTTGCCTAATAGTTTTAACTTTTGTTAAGTATTTAGTATGCCAAAGTAAAACATGTTCAATAAAACTATTTACAATTAGAAATTCATTATATTTCGCACCTTCTTATACTTTGACAGCTAGGCCCGCTTTTACATAAGGTGGTTAATTTGCCGAAAATCCAAGCACTAAGGTTGGCAAGCCGAGTCTACTTTGGACTTCTTCGGATCTTTCGAGTCTCCCTCGACTTTAAATTTTAGGTGCTCCATATTTATGCATTAAGTTAACAAGAATTGGCAAAGTGTACAAAGTTTAACATAGTAAATCAATTTTATGGTGTAGTTTTTTTTTTAAAACGTTGCCCCACGCTAGTATTTCTCGTGTCGTGGGTGTGTTTACAGACACAAATTTCACATACAATACAACCAGACCCGGAGCAACTACCTGCAGATCATACAAATATTTGATCCGTGCAGGAATCGAAGCCGCGACCCGGAGCGCAGCAGTCGACTGTACCAACCGTTAAAATATTTACTTATCAATATCTTATCCGCGTGGTTTCCAGCATAGAATAGACAATCCTTCTCCATCCATGTGTGTCGTAAAAAGTGACTAAGGGTTGATATCAAGAGGGTGGGCAGCAGCATTCTCCTATATGCTATAACAACATACTGAGATCACTAATCCGCTTGCGTGTTGATTATAGCAATATCCGCTATGAACGCTCATTGCTCATAGCCCCCTGAGCCTAGCACCCCAGTGGTAGGTATAAAAATGACGACCTGATATAAACCATCTCTTTTATTTATGGTATGACGTGATCATCAAATAATAAGAGGCATAAATAGTATTTTATAAGTTATCAGTCTTAATAATTCATGTAAGCGCTCATACATAGCAACAAACAATAAAATTATATGTTCTAAATTTAAATTATCATAAAAAGAAAAATACTGCTAATGTTAAGCGCATTACTTTTTAAACATACTATGAATCTAGAATAGTTTTTCGGCGTTATTGTATAGCAGTATAGGGAACTGTTCGGAGAAGAAAGAAAGAAAAGAAAGAAAGAAGGAAGAACGGCCTGTAAAAAGTTAATTTATTACATGCATGATATGAGTGTGTGCTTTCTGAAAAAGAGTATTTCAACCCTCGCTCGTAGGTATCGTAAATAGTAACTATGGGTCTCTCTAGGGTATGGGTATCAGCATAATTCTGTGTTTCAAAATTAACAAACTGTGTTTATACCCTATTACCGAGATCATATAACTGACAGTGGGAGAGCTATGTTAAGCAGTAGAAGCTCATAGTCCATATATAATATGAATACCATACAAATCATTTTTATCGACTCTTAATAAAATAAGCCTCTTCTGTATAAACTATTGTATGTTGTACGTGAAAACTGAATGGTGCAAATAAACAAATAAACTCATCTCGTCTCATCCCGTGGGAGTCAGCATGGGCAGTAGCGTCCTTCGAGTATATTTATAACTAACTCAACAACGATCACCCAGCCGTCTGCCAAGCGTGGCGATTATGGCAAAACCTCCCAATGAGCACACAATACAAAACCATACCGGTCATTGTGACAACCTTCGCTCCAGCAGTGGACGTTTTTTGGCTGAAATGATGAAGTAGGAACAATATAAATTGTTTGAATCGTCATGAAAGACAAAAGTCTTTAATATACGCGATGTAATCCGTTTAAAAGTGTTTAATTATAATATATCGAACATATTGTCAACAGTTTATCTTTGGACTATTCTTATCATAGTAACCACAATTGCAACTTTGTTGATTGCACGAATATTATCCGTCTTCATCATCAATTAGATGACACAATTATTGTATCCTTATCCTGAGCGCAAGCGTATTAAAAGCGCTTTCTCTGTCTTTTTTACTCCACTGCTAGTATTTCTGATTACCGTCGGTCTGTCACCTCAAATAAAATAAAATAAAGCCAAATAAAAACAATAAACCAATTAAGTTTTGTAGTTAAATACCATATATTGTGTAATTTTAACTAACCTTCTATTCTATTCTATCTATTCTAATATTATACGAGTTCTGCCCTTTCAAAACAATACAAATATCATCATCATCATATCAGCCACAGGGCGTCCACTGCTGAACATGATATTTTAAATGCATGAATTTTTTTCACAATTTGGTTTGTGTGTATATTGTAACCAATAAAAGTAAAAAATAGTTTAAAGTGGATGAAATTAAAACATTTACATCACTTTTTATTTAAAAGAAACAGCATTAATCTTTGGACCACATTTTCTACCGCTGCGTTTACTACTGCTTAAGATGAATCTGTATTAATTATCTCCAGACACACATATTTTATAGTAATACTAGCTAGAATACAGTGTAGATTAACTTGTATTTATAATAGAAGAGTGAATTAAGAGGGCTTTGCTCGAAGCACTTAAAATATGTCGTTAATCCTTTTGATTGATATTTATCGCTCACCCTTAACCCGTTTGGGGGTGACTGAAATTATTGTTAATAATGTTAATTTTATTTTAAAAGCACTTAAGCCTAAATAATCTAAAGGCCTGGATTATTTCAGTACCAAGGCACAATACATTGTCATCACGTGTCGCGAATGAGGGTTAGCGTGTTGTACTATCGGACACTCACAGATGGTGCTGATAGTTACCCCGTGTGACAAGTAATTTATCTAGCTAATTCTAATCAAAACCTAAAACTGCTGCAGTATCTTAACAGAATAACTAATAAACAGAATTATTATTTATTGCTCGAAGTTTAAATCCAACTTTAAGGAGGCTTGACGGAGAGTCCATTTATTTTTTGTCATTGCAAAATCCGCATGGACTTCCTCCACCTTGCAAGGGGCGGAGGGTCATGCCGACTGACTCTTACTGACTAAAACCCCACGGTGTTCTTTCCGTTTACCTATCTTTTGTTTTAAAAAATGTTGCCCCACTCTAAGATTTCTCCTGTGTCGTGGGTGCGCTTATAGACACAAATCTGGATGTATCCAGACCCGGAACAACTGCCTGCAGATCATACAAATATTTGTACCGTGCGGGAATCGAGCCCGCGACCCGGAGCGCAGAAGCCGACTGTATCAGCCACTACAGCAACCGACCTATGGCTGAGGGTACGGTGTTCACTGAGTAGGCATTAGGCCACACCCCTCGCAGATATCCGCCTGTCATTTGGTTTGATGGGCCCCGTCTCCGTGCATCTTGGCCGGCCGCACATTCCTCCAGAGAGGTGCGTGCAGAACACAACACGTACCCTTCTCGGGCCTGTTTCTGTTTGGGCGATGTACTGCCCCTAGTTCGTCACCTGCAAGTAGGATAAAGGAATTAAGGAGACAAAAGTAAGTGACGAGCTTTTTCGAAGTAAGGATCAAAAAAGCACGTACCTACTTTACTAACTAGATCACAGTCTTATAAGTATTAGCACGTCTAGACCCAACCGTTTGAAAGCGGCACGTTCACATTTTTAGCTCAAATAACTCGATATTATGTTATCAATAGCAAAGTTGCTCAGTCGACTCTTCTATTTGTGATATGGAGGTAAAAGTACCACTTGTAGGTGTCAAGTTTCAATAAGAAAAGGGAATACATTTCTGCGATGACTCGCTCGTTCTGCTTGAATGAGCTCGGACGTGACTGACTTACCAAATGCTGGCCCTTTTACCAACATCTTTACGCTACGATCTTTTCCAACATAAACACTCCATTGCGTTACGAATTCAGCTGTTAACAAAAACTGTGTACCAATCATATATTGCAAGCGCTGCACAAAGGACGCTTTACTTGCCTGTTTCGTTAGTATGTTAGACAATATTGTTTGGCACGTCAACAAAACTTAGTACAACCCTGTTGTACGCGATGATAAATAAATACGAAACGGCTTTTTGTCAAATTAAATATTGACGACACGTAGAAAAAATAGAACATGTTTTCCGATGCCTTCCCTAAAAATGTTGGCGTGAAGACGAGCTTATTTTTACTTATGGCCGTATAAAAGGTACTTTGTCAGCGGAAAATCGCTGGCTCCTTAAGCAATGTCGTTCTTATTTTTCACTTAGGAAAATAAACTTTGGAGGGTGAAAGCAGGTGTTGATATTTCGTCTTAAAATGTTTTAAACGTTTCATCAAAAGGACACTCCGAGCTGTCTTCAAACTAGTTCAATAGTGAACAAGCAATTGTGGAAGATTAGAGCTTAAATTCATTACGTTTTAAACAGGAGTAGGTAATGAGTGTTTGCAGACGAGGGCAAATGTTTGTGATGTCTTCTGTACTACACTAGTTTTGAACTTTTAAGACAATACGTACTTTGGGAGTATTCTTTGCAGTCCGAATATTTGGACTACTGATCGTCGACCAAACGAATGGTAAAACAAATTCCATTTGTGAGCTTGTACACTAAATTGCAAACAATGTGATATTTATTGAAAAGGTTTGACGTAAAGAATAATTTGTTATTCACTTAAATACGGACCATATTTGAATTCCTGGGAAACTGTAATATATGTAAACACACTGTACTAAATAATGACCAACATATTAGAATTGAACTGAATATTATTTTGACGTTAGAGAACTAAGTTTGTAATTATTGCTGTATTTTATATTTATCGCATGAGAAGTCTACTTATATAAATTCATTTTCTTTCCTTTTCGTATATTTAGCTAATGAGAATTTTACTTTTTTAAATTCCTTTTGGCTTCCATGTGGTGTCCACATTAAGAATTTAGCGCCATTACATATCCTCCCGTTGATGTCGTAAAAGGCGGCTAAGGTACTCTAAACTAGAGGGATGGGCAGCAGAGTCCCTTCTGTAAAACGGTAGGCCTTCTGCGCTCATCAACCCATTTGTCAAGCGATTGTCTGGCAAATTCCCCCCAAAATGACGATACGGGGCATGTAACGGCTTTTGTTCAGCAGTGGAAGTTTTTGGGCTACCTCGAATGAAAATAAATTTTCATATTATATGGCTTTTTCGGTTATAATGAATAAATTAATACCTAGATATTAAGCCAGTTGAAGATTAAGAAACCAATTAAATATCATTATCTACGTAAATGATAAAATATGAGACTAACCTTTACCAGTCGCAGTCAAAAATTACTCTAAATAATATTTTTATCCAACAATAGGCAAAAGCGTTGATTCTGCCAAAGCTATCGACAATTTATACCAATATTAATATCGCTTATCACGCCAGCCGAAGCTACATGATAACATTTATTTCGAACATCCCAGCGTTTTGGGCAACCGAAATATTATACTTTGTTACGTCAATGCTTCCGATAAGCTGACGTTTTAATCCATATATGTGTGGCGATTTGGATATGATAGAGGATTGTTTTGTAGTATAAACTTTTATTTTAGCTAGATAGTAATTGAGAGTGGGGGCGGTGTGAGCACTCTATTTTGAGTAGAAACATCTGTGTACCGACTTTTTATCGCTAGCTCGAACAGATATTGGGTGCCAATAAACTGACAAAAAACCTAACTTGAGAACTAAGTAACTGTTTTAAATTTTATATGACTTACATTGAAATTTCGAAATTAAAAGTTTAGATTACTTACATTGATGATCGTTAGATATCGGCAGTATAATCTCTTATCAATCAATCAACTTGAACCTCTTATAGTTCTGCAGCAACCATGTGGTACTTACTGCTCCCTATATTTTAATCTGCTTGATTTTATTTATTATGATTTATTATTTATATTATATTACATGATGTTGATGATGATGATGATTATGATGTTATATCCAATACTAGATCGATAAGCTTGACGCATTAATCCATCGTGTGTTCACCACATGTAGGATTGCAGCACGAACAGGGGTGTTTAATAAAGAGGCTATAATGCGCAATGACCGCTCGTGACGACCTCCATTGTCTATTGTCTGGTGCATCGGTTCTAGGGGATTTAATTAAACTATACAACTAAATGATGGCTGGACATTCTAGCCTTGATGAGTAAGACTTTAGGGCGGACTTTATTGTTTGCTGTATTTTTTTTTGGTTAGGATGTTAAGTTATTTTGGTTTGGTTGTTATTTTAGATACGATGATTGTTTATAGTCCGATGACGGGTTGGTTACGGGGCCGGCTTCTGAGAAATGGCTATACAAATTATAAATTTCGTTTTGTTTTCGTAGTGGCAATCTGTAATCTTTAATCTACATAATTTCTTTTTTTGTTACTTATATTTAATTTTGTTTATTGTCCGTTTTGTAGGTATTATCCAAACTGTTAAAAAAATATTACCCGCAAAATATTTGTAATTTACATAACGGTAGTAAATGGAGCGGACTAAAAACCAGCGTTGGGCAGTGTTACGGCTATGCTGCTCACTGTTCAACATTTTGCTGCGACCGCTCCTTTTGCCACACCATACAAACTAATTACTTGTTATTTATTTTAAATTTTTTGTGTTAAATTTGTGTGTTAATAAATGCTTTCTTTCTTTCATTCTTTCTTTCTTTCATTTTTGGATAGTGTAGAACATGATTATTATATTCCTATGGTGGATCGAGTAGGATGACTTTATTTAAGTAATTACCGATAGGTCAATGATCAGTGGGGTTAAGCAACGCGCGGTGCTGTCAGTATATAGATGGGTGAGCTCCTAGTGGTATTGTAACAGAGCGTCTCTGGCCTTCGGAGCGTACGTAAGGTCGTCGGTCCTAGTTGTTGTCATTGGACAGCAGTCGGTCAGGTCTAAGTCGGACGGCTTTGGATGACTTGAACCACTCTGGCACAAGTTCGATCACTAACGAAATTAATAAAAACAAAAGTATTCGATATTAATTTGTTCGTTATGCTTGAACACACAGAGGAAGTCTGTATATTATTTAAAAGCCTCAAGCATAGCAGTTATCACCATAGAATTAATTGCAGAGTTTATAACAAATATAATTTTGTTAGTACTTCTAGTAGTTTCTAGAACTTTCATACGACGCAAAAAACCGTATTCCAGCCACATGCAATTAAGTCTTCTAACTTTTCTCCTAACTTCTGAATCTGTACGCGCTCCCCGGCGCGCCCTTGAGTAGTTTGTTTGACTATATAATTAAGGGTAATATATACATATGTACGCGTAAAACGTGATCTACGCAAAGCGGTAGTTAAGAAAACGACCGTCGTACTATCATCCTGGGACTAAAGTACCATATTAGGAAACATTGTCTACTATAACATACTGAATGTTGGCTAGGAGGCAGCAATGTTTCAGGCGACCATTTGTGAAACCAATTTTCATTGTGTTATGTTTTGGAGAACTTTAAACGTATATAATTAGCATTTTACTTTAAAATGCGGAGACCAGCAAGATAATTTTGCTGTAATCTTCCTATATTTCCAATGCATGTAGTTCTTCCCCGTAGTTGCCCTCCGTAGGAAATCTTGGAACATCTTGGAACGCGGCAACTAAAGTCTGACTAGTCATAAGTGCCTGTAAATGGTTTTACATGAATATTATTTTTTTCTTATCTTATTTTTGTCATAGCCGTAGCTGGGCCCTGCTTGGAAGCCTTCTGGTAATTTATTAAACATAAGCTATTGTCTTATTGTCTAGCCTGTAGAACTGCATGGTTTCAACCTGGCCCCTCTCAAAAACAAAACATTGCTACGCCTTTGTTGTATATCGTAAGTTGTAGCTATGTAGCTTGTAGCAACAGCATGAAGCACTACGCTTCGTAGCAACGTAGCACCGCGGATGTTACAGGACGGCTTAGCGTTGTATGTAGTGTGGTCTATATTGTGCTCCTAGATTATAAAAAATTACAAAAATATGACAGACAAAGTATTTTTTTCTTATTTATACTTAAGACCTATTTACCTACATCAAATCGATTTTGGCATTGTTTGGGGTTTTTCCACGTACTTAGTATATAAACCGTGTGGTGTCCGGATTAAGAATATAGCGCCACTCCATTTCCTCCCGTGGATGTCGTAAAAGGCGACTAAGGGAATAAATGTAATCCTAAATCAGAGGGATGGGCAGCAGCATCCCTTCTGTGAAGCGGTAGCCATGCTGCGCTCGCCAACCCGCCTGCCAAGCGTGGTGAGTATTGGCAAATACCCCCCCAAAATGATGACACAGTTGTGGAATCTGTGGGGGAGAGGCCTTCGTTCAGCAGTGGACGTATAAATGGCTGCTACGATGAAGTATATAATATTTTTGCTTTGGAATATCTTAGTCACATTTCAAAATTTTATCTCACTCCCGGCCTAATGTGGATGGCACAATTTGTAGCATAATGATGATAGCAGTGCGGGTCCTTACCGGGCTTTACTGCGGTTCAAGATATGCGGTCTTATAATATTCATGTCGGTACACAGATGTGGAGACAGTCATATTCCGTCGTGCATTAGCCTATTATTGCATGTTCGCGGGTTTAGATTAGTTTAGTGTACGATGACGTCAATGCGGTGCCGTGATGTTATACAGGATGTCCAGTAAATAGCACGACATACTGCAGAGGGTGAGAGCTTGGGTCAATACCTACCAAAAAAACACCATATATGTTCAGCAAAATCTTACGGATTTACAGTAGTACAAAATTTTCCGAAATATCGAAAAATCTCTACCTTGACACAGATTTTTAAGCATCTCGTAATGAAATATTTCTTTTCTAGTTTTTTTTTTACCTCAAATGATTTTTGAATAGTTACTTTACTCATTGATAAGTCTTGATTCTATTAAAAACTAAAATGTTTTCAAGACATACAATTTTTTTTTAAACTTTCAGATTTTTCGATTACGTGATTAACAAACTATATAAACTATTTGATATTTAATAAAAATACTATTCAAATTAAGAAGACATAGGCCAAGCAAAGAAAAGAGACAACACATTTATTCTATCACAGGTGCGACAGAGACATCGAGCACACATCTTGTCATTTTGGATAGCTATCTCTTTTACTCTCGTAGTTTTTGTATCATCTTTCTTGCAGCATAGGTGTACAGTTTTATAGTTTTATACCTACATACAGCGAGCCCTAATTTGGCGCGCCATTTTATATGGACGTAACATATCTATGGTGTAATATCATTGGCTCAAACCTTCTGCATAAGATTGGTCCAACAAGTCTTTCGACTTAACTTCCACTGTGGAAAAAGCAATCATTTTTTGGGGTACAATGCTGGGTTGTTTTATGTATGTCACAGCTTACCAAGTGTCCTTTATCCACGTCAAAGTGGACTTTGCTTTGTTTTGAAAAGTGTTCTTAAATTTCCTATTCCCCAGACATTTCGGTACCGTGATTAGTTTCATTCAGAATGGGATCTCGCCTACGTGTTTTCATTAGCTTCGTGAGTGAAATTGCTTTTCAATACATTTTCTATGCAGTTGGTGGGACAAGTACTGTGATTTTATTTTATGGCCGTGAAGTTAAATGTTTACGTTAGACGTTAATCATCATCATCATCAAATTAGCCACAAAATGTCCACTGCTAAACAAAGGTCTCCTACTTAGATTTCCACAACGAGCGGTCACATGCCACTCTCATCCAACTACTCCCAGTGACCTTCGCCAGGTCGTCTGTCCACCTCGTTGGAGGTCGTCCCACGCTGGGTTTTCCGGTGCGAAGTCTCCATTCGAGAACCTTTTTGCCCCAACGGCCATCAGTTCTACGAGCAATGTGCCCTGCCCATTGCCACTTCAGTTTACTAATCCTTTCAGCTATGTCGACTACTTTAGTTCTTCTACGTTCGACGTTAATACATATATTTATTTTGTTAACTATACACAACAGTTCTTTTTTATGCCAGGTGGCAAATAATCATACGTCTATACGCCTGATAGTAAGCGGTTACCGTAACCTATGAACGGTGGCAACACACTCAAAGGTACGTTACCAACATTGTAATTTTTTATTCACACTTTTGTATAGCCCTTTGCTAAAGTCTCTTAGGAAAACCTCGGTCGTGACCGGACTGAACTTAAGCAGACATTCCTCTGAATACGTACGGGATGAGATATTTTGGTTTTAGGGTATGCGGGTGAACTATTCGTATTTTGAATGATGTCACTTGATCGCTGTATATGTGCGTAGAGTTTTCATATCACTGTATGCCAATAGTAATAAATTATCACACATATTGGTGTGATTAATTATTATTATCGTTAATGTGAGCGGTACACCGGATATCCTTGGATCAGATATAGATACGTTATTCATGTATGGAGGTATCATATGGAGGTGTATTTAAAATTAATAAAAAATATTTAATAACAATAATAATTATATTTGAACTGAGCGTTGTCGACGTGCTTTGGAGGGCACATAGATCCTTGATCCCGGTTGTTGTCGTTAGACGGCAGTTGTCAAGTCAAGTCGGATGCCTGTGAGCGGCTTGAACAACTCTGACACTGAATTTGCCACAAGAAATAAAATCCGGCACTCACAAACTCGTTGATCGGTATATCATACCATAAGTCTGTAGTCGCTTCAAAAGGCCGCATTTTGTTTCACAAAAACAACTTTGTAATTCACGCCATCCAATTTTGAGACGCGTCCTTACATGAAACTAGTCCAACACTTCGCTCATAACATCTACACGATTTCAGAGGAGGCGAGATCCAATCTAAGTAATGGGTAGATCGAACGCCCCACATATCAGACGCCAGATGTTAGTCTCCGCGACACATTGTTTTCTGCTTTTAAGTTACACTTCAATCGCATTTTACAACAATGTAATGGACATAAAGTTTCATTCGGTGTTATTGGAATTTTTTACGTGTTTTGCTCTAAAATTGGGAGTTTAAGTAACTGTAGTAAAAGAGTATAAAAAGCTTAATACTTTTTGTTTGTTTTTGGAGCATTTACAAGGTCTTAAACATATACAAATACACAAGTGTTTAAGGTCTTACTTTAATAGTCTACGATATTTTGGATGGTGCCTTAGTGAATGCTGAATATGCCCTGCGTGGGTGGCCAAGTAGTGTCGGCTATGTTGGCAGAGCACAAAACTGGAATTCAGTGGCGAAAGAAAGCGGGATCGGGAGAGGGCCACGGGAAGCGCGGGTGCGTAGATTCGGGGATCTGCGTGCGAGCGATCCACAAAAAGAAGGTGGTGCGCATGTGGTCACGCGCCGCCGTGTGCGCTGCATAGAACAGCGTGTACAGGGATACTTCGGGGATCCTTTACAGTCCCCCCGGGGGGTGGCCGCTTTACAAGCACCCTCTCCGAGATGTGTCTATAGGCGTGGCACCAGTGGTTTTAGCCTGTAAGACACTGGCATGCCCCTTCGTTCTTCCCCGGGGCGAAGGAAGTTCATAACGAATTTCCAGTGGGACCAATAAAAAAGGACCCGCAGTCTTATTGTTTATTTATTATTCTTAACAAAGAAGACGGAATGAACACCAGCGTGACCAGTGCATGGTCAAATCATTGCGCATCATCCGGGTTCATTCTTTTTACCATCATAATTTCGGCTGAACGAAGTCCACTGCTGGACACAGGCCTCCCCCAAAGATCACCACAACGACCGATATGAGTGTGTTGTGGTCTCATTGGGGGGTTTTGCCATAATCACCACGCTTGGCGGACGGGTTGGCGATCGCAGTTGAGTTGATAATGTACTCGAAAGACGCTGCCCATCCTCCGGCTAATCCCTTAGACGATGTATTTGTGGACTGACACAGCTGGGCAGCGTTCGTGAAACTTCGCAATGCCTTTTCGTCAACAATACTACAATGCCTCAAGACGAAAGTTTTTGGCCAGTGATAAAATATGGGACAGAGACGTGATCACTCACCGACATAGCTGAAAGGATTAGTAAACTGAAGTGTCAATGGGAGGGGCACATTGCTCGTAGAACTGATGGCCGTTGGGGTAAAAAGGTTCTCGAGTGGAGACCGCGCACCAGAAAACGCAGCGTGGGATGACCTCCAACGAGGTGGACAGACGACCCGGTGAAGGTCGCTGGGAGCCATTGGATGCGGGTAGCATGTAACCGCTCATTGTGGAAATCTGTGAGGGAGGCCTTTGTTCAGCCGTGGACGTCTTTTGGCTGATATGATGACGATGTTTTTGTGTTTGGTGATAAACTATCTTTATCTTCTTTACTATTAAAACATTGAAAGGTTTTTACCTAGGTTCTGCTATTGCGTCTTTATTCATGGACCTTGTGCTTCAACAATTTTAAATGAAACCTAATCTCGCATTCGAACTTGGCGAACCAATTACAAAATCCACGTAACGTTTATTTCGCCGAAATCGCTAATGGAAATTCGCAGTGTATTTAAAACAACAAAACTGTTGAAATGTTCGTCTTGCTAGTCGTATCACGTTTAAGCCCATGTGGTCGCCAGCGGGTTCCGTCGCATTAGAAAAATGTACGCGCCCCACGTGACCAGACAGTGTTACAAATGTTTACATATATTTCTAAACGTACTCTAAGTATCCTGTAGATTTTTTGTGGTTTTCTGTTTGGTGTTATACCTAAGGAGACATTTTATCTATTGGATTTGAAGTTATAAAAGTATGGCAAGTACTGCTGTCATATTGTTGGCATCGGAAATGGCGATAGACAGGTGACTTGAAAGTTCAAACTCCACTCCTTGCAATATTGACCTGAGCTTGCTTTTAGTACCAGTAGTTTTAACCTTTAGCAACTAAAACCTTTTTTCAAATAAAATTTGCGAGTCCAGTAGTACCAGCAAATGTGGTGCGTCAATATCAATAAATTTAAGGAATGCGTTTACAGTTTCATATAGTTAAGTTTATAACTCTGATCATCCTAACAATGCATTTGACAGGTATTTAATAACTTTTATATTATTTTGATATTTGTTTTCCTTACTGCAGAAGGATAATAATTAAAACTAATACCAATCATAGATATGATTGGAATAATCGTCTGACAATTAAAGACTTTCGTTATCATCGAAAAAACACGAAAAGAAACTGATATACTAGAAGACTAACCCCTCTGGCACATAGCACTAGGAAAGAGAAGAGGACTTATAATTTGCTAGATGACTACATGACAGGCTCTCATAGCACCGTTCGCATTCGTTTTATTACTTACATACAGCTTCTAATTAAACGAACTTGGCAAAGTTTTAATAGTTTTGAAATATAAGTTTAACTTTAAAACTGACTGGTCCCATAAAATACGGTTCTATTAAGTACCTAGCTGCAGTTAAAGAATTACTTAATTTGTCTCCCCTGGAAAATTCAGTTTTTCGATATACAGTAAGTCTGATTTCCAGCGTCGATATGTTTAAAAATTGTTTTGTACATACAAATGGTGTCGATAAATCTAGTAAATCGGTAATAAAATCATCCATGTAGTTTATGAAAAATATAAAATATAAAAAAATACGATGGTATAGGACCAGGGACAAAAAGAGAACCTTCCTTTTTTGCAGTCCGTTAATATTAAATTTTACATAACTCTACATTAATATTTACGAACATAATAATCTAAATTAGGGTCCTAACCATCTATTATGACATAGTTGGCAGAGCTTGTTGGCGCCAAAGCCTTGTATTGGCAGTCAACCCAATAATGAGGTTAGCGGTGCCATTAATCGACGATCTAATTACTGCCAACCTCCTGGTAACTTGTAACTTGTCAATAACGCTTATGAGTGAAATTTATAACGAATTACGACTCTCATAAGCGATACATTTTATGAGGGGATTTAGGTCTTGTGAAGAGGGATCGGAGGGTCAGAAATGATATTTAAAACTGAACATCATTTCATACATTAACGTGTACTAGTAGTTTACATGGTTTATGGCTCTCATGCTTAACACAACCTATGACAGAATTATCTTAGGTCCGCCAGACCGAGGAATAAATTGTTACGACCTCATTTCAATTTCGGATCATTTAAATTGTTTTATTAGCGTTTCTATAGTTTGGTAGATAAATCGTTTTTCCTACCTCTCTCTCTTTGTTTTTCTCTCGCTCTCTCTCTCTCTTTAGATATTACTATTAATGAAAGATGACCAACAGGTGAGTATTAAAAAAAATAGTTTATTGACTAACGTGCCCTCAGAAGTTAAAAGACACTCAGTTAAAAAGCACTATGAGGCCACCCATCCATAGAAAACCGGTGCCGACGATTGCTTAACCGTGCTGATCGTTTACCGTTCAGTGAGTACTGCGTTCAGTCTCCTTTTACGATACCCACGGGATGAGATTCGGTGGTTGGTGCTATACGGACTATATTATACGAATACGAGTAGTAGGTAAACTAAATTTCTGTTAGTTGACGTTATTATCTCCCCGTTAGCAACCATGAGCTCTTTTATTCGCGACGAAATAGTTTAAAGGCAGGTAATAGACATCGCATTTGTGGACCACGTACGAATAATCACCGACAGTTTGGTACGATGCAGCTTGTCTGAAACAAGAGAGACGTTGCAGCCATTGTAAGTTGCAACGGTTATGTGATATCCGTGTATTTGTTTTGTTTCATAGGTGTTCGGTGTCTCGCTGTCTCCAGTAATTTTCCAACTTTAGTTACGGGACGTGAAGCGACAATTCTGTTTGTAGTGTAACACGATTTGGTTGACACCTGCCTTGAAAATGTTGGTATTCTTTATCTTAATTGTTGCACTCGCTAAATATTGAAACCAGTTACTTCATATTCAAAGAGAACGGACTAAGCAGTTAATATTTCTAGAGGAAAGACACATTTACCTTCCAAGACGATAGCAACAAACAGGCTTATGGACTTAGGAACTTGAGACAGTTATAGGCCGGTACCATTCATCATTTCGGCCGAATGAAGTCCACTGCTGGACATAGGCCTCCCCCAAAGATCACCACAACGACCGATATGGGTGTGTTGTGGGTTCATTGGGGGGTTTTGCTATAATCGCCACGCTTGGCAGACGGGTTGGCGATCGCAATTGAGTTGATAATGTACTTGAAGGGACGCTGCTGTCCATCCTCCGGCTATTCCCTTAGTCGACTTTTACGACACCCACGGGAAGAGATGGGGTGGTGGTATTCTGATCCGGCACCACACGGCACCGATACCATTATTATTATTTATTGTAATAAGGTAAATACTTTTTCTCATACACAGAAGGAATGAGCATTGATTACCATGCCATTCATAATCACCTCGTGATGGAAATTTCAAATCATTCTGGATCCAGGTTTCCTCACAATGTCTTCATTCACCGTTAAAGTGAATGGTGTCTTAGTAAGTCACATTGGTATGTCAGGTCTTGAACTCGTGTGTCGGCTATGTTGGCAGAGCACGAAAACTGGAATGCAGTGGTCTCCTTCTGTGAGAGCGTCATGCTCCAGAAGGAGACTGCAGAGCGGGATCGGGAGAGGGCCGATCCCGCTCGAAGAAGAAGGAGACGGCGCCGGGGTAACAACCGCCCTGGCGCCTAATTCCGATACGCCTGAAAACCCCTGCCGTTCCTATAAGGTGGGGGACCTCTGGGTTCGCGGGTGCGTAGATTGGGGAATCTGCGTGCCCACACTAAGGGACCCAAGAGAAGACGGTAGCACGCATGTGGTCACGCGCTGCCGTGGGACGCTTTGGGGGATCCTTTACAATCTCCCCGGGGGGGGTGACCGATTTACAGTCACCCTCTCCGAGATGTGCCAATAGGCGTGGCACCAGTGGGCGGCTCTAGTGTGATCATACGAGGATCTGGAGCCTCCCTTACGTGCCGAAGATGACCGCTCCAGTGGTTTTAGCCGGTAGGAGTCCGGCATACCCCTTCGTCCTTCCCCGGGGCGAAGGAAGTTCATGAAGAATTTCCACTGGGCACCAATAAAAAATAAAAAAGGTCTTGAACTCGTAACCTTGAGCTTAATACAAAGCGAATTCATTAACCTCGCGGCCACCACGACATATAATTACAATAATAAAGTCAATGTCTCGTATTATACCAAGAGGTCAAAATATTGGCAAGAAGAATGGCGAATTGTTCAACGACAAAAGCTTAAATAAATACATACATAAAATTTGATCCAACACTTAATATTTAACACTATCGTTGTCTTGTTGTCAGTGTACAGGACACTGATTCGGTCAAACTATAAATGGACATCTGGTTCTAACATCTGCCTCCTGCTATTAGCTTTCGCTCGAGAATTGATGTCGTTTATAGGCGTATAAGGCGTGTGTTATTCTTATTATACCCACACGATGTACATAGATCAATGGTATTGATAACATCGACTAAAGACCGTTCAATGTCGACCATTGTGCGCTATTACACCAAATCAATATTGATCGAACATCGACCGATGTCGATACTTCGTTCAGCATTTATTAGTGTCGATTATGGAATCTACGTTACCTGATTACAATTGACTGATCGATAAAAATATTCGGCTTTGTTGGATTGCTCGAAAGACTAGCACGAGATTGATTTACTGTCGCTTATAAGATAAAGATAAAAATATTTTTATTCATGTAAACCATATACAGGCACTTATGAATCGTCGAGACTTTAATTGCCGCGTTCCAAGATGTGGATTTCCTATGGAGCAGAACGGGCAAGAAACTCTATGGTTACTCTTTTTAAATCATGTTACAATGTTACAATATTTTATGAGCACATTGTTGTAAAAATCAAGGTTATGTGAAAACAATGTAGGAGAAAAGAGTCTAAACTTCTTAAAAAGTCTACAAAACAAGCCTGAATGTATTTTTTTTTTAAGTTTCGATTCAGTTGTCATGGCAGCATTTGGCTGACCAGTCGCAACAGACGGCACCCGTTCACGAGAATGACGCATGCATCAGCGTCGCTTAGCTCAACCATATTGCAGGGAAACTTAGCGACCCAATACACGACGACACCATCAGCAGAACACTTGAGCGAGCATGACTACCTAAACTGCCAGACAACTATCACGTCAATAAAACACAATACAAAAACAACCCACATGGTTCTCGCACTGCCAGTACAGTAACAAATCAAAATAAATTGAATATTTAAAAATAAACAAGTCATTAAAGCATTAAAGCTTAACTTGTTATACACGCCACAATCATTGATAATTTTGAGCTTGCAATAGCTGGCACGTGGTCGACGTTGATCAAGGTACCAAATGATGTGACATCCATCGTGGAGGTGTACAGCACCCTAATGGATTACCTTAAGAGCATGGGCCGTGTGGTGCCGGTTCAGAATACCACCACCCCATTTCCTCCCGTGGGTGTCGTAAAAGTCGACTATGGGATTAGCCGGAGGATGGGCAGCAGCTTCCTTCGATTACATTAACAAATCAACTGCGATCGCCAACCCGTCTGCCAAGCGTGGCGATTATGGCAATACGGTTTTCGCGAGTATTACACATTATAATGAAACACTTTTAAACGGATTCTATCGCGTATATTTTAGATTTTTGTTTTTCCTGACGTTTCGAACACTTTGCAGGGTTCGTGGTCGCAACTTTAAAAGTGTTTAGTCACATATCTATTGTCTGTTTCGTGAATCCGGGTACAAGTTACTTTTTTTAATAGTGCCGATTTGAGCCTGTTGTAACGTATGGTGGTAAACGTCACGTCTGCCCATCACAATTGTAATGCTACTCAGAACTAGTACTGCAAATTGCACTCGTCGCCACGAGGATATTAGATATTTAGTCTTTTATACCCAGTAATTTCACTAGCTAGCCTAGCCTTCATTCTAGGAAGCAGTAATTTTTAAAGTATTACAGTACAGGTTTAAGTTAAATACTATCTTTTTTATTGGTCCCCAGAGGAAATTCTTCACGAACTTCGTCCGATCCGAGGTAGGGCGTAGGGGCATGCCGGGCTCCTAATGGCTAAAACCACTGAAGCGGTCATCTTCGGCACCTAAGAGGGACTCTAGGTCCTCGTAAGATCACACTAGAGCCGACCATTTAGGCACATCTCAGAGGGGATGACTGTAAACCTACCCATTGCTTGGCAGCAGAATATCTGGCATCGTGGTTCTTACCTTTTTTCACCGCTGTGGTAAGAAAGAGAGGGCAGAGGGCTAAATAGACTGCACGACTCTCCCGTAGAGGTGGCTAACTTCTCTCGGTGCCTCGAGATTGGGCAGCTGGTGCAAGTCACCCTAGGATTACGCTCCTAGAGCGATGATTTCTACCTAGCCGGGCTTTGCAATAAGAGATATTTTTTGATATGTGATCATATTTGAATAATTCGCTTCTTAAGTTAAGATATAAATACATTGATATTCTATAAAACACTGTGGTTCTTACCTTTTTTATTTAATGCAATAGCGGCGGCCCACGGCGGGTGGTGCAAACGTGTTCATGTAAACTGATTGAATTTAGGCCAATTTATAATAAATAAGTATATTTCTCTTACTTATTGTAATAGTATTATTTTGGGTATTGTCATAGTTCATAATATAAAGTAATTTTATATAGTATCATCGAAATATACTTATGCATTGGATTGGATACGGGTTCAGATAAATATGTATTGTATAATAGTACTGTTCAAAATGATTTACTATATTCTGAAAATATTACAAACCAATGGATGTCAAATTGTGACCGATTTTGAGATCGACTCTTGTATACCTATTGGAGCCATTGTGTTCTTCTTTGACTTTGTAAAGGTTTTCTTTTCAGTACTTATAAAAGGTTACGTGCTACGCATAATAATACACATCGTTATTTATTTAGAGGACATATATAACAAAATACAATAATAGGAGAGACGCTCGCTATATCGATTCAATGGATGCCATTCGCGTAAAGATCAGAAAATATTACCTTACGGGAACTCAAATATTTGAAAAACAAAAAAAAACTAACGCCATATCATATCAGCCAGAGGATGTCCACTGCTGAACAGAGGCCTCTCCCTTAGATTTCCACAACCAGCGGTCCCATGCCACTCTCATCCAACGACTCCTAGCGCCCTTCACCAGGTCGTCCGTCCACCTCGTTGGAGGTCGTCCCACGCTGTGTTTTCCAGTGCGCGGTCTCCATTCGAGAACCTTTGTGCCCCAACGGCCATCAGTTCTACGAGCAATGTGCCCTGCCCGTTGCCACTTCAGTTTACTAATCCTTTCAGCTATGTCGACAACTTTAGTTCTTCTACAGATCTCCTAATTTCTGATTCGATCTCATAAAGAAATACCAAGCATAGCTCTCTCCATAGCTCGCTGAGTGACCTTGAGCTTAACGCCATAAGTTCCATGTAATAAATTACTTTTTTACGAGAATTGATTTAACGTCTGATTTAAAATTAATTTAGAGCAGTTGTGACTGGAATGTCTCCGACACCCACCATACTCTCCGTACCTTGCTCTAACAGATTACCACTTTTCCGGAATTTGGGTGACTTACTGCAAGGAAAAGAAATATGTTCCGATGAGGATGAGTTCCAAACTACCTTCAACGATTTTATTGATTCTCACTCCCACACTTTCTTTAGTAAAAGGAATCAATGAACTATCTATGAAATGGCAAAAGTGCATATATAGCAATGTGTACATACGGCCAAGCATCAAGCTATAAAAAACCAGTATAAGATGATCTCGTATTGTATAGGCTTTCGGTATTATGAGAGATCAGCCTAAACTGGTTTTTTGGTTGGTGTGTACGTACTTGAACTGATTAAATATATAATTTCATAGTTTTTGTTTTATTTGCCATATAAAACGCCAATTTCATATGTTAGGACCTAATATTAGCAGATTATTATGGTGAATGTGCAAGTTGATTCCCAGATTACCCGCCACCTGCGGGTAATCCAAATTGTTTAATGCTATGCACCGGGTTCTAAACTCGCTTAGTCGCCTTCTACAATACCCTATTCGTAACCGGAAGGCTACACGGTAAGAGTGCAATATGATATTATGCTGTGTAGATGTTGCAGTCAATGTAATTAATTAGCAATTATGCATAATGACTGGTCAATGTGATAAATTAGTAGTGTAATAGTTTAATTCAGGCAATAACGATGCCAAATTATCAGATATAGTTTGATTCTGGAACTCGCTCACCTTGTGCTGTTTTGTATCTTCATCCTCGTATGTCGTAGTTCTAACTTTACTTTACTAACCGATGAGCTTATCTATATTAGTCATATTGATCAGTCATTATGCATAATCGTAAATTTATCACATCAACTGTAACATATAGACTGATTAAGGTAGAATCATTCAAAACAAGACGTAGAATATTATTCTTAATTGGGCTTTGGTGGCAATAATACACGTGAAACTCAGCCGTCATTTAGGACTGGTCAGACCTTATTGCCATGCAATATTATTCAATGGCACATCAAGTCTCTCTATTCACGGGCTTATATGGGGATATAAGCCCGTGAATAGAGAGCCTGTGTAAGAGCAAACCCGGTTTTTTCATAGGCTTACACGGAGACACGAGTCCAACCCGCAGGGGCCATTTAGAGAATTTTAATCTAAAATGTAATGGGACTCACCATGAATGCAATGCAATGCAATGAAAACTATTGTATGAAATGAATACTATAATTATAAGGTATATTGCAATATTGCAATGTATTGAATTCTTCGAAATACGGAAAAACGACATCTAGCTTTTCCACTTTGAATAAAATTCTGTAACAGACGGTTTATCGCCACTCATAAGATGGACCCCCATTAATAGCTACCACAACATGTGACAAAGAGTTGCTAAGGGTGTCGAAAAGTGTGGCATGTTTTGCCATTGTGCGTCTCGAAGACTCGGAGAGGGTTTCCCCATTATTATTATTATTACTCACTTCCATATATATAGCCTAGCATATAGCTCAGACGGCTGATCGGGCAACTAAGGTAAGCCAGATTTGAAAGTCCTGCGAGCACTCATGGGGTTCCACTGCAGTCGACCAATAAACACAAGCTAGAGACGAGATGGCACATCATTTATATTATGTTACATCCTGTTCACACTGGCAGTACATTATTCTCACATAACTGAATTCTATTGTAACTATTAACAATGAAAAAAAATGTGTCTATTGAGTTTCTTGCCTGATTTCCATAGGACCAATATCTTGGATCCGTGCAGCTACATTTTAACTATTAATAAGTGCCTGCAATGGTTTATAAGATTCAATCTTTTGAATTTGAACTGATCAGGATTTGACCACAATGATATTTCTCTAGAGCCATCACTTCAATATTCCGTTCAAGTATAGTAGTAAAATCAGTCAAGGAAATTCTTCGGACCAACAAGCATAAAAGATACCGTAAACATTTTTTCCCGAAACATTATTTTAGTCTTCTAGTTTGGAACATAATGTATAAGAAAAGTCGGTTTTGCAAATGATTGTGCCACCAAATCGCTTTAACTTAGTCTTTATTTCGTAGAAATTAGGATTGGTAATAACTTTGTCGGGTGAAGATATAATTTGGCGGATCTAAAACCCTTGATTTCGCGGCTGAATGCTCGGACAAACTAAGAATGGACAGGCGGGATGTTGCGGTCGCTTCGTCCCAATATTCATAAATCGTCGTATACTTCTGAAGTTTTAGTTCTTTATATTTGATTGTATCGCTAAGCTGGAGCAAGTGAACGAATATATTCGGTAATCTTGGGGAACGACACGATATTTATAAAGCCAGTGACGTGTTTTAACATGTGATCAATTTCACTGAACACTGAACATAAATAGATTTTTTTGATAGTGCTGGCCAGGCAGGCCACAGGGCCTTCTTTCAATTATAGTAATTCAATTTTCACTAGTGACTAGTCACTCTCTACGAGATCGAATCAGAAATGAGGAGATTCGTAGAAGAACTAAAGTTGTCGACATACCTGAAAGGATTAGTAAACTGAAGTGGCAATGGGCAGAGCACATTGCTCGTAGAACTGATGGCCGCTGAGGCACAATGGTTCTAGAATGAAGACCGCGCACCGGAAAACGTAGCGTGGGACGACCTCCAATGAGGTGGACAGACGACCTGGTGTGGGTCGCTGGGAGTCGTTGGATGAGGGCGGCATGTAACCGCTCGTTGTGGAAATCTAAGCGGGTAGCCTTTGCCAGCAATGGACGTCCTGTGGCTGTGGTCTCTTATTGCAAGAATCGATGCAAGATATTCGTTGCCAAGCAGTAGTATCATTTCGGCCGAATGAAGTCCACTGCTGGACACAGGCCTCCACCAAAGATCACCACAACTACCGATATGGGTGTGTTGTGGGTACATTGGAGGGTTTTGCCATAATCGCCACGCTTGGCAGACTTTTTGGCGATCGCAGTTGAGTTGTTAATGTATTCGAAGGATGCTGCTGCCTGGCTAATCCCTTAGTCGACTTTTACGACACCCATAGGATGAGATGGGGTGGTGGTATTCTGAGCCGGCACCACACGGCAAGCCCTTTACTTATTGTCTATTACAAAAGGTAGGTTAAATAAGCGCGGTGTTCACATTTGAAAACCACAGATTAAAGAGCTATTATGTGAAAATCTTCCGAAACAAATAATGGCTGCCTTGCCTGAAAGCGATTTCGTCATGAAAGAATATTAAAAAGTAAGACTTAGAAACAATCTAAAGAATACTTAATATGTAAAGTTGTGTATATTGTGTGTATAATTATAATTTTGTATAAATTAACTATTTTATCTCCAGAAAATATACAATATTTTACAACATACAATGTTATTTAGTAATAAGGTAGGTATGTGAGTTCAAAGTAGTCTAATTGTAAAAAATAGTATGCACAATAATAAAGCGGACGATTGCTTCTACATTACACATTAGGAAATTGAGAATTATTAATGCATAGCACTAATCAAATTGACAAAGTTCACACATTTACAAAATGTAGGAGAAATTAAATCATAAAAAATAAAGGGCATTTTAGACGCCAAACCTTTAAATAATGTCATATTGAATACATTAATACAATACATATGTCATATGTATATACAATAATATATGTCAAAGTGCCATACAGACAATATAATGTAATAGTTCATAAATCCTAAGAAGAATTATTCACCATTTTCAAATTTTGATTAGTTATTAGACAATTTCATCAATAGGGTTCCAGGGTTGTGACGAAGTCGTCCTTGATCTTCATTTCAATCAACCTGTTTCATGACTTCATACCTTCTATCTCCATCATCACTGGCCACCTCATGCTTCATTCTTTGCTAAATTTAATTTAAAATCGAATTTAATATGTAGTGTGGTGTCCGGATTAAGAATATAGCACCACCCCATCTCCTCCCGTGGATGTCGTAAAAGGCGACTAAGAGACTCTAAACCAGAGGGATGGACAACAGCGTTCCTTCTGTAGAACACAAGCCATACTGCGCTTACCAACCCACCTTCCAAGCGTGGTGAGTACTGGAAAATTCCGACCAATGTGACGCCACATTCTGGAAATCTATGGGGGCGATCTTTGTTCAGCAGTGACAATGCGAAACACCGTACACCGATATGTAGTGGTACAATACGTAGTGGTTGTTACATTGTCTTTGTAAATAATAGCAAAATTGTATGCATTCATAGACTGACGTCACAGCTTGATTTGTCCAGAGGCTGAATTTTCGTCATTTCGAATTTGCTTTGCAATTTAATACAATTTAATTTTGTTACTTAAAAATAACATATCGTATAGACGCAACTTTGACGGTTTTTCTTTTAAATTAATTTCGCATCACTTGCCTAAAGCCTATTATCAAATTATGTAGTAGTACCAAACTGGGAAGTGGGCAAATGTATTCCACGACCTTCATTACGTACCCAAAGTAAACTATTTAATTACGGAATGCTCGTGCTTTGAATACGTACGGTATTAATTACTGGAGTTTTTGGGAATTATTACTGCGTTATTGACTGTGCACATTATTAATTAGTACCTGGATGACCGAGCTTTGCTCGGTATTTTCGTGTTACTTAACAACGCCATCTGCTGTTGTGTCGTTAAAGCAATTAGTTGCTCACAAAAAATAGTATTATTATTCGCCAATAGATGTCAGGAAGAGTCATATTTTTCAGTTAAGACTACTCAAACGCCTATAAAAAGACATTTTCTAAAAATGATTCCTAGCTAGATCGATTTATCGCCCCCGAAACCCCCTATATACTAAATTTTATGAAAATCGTTGGAGCCGATTCCGAGATTCCAATTATATATATATATACAAGAATTGCTCATCTAAAGATATAAGATAAGATAATGGCAGAAGTACAGATAGATCTGCCACGCTTTCCGGAACTATATTGGGAATCGACTTCTTTCGACCCTGATCGACATCATATTAGCCAAGAGATGTCCGCCGCTGAACGAAGGCCTCCTCTATAAACAACCAGTATATGACCATATACTATCTTCAAAGCATATTTTCAGTCATTCTACACAATTTCACATAGCTTATACTCGTACCATACCAGCCAGTACAACAAAGCTTTCAGGTTTCTGTTTGCCGTGCTGTGTGCCGTGGTATTGTAGCGCTTCCATTATGTTTGTTCAAGCGTGGACCGGCGATATTGCAAAATCACTGTATTAGATGTGTTGCAACTTTGAACGTAAATAGCTAACGCCACTACACGAGTTTAGTTTTGTCAATTTTTCTCAACACACACCCACACATCAGCCTATAACAATCCACCGTTGACCACACAATCAGTGGTCATAAGAGTTGTTGCCACATTCATCACGCTTGGCAGGTTAAAACGTTACTCAACTCTAGGATTTTTCCTGTGTCGTGGTTACATTTTACATACAGACATAAAACTCGCATGCGCAAACACCCAGACGCGAAACAATTATCTGTAGAACATACAATTAAACCATAGGTTAAGAGGAGTATTCTTTTATTTTCCGGAAGCCACACCAAACAGCTTTATACGGAATGGATCTTTTGACGGTAGGACTTAGATCCTTTACAATCCTCCCCAAGAAGTGCCTGTGGGGCGGCCTTTTTACAGCCGCCTGCCCTCCGCTAGAGGCGGTGACCACTTTACAGTCATCCCCTCCGAGATGTGCCAAAAGGCGTGGCACCAATGGGCGACTCTAGTGTGATCTTACGGGGGGCTCCCTTCGGTGCCGAAGATGACCGCTCCAATGATTTTAGCCGGTAGGAGTCCGGCATACCCCTTCGCCCTCTGGGCGAAGGAAGTTCCATGTAGAATTTCCACTAGACATCAATAAAAAATGGGTTGGCGCAGTGGCTAAACGATAGGCTTTCTGAGCAACGAGTTGCTAATTCAATCCCTGCACGAAAAAAAAAAATTTTGATCTATAGATAGTTGTTTCGAGTCTGATGATTGTGCATGTGATATGTATGTCTGTAAACTGTAAACTGAGGGTCTGAGTTCGATCCCGGCGCGCACCTCTGACTTTTTGGATTCATGTGCGGATCAGAATTTGATTATCACTTGCGTTAAAGGTAAAGAAAAACATCGTGAGGAATCCTGCACACCTGATAGGGCTCCAAATGTTCTCAATGGTATGTGTGTGGACTAGTATGGCCAACCCGCACTAGGCTAGCGTGGTGGACAAAGGCTAACTTTTCTCATCGTGAATAAAGGCCCGTGCCCAAACAGTGATAGGCTGATTATGTAAACACGGTTGGTGCAGTGGCTGATACAGTCGGCTGCTGCGCTCCCGGTCGTGGGTTCGATTCCCGCACGGAACAAATATTTGTATGATCTGCAGGTAGTTGTTCCGGGTCCGGGACTGGTCTGAGTTGGTCTGGGAATACAGGTGTATTGTATGTGGAATTCATGTCTGTAAACGCACCCAAAATACAGGAGAGATCCTAGTGTAGGGCAACGTTTTAAAAAATAAAACGAAAAAAAGAAAAGAAACTGGAAACACGAGACAGGAGAAACAACAGTGTGAGGCAGTGTTCTTAAAAAAAAATTACTGCGTAATTAGCATGTCAACCAGCACAGGCAGTCTAGCGGAGAACTTCGTTTCATTTGGCACTTTATATTGGAAGTTCCAAATTTACTTTTTGACCTTTTTCGCTCAACAATCAACTGAAAACGGTCCAATCAATAACAAACCACTAGTAACCCGGATACAGATTAAGTTATCCACTTTCAACGAGTTTAAAACTCGTCGTGTTTTATTGAACTGCTCTATTTTCAGGCATGTGGCTTCTATATTATTACGTACAACCAATTGATTGATTTATTCCGCGAGGTGTCCGGATTAGAATATAACACTACTTTATTTCCGTGGATGTCGTTAAAGGCGATTAAGGGACTCTAAACCAGCGGGATGGGCAACAGCGTCCCTTCAGTGAAGCAATTACTATACTGTGTTTATCATCCCACCTGCCAAGCCTGGTGATTACTGCAAAATTCCCCCCAAAATGACGACACAATAGGGGAAATCTATGGGGTGCATTTTTTTTCAGTAGAAAATACTTTGCTTTACACTAGGATTTCTCCTGTGTCGTAGGTGCGTTACAAACATGAATTCCACATCCAATAACCGGAACAACTACCTGCAGATCATACAAATATTTGTTCCGTACGGGAATCGAACCCACGACCCGGAGCGCCGCAGCCGATTGTATCAGCCACTGCACCAACCGTGCCGTTCAGCAGTGGCCATCCTTTGGCTTATATGATGACGAATTGATATATAAGTATCAGGTATGTAGGTATAATAGTTTTGTGGAGTATTTAAATGTATATTGACTGATTAGAAATTGTAATTAGTATGTTGGGGCTACTATGAGCCAACAGCAACTAAATCTTGGTGGTGGATCTCTTATTGTAAAAGGCCGGCTAAGAACGTACCACCCCAGTGCCAGAGATTCACCGTTAAGCAGTAGTGTTCAACTCATTACTGTGTTTCGGATAGAAGGGCACTGTAGCTAGTGAAATTGCTGGGCATAAGAGACTAAATAACTTAATGACCCGAGGTGACCGGCGCTGTGTGGTGCCACGAAGGACAAGACCTGGTTAGCATTACAATTATGGGCAGACATGACGCTTATCAACGGGCAAATGACTTGCATATAATAAAAACAATAGTCCATATTTGCCACAGATCAATAGCAAATACAAAAGCCATTTCAAAGCAGTCAACATTGCACCAATATTGGCGACCAATTGCGACACCAATGTTGGCTTCTGAAATGTTTTAATTTGTATTACCCTCCGGTTCTTTATACTTTAAGGGCTCTTTTAAAAGCAGGAAAATGGGAATAAATCGCGTTACGAAACGAAAACGGTGTTTTTCAGCTTCATTGGACTTGAATTTTTCCTTTGATATATTTTATTTTATCGCAGTTATTTATGTTTTTATTACTCGAGTAAAATATTAAAGGAAATCTTTATACACGGTTTTAACTTTTTGGGAGTAAAGAGAATGTATTGGCTTATATTCAGGGTGTTTTTTTTCCTAAAACATTAGCAAAAGCAATGGTTTATGTATGGAGTGTAACAAAAGGATAGGGAAATGAAAAGAAAAGTGAGTTTTAAGCAACGTTTACATACCTCCAGGTTTTAATAGAGTGCGTGGCTTAGTTGGGCTTGAAACCGTGTGAACCAACTATTTAGTTATTAGTAGTGTCAACTGGTTGCGAATAATTTAAGGCTAGTAGTATAAGAAAGAAGCACAAAGACTGGAGACATGTGAAGTAAGCTAACTATTGACGGTGCGACCTTGTCCTCTTATGTACGCAATCAGGACGAATATATAAAAAACTATTACTTGTATCGGACTTTTAACGCTAATGTGTCAATATATTACACAATCTTCTACAGTAAATATGGTTCTCCATGTCCAGATTAAGAGTTAAAGCACCACTCCATCTCCTCTCGTGGATGTGATTAAAGGTGACTAAAGGGACTCTAAACCAGAGGATGACCTGTCAAACATGGTCAGTAGGTCTCAGCAATGGCCTGTTTTCGCGCCCATACGAGGCACAGCATTTGATTTCATTATATAACAAAAAAATATGTTTTATCACGTAAGTTCTTTTGTTGTTTAGTGATTATAATGATGTCTGGTAATCCATGGACTAGACATTAACACACGATACGATACCACAGATTACATTTTATTATTAGTTTGGCCTGGACTCTAAGTCTTTTGACCAATTTAAATTTTTACGATTTACTGTGTTTACCACAAAATAGACAACTATATGTATTATAGGGTTGCCAGTTTTATTCATACTTTATTTAGTTTATTAAGATTTTACCATGTTTTTAGTTTTAATTATGTTTTAGAACTTATGTTGGTTCTAAGGTGATGTGAGTTCGATTGGGTGTGCAAATAAATATTTCTTTCTTTCTTCCTTCTACTGGTAAATTCTACCCAAAATTACGAAACAGCACTAAAAATTTTAGGGTTTTATGCATTCATAAAATTAGTTTTAAATTTTCACAGCGTGTTAGCTAACACCCATATTCAATTAACGTAATTATTTGTATCGATAAACGTGAGCTTACCATTTGAATCGAGAACACTCATTTTAACCTGTACAAACCAAGTTCTAATCGTGTCTTACAAACAAACAGACAGTCATCGTCGTATATCGACAATAGGAACATATAGCGCGTTTTTTTCTGTAAATGTGCTTAAAAGTTTTTTTAAATTTTTTATTGAATAAAATTCTTCACTTCACTTATGAAACATCAGAGTTTAAGTTGCACAAACCGATTGGTCTTATAGGGAAGAGACGCAAGACACATCACAGACATACTTTTAAAAAAATTTGATTCAAATTACTAAGGTAATAGATATTATGAGAAAGGTGTACTTTAATGCCTGAATAAAGAACATACTACAACAAAAATATATTAGCTTATTTGGCATGGCAGTTACTGGCTGATCAGTCCAGACCAGTCAGACAGCACCGGTTCAGGTTCAGCATCGCTTAACTCAACCATATTGTAGGAAACCCAACGACCCGATACACTCTAGATTTACACTCTATTATTCTGAAGGAAGCTCCACAATAAAACAAAATCCACTTATATTACCTCGTAAACATAACCACATAATAACTCGTAGACACGTGGCATAACAAAAGCTAAATAAGATTACAGAGCCTGCCAAACTCAATTACAGTCGGCCTGTACCCCACCTTGGCTCAAATATTGGAAATTGGTGAAACTCCACACATATGTTCGAAACCTCGATTATTAATATTCAATTCGACCAAATTATCAGCAACGTACGTGGTTTGTGAACATTTAGTTGCTTGGACTGGTATATTTTGTTCTTCATGGCATATTTAGTGCAGTAGTTAAGCGATAGGCTTTCTGTGCTACGTGTCGCAGGTTCAATCCCCGCATGAAACAAATATTTGTATGATATACAAATAGAAAGAAAGAAAGAAAGGAAGAAAATATTTTTATTTCAGTATCGCAAAACAAAATAAAGTAACAATTAAATAAGAAAATCAGAAAACAGTTGTACAAGGTAAACATTGCTTTCCGAAACCAAAATAGATCTGTCGGGTCTGAGTGTTTATGGATATTAGGTTTATCTATGTTTGTAAACTGTACCCATGAAACAGGAGAAACCTTAGCGGCCAACGTTGATGACAGAAGAAGATAAAGAATTATATTTTACTTAAGTTCTCTGTACATGTATTGCTTTTTATTCACACACACTATGCAAAAATGGTAAGCACATATTTTAGAAGTAAAATTTCTTTATGTAACTAGGTATACACAATATTTATTTCTTTTGCACTTTATAACACGGCAATAATATTTATTTATTACCTTCCATCACGAACGTTTATGTATCGTTTGAACAGCCTTTGTGTGTAACTTTTCATCGTCAATTGGTATAAAATTTCATTGCTTCCCAACGCCATAGAGCTACACTACCACTAATGTTGTGTCTCAATGTACAGTGTCTCAAAACAATTTTCATTCACTCATATTTATAAGGATAATAAGTACAATGTTACCATTGGCTCTGGCAAAGACCCGCGAATCGAGGATATCACGGACATCAGCCTGTACGAGATTGGAATGGCCTTCAAACAGCTTAAATAAAATAAAAAATTACGACAGAGCTTCTCAAAGCGGGTGGATCATCGGTACTTAAAGTCCTTCAGAAGCTATTCGAGTCCGTCTTATTCGAAGGCACAACGCTATAAGTATGGTACAGAGGCGCGGTGTTGCTCTTTTTCAAAAAGGGTGACAACACTTTGTTTGAGAATTATAGGACCATCTCGCTTCTGAGCCATGTTTATAATAAGCAGTTTTTAAGGGTCATCACGAATCTATCTATAATCTCGAGCGCAGGTTTGATGACTTCCAGCCTCCCGAACAAGCCAGTTTTCGGAAAGGTTTTAGTACGTATATACTACTTCTATACGCTGCGGAATGTTATACAGAAGACCGAGGAGTATAATTTGCTACTATGCTAAGAGTTTGTTGACTATGAGAAAGCCTTTGATTCAATCAAAACCTGGGCAGTGCTGAGGTCTCTGCAGCGGTACTACATTGACTATCGGGTACATCGAAGTGTTTAAGTGCGCATACAGAAAAGCCACCATGCCAGTCCGAGTTGGTACTTGGACAGAGCACGGGGACAAATCTTTTACCGCTGCAATGGAGGATGCTTTCAAGCTACTGGAGTGGAAAGGATTCGGCATTAACCTCATTGGCGAGTATATTACTCACCTTCGATTTGCCGATGACATTGTTGTCATGGCAGAATCGCTACCAGAGCTCAACACAATGCTCGATGATCTTAACAGAGTTTCCACAGGTGGACCTAATGGACATGGGCAAGACAAAAGTCTAAAGTTGTTGACTAGTATTCTACCTGGGACAAACTGTCCAGTTAGGTAGGTCCAACTTCTAGAAAGAGGTCAGTCATCGAATTCTCCTCGGCTGGCTAGCGTTCGGGGAACTTTGCAACGTCTTTTCGTCAACAATACCGCAATGCCTCAAGACGAAAGTCTTTATCCAGTGTTTGTTACCAGTGATGACATATCGATCAGAGCCGTGGTCACTAACTATGGGCCTGACAAGAAAGCTTAAGGTTAGCGAGCTATACTTGATATTTCTCTACGGGATCGAATCAGAAATGAAGAGATCCGTAGAAGAACTAAAGTTTCCGACATAGCTGAAAAGATAAGTAAACAGACGTGGTAATGGGCGAGGCACATTATTCGTAGAATTAATGGTAGTTGGAGTAAAAAGTTTCTCAAGTGGAGACCGCGCATCGGAAAGCGCAGCATTGTACGAACTCCAACGAGGTAGACCGATGAACTGGTTAAGGTCGCTGGGAGTCATTGGATGCGGGTGGTATGTAACCGCTCGTTGTGGAAATCTATGGGGAGGCCTTTGGTTTTTGGACGTCCTTTGGCTGATATGATGATGAAGTCCAATGTAACTATTGTACCTGTAATATCGGTAGAAATAATTGTTTAACGCAAACAGTTTGAATGAGATTTTTGTCTCGACCAGAACACAACCGCATTGAGCGCTATATGTTATTGTTAAAGTTTTAACAAAAGGACGATGTAGTGAAATTGCACTTTATAAAACGTTAATAAAATCATTGAGCTAATAAAACAGGATTCCACTAGGGTGTAAAACCTACCTTGGGAGACACTCACCTCTGTCTAGAATGTATATATACCAAGAACTTTGTGCAAAACTACCATACTAGGAGTATGTCCTTTGGTTTACTCCTTCAGTACAAAAAGATACACCTAAGTGGTCATGGTTTATAGACTGATTGTTATTGTTTTATTTCGTTTTACGTTGCAATTCCTTAGATTTTAATATAGTATTTATAGAATAGTCTATATTTTAGTTTTAAGTTTTAATAATTTCTGTTGCTTATATTTAAGCGTTAGCGAATGTATTGTCATAAATGTCGTAGTCGAATGTAAGATATAATGTTTGATGTTTATGCTGTTGGTATACCTACTCTAAACAATGAAGAAATAGCTTCACGTGCTGTCTACGGGCCCTAGGCACGGAAGGATCCTAATGCATAGAGAACTGTTACCTGACTCATAATATCGGCCATGCAACGTCCACTACTGACCAAAGACCTCCCCCATAGAGTTCCACAATGGTGTCGTCATTTTGGGGGGAATTTGCCATACTCACCATGCTTGGCAGGCGGGTTGGTGAGCGCAGAATGGCTGCTGTTCCACAGAAGGGACGCTGCTGCCCATCCGTCTGGTTTAGAGTCCCTTAGTTGCCTTTTACGACATCCACGGGAGTAGAGGAATGGTGCTATATTCTTAACCAGGACACCACACCGGTTACCCGACTACTTGAATAAAAACAATTGCGCAATACGACATCTCTTGTATCGTTGGTAAAGTTTACAGGTATAAATTTCACATGCATATTTGTTCCATTCAGGGATCGAACCCGCAAATCATAGCGCAGATAGCTTATAGCTAAGCCACTGCGCCAATAGAGCCGTCAAAATGAACTGTTTTAATAAATGTGAGGTTTAATTAAACGAGATTAAGATTGATGAACGTTTACATTAGGTAGTCCGATTAAAAGTCTTAAATTTCCTGCTGTCAAGATCTTATTTTTAATTTCGTTACGGATGAGGAAGCGTAGGTATATCCACTAATTCTATTTAGTAAGTGTCTTACATTACTTGATGAGCTTTATTATTTTCCACTCAGTAGTAAATGTGGTAAGGTTTAAGATGTTTTTATAAGTATAGATGCGTTGCCCGCGCTCTACGATGGTCACATGAAAGCAAGGTAATTGCCCAAAGATCACTTAGTCACGCACAGACCAGTGTCGTGGATCGACGGGAATCATAAGAATAATTCAGCAACATATTGCGAAAAAATAATACCATTCTGTTTGTAGCCGATACACGAAGTATACTGCAACTGTGGGAGAAAAAGGCATTGTATATCATAAATAAATAAACACGTAACGTGAGTCGATATTGTACATAAAAAAATATATTTTGTTTTATTTTTATATCATAAATAAATAAATACGTAACGTGAGTCGATATTGTACATAAAATATATTTTGTTTTATTTTTTATAAAGCGGGCTAAAGGCGGCCGGCGCGCAGTTCTGTAGTACAATAATGTTGGTATATGACGCGTCTATTTGTAAAATGACATTGGGTAAGGTGGTCCTTTTTGGTGCGGTCCACCTAATAAAATAATATCTGATAGAGAACAGCTGACATATTTTACTACGAACTGGACCGCACCCGCGCTAGGCGACCGCGGGTGGCGATGAACGCGCGGGACAAATGAGAGGGACGGGACCGAATTACCGTTTATAAAATCTGTGAATAACATTTTGGATTTTCAGTTAACACTTTTAAAATTAGCTTCCTATTATCAATTTCTATCTTTTAATTATATATACTACATATCATTGTAGTTTGTCTGGCTGCTACCTATGTAGAACTAATTGAATACACCAGCATCCTCGCCTATAAATTTTGGGCCATTTTCACCGGTGGGTCTTTGTCTGCGCGGTAGCTGCCGTCGCATCTGCTGCCACTGTATTTAGCTAATCAGGGTGGGGGTTGGGTGCTTGTGCATGTAAAATTTCTGTTTGTGATTGACGTCAGTTAACTGTAACCTCCGGAAACTGTAGCAAGGTAAAAAAACCACTATTTTGAAAGAGCACAGCAACCTAGTTAAGAAATCATGAAAATATTCGAATGAATTTACATAATTATATATTAATTTCGTGTTAGAAGAACGTATATATATATACATATTAATCATCTCAATCTATCAATTATGAATGTAAGTTTCACAAGTTTTTCGAAGCACACAAGCTTCTTTAATCAAGCCTTGAAACTCGAGTAAACTCCGCCCAGAACGGTCCGTGAGGGCAATTTCGATCCGGTCTTATTTAACGGACAGAACAACTTAGTGCGAACCTAATTAATGTGCAGGGAGACTTCCTAAGTCTTGGCTGTTGATCAATGGCCGATTTTAATGAGGCTCTTGATTACTTTTCGTAGATAAAAAATTGATTGGGCCTTTTTTCTTTTTATTCCTAAGACAATATATTTTTTGCTTTTTATGCGTTGCTCATTACTAGGATTTCTCCCGTGTCATGGGTGTATTTTACAGACAATTCCATACACAATACACCCGGAACAACTATCTGCTGGTCATACAAATATTTGCTCCGTGCGGGAATTGAACCCGCGACCCGCATCCTGATTAAAAACAGTGACAGCAGGCACAACAGCAGCTATTGCGCAGCCAAGGATCCACTAGAGATAAATCACCTGAAATTGAAAAGCGAGGATGTAATTTTTAATTCATTGACTATCCGACCGAGTGTACGTCAGAAATTTTCGCCTCTTTAATCCAATAATACCAAAATGACGTTTGACAGCGGCGTCTGCGCGATTTACGCCTGTCGCAAACCGTCTGGGACATACGTAAGAAGAGCAGCAGCCGACTGTATCAGCCACTGCACCAACCGTGCCGTCATTTACATAAAAGCGGGAAGTTGTCGTAAACGCGATGTACACACATCAACTACATGGGCCTACTAAATGATCAGTACAATGAGCGGTCATTAAATTGTCATCATCATGACGCTTAGTAAGATTAGTGACCGCAAAATGTTTTTAAAAAAATATGATTTATGTAATGCACACGGCTGGATACGACTGCCCATCTATTTATTTATTTAAACTTTTATGTACATTGAGTATACATCATCATATCAGCCACAGGACGTCCACTGCTGAACAAAGGCCTCCCCCTTAGATTTCCACAACGAGCGGTCACATGCCGCTCTCATCCAATGACTCCCAGCGACCTTCACCAGGTCGTCTGTCCACCTCGTTGGAGGTCGTCCCACGCTGCGTTTTCCGGTGCGCGGTCTCCATTCGAGAACCTTTGTGCCCCAACGGCCATCAGTTCTACGAGCAATGTGCCCTGCCCATTGCCACTTCAGTTTACTAATCCTTTCAGCTATATCGACAACTTTAGTTCTTCTACGGATCTCCTCATTTCTGATTCGATCTCGTAGAGAAATACCAAGCATAGCTCTCTCCATAGCTCGCTGAGTGACCTTGAGCTTTCTTATGAGGCCCATTGTGAGTGACCACGTCTCTGTTCTATATGTCATCACTGGTATACATAAGGCGGACTTAATGTCATGACGCATTCTCTACCAGTCAACCTTTCGGTTGAAAAAACACTTCGAAAGAGGTATGAAAACAAAGATATTGGTACATGTACTAATATAAAAATAGATACCATATTATATTACATAATTATAAATAGTTAAATAGGATACATATAAATATCTGTTAAACATATCAACTCTAATGACGAAGACAAAACTGATCAGGATTGTAACAATTTCAGGAAGTAAAGTAAGAATAAGTTGTGGGCTCATTGGGGGGGTTTTGCCATAATCGCCACGCTTGGCAGACGGGTTGGTGATCGAAGATTATAGTATCACTCCGAATCCCCCGTTGAAAAATGACTAAGGGACTCTAAATCCGAAGTATGGATAGCAGCGTCCCTTTTGAGGAACAGAAGCCATTCTACGCTCACCAGCCTGCCAAGCGTGGTTAGTACTGGTGGATCCGCTCCACAATGACGAGGCAATTGTGGAAACCTATGGTAGAGGCATTGACATTTGTTTAGCAGTTCTTTCAGCTGATATGATGATGGTGATTGAATGTTTAATATAACTAAGTTTGAGGCATCCAAAAACTATAAGTCAATAAAAATGTTTAAGAAAGGCAGACAAAACAGAGTTATTCACGTTACTATAACTATTATGTATTCATCATATCAGCGACTATTCAGTATCTGCGCCCTATTTGGGAACATGTTTGCAATCGTAATTTAGGTATTTATTGGTACAATATTCGTTATTTACGTACAGGTATATTATATTGTTGAACCGATAGCCACTGGAGTAGACATCTCCGTATGTAAAGAATATGGATCGGTGAACGTTGTTTGGGAAGACACCTGCCACATGAACTGAGAACCAGAAGAAGTTGCCGGGGTCGACTACAGAAGAAAGTTGAAGACCGGGTTTCATGGTGAAACTTTGGAGAAGCCTAATACCAGCAGTAGATCACTTTATACTGAAAATATTGATGAACGTAAACATTTTTGGTTATTTATCTACGGAAATAAATTATTCTTAAAAACCGTCGCCTCACCCAGGATATCTCCTGCCCCCGGGAAGACGGCGGCGCGCACGTGGTTACGTGGCGCCGTGTGCGCACAGCGAGACTTGGATCCTTTGCAATCCTTCCCGAGCAGTGCCTGGGAGGTGACCTTTTTGCAGTCGCCTTCTCTCCGCTAGAGAGGGTGACCACAGTTACAGTCATCCCTTTCGAGATGTGCCTCAAGGCGTGGCATCAATGGGGTGTTCTAGTCTAATCTTACGAGGACCTGTAGTTCCCCTTCGGTGCCGAAGATGACCGCGCAAGTGGTTTTAGCCGGTAGAAGTCCAGAATGCCTCTTCACCCTTCCTTGGGGAGGAGGAAGTTCATGACGAATTTCCACAGGAGACTAATAAAAAAAAGGATATCTCCTGTATCATGGGTATAGTTTACAGTCATACATCTCACATGTAAAACTACCAAGAACTACAAACTATAAGAAAGAACTAACTGTACGTTAATTAGTAATCGCTGTAATTAATTTAACATAACAACCTTTTCAGTAATGTACTTTGCAGTTTGCGCCATCATACAGGGTGTCCAGTAAATAGCACGACATACTGCAGGGGCTGAGAGCTTGGGTCAATACCTACCAAAAAAACACAATATATGTTCAGCAAAATGTTACCAATTTTTTTTTCACCACTGTAGGTTAAAGTTAAGCGATAAGAAAATTGTACTGTGAAAATTTAAATAAAAATTGTATTTCTTGAAAACATTTTAGTTTTTAATAGAATAAAGACTTACCAATGAGTAAAGTAACTATTCACGAATAATTTGACGTAAAAGAAAACTAGAAAAGGAATTTTTCATTACGAGATGCTTAAAAATCTGTGTCAAGGTAGAGATTTTTCGATATTTCGGAAAATTTTGTACTACTGTAAATCCGTAAGATTTTGCTGAACATATATTATGTTTTTTTAGTAGGTATTGACCCAAGCTCTCAACCCCTGCAGTGTGTCGTGCTATTTATTGGACACCCTGTATATGTTTTACAAATCCGACCGCTTGACAACTGATTAAATAGCGTTTACGTGACAATGTACCGAATCTTTAGAAAGAGGTACGTAGGCCTACAATAAAAATAGGAAAGCCATTTATTTCGGAAATAATAGGTTACAGTTTTTGTCATTTTTGAGCATGCAATGTATCGTAAACAACGCTATCAAAACGCTTCATGATTATTGCACATTATAAATTCCGATTGTTTCTTCATTCAAACTAGCGCTAGGATAGACGAAACAATAACATATTTTACAGTGAAATCAGTTAAATAACTTGGAAAAATATCTAAAACTTATGAAAACATGGACGCAATATGCTCAATCTGAGGATTCCAGAATTTGTACTGAATCCATGGTATCAGTTTGTGTTATGATGTTAATTACACACCTTAAAAAAACACAAATAAAACGAAAACCATCCCAGTTCCGAGTGTAAGTAATTATTATTAAAACAGGTTTTATGTCAGAACAGTCTTTAAGGAGCATTTGTGAAATATAAAGTTATTAAATCAAATCTATTTAGAAAAACACTTAGTGGACAGTATTAAGGAGCACATTAAATACTAAAAGAATATTAATAATACGAAAACGGAAAACTTTTTGCGCAGCCTGAAAGCCGAAATCGTACACAGGAAGCTTATGTAACGGCTGGCTGTTATGTTTATCAAATAGAGGGTATACCCTTGGAACAGGATGAAATATGATGGTTCTGTTATTCAGTCAAGTCTCAATGGATCAGTGTTGTCACTAACGCAGAGTGGACAAATGGTTTAACCCTGAGATGCAACAATTTTCGACCCAAATAATAGAAAGAGTCCAAAAAAGTTGTGAACTTTACGGGGATAATCAGAAGGCTATAGCGATCACAGTTGTAAAAAAAACTTGCAGTAATTAATTAATAAGTAAAGTTGCTATTCGAGTAATTTTTGTTTTAAATGTTTTATTACTACAACGCGTGGTCTTTATATGTGTGCGTTTTCGTAATAAAATGATAAACATGGAACGAGCTTCCCCTCGATATAAAAAAGCGCCAAGTGAATTTTCTTTCGAACGCAAAGTTCGGGAATACTTTTTGAATTCGCTGGAATCCTTATTGAGAATTACGGGCAATGTTAAAATGATAAATAGTACGTATTATATGTAGTATATTTTAAACCTATGTATTTGACCGTATCTATAGTATGTAGATTTTCATGTATGTATATCTTATTATATTTTTTTTGTAATTTATCTTTTTTGGTACCTCTTTTCGATGCATTTCATTTTAACCCAAAGGTTGACTGGTAGAGAATGCAATATGGCATTAAGTCCGCCTTATGTACCATCATCTCATACTGAGCGGCCCCCGGGAAGATGGCGCAGCAAAGCGCATAGCGAGGCTTCGGGGGAGTCCTTTATAATCCCCCGAGAGGTACCTGGGTGGTGGCCTCTTTACAGTCACCTTTCCTCCGCTAGAGGAGGTGACCGCTTTACAGTCATCTCCTCCGAGATGTGCCTATAGGCGTGGCACCAATGGATGGCCCTAGATGGAGATTACTCGAGTTCCTGGAGCCCGTCGGTACCGAAGATAACCACTCGAGTGGTTTTAGCTGGTAGGAATTCGCCCTTCCCCGGGGCAAGGAAGTTCTATGTAGAATTTCCACTGGACACCAATAAAAATAAAATAAAATACCTCATGTAATTCCTCCGCCCTTTTTCGGGGCGGTACATGAGGTATTTTCATCGGATCAATAAAAACTAAAATAAAAATGGGTCGCCAACACGCGTGTGAGACCTGTGGTGTTGCAAGCGTTCATTGGATACGGTAACTGCTTATTATCAGGCAGGCGGTATACTTGTTTACCACCTTTGGGGTATAAAAAAATCTTACACGTGCAATGGTAGGCACTCCTTTAGAACACAAATGTTCCGATTATATTATATGTAAAGATCACCCGTTGTGAGAATCCTGCGAACATAACTTGGACTCCTAACACAATTTGTAATTTAACTCGATTTTGTTTACATCCGAATTTGTTACCGAGAAGGTTTTAAACAAATTTCACAATATATAAATTTATATACACGAGTAAAGTATAAAGTTATTTCACGTCTTCAAGTTTATGGGTGTATTAAGAACCTTAACTTGCTTTGCTTTAACTAAAGTAGCCTCGGGACTAGGAATTTGGGGTAGATGTAGTGATATGAACTTACAGAGCGTTAACTTCATAGATAGGTGATTTAGTAATGAGGTAGTTGTCGTATGTAGCTCGTTATTTCAAGAGCTCGTGCTATGTGGTGTTGACGTGCTTTCTTTTTTTTATTTATCATCAAAATCAGATCATATTTGTTGAAGGAAGTTCACTGTAAAACAAAGGGCTCCCCCTCCCCCCACTACAATATTTAACGGCTCCCAGCTACCTTTACTAGGTCGTCTATCTCGTGAATCTTTCTGCCCAAACGGCCATCAGTTTTACGGGCTAAGTACCCCGCCCATTGCCACTTCATCTTACTAATCCTTTTCACTATATATGTCGGTAACTTTAGTTCTCCTACAGATCTGCTCAGAACTTATATTTATCCAAATTGTTATTAATATATCCTCTATATAGTATACAGCATAACATATTATTGATAGACGTTTTAAATAAAATAATTATGTGCCGCCTTTTTGGTCATCTCGACTTTCAGGCGTCCAACGTTGTAGAACCAAGATCACGGTTTGCAGCACAGAGCAGCTATACGGATTGTACGAGGACAACGATGTCCTTTGAGGCGGCAACTCTTTTAGCGCGCTTTCCGCTTTTCTGTATCTTGGCGGCGATGGATGCGTGAGTGTAGTACCAAACACGATGTTTCCGCCAGAGCTTTGAAAGCGCGCCTTCAAGGGTGTATGGAAGATTGAGGCGGCTGGGGGTGTGCACTCAAGCCGTAGCGCAAGTTGCTCATGGTGCCACAGTACGCACAAAAGCACGACGTCGAGGCCGACTTGCCACTCCTCAGAGCCTCGCTCCAAAGCGAGCGTGTCACATTCTACAAAACGCAGGTATTTAGCGGACACGGATGTTTCAGTGCGTACCTGTGCAGGATAGGACGCGAGGTACCTTGAACGCTATCGCACGCTCGAGGAGTGCCGTGCGGCGGATCCTTGCGAACGAATCGGGCAAGATATCTCTCTGCCAGCAGTAGAGCTGGCTCTATTGGCAGAGCGTAACATGAATGCTGTAGTCTCCCCTTGTGAAAGTGTCATGCGCAAGAAGGATGCCATCGAGCGCGATTGGGATAAGGCCAATCCCGCTTGGAGTAGGAGGACAGAGTGCTAATTCCCACACACTCAGGTCCTCAGGCCCCTGCTCCTGTCATATTGAGGGACCCCGGGAAGACGGGAACACGCATGTGGTCTGGTGCAACGTGTACAAAGCAAAGCGCACAGCGAGGCTTCGGAGGGATCCTTAAAATCCCCTCAATATGGTAAGAGTCTGGCACACCCCTCCAGTCCACGACGGCCAGACCACCCGCAATGAAAAAAGGATACGTTTCTAAATGGATACGTTTTATCTAAAACTTTGTAACGATAAAAGTACCTACCTAAATTTGTTTTTATAATATTGTGTCATAAAACAGTAGGTATTGCGAAAATACATATTCGTGCGGCAGGGGTACAAATGAAAAAAGTTTTTGTTCAATATGAAACAGATTTTCCACGTAAGCGTTGCACACGCTTAAGTGGAAAATCTGTACATATGTCTAACATAATGTTGTTTTATTTTATTATTTTGGTAACTTTAGATATTTGATGGACCGAAAATTAAAGTTAAATTAGTATGCATGAGAATGGGCGGCAGCCTGCCCTCTGCCAAAAAGTGTAGGTATCCCCTAAAACTTTTGTAACAACGATGACCGTGCGTATGGTTGCTTGTTTTCTAGTTGTGTTAATGTTTATGTGTGAGTTACAATACAACAACAGTAGGTACGATCTCAGTGGTTGTTTTCCAAATCCTGATAAAAAAAATTTTTTTAAAAACGTTGCCCCCGCACTGGGATTTCTCATGTGTCGCGGTTGCGTTTACAGACACATATTCCACACACAATACACCCAGACCCGGAACAACTACCTGCAGATCATGCAAATATTTGTTCCGTGTGGGAATCGAACCCGCGACCCGAAACGCAGCAGCCGACTGTGTCAGCCACTGCACGAACCGTTATTATGATGATACTATTAAATATATCTTTCTATTCACGAGAGGAAACCGCTCATCTGATGATAGGCTTACGCGGAGACATGGATATAAAATTAAATAAAACAGAAACACACCGAATATTATTGGAATAATAGTACACAGACTATTAAGTGTTAATCTATGACACGGACCACAGATAATACACCATAGACTGCCCACTTCAAAGAGTTGGGCGTTACAAACCGTAAACAGATATTGAAACTATGTATCGCATCAAATACCTAAATATCAAACTATGTATCGGGTGAAACTATTTAGTAAGCGAAACATTTTATCCATAACGGTACTTGGTTCAGAAATAGTATACGCAACGTGCGCATTTTGTGGGCCATCTAGAGGTTTTGAAGTGAAAATGATGAGATAAAATCTCTGGTCTCGCGACACCGTTACGAGACGCTATTTGAAGTGAAAACTTCTTGGTTTCGCAACGCGGCGGGAAGCGCGCGTTTTTTGTGAGCAGCCATATAATATAGTATTATATTTTGTGAATTAGATAAAAAAAAAAACATTTGTTGCTATAAAACTTTCACTTCTGTCGGCACTCCCGGAGTGCAACCCGTATTTTTTTATTAAATCTTCAAGTTATTTTGACACTGAGTACTTCTTCCCGCTCAAAATATTGTCAAAAGATCAGTATCATATTTCCGCGGGGCACACAGCGGGACACGCGTCCAACACGCAGAGGGGCATTTGCGTGTTAGACCATTTCAGAGAATTTTAATCTTCAGTGTAACATATGGGACACTAACCGGTGACTCTCCATGGCTGCACTATAAAACGACCCTGGTATAGGACTATTGTATGAGATGGAAACTATAACGATAAGGTCTATTTCAGTGGGTGTTATATGGAATGAAAGCTTAAAGAAAAACGGGAAGAACGGCCTTCCATCCAACGGTCTGCCTTTTAACCTTTAAGTCAAGTTCTGTGGCAGACGGCGACTCACAAGATGGACCCCCTAAAAATCACCACCATAGGTGACAAGGAGCAACATCCGTGTGAGCGGCTTGGGGTGTCAAGCGTTGCGGTACCGGTCTCACCATCGCACGTCTCGAAGACTCGAAGCGGCTATTGTTATTTCTATTATTATTACACTATTTATTGGTGGTAGGTCCTTCATTGCCGGATTCCGGGTTGGTAGATATCACCAGTCTTAAGGAATGCAAATGTGGGTACATATCAGCTTTTAGTAGATATCATTACAATTTTTATTGCTGAAATGTGAGTTGCTAACTGGTGGAAGGCAGTGACGGATGGAAGTTGCAGAAGGCAAGCGTGAAGCGCAAAAAATAGACTGTAATTCGAATCGTTTTAATAATTTTTTGGAACATATATGTACAAATTGCACATAAATCTTGTACTTTTAAACGTTGCATGAAGACTCCGATTTTTATTGATGAAGAATAAGAACAGTGATTTCCTTAATTCCATGTTATTGTAAAACGTTCACACAGACAGCTACATCCTTTACTAGTACCAACAATTAATCGATTATTTACTAACTAGTAGATAAACTAGTAATCGATTACTACTAACTGGTAGATAATGGATTACTAGTTAATTATAGATAGATAGTTGACTAACTAGTCTCAACTTGAGAGCAAGAAAACGAAGTGCAACAAAAGTCGTGAGATCCATTATGCTGCTTAAATACATAAACTACTCTTGATATTTGGATTTTATTATTTTTCTTCTTCGATCTTCGATGCTCCGACGCTGTTTATTTCAAAGGAGGTTAGAGGTAATAAACCCTACTTACACCCAAGATAAAAATTACAAACATTCATTGTGCATTCAAGATAATCATTCTAACAAAACATAGGTACAAATAAAAGAGCATATCGTGAATTCATTGTCATTTGAACAGCTTCCGTAGTTACTAGAAAATATTTTTCACTGCACAAAACAAGAGATATAAACAACCGATTGCCGGTTCTACGTGTCTCGCTTAACGGCATATGCATAGAAAAAAGAACTGAATAAATGGAGGTTTTTATCGTGACACATGTCACGGGCATAGAGTTTCTAGATCGTACGTTCTGCGTATCAAACTGTACTGTGAATTTCTGAATGGATTTGAATGCAGTGAAAAATTCAAAACTAACAACTGTGAAATAAATGCATGACTAGTTGCTGTAAATCTGTATTTTGACAACGGATACGCAGAAAAAATATGCGGGGTTATAAATGTAGGTTATATGGTGAGGTATTTATTATGTTTATAACTTTTGTACGATAAGAATTGAAGTTGTGTTGATTTTTAGAGGACGAAAAAAGTAGCTGAGTGCGAGCATTGATCACGATTGCAATTTCAGAACATTATGTCTAGGTTTCTTAACGATATTTGACTTTACCGTTGCAGTCAGTGTTTTCTTAGATTAACTTAGAAAGTAGATATACATTGAATTGAAAGTCACATTAGTGGGTATTGAACCTCCTTCGAAGCGGCGGATACCGCACGGTGTCTACCGAGGCCACGTGCGTGCTCGCTGGGACTCCTCCGTGGGACCTGGAAGCATGGGTGCTCGCCACAGTCCACAGGAGGATAGCGGATGTTAGGGCCGGGAGTGGCAGTCGTCCTCCGCCTGAAGCTGTCACGGGATGGCGCAGGGCGGCGCTCATAGCGCCATCATGGACCAGTGGAAGGTGAGGCTGGAGATACCTAGTGCTGGTCTTAGGACCGTAAGGGCATCCAGCCAGTCCTGGAAGAGTGGGTGCGGAGGCGGCATGGGACGTTGTCCTTCCGTCTTGTGCAGCTGTTGCCGGGGCATGGCTGCTTCGGCAAATACCTGCACACAGTGGCGAGGTGGGAGGCGATTCCCGTTTCCCATCAACTGCACCGTGTCATCACTGTAGCCACAGCGATGACACGGTGCAGCACAGTCTTGAGCGGTGTCCGGCTTGGGCGGTGCAGCACCGTGACCTCATTGCAGTGGCTGGTAGAGACGTTGCCGGCTCTGATAAAAGCTATGGTAGACAGTGAAGGGGTTGGCAGTCGCAACCTTCTGCGAGGACATTATCTCGCAGAAGGAGGCGGCAGCGCGGGTCAGGGAGGAAGACGCCCTGGCTGACCCGCAGGCGGACAGGTCAGCGTAGGCGGCGTAACGCCCTCTTGATCTCGATGATTCCATGCTTTCAGCGTTGTGCTCTCAAGTAAGACAGTATTGAATAGCTTCTTAAGAACTCAAAGTAGCGGTGTGCCCCCCGCTTCCATAAGCTCAGTCGTAATGCCGTCCCCACCGCGCCTTGTTAATTTTAAGCTGTTTCAAGGCCATCTTAATTTCGTACAAGCTGATGTCCGGGATATCCTCGGTATAGTGTCGGGTTAGTTATTCATCATTCAAAATACATAAACTTTAAAATCAATTTTCTTTTTATTTTATTTAAACCTCCTGATGAATTTAAAACTTGAATTTAAAGAATAATTAAAGAAGAACACATCTTTGATTTGTGTAGTTTAGGTTACTTACACTCAGTTCGATTTCCCTGGCTGGAAGCCTTTTGTGGCTTCGCCAGAATGTTCGGTTTAGCAGCCTTATTTCCCGGATTTGTTTGCAAGAAGGCCAAACACAAAAGCAATCTCAGTCCGGTTTTATAAGTCATTTGTGTTACATATATGTTACGTCAATTTTTGTGCAGCGCAATAATATTCGCCGTCATCATCGTCATTATTTCAGCCGAATAAAGCCTGCTGCTCCGAATGCGTCCAACAGGCCTCCCCCAAGATCCCACAAGTCAGTCAGTCAGTCTGGCTCTGTTGTCTGCTCATTGGGGGGTTTTGCCATGACCGCCACGCTTGGCAGGCGAATTGGCAATCGAAGTTTGCCCTCGCTTCAATTTTTGTATTTGCTTGCATTTTTAAAACAATACCGCTAATCGATTACACTTCACTTAACAACCAAACACAGTTTTATTATTTGATCTAGGTAAAAAAGTCGTAACTACTCTACCTATTCTATATCTACCTCACAGACATCGAAGTAATTTATTAAGTTTATGGGGCCTATCTTCCAACGTTTCTATTAAATTTATGCGAATAAGACGAACTAGACAGTGAACTAGTTAATTATAATCAAACCACTGCGAGTAACTTTAAAAACTCGAAAAAACTGTCACCATTCGTGAGGCTCGAACCACCGTATGCCATCAATCGCAACTACTACAATACGTTACCCCTAAGTAGCATGTTATTTATTGATTGAAATGATTAACTACAGTCAGTTGCAGACAATAGTGAGTGTGCGTGTCTATCGTATAGAAACTACCTAATTAAGAGAAGGCCGTAAGTCAAACCAAAGTGTCAATGTATTGCTTTGTGAGATTGCTACTGGACTTTGAACGCGACCGTACCTTTCAGAGTGTATGATAATTTGAACAACGTCGACATGTTATTTTTTTTACCTTAGTGATAACCTATGAAGGCATCTTCCCTTGTTCAGTACAATGATTCTGTAAGATATGCAAATCTATATAAGAATGACAAAGGAAATATTACCTGCATCTTATATTGCCAGAATAGCAACAACTGCGTAATCCTCGAAATTGCGACGGTCATAATTGAAATGAAATGCCTGTATTATGTAGACAAGTGTTTCGCCTAAAGTAGCGATATTTATACATGTTTTCTGTGAGCAAAGCTGGGCTCAACGAGGTCTCAATTTGTAAAGACAAAGCCCCTATCCATCATCCGAGGGAACGATCTGAAAGAAAATCCGCCTCACCAATTTTTACGGAAAGAAAATATGTTGGGTTCCGTACGCACTGTGTGTCGGACTTTTGAACTAATATGTTATGGACCTAAAAAGAATTTGTAACAGAAAACGTCGCTTTCTTAGGATGTGTCATAACACTTTTTTGTTAGAATAAAGTGTACTAAGGCCAGGCACATATTTCCGATTTGCTTGGCCGAATTTTTAATTCAACCATCTGAAGTCGCCTGAAGTTTGAAATACTAGGTCATACGTCATAGCTACCCCCGGAAGACGGCGGCACGCGTGTGGTCATATGCCACCGTATGCGCGGTACGATGCACAGCGAGGCTTCTGGGGGACCTTTGCAATCTCCCCTAAAATGAGCCTGTGTGAACGGCCTATTTACATTTGCTCCCCCTTCGCAAGAAGTGTTGACTGCATTTCAAGGCGGACTACCTCCAAGATGTGCCTATAAGCATGGCACATGGCTCTGGATAATTCGTTTTCGATATCGCGGAGTAAGAGTTCGTCATGCCCCTCCGCACTTTCCGAGGCCGAGATTGACTCCCAATGAGGATTTCCATCACATGAAACAAAAAAGTACTAAGTATTGAGTATAGTTATATATTATAGTTCTTATTTTACTCTACCCATTTCTAAGTTTTTATTTATATGGAAGAGGTTTGGCTTTGGTCACTATTTCACCTGATGTTGTCAAACCTTTGTTCCTAATACCATGCTTTATTATGTATACACAATGTCAAAATAACCGTTTTGTGCTTCGCAATCTAAACACATTTATAATACTACAGCCCACATTATAGTCATCTCATCCAAAAAATTTAGAGCCCAGTAATATATATTTCTAAGTAATCGATTATCCCTGAGAACCTTCTACAAGATATCAGCACTTACTGGGGAATTTGTAAGTAATTACGAATATAAAGTACCCAAGACTTGATATCCTCGTGCGGTCCAAGTTACGATCGTGTTCTGAATAAGTTATGCCAATTTCAGTTAACGTGTACAGCTAAATTGGACATTATTATAATAAGTTAACGATTTTATTTAAGTGTATTGTATATGTATTAATGTCTTACATGATTTTAAGTTCCGATTAACTTAGAAGGAAATAAATGCTACTTATGTCTTTATCTTTTTAAACCGTTTTCCTTCCTATATGATGAAAATTATGTCAATAGTCAAAGATTTTTATTTTAAATAACCCAGTCAATGGCATTCATGAAACGTCAGAATTTCAGTTGCATGAGGAAACTTTTTATTTTTTTTCAATTGGTAAATTGATTGGTCCTATAAAAAAATGTCAAAAACAAACATCTTAGTTGCGCTTTAAAAAAAATTACGATAAAAGTTATAATTAGATAATTAGAAATAATCACATAGCTCGTAAAACGTATGGATTATGGTACATAAAGGTCCTGGAGTGGAGACTATGCACCAGAAAACGCAGCGTGGAATAGATTCAAAAGATGCACACGCAACACGCGTAATCGGTCGTTTTCTCCAAATCGATGGGGCAGGCCTTTGGTCGGCAGTGTACGTTATTTGACTGGTATGTTGCTGACAATGCTGATTGACAATTGATCGTAAAACATATAATGACAAACATTTTGTTTAATATTCTAAGTATGAAAGTTTAAAATTAAACTAACTCTTAGTTACCTTGTAAATAAGTCATTATTTAAGTATAGACGAACCACTTGTAAAACTAGTAAAACGACGTAAGTACAACCGAAGCTTTTAAACTTAAGTGACAGAGTCATCGAGTGTGCCAATCTAGGTTAAGTAGATGTGACCCCTGGTCTAGTGCACACTTCTAAATTTACCGGCGTTTAAAGATACATTAAGGTTAGTTGGCTTTAAAACAATAATAATTAATATTGTTTAAGATCCACAGTTATTGTGTTCAGGTTTTGTAGATTTTAAATAAACACTGTTATAGAAATCCACACAATTGTCATCCTCGGCAATTTTGCTAAACACAAACACAATTTACACTTCCAGAATTAAATTGGAAGCGTTTGCAAAACGAAATAAAAACATAAATTATATATTCTACAGAACTCCAACTCACTAATTTCGACGGAACCCTAGGGAACCAATAAAAAGGTCGTGTTTTGGACAGGGCGAAGATTATCACCAGATAACTTTGATCAATACCTTCGGCGGTATCTGCCTACTCGAAAAATATTGGACTTAGCTCCAATTTTTTGCTCTTATTTTCTTTTTCGGCGTTACTTGTCATACTTTAATCTGCCGATTGATTAGTTTGATGAAGGATGCTACAGTAGGACCGTAATTATGTGCTTACTTCTAAGCTAAGGCTAAATAAGAATTTAGTATGCAGGTATAAAATAGAATAGATTTATCATCATCATCATTGTCATTATTTCAGCTGAGATTGCCACAACAACTGGTCCTGCAGTCCTCGCATCCAGCGGATTCTCGCAACATTTACCATGTTGTCCGTCTACCTTAGGCTCTGCCACGCTACTATTCGAAAACTAGTCGGCCATCCATCCAAGCAGCAAGCAATGTGCCCCACCAACTGTTACTTAAGATTAGAAATTAGCCGTGCTGACAGAGCACAACAACCAAAAGAACCAAGGTAGCTGACAAGTTTCATTTTTCTTTTGCGGATCTCGTAATTTCAGTTTTGATCACGCATAGAAAAGATTAGATTCTTTTATTCAGTCATTACTAACAGATATTTTTATATTCATAATAAAACAACGAAAAAATGTTACTACTTGTTAATCTAGAATAAGAAATTCCTAAAGAAACTCAAGGTTAGATCTTTTCTTTTTTTAATTGCCATATTTGTTGCCATAGCACACGCTGGGAGAGGCCTACGTCCAACAGTTGGCCGATATAGGCTGATGATTGACTGATTGATGTTTTTGACAAAGTAAATTGATTTTATGATAAATTATGATCAGTGCAGGTATAGTCTAGACTGGCTTCCGGCAGCGCCGCCCTCCCTCCTTCCTCCAGAGCGGCAATAGTGCAATAGATTTCGTTCTACAGACTGAGGCGGCAAGCTCAAAGGCGCGCATTCGAGAAATGAAGAGCATCTGTTGTTGAAGTTCGTGAAGCCAAGCGCATCTTCGAGGCTATCCTACTTCTCTTCGGAGCCTGGTTAAAGAGGAGGATGCCATTCACTTACCACCTGACCTAGGTATTAATCTAATTGGTTGTTTCGGTGTGTACCTGCACAGGATAGGAGGCGAAGTTACGGCACGGTGTCACCACTAAGGAAGCGACCAAGATACCACACAGCTCACTCTCAAGGAGTGCCCTGCGTTTGCTGCCAAGCGCTGGATCCTAGTTGATCGAATTGGGCAAGATCTCTCTCTGCCAGCAGTAGTGTAGACTTTACTGGCAGAGGATAAATATTGGTGTGCAGAGGTCTCCTTCTGTGAGAGCGTCATGCTCCAGAAGGAAACTACAGAGTGGAATTTCGAGTAGAGTATCGTTTGCTCCGCACAAACTAAAGAAGTTCGCTTCGTCTTTTTCTACCTAAGCAAGCGCTTGTTGAAGTGAAAAAGATGAAGCGGTTTTTACTACACGATAGATTTATAGATTAAAATAGTTTTGTAACATCTAGGTAAAATAGGTTTGTCTAGTATGGAATATCGATACGAAACGATTACTGACTGAAATCGGATTTTAGATACGTTTTGATATATCAGACGCATGTCTACAAAGTGAAGTGTGTCTTCGAGCTAAGTACAGGCACTACTTACGTCCTCATACATACTCTCTATTTCATCATCTAGGTCTTTCTTTATATAATCTTTAGATTTAAGATTTTGAACTTGATCCGTTTTTGCATTAGTGTGATTTAACACCAAAAACAGACAAATCCTTTTTCCAAATTCCAAAGATTTTGGATTGGATTGATTATTAATTTCGGCCGTTACGCCTACAGTTTTACTCAAACAGTTCAAGGAAAGTAAAAAAAGAAAATGCTTAAAAATTTTCAGTTTATTCATTTATCAAAATGAGTAACAAATGTTACTATAAAGTAGAACCTGGTCTAAAGTATTACAGTTTTTTCACCTGGTCACAGGAAGAGCAAATCATCCTCGTTATCTGTAAACAATATAAATACGCAGTAGGAACGCAGTAGGTACTCAGTAGGTATCTTAATGGAAAAAAGATTTAAGATATACTTAATTAAACGATTAAGATGCCTGCGTAGGCTTCTAATGAGAAAAAAACAAGATACGTATCATCAATCATCAATCTATTCAGCCATAAGACATCCAGTGCTGAACAAAGGCCTCCCCCATGGATTTCAACAAATGTGTCATCATTTTGGGGGCAGTTTGCCAGTACTCACCACGCTTGGCAGGCAGGTTGATGAGTGCAGTATGGCTAATGTTCCAAAGAAGGGACGCTGCTGCCCTTCCCTCTGGTTTAGAGTCCTTTAGTCGCCTTTTTCGACATCCATGGGAGTAGATGGAGTAGATAGGTAACCTAATGAAATGCTTAATTATTTCCTATTTCTATCCATATCTACATTAAAATGTATGTATGAGTATATAACGTCGGATGGTGAAAAATGTAATCCTTAAACTGTGAAATGATTACTTCATGATCATCACCATCTTTTGAACTGAAGGACGTCTACCGCTGAACAAAGGCCTCCCCCATAAATTTCCACAACGGCTCCGGAACGGGAAGCGACGCTGCTGCCCATCTTTCTTGATAAGAGTCCCTTAGTCGCATTATATGATATCCACGAGAGGAGATAAAGTAGTGCTATATTTTAAATCCGGAGACCACAAGGAAAGTCCAGGTTTACTTGTGTAAATCGAGAGTTTTGAAAGTGGTCTATACATCTTTACAGCTTGGGACAGTTTGGACGTACTTTATGTAGAGGAAAACAATATATACTTACTGCCGTCCACTTGAGGCGAATACTGAAAGCAACATTCCACGTTCTGAAAGCAGAAATATATACAAAAATCACTCACTGATGCACACAGATTCTGTTTTCATGTTGCTGGAAACCTTAATAAAGAACCGATCTGTGCGTGTGGCATGCCATGAATGATTGCGGTATTTTATACTAAATTTGTATATACCACTCTTGAAATAGAAGAATTAAGATCAACGACTGTTCCTAGTGATGTGCTCGATTTCGTCGATCCGTAGGAACAATTAACATTATAGACTTTTTGTCGATTTGGTATTTTCCAGAATTATTGTTAACTTTGCTAAAGATGCTTGTTGTAATAGTGGCTTAAAGTCAATAATATGACCAAGCATGATTATAAGATTTTCATCACACTCAAATATTAACCCGTAAACGTCCACTGCTGAACTCCACCCAATTATACTACAATGAGGTCATAGGGGATATTGCTATAATCACCACGCTTGGAAGGTGGTATGGTGACCACAGTATGTTGTTATTAGCACACGGGAGGATGCGACTTTATGACACCGATGGGTAAAGAGGGATGGTCGATTCTTTGCCGGGAACCACACGGAAGGCTTTTATAGTTATTCCATAAATTGACCAGTCTGTTAAAGTTTTCTATTGCACAAACCCCTCACTCAAGCAGTGCCAAACCACTCAAGGAGGTAGCCTGGAAAGACTGGGTGCGGAAGGTAGAGGAACGAGGGCCGTGGTAATATTGTTTGATAGATGAAATTAAGAAATTTTGTAGCCCACTAAGAATAGATCAAATCTTTCAAATATCAAATAATAAACACTTAGTTTATAAAAACACAATACTAACCATTAAGAAAGTAATAGTTACGAACGCAAACAAAACTAGATTGGTTAATCGAAACATGTTGTTTTGACAAATTTATAAACATGTCTGGCGAGGACAACATTGGTCGCTATTATATATGGCTGTAATCGAATTGTTGTTTTATTAGGGTTCTGTGTGGAACAGTGATGAGCCTCATCATGCTAGCGTTTTGCCAACTATACCACACCACTCAGATTGCTATGCGAAACAAGATTTTATGTATAAGACTGGCGGGTTGTTGTTTAAATACTAATAAATTTACATATATATTTCGAAGAAAAATATGGACGTTCCAAATTCAAATTTCCTTCGTCTAGTTTTTTACATTCTTGCATGATGGTTTAAACTAGGCTTGAGCAAACTCGTTTACCCTAATGCACTCGCTCACTAAATCTAGTAAAATGAACTCGTTCCTCAAAATCGTTCATCAGTTCATTTCGCTCCCTGAATCAGTACACGAGATCGGTATAGTTTAGTTTTAGTTCGCTAAGTGAGACCAATTCATACCTAAATCATACTCGTTGAGCGTTCTAGAGTCCATCTCACGATGCAATTTTCGACCGCGCAAGGGACAGCTCTTTTATTCCAATTATTGCTTGAAACTACAGAATTTCTGGACAGCATACCGGTCAAACTTGCAGGACACTTCTTTTTATTCCCAAAAAAAACGAAATATCCATAAAAATTGGTTAGCCGCATGAAACTGTACGGACACTGGAGGAAAGTACTTCGCAAAAATGTAATAATAAAACTGCAGCAGACGGTTAATTTATAATATAATATTTTTTTAACTTTCAGAATGTGCAACATATTGGGTTTAGCTCCTTTTAACCAAATGCGGCTGGATATTATTTTATATAGATTGACCGCCATCAAACTTCTGCATCCAGTTTACCGGGTTCTACTGATATCTTAATGTTAGATCAGTTGTCAGACTTACGGAATTCTTATTGCCCGTAAAAACTTTCTTATACGAAAGAAAGAAAGAAAGAAAGAAATCATTTATTTGGACAAAACGTCAGAAGATTTACATAGCAAACAAAATTTATATATTAGTAGATAAGAAAGTAAATACATTGCATACACCACACTAACATAAACATTACTTATGACTATCTCAAATTACATCTCACGGCTGCACCAAAACGGAATCCACTGATTTTCAACTGGACCCTAACTGTGACACACGGATGTTAATCGCTGGGCAATAATAACAAAAAGTAAAAAAAGGTGATGTTAGGTCCGCTCCCAAAGATAGCTATGAAACAGCAAAAACAAGACAAACAAAGCATAGCCAGTCACACTCAATGATCGGTAAACGATCGGTGAGGTTAAGCAAGGTCCTTGGGCGGCTTTGAACACCTCAAGTTTGACCACTAACCAAAAAAATAAAGTAAAAATAATGCGATTGTAAATAAATACTCGGCATTAACATCAATAGCGAGTATATCACTCACCTTCGATTTGCCGATGACATCGTAGTCATGGCAGAATCGCTGCAAGAGCTCAGCACAATGCTCGATGATCTCAACAGAGTTTCCCAACAGATGGGCCTTAAAATGAACTTGGGCAAGACAAAGGTCATGTCAAATGCCCATGTCGTGCCCATTCCAATATCCGTTGGGAGCTCTGTTCTTGAAGTTGTTGACGAGTATGTCTACCTAGGACAAACTGTCCAGTTAGGTAGGTCCAACTTCGAGAAAGAGGTCAATCGTCGAATCCGACTCGGCTGGCCAGCGTTCGGGAAACTTCGCAACGCCTTGTCGTCAACAATACCGCAATGCCTCAAGACACAAGTCTTTAACCAGTGTGTGTTACCAGTGATGACATATGGAACAGAGACGTGGTCACTCACAATGGGCCTCATAAGAAAGCTCAAGGTCACTCAGCGAGCTATGGAGAGAGCTATGCTTGGTATTTCTCTACGAGATCGAATCAGAAATGAGGAGATCCGTAGAAGAACTAAAGTTGTCGACATAGCTGAAAGGATTAGTAAACTGAAGTGGCAATGGGCAGGGCACATTGTTCGTAGAACTGATGGCCGTTGGGGCACAAATGTTCTTGAATGGAGAACTCCAACGAGGTGGACAGACGACCTGGTGAAGGTCGCTGGGAGTCGTTGGATGAGAGCGGCATGTGACCGCTCGTTGTGGAAATCTAAGGGGGAGGCCTTTGTTCAGCAGTGGACGTCCTGTGGCTGATATGATGATGATGATGAAATAAATACCTGGCTGCGCAATAAAATTACGTACCTCATATTTAAATATTAAAATACCCTATGTTACTCCTACAATGAAGACCATGAGACAAATTTAACGACACCTCATCTGTTAAATCCATCAAACCGAACTGAAGAAATACATACACTCGAAAGACATTACGCTTATTCTGGGACAGTCGCCAGCCTGTCACTATTTGTCATTTTTGATTAGGGGACATTGAAAACTACAGGTTCGGCACGGGCCGGCGCGAGCAAGAGACGGGAGGGAGAAGTGCTAACTTGAACGGGAAGGTGACGCGGCGATAGGCCTCCGTGTCGTCGGTGAGGTATAAGTATAACGTGTGTATCTGTGTATTTACCAAATGGATGAACCGATTATTAGGTTTTTTTGTTTGAAAGGTGACTTGATTTATTTGAAAGGTGATTGGTGTAATTTTTTAGAGATTAACCAAGATAAGTCATTCTTTAAACTCGTCCTGCGATGCATCACACTGCACTCGTCACCTCGAGACGTAAAGTTATTTTGTCCTGTATGCCTTTTTTTCATTGATGTCAAGTGGAAACTCTACATGGAGCTTCCTTCCCCCCGGGGAAGGGTGAAGGGGTATGCCGGGCTCCTACCGGCTAAAACCACTGGAGTGGTCATTTTCGGCACCGAAGGGGGGCTCCAGGTCCTCGTTAGATCACACTAAAGCCGCCCATTGGTGCCACGCCTTTAGGCACATCTCGGAAGGGATGACTGCAAACCGGTCACCCCCTCTATCGGAGGGAAGGTGACTGTAAAAAGGTCGCCCCCCAGGCACTTCTCGGGGAGGATTGTAAAGGATCCCCCAGTAATGTTACTAGCTACAGTGCCCTTCTGACCAGAGCACAGTAATGTGTAAAGTTTAAACACTACTGCTTAGCGGGGAATAATAAGATCCTCCCGTTGGATGTCGTAAAAGGTGACTAAGGGACACTAAACCAGAGGGATGGGCAGCAGCGTCCCTTCTGTCAAATGGTAGCCATATTGCGGTCACCAACCCGCCTGTCTAGCATGCTGAGTATTGGCAAATATGCCGCAAAATGACGACAGAATTGTGGAAATCTATGGGGAGTTCTTTGTTCAGCAGTGGACGTATAAATGGCTGATATGATGATGATGATTTTGCAGTGTGCTAGATGCCGTGTGGTGCCAGCTTAAGGGATGGGCGTTCGCAACAGCGTTCTTCGAATACATTAATTACAACTCAACTGCGATTGCCAACGTGAAAATCAACCATGGTGACTATGTCAAAACTCCACAATGAGCACACAACAAAAACCTGGACCGGTCAATGTGGCGATCGTTGGGAGGTTTATGTCAAACAGTGGACTTTTTCGGCTTTTTGGTATATTATATTGGTTTGATAGGATTTTCTGCTAATTTTATGAATTTTTCTGGCACATCACAATCTTACTCATGAATACTCAGTTACTGTAAAATTATTTTTGTTTTGTTTATAAATGCTCAAAGTAAGTTAGTAATAACTAAGCGTTTAATTAGGTATATATTTTCATTGCTTTTTCCATTGGGCGTCTACGCAGTAGGTATCTTAAGGGGAAAAACAATTAAGACTTAATTGAACGATTAAGATGCCTTCGTAGGCATCTAATGGGAAAAATTAAAAAATATAACTAATTATTCATTTAGTTATTTTCTATTTCTGTCCATATCTCCAGTATGCATCTATGAATGTGTATGTAACGTCACAATGAAGGTGAAATATCCTTAACCTGTGAAATTATCACTTCATCTCATCATAATTAATTTTAATCATAATCAAATGGTTACTACCCTTACTTAAATCCCACGAAATTCCTTCTAGGTTGCCTCGGCTTTAATTCCTTGGAGGTGAAACGGACTTATGACCAGATGATTGTAAGCTGCAAAATCCTTGGAGCAATGATGCCACTAATCTTCACAACAAAGTGTGCCAGTTATTTGTTCCTAACAATTACCGTCGCAGCAGGAGGCATCTGTTATTAGCAGTCCCTGCATGCCGTACTGTTGCACACTCCAAGTCTCCCATACCCCGGACAACGACTGCGCTTAACGCTCTCTTGGATTCTAACACCGACTTTGATTTGTTTGAGGATGCCTGGAAGACTATTCTGTCGAAATGAATAAAGTTTTGTGAAAATAATGCATGAATGTGTTAATTGTGTGTTTAAAATTTGTGCCTTATTTTTTATTATTTAACGTGTCTTATTTATAATTCATGATTTTGTCTTTTTACCTTATACTTAGCTGTGATAATTCTATTTATAATTTATTGATAAATGTGTCTTTAAGTAGTGTTATTGGCTTTGGCCGTTCTATTTAAAGTAAATAAATAAAACATCGATCGTACATTCTACTCTCTATGTCAATAGTGTGCAATCTGTTATCAAGATCTTTAATAAATTTAGAACTTTCTTAATAATTATCATAAAAATTGCCGTCTAGGCAATCGTTATGTCACCATGGGAAAATGCAATCCTGGAGAGGGCAGATTAAAGCAGATTCTTCACGTCTTCCTCCCTTTTGATACAAAAAATGTATATCATAAGGAGATCTTTTAAGAAGCTTGCAGAACGCAGGGCAGTTTGTGGTGAGCTGAATGTGAGTGGCGACACTTAATTTTATAATATTTTTTTTTTTTAAACATTGCCTAACATTGCAAAAACCTAGATTTTTCTTGTGTAGCGTTTACAGACATGAATTCCACATACAATACACCCAGACCCGGAACAACTACCCGCAGATCATACAAATATTTGTTCCGTACGGGAATCGAACCCACGACCCGGAGCGCAGCAGTCGACTGTATCAGCCACTGCGCCAACCGTGCCGTCGGTTTTTTTGGTTCTAGCTTTTGCAGAAGAACAAAATTTTTTATAGTAATTAATTACATAAATAAAAGAAAACTCTAATTCACGAATTAATTAATAAATTATACATTTTAGAACTAAAACTGCTGTTTGAAAACTTATATTTAATTATCTTCACATTCATAGTAAATCTTTTTACGTGACATTTAATTTGATTTAGTATTTAGTCTTTTAGCCAAAGACAAAATATATAAATTCTTGCGAAAGTGTTTTAGAAACAAAACTTCGCTTTTTAAACAGATCTAGATCAAAATGTGGATTTATAGTCGTGAGTTATGTACAGTAAAAGAATAACAGAATTTTGCATATGACTACTTACTGAAACAATACAGTTTTAATCAATTTCCTTTTTTCGTAATTTCTACTAGTTTAAAATTAACATTTACCATTTTTTTCTTTTGTTTTTAAGATAAGATAATAATTGATTTCTTTTAAACTTTGCCTAGGTTTACAATTTGATAACAAGTACATTTATTATGATGCGTTAAACAATTGTGTAATCAAATTATGGTAGGTATTTGTAATTTGTTGGCTAGTTTTATTTATTTATTATTTGGATCTCCAACAGAGGATACACAATTACAAACTATTTAAGTAACACAGAGGACAATAACAAGTATGCTCCTCCAATTACAGAAGACCACGTCATTTATATCTAATCTAGGTAAAAATTAAATTTAATGAAGACAAAGTACATTCATGACATTAAAATAAGCAATAGCAAAAACATTATGTTGAATGTAAAATTAATATATGATACAATTAAGTAAAATTGGTTATAAGCAAGGATAAATAACAATTTTTAAGATATTTTTAGGATAAACGTTCAATGAATGAATGATAATAAAAACTAAATTTTAATAATCAAAATAATATCATCTGTTTAACAATATAAGTTTGAGCTCTTTTTTGTATTTTATAATTTTGCAAGTGATGTCCAAATTATTCCGTTTAGCTAGTTCATTATATTGCCTGCAAAGTCTTGGAATAATGGCGAAATGTCCGAGATTAGTTTTGGATCATGGCACGTTAAAAAGGTTAAAGCTAGATTTACGTGGCAAGCGAGATGGCGCATTTATCTGCAGTTTACCAAGAAGCTCGCTACAGTCAACAACCCCACCGAACTTGTGTAGAAATACGAGGTCAAGTAATTTCCTTCTATCTTCCAGCGAGGACATTTTATAGTGTTCTAGTCTTACATTGTAGCTATTGATTTTTTTTGCCAAATTATTTTTATAGCAACGATGGTATAGAAAACGTCTCTGTACACTTTCCAGGCGCTTAATATAGACATCGTAATGGGGGTTCCATACGCCGCTGTTGTATTCAAGTACTGGGCGGACTAATGTATTGAATAATTTAATTCTAGTTGAGGGTTTGGAAAATTCTTTGCTATCACGCAAGACAAATCCGAGAACCTTAAACCCTTTAGAAGTTATATTTAATATGTGGCTATCAAATTTTAGTTGCTTGTCAAATATTATTCCCAAGTCACAGATCTCTTCTACTTGTTGCACGGTTTGCTGGTGTATTGTGTAATTGTTTATTTGAACATTTTTATTTCGAGAGAATTGCATATCATGACATTTAGCAACATTAAGGGACATTTTGTTTGCTGTGCACCAGTCCACCATTCGGTCCAGATCAGTTTGTAATAAAGCAGAGTCCAAGTTGGTCATTATCGGTCTCATTATTTTTACGTCATCCGCGAAAAGGTAGAAATTTGAGTGCTTGAAGCATGACGCTATATCGTTAATAAATACATTAAAAAGAATAGGGCCTAGATGTGAGCCTTGCGAGACTCCCGATGTTGCTGGAAAGGTGTCAGAATGGTAACCATTGATGACAACTTTTGAATTTCTGCCCACTAGGTATGAATGGAACCATTTAAGTAATGATCCGCCTATTCCCATTTGAAATAGTTTATTCAAAAGCAAATTATGGTCAACCTTATCAAATGCTTTACTGAAGTCTGTATATATGGTATCCACGGGGACTCGGTTATCAAGAGACTCCGATATGGCTGAGACATAACACATGAGGTTAGTAGCTGTTGACCTTGAATTAATAAAACCATGTTGGTGTGTAGTTATATGCTGCTTAACATGTGCAGTTAGACATTCAGTTACTAGTTTTTCAAGTATTTTTCCAAATATGATAAGGATAAGGTAAGGCCTGTAGTTAGATACTTGTTGCTTTTCCCCTGATTTGAAAATAGGGACTACTAAAGCTTCTTTCCACCTTACAGGAAAATGCCCTCTGTCACAGACTTATTAAAAATAAGTTTAAGCGGTAAAGTTAAAGCCTTCGCACATCTTTTGATGGATACTGGTGGAATACCATCACTTCCAGCTCCTTTATGTTCGTCTAAAGATTTTAACGTTCGGAATATTTCCTCAGTACTAAATTCCAGTCTACACATATCTGATAGAACATGATAACTATCAATCTGGTTTGACACATACACCGCGGACGAGGTATTGTAGACTTGTGCAAAGTTCTCGGCGAACAAGTTACAAATATCGCACCCGTTTGATGCCGTTTTGTTCTTATGGCACATTTCAGCGGGGTATATACTACAATTTTTTTTCTTATTTTTAATGAACGTCCAGAACATTTTTGGATCCTTTACAAGTGATTCTTCGACCCTAGCTACATAATCCCTGTAACAGACTTCTCTAAGCCTACTACATTTTGCACGCAAAGTCTCAAATGATAAGATATCTAGAGGATTTTTATACTTCTTTATTTTAATGCGATATTTATTTTTTTCTTTGAGAAGACATATTTTGGATATTTGCTGCCCAATATCTTTTTCAACGGAACATTTTGTTTGATTACATCATGTACTATTCTGTAAAAAATATCAATTACATCGTTAGTTGTGAGGCTACCTTCCAGTTCTTTTTCCCAGTCTACGGAATTTAATGTCATCATGATGTCATCGTAGTCAGCCCTGAAGAAGTCTGGTTTAAAGGTTGGTTTTACTTGAAGATGGTTTGAGTGATTAAATTGTCCCAAGTCATTCAAAGCAGTAAAATCTAAGAAATATTTAATCGCATCATTATTATTGCTGGGATATGGGAGTGTATAACCTGTGCGCTGGTTGTCAATTTTCCATATTATGTTACTGAGGTTAAAGTCCCCTAAAATTAGTGTGTGTTCGCTGCGATCAAGAGCACCTTGAGCAGAATCCCAGAATATTTGCATGGTCACTGGTGGAGGTAAATAAACGCCGCATATATAAAACTAATAATTTTTGAACTACCTCGTGAGTCGGTTTCAATACTAATCCAAACGTCTTCACACAAACTCTCCAGGTGTGGTTGTCGACACGATTTTAATCTCCTAGAAACAGCAACTAAAACGCCACCCCCATCCTTGCGCGCACTATATCGACTAGATTCGCGATCTCGCCTGTAAATATCGTACTTGTTGTCAAACAATTAGCCGTCATAAACGCTGCCGTTTATCCAAGTCTCCGTTAGCACAATTATATCATAATCTTGTAAGGACATATTATGGTAGAAAATATTCAATTTCGTTTTTAAGCCGCGTACATTTTGATAATATACCCTAAGAGAATTGTAGAATTTAACAAATTAAAATATTAAGACATACAATAGTGTGTTTTTTTATATATATCATATATTTTACGTCATAGACCTGAGTTGCTCCTGGTTGGTAATAACAATGCGCTCAGATTGTTCGTTTTTCTTCATGAATATTCTTCCGTTTCGCACCCACACAAACTTATACACAAGCTGCTTGCTACGGATCCGGCTCGCTGCATGTAATGCTTTATGGTCTGCTGACAAATGTTCCACCACATAAATGGGTATCGGATTATCAATTGCGACACCAAGGTGGTATTCAGTTTATTACCAGAGTTATTCTTGTTGTAATTAATTGTAGCAACGAAGAAAGTGTCTCGCAGGCGTGGGCTGTTGAATTTTACCAGAATAGACCTAGGTCGAGGAGCCTGGGTGTCCTTTTTCATGATCCTAGTACAGTGGGCAATATCAGCTTCAACTATTTCACTCTTAGTAATCTTGCCGAGTTGTAAGATGGTCGTGAGCAAGTTTTCTGAGCGGTTTTCGGGTAAATTCTGTATTTCAAGATTAGTCGTTCTGAGGTTCTGTTCCATAAGATTTAGGCGACGGGTAATATCATGGACTGATGTTTGTAGCTGTGTGTTAACCTTTTCAAGAATTTGTATTCTGGAAAACTTTTCTTCTAATGATATATTCATTTCTTCGTACTTTTCATTAAAACAGTCTAGTGAAACTCGAAAACCTGCTATCAGATTGCTATATTGTTGAAATTGGTCTGCGACAGCCTCTTTAAGCGCGCTTGCGATTTTATGACAAACATATTAGTCATCTACCCTCCGTACTAGTTGTAAACTGTATGACGGTAGAGTACATAGACTATATACTTAATACTGACAGTGGAGTAGTCAAATAGACAAAAATATAAGCAGTTTTTTCATATACATTTCAGTTCTGTCCGCTGGTGGGCCTATTTTGGCCGATGTGCTTTAGATTATAATTTATAATACGTCTATCGTTTTCAATCGACAAGACTAGAATACATCACGTTACCGACATTTGTACGCATGACCAAATCGTCATGTCGGTGCCTTTTTAAAATGAATACTTTATTTAAATCGTGTTTTTTGTTGTTGAGCTTCTTACAGACATTCCTGAGAAGTGTGGTTGCGTAACCAGTCATTTCTGGCGAAGCCAAAAGGGGCCTCCAACCAGTCGTATGTTTATTATAGTGATCAGCTGTGTGCGGCATTGGCAGCGCGGGAACGCAAACGCAGTCTCGCGTACTATGCGTACTAAGTACTATGTACTTCACTAGTGGTTGGATGTCCGAATTATTACCGCAATCTCGATTTTAATTAATTTTGTGATTACGTGTACTATATCGTTTTCTAATGAAAATGTAAATGTGTTATCTTACAAGTGGTAATAATTAGGCAAGTTGCTTGCAGACATTATGAGTTGCGAGTTGCTATTTCGCGAGGTCAACCTGAGCCATTTGAAACATTCTTTGCGAGCTGATTACGTATGCCGCAAATGGTTTGCGCCTGGCGTAAATCGCACAGTCGCTGCTGTTGAACGTCAATTTGGTATGACGTATTTGCCGATAGCGATTAAAGAGGCAAAGATCTATAATGCACACTCTGTCGGACGATCAATGAACAAAAGTTGCATCCTCTCTTTTAGTTTCAGGCGATTGCCACTGTCCTTGGCTGCGTGATAGCTGCTGTCGCGTCTACTGTCACTTTTCTAGCTAATTGGGGTGCCATGGCAGTCAGCTGACGCTTGTACGGGTTACGTGACGCGATCGATGTGGACGTGGTTATTTACACCGAATTATTTGAATTAATACTTAATATTTTGACAGTCTTCATTTCAAAAAAGGCTTACTAAAATATGATTACATATCGATACTGAATATCATATTCACGGACCGGACAGAGCTTTTGGTATACTTTTAAAATGTCATATTGCGGTCAAAGTTAGTACACAATAAGTTTATTTTACTCACGTAGTCCTTTAGCAGACCAAAAGGTTTCAATAATATAACATACAAACAGCCACTTTACTTCAAGCCCTAGAACACAGTACATGAGTACTCAAGAGCGTTATAGGTTAAGAAAACGCAAAGAAAGTACGTTCGTACGTGACGTGTGTACAATGTACACGAATTCAAGGAGTTAGCTACAATATACAGATAGACCGGCAGTGGGTTAGGTTTACGATGTCCTAACGTTGCCCCACACTAGGATATCTCCTGTGTCGTGGGTGCATTTACAAACACAAATTCCACACACAATACACCCAGACCCGGAACAACTACCTGCAGATCGTACAAATAATTGTTCCGTGCGGGAATCGAACCCACAACGCGGTGCGCAGCAGCCGATTGTATCAGCCACTGCACCAACCGTGCCGCCAACTGAAGGGTTATGTTAGCTCATTAAGTTCAGGCATAGTTGTGTCAATTATAACTGTGACCAGGGAGTTTTCATCGTGATCAATAACGGCATCCAATATTTTAAAATCTGTATTTGATTTTTAGTAATTTGGGTCTCATTGCGACTTTGTCAACCCCATTACACACACCTAATGCTAAATACACTACTCTACAAAATCTAAATGACTAATAAGCTGATATATATAACTCTATTAAAATTAAATATTTTTCTTATGCCTAGGCCGCACTTATCGCAGCGTATGTAATAGCCAAATCTTCTGTTCGGCATTACGGGCGAAGTCAAAAACGCTTCGCTTCGCGGTCGGTAAACTCACGCAGATCAAAGGATTTTCTCGCAATGAAATTCGCTTGCGCGGCCACACTTCAGTCGGTGCAAAGATATTGAGCGTAGTGGACATATCAACGAAAATTAAGTTAAACAGCGTATAATTACGTTATGGATTGGAGTAACGATTTTTTGGGTTAATTATCATTTACAAGGCCGATACATAGCTCTTTTTTTTATAAGACAAATGTTACGTATTATAATTATTTATCGTCATAAGATCTCTCAAAACTCTCTGTGAGTTTAGTAATTAAGTTAGCTTAAGTTTTCGCGATTATTACTCATTACAGTAACACACTTTTAAACGTATTACATCGCGTATATTATCGATTTGTTGTGTTTTTCCTGACGTTTCGAACACTTTGCAGGGTTTGTGGTCGCAAGTTGACTATGGTGACATGCGTCCTTACAGAATTTAAACAGCTATTTTATTTTATCTACCTTACCATTCTAATAAAAAAATATTTCGATGCACGCAGTAACCACTCACAGTGTCTTGATGTTTTTTAGTGCGGTATGGTGTTTGGGACTTTATTATTTAAACTAGCTGGGACCCGCGGTTTCACCCGCGTTTAATTTAAAAGGAATTTAGAGTACGTCGACATAGACACTTGACATAGAATATATATATTGGATTTCAAAGGTTTTTTTTTTGCGCGGAACCGTAATTATTTTTCTAAAATTAAAGTAGCCTAAGTTATTCCTTAGAACATCAGCTATCTGCCAGTGAAAGTCCCGTCAAAATCGGTCCAGCCGTTTCGGAGATTACCCGGAACAAACAAACAGACAGACAGACAGACAAAAAATTTAAAAATTGTTTTTTTGTTATATGTCCGTATATACTTTCATATGCATTTAGTAAAAAGCTGTTATTTTGACATTACAAACAGACACTTCAATTTTATTTATTTGTATAGATATGCATTTAGTAAAAAGCTGTTATTTTGACATTACAAACAGACACTTCAATTTTATTCATTTGTATAGATAACAGGATTCCAAACTGGGGGCAACTGCCAGCCATCTTCTCTATTAAAATTAGAATGTTTTTAATTTCAATAGCCTCACGAAACTTTTTTGGTACATATGGGTTCTCTTTCGCGAGGATTTGAAGTTGCTCGAAACGAAGTAAATGGTTGGGTTTGTCTAAGGCTTGTTCGCACACTGCAGACTTTGTGGAGCGTCTATGCTCGAGGTCAGCTATGTGTTATTTTATTCTGGTGGCTACGCTTTGTCTGCCCTATGTATGATAACCCACACTCACAGTCAATCTTATAGACCCCTGTATCTTGTGAAAGTATGTGACATTTCACCTGTTTCAGAAGTTGGCTGATGTTATGCGGCTTGAAGTAGGTTTTGATGGAAGTACGCTTCCAGATATAACCAAATGAATAAAAAAGCCGGTTGTCGATCAACCATAGTGGGTTTCGGGCGGCTTAAGCGACGGGGATGTAGCGGTCTGAAATTGTTACGTTAAAGAACTTCCTTCACATGAAGCCAGATGATCGGATGATCGTAACAACATCCAGGCAATCCTTTACTGGTAAGTTGGTGAATAAGGACTGCACATCAAAACTGACCATCACTTAACTTTCAGCTAGTTCAAGGTGTTTTATTTGGCTGACAAAGTGATAAGAATCCTTGACATATGTGAACGTAAGTTGTGAGAGTATCTTCGTTAGATGTTGTGCCAGTTTATAAGTCGGTGTATCAATTTGGCTTACTATGGGCCGCAGTGGAACATTCACTCATTTCATTCACACATTCACAATTTTCGGCAACCCATACAGTTTGGCGGTTCCGCGCAAGATGGATTTTTCACGTCCAATTCTAAGGTGTCGGTGTAACACTAATATCAATAAATTGGTACTTCACCACCAATCAGCACCAATGTGCATTGAATCGGCCGTGTTCAGCAGTGAAATGTAATTACATTCTTCATTTTCGTCTTGCTTTCTTTGACCTTACTTTTGCAACGTCTAAGTTCAAATAAAAAAATACTTATCTATTTGTCTACACTTCGTGAAAATTAAAAAATATGAAGTAGGACTTCTGCTTTTTATTTTTATAGTATTTGACATACTCGTAGGGTCAGGCCAGTTTTATAGGTAGGCTTCGATATCAGCTTTAGAACAATAAAAATGAATAATATATGCTCAACTTGTTTTATTATATATTTTAAAATAATTAACATTAACTTTCAGCCTGACTGATCAAGGGATTTAACAACAAAAACTACTTCTGTATTTTTATTCATTTACATACAATCAGTAAACAAAGGAAAATAAAATAACCGAATGATTTTATTTTACGAATATTTTGCGTTTACTGGCCTAGACTTGTACTGTTTCTTGACCTGGCCATGTGCCACCCTCTTTATCTGTAAACAATATAATTAAATGTTGAAAGACTGTCTGAATATTTGTATAGGTACAAGCAAAATGTCTGTCTATGCGGTGATCAGTTTTAATTACTGCCTAGAAAAATAGGCCCTCTATATATTTGCTAATAACCAATTCTTTATGCTATATGCAGTTAGTTGTTCCAAGGTTAAGCAAGGCCCGTCAGACCAAGTTGCTGGCTGAGACCTGCCGGTGGCAATGGGGATGCGTACCTGAATCCAGCACCCCCAGTGATAGGTAGGTCTAGGGATCGCCGTATGGTTTTGGCAGGTAAGAATCCAGCACTCCCCTTCTGCCTTTCCCATGGCGGATGAACTCCATGAGGATGAAAGACCACGGCACACTTAATGTTCTTCTTCTTATTTCTTGGCAAAGAATATTTCACAGCTGTCACAGTAGGAGACTAAAGGACTATGTATGAAGTCCTATGAAAGGGATGCATAGTAGTAATCTCCTCCGCGTCGACTAATAAGAACATGCGGCGATCACCAATACCGTTGAAATGTGTGGTGATATGATCGTTCATTAGGAGGCCCATTTTTATACAGACGTTTATAGTCTGACTAGCTGGGACAGGCGGTTTCACCCGCGATTAATCTAAAAGAAATTTAGAGTACTTCGATATAGACACTTGACATAGAATATATAAATTGGATTGCAAGGGTTTTTTTTTGCGCAGAACCCTAATATTGATTTTCTAAAATAAAAGTAGCCTAAGTTATTCCTTACAATATCAGCTATATGTCAGTGAAAGTCCCTTCAAAATCGGTCCAGCAGTTTCGGAGATTACCCGGAACAAACAGACAGACAGACAGGCAAAAAAATTAAAATTGTTTATTTGTTATAGGACCCGTATGTACTTTCATATGCATTTAGTAAAAAGCTGTTATTTTCACATTACAAATAGACACTTCAATTTTATTTATTTGTATAGATGAGTGTTTCCAATACGAATCTGTTTTTTAACAGGATACAAGTATATAGCTCAATACATTAAATATATTTTGATTTTATTACATTCACAAGTATTCAGATACTAGTTTAAATAGTTATCGTTCATTTATTTAGTTTTCTTGTATTTAGTATAGTATTTATCAATATTTATATGTATAATATATATAATATATATATAGTTATCTCAGACTACCTCATAATTACTTTTGTCTACCATTTTCTATCCTAAGGTTGCCTGAAAGAAACCGCAAATAGCAATAACACACATTCTGTCTAGTGTACTTTTACTTAATTAAAAACTTCTGTGACTATTTTATGCTGTACAATAAAGGGTATTATATAAATAAATAATACAGTTACAAAACTCACTCAGGCTCGGAACAAATATTAGTGACACACGGACGCAGTCTGTTGCTACCCTCTTGATACGATTCCTTTTTAGCCTTCTACGACATCCATGGTGGACAGGGTTCTTGTTGGAATATTTGCGAGATATTGTATATGTTGAGGAGAACGTTGAGAAGAACGGCAAGAATAAAACCTTCTGTCAGAAAATAGTTTAATTATATATCTAAATACATATCGATACACCAGATCTAAAGTGCAACAATACATAATTCTTTGTTCTTAGATGATAGGAATTCCGTGTGGTGTCCGGATTAATAATATAGCACCACTCCATCTCTCCGTGGATGTCGTAAAAGCCAGCTAAGGAATTTTAAACCAGAGGGATGGGCAGCAGCGTGTCTTCTATGGGACAGCAGCCATTCTGTGCTCACCAACCCGCCTGCCAAGCGTGGTGAGTACTGGCAAATTCCCCCCAAAATGACGACATAGTTGTGGAAATCTGTGGGGGAGGCCTTTGTTCAGTAGTGGACGTTCTATGGCCGATACGATGAATAGGCAATAAATATATTAATTAACAATGTAAACTTAGTTTTATTAAGTTAATTTTACTTTTATTTCATCCATGTTGCACTTTGGTTCTGATGCAAAGTAATAGATACTTTTTCTTTTACTGATGTTTTTTTTGGCAAAAGTAGAATTGGCACATCGTAATCTAACTTTTCAGTTGCTATAAAATGATTTTCATCATCATATCAGCCACAGGACGTCCACTGCTGAACAAAGGCCTCCCCCTTAGATTTTCACAACGAGCGGTAACATGCCGCTCTCATCCAATGACTCCCAGCGACCTTCACCAGGTCATCTGTCCACGTCGTTCGAGGTCGTCCCACGCTGCGTTTTCCGGTGCGCGGTCTCCATTCGAGAACCTTTGTGCCCCAACGGCCATCAGTTCTACGAGCAATGTGCCCTGCCCATTCCCACTTCAGTTTACTAATCCTTTCAGCTATGTCGACAACTTTAGTTCTTCTACGGATCTCCTCATTTCTGATTCGATCTCGTAGAGAAATACCAAGCATAGCTCTCTCCATAGCTCGCTGAGTGACCTTGAGCTTTCTTATGAGGCCCATTGTGAGTGACCACGTCTCTGTTCCATATATCATCACTGGTAAAATGATTTTAACTTTTAATATACATAGCATACACATTATAAGCATATTAAGGAATTTTCAAATATACCTAATCTTTACTTAAATAGAGAGTAGTTTTAGAAGTGGTCTTACAATATCGTGATTCTTCAACGTGAGGCACAGGATGCGGGTGACACTCTACGTTCTGAAGGCAGAAATATAAATTATTTCACACAGATTCTCGAGACAGATCCCGTTTTTAATTTTGCTGGAAACCTTAATAAGGAACTGATTTATTTTTCGAGTGCCATGAATGAGAATGGATTTTTATATTGGATTTATTTATGTACCATTCTTGCAAAAGAAGAATTAATATAAACGATAGTTTCTAGTGATGTGGTCGATTTCGCTGATCCGTTGGGATAGTTGAAATGGTCGATGGTCACTGTCGTTTTTACTTTGACTTGGGCTTTTCTCGCATTCTTGTTAACCCCTCCAACTTTGCTAAATATGCTTGTAAAAGTAGATAAGTAGCTAAGAATAGGTAAATCTCTGAAATATCAAATAATAACCACTTTTAGTTAATAAAATCCCAATTCTAATCTTAAAAAAGCAATACCTAGATAAAAACGCCAACATAGTTAGATTAGTTGGTTTGGCAAATTTAAAAACTTGTCTGTGATTTGTCTACAGGTTTATAAAGCAAATGTGATCGAATTGTTATTTTATTAGGGTTCTGTACAAAACAGTGATAAGCCTCTTCATTCTTGCGTTTTACGAACTAACGGTAACCGTTCACGAGCCTGAATGTGTAACTGAGCGATACAATACAGAAGTTCTCGTAACAACGAAAGCAAGGGCGTGGCCAGGTTTTTTTTGTAATCTTTGGCGTTATTTACAAAACCGTTTTAGGACTTCCCTTCCAATGATCATCCGACATGCCAGGACAATTTCTTTATTCCGGAAGCGGTGCAGTCAAAGTACATACGACGACCATATTAACATTCATGAAGTTGAAGTACGGCACAATTGGATTCCTTGTCTAGCGTGATAGAAGGATTCATATTTAGGCCTGCCGGGACTTGATATATTGAAATAAAAGTGGACTGTAATTTTGATTTCCTTAATACATTTGGTGCAAATATAAACTAAGTGGTGCTCGTAATCCGGCGCGTCGATGAGCTGAGTGTTGGAACATGGAGGGACGCGCTACCCGAGAGTCCGGATTGGTGTCACCTGTAGTGGCGACGCGCCGACATATTCCCCAGGTTGAAGAGGGATGTCATAAATTTTCAACAGGAAGAGGGCATTCACAATTAAACGCACGATGAATGAGGCCCCTCTTCGTCTTGACTTCAGCCGCTCGCCGACGCCCTCTACATATGGATAGGTCTCAGTGACTTTACCCAGGGATCATAGCAGCAGCGGCATTGTATTTTCCTTAATAAGCACTCAAGCCCCCATCTTTACCTCGCCTCTGGAATGAAACTACTTGGATTTTTCTTGCAGAGGAGAACTGTAATCAATATGAAATTGAATCCAGAAGTGCTGTCTTATGTGCTTCTAATGTTAGTTTCAGTTACCTGCAGGTATGGTACAGATAAGAATGGCCGTCCAATTAGGAAGTGAGAGAAAGTAAGTGCCGTAAAATCATTAAGGTATGATGAGGGGGAGTAAGAGTTCGCGAATTTAAAACCGCCTCTACATGAGTGAGATACGTAACCATCTTCACAAAGGTGAAATGGGTCAGCTGCAAGAATCTTTTTAACAGCAACTTTAGCCAATTCATTGAAATATGGGCTGTGTGGGCTCGAGATGCGATAAGAGGAGATGATGGTGCTACATTCTTAATCCGGACACTATACGGATTAATACATGATGGCAAACCTAATTTTAATTTGTATTAAGGTTCATATCATCATATCAGCCATAGGATGTCCACTGCTGAACAAAGGCCTCCCCCTTAGATTTCCACAATGAGCGGTTACATGCCGCTCTCATTTAACGACTCCCAGCGACCTTCACCAGGTCGCGTGCATGGTCTTCACTCGAGAAACTTACTGCCCCAACGGTCATCAGTTCTACGAGCTATGCACCCCGCCCATTGCCACTTCAGCTTATTAATTCTTTTCGCTATGTCAGCAAGTTCTCTCTCAACTTCTACGCGTCTCTTGCATTTCTGATTCGATCTTGTAGAGAAATACCAAGCGTAGCTCTCTCCATAGTTCGCTGAGTGACCTTGAGCTTTCTTATAAGACCCTTAGTCAGCGACTAGGTCTCCGTACCATATGTCGTCTTGAGACACTACGGCATTGATGAGGTAAAGTTGTTGCGATGCGAAGTTTCTCGAACGTTGCCCAGCCGAGCCGCATTCGACGATTAGCCTTTTTCTTGAAGTCGGACCTGCACCGACCGACTGTTTATCCCAGGTAGAAATACTCGTCAACAACTTTGAGAGCAAAGTTCCCAACGGATATTGAGATGGCGATGACATGGGCCTTTGGCAGTACTGTCAATTTGCCCATTTTAAGACCCACCTGTTGTGAAACTCTTTTGAGACCATTGAACATCGTGCCGAGCTCTTGCACAGATTCTGCAATGACTAGGATGTTGTTGGCAAATCGAAGGTGAGTAGACGCTCGACTCACCATAGCAACATGTTGGCGTTGAAGTCCCCCATCACAACGATGAAGTCAGTCTTGCAGGTATGTATCCTACTTAGGTCCTAATACTTACACTCTACTTCATAATTTGTGTGTCGAGGTTGGCGCGTAGACCTGAATGACCATAAACCCATAAATACCTCTTGGATATACTGAGCATAAGGATGCTACACGTTCGACACACTTTCGATGGTTATTATGTTGTGGGATATGAATAGGAACCCGTTACCACCTTGAGACAGATGGTCAAGTCCCGGTAATAGAATAAGTTACCGGATTTCAGGGTGATCATCACCCTCTCTGGACTTCTGATAAACCTATGTCATCCCAGTGCAACTTATCTATTTCTTTTTCATTCTTCTTCTTCGATCGTTTTGTCTGACCTCATGTGCGTGTGTTGGCCACCCACCTTTAGCATGGAAGCTACCATAACCAGAAATAGCGGGCATAATAATATTTTTTGGATTACATTGACTTCCAATTTCATAGTCTGCAGTTTTACTCAAACAGATCAAGGAAAGTTAGAAAAAGGAAATACGACAAAATTTTCAGTTTATTCATTTTAAACATACATTTAATCACATTGACAGATGATAACAAAAAATAGTTATATAGTAGATTTTAATTCAAAGTAAAATCTTGTCTTAAGTCTTAGAGTATTTCACCTGGTCATCGGAAGAGCAAATCACTCTCGTCATCTGTAAACAATTTAAATAGACTTTGAAGTTGTTGAACGAACACAACGTTGTATACACAAAGTGTTTGTCTATGCAGTGATCAGTTTTAATTACTACATAGAAAATAAGGCGCTCTATATACTTATTAACAACCAATTCTTTAAGCTATATTCAGTTTTTCCAAGGTTCAAGCCAGGCAGCGATGGACCAGTTAACGGGCTGAGACCTGCTGGAGACGCGGCGAGAGCGCACGCGACTCACGTAACCCAAGCGACAGGTAGGTCGAAGGAAAACCGTGGGGTTTAAGCCGGTAATAGTCCAGCGCGGTCTCCCTTGTTTTCCTTGTGGTGGATGAACTCAATGAGATTTCCAACGTACAAAATCAAAAATTGGATTGAAAGACTATTGCACGCTTAATGTTTTGGCTTTTAAATCGAAAAATCATTGATTCAAACACTAAACGGTAATTGTGATATGTACTTTACAAGATACCTTAACCTACCTAACTGCTATATACTGCTAGATTTATTTCGAATAATGTAAGGTAAGCAACTCAAAATGTTTAAATACTTAAATAACAGGTTGCTGGTGAACGTAAAAAGTTGTTGACATTTTGTAAACGGGACAATAGCCAGTTAATCTGCAAATTGGCACTGTTAATTAATATGATATTACTTTATTTTTCTGCTTAATTTAATTTAATTTAAAGTTTTCGATTTTCAGACTTGTTTTGTTGATTAAATGGATATTTCTCAGTGTGCTGGATGCCGTTTGGTACCAGCTAAGAATAGGATACCCATTTCATTCAATGGGTGTCATTAATGATGACTATGGGATTAAAGGCGGGATGGGTAGCAGTGTTCTTCGAATACATTAATGACAACTCAATGCGATTGCCAACCTGAATGCCAAGCATTGCGATTATGGCAACACCCCACAATGAGTACACAATATAAACCCGGACCGGATGTGGCGATCTTTGGGGGAGGCTGTTGTCCAGCAGTGGATGGTTTTCGGATGAATCATCATTTCAGCATTTCATATTGTAGTATATTAAAATTATTGGTTGGATAGCTTTTTCCGCTAATTTTATCAATTTGTGTGGCAAAATGACCACTGGCATATCACATCTAGCTCATGAATTCACAGATGCTGTTGTTGTTGTTGTTGTTTATAAACAGACAAAGTAAATTAGTAACCACAGAGTAGGTTAGAAATAACTAAACGTTTGTATTAGGTTATATATCTTAATTGTTTTTCCATTGGGTATCTACGTTGTAGATTTCCACAACGTCTACGCTGGGGGCTGGCTATTTATTTATGTCGTTTTTGTTTTGATAGTACTAACCACGCTTGGGAGGCGGGTTGGTGAGCGCACTATGGCAACTGTTCCACAGAAGGAGTCCTTTAGTCACTTTTTATGATATCCACGGGAGGAGATGGACCGGTGCTTTATTCTAAATCTGGACACCACAGTGAAAGTCTAGGTTTACTTATGTAAATCTAGAGTTTTGAAAGTGGTCTATAAGTCATTACACCATGGGACAGTTTGTACATACTTTATGTAGGGGAAAACAATATATACTTACAGCCATCCGCTGTATGTATTTGAGGCACAGGCTGCGGGTGACATTCCACGTTCTGAAAGCAGAAATATAAATTTATTTCACTCACTGATGCACACAGATTCTCGAGACAGATTCTGTTTTTACTGTTGCTGGAAAAGTGGAAACCTTAATAAAGAACCGTTTTGTGCGCTTGGCGTGCCATGAATGGTTACGGTATATTATATTGTATAGATATATGTACCATTCTAGCAAAAGAATAATTATGATCAACACTGTTCCTAGTGATGTGCTCGATTTCACCGATCCGTCAGAAGAATTGATATTGTCGATTTCTTTGTGTCGTAATTTGGTGTTTTTCAGTATGATTGTTACCCCTCCAATTATGTTAAATGTTTTTATTTTATTTTATTTCATCAAGTAAACTTAAAGCTAGAACACTGTTCATGTTATAATAGTTGCAGAAGGCCAATTAAAAGTTTTCACATGTAAGATAGTGGAGTAGAATAAGTAGACAGAAAGTTGATTTGGAACACATAAGAAAAAATACAATATTTATGTGTCTCATACACGTTGTAATAACAGCTAAGGCCCAGTGACTCTGTTAATGATAATCAAAGAAATTATCACTCATTGCCTTGTTTAATTGAGAGAAACTAGATAAGAACAAATCGACTTCGACTTTCTGACATGTTTCTACATGTTGAGTTGTATGTTCTGCTCGCTCTTATTAAGTATCCTATTAAGTGTCCATCATCCACAACGAGAGCGCGTGGGATGCCGTCGCTTCCTTTTGCCACGACGTGATGCAAGCAAAGGAAGCGGCAGAGCGGGGACGGGAGGAGAAAAACGCACCGGGTGCGGAAGCCGGAGGAGAGCGCTGAACGATCTCCGGCCACCATGAAGCGGCCTGCCCATAGTTCGTCGCCTGAACAGAAAAATGCCTGAGGATTTGTGCCTAAGGATTTGTGCGACCAGCCATATCGCATAGAGACGGGGTCTATCAAATAGTGACGGGCTAGGGGTGCCGTCTGATACTGACAAACCGAACACCTCACCCCCGGCCAGAAGTAAGTGGAAGGACACCGCGGCGTTTTAGCCGGTAATAGTCTGGCATGTCCCTTCGTCCTTCCCATGGCGGAGGAATACCATATGGATTTCACAACGATACAAAAATGCGCCTTTCCGTTGCCCATGGGTAAAACGGATTGGTCTGTTCTTCACCGGTAACTACACGACATTTTTTTAGTTATTCTATTATTTTACGAGTCTATAAAAGTATTATGTTGTACACAGTCCTCTCCCAAGTAGTGCCAAAGCACTCAAGGAGTAGCCTGGTACAACTGGGTGCAGGAGGTTGAGGAACAAGGGCCGTGGTAATATTGTTTGATAGATAAAATCTGTAGCCACTCACTAAAAATAGATCAAATCTTTGAAATATCGTATAATAAATACATTTTAGCTTATAAAAACACAATACTAACCATTAAAACCGCAATAGCTATTAACACAAACAAAACTAGATTTGTAAATCGAAACATGTTGTTTGGGCAAATTTATAAACTTATCAGACGAGGAAAACATTGGTTGCTGTTAAATATAGCAGGCTGCAATCGAATTGTTGTTTTATTAGGGTTCTGTGTGGAACAGCGAAAATCCTCATCCTCCTAGCATTTTGCCAACTATACCAGACCACTCAGATAACTACTAAGCGAAAAAAGATTTTATATATAAGACTTACGTGTTGTTTTTTAAATACAACTAAATTATTTATATACATATTTCGAAGAAAAATACGAATGTTCCAAATTCAAAACATTCTGGCTCGATGATTTAAACTAGGCATGGGCAAACTCGTTCATCCTAATGAACTCGCTCACCAAGTCTAGTAGAACGTAAAGTGACCTTATTCCTCAAAATCGTTCATCAATTCATTTCGCTCCGTGAGTTAATACACGAGATCGTTATAGCTCGATTCGGTTTCGGTTCACTCATCGAGACGACTTCAGACATTCATACTCGTTCATCGTTTTCATTCAGAGTCCACGAGTTGACTTTATGCCTAAGTACTCACGAATTGATTTTCGATCACGTCTGTCGCATTAGCGGCACAGATATTTAATTTCACTCGGTGCTCGAAACTACAGATTTTCTGGACAGCATACAGTTCAAACTTGCATGTCAATTCTTAACACACTCAAATGTTAGTTAGCCAACCCTGTAGGGTTGTTCAAGCTACCAAAGGCTACCCAAAGGCCCGGCTTGGCTTAACGAGTGCCGTCTGATGACAACTACCGATAATGACAACTTTACATGCGCTCCGAAGTATGGAAACGCTCAGTTCGAATCCACCCATCCATAGGCTGACCACGCTGAGCCTTGCTTAACCTGTTGATCGTTTACCGATTAGTGATTGCAACTGGATATGAGCAACTAAAGTTTTAATTTTAACATAAATATAAAAGCTTTGCTAGACACAAGCCCAGCCAAGCAAAGCCAAGGATGTTATCCTTTTCTGTGCCCGCGGCACATTTAAACAAATTCCTTTTGCATTCAATTGAAAATCTGTTAACTTCAGAGCATGTCAAGCGTTGAGTATACATAAACAGTAAATGCTAAACAAGTGTAATATCTTTAAATAGTGATAAATAGCGTCTGTCACATAAGTCAAAAATTATCTATGAATACTAAATTCTATATACATTGCATAAAGAATATTAGGAATCCCGCTGACTGTGATTTTTTGGCATGGTGACTTTTGTCACCTCGATGTGCCCACTGTTACGGACTATAGGCAACAAAACGCGCTCATGTTTGAAATGCATTTCAATACACTGCTCTTGAAATACACTGAAGATAAAAATAGAGATACCGGTTGCATTATATCAGCCAAAGGACGTCCACTATGGAACAAAGGCCTCCCCCATAGATTCCCACAACGAGCGGTTACATGCCGCCCTCATCCAATGACTTCTAGTCACTTTCACCAGGTCGTCTGTCCGCCTCGTTGGAAGTCGTCCCACGCTGCGTTTTCCGGTGCGTGGTATCCAATATAGAATTTTACCATACATACTTTTTTAGGTACTACAAACGAATCTGGATCAGATTAAAAAAACATGGTAAATAATATCATCGTACAAAACCCTCTCCACGCGAATTCAACTCGCACTAGTCCGGTATTTTTTTTCTTTCTTTCTTAGAAACCTTTACACAAGGTCTAAAAACAACTTTACAAGGATCAATTCCATCCGATGAATGGTATAGGAGCACATAGAGAACAAAGAAATAAATATATATATTAGGAGTAGGTTAAAATCGACTTTTAAGATTTTATTACATAGCTTGATAGTTAGTTACAAAAATACAGCGATGAATGGTTTTATTATTGAACATATTAAAGCGAGCGTGATCCAACGTTACGGCGAGACGGCGGTGGCGGCAGCAGCGACAAATATTCGAATACTGTCTCAGGTTATAAAAAGGCTCTGTGTACTGTTCGGCAGGCTGATTACGTATCTTGCAGACGGTTTTCAATAGGCGTAAATCACGTGACGCCACTATCAAACATAATTTTGGTATTACGTATTTGGCGTTAGCGATTAAACAGGTGCATAATCCGTATGGCGTCCGGTTTAAGAATATAGCACCACTCCATTTCCTTTTGTTTGAATATAATGATAATAATCTATCTGCTAAGTTAGGCTATGCTCGCAGCGGTAATAAGCGACTGATTTTATACAGTGAGGCATATTTATGAAGTTCATATTTTGGATCTGTAGATCCTAGGTTCCTATTCCTGGGTCGAATAGGCTGAGACGGCTAGCGCGGCATTGCGCACTCGAGAAGTGGCGAGATCGCCTTAGGTTGCAGTTCGTGACCAAGTGCATCGTCGAGGCCGTCCTGCCACTCTTCGGAACCTGGCTCAAAAGAAACAAACGCGTCACCTCCCATGTTTATCGGTCATGGTTATTCCGGTGTGTACCTGCATAGGATAGGACGCAAGATCACGGCACAGTGCCACCACTATGAAAGCCACCAGGATACCGCACAGCACACGCTCGAGGAGTACCCTGCGTGGGCTGCCGAGCTGCGGATCCTGGTCGATCTATCCGGGCAAGATTTCTCTCTGCCGGCAGTAGTGTCGGCTATGTTGGCAGAGCATAAAAATTGAAGTACAGTAGTCTCCTTCTGTTAGAGCGTCGTGCTGCAGAAGGAGTCCACATAGCGTGATCCAGAGTGGGCCGATCCGACACGGCGAAGGACTAGACGGCACCGGTGTAACAATCGCCTCGACGCCCAGGTCCAACAAGCCTGAACCCCCTACCATTATTACATGTTGGGGGGCCACCCTGCCAAGCGTGGTGAGTACTGGCAACATCTCCCCAAATTGATAACACAATAGTGGAAACCTATGGGGGAGGCTTTGTTTAGCAGTGGACATTCTTTGGCTGATATGATGGTGATTACTAAGTTACAACATCAAAATTGTAAATTCGCGGGAGTTGACTTCAGACGAGACTGTTGCTCTCATGGTCAGTTTTATGTGGCGTGGTCACGTGTTAGCTCACTACGTTATCAGATTATTATGGTGCCACCTAAAAATTATAACAAATACGGCACTTAGACAAAGAAATATAAACATCATCATAACTACACAATTTGGTAATACTTATGAATATGTACGTCGAGTCCCATTTCATTATCTTAGTATTGGATACCCCACATATTTTTCGCTGATACCGTAATCCGTCTCATGTAATAGGGAGCATGCTTATTGCAATCTAATCTTCTTCTTTGTCGTTTCGCTCTTGACAGAGCGGTCCTGGTCGTCATTTAATACTGTTAGGGGCAGGTGTAGCCCCCTCACAGTATATCGCCATCTTTCTCTGTCACACTGCGAGCTAATGGACACTTCTAAATTCCGAGCCATTACTTGATACTTTTCTTACAGAAAAATGTCTTATGGCTGCCCGTACCAGTAAATCGAACCCCAGATCTTACTTTCAGCAGTGGTGGTGTGTCATTTGCTTTGCTCATCTATACTAATATAATAGCCAGTTGCACCCCGATGGTTGATGACTTGCTAATTCTAAGGTTTCACTCGAAGGTCCTAGAATTTACCGTAGTTCGAGCTTTTAAAGTAACATATACACAGTGAGTACAAAACATCACGTATACTGAATAATAGCGTTAATAAAGTGTTTTATTATCATAAGTAATCTGGATTAAGAATATAGCACCACTCCATCTCCTCCCGTGGATGTCGAAAAAGGCGACTAAGGGACTCTATAAACCAGAGGGATGCGCAGCAACGTCCCTTTTGTGGAACAGTAACCATACTGCGCTCACCGACCCGCCTGCCAAGCGTGGTGAGTATCGGCAAATACCCCCCAAAATGATAAAACAATTGTGTAAATCTATGGGGAAGGCCTTTGTTCAGCAGTGGATGTATAAATGGCTGAAATGAAATAAAATGATGAAGTAATAATCACAAAAACCTACGACATTATTACAAATAATACCTATCAATAAAACAATGTAAAACTAGAAATCGAGTAAGGCACAGGTGAAAATAGTAGGTCACAATGACTTGGGTTCCTAATGCTATTGGATGAAAATATCATAACATTATCACATGTAATCATAAAAGAGGCGATAAGGCGGCGCATGGCTACGTGAAAAGAATTTAGTCATTTGATTGTCCCTTATAGTGTTTGATCAGTACTATATGTTCCCGTTCGGGTTGCCCGGATGTTTACATACTTGATTCTTCGGCACTGAGTTTATTTATATATTGGATCTCAATACTAGGTGGATAAACCAAGCCGGCTCAGAATGCCACCACCCCATCTCCCCCCATGGGTGTCGTAAAAGTCGACTAAGGGATTAGTCGGAGGATGGGCAGCAGCGTCCTTCGAGTACATTAACAACTCAACTGCGATCGCCAACCCGCCTGCCAAGCGTGGCGATTATGGCAAAACCCCCCAATGAGCTCAAAACACATCCATATCGGTGGTTGTGATGATCTTTGGGGGAGGCCTGTGTCCAACAGTGGACTTCATTAGGCCGAAATGAAACCAAACATAAATAGTAGATTGTTATACAAGGGGCTATATATACAAGGTAGTTTTACTCCCGAGCGAGCGAGGGAGTAAATAGAAACCGAGTTTTAATGGATTTTTAGCTCTCTTTTAACTCACTACGATTGCGAGAAAATAAAATAATCCAATATTTTATAAAAAATTCAATGTACAATTTGTACAATTCTGGATATTTAACGAGATGTTTTATCCCGGTAACTTTATTTCAGTCCTCTGTGAAGATGAATATTGAGTTGTCTATGGGTAAACGTGGGAGATACACGTAGTTCCAGGTTTGACGGTCCCTCGTTCGGATGTTCTGGATAGAGAATTAGCTAAGTTGACTCATCTCTTGATGTCGATGGTCGTAGGAGAATACTAGGAGAATATTAATCGATCGGATCCACCGTGGGTTTTAACCACCAGAATTCGCCAAGAGAGTGGCGGATGTTATCTTATAGGCGTCGGCATCGCCGTCTGTTTCGGCGTCGGCTTCAGGATCGGCCTCGACGTCGGCTTCAGCGTAGACCTCGGCGGCGGCGTCGGGTTCGGCGTTGGTGCCGACGTCGGTATCGGCAAATAAATAAAATTGAAGTGTCTGTGTGTAATGTCAAAATAACAGCTATTTACTAAATGCATATGAAAGTATGTACGTTATATATAACAAAAAAACTATTTTAAACATTTTTGTCTGGATGTCTGTCTGTTTGTTCCGGGTAATCTCCGAAACGGCTGAACCGATACATGAGAAATCCTAGTGTGGGACAACGTTTAAAAAAAAAAAAAAAATTTAGAAGTAATGATGGACCTTTGCAATCGTTTAGTTAAAGTGCACTGGTATGTTGCCATATAAGCAAAGCGTTCGATAAGGTTTAGTTTTCGTAGACCTGATGCATCTGATAAAACCGTGTTGACGAATAGTAATGTTTAACGTTCACTGATAGACGCTCAGAAAGCTTTTCAAATACCGTGCCAAAATTACTAAAATAGTGATGTGTCTATAATTACACACCGATAAATTGCTTTCCCCTTTGAAAATAGGTACTACCAATGCTTCCTTCCACCACCCACGAAAAATGTAAGTGTATAAGATAGCACTTTCGCGTCTTTGTATTGGCTTTACATATTTAATAACTAGCTGGGACCCGCGGTTTCACCCGCGTCTAATTTAAAAGAAATTTAGAGTACTAAGACATAGACACTTGACATAGAATAAATATATTGGATTTCAAGGGTTTTATTTTTTTACGCGGAACCCTAATTATTTTTCTAAAATAAAAGTAACCTAAGTTATTCCTTATAACATCAGCTATCTGCTAGTGAAGGTCCCGTCAAAATCGGTTCAGCAGTTTCGGAGATTACCCGGAACAAACAAACAGACAGACAGACGGACAGACAGACAGACAGAGAGACAAAAAAAATTAAAATCGTTTTTTTGTTATATGTAAAGTATGTAACTTTCATATGCATTTAGTAAAAAGCTGTTATTTTGACATTACAAACAGACACTTCAATTTTATTTATTTGTATAGATAGATAAATAAAAACCACACAAACAAGTAAAAAAAGTTTTATGAACCTCACTGATGACTAGATTATAAAGTCACCGAAAACATTTTAATTAATCGCGTGAACATACTAAAACACAAATGAACAAATATATACAAATAAACACCCAGTGACACACGTACCAAACACACCCCACACCGCCACACTACACCACACTCACTAACAAACATACGCACGCTTAACCTCACAGAATGTTTCAACTCGCTATAACAATATAAAATGTGACTTCATAGTAGGGCCCATAGTTATCATTCAGGAATATACAGAGGAATAGGCAATAAGCGCAGATGTTACGAATATTCAATTTAGATAAAAAAAGCTTTAGAAGAAGTCTCCATTGGAATACATTGAACTGAAGTTGCCCATTGCTAGCGTCTACTCAGGACTTTTTAATTCCGCAGTAAAATTCACGTTGATATCTTTCTGGCATTTGGAAAGTTTGATTATCAGTTCTTGTGAAGTTGGGGACAGTACAGTTGTGTATTTAAGAGATTTTTGGTTGCTTTTTGAACTTTAGGTGTATATTATGGCTTCATGTGGTTTCCTAGGCCAATAATAGACCATCCCTCTTCACGCATGGGCGTCGTAAAACGCGATATCAGCTAAAATACGTCCACTGCTGTACAAAGGCCCCACCCCCCATAGATTATTAAAACAACTGTGTCATCGTTTTGGGGCGAATTTACCAGTACTTACCACGGTTGGCAAGTGGGTTGGTGAGCGCAGTATGACTACTGTTCCACAGAAGGGACGCTGCTGCCCATCCCTAGTTTAGAGTCCCTTACTAAGGGTACTAAAGACTAAGGTCTTACGACATCCATGCGAGCAGATGGAGTGAAGCTATATCCGTAATCCGGACATCAAACAAAAAAAAAACCTGTGATAAATATTTTATTATTATACGTATTTTCGGTTTGCTAGATCGATAATCTAATCCGATTATTTAAACGTACTTATTTCTTCAAGATCCTCGACTATCTATTACTAAGATATCAGAATATTTACTATCAAATTAGATTCGATCCAAAACGCGATAATTGCGTCACGATCGCGTTCTAAGCGTGAAATTATTTATTTAGCATGGCGACTGAGGGCCTAGACTGGAAATTGGTATTAGGGGTTGGCTTTACCTAGATTTTTTTGGTAATTCGACTGATGGTATGTATTATATCATAATGCTAGCCGCAAAACGTCCACTGCTGGACTTAGGCCTCTCCCAAAGATTAGCATAACGACCGGTCGGGGTTTGTGTTGTGTGCTCATTTTTACCATATTACGTTTTATCCACGCATGGCAGGCGGGTTGGCGTTCCCAGTTGTATTATATTAATGTACTCGAAAAACGCTGCTGCCCGTATTCCAGCTAATCCCATAGTCGTCTTGTACAACACCCACGTGATGAGATGGGATAAGAAGAAGGGTGATAAGATAGTGCTTATCCGGCCGGATTAATTGGAAGGCGGTTAAGTACCTACTGAAAAACCAGTTGACCAGCAATCGGGAATTGGCATTCATGAATTTCATTTCCTTATTATAATTACATATAAATGAGAATAATGTCCTTTTAGAAACGTATTTTTGCAACATAGCTATACTATTTATATATTTTATATACGCATTCTTTTTCTTGATATTTTATTTCCTTTAATGGATTATATTCATTGTTTTAATGACATCTGATCATTCTATATTTGTTCAAATGATATTAATTACTTGTTTGTTTATTTTTATATTCACTTTATTTTGATTTGTCACAGTATTTATAGTGCGAGAACCATGTGGGTTGGCGGCCTTAAGGGGTTATTTATTTACATTTTACTAGACGTGATAGTTGTCTGGCAGTTTAAGTTTGTTATGCTCACTCAAGTGTTCTGCTGATGGTGACGTTGTGTATTGGGTCGCTAAGTTTCCGTACAATATGCTTACGCTAAGCGATTCTGGTGCATGCATCATGATCGTGAAGGAGTGCCATCTCGGGCATTGGTCGTCCAAGTGCTGCGATGGCAATTTCTAATATACGCGATGTAATCTAGTAAAAATTGTTTTATTGTAATTGAATCAAAACTGACAAAAAATAGACAAAAATCAAGCTTGTATAGTAGATTTTATAAGAAGTTTAGACTGTTTTGACCTACTGTTTTCACAAAACCTTGATTTCTAGAACAATGTGATCACAAAATATTGTGACATTTAATATGATTTGAAAAAAGTAACCATGGAGTTTGTTACCCGTTGTTCTCCATAGGAAAGCTACATCTTGGAACGCGGCAACTGAAGTCTCGACTATTCATATGTGCCTGTAAATGGTTTAGATGAATCAAAAAAAAAATTCTCGTTACTCGTCTTTTGTCATACAAGTAGTAAAATTATGACATTGAAATTTGTGATAATGAGCCCGTGATTTATGCCGCTATAATATTAAGCATCAAATTGCTAACCTACTCTATCGTAAGCATCAGTACTGCTCACTAGAGCGAATCCATTTAACAATGAGAAAAACATCGGTCAACAAAATTCGTGCAGTCGTGCAGTCCATGTGTACCCTACGTGAGCCATCCCCTTGAGAAATTGACGCGATTTTCTAACAAAAGAGCACAACATGATGTCATATGAACTGTCTGAAGTAGTAGAGAATAAAAACCAACTTGTATTGATCTTCATAATACTATAAAAAGGACATTTTGCGGGAGGACCTAAGAGGTCTTAATAAAATGGTGACTCAATAGCAAAATGTCTATCGATATATGAAATGGTGATAAAGTACGGTAGACGGGCTACTTGTCAAAATACTAGGGATTAAGGTTTAGAAAGAGTATCAAGTGTAGGTTACAGTCAAGGTCTTGAAATGAGATGTATTATCCGTTGAGGACCTTTATGATTGTAATATTTTTCCATAAAAGCATATTGAACATGTTGGGTGATGTTTTCAGTAGTTTATTTTTGGGCATGTGTTGCGCAGGCGTGCAGTCTTTTCCAATCTCTAAATATACGTTTTTAGGGTTCCGTCTGTATAATTTGCCAACACCCGCACATCGTCCCGTAAATGTGGACCGCTGAACATGACCTCCCAATATTCACTACGACGAGTAGCCATAGGGAATATTACCATAATCATCTCATCTAGCCAGCGGATTGGTGATCACGGTATGTTATTATTAGTACATGGCAGGATGCGCCTGCCCACCCTCTTGATATCAATCTTTAGTCGCCTTTTATGACCCCGCGAGTGAAGACAGGCGGTCCATCTTTGCCGGTTATTTGTAGTTTCCTGTAGATTTCCGGCCGCACGTATCGAAAGTCAATATAAATAATCGGTATTTGATTAGAATGCCAAGATAAATTGTTCTAATCGGCTTCTACAGATAAATTATAAAGAAAGAAAGTAGACATCATTTATTTTTGTACCAATAACGACGCACACAACTAAAATTATGTACAGATTTATTAGAAACAAGAACAACTTTACTAAGTGTAATAAACTGGCAACACAAAGTTGTTATTTGATTTTAAAACATTAACACAATTAAACAGATTGTGTATCGTGACCACGCAAAAAAAAGGTTGTCACTCAGCGTAATGCTATGACGTTGAATAGATCCTACGACAAGAGTGCTGGTTGGTGGCAAACAAACCTATTTGTGTAATTATTACAAAGGCATCAGTACGAAATTGGTGAAAATTAATAATGTACCCGTAATAAGTATACGTACCTATATTAGGTACAAATTGTATACGTGTACAGAAATATGTGATACGTCGTAAATATTATTCCATCTATTTAGCTGATCAAAGGCTCAGATAATTCAGTGGGAGGTACTTGTGTGTTTCAGTCAGCGAACTCTGAAATATTATATTCCATAGTATACTTTCGCTTTGATCTAGAAACTAAAGAAGATGACAGGAGTGACGAGTAATGCGGATCCATTAATGTTTTAATAATAAAATGTATCTTTTAGCCGATAAGTATGATAAATTTGACCTTTTTTTTTATTGATCCGGTGGAAATACCTCATGTACTTCCTTCGCCCCGGGAAAAGGCGAAGGGGCATGCCGGACTCCTACCGGCTAAAACCACCGGAGTGATCATCGTCGGCACCAAAGGGAGGCTCCAGGAACTCGAAAGATCTCCATCTAGAGATGATAAATTTGACCTAGGTGATGTTGTAATCCGTGTGGTGTATGGATTAAGAATATAGCACCACTTCATCTCCTCCTATGGACGTAAAAGGTGACTTAGGAACTCTAAAGCAAAGCGTCCCTTCTGTGGAACAGCATACATTCTGCGCTCACCATTTCCCCCAAAATGATTACACACGGCATGTGACTGGTCGTTTATGGGGGAGGCTGTTTTTCAGTAGCGGACGTCTGTTGACTATTAAGATGATGATGATGAGGTGATGTAGTACTTTATAAATCATAACCTCAAAGGCTGAACTCTTAATGTTATTAATCTCTAAACTACTGTGTATTAATAGTCCCAAAAACAAATTTAAACTCACTCGACGATTTGGGCTCAATAACTCGGTTTTGGGACTCAACATTATTTTAGCTTGCCAAAGACGTGACATCACTAAATACATGCCTATGCCGAAATTATAGTGTGTATTGCTTTCCTGCTAAAGGCAACCAAGCATTATAGAGCGGTAAGCTAACAAGATAAGTGATAATGATAAGAGTAATATCAAATGCTGTAGGTATAATAAAGAAAGTGAGAAAATGTATATTTGTGCTCGCACTAGCGATACAATCATACTGTTTTGCTTGTTTTTTAGAAACACGTTGCCCCACACTAGGATTTCTCCTGTGTCGTGTCGGCGTTTACAGACATGAATTCCACATACAATACACCCAGACCCGGAACAACTACCTGCAGATCATACAAATATTTGTTCCGTGCGGGAATCGAACCCACGACCCGGAGCGCAGCAGCCGACTGTATCAGCCACTGCACCAACCGTGCCGTATTAGGTTACACTGATTAGATTACTTATACAAAGTAATTCATATTCATTTGTAACGCACAGTTGTTGAAGATAAACAAAAATTGGTTTTGTTTGTTTAGGTTAGTTTAGTTTTACACTTCGGACGTGAGCCCACAAATATATTGAGTGTAACAGTGTTTTAAGGTAAGTATAAATATTGTAGATTAATTATTGATAGTGCTTTTTAAACATTTCGGTGGAAGCGTTGGTCTTTTTAGGGTTCCGGATCACTCAAGTGTATTTCTTTTTTTTTTGTTAGAAGCCCGCCACACTTTCCCAACCACTGCAACTCCTGTAAGCCAGGATCTACAATGGCGACCACCGAAAAGAACACCGGAACAATGAAGTTCGGTGTGTCCCAGAGAAATGAATAACTGTCTTGGAACCCGCACCGAAATTAATCAGAAAAGAAAAAGGAGGAGTAGGAAAGAATATACGTTCCACTCATGTGTCTGTCTGCCCGTCTGTCAAAGCCAATTTGCTGAGAATCTACTGAACCGATTCAGTTGAAATTCGGTACACATATGAATTTCTGCAACCCAAACATGGACGTGTAACGTAAATAAATGAATTTTGAATATGACGGTCACCTTTGGAGGGCAAATTAGAAAAATGTAAGAATAAAGTTTTGCAAACTGCACCATGTAACATATGAAATTGAACGGTTTATTGTCTGGGACTTCAATATATTTAGTGCAATTTTAAAACAAACAGTTTTAAAGTTATTTAAGAAAATAGATGACAATTTACCATTCCCCTTATATCAGAAACTACTGACCTAAAGTTTTGAAAAAATACAGAAAATAGTTCTTTAGTTATAGATTACAGTAAAACCTATAAGAAACCTATGGTCTTAAAATAACATGGTAAATCTTTCAATATTGTGCGTACAAACTTACATTTGCAGATGGAATGTATGGGAAAACATATATTTTAACTACAATGTTAAGTTTTTCTTGGGATAAATTATTGGTACAAGACAGAATTCAACAATCTATACAAATAAATAAAATTGAAGTGTCTGTTTGTAATGTCAAAATAACAGCTTTTTACTAAATGCATATGAAAGTATATACGATACCCACAACAAAAAAACAATTTTTAAATTTTTTGTCTGTCTATCTGTCTGTTTGTTCCGGGTAATCTCCGAAACGGCTGGGCCGATTTTGACGGGACTTTCACTGGCAGATAGCTGATGTTATAAGGTATAACTTAGGCTACTTTTATTTTAGAAAAATAATTAGGGTTCCGCGCAAAAAAAAAAAACCCTTGAAATACAATATATATATTCTATGTCTAGTGTATATGTCGAAGTACTCTAAATTTCTTTTCAATTCAACGCGGGTGAAACCGCGGGTCCAGCTAGTAGACAATATATTCAGCAAATTCCTTCTACAATCAGGTAACATACATACTTGTTTTAGTTACCACAACAAATTTAGGTAAGATTTAAAAAACACGTAGATAACGTTATTCATCGTCGTACGTATTCCACGCGAGTTCTTCTCACACTTGCCCGGTTTTTTTATTCAGCTCAGTGACGAGAGGAGCAAGTTATACACCTAATGGTCAGCTCACGCCTGCTAATGACAATTGCAATTCTACCCAGGACTAGTTCTGCGTACCATTTTACGGCCATAATCTGGAGACATTAGTTATTAGTCTCTTATGCCCAGTAATTTTAATAGCGACAGTGCCATTCAAACCAGAACAATTGTATCTATATTTATGGCATAATGGGCGTTGTGAAAAATTACCATCAAATCGCATTTAACGCTTTGTGTCTTCATCGACTATACTAACTGCAAAGGAGTGTAATTCGATCCCCACGTTTTTCTTTTCTCTGATTTATAGCTTGGGGATCTGTAAGGTAAAGGTAAGTGGGTAAACTGTTCACTCATTCAGCGGAGGTAAACACCCAGTTCTTACTTCCAGCTCTTAGATACGTGTCATTGCTCTTCATCGGATAATCTCTCGGTACTTTTCATCAGGAAAATACATAGCTTCAGTGGTTTCGGCTTGGGGTTGATACATAAGTCTATTGGTACATCTAAGTACGAGTACTTTTCATTATATCAGCCAAAGGATGACCACTGCTGAACAAAGGCCGCTCGCTAGGATTCCCACAATTGTGTTATCATTATGCTTTACTCCCCACGCTTGGTAATTGGTGAGCGGAATATGACCACTGTTTCACAATATGGACGCTTCTGCCCATAAATCTAGTTTCGAGTCCCTTAGTCACCTTTACTACATCCATGGGAAGAGATGGAGTGGTGCTATATTCTAAATTTGTACACCATACGAAATCTGGACCAGTTTGAATATTCATCTCTCAATCACGCTAGAACGGATACGAATCCGTTTGGATTGAAATGAAAATATGGCAGAGTTAGATTATGTCACAGAATAGGATAAAGTTATGTCAATTAACTAGTTTCACTGCGTTACCAGGTATCCCAAGTCTGCTACCTCCTCCCATGAGGGTTTCATTTAATTGATTAGTTCAACGACGGACGAAGTTGCAGTAAGTAAGATATACAGAAATAAGTTTGTGTGTTATTGAGATAAATAACATAAAATTAAAATAAAACAATTGTTGTTAGTCACAAATACAGATATTTCGACTTACGTCTGAAAATAATTAATCTTATCTACAACATTAGATTTAAGATTTGGAATTGTTTCCGTTGATCCAAGTTAATACAAAAAACACAAATTCTTTATCCCAAACCCAGAGATTTTGGATTAGATTGATTAATAATTTAGGCCTTATGCCGTCAATTTTGGTCGTGGCGTATGCCAAAGGTCAAATCATGTACTACAGTACAAGTACAGTAGTGGATGTACTACAGTACATGTACAGTACAACGTGGTACCTAGGTATATAGGTGACACCGGTTCCGAGATGAGCCTAAAGGCAAGGCACCAATAGGCAGCTCCGGTGCGTTCGTTCTCGAGAACCTGGAGCCCCCTTTCAGTACCGAAAATAACCACCCAGGTGGTTTTAGCTGATACAAGTCTACCCTTTGCGTCTCTTTATCGGGGGCGTTAGACTAGTGCATTGCCACCGCGGTAAAGAAAAACTTATGGCCATAACATTTCCTATTTTGTTGGTGGTATTTTGTAAGACTTCCTGCCTTCTTTAGGTGTTTTCAAGGGGACTATTAAATTATAATTTCTGAATCAGAATGCCACCACCCCATTTCCTCCCATGGATGTCGTAAAAATCGACTAAGGGATTAGCCGGAGGATGGGCAGCAGCGTCCTTCGAGTACATTAACAACTCAACTGCGATCGCCAACCCGTCTGCCAAGCGTGGCGATTATGGCAAAACCCCCCAATGAGCCCACAACACATCCATATCGGTCGTTGTGGACATCTTTGGGGGAGGCCTGTGTCCAGCAGTGGACTTCATTCGGCCGAAATGAATGAATGAATCTGAACTAAAAATTATAATAATAAAAAACAAAAAAAAACACGCTTTGTTCCTGGCTCCTTCACCAGACCCTCTTCAACAAGTGTAATCTATGGGACTTGTTAAAACAAGCTCAAGTTCGAGGGATTTACTAGTAGCCATCGAATAGTTCCAATATCCACCTCCTGGCTTCATCATCATTTTTCATCACCATTCGATAGTACCAGATTATTATATTGTCAGCCGGATTACATATACTTGGAAAGTTTCAAATCAATACACCAATTAGAAGAAGGTTAAAGTCAACTAGCAAAATGTTCTTATATTGTTGGTTACTTAGTTACAAGTGAAGCTAATAAAAGCGTGGTAAAAACAAGAGCTGGCTAATGAAAATCCAACGCTGTTTTAGCAATAATTAACTTACCTTTTTAGAACACTCGATCAAACTAATTACAGAAAATCCAATATTATTCAAGGTTTCGCCAAAGTCAAACTTGAGACGTTTTTTTGTTACTCAGACCAAAAACAGGCATTAACAAGTCGCCGAGACCTTTAACGGCGTGGCCCTTAGCGTGAACCCTTAAATCATTCCTACGTTTAATTAATTAAGTTTTTTCATCTCGTAAACAGTTACGTACTTTCAATATTTTTGTTTTTGTTACAAAAATAATAATCAAGCTTGAACGGGGCTTCTGTTCAAGTGGCCCCAAGCTGAAACTTAAATAAAAATATACCTAGTTATAAGTAAATTTAATTTATGATGAAGATGTTGACAGATAATTCATATTCTGGAATATTCCACGCTGATTCTATAACGTCTTGCCATGTTCGCTTCTTTGCCGTGTGGTGCCGGCGCAGAATACCACCACCCCATATCCTCCTGTGTGTGTCGTAAAAGTCGACTAAGGGATTAGCCGGAGGATGGGCAGCAGTGTCCTTCGAGTACATTAACAACTCAACTGCGATCGCCAAGCGTGGCGATTATGGCGATATCCTCCAGTGATCCCACAACACCCGTATCGGTCGTTGCGGTGATCTTTGGTGGTGGCCTGTGTCCAGCAGTGGACTTCATTCGGCCGAAATGATGATGTTCGCTTCTTTAAGTATCGCTGACACTCGGGTTAATGCAAGTTTATATCTGTTTCAATAGTTGTTGATAGATAGTGTATCTTTAAAGTGAGTAAATTTCATTTATGATAACTCACAATGGCATAATTTGTGTCTGTAAAGGCACCCACGACACAGGAGAAAACTTAGTGTGGGGCAACGCTTTAAAAAAAAGGCCCACGATTTAGTCATTTGAGAGGATAATGAGAAATAAAAATTTAATATTTACGAACCTGGCGAGGTTTTCTTAATAAATCTTACCAGCCTAGTTTCAGTCTTCTTAGTGAGTAGAATTAGCCTTTACAAATTTCAACCAACGAAGAATCTTCATTGAGAGTATGTATTCGACCATAAATTTTAAGACTACAAACGTTCAAATTTTAGCCTCGAAGACAAATACTTAAAATCTACCAAATGTAAGCTCCTTTGTTTCAAATAAAACATTTTATATTAAAAGCTTATTAATATTAGCAAACACTGTATACTTATTTAAACAAACCGCACACAGTAGGATGGCTTCGACCTGTTATTCACACTTTTCCCCCTAAAGTAATGGGATACACACGGTTGGAATTTGCGGGAAATATCGTCATTTTACGTAAAGGGAGGATGGAGAAGCAAGCGGTGCTCGAAGTTACATACATTAACATTAGTGATGTTTATAATCATGATTTGCATTAGATGGTTAACCAATGATACAATTTGATGAAAATGATTTTTCTAGAAATTGTTCATTCACACATGCTTCATTGCAATTACACTACAAGCGAAGAACATTGAACAAAAAGTAGGGACATGGGAATATTTTCACACTGTAGCTGCTTATGGTTTCGAAAATTCAGAGGCAGAAAGACCCCTTTCCCCTGATGGTGTCCTTCGCAATGTAATAGATATCGACTATCAACAAAAAGGTAAGTCAATCAATGTCAAAAGGTAGATAAATGGCAAAATTACCGCGATTCGTGGCATAGTAAGCCAATCTCTGGCTAACAGCGGTCACAGTGCTATCAAAAAATACATTCAATAACAGCTTGACAGCCTGTATAACAGTGTGTGTCTTCGCTTATTTTTCAGTGGAAGCGCTTATCGCTTCAGGTAGCGTTTGAATTGTTCTTTAATCTCGTTTTTATCGAAACGAACATTAAGCGCCATGAACGTCGTTACATTACCGAGTTTCGCGGAATCTTATTATCTGGACCATTTGAGATGATAGGGATGTCAGGATGAGGTGTTCAGTCGTTTTGTTAATCGCGATAATTTGCATTTATTCTTAGCACTAACTAGACTGGTTATGCAGAAGCGAGATCAGCATTTGCTGGCAGATTTTAGAAGCTAATGAATGGTGATTTATCGATACTCGTTGATCGCGATGAAGTTGCCTACGCACGATTTTAATGAAGTAATCGATAGCAGGAGTGGTCAAATCATGATATTAAATCAGTGCAAGTCGTTGCCGAGGCGAGTTTTCTACCTCAGAGGTAAACAATATCAGGCACCAAAATATAAATTTTGCAGAGCTGGTAGAAACGTGCAAAAAGTGGAGGGTGAAATTTTTGTCGATTTTTCATACGTTGCCCTACACTAGTGTTTCTCGAGTGTCGTGGGTGCGTTTACAGACACAAAATCACACATTATACACCCAGATCCGGAACAACTACTTGCAAGTTGCAGATCATACAAATATTTGTTCCGTGCGGGTATCAAAGCTGCGACCCGGAGCGCAGCCGTCGAATGTACCAGCCACTGCTTCATGCCGCAAAAAATTGCCAGTTATTTAGGTAAGATTTAAAAAGAACGAAGTAAACCATGTCTTGTTTTACATACTTTGTATTATATTACGATACAGCTTAGTTTGGCGGTAAATAAATCAGGGAATTTGTGAAAAATCACCAATCCTGATTTTATATCTCGCGAGATCTTGGTATTTACGAGATCCCACATGGGTGTGTGAGCCTAAGAGATGTATACGGTAAAAATGACCATCCATAATATACATTTATCACTTTTATTTATTTATTTAGTACAAACAGTAATAGTTGAGCCATCTTTTGCTAGATATATTTTCAGAGAATACAGTATGTCTAAGGTTTCGTCTGCCAGACTGCTTCCATTATGGAATGATAAATAGCCGGCAGCATAAGAATCCCTTTCAGCTTCCACACTAGTGGGCGGAATAAATTTGAGTGCATTAAATGCAAAAGTTAAATACTTGCCCATCGAACCTCTCGATTCATACAGAGACATTTCTTTTTAAAATATAGGATCAATGGAATTGATTTAACATATTGCAGTGTGATTTATATTTGAAACTGAGGACAGCGTGAATTCTAATTCTTCTTGCAGTGATGAAAGCTGCGATTCATCATTTTGGTCGTCATTAGCTTGTGCTATTTCATCTGCCGCAACAGAAAGAGGCACGTCGTCTTCATACACATCATCTATCCAGTTTACGTCAGATGATAGCTGAACTGCATCCTCCGGAGAAATTACTTTATGTGTTTTCATCGTCCGTCGAGGCTTGGTAGCTCCCCGGACTTACACTTACTGACAAATGTGCAGTCATGTTGGTTTGCCTCTACGAACGTAACGCACGCGGCCGGCCGCCAGCCGCTAACGCGACGCGTGTCAGATCAGTACTCATATGCCGATACGTAGTGCCTATGCAAGCACGTCCTTATGCTGCTCCCTAATCCCGAAAATCCCACGGATCCCGCCCACTTAACTCTCTCCTTGCGGGATCAGAAAATCATGCGGAATCTTGGTAAACCGAGATTGGATAATCTTGGTAAACCGAGATTGGATGCTCTACAGTTGTGATCACATGAGGTTTTAGACTGTGTTAATATTTGTAGATATCTAATAGGATGTAAAGTAAAATTGTATATTTTTATTAAGTACGTCGTAGAATTCAATGTTTTCATATTCATCATCATCATTGCGGCCGAATGAAGTCCACTGCTGGACACAGGCCTCCCCCAAAGATGTCCACAACGACCGATATGGATGTGCAGGCTCATTGGGGGGTTTTGCCATAATCGCCACGCTTGGCAGACGGGTTGGCGATCGCAGTTGAGTTATTAATGTACTCAAAGGACGCTGCTGCCCATCCTCCATTTTCAAATTGCAGAGTTTATATTATATTATAGAGCGGATGTCGTATAAAATTTACTATGGGACTCTAGCAATACTGCACCCAGCTCGCCTGCGAAACGTGGTGAGTACTGAAAAAATTCCCCAATAGTGCCGTGATCATTGTGGAAAACTATAGGGGAGGCCTTTATTCAGCAGTAGACGTCCTTTGGTTGATATGATGATGACGGTGCAGTGGTTGATACAGTCGCTGCTGCGCTCTGGGTCGCGGGTTCGATTCCCGCACGGAACAAATATTTGTATGATCTGCAGGTAGTTTTTCCAGGTCTGGGTGTATTGTGTGTGGAATTTGTGTCTGTGAACGCACCCACGACACAGGAGAAATCCTAGTGTGCGGCAACGTTTTTAAAAGAAAATAAATAAATATTATAGAGCTGGTTATTATGATTTTGTAGTTGTAAAAAAGCGTGTTAGTGCTGTATACCTTTTTGTTTTTTATTGGTGTCCAGAGGAAATTCTACATGGAACTTTGTACGCCCCGGGGAATGGCGAAGGGTTATGACGGACTACCGGCTAAAATCACTGGAGCGGTTATCTTTGGCACCGAAGGTGAATCTCGTGAACAAGCACACTAAGGCAGCCCATTGCTGCCTTAAGTCACATATTGGATGGGATGACTGGCAAGTGGTCATTCCTTCTAACAGAGTAAGGGTGAAGAGATCGAGATGCGTGTGCTGTGCGGTATCATTGTCGCTTTCATATGTTGTAGTGTGCCGTAACCTCAGGTCTTATCCTGTGCAGGTACGCATCGAAACGACCGTGTCCGGTGAATATGATGGCCCCTCTTGAGCCAGGCTCCGAAGAGCGGCAGGATGGCGTCGATGACGCGCTTGGTCGTGAACAGCAACCGCAGGCACTCGACCCACTTCTCAAGTCCACGCCTGTTGAGCTCGCCGTCTCAGCCTATCGAACACCACTGTGACAACGTGTCTGCTCATATACCTGTTGACAATTAGATTAATCAATACAGAGATGAACATGTCAGGAGGAGGACGCGTATGCCTTCAAACGGGTTAGTAAAAATATAATAATGTAGCAAAGATTTAATATAAATAAATAAAGTATATAATTAAATATATTTCGTAATACATTGTATAAGGTTTGTCAAAATTACAAACCAAATTAATCGTAACAATTTTACTTTACTGAAGCTTTATACTAAGCTTTGACCACTTTGTGTAACAACATTTGCAGCCAAACTCGACATCAAAGAGGCTGCGTCATGTCCCATCATGTCCCGAAGGTACAATATTTCTCGTTTTGATATTTCCCAAAAAATTAAATTACTTCCCGTTCCGCTTAACACGTACAATTTAAAATTTTGTATTTTTCCCCGGAGACGTATGTTTGTTGCCTGCCGAGCTTTCGGTACACTGTCAACCATTTATTTTACTCACACATACATATACGTCATGCACGTAACATTTTGTTCGAATAAGTAGGTGTTTATAGATTAGAGTACTCTTTCTTAGAATAGTTATCTTTGTAATGACAGACAGCCTTGGACTTTATATTAAAGTAGGAATTGGGCTTTAAGGCTTTGGTATGATTTCCATGTCAAAGAATACAAGTATAATGTGTGTTTTCCAATTCAACTTTGGTTGTTGTGTGTTACAAGTTTGTTTCTTGGAATAGGTCCTCAGTCAGTTGAACTGTCAGTCATAGTCAGAACAAGCGGAAGCGCGCAGTCGGAATGGTGCTCAGATTAAATAGCAACATTTAGTCGATATTAACCATTATAATCCCACCCTATATCCTACATATCTCATATATTAGTATCATCATTTGAGCCGAATGACGTCCACAACTTGACAAAGCCTCAACGCCTCTACAAAAATTGCCACAAACGACCGGTATCGATTTCTGTTGACTGCTCATTGGGGGGTTTCGCCATAATTGCCATGCTTCGCCGGTGAGCTGACAATCGGAGTTGAGTTTTAAATATAATCGAGGGATGTTGCTGCCCATCCTCCAGCATGGGTGAGTGTCGTGAAAGCATGAGATAGTGTTAGTGTTATTCTGAGCCATGGGGTAATGTTATTCTGAGCCGATACTATACATATTAAAAGGTATTATTGTGCATCTAGAATAAATTACCGTCGTAGTTTCATTTATGAGTATATATATTATGTGTATCTTTCCATATTTTTACTTGCTGTAGCTCTATTATTATATATTATAGTACTCTAGTAGTATATTTAAGTACTCTATAAATACATTATACCTATGTATTATAAGTTATGTTGTAACTGTCTGTGGCATTAACTAACATAGTCCTCATCTGAAAAACAGCGCTGCAACATATGCTGAAATAGATAATAAGAAAAGAGGTGTGCACAGCTTACATAAATACTCGCAACAAGAACAAGCTAGTTTAACCAGGCTTAGCGTAACCAGAAAATCGTTTATAGGAAACACGTACGTTCTATTATAAAATTTGCTCTAGCATTACTGGCTTGCCAGAAATAAGATTCAAATAATTGATTAAACTTTCTTTAATTTCAAAGCCTACTATAATATAAATCAGAGGTACTCAAACTTATCTCGTCTACTTTAAGAATCGATTATTTTCTAACATACCCAGATTTTTTTCACATCGTAATAATAAGAAATGTAGTCACTACTTTAATAACATTAAATTATAGTGTGCCATATGAGACTTACCTAATTTCTAAGTTTACACATACACTTTATATACTGTTACGCCATTCGATAAATAATAGCGGAACGGGGTGCCGTCTGGTGTTTAGTAGCGATACTAAGGCGTGTAGAAACTTATGGAGTGTTCCGGATAGTTCTTCGTAGACAAGACACGTAGCGCCATCTGTTATCTAGTAGCTGTACTACGGTTTGTAGTAACTTCCAGAATATTCCGGATAGTTACATGTGGCGCCATCTGGTGTCTAGTAGCGGTACCACATAGTCTGGAAAATTCTAGAAAGCGAACATTCTGGAACTCTCTACAAAGTTTCTGTCGGCCTATACATATAGTGGCCGTGAAGGAACGAGGGTCAGACCCGACCGTTGTACCGCCCTCGCCGCCGAGGATGCCCGCCTCACCGACGTCGCGGAGGCCTATCGCCGCGTCACCTTCCCGTTCAAGTTAGCATTTCTCCCTCCCGTCTCTTGCTCGCGCCGGCCCGTGCCGAGCCTGTAGCTTTAAATGTCCCTTAAAACAACCTAAATAATATCGATCAGCTGTCCCCAAAACAATAGCTTGTTATCCCCAGCAACGCCCTAAGCCGAGGTCCGTGTCCCGCAGGGGGCGCCCTTAGCGAAAGTTGCTTAGTTCCTAATACTAAACTTAAGCCTGGCTGGAGGCCTCTTTTGGCTTCGCCAGAAAATGACCGGTTAAGCAACCACATTTCCCAGAAATGAATGCGAGAAGCCCAAAAAAAAAAAATATATATGTATTATTTGTAATCAAGATTAAATTGTGATTGTAATACCGTGTGTATTGGTGAATTTAATTTATCCCGAACCCCGGCTTGTAACAATACACGCAAATTTACACTTTAAACGCAAACATTCTACTGAGAGCAATAAAATACAATATATTTCGATTTCTCTTTTTAGTTAGCAGCATTGCCATGGCACTAAATCCACGTTTACACAAATATGATAACGGGAATTATATCAAAATCCAAGCAACCATAAACCAAGGTACAATACAGTGTACTGGTAGCTTGTGAGTACTGGGATTGGTTTTAGTAAACAAAATTCTTGGAAACCATTTAAGAATTAGATTTTTATTTCCACGTTTGTTGTCAGTTCTATAAATTCTTCTTCCAGCTGAGATAATCTCGCTGTGTTGACGTTTGAAAGACGGATCCAACACCTAGCCCGGTATTTCCGATTTTAAAATGTCTTATGTCCTGGAATCGTTCGAATCGTAGTCATGGCAGAATCGCTACAAGAGCTTAGCACAATGCGCGATGACCTCAACAGAGTTGCCCAACAGATAGGCCTTAAAATAAAGCGCTGCAGAACCAAGATCCACGGTCTGCAGTGTAGAGCGGCTATACGGATCGCACGAGGATACCGAACGGTGTCCTTTAAGGCGGCAACTCTGTTGGCGCGCTTTCCGCCTTTTGATATCTTGGCGGAGATGGATGCGTGGGTGTATCACCAAACACGCTCCCTCCGCCAGAGCGGTGAAGGCGTGCCTTCAGGGGCGCTCGAAATATTGAGGCGGCAGGCTCGGCGGCGTGCCCTCGAGTTATGGCGCGAGCGGCTTATGCTGCCACAGTACGCGCAAAAGCGCGTCGTCGAGGCTGTCTTGCCGCTCTTCGGAGCCTGGCTCCAAAGGAGCGAGCGCGTCACATTCCGCCTGACGCAGGTATTCACCGGACACGGTTGTTTCGGTGCGTACTTGCACAGGATAGGACGCGAGGTCACGGCACAGTGCCACCACTGTGGAGACGATCAGGATACCGCACAGCACACGCTCGGAGAGTGCCCTGCGTGGACTGCCGAGCGGCGGATCCTGGTCGATCGGATCGGGCAAGATATCTCTTTGCCAGCAGTAGTGTCGGCTATGCTGGCAGAGCATGAAAATTGGAGTGCTGTGGTCTCCTTCTGTGAGAACGTAATGCTCCAGAAGGAAGTCGCAGAGCGGGATCGGGAGAGGGCCGATCCCGCTCGGAGGAGGAGGACACGGGGCCGGGGTAACAGCCGCCGCGGTGCCCGTGTCCAACACGCCTGAGCGTCGTCGTCGCCCCTGTCGTCTTTATATGGCGGGGGGCCTTGGGGGTCGCGAGCGCGCTTATTGGGAAATTTGCGTGCTCATACCGAGCGACCCCCGGGAAGACAGCGGTGCACATGTGGTCACGTACCGCTGTGTGCGCAGCACAGCGCATAGTGAGGCCTCGGGGGAATCTTTTACAATCCCCTCGAGAGATGTCTGGGGGGTGACCTCTTTACAGTCGCTTTCCCTCCACAAGAGGGGATGACCACTTTACAGTCATCCCCTCCGAGATGTGCCTAAAGGCGTGGCACCAATGAGTGGCTCTAGATGGAGATCTTTCGAGTTCCTGGAGCCTCCCTTCGGTGCCGACGATGATCACTCCGGTGGTTTTAGCCGGTAGGAGTCCGGCATGCCCCTTCGCCCTTTCCCGGGGTGAAGGAAGTACATGAGGTATTTCCACCGGATCAATAAAAAAAATAAAAAAAAGGCCTTAAAATAAACACGGGCAAGACGAAAGTCATCTCAAATGCCCAAGCCGTGCACTTCACTTCCAACTTCTTTTCGTCAACAATACCGCAAAGCCTCAAGACGCAAGTCTATATCCAGTGTGTGTTACCAGTGATGACATATGTTACAGAGACGTGGTCACTCGTGATGAGTCTCATAGAAATATCAATGCCACTCAGTGAGCTATGGAGAGAGCTATGCTTGGTATTTTTCTACGAGATCGAATCAGTAATGAGGAGATCCGTAGAAGAACTAAAGTCGCTGACATAGCTGAAAGGATTAGTAAACTGAAGTGGCAATGAGCGGGCCACATTGCTCGTATAACTGATGGCCGTTAGTGTAGTTCTCAAGTGGAGACCACGCACCGGAAAACGCAGCGTGGGATGACCCCCAACAAGGAGGACAGACGACCTGGTGAAGATAGCTTGGAGTCATGGGATACGTGTGGCATGTAACCACTTGTTGTGGAAATCTATGGAAGAGGCCTCTGTTTAGCCATGGACGTCATTTGGCTTATATGATGATGATATATATTAATCATTCCTGAATCCTCATACATAAAACGCCATATACGGCACCACTTCCGCACTGGGTAGTTATTCATACTTGATACGAAAAAGAATACCACAAAGTACGAAGCGAGAATTACTTCCCTAAAAATATATTAACGGGTATAATCCAGTCAAATATCAGTACACATGTCAATAATAGCGTCCGGATCACCGCACACGGCTGTCCGTTGTCCGACCCTCGTCCGACGTGACTGGCCGTCCGACTGGACGCGACCAGATCTGTCAGTAGCGCGAAAACTATCCGTTTCGGAAAGTAATCATGTGTCGGCTGGTACCGTTGAGTGATAGTTATTTTTCTGTGAATTGTTTGCTTTTCCTTATTGTAACGTTATTTTATAAGAATTGGTATGAACTGTTGTTGTAATGCTATTTAGGGACGAGACGCGTAATTCATTTTTCCGGTTGTGGTTACGTCTGACCGTAACAATTGCAATGAAACCCAAAACTAAGTCCTGCGAGGTACTACACTGCGAAACTGTCACATCGAAACATAAGTATTTTAATCTTTTATCAGTAATTTTACTAGCTAATGACTTTTATTGCTATAAACACTTTTAAATTGTCATTGCTATTTTTCTTTTATTGCCGGCACAATCGGTGCAATGGCTGATACAGTCGGATGCTGCGCTCCGGGTCGCGGGTTCGATTCACCCACAAAACAAATATTTGTATGATCTGCAGGTAGCTATTCCGAGTCTGGGTGTATTGTGTGTGGAATTTATGTCTGTAAACGCACCCACGACGCAGGAGAAATTCTAGTGTGGGGGGAACGATAAAAAAAATCTTGGTGTCGAGATGGGCAAGTCATTCGTCATGACTGCCCATAACAATTGTAATGCTACCCAGGACTGGTCCTGCGTGGGACTACACTGTTCTCGTCACCTCGAGACATAGGTTATTTAGTCTGGTACGCCCAGTAATTATACTAATATCCATGGAACTTAAATTAACCGTAATCAACGTTGCATTTTATTTCAAACTAGCTGGGGCCCGCGGTTTCACCCGCGTTTAAATTAATAAAAATTTAGAGTACTTCGACATAGGCACTTGACATAGAATCTATGTATTGAATTTCGAGGGTTGTTTTTTTTTTGCGCGGAACCCTAATTATTTTTCTAAAATAAAAGTAGCCTAAGTTATTCCTTATAACATCAGCTATCTGCCAGTGGAAGTCCCGTCAAAATCGGTCCAGCCGTTTCGGAGATTACCCGGAACAAATAGACAGACAGACAGACAAAAAAATAAAAAATGTTTTTTTTGTTATATGTACCGTATATACTTTCATATGCATTTAGTAAAAAGCTGTTATTTTGATATTACAAACAGACACTTCAATTTTATTTATTTGTATAGATAATCATATGGTCTACACACACATACTAAAATTCAATCATTTGTAAGATACAAATAGAATTAGTTCGTACGTATTTGTCTTGTATGTTCATAAAATAAGCATATATTTTAAGGTCAAGTTGTACGATCAGTGCTCCAATTGGCTGCAGAGTTTGGAGCGGGCGAATCGCAGCGCGTTGCACGGGTTTACGTTTCCATTGTTAAAAGTCTCACACTCGGCCCTCAGTCATGGATATAGGAAGTTACACAAGAAGAGGCCAATTTTTTTAATATCCTGCTAAAACATCTCGGTAGTTCTATAAAAATAAACGAGAAATCGACAGATTTTCTGAGGACAATTTATTTTTACGCTTTCTTTTAAGATTTTTTTTTTTTGCTTTCCAAGTTCAACAAGATTGCGCACCATAATATTTACTTTTTAAACTGGCCCCTCACCTATCTGTAGTCAAAAAGAAGCAAGAACAATAATAAGGTCTCTTGAGGTCTTAAGACAAGTGTTTTACCATTTGTTGGAAACAGTTGAGTTAAACACAAAAAGATATGTATGTATCTTGTATGTTAGGGTTGTATGCCACTCCTCCAATACGTTGGTCCAATACTTGATCAAATTTCTTTGACGACTTCGTCATACCATTAATCCAATGTCCAAGATGCCACGTTCGACTAGTGAAATATTCTGTTTCTGTTTCTATTTTATTTTAATTTTATAATCTGTGTCTTGTATCTCATATAACGACATTGGCATCTCTTATAAAGACATTGGTTGCTTCCATTCTCAGTAATATTACTTTCCTACCTATTTAGTTATGGTTGATGGGAACTATTAAAATCTCCAATTTCTTTATTCAAATGTATATTGCATTGGACAAAGATGATACATACCTAATAGAGGCATACCAACCATATCTAAGACATTACTCATTATGGCCTACTCGTATTTTAAAATTATTCTACAGTTATAGTATAAATTATTCTTCCAGCTAGGATGATCCTGCTGTGTTGACATTTGAAAGATGGATCCAACACCCTACCGGTTATGTCCGATTTTAAAATGTCTTATGTCCTGGAATCGTTCGAATCGTAGTCATGGTAGAATCGCTACAAGAGCTTAGCACAATGCTCGATGATCTCAACAGAGTTGCCCAACAGATGGGCCTTAAAATAATGTATATTGCATTGGACGAAGATGATACATACCTAATAGAGGCACACCAACCTTATCTAAGACATTACTCATTATGGGCTATATATACAATAGAGCATATTTCACTCCACATTTATTATTATTTATTCTGTGGTTTTGTAGCCATAAAATCGACAAAAACGAGATTAGCCTTGCTCGTCGACAAGCGGAGATGAGCTTGTAAGATTAATTCCCACATTTCCCACCAATTTCGTATATTTCGTCTGCATTTATTTCAACGTATTTTATTTTCGCTGTCTGTTTATTGCCGAGATGGTAAGGGTGAATTTTGGAAACAAAATTGTTCGAACTGTTTTAGGGATTTCACAAAAAACGCAATATACGCAAGTATATGTCGCAGGAAAATAATGAAAGTGGAGATTTGATCAAATCCGTGATATAGATGATCAATTCACGGAAGATTTTAAAATTACAAGTCTGTGGGGTGATTTTGCTATTTTTACCTATCATAGTTCAGCCAGGTTCAGTTTTTTCAAGTTCAGGTTTTTCATTCGGACGTTCGGAATCCTTAAACTAAAAGTACAGATTTCAGTCGATTTTGAATAAAATAATTTGAAATTGAAATTTCAAAGTCAATTTGAAAGTATAAAGTAATCATTTTTTTTTTTTTTTTTTTCTGCCTTAAACATCCACCCGCAAAAACTTTAGTTTATCCGTGAACATGGCGCTTGCAACAGCGCCGAAATATCGGGAACTCAAAGCAAATAAAAAACATGGTAAATATCCCGTTTTCAGTTCTAATAAAAGTAATACTTTAATTCATAATATTTGTTTGTCCTGACAAAACGCTAAAATCACAACATTTTGAATCTTTGTTCAGGTCTTTTGGTTTCCCATCATAGGGTCGGAAACACACTAACTACACATAGGTGTAGTATGCTGTATGAATTTGATTAGGCTGCTAGCTATTGGAATAGTTTCATGATCGCTTCAACTATGTGTAATTTAACTCCAGTTATTGGTGTGTGCTCACAAATTAACACGGTATTAGCTGTTTGTGACGGGTGTCTGCTAATGACATATCGCAGTTACGTACTATTATGTTGATGGCATGTCGTTTACTTGATAAATTATCATTATTTTGAGTTTCAAGGATTGGATGTCGTTAAAGGCAACTAAGGGACTTTAAACCAGAGAAGTAGGGAAGGTGTGCTCTTCTGTTAAACAGCAGTCGTACTGCGCTCACCAACCCGCGTTCCAAGCGTGGTGAGTAATGGCCAATTCCCCCCAAAATCTAACCGGTAAGTGTATAGTGGCTTTTTTTCAGCAGTGGACGTGTTTTGGCTGGTATGATGATGAACCTAAGATATCACAATACCGACCGAACTATGTAATGCTCAGGTCTTTAAGCACACGTTTGTGTTTCATTTCTTCCTGCATCGTGACTAAGGGCCAGAGCTACAGTTGGCACGGTTTCGTGTATGCTTCACTTTTGCAATATCAGTACAGCATTGGAAGGTTAAGTGAATGTTCCAATATTTTAAATTACTTCATATTCGTAGAACTACTCCCATAGTGCCCGCGGAGCAGGAAGTTAATATGAAGAAGATCGTATTATATTGTACGTAATTGAGAGTTTACATCTATAACCCTTTATTTGAGCTACAGACTAAAGGGCAAAATTAATCATATTAAATCGAATCCAAAATCTTTGGATTTAAGATTCAAACTTAATCTGTTTATATGTTAAGATCACACTAGACAAATCCTTAATCCCAAATCCAAAGGTTTTGGATAAGACTGATTATTAATGTCGGCTGTTAGTTTGAAATTATCTCAAGTCTTGCCTGTCTGTATAACGCCCGGGGTGTTCCACTGGTGATTGCGACTCACATCGTGGGGGTTTTGGGGGTAATAAACCTACAAACCACGGCTCTAAAATCTCGGACGGCATTTGAAACCCCCTGAAAAAAGGCAACGCAACTGGCCTATGGCTGCTATGTCAATATGACGTGAAAGTGTTCTTGACCTAAAAGAAAAAATAACTCAGATACAAGTAAATAAACATGAACAACATGATTGCCCTATAAACAACAGACAGGGTATAAGATCGCCCATCTACTCAAGCACTAACCCCGTCTAGAACATAACTTATCCTTTTGTACGACACGAATCTTCTCCGAGAGGACTCTTCGCAAAATATACGCTTCCGCGCAGTGTTGGTTTTGTATATGACAGGGCCCTTGCAATATATTACCTATTTTTATGACAAAACGATGTTTGTTCGTGGGAATAAACGTGTATGGTCATACGTCAACATTTAGTGTTTGTATGCTTTTTGAGAAAATTATCATCATCATAATCATCATAATTTCGGCCGAATGAATTCCACTGCTGGACACAGGCCTCCTCCAAAGATCACCACAACCTCCGATATGGATGTGTTATGGATCATTGGGGGATTTTGCTATAATCGCCACGCTTGGCAGGCGGGTTGACGATCGCAATTGAGTTGTTAATGTACTCGAAGGACGCTGCGGACCATCCTTCGGCTAATCCTGTAGTCGACTTTTACGACACCCGCGTGAGGAGATGGGGTGGTGGTATTCTGAGCCGGCACCACACGGCAAAGCGACGACTTAGGGAATCTAAACCAGGGGGATGGGTAGTAGCGAACCTTCTGTGGAACAGTAGATATACTGTGCTTACTAACCCAAGCGTGACGAAACAATTGTGAAAATGTATATGGTAGGACTTTGTTCAGCAGTGGACGGCATTTGGCTGATATGATGATGATGAGAGGTATAAGCTCTAGAGCACTCTAGAGCTAAGGCATAAATGCACGTTGATTGTTAAATGTGTAGTTGACTCGTATCTGAAAATACTGATGTTAACTATAGTTTTAAATTTATGTGTTATGATAGAGCGTGGTGTCCGGATTAAGAATATAGAAAGAAGAAAGAAAGAAAGAAAAACAATTTATTAATTTCCGAAGTTAAAACACACTACTATTACACTACACTATATTTAAAAAATAATGACAATAAGTAAAAGCTGGAAAAGATTAGTGAGTCTCATCTCCGCAAAAAAAAAGGAATGGCGCTGAGCATTACACTTCTATGTCACAAATTACTTGCAACACAGGGGCACTGATTTTCTGCGCCACCCTAAATTGGTGACGGGTGACGGCTGATAGCATATTTAACATCTATTTTAACTAATAAATCCTTTTATTATTATAGTTTATTACTTGACGGCAAAACAAATAAACTCAACTGGTTTGTCCTGTTTCTCGCTATCCATGCCCATCCAGTACACACGCCTAAGTGGCCGTCGTCTGCTGGCGGCCCCACATAGTCGTGCACAATTTGCTCCTACAAGTTGGGTCATTTCTCTACTCAAAGCTCTGATCGCTTAACAACCAAAGAGGGATATTTTCTACAGCAAAGCCTACAGGTACTATAAATAATGTGTAAGTTCACTTAGTACCTAGATTACGATGCTGTTAAGTGGCTCACTTCACGCTTTGGGTTTCCCTGTAAATGTCGGGAGAAATTGACAATAAAATATGGACTGAGAAACACAGTGGGGTTTAGCTGTTAAGAGTCTGGAACGCACCCCTACCTTCCCCGAGAGGGAGGAAGACCAAGAGGATTTAGCAACTTACAATAAAGAAAAAAGATGTGTGGATTCACGTGAAAGTATAAGATAGTAGAAGATTTTAATTTTTTTGAACCATTATTAGCACTTATTAATAGTCAAGACTTTAGTTGCCACGTTCCAAGATGTAGATTTCCTATGGAAAAAAACGAACAAGAAACTCCATGGTTACTCTTTTGAAATCATGTTAGACTATTAGTACAATGTTCTCGAAAATTCAGGTTATATGAAGACAATGTTCATACATTAAACATAGCAAAGTCTAAACCTCTCAAAAGTGTCAAAATCCAACCGTAAACCAGTTGAATATAAAAAGTATTTATATAATTCAGGTGTAAATAATTAATAATAATAATGTCAAAAACAAACAATATTATTAATGTCAGAGAAAAAACAATTGACATGTCAGAAAATTAAGTCTGAATAAATTTATGTCAGTCAAATTTACGTCTTTCGAGTACATTAACAACTCAACTGCGATCGCCAACCCGTCTGCCAAGCGTGGCGATTATGGCAACACCTCCCAATGAGCACACAACACACCCATATCGGTTGTTGTGGTGATCTTTGGGGGAGGCCTGTGTCCAGCAGTGGACTTCATTCGGCCGAAATGATGAAATTTATGTCACAAAGTATGCAACAACAAGATGGCATGTCAATACTCAAAATGTTTTTTAAAATCATCTCTTATCATGATCTTATAATCATGTCTTGCGGAGCTGGATTGTTGAATGATTCTGCCAAACATTTATATCTCTAAGGTAATCCTCTAATTAATAATCTGCTTGTGTATCGAGTATTTCTTACAAATATTATAAATTTATTTTGTAATTGTAGCACGGTCTGCGGTATTTTATTATAAATTTTATACTATATCCCATTAAAGAAGTATAGACTTTAGCTAAATGAAATTTTGGATTTTTATCTTGTAATAAATAGGATAGGTTTCGAACTCACGACCTTGCTATCGTTAGTCCGAAAACTCAGCCATTGGGCTAAGACCTAGGTGTAAAGGCTGCTACTAAAGTCAATATTTAATCATTACTATGTATTGTCACCACAACGCCAAAATTTGTTAGTTATCGTTAGGAAAGGGTTAGGTAAATTTATCAGCATTTTGAAATGTTTCGTAGAGCTTAAGGAAACTCCAAGTTTTAATTCTCAAAGTATCAAAAAGAAATTACTTTGACCACGTAACACGATTCAGTAAAGTTTTATATACTTAGATAAAATATGACTCCCTAAAATCTCTCCAAAATCTACTGAAGCTGATGCTGATTTTTACGATTGGCTTTCTTAATTGCAGGCGATGGCATAATTTAAGATGAATTACAAAGTAAGTTGTGATTAAATGTGATCTTGGCATGATAAGTGTCAAACGAGGGACAACGATTCTTAGGTTGCATAGCTGCAAGTTTTACAAGGTAAACGATTATTTAGATAACGAATACGTAGCTACGAGACACTAAATAATTTTAAAAAATCCACTAAATGTTTTATATTTCTATCAATGTCAATATTAATCTACAGTAACATTAATAGTTACATGGCTTTTTAACAAACAAATGACGTAAATTCGTAGTGATGTCACTAATCGTTTAAGTTTTAATCGATTATTATATTGACATTTTTAACGTTCCATTATTGACATTGCGATTCAGGGAAGCATGTATATGTCATTTTATTTACAAAATGAAAGATTATGAATAATGTAAATATACAGTAACTAAACAGATACCTAAAACTTCCGCCCTTTCAGTAATTTTCATAGTATTGAAATCAAAGATGAGTGTCTTCGTTACTGGCCGAATACTCAAACGCCATTTAACGTTAAGTCCTCGCTTAAACAATTTGAGGCGCCCGGATATGTACCAAAAACAGGCTGTCAATCAGATTGTTTAGAGAATAAATTATTTGAGTCCAAGTCAGTGACAACTATTACGCCTGAAGGTGAATAGCCACTCAATTCAAAATTCTATTGTTCCAATCTCAGTACCTACATATCATAATTTTAATAAAATTACTTTGCAATGTTTATACATGATAAACAATGCCTAAGGTATTGTTATAGATTTTTTGTTGTCCGAAATAATTAAATTTGCATTTGAATCTCCATTTGTTTAGAATGAATGACATCTTTGCAGTTCATTCCATTTTACAGATGAAACAAAAATGTATTGTTGCACGCATTTGAATTGATAAAAGAATTTTGTTACAATATTGCCTTAAAGGTATTTTTAATAAACGTCATTAGCCTCTAACAGCAGCGAGTGGCGATAAATCATAAATAGTCGAGTAAATTGCTTTCATAAAAAGGGTATAACAATACTGAGATTTTAACAAATCTGTTTTGTACGGAGAGAGAGAATTACAAGTCACCCCGTAATCGACGTTGACAGTTTTCATTTACGCTTATAACAAATGACGTAGATTCGCAGTGGCGTCACTAATCGTTTGGTAATGCCAGCAAATGAGATAGTGGTGCCGCGTGCAAATTTGTTAATCGCGATTTAAGTAGCTTTCAAAGCATCCGCTTATCGCACAAACTTGTTTACCCTCACCCACTTATGAGGTTGACAGATTAGGGTTGAATGACTAGATATTCGTTATAATGCGTGTCGTCCATGATGGGTTGTGATATGTGCCCCTTGGTTTTTTAAAACGTCACCCCACACTATGATTTCTCCTGTGTCGTGGGTGCGTTTACAGACATGAATTCCACATACAATACACCCAGACACGGAACAACTATCTGCAGATCATACAAATATTTGTTCCGTGCGGGAATCGAACCCACGACCAGGAGCGCAGCAGCCGACTGTATCAGCCATTGCACCAACCATGCCGCCGTATATATATGTTGGTTAAGAAGCTTAAGGATCTTTTTGATGCACATTTTGGTATGAATGTATCGCGGTTGGTTTCTGCACTGCGCCAACAGTCAAACTAGATGCAACCCAATTTTTTTACCGCCACGCACGCTTGGAGAATGTGAAAAGAGATTTGAAAAGTAATTTTATTTAAAACTATTGTTGAACAAACGACTGTTGAAATCAACAATTCTCCTTACATCCAATTCCAGGTTGAACTATCAAAAACCTTTCTTTAGCCGGAACTATATGACGCCGTTTCGACTCCAGTTCCCATAAATTTTCAAACAAGTATAGTGTTGGGGATCTCTGTGTTCTAAATTTTTTATGTAGTACAAGCCAGCCATAGCGTTGTTGTATTATCAAGTCAGTAATTGTTAATTTTATACCTATACATGCACTCTGTGCACATACAACACCATTTCAGCCTAAAGACGTACACTGCTGGACAGAGGCCTCCCCCAAATATCGCCACAGCGACCAGAGGGGCCGGAGTGGGTGGGTATATGTTGTGAGTTTTTTTTTATATTGCCCCGCACTAGGATTTCTCCTGTACGATACAGGAGAAATCCTTTCAGTTCAGTTTACCCACAGAAATCTCACATGCACATACTGGACCCCACTCTCTGTAGATATTAATACTAATATTTGTACCATGTGGGGATCGAAACCGCGACACGTTGCGTAGAAAGCCAATCGCTTAGCCACTGCGCCAACCGTGCCGTCGTAGGTATTTAGAAGTATGGTCATAATCATGGCGATACCAGTTAAGGTGTAAATATACTAAAAGGACGCTGCTGCCCGTCCTCCGCATAATCCTTTAGTCGCTTTTCAAATGGTTAAAACTCAACATTAACTGGCGTTTAAGTATTCGGCCGCAAATGTTTCATATTTAACGTAATGAAAGTGGAAACGACGTCAGTGTTACCGCCTGTCGTACTGTTATCTGGGAGTTTCAAAAACACATTTTAAAAAAGAAACTTTGATTTGACTGGAAAATAAGTTAATTACACGGATACAGCTTTTAAGAAAAAGGCAATTGTTCAGAACCGAGGTTTACGAGAGACTGATTCTTCTCGGATATTCGTGGTCTGTCAGTGGAAAAGGAAATGCTGACGGAGCGTCTACGCCTATAGGATTCTATACATCTGTACGGATATAACAGCACGATTATAAAAACTGCCAATGTAGGTTTGTTGGGGCAGTCGTCACTCGTTCGTCGTACAGACTAGTACTAATTAAATATGGTAAACGAAGTTAATAGTGTTTAATGAAGTAAGAATATCTCAAAGGTTAACAGATAGGATCGTGCTATTCTCAGCACCACTTGGAGTGCACCCAGACATACAACAAATACAAATACAAATACAATACAAATATTTTTATTGACATAATTGTGGCAGTTAACATGAATTCTCTGGATCCTGAACTAGTTTATACTGTGTTACAGGAACCAGTGTCTTCCCCTTATAAATAATTACAATATTATGTCAACAATAAGATGACAAAGAAAAAAAGAAAAGAACATTATGAGCGAAAACAGTCTCAAATCTGCATGTGTTGTGTGAGTGTGAATCAGTATGTGTGTAGTGGGTGAGTGTTATGTGGTGTGTGTGGTATGTGTGTGTCTCTGTGTGTGTACTTGTGTATGTTTAGTAAGTTGTCTTTTAGTATGTTCACATATTACCTATAGTGAATATATCTTAATTAAAATGTTCTCAGTGGCTTCATAATCTAGAGTCATCAGCCACGTTCGCAAAACTTTTTTGACTTGATGGTTTGTATGTTTTTTAATTTTGTAATTTTTATTAATTATGTTATAAATATGTGGAGCCAAAACATTATAATGTTTTTGAGCAAATAATGATTTTACGCGAGGTACCGGGCATCGTTCAACTCGTTTAATCGATTCATGTATGTTTGGCACAGTCACTTTATGAAATCGTTTTATTATTTCATAAACAAATATTTTTCTGATTGATAACACATCAGCCTTCTCATAGACGGATGTAGTTGGATGTCTAAAAGGTAGGTACATAAGCACTTTTAGTACAGCACGCTGAGCCCGTTCTGCAGCAATCAGGTAAGTTTTACTTGCACAGCCCCAGGCGCATATGCAGTATCTAATTAAGCTTTCACATATAGCTTTGTATGTTTGAATTAATAGTGGTAGGTTTGCTACTGCACGTAAGTTCTTAAATACATAAATGATTTTTCTAATCCTTGTGGCCAATGATTTAATATGCTTGTCCCACGTAAGGTTTTTATCCACTATCACCCCCAAGTATTTTATACTAGTGACGCGAGAAAGTGCTACGCAACTACAGTCACAATAGTCCACTCTACGATTACATGGATAGGTGTGAATTTTAAGTTCCATATCAGTTCCTGGACTACCTAAAACGGATTTACTGAAACAGATGTACTTAGTTTTGTTGGCATTGAGTGTTAAGAGACTATTTTCCAGCCATGTGGTCACATTGGCCAAGCCCATCTCTGCAAGCTGAAAACCGTGTTCCCATGTTTTTCCGTGGAATAGTAACACCGTGTCATCCGCGAACATAAATAAGTCAAGGCCGGGCAAGGCAGCACTACACAATTCATTGATATAAATAAGGAACAGTGTCGGTCCAAGCGTGCTGCCTTGTGGAATACCGTATGTGCAGATTGCACTGTCACTTGTGTACTTTCCAATGCGTACTCGCTGTGTTCTGTTAGTTAAATAGTCTCTAAACCACCCAAGAGCCAAACCCCTAATACCAACGCTCTCCAGTCTAGCAAGCAAGATCGGCACAGACACGGTATCGAAGGCTTTCTGGAGATCCAAAAAGACTCCCACACACCTGTCTCCCTTATCCATATACGCTGTTAAGGCTGTCGTAAATGAAAGAACTGCGTCCTCGGTTGACTTTCCTTCCCGAAACCCGTACTGGTTACTGTTAATTAAATTATTTTTGTCAAGGTAGCTGATTATTCTTTTACTAACGAGTTTTTCTAATATCTTTGATAGTGTTGATAGAAGAGAGATAGGTCGGTAGTTTGTTAGATTATCTTTGTCACCGGACTTAAAAATTGGACACACAACAGCTCTCTTAAACAGTTCTGGGAAAATGCCTGTTTCAAGACTCACATTACATAGGTGTGCGATAGGGCTTGCCAGTGTCATTACATTCTGTTTTAAGATGGTCGTTGATATATTGTCCCATCCCGGAGCACTATGTGATCTGAGTCCTAATACAACACCTCTTACTTCGTGTGGTTCTGTTGGAATAAACGACATGGATCTCAATGGAGAATTAGTTGCAGTGGCATGGATTGCTAGGTCATTTTCATATGTATTCATTTTCTCGAGAATGTGACCGGCAAGTGTACCTCCTATTGATGTAAAATAATTATTGGCAGTATTAAGGGACTCTACTGGTGAATCATTGAGAGTGAGAAGCTCTTCTGAAGATACTTTATTTTGATTCAGGTTACAAACATCTTTAATAATTTTCCATGTTTCCTTTATATTACCATTGTTATTTTCTAATTGCTCCTTGTAGTATTTAATTTTAAGGTTCTTAATAATGCGGTTACAGGAATTTCTATACTTTAGATATATTTGTTTTAGCTGCACATCATTAGGTGATTTGTTAACCCTTTTATGAAGTCTGTCTCTTTTTCTCATACACCTAACTACTCCTTTTGTTATCCAAGGTTTAAGCGGTTGATAGCGTTTGGAAACATTGTTTACTTTTGTGTTCTTTTCAATTATTGATAAAAGTTTTGACATTAATAATTCCGAAGCTACTTTCACATCAACAGCAGTGTATAGATCTATCCAACTTTCTCTGGTAAGTAAGTCTTTGATAACTTTATAGTTAATCAATACTTTCTGCTGCATTTGACTTCGTCTAATGACATTAGTATTATGTATGTATAGTAATATAGGTGAATGATCCGTCAACTGCTGCTCGAATACAATCGTTTTCCACGCTCTGCAACATTTCACCATAAAATGGTCTATGCATGTGCTAATTCTGGTAGGTCTTGTGACACCTTGCCTTAACCCATACATGGCGAGTAAATTTAGATAATCTTGTGCAGAACCAGTTATGTGGTCAGGTATGATGTCTATATTTATATCTCCGGTAAGTATTATATTTTGAGACGAAGTACAGCGTAAAACTTGTTCAAGTGAATCTAAATAGTGACTGTGGTTTCTAAAGACTGGAGGACGATATGAACAAATAACAGTGTAGTCAGAGTTTAATGAGATAATAAGGCAGTTTCCTTCCGCAAATTCGGGCTCTCGGGAGGTTGCGCTGATTTCCTTACGAACATATACTACTACACCGTCATTTTGGTTCAGGGTGTTTTTTGTCCAAAACGTGTTGTAGTCATCCAAATTAGATGGTGGATTATTTATATTTGTCCAGCATTCTGTTAAAACTAGAAGGTCTACTTGTATGTTTAGGGTAGATATAAAGGCTAAGAATAGGTCAAAATTACAGTTTATGCTCCTTATGTTTAAGGTAAGTATAGATATGCAGGCACTGTTATTATTATTGTGGTTAAGTAGTTGTGAGCAGAGCGTTGAATCACTTAACAAAATACACTCAACTGGTCCTGTGCTGTCTACTTCGGATGTAATAAACTCATTTAATTGATCGAATTTTAGGTATATTAGGTGGGCACAACATAATGATCTTAGAAATTAGAGTGTCTTGTTTAATTTGATAATTCTTTATTTTTCGTATTGTTAAGTTTTTTGTTTTGGTGAAATGGGAAAATAAGTTAGGTTTTATATAGAAACGTATGCATTTTAATCCAATGTAAACGTTAAACAGCGAATTTATGTAATGTATTAGTCGATGTACTATTTCAGTGGTTAGTATTTTTGGTGGCCGTGGTATCGTTAAGTGTATTTGCGAACTAGTAATGATTTGAATTTGAATTATTAAGTGAATCTGTTTCTTAGAATGTGATATATAAGACTTGTGAAAGAAATAGTTTGTTTTGCGTTTGTAAGTAGGTATAAGGAATAGTTGTAGATAGTAATGTATGGTGTGTTTGTGTGTTATAATGTAGCTATGTAAAAGTTTATTTATCGTGTTTCTTAAAGATAACCGTAAACTAGAGTAATGGCAATACATTGCTTTTAAAAATAACACTGAGTAAAACAAACCGTTGCACAAAATGAACATAAGTGTGTCGCAAACATAAGCATAGCAACAATAATAAAAATAAAAAATAGAAGTTTGACATACTACGATGACTAGTCATATCTCTTGTTTCAATTTTTCCAGGTCAGACTCTTCATCTATCCTTTGAGCGTTGTCTCCTTCTTTCTTACGTATATAAACCTTTCCGTATGACGTCCAACAGAAGTTGTAGCTATGAGCTTTAGAGAATTTTCGCGCCTGGTAGAATATTTGTTTTGTTTTGGTTGTAAGGCTTTCTGCGATATAAATGGGTGAGTTTCCTCCCATTCGAATATGTGAGGTGTTCAATTTATTGTTTTTGTTGTCCCGGTTATAGGTTTTTATGTTAGTAATGAGACTATCTTTTAATAACATACTGTTGAACTCAACCATTACCGGTCCTCTAAACTCCGGTTTTTTACTGCTTAGCCTAAATACATTCCTTAAGTCTGAGCTTTCTATTGGCGTTTTCATAGCCTCACCAATACTTTTTATAATTTTTACTAAATCCTCTTTTTTTTCTTCATGTTTTTTTGGCAAATTCCTGATCTCTATAGTTGTAGACCTCATACTTCTCTCTAGGATTTCAACTTTTTCTTCTAATGACTTTATGTACTTGTTTTTGTTCTTGTTTTCAAATTCTATCTCTTTAATTTTTTGCAACAAGTCGTCATACTTATCGCTCATAAACTGAACATCGGTGCGAAGTTCTGTATTTTGGTTTTTGATTTCATCCAAATTATTTTGCAGGAGATGAAATTTATCATTTTGCTCCTGTCTAAGAGTGGCTAACATTGACATAATGTCATTTCGAAGGGATTTTATTTCCTCAGTATATTCTACGTCGTGCTTGCGTTTATTACGGAAGGTTATTCTTTCTGTGGGCGTCTCAGCCATAGTCGGTGTTGATAAGTTGGGTTCGGAATCGTAATGCAATATAGAGCCTTCACTAGATACATTTTTAGGTGGTGTACGGTTCAAAGGCATGTCTAATTGCTTACCAAATAACTAATTATAAAAAGAAGTCAATTGTGTATGTAACAATAGCAAAAAGATTATAATTTGATTCGAATTTTTACTGCGGTTTCTTGCAATTAAAACATGAACAAACTTTGTTCTTCGCGTCGTAGTCGCAGCCGTTCAAAACAAATAATGACTCACCCGAGGCGGCGCGCTTGCGCAGAGTAGTTTGCTATCTCGCCTTGCGTCGTACTGTCTCCGATAGCCGAGCGGCGGCAGTCGCGCCTCTTCGCCCGTGCTCGTCTCGATTCGGGTTCGAATCTCGGGGCCAATCAATGATAATTTTTTCAAGTAGTGTCAGGCAATTATGTTGTTATCCTTTTCATGGACCTCCCAGTGGGCGGGTCAATGGCCTTTAGCACTCACGAGTGCAAGCAGGAATCGTAAAAAACGTACGACAGCCAATGGTAATTTTTCGAATAGTATATTTCCAAACTGACACAGTAGCAAATTGTACACACGACCACTCGCGCGGACTATTGGCGGGGAAGGACAACAAAGTCAAATAATTTAGTATTACCAGAATTAAATACAAATATAACGACACAGTGTCGTTCCGTATATTTACGAGATCATTAACGTAAACTTTGCCACCCTGAAGCAACACTTCGCTAATTTGCGTTACCAACTGTAATTTGTCATTTACTGCAAATTATTCAATGTTTTGTTTGATATTGTGTTACTGTAGGGCTGCCTATCGCTAACGGCTTTATATTGTTGTTTGTTTGTAGAACTAGTATCTTGGATAGGGCTGACAGTATAGCTATGGCTCTGTAGTTATCTACGCTATAAATTCAATGAGACAAACCTGACATAATCACTATATTTGTGCAAAGTTAAAAACACATTTCTTATAGCTCATGAGAAACCTTTCATTGAAAATACACAATTTATAAAAATGTGAATAAAAACTCCAGTAAATTGGATAAGTAATAGGTTAGGACTATTCTTTGAAGAACTGGTTCAATGCTGAGTAGTTACATTAATATTACAGTGTTACATTATGTAAAGAAAGAAAAAAAGAAAGCATTTATTACCACACTAATTTAACACAAAATATAGTGTGGCAAAAGGAGCGGTCTCAGCAAAATGTTGAACACTGAGCAGCATAGCCGTAACACGGGCAACGCTGATTTTCAGTCCGTCCCCATTTACTACCGTTATGTAAATATAGATTATACATTAAAAGTAAAATAAATAACATTAAATATAAGTAAAAAAAATATAGTAATTATGTAGATTAAAGATTATAGATTGCCACTACAAAAACAAAACGATATTTATAATTTGTATAGCCTTTTCTCAGAAGCCGGCCCCGTAACCAATCCGTCATCAGACTAAATATCAGACAAATAAATTAGGTTAATGCAATAGTTTGGGACTAAAAGCACCAGGTCACATTTTTATGCGTAACTTCAAATGTTTAGTATAGTTATATTTTAAATAAGTATTATTATGTAAGCATAGTGTGTATAGTATAGTTAGGCATATAAGTATTTAGGGTTTATAATTGTATTCATGTTAAGTAGGTATAGGTGAATGTAGTCAGGTGTGTAAGTCCATATTGATAAACTTTAGTAATGTTTATTAATAGGAGACATGGATTTGTTGTTTATATAATTTGTTTTTAAAATTGATACTTAAGAGTCGCTTGGGACATGGTGGGGGCAGGTCATTCCAAATTTTTGACGCACTGTACTTGTAATGTAGAAGTCTTATTTAGGTAATTCGTCTTCATCTTATACCAAAAATCTTTTTGCTGCCTACCTGTATTGTTTATTTATACATGCATATTTTTACCCTGTCACGGCACAACCAGAAAATATGAGTGGGTTATTTGTTGTCACGGGCCGCAGAGCTTATTGTCACGTTGTGTAGGAAGGAAAAAGGTCTCGTCTATTTAGTTAAATAGGAATTTACCCTTTTTGAGAAGAAAATGGATGGGTATTCTCGTGTTATGTAATGTATTTTAGATTTTAAGGCGAGATGAAGTCAATAAATAGCCCAAAGAGCCATTATGGGTCAATGAAAGGGGAGGCTGAAGACACCTAGTGCCAGTCATAGGATCGTGGGGACTATCCAGATGATTTTGGAGTGGTGGGTGTGGAGTATGTATGGGCGATTGTCATTGCGGCTAGTGCAGTTATCGGAGTATGGCTTTGAGAAATACTTGCACATATTGGCGAGACTGGCAGCGACTCCCGTTTGCATCAGTGCAGTTGCAGCGAGGATACAGTGTATTCACTCTCCAACACTGCCCAGCTTGGGTGGTTCAGCATTGTGATCGCGCAGCAGTAACCCGAGGAGACTTATTGCTGACCTCAGTGAAAGTAACGGTCAAGAGTGAGAGGCAGTTGCATCCGTGGAAGGAGGTGATGACGTGGGTCTGGGAGGAAGACTCCCTAGCTGACCCAATCCGCCGCAGGTACAAGTCGGTGCAGAGGGTAAAACCTGATGCCATCTTAACAGAAGCCAGCAGACGATAAGTCTGAAAGACTGCCGTTTACATTGCACGGACATGGAATTGCGGTGATGACCTGAAGGCTAAATCTCGTAATTTAAAAATGTTCAAAATATAGTTCCGATCTAGTCTCAGTGTCATAAATGCCACAATTGGTATTCTCCTAAACTAACAAACAACGTCAAACGTGAACTTACACTGTGATGAAATCGAAAATGGATCGAAAGTTGATCGAAGTCAAAACGGTATTCTGCTAACATTTCGAACTGTCATGTACTTGTACTAAATTGTCATTAAATAAACGTCAAATTTGAGATTCAAATGAGACTAGATCGAGATTATACTGAAATCCAACTGAACTTTAAGAGTAGCAGAATACCATTTTTTCAGTCAATTCATAATCTAATCTCAGTTCGGTCAAGTTTCAGTCATAGTGTACATTAATTACGAGAATTGGCCCTCTGGATGCGTTGCCTCGCGTGACAAGTAGGCCGAATTTGGGCTAACTCCTGATGGACCAAGAAAGTACTCCCGCATTACTCGTGGTCCATCAAAAGGCGGATGCAGGTTACACGGCGTAGTTTTTAGAGTAAGCATAGCCCACACAACCGCGCAGTCACTCCGGATAAAACCCAAAAAAGGTTTGATCTTTCTAATAAAAAAAGCGATAAATAAATTCCAAGTCCAACGTACGTGCATAGAAAAAATCGTTCGTCCTGTACAAATAATCACCGGCCCTAATCCCGGAAAGTATCATTTCGGCCGAATTAAGTCCACTGCTGGACACAGGCCTCCCCCAAAGATCACCACAACGACCGATATGGATGTGTTTTGAGGGGTTTTGCCATAATTTCTAATAAAAGGCCGAAATGATCGAATTTAATTACAGTTCCGCCATATAAAATTTTATCGTCACCAATTTAATTAGAAGGAAAAAAGAGAGCAAACTGAATAACTCAAAGTACAGTCGCGCACGAAGCAAATAATATTCCAAATACGTGACATTATTCGCACACCTAGAGAGAAATATCTGCATTTCTTTGGTACAGTGGTGAACAATGCGCCGGCGGGCGGTACGCGATCCGGATTAAACCGGTAAATTGCGTTAAACCCCCCACTGTTCGACGCCGATAGAGAGCTATGAGTGCCATGGCTTTTAAGCTCAAATTGCGCACTTTACTGCGCGATTGTACCGTCAGCTTGAACGAACATCGCTTTGACGTTGCAAAAGATCATCAAAGGACGTGATGCTTCTGAAATATGTCTTTTATCCCAAAACTTCGATTCCTGTAGCATGATTGTAATGTATAACATACAAAAAAGATGAAGCCATATCATTATATGTACATCTTTTAAGAAGGTGTTTATGTTCATGTGAAAGATTGTTACATTTTGTTATCTACACCAATAATTGTGTTTGTGCGATGAATTTATTCTAGTTAAACAGTTTTATGTAATATTATTATCTTTTATTTTTTCTTTTCTTGGATTATGTCCTACACTACGGTTTCTCCGTCATTATAGCTACAATTATGTATTTAAACAACTCATTGTCAAATAGTCTAGTAATAAGTCAAGTAACAATTTGAGTGGGAAAAGTAAATCATGAATGTTCTTAATTACAGGTCAAACCTTAATAGATGAAAGCGTTTCCAAATTGATTGGAGCCTAAATTGTAATTGATATAATTAATAATTCCCATCTGGAACCGATATTTGAAGTTAATCTTATTCCGTCTAGCCTATTTAATTTTGCTGAAGATTATTTACGGTGATATTAGGTTTTTAGTAGGTCATGGTGGCCCCGGTGTTTACGGACTCGATTTTTAAGCACAAGTTCGCAGGTTAAATGCATGGCATGTACCATAGTGACTTTACCTATCTCATATGTACTTTCTTCAAGCCAGTATCTGAAATAGACAACACGCAGTGAGCAAGGGTGGGTATAAGAAGAGCCCTTTGCCTGCGGTGGGTCAGTTACAGGCTGCATTCATCATTACATCACCTAAAGGACGTCCACTGTTGAACAGAGGCATCTCCTATAGATTTCCCCAATTATGTCGTCATTTTGGGGCGAACCTGGCGGTACCCACCATGCTTGACAGACGGGTTGGTGAGCGCAGTATGGCTACTGTTCCTCAGAAGTATGGCCATTCCTCTGGTTTCGAGTTATTTAGTCGCCTTTTACGACATCTGGGAGAGGAGATGATGTGGTGCTATATTCTTAAATCCGAACACCATACGGAAGGCTACTATTTTTATTTATTAAAAAAAAAAAACTAATTTATATATATTATAGATTCTAAACTCTGGCTGTACATGTGTGAATGTGTTATGTTCATTAAGAGATGGAGAAAATGATGTTGTATTGTATTGTGTACTTGTATAGAAGTAATGGTTACTGCTCTCAAAACAGGACAAGTTAGTCCGCTTTAGCCAACGCTGGTATAACTTGTTATTTGCACTTGATTTTGATAATCCCGCTAGCTTGGCGCTTCCCCTTCTTACTAGTTTCGAAGATACCAGATGTACCAAAACATATTGCTCGTTTTCGGAATGTCAAATAAGATAACTAAAGTTTTCCAGTATTGATACTCCTGGCATCATGAATCGATAAAGCTCTTTCTTATATGTATGTTAGCATTTTTGCTGTCCTCTGTTTAAGAACTTGGTCACACCCATTATGCACGCAGTAATCTAAATATGAAAAATTTAAAAATATAATTTTTGTTTCTTATAAAACAATGTAGTGATGTTGACATGACAACCTAGGTACCGAGTTTAGGACTTATTTTCATCATATGATACCATCATATCAAAGGACGTCCACTGCTAAACAAAAATCTTCCCTGAAGATTTCAAGATTGTCGTAATTTTGGGAGGAGTTTGTTTGGTATACTCCCCGCGTTTGGTAGGCAGGTTAGTAAGCGCAGGCTTTTCGATAAAAGAGACGGTGCTGCCCATCTCTGGTTTCGTCATTGTAGCCGAATAAAGTCCACTGCTGGACACAAGCCTCCCCCAAACATCGCCACAATGACCGGTCTGGTTGTATTATGTGCTCATTGGGGGGTTTTGCCATAGTCGCCACGCTTGGCAGGTGGATTGGCGATTTCAGTTGACTTGTTACTGTACTCAGAGGACGCTGCTGCCCATCCTTTGGTTAATCCCATAGTCAATAAATAACTTATTCCAAAGTTTCAAATGTTTTCTATTCACTACAACCAATCAAATAAAACATGTTTCATAAATGTTTTCATGATTTGATCTTCGAACTCTGCCCAAAAAGATTGACAATATTTTTTCTAAATGCGTCAAGAACACGTCGCTATTTAACTATTACGCTACATAAGCAATTTATTTAAAATTCTATGGTATCCAACTTTTAAAACAATCATGTATCAAATAAATTTGTACAACTGGTAGGTATATAACATAATGTAATATGATTATATTTTTATGGGTTAGTAACACAAAGACTTACAGACTATGTTAGTGGTACAAACAATGATATTGTATAGTAAAAGAAGTAGATATGTTACATGCGCGCCAAAAGTAAGAACCAAACCTCCCCCAATTGTAGCACCTCGCAAGTTCCTCAGTTCGCCCAAGGTCCTGTCTTCGACAGCCTGTTCCTGTCAACGAGCACACACTGCCACAATCTGTATTGTTTTATTAATTAAGTAATAACAATGCCGTCGTGCGTATAGAAAATGCACAAACTATCGAGCAAAAATAAATTAAGAAGGGATCTCATACCACACGTAGTTAACAAACTATATAAACTATTTTAGTAAAAATACTTTTCAAATTATCTATGGAATAATATTAATATTACCAAGCAAAGAAAACAGACGACACGTTTATTCTATCGCAGGTGCGACAGAGACATCGAGTACACGTCTTGCCATTTTAGATACCTATCCCTATTACTCTCGTAGTTTTTGTATCTGCTTTTTTACAGCATAGGTGTACAGTTTTATACCTACATACAGCGAGCCCGAATTTGGCGCGCCATTTATTATGGACGTAACATATCTATGGTATATATTATTGGGTACAAATGAAATATTAAATACAACGAAAAAATAAACAAAAATAAATAAAGATGTACAAATTCATAAACCTCTGCTCACTTCCGGGTGCACCAGATCCGTACATATGCATACGAGTCCAGCGCCTAAGGATCGGACTGTCAGGCCTCCATCCGTAATCATTCTCAGGATGCTGCTGGTGCTCCCCGTATCCGGCGCATTAAGATTTCAGTTCTTTTTATTACCATTGCTTGATATGAAGCTATCTAAATGCGCTTCAGCAAACATGCCTGATGCGCTACAGAACCATGGGAGCCCCATCAGCACCTTGAAAGCATTTACATACACAAAATAAATATTAATTTCATAAAACTGACACCAGTAGTTATAATAATAATGTACTTAAAACATCACCTAAATGAGATGATTGAATTGGAGGGCCGTTATAACACAGGTAGCACACAGAGATAAAATTAGAGGTATAAGGTACATTCCTAGGATTACTTTTCTAGTATATTCTATTTTAATAGGGTTTAGTTTTACTAGACAATTCAAATTCCTTATACACTTCGTCACCGGCGCCTTTGGATCTAAAAGAAATAAAATTTATAACGATAATATCAGAATGTCATAAGCTAATAATATAGGTGTTATGTTAAAAATGCCATACGGCACTGTTAGCTCAATGGCCAAGCATTGGACTTTCGGCGCTACGTGTTGAGTGTTTGATATCTGCACATAACAAATATTTGTATGATCTACAAATAGTTGCTTCGGGTCTTGGTCTTGCGCATGTGATTTATTTCTGTAAACTGTACCCAGTGTACAGGAGGAATACAAATGTGAATAATCGTTTAAAAAACAAAATTACCACGTACAAATCGCATAAACAATGAGGAATAGAAACAATTTTTTACCCGAATAACCAATTGAAATAAAGTAATAAAAGCATATGCGTATCTGTGTGGTGGTCCGGTAGAATAAGTAGCACCACTCCATTCCTCCCGTGGATGTCAAGAATTTTAGACCCAACTGGCTGGCGAGCCATATTTATAGGCTGTATTTTTTTTATTTGGGACAAGACCGCCACACTTTCCCAACCACTGCAACTTCTGTAAGCCAGGATCTACAACGGCGACCACCATAAAGAACACCGACTAATGAAGCTCGGTGTGTCCTAGAGAAATGAATAGCTGTCTTGAAACCCGCACCGATATTAATCAGAAAAGAAAAAGGAGTAGGAAATATTATACGTTCCACTTCCCTCCGTAGCAAGCAGGAGACAGAGAAAATACTATAGGCCATAGGTACAATAATTGGGAGTATACAATTAGGACAAGCTTAGTTGCCACGCACCGAGAGTACCAAAATGTTTATAAATATTTACTTACGGGTCCTATGTTGTGAGCTGTTGTTACTGATTCCAATAGTAGGTATGGCAAAAACGTCTAAACGCACGGAAATTCGTCCTAGTTGCAACAAGGTCTGAATAGTAAACAACTCCGGATGTAACTTGCAAGCTATATAATATTGCGTTCATCTTGCCAAAGAAAACACTCCCACGGGATATGATGTGCAGACTGTTCATATTCACAGTCCGGTGTTGAACATTTGCAGAATGGTGAGACAATAAGGTTGAAGCTAAATAATTTACTCTTAAAGTTACCATGACCGGTGAGTAATGGAGCCACGCAATGATTAACTTCCAACCATGCACTTACCAGGCGCTCACGAACGGATGGAAAGAACTGGTATAGGTGTGTCCTACCTACATTGCCAGCCTGTGGTTTAAACCATCTGCAGATCCTAACACGATCGCTGTGTAGTAGAAATACCACGGCCATTTTTTCTCGCGTTGAGTAGTACATGGCAGCACGTCGCTGTATCTCAAGATCGACTGGCAAAGCACCCGCTAGCACACGCAGAGCTTCAGTACTGACTGTTCTATATGCCTTGCATAAGAATATCAACGCTTAGCTCTAGCTTAGGGCTTTGGAGCAGTTTACGTCGTACCACGCCGATAGTAGGCCTATCGGCCCATACAGGTACACCATAGGATATACAATCCAAGTAAGTAGCCCCGTAAATAGTTTTTAAAGTACAAAATGAAAGACCCCATGTAGCTGTTGATATCCTTGTCAGGGCATAAAGGCTCCTTTTAGCTTTTTCATCTACAGATCTAATACCTATGTTCAACGAATAAAAAATTGTCTCTAATATAAGACCAAGGTAGCACACTGACTCCTTTCTTTTAACGGTAATATTATTGAATTTAATGCTTGGTGATGCCTAAGATTGCCTTTTAAAATGAATCGAAAGGTTTTTACGGTTAAAACATTAAGCGGAACGTTTTAAAAGTGAATTAGTATCTACCAATTTTTCAAGGCCCTCTTTTACTTGACTGAATAAGCAGAAGGCCGTCGTCTGCGTAACCGGTCAATGAACAACCGTACAGCAATGGAATCGCTAGAAAATTATCGAAACCAATGTTCCATAGATAAGGACCGATAACAGATCCTTGAGGACTTACCATCGTGAGTTTTTTAGACACAGCATGATGACCTAGTTTAAGTTTTACAGATGCGTTTGCCCTTTTTGGTATTATCCGTATAAAACCGGAACGCCATATATGAGGGAAAATGCCTTTAGCAATATAGCGCCTAAGAACGGCCAATATAACTCTTTATTATATATCATACTAGCTGGGACCCGCGGTTTCACCCGCGTTTAATTTAAAAGAAGTTTAGAGTACTTCGACATAGACACTTGACATACATACTTGACAGAGTATATATTGGATTTCAAGGGTTTTATTTTTTTACGCGGAACCCTAAAAATGTTTCTAAAATAAAAGTAGCCGAACTTATTCCTTATAACATCAGCTATCTACCAGTGAAGATCCCGTCAAAATCGGTCCAGCCGTTTCGGAGATTACCCGGAACAAACAGACAGACAGACGGACAGACAGACAGACAAAAAATTAAAAAATAGTGTTTTTGTTATATGTAACATACATACTTTCGACCAAAAATATTAGTAACTATGATGTTAGTGGACTGTAAACGCAAGTTTTATATGTAAAAATATATTAAAATTTAAGGAAACAAACAAGAAACCATTACAAGGAAAAAAGCTGAAGTAGTAGAAGACAAAGCTGACAGACAATACTTTTTAAACATTTGTCAAAATATATAAAAATAAAATAAAACCTTAGCTGCCAGTAAAACTTTAGCTGCCAGTTCGCAACACTCTCCCCTCCTTTCATATGCATTTAGTAAAAAGCTGTTATTTTGACATTACAAACAGACACTTCGATTTTATTTATTTGATGATATATGATATATCACCGGATATTGTACAAGCTTCTTTAATCATTCTATTAGATATTTTATCTTCTACAGATACTTTATTAAGTGGCAGTGTATTGACAATGTGTATGAATTCGTCAGCGGATGGAAGGTCAGACGCTGGGGATACCAGTGGCTCAGCAGCCCACAATCTGATCTGTTGATGATACACGTTATGATTTTCAGGTAGATCATCAGGTATAAGACTATTGAGAAGAGCCTCCATGGTCTCTAATGTTTCGGATATAAGCAAGATCAACTGATCTATTGGCTTTAAACTCATGGTACAGAGGAGATCACGGACCCTCTCTATCGAGTGTTTCCACTATTTTTTGTAACATATTGCCCTTCGATTTTGCTACCGCGGCTCTATAACTAGATCCAGCAATTCTGAATTTATTGAATGTTACAGTGAATGTGTCTCCCGTGACTTGTTGTTTTTTAAGTATAATAAGTTTATTGCGCACCTTGCGAAAACATTTACGTTCTTCAGTTAAGTAGCTGTTCCACCAATCACATCTACGATTATTGGTTAATGATCCGCAACCTACGGCGACGTCAGCATAGTATGTAAATGTGTCCGACATTATTTCAGCACTTTCTTCTGCTGACAGCCCATCACGCGTAAAGTCTCTGTCACGAGACGCAAAAAGTGAGCTGAAGAAATCCCAGTTCACCCCTTTAGATTTGTATCTAAATTTTGATTTCATATTCTCAAACTAGGTACAAATTCGTACACGATCAGGCGATGATCACTACACGATGCGTCTGGATGGACGCGCCACCTGTCGAAGCGAACGTCTGCAGTAGATAGTGTGACGTCAATACAAAACTTGCCTATTTGGCTGCAAAAAGTAGGTGGTCCGTCAGGGGTATTGTGTATTGAGCACAACGTCGTCCAAAATCGGTGGACCGTACTTTGCCATACCAGAGTGATGCTGACGCATTAACGTCAGCGCCAATAGTAACATATAATATTGCCCGTCACATACATAATCTTCGCCAATAACGTGGCGAAGATTATGGATGTGATTATGTATCATATCAGCCAAAAACGTCCACTGCTGAACAAAATCGTAAGATACCCCCATGAGACGACCGGTTACATGCCATATGTCGTCATTTGGGGGGAATTTGCCAGTACTGAACTCGCTTGGCAGACGGGTCGGTGAGCGTAGAATGGTTACAGTTCCACGGAAGGGACGCTGCTACGTATCCCTATGGTTTAGAGTCACACATAGTCACCTCTTATGACATCCATGGGCTACATATGTTTTAATGCGGACACCACATGGATTATTTTCCACGGTAGTTACATCAAATTATTGCGAAAAATAATTCTTAATGATATTGTACTTACTTATTGATAAAGTGCTGTATAACTTTGATAGACGACTATTTAGTTTTGATGATTCGTTAAGCAGATTTTGACCCGCAGTAATTACAGAATATGAATAACATACAGTATTTATCAGTACATATAGTTTTCTGAAACTGCCGAGGTATTTATACTTTTCCTGCAATCATAAAAAAGACCATTTCGGAATTGCAGCTTCCACAGAAAAACATTTTTTATGTGGTTCATATTTACACTTTTTATAAGCACGCTGAATATCGCATACGATGAAGTAACATAATACAATGAAGAAGATGCCAATGAAAATAGCATCTGAAAAATAATTACATAAGGTTAGTAAATCAGATTTGTATATAGATTAGATGTTTCATCCAAAGTGACCAAATCCAAGTATTATGAATACCAGCTGGAAACTTGTTACAAAAAACACAGAAGCTCATATTTAGTTCAAATGAACAGGAATGTACGATCAACGTCTACGGACACTTTAATAAAGGAATCCATTTTGACAAGGGCAGGAAGATGATGACACCTATACCTCAGCCTCTAAACATCCACTGTTGAACATGGACCACCCAATTATCACTAAAATGAGCGGTCATATTGCCATAATCACCACACTTGGAGGTGGATTGGTGCGATTACAAATGCCACCATACTGCAAACATTATGTTGGTATTACCCGGTAGGATACTGCTGCTCATCCTCGTGATATTTTGATTTTTGGTGTTTTTTACGACACCCATGTGTGTGAGGGTGAAAGCTTTTAAAAGTAACATATTTACATTGATTGAATTCTAAATATAATTTTATTAGTATTATAGAGAATTAAGCTTAACGGTAGGGGTTCTCATTAGGTTTTTTATTGGTGCTGGCCGTAGTTTATCATGGCATATTGAAATAAAAAGCAATACCAAGCATGGCTCTCAAGCAGTATTATATCTATTGTAGTATATTATATACCATACCTGACTTTTATAACACAAAGATAGTTCCTTGCTGCAACTCACCAGACACCGATATTTTAAAGCCCATTCTTCTACGTGTTTAACCGTTAGAATACCCTCTCTCTGTCTTCTGTCTAAGTATAATTTCTTTTCTATACAATTGTATTTGGATTGGATATCTGATATGCCGTTATTAAAATATTTCAAAAATAATTGTAGCATAGTAATGTAATTGTAAAATGAAACATATTGTACTATAAAGCGAATTTCAACTATTATTTCTGTCAGTACTAATATCACGTAACCTACTGAAAGTCCCGTCTCCTGCTGGTCAAGGATAAAGATTTTTGCTGCTGCGTGAACAACACTAGTAAAACAAAACACTACTGTAGTTACTATGAAACGTATCTTTAACTTTTTTGAACATTTGATATACTTCGGTTCTGTTTTAAAGAAACGGTGAACTGCCGTGAAATTGGTTATGAAGATTTTGTAAGAGCAAGAGCTCTTGACACCACATATCATAATAATAGAATCGTTAAGGAGGTTCACAATAAGGAATATAAAAATTGCAGCCGATGTCTCTCCGGGGGCGTCTATTGAAGTAGCAACGGCGTAGTGCATAACTGCTGATATCACGATTTCAATAGCAATACGCAATATAATAAGAATTTTATAATATTTTCCAAATAAAGTGTAGTTTCTGTAAACACCCGTTAAATTTTCTGCCATTATTAGTGTGTTTATTAAATTGATCTCTACCATTTCGACGTTAACACAATTCACTTTCTAGTAGGAAAATGGACTCGCATTGATTGACAGAATTACGCATTACCAAAGTATTACGATAACATAAAAATGTAGCTTTTAATGTTATTACAACCCAATAAAAATATGTAACAAGGCTTCAATAGTCTAATATACAATCACTCATATGTATCTTTTAATGCCTGCGCAGGTTATTGGACGTATAAAAACCGGACAAATACGGTTTGAACTTAAGTGGAGAGGGTTCCGTGCGATGAATATGTTATTTACTATTATTTTTTTAATCTGACCCAATTTCTTTCTCGTCATCGTAACTAATTTACTTACGTAACTGCTTGGTATTACTCTACTAGATAGAATCAGAAATGAGGAGATCCGTAGAAGAACTAAAGTTGTCAACATAGCTGAAAGGATTAGTAAACTGAAGTGGCAATGGGCAGGGCACATTGCTCGGAGAATTGAACATTGGTGAAGGTCGCTGGGAGTCGTTGGATGAGGGCGGCATGTAACCGCTCGTGTGGAAATCTAAGGGGGAGGCCTTTGTTCAGCAGTGGACGTCCTGTGGCTGATATGATGATATGAATCTTAATACAAATTAAAGTTAGGTTTGCCATCATGTATTAATCCGTATAGTGTCCGGATTAAGAACGTAGCACCACTTCATCTCCTCTTATCGCATCTCGTGCCCACACTGCCCATATTTCAATGAATTGGCTAAAGTTGCTATTAAAAAGATTCTTGCAGCTTACCCATTTCACCTTTGAGAAGATGGCTACGTATCTCACTCATGTAGAGGCGATATTTATAATTATTATTATATAATTATTATTAGAGATATTTTAAATTCGCGACCTCTTACTCCCCCATCATACCTTAATGATTTTACGGCACTTACTTCCTAATTAAAATATTTGATTGTTCCTAACCCTTTCGTTAAAATATCTGCAATGTTAACCTTTGAATCAACTTTAACAATCTCGATTTTTCCTTTTACACAATTTTCATGCACTTAATGATAATGAATTTAAAAGTTAGTATTGCAAATTTAATATGATTAGATTTTTTGTAAATTTACCACGTTCGGCTATTGCTATTGCTCCTGAGTTAGCAATATAAATTTTAACTTTTGGATAATATTTTCAAAGTGCCGTATGGTGCCGGCTCAGAATACCACCACCCCATGTCCTCCCATGGGTGTCGTAAAAGTCGACTAAGGAATTAGCCGAACGATGGGCAGCAGCGTCTTTTGAGTACATTAACAACTCAACTGCGATCGCCAACCCGTCTGCCAAGCGTGGCGATTATGGCAAGACCCCCCAATGAGCCCACAGCGCACCCATATCGGTCGTTATGGTGATCTTTGGGAGAGGCCTGTGTCCAGCAGTGGACTTCATTCAGCCGAAATGATGGTTTTCAAAGAACATCATTTATATAATATAGTAGAAGTTCAAGCTCAGTTCATCTAACAAAGCTATATAATCGGCAAAAGTAGAAGACTGAGACACCAACTTGTTTCTTTTGATTTTCAAAATATTATTATTGCCATATAATGTAACTAGCTGTTGCCCGCGGTTTCACCCGCGCATTTATTTTTATTAATATAAATACAAATATAACCTATATCACTCAGAGACAGTGTAGCTTTCTATAAGTGAAAAAAAATTTCGAGTGTGACTTCACACGCGAGAGAAGTGAAATTGAAATTGTATTTTGGTTAATTTGTAAGAGAATACACTGTGGAGGTGGTAAACAGACAGAAAAAGAGAGCGATTGATCGACAATAGGGAATAGGGAAACTATATAGAAACGTGTTTTATCTCATTCTCTCACAGCCTTAACCCTGTAAATGTGGGACGATCGGGGAGAAAAGCCACACGAGCTGGATTTTAAGCAGCTTCTTTATTTTATCAAATTATACAATTTTGTCTTACACGGAACAAGTCACGCTAGATGGCGCACTTGATTTGCAGTTTCCGACCCGTAGCGGTTTGCAATACTAACTTTTAAACTTTCGCATTGCATGATTATTATATTAAGAAACGGGAATTTCGCGTTAATTCTCGTTTCTTAATATAATAATCACAGTGTGTCATTGTTATCAACAATATCTAAACATAAATTGGTTTTAAAAGGAAAAATAAACGGTTGTGTATTGGTTTTTATTTATACAATACAGTCAGTTGTAAAACTCCACAAGTGTCAGTGTACCTCCTAGTTTTTTTCTACTATTCTTAGGTCAATAAGTGGCGCCGTCTCTAGGGTTGCTCGTGCGGTCGATGGCCCTCTACGGGGCGCCTGTATGGTCAGCTCGTCTGTCAGGCGCCCAGCGCTGCAGAACCAAAATTCACGGTCTGCAACGCAGAGTAGCTATCCAGATCGCACAAGGATACTGAACAGTGTCCTAATAAATTTCACCTTGCCTGTGCGCATCTGTCGAGGTCAGCTAAAGTAAGCGTTAACTGGAGGTGCCAGGAAAGAAAGGGCAGGATGCCCAAACGTGTGATGCGGTTCCGGCCATCCCTATCGGGGGGTGATTACTGCGAAGTCACTTTCTCTGACCCTGGTAGCGCCATGACCAGTTTTGAGGACGTGGTGATAGTGAGTAAGCAGAGCACACCACAGCAGGACACTGTTCCATCTTGTCATTTAGACGTGGGCCCCGTCCCGCATCTCCCATATCTCATTTCTAATGTTGCTAATTAGAAATGAGATATGGGAGATGCGGGACGAGCTGAGGGGTGACATGTTAGAGCTACGTCGTAAACTGGCAGACATTTGCCAGTCACTTTCGACATGCAGCAAACGATTCGACGGTTTGTAGAGCAGGCTTGAGGCCTTAGAAAGTCGCCCGGAAGCAGTTCACTCAGACAGCATAGTTGGACATCTGGAAAGCACTGTGGCTCAATTGAGGCTGGATCTAAACGATCGCGACCCGGACCTGCTCGCCTGTGACTTGGAAATTGCTAACTTACCCGAATTTAGCGGGCAAAATGCGATTCATACCATGGAGCTGGTGGCCAGGAAGCTCGGGGTGACCTTGCAGGTGCATGACATTGTTTTCGTGGAGAGAGTAGGTCCTATGGTTGATCGTTAGGGTGGAGTGGGCGAAAAGAACACGGCGGGGTTGGCGGGGGTGGCGGGTGCGGCGACTCGCTCGCGGCGCCTCGTAGTGCGGCTGGTGCGGCGCATGCTGTGTGACAAGCAGCTGCAGGGCGCGTGTTTGCGTCGTGGTACCACTTTGGCTGAGCTAGGTTTCACTGCACCTCCGTATCGCTTTTAAGTAAATGAGCGACTCACTAGAACCAACAGGTTATTATTTTACCACATTCGTCAAGCTGCAAACCGGCTCGGGTATACTTGAACAGTCAGCATCGTATATAAAGTGGCAGCCACGGTAATCAAATATTTAGAAACATCCAAAGTGATCACTGATATCCTGTCAGCCATGGTCGTCTAATTGTTCAGGTCACCAATCTTGATCAAATATATCGGAACAACAAAAACGTCATTATATGAGGTCATTCAAACCGTCATTATTATGGTAACAAGCACAACGCCAATAGTTTCCAAGCAGCCAAGGTATTCAAAAATATGAAACACACTAGTGAACTGAACTTTATCTTTACCACACAGGGTTCAATTTGCAATAATTTTAAATTAACACACCCAACCCGGTGTACATTACAATCTAGGTATGTTTTGTGTAAAATCGACATGGTTTGTCTAGGCTAGAGACATCCTCCCAGCGCTGCAGAACCAAAATTTACGGTCTGCAGCGCAGAGTGACTATCCGGATCGCACGAGGATACCGAACAGTGTCCTACGAGGCGGCAACTCTCCTGGCGCGTTTCCCGCCTTTTGACAACCCGGCGGAGATGGATGCATGATAGGTCTACGATCAGACACGCACCCTCCGCCAGAGCGGCGAAGGCGCGCCTCCAGGGGCGTTGGACAGGCTGTGGCGGCTGGCTCGGCGGCGCGCACTTGTAAAGTGGCGTCATCGCCTGCGGATGCAGTTTGCAACCAAGCGCGTCGTCGAGCCGTCTTGCCGCTCTTTGGAGCCTGGCTCAGAAGGAGCGAGCGCGTCACCTACCGCCTGACGCAGGTGCTCACCGGGCACGGTTGTTTCGGCGCGTACCTGCACAGGATAGGACGCGAAGCCACGGCACAATGCCACCATTGTGATAGCGACCAGGACACCGCACAGCACACGCTCGAGGCGTGACCTGCGTGGGCCGCCGAGCGGCGGATCCTGGTCGATCGGATCGGGCAAGATCTCTCTCTGCCAGCAGTAGTGTCGGCCATGTTTGCAGAGCACGAAAACTGGAATGCAGTGGTCTCCTTCTGTAAGAGCGTCATGCTCCAGAAGGAGACGGCGCCGGGGTAACAACCGCCCTGGCGCCTAATTCCCATACGCCTGAAACCCCCTGCCGTAGCTACAAGGCGGGGGACCTCTGGGTTCGCGGGTGCGTAGCTTGGGGAATCTGCGTGCTCACACCAAGCGACCCAAGAGAAGACGGTGGCACGCATGTGGTCACGCGCTGCCGTGGGACGCTTTGGGGGATTCTTTACAATAACCGCTGTACAGTCACCCTCTCCGAGATGTGCCTATAGGCGTGGCACCAGTGGGCGGCTCTAATGTGATCGTACGAGGACCTGGAGCCCCCCTTAGGTGCCGAAGATGACCGCCCTAGTGGTTTTAGCCGGTAGGAGTCCGGCATACCCCTTCGCCCGTCCCCGGGGCGAAGGAAGTTCATGAAGAATTTCCACTGGGCACCAATAAAAAAAGAAATAAAAAAAAGGCTAGAGACATCCTGCGTGTACATAGGTACCATTGTTTTGAATTTAAAGTGTCTAGGAACGTAAAATAATATTGTTTACAATCCTGTTTTAGTTCGCCGGGCTAATTATAAACATTGCCTGATTGCCGATTTATAAATTCAGTTGGTGTTGTGTGAAAGGGGCTTTCGAAGTATCAAACTAAAATTATTATGATAGTGGAATAAAATTCATTTCTAATTTTATTGAAACAGCAAATTACAAACTCTTTGCTTTGTGCCTTGCTTCTTAGCAGGCATTCTGTGGTGTAAACCATTTCCCTGAAGCCGTCGTCGATCTCGTATGTAACATCTACTATTATACATACTGATAATAAAATGAGGTTCACTTAACATCTAAAATTATGACGTATACCTAAACTCGCTCGTTTTAAGAAAGAGTTTTTATTTCTCATTAAAAAAAAACAATTGGAACTTATGGGAACAAGTCGTCATAGTCTTGTACGCATTTATTTGCCAATTTCATTCAAAATATAATCATAAAACAAAACACATGCCAATGACGTCACGCATGAAATGAAAGAGATAGGTGGTATAAGAAATATTTTTTATTCCTCCAATATTGTCAAGTTCAATGTTGTGTTTAGATAAATGAGACGCTATGAGGTTAAGATAAAGTTCATTTTACTAGCGTGTTACATATTTTTGAATACCTTGGCTGCTTGGAAACTACTGGCGTTGTGCTTGTTACCAAAATAATGACGGTTTGAATGACCTCATATAATGACGTTTTTGTTGTTCCGATATATTTGATCACGATTGGTGACCTGAACAATTAGACGACTATGGTTGACAGGATATCAGTGATCACTTTGGATGTTTCTAAATATTTGATTACCGTGGCTGCCACTTTATATACGATGCTGACTGAACAAAGCGGGGTAAAATACTCGAAAAGCAAGGCGATGGTAAGCGCACCTGCAGTATCCGCTCAGAGGCAGAACTTGAGCGTGTTTTTGGCCATGTTACTCGGAATAACGACACAGAGAATTTGCCAGTTAATAACTGTTCATTCAAATCATTGTTCTGTTAATAACAATGTTCTTTTTTTATTTGTGCATCATAAAATATGCGAGCTTTCTGTTATCTTTGTCTGTGTATGTTGTCAACTCAACTGTTAAGTTGCGTAATGCGAACTCGTTCCATATATCGTTATCGATTTCTAAGGTTTACTGTCACCTCCTCTATCATTATATTTATTTACAACGTGACGTCGCGGATGTCAATCAGACATAAGCTATCTGTGTACTTTTCCGGTATAAATTAAAATACAAGTGTTTGTTTCTCATAAGTCTATTGTTAAAATACACGTATATATTCATTGATATCATATTTTATATTATTTACTTGATCAATATGACGAAAATCACAATATTAAGAGTGAAAATACTCATCAAATAACTCTTATAATAACTTAATAATAATAAGTAATCGTTTAGTTTTGATCCTATCGGGTTAAAGTCCTATCGAACTGCGTTCAAGGAACACTTGAATACCAACTGCGGATAGAACATTGATCGAACGACTTTCAAACCTCAATGATATTAAGATTGTTTGGTTTTTACGAGAATCGGGGTACAGAGGCTTAACGTGTTCGCCAAGGCACGGTGCGTTTTCGCTATGAAATAGATGGTTACCCATCCAGACCGTGGCATGGAAATGAAATACTAGGAGGGGGGATACTTATGAAAACACCATGCCACTGGGCAACCTATCATTAAAATGGATTCGAATTGAATTCAAAGGCTTAATTAATATTTTCTGTTGAAAATACGTGTAAATAGTGTAAATAATGAGTGTAAATAGTAAAATATATATTATATAAAGAAAATTGTATGTTTACTTCAGCTAATCGCTTTAACTGCCGTATAATGCTTTTTAGTGATTAATAATTTTATAATTGCTACCTGTGATGCCATCTATGAATATTAATAAAGACTGATTATATTTTTTTCGAGTTGAGACCCCATGCCTTGACCAAAGTACTTTCCTAGCGACCGAAGTTGAATATTTACGTAGACTTGTCAGCAAGGGTCAGATACGGCCGAGTCCTGGAGACCTGGACGTTTAGGTCACTGAGATCAACGTCGCTCAAGTGTGGCATTTTTTTGGTGGGGCCAGATGTTTTCATTGCCAGTTAATCAACCATAAAATATTGTATCGTGAAGCTTACCCATGCCGGAATTACGTAAGCTGAGTTGGGAGCATCAATATCAGCGCAGTAATGAGACACGAAAGCAGCCACGTGTTTTTGTACTTGGCGACTTGGTGTTTATTGGCAATAATAGTTCACTGAGTTCCAGCAAGGTGGACTCCGGATACATGTGCTGCCTACTTTGAGACATCCTCGCTGCAGCAGCGTGAGGCCAAGTGTACTCAGCACAGTTGCGCAAGGCATAGCGTACTCTGGGCAGTGGCGCGATGCTGAGCGTCCATGGCGTAGTGGCGCGATGCTGAGCGTCCATGGCACAGTGGCGCAGAGCATGCAGAGCTTTTTGAAAGCGCCTAGACACCCTGAGGGTGCTGTCTTAGTATCATTGCTGGGTGTCCCCAGCGGCTCGGCAGTGCTAGTCGTACTTGACCAGCGACGCCATGCCGGTGAAGATGATCCTGACGGGATCCTCCTGGTTCCTGATGACCACGAGTACGTCCAGGAAGATCTGGATAACAGGCTCGATGTGGAGAAATTTTTCATCACGCCACTGGTCTTGTGGCGGAAGCTGTGGGGCAAAAACGGCGCAGGAATTGGGGATGGGCGCTCAAGAGACGCGTGTTGTGCATCCGGGTGTTGGTAGTCATCGGTGGGGCAGGGGGACATGCATACGCAATGACAGCATATTTGCTCTCATTGCGTACTGCGTTTATTAATTGTCTATGTTGTATTAAGCCACTGAGTACAACGCATGTCTACACCTACCCTTAAAGCATTAAAGTGAATATGTTTCATGATTATTAGTTTCTTCGTCAAAAGAACACTATGAATGATATGATTACTAAACTACATTACTGCGGCAATTACTTAATATTTAATGTCATAGGTAAAGCTTTTCATCATTCGTTGTATTTCTTTAACTAGTGCCACTCTAGTTTGTTTGAAATGAAATTAATAAATAACTTAATTTTCGTTGAAAACTTTATGTGTATCTATAGAAATTATCAATATTTAAGTAAATACAAAAGAAGATTTATAGTTATGCGTATACTTGTAGAATTGTGTTTCTCTATTACCGTTATTGCATTTAATATTGCTTTAATAGATGATATCATGTACTTTGAGACAGACGTGATAAGGTATACTACATTGTTTTTTCAAGTATTGGTTTTCCTTAAATGCTTTATAATAATAATTGGAGGAATACAAAACTCAGAGTCATATAAAATGTTCTACGAGAACCTTCAAAATATGCACAACCATTTAAAAAATGACCTCTCTTATTTGAAGTCTGAGAAAAGGCTAAGGATTAAATGTTTAGTGGCGTCTATAGTGTTTGTCATACTGTCAATACTGCTTTCGATTTGGAGAATTGGTATTTTGTATATCATAGAGGCTACTCTTAATACACAAATCATACTACTTGTTCTACATGAATTGTGGGTAGATATTCGCTACATGCTTGAGCATTTGGTAGTTTACACTGCTATAACTTGCGTTTATTTTTTATTGAAATGTTTGAACGATTCTGTACATGAGGTTCTAAAGAAATACAGTGCCAACGAAAACAGTCAAGTATGCATCGATATGGACGAGGAATGCTTACATATAACAGAAAAAGTGAATAGTTGGATGGAGGTGTACCAATATATCATGGCTTGCAGTAAAAATATATCTCTCTGTTTTAATGAACTGGTAATTTTTTTGAATACATGTGTCTTTGTTGTTATTCTGCAAGTGCACGCACACAAATATTAACCTAAAAATATAGGTATACGTGCATAGTAACTCGTGTGATTACTTCCTGGTGGTAAATAAGTAACATCTGTAAGCCAAAGCGACGCGGCGATTGTAAAGCTGCTCAAAATTTCACGTGTCGAAAATCACTTTCAAAACTAGCTAAGAATAAAAATACATAATTATAATACAGAGATAAACTTATAATATCATCACCATTATACCAGCCAAAGCACGTCCACTGCTGACTAAAGTCCACTTCTATATGTTTCTACAATTGTTTCGTCAGTTTGGTGGAAATTTGCCAGTATTCACCACGCTTCGTAGGTGGGTTGGTTAGCGCAGAATAGCTGCTGGTCCAAAAAAGGGACGCTACTATCCATCCCTCTGATTAAGAGTCCCTTAGTCGCCTTTTATGATATCTACAAGAGGACATCGAGTCATGATTAATTCTTAAAACGGACAATACACAGACTGCGACAGACGTATAATATATCGTACTAATACTTTTTTCAGTTGTTGTTTTCTCTGGCTGTAGCGATACTGCAGTATGTGACCTTGATGTACAGCCTCATTGACATAATTGTTAAGAAGGTAAGCACAATCTGAAACAGTGATAAGAATTACATAGAATACTGAGTAATATAATGATCTACACTCTCACGAGGAGTTATGAGTGACAGGTAAATCTAGACTTCGTGACACGAGGTGATACAGTACCTCTACATTCTCAAGTGACTCTGTTGTATATTGAATTACATACTTGACATCCTAAAGATGCAATCAATCCAGAAGATTCAATCCAAAATATGTCGCGTATGTAATTCGCTTGGCGGCAAGCGTCTTGTGTGCCCATATCAATTATAATTATACCCCGGGCTAGTCCTGCGTGCCACCACACTACGCTCGTCAGCTCGCGACATTAGTTATTTAGTATCTTAGAAAGAAAACTCATTTATTTATTGAGTTATATAGTCTTATGCTCAGTAATTTCACTAGCTTCAATGCCCTTCAAACAAGAACACATGATTGCTTAAAGTTTGGCAGTTGAATAACTAACACTGCAGTGGCCTACTAAGCCGAATTCTTGCAATAAAAGACCTACCACCAGTAAAATCACCACATATATCTACCAGCAGCTGTATGCCTAGATCAAATAGCTCGTGCTAAAATCCAGTAGTGCGAGACTACATGAATCATTGCGCAAATATAAACATTCTTGTGTCAGAGACATGGCTTAAATGAGTATCCATACTTTTCTTAGTGTCACTAGAGGGACTTGACGTTCGAATACCTTTGGCTATCGTAAGGGGTGGTTAACGGATTGAAAGATTGGCAACCAGTTTATTGATCTTAGAATATCCGTCATCATTTCGGTCGAATGAAGTCCACTGCTGGACACAGGCCTCCCCCAAAGATCCACAACGACCGATATGGATGTGTTGTGGGCTCATTGGGGGGTTTTGCCATAATTAGAATATCCGTATCATCCAAATATTCTTATTGAAAAGTTGCAGGCTGAACACAAATATTTCGTCACGACAAACATCATTCATGTTTTAATATACCATAAAGCGGCAACGATGCCTCTGTTACTTGCCGGTCAAAAGTTACGAAATGAGTTCAATACTCTCAATAAGGCATTAGCGAAGCTTTCTACTGAAGTTTCAATACGTAAGTTTGTGTTTGATTTCAGGTTCTATAATATTTAAAAAATATATACTCTTCTAGTAATTCGTTTTCTTACCATGAGACAAGTGCGATCCTGGTATAAATGTACATTGAAATCGTATGTCATTTTTTTAAACAAATTGGTAGTAATTAAAAAAACTGTGTCTTAAAGAATTTCTCTAGAAAAGAAATTCGCTCCATAATTTATTACGACTTTCGTTGCGGTAATCAATAAATATGTTATGATAGTCTTCGATTGGCATTTACATTAACGCCATTGGACATATGTCTAATCCAGTTGAATTCGACCATATTGATTATAAGTAATGGCTTTTCAAATGCTTTATGGGGTCGGGTTCTCATATTAGATTTTTTTTTTCTTCTGCTTTAGATTTTCTTCCTTGTTTTTACTTTAATACTTTTTCTTGTATTTTCAGATCGCGAAAAGTCCGAAACAAGGCTTATCGAGGATCTTAATCGTTTAGTTGCTACAAATCCTATTGTTATAAAATTTGGTACTTTTTCCTTGGGAATGTATTTGCTTCCTATGATATTTTCATCGGCTGCAACATACATTGTGGTTATGCTACAATTCAACCATATAATATAGTTAAATCTAGTAAGTGTAGAAAATAAAGAATATGTTAGATGAATAAAAAACTATTGTATTATTTCACTGAATTGATCTTGTACTCATTTTATCAATCACCACCTGATATCGACTTCTTATTTGGGGATAATATATCAAAATCAGGCTAGAATCGTCTGCCTTACTGCCCACCCATTAGTTCGGAGTTCGAGAGACAAATTGCACTAAATTCATCAGGCCAATGAAATATGTACGCGTTACGGGTGACAATTGCACATTATGTAGCATTCCGTACATAATGTGTGAAAGGTGGTTTAGTACTGAGTTCAAGTACTGAATACTGTACATAATAATTTTATCTGAATTGTCAAAGTACACATTGTTGTCTCCATTTTATTGTAATATCTGTTTGCTGTTTTGTTATATCGCTATATAAATCAATACGTCATGGAGAGAGAAGCCACCATCTCTTGTCCCTCCCTCCCAGACGCATCGGGTGCCGGAAGGCGCTTGCCGATCTCCGGTCTCCATGAGTTGCAGCCTTGGCTGACCGACGCCAGATCAGAGACAGGCTTCAAACCGCGGCGCATCGTATCATTCGTGAATAATCAATTTTGTTATTTCAAATACACCAATAAAATAATTGATATATATATATAAAAGAGAGTAACATATTTAATCTATACACATAAATAAAATTGAAGCGTTTGTTTGTAATGTCTAAGTAACATGTTTTTACTAAATGCATATGAAAGTTTATACACTACATAAAACAAAAAAAAACTGTTTTTATATTTTTTGTCTGTCTGCCTGTCTGTCGGTCTGTCTGTCTGTCTGTTTGTTTGTTCCGGGTAAACTCCGAAACGGCTGGACTGATTTTGACGGGACTTTCACTGGCAGATAGCTGATGATATAAGGAATAACTTAGGCTACTTTTATATAAGAAAAATAAAAAGAATAAAATCCAATAGGTATAATCCGGTAGGTAACCTTTATGGTTAAATTATCAACTATCCGATTTCTTTTACATTAAACAGAGGGTGAAACCTCGGGTCTCAGCTAGTTAAAAATAAATAGTTAATGCTTAAAGAAAAAACGTATTACAATAATGATAAGGATAAGGACCCTGTTGAGTCAACGGTTTTCCTTGGGATAACTATAGATGCCAAATTGTAATAATAAAGTATTAACATCTACCTCCCTAATTAGTCCCACTCGCCTATTATTATCTTTTTGGAATGCATTTTATCATAAGTATGTGAGTGTCATTAATTTTATACTTTTGCTGTTGCTATTTATTATACTCAAGATAATATTTTATTCTCAAAACATAATTAATAACTTACAGAAACATCTAATATGTAAAACAGACACGTTAGCACCCATCTTTAGTTTTTTTATCTGTGTGTTATCCGAAGTGCACCGCAGTACCAATCTAATAAGTATTTTAACTCGTAGTTTTATTTTACAACAAAACAAATACTTTAAAATTCGATAGTAACATCCAAAATAATTTGAATAATGAATTGGATGATTTTTCTATAGCTGAATCTGCTACGTGTTTCATCGAAGACTGCACTAACTTAATTTATAATCATGAACAATCGCTAAATATAATTTTACAAAATATTAGAAGTTTAAAACGAAATATATCAGACTTTCATACACTTTTAGCCCGGACTAAAGTCGACTGGGACTTACTCATTTTTACTGAGTGCTGGCTTCCAAGCAACCCAAATATACCTGTTATCGACGGATATAACTTCTTTGCAACAACTAATAATAAGACACAAAATGAAGGTGTTGTAGTTTATTATAAAAGTATGCATACTTATACGTCATCCGAGCCACTTATGATTGAGGCGAATTGCTTGCTTATAAAAGTGAATCAAAATACTGCAATACTTGCAATATATCGCCCGCCCAGTGAGAAAAATGTGACTAACTTTCTAGGAACCCTTAACGACACACTCAGCAATTTAAAATCATTTAATAACATCATATTAGCGGGTGACATCAATATAGATATAGCCACAACATCAACTGACTGCAGAGATGAAATCTATATTAACTTACTCGCCTCTCATGGTATGTTACCTGCGCATAATATTCCGACCCATACATATACTTGTTTGGACCACATATTTATAAAAATAAAACTTTCAGCAAAATGTTATGTATCTCACACTACCATAACTGACCACTACACCGTATTAGCAAGTCTCAACTTTAAAAAAAACTTAAAGCGGCAGTTTAAAACAATTAAAATTATAAACTATGATAGGTTAGATGTAGCCATAAAAGGTTTAGACCTAAAACCCATATATTCGTTAAGTAATGCAAACGATGCTTTAGCCTTTCTTCTAAACTCCCTTAATAATCTTAAAGATCGACACACAGAAACTAAGCCAGTACCAAGGCGTAAAAGAATACTAAAGCCCTGGATAACACCTGGATTGCTAAAATGCATAAAAAATAGAGATAAACTGCACCTCAAAACAAAAAAGCAACCGAACAATAAAACCTTTAAAATAACGTATACAAGATACAGAAACTTCTGTAATTCATTGTTAAAAAAACTTAAAAGAGATTACGAAAGAGTAGAATTCAGCAAAGCACAAAATAATAATAAAAAGCTATGGGAATTGATCAAAAATATAACTGGTACCATAAAACATAAAACTTCAGCAATGGACCTAATTAGTGGTAATAATCCCCTGCAGTCAATTGATAAGGTGAATAACTTCTTTGTGAACGTAGGCAAAATGTTAGCAGAATTAATTAATAAAAACACTACACCTATTTCTACTACGCTATCAATATCTATCCCTTTCTCTTTTGGTCTACTTCTGACAGATGATAAAGAAATAAAATGTACTATCTTAAATTTAAAAGATGATTGTGCTGTAGGAATTGACAATCTTTCGGGTTCATTTATAAAAAGATACATTGATACACTTACGGGTCCTCTTACTCACATTTGCAATTTATCGCTATCTACTGGTGAATTTCCCGATAAATTTAAACGATCACTAATTTACCCAATACATAAGGGTGGTGCCAGGGACTGTGTCAACAACTACCGACCAATTTCCATACTACCTACACTATCTAAAATACTAGAAAAAATTGTAAACAAGAGGCTCATCAATTACTTAGAGACTAAAAACCTTCTCTCAAATAATCAATTCGGTTTTCGTGCAGGCAAATCCACTAGTGATGCTGTCCACGAACTCATTGATCACATAGTAACGAAGATGGACGAAAAGAAGAAAGTCGTTGCTATCTTTTTAGACCTAGCCAAAGCGTTCGACACAGTCTCTGCACCTCTTTTGCTAGCTAAGTTGCAAAGTCTAGGTATAAGGGGCCCACAACTAAATTTATTTAATAGTTACCTAAAAGATCGTTCTCAATGCGTTAAAATAGATGACTGGATAAGTAAAGACCTTAAAGTCACTCACGGAGTTCCACAGGGAAGTATTTTAGGTCCTACACTATTCTTAGCTTTTATTAATGATCTCTGCGAAATCAAATTAGCCAATGGAAAAGTTGTTACCTTCGCTGATGATACAGCGCTTGTCTTCACTGGTGACTCGTGGCCGGAGGTGTATCAATTTGCACAGCAAGGATTTAATATTGTACTGGAATGGCTCATCAAAAATTTGCTTACGCTCAATATTGATAAAACAAAATATATTCCATTCACACTTAAAAACTCAAATCATCTGCAAAATCCCAAACATTCGATAAAAGCGCACATTTGCCTCAATCATACATCTACCACATGTTCATGTCCCAAACTTCAAAACGTCGATAAAATCAAATATTTGGGCGTTTTAATTGATAAAAATATAAATTTTCATGAGCACATTCATCTTCTTACATCGCGAATTAGGAAATTAATCTATATTTTTAAAAACATTAGGCATGTTGCTGACCTTAATATAATTAAAACAACCTACTATGCCTTATGCCAATCATTGTTGTCATATTGCGTAACAATATGGGGTGGTTCCTCCAAGACGTATTTACTTAAACTTGAAAGAGCTCAAAGGGCAGTACTCAAAGTGGGCTATTCCCTACCATTCTTTTATCCTACCATAGATTTGTTCCATACTTGTCAAGTTCTCACTGTCCGACAACTTTTTATTCTTGCCACTGTTATGAAAAAACATTCACTACTCAAATATGACCCTCTTTTACTCTCTCACAAACGTAATAAAAACCTGATCTGTTCTTCCAAATTATTCAAAACTAGTTTCGCACAGAAATTCTTTGGTTTCCTTGGTAGCTATCTTTATAATAAACTAAACTTAAACTTATCCATATATGCGCTTCCTAAAATAAAGTGCAAACAAGTGCTAATAAATTGGCATCTAAAACTTGATTATATAAGTACCGAAGATTTGCTGACTGTTGTCTCATAATGCTCTAAAAAATAACTCGCACCCTTATAAGCTCGAGTACACATAGTTGTCCACTCACGCAACCACACACTCACGCACAACACACACAGACGCACACATACACCCATACCCACACATACAAACACACACACGCGCGCATGCAAATAAATTCAAACACACCACTGCCTTTAAAATAATCTCTCTGTTTGCATATTGCCATTGTTCTTTCTCTTTTTTTTTGTTTTCTTTTTTTCTTTCACATATTCTTACATATGTAGCCTTGTATCATAAAGTACTTGTAAATTTAAACATAAAAAGAGTAATTTGGTAATATCGGGGGCCTGGTAATCTGTCAGACAGGGAAACCTAGTACGGATACCAGTCTCTCACAAAGGAAAATTGTCGCAAGTACTACTGTATAGTATTTTTATTTTTATGTACCTACCTTTGTGAAAGAGAAATAAAGTCATATATTATTATATTATATATTATTATTATATCTTCACATTACAGAAAAGGGCAGTTCGAGCCATTTACAAATTGGGTCCAAAGGTTTCTCTCAGAGAAAAATTCAAAGAGATTGATATTCTGACTGTAGCTTCGCAATATATATATGAAAATTTATTGTATGTGCACAGAAATATTTCAAATTTTGTAAAAATTTCCGATGTTCACAGTGTAAACACCAGGTATAAACACAATCTAGCTGTACATTGTACTCGTCTCCACAGAGTAAGCAACTCGTTCATGGGTCAATGTATACGTTTTTACAATAAACTTCCCACTGAAGTCAGAAATTTATCGCTTAAGAAATTTAAAACTTTTATTAAATCTAAACTCTGTAATAAAGGATATTATAAGATTTCTGATTGTCTTGAGGATAAAAAAAGCTTGGGACTGAGCTGCTCGCTAGGTACAGTCAGCATTGTTTTTTTTTTTTAATTTATACAAAAACTGACATCTGTTATTTTATACACTTTTTATTGACATTGAATTCAAACAGATTTTTGACATGTGTTTTATATTAGAATTTTTACGTTTTATTTATATTTAATTTACATAAATTTTTGACATACAAGTACATTTTAGTACTGTTGTAATTTTTTATTTTTTGTGTACATGTATGTATAAATATTATATGACAGACTAACGTGTTGCTGGGGAGTTTGTTGCGCCGTTTCTTCTCCCCAGCTTAAACACTAGGAAGCGGTGAAGGGTGGGCTTAATGGGTGTTGTCTAATGTTGACGTTCAAAAGAACTAATAATTTAGTCTATTTGAATAAATGATTATTTCATTTCATTCATTTCATTTCATTTCGATATAATAACCAGTTGACCAGTCCCAACAGATGGCACTCATTCACGAGCATATTCCACGCGTGTTTCTCTAGAGAATAGTTGTATAGTGTAGTGTGTTGCGGCCTTACAACAAATGAAGAAAAAACGAGGGTGGATAAAAATAAATCTACTTCACAAACGGAGTGATCTCGCTGCATCAGTCTGCTTGTGACCACGATCGGTACGCGTAACATAATAATTATGCAACGCGAAAGTTTAAAATTTAGTATGTGCTATCAAATGTAAAAAGCATTTTTCAAATCTTACAAGTAGTTCTAGAGATTAGCGCTTTCAAACAAACAAACACTTGAGCTTTATTATGTTAGTATAGATATGCGCTTGTGTGTATAAAAGTGAACATACACATAGTTACATAAATAAACTTATAAGTTAGGCATTTGCGACAGCCATACACAAGAGACTATCCTTCTACTTGTTATAATAATGTCTTAGGTTTTCGCGAGTATTACACATTATAATAAAACACTTTTAAACGGATTCTATTCACCTTAGTCATCCTGCGACCACGAACCCTGCAAAGTGTTCGAAACGTCAGGAAAAACAAAAATCTAAAATATACGCGATAGAATCCGTTTAAAAGTGTTTTATTACTTCTACTTGTTATTATTTTAAGTTTAATTTGCTGAAAAGAATAGCAACAGGAATTTCAACGCACACTATTTTCACTAGATAATACAATATCCAAGCAGAGAACGAAAGCATCCCAATCCGCATAAAAATATCAAAGAGCGGGCGCCGAAAGGAAATCGAGAAAATAAAGAAATCTAAATATGATGAGATATTCAAATGTTATGGAAGTCGAACAACATTAGGGAAATCGGTCCCCGGGGACGCAGGATCTGTCGCCTCGAGATACCACTATGTGGAAATTGCGACGTGAGAACTGGACATCAGAGCTGGACGCCGCGCCGGTCGATAAGTTTTAATCTTTTATTACGTCAAACCGTGTTTAATCAAATGGGAATGACATGATGTAAATAGTGGGTACGTCTGTTTGGGTTTATAATTAAGTGATGTACACCATTTGTAGGAGTTGATCGAGTATTAGGATTCACCATCTGAATATTTTAAGATGATTTTTTTATATACATTATAAAGAACATTGGCAGGGTATTAGACCGGGCTTTTATCCTGCAGAGCGGGCTATGTGCTTATACCGAGTGAACCCTGATAAGACGGCAATGCTCACGAGCCGCCGTGTCACAGCACACCGCACAGCAAGGCTTCGAGAAGATTCTTCACAACCCTTGCAAGATGGCATGGAGGCCCTTTTACATTCACGTGTCTTCCGCCTGAGTAACTTGCTATTGTACAGTCACCTTCTCTCAGATGTGCCTACAGGCAAAGGACCAATGCACCAATGGTCCTTTGCCTGTAGGTCCCCAGGGTGGAAGAAGTCCATAAATTATTCCACCGTGGTGAAATAAAAAAGGCTGGAGCTGTATACTGCTAGTTATTTTCGATCCATCATGATGCATTTGATGCATCATTTTTACCTAAAACGGAACGTGCTTTGATATGCTGGAATTTACCCTATCAATACTTATCTTATAGAATAAAGATGACCTATATCTATACTGTAACATCGGAACAAAATATGGTAAAACATCTTATACTCGCAGATCGTACTCGGGAGGTTAAATGATAATTCAATGACTTTTATTATAGGTTCATTTGTGTTCCACAGGAAAAAATAAAGTAGTTTTTAAGAAATAGACAAAGCAATTTTAGTTCAATAGTGGAAAACCACTCTAAACTGGAAGAGAATAATGAAACCAAATGTATTTGGTTATCATTCCAAACCAGGCGATGCATTTTATTTTGCCTTGAAAGTCTATAACTAAATAGAACAGTTAAGAGGGCTTCACAAATTCAGACTGGTTTGGCTGGCCGGGCAAGAATCGAAAATAATTATCACACTGTAGTACTGTATAGGATCAGGTTTGTCGTAATGCAGGCCCAAATTTGTTCAGTCTAATATGGGTGTAGCACGACTTATATCAATTTAAGACCAGGCTTTGTTTTTGGCGGATATATACACAGTGTAATTAAAATAACCCAAAACCTCAGACACCCAACTGACTTTGAATCTAAAGTTGATCTCATCATATCGGCCATTTGTACGTCCACTGCTGAACAAAGGCCTCCCCCATAGATTTTCATAACTGTGTCATCATTTTGGGGGGTATTTGCCAATACTCACCACGCTTGGCAGGCGGGTTGGTGAGCGCAGTATGGCTACCGTATCACAAAAGGGACGCTGCTGCCCATCCCTCTGGTTTAGATTCCCTTAGTCGCCTTTTACGACATCCACGGGAGGAGATGGAGTTGATCTAGGAAATAATTATTTATTTTTGTAAATAATTGTAGGAAATATTTGTATTTTTTGGTGGCGATTCTCATAATTATTCTGATAGCTGAGAGCATTCTACTAAGTCCTGGTTTTGGCAAAGAAATGTGACTCAAAAGTTTCAATGGCAACATGTTATAACCTTCCAAGTTTAACGGCCGAATACTCGAACGTCATTTAACGTTAAGTCCCCGCTTAATCAATTTGAGGCGCCCGGTTTTGTACCAAAAAACCGGTTTCTCGAATGGTTAAAGCGGGGACTTAACGTTGAATGGCGTTTGAGTATTCGGCCGTAAGTGTAGATTAGTTGCGCAAGTGGGGGGTGTAGATGTTAACTATTACTAAAAATAAATCAAATTAAAAAGCAATGTCATCGGTTCTACTCTCAATTCTGAAAAAACTAGTTTTAGGTCTTGGGTTATTTCAATGACACTTTGTATAAGGAGTATTTCTTTAGGCAACCCGCTTGGGCAACGCTAAGGAAATGTGTAAAATATTCTTAATTGCTACAGTATTTCATACCTACACTAATTTATAACAGATCGGATCAAGGCAGGGGTCTCTGCTCTCTATGTATATTTACGCTATCTAGCTTGAGCACGTATTTCTGTACGGGTAATTACGGACTACCCTGTTTTATCGACATAAACATGAGTTAAGAATAAAGACGAATATAAGGAATACCCAATTTCCATGGTCCATACCTACGATATGAAATTGGGCGCCCATTATATTCTTCGGCAGGATGACACCGTTGCGGACAAATGCAAAAGAACTTCTCGTGACCCTGGCGCAACGTTCACGGAGAAACAGTGGGGTTCTGGTCATTAGAATCTGGCATGCGCCCCCGCGTGAAATAGATATCCCTGAAAAGAAAAGAAAGAAGGAAAAAGAGGATGTCCCTGCGTGAAAATGCAGGGTCACACTAACAACAAATGTAAATACAATTGCAATTTACACAACTTTAAACCTACGACTTTGTAGCTACTATAATACTAATACTAAATTGCATTTACAACAAACATGTTATTACCGTGTTCTGCCCAGTGGAAATAAATGTTACTCGAATCTCTGTTGGTTCTCTAGAGAAAACTATACATTTCCTACATAGGTAACGTACGACGTCACTTACGTATTTTGTTGGTAATGCAAGCTTGCTGCGGGCGCCCTGTGGTAAAGTTGTATACAAACGTTGCAATTTAGTTTAAATTGTGGGTGACGGGCATAATTGGAAGTGTTTAGTGGTTCTGAAACGTGAAACAGCAGCGATAGCCTAGTGGTTGAATGCTTGCCTTCTTAACAGGAGCGTCTGAGTTCGATCCCGGCCTGCATCTTTGAGTTTTCGGATTTATGTACAAATCAGAATTGGATTATCACTTACATTAACAGAGAAGGAAAACATCGCGAGGAAACCTGCACACCTGAGGGGGCTCCAAAATGTGTATAGTTCGTCAAGCCGCACTAGGCCAGCGTGGCGGTTTATTCTCATCATCATTCTGACGGATGATGTCTACAGGACGGCCTTGAAAGCTGCTAGTTCGCTCTCAAAACTAAGGTTTGTTTGGGCATATTAGGTGGCAAGTGAGAATGTGTATTCAGTATTTATTCTTCTCATATTAGCGAAAGAAAATATGGATGATTTGTTTGAAAGATAATTTGACTAAGGAAGGAAGCTCTGAGATGACAGCTGATAGAAATGAATGAAGGAAGACGTGCTGAGCTGACTTCATGTTAAATGGGATATCCCACGAGTTAAGTTCTTTGGGGAACTGTTGAGACTCAATAATAACTTGTGACCTTAAATTATATATTTATTTATAAAGAATACATAGGTTGTCTATCTAAGAGTGTCGATCCGAGAGTGTTCCATTTATGTCCGTACCGTTCGCACATTGATAACACGCACACACACATATAGCACTATAACACCCCCCTCACTAATTCGAAGCCCCTTGTTCTCCCAGGAAAAAGGGCTGAGCACCGCTACTGCTCACAACAGCTTGCTCGGTTGTTGGCTGGTTCTTTCTCGCTTTCAACCAGTAACGGTATACAGAATACAAAATTGCGGCCGACACCAGTATGATGTAGATAGGGGCAGTCCAGAAATGATAACTATTATCTTGTAAATCCTCTAAATGTAAATCATCCTCTCTCTCTAGTAAATTTTCCAACTTGTATATTTGGTCCAATTGAACGTTTTCTAAAATCAATGGCCGCTCTTTGTTTCTTATGCTGACGTTATGAACTGGGAAATGCAACAACTTTATAGGTATTCCTCTTAGTACATTTCTATAGTTTCTAATCTGATGGAGGCTTGTAGAGAAATTACAACCTTCAGGCACCTCTATTAGGTGCGTCCCTTGGATGGATAAAGAGACATCGTGATCGCAACGGAATTGTACTCTTGTTTGTTTGGGACAAGATAGAACATAGTGATAGTCGTCCAATTTTTGTAGAAACTCGGATTCAGCTTTGTACTCTACAAAACTACAACTTCTGCTAATTTGCTGCTTCAAAATAATTTGATAGATGCAATCGTCTGGATTCGAAGAAGTTATAATCTGGCTTTCCTGACAATAATATATTTCGTGGAACCTTTTGCATTCTCCGTCCATGTAGCGATGACTATCATCATTCATAGCCAGATATGGTTTAGGTGGAATTAATATTGTGTTATTAAAAGTAGGAGTGGGGTAAAGATGGTAATAAGTATATATATTTGAATGCATTATGGGAAACTTCAGAACAAATACAAGCAAATTGTCTACAAAATACGAACCGCATACAATAATATCGTAATAGTCTCTTACTTCAGTGTTTGAGTCAACAATTAATTCGAATCTTTCATACACATTCTGTAATACATCAAACATAAAATGGATATTCTCTGGACTAATAACACTATGATGAGTTATAGAAAGTTTTGAAAAACTCAAAGCATTTTCTAAAGATGTTACACAATTCAAAATATTTAGTAAGTTGATTTTTAACAAATTAAACAAACTATTTATTTAAATAAAATCACTTAACCTATAATTAGTCATATTGACCATGCTCATAACTTCGTTTAATTTAACATGTATTCTGTATTCATTTGATACAATAGTGGATAGAGTCATATTAAAGGTTTGCAATATTTGTTTATTTAAACTAATTCCAGAGTTTAATTGATTTTTTATGCTATCCTGATTATTCTGCAAAATGTGGATGGCTTTATTGTAATATATAGCGTCATCATGATCTAGATTACCAGTAATTCCTTTTATGATGGAGCCCAGTCCATTGATAAGACCGCGCCTTTGTTTTGGTTGTTTATACATAGAGTTGAACCTGTCATATATTGTTTCTAACATATTTACGAGCACTTGATTAGTAACTAATAACGTATCGCTAAAATAAGTAGGGTCTGATGACCTTATATACTCTATATAACTAGCTAAATAAGCCTCTATATTTCTAATGCTATCTTTAATCCTATCTAACTCATAATAATGTAAGAAAACATGTTCAGTTTTTGTAAACTTAACATTTCCTAACCTAAACGGAAGTATTCCCGGGTTGTCCACTAATGACGTAGTCACAATTTGTTCAGCCCGGATCGTGGCCAAGACCCTGCAACAAGGTATTTTGGTGTTTTAGGGGTTTTCTCAAAATACGTTTATGGTGGGCAATATTCTTATCGTCGATTACTTTTAAAGCTAAATTTTTCTTTACTTTACGTCCTAAGTAACGAGGTTTGGTCTTATGCCGAACTGCTAGGGGGTTTTTTATGTATAAAGCTTGTCCTTCGTGGTAAGGAAGAGGTTCTTCTCTCTTTTTATTAGCATTCGAAATGGTTTTGCTCTGGTTGCTATGTAGTTTCTTATTTATTTCACTGTATAACTGTGTAGTTATACTTTTATGTCTATTAATATAGTGTTGTAAATAAATCTGTTCTAAATCTGTATCGAATGGATCACGACTGTTTGTATGTCCATTCATTACTTCCATAGGTTTTTTATTTGTCACTGAGTGAATACTATTATTATATCCTATAACAGCATATAACATTAACTCGGTAGTAGATAATTCGGATTGCGTTGTAGATAATATTCGAATGTGTTCCAAAATAGTGGAGTGGAACCTTTCTATAGCTCCATTTGACTGGGGATTATTAACACTTATAAAATGTAATTTTATTTTATGCAAGTTAGCCAATTCTTGTATGAGCATATTTTTAAATTCCGTTCCTTGATCAGCTGTTATACTAATTGGTACTCCATGGTGGGAAATGTAAATAGATAAGGCGTTTATAACACTGAGACCAGTAACTGATTCTAAGGGATATGCTTGCGCATATTTGGAAAAGACATCAATAATAGTTAAGAACTTTTGTCGATGTACAGTTAACATGTCGATGTGTAAAACATCGAACGGCTTATCGGGTATAGGAACTAACTGAAAACTTTGTTTATTTGGGTTCCGTTCATATTTACAAGTTTGGCAAATGTCACAATTATTAATATATTCTGTGACTTGATTTTTTATATTAGGCCAATAATAGTTAACTTTAATGCTTTGTATAACTTCTTGTATTCCCCGGTGATTATTTTTACCTTCATGATAATTTTTAATGATCTTATATTGTTTGTCTCGATTAGCAACATCTTCAATTTTAGTTTTACAAAAAGTTAATTTATAGCTAGAATTTATAAAGGTTTTCTGTAAAATATTGGTAATGTTTGTAATAAGTTTAGAATCAGTAATATATATCCCATAACTAATACGTGGTTTTATATACTCCTTGAATGTGTTTATAATACTATTTTCCAAATCGTTAACATTTATCTGAACTAAAATTCTCTTCTTTCCAGGAAATATTTCAATACTTTCCGGACTAGTAGGTGAATGATATACGAAATTTAAGAATACCTGATTATCAAACAGGTTAATATGTTTTTCGGAAATCGGAATTTCTAAAATTGGGTTTTCTAATTCAGTATGAATGGTACTAGATACTTCGACTAGTTCGTCAGTTTGTCTATTTGTTTTATTAACGAACATAGATAGAGGTAAGTCATCTTCGTCACTGTAAGACATATTTTCAGTGATATTATTGTGAATTTCTAATCTAGATAGAGCATCTGCGTTTGTGTTAAATTTGCCTGCTTGATACATAATATTGTAATCATATTCTTCTAACCGGAGTCGCCATCTAGTTAAACGACTATTAGTATCTTTTATATTCATTAAATATTGTAGAGGTTTATGATCAGTAATAATATTGAACCTTCTTCCGTACAAGTACGGTCGAAAGTATTTTGTGGCCCACACTATGGCAAGCAACTCTTTCTCTATAGTACTGTACTTTGCTTCGCTGTCATTGAGCGTACGAGAAGCATATGCAATCGGCTTATCGGAACCTAGGGGACCTTGGGAAAGTACAGCACCCAATGCGACATTTGATGCATCTGTACGTAAATTAAAATCTTTCTCGAAGTCTGGATATTGTAGTATAGGATCATTTGTAAGTAAATTTTGACAGTGCTTAAAACATTTGACGTATTCTGGTGTCAATTGAATTTTAGCACCTTTTTTCAAACAAGATGTTAAAGGTTTGACTACATGAGCAAAATTTGGTATGAATTTCCTGTAGTAGCCTAACAAACCAAGAAAGGATTTAATTTCTTTTGTAGTTTGTGGTAAGGGAAACTGTTGTACAGCTTTAATTTTGGTCGGATCGGGCTTAACTCCATCCGAAGAAACAATATGACCGAGAAAAGGTGTCTCTCTTTTCATAAATTCTGTCTTATCTAGTTGGACTTTGAAGTTTGACTCTCGAAGTCGTTGAAAGAGGGCTTCCAGGTCATGAATATGTTCCTGGAGCGATGAACTATATATACATATATCATCCATATATACTGTAACATTTTTTAGGCCACGTAGAACGTTGTCCATGACCCTTTGGAAGGTCGATGGCGCGTTCTTTAAACCAAATGGCATCCTTAAAAATTCATAGTGACCGCGATGCGAATTTCCGTCATCTACACTAAATGCCGTTTTGGGAATGTCCTCGGGATTAATTTCAATTTGATGGAACCCAGATTTTAAGTCACATATAGTAAAATATTGACTTTTGCCTAATTTGTCCAAAATATCACTAATATTGGGGATGGGATACCGATCACTGACAGTTTTCTCATTTAGTTTTCTGAAATCAATTACCAGACGCCACTTTGTTTTGCCGGATGCGTCTTGTTTTTTAGGCACTATCCAAATTGGTGAAGACCAGGGACTATTTGATGGTCTAATAATTTTTTGTCGTAACATTTCTTTAATTTGACTTTCGACTTCCGCCTTGTGGACGTAGGGATATCTATAAGTTCGGGTAAAAATAGGTTTTTCATCAGTAGTATTTATTTGATGTTTGATCTGGTTTGTGAAGGTCAACTGACTATTTTCCGTATAAAATATATCACTATATTTGCGGCATAACTGTAATAAGTTATATTTCTCTTCTGCATTTAGATGTTCAGTACGAATCAAAGACTCTATATTTATTTCACTGTCGCTAATACATTCAAAATTAAACAAATCAAAATTATTGTGAAGTGTCTGAACTTTAAGTGGTGAAACTAAGCTCACGATGATGTCATTATTAGTGGGATTCGTTATCTCTAAGTATGCGTATCCGGACACTGCTTGGCTTATCGTACCGGGTATGAGACAATTGTTTATGTTAGTCTCTGGGATAAAAATATCACCATGTTGAATATTTACAGGTACCTTTACAGTCTGTGACGACTTAGACCTAACCAAAGCTTCAAAAAGATTATGAATTCCACTGTTTAAAATTTTTATAGGTACTTCGGCATTTGGTGTTACTAGTTTTTTGTGGTGAAGGTTAACGTTTGCCTTCAAAGTTTGCAACATTTCGTAACCAATTAGCCCATCGAATACATTATGAAATTTATAAATATAAAACTTAGACATAGAATTTTCTTTTAATTCGGGAAAGGTTGGAATGTCTATAGAATAATTATTCATAGTAGTACAGTTCAAATTTGTAACAGTGAAAGGTTCGTAATTCAGTGATACGTTCGGGTAATGTTTTTGAATTACTTCCGGAGACAAAAATTATTGATTGGCCCCGGTATCAATCAATAATTTTAGTGGTGGTTGCAAAATTTCAATGTACGGTAGTTGTCTCTGCATATGAACGTTTATCTCTGTCAAGTTTCGGGTTTGACATTCAAATCCTGGCAAAAATTTTGCTCAACCTGAACATTATCGGAATTTAATTGTAAATGTTCATCACGACAATACTCAGGTTCATAATATTCATTACAATTATTCTCATAAGAAGGATAAGACGAACACGGGCCGTCGTTATCAGTATAGGACGCTTCGCAGCTCGGTTCAGCGTGGGCGATGTTTGGGTTTGTCTCAGTTACGTCGAACTGATTGCATGCAGCTGCACTGGGATACTGTGTACTATGATAGTTTGTCGACTGTCGGAAATTTGGTCGTAAAGCTGACTGGTGGGATATTCCACTCATGGGTTCTGGTTTTGACTGAATATTTGGCATCTTACTGACATGTTGATTCTTTGAGCCTTGTTGTGGTGGCTTATGGTACAGGGGTCGATTCCAGGTATTATCATTAAAGTTAGAGTTATTAACATTTCCTTTTATATAACCAGTTTGGTTATTATTCCTATTATACTGTGGAAAATGAGGTTTAGAAGGTTGCAATGGTTTATTTATGTTCCCAAATGGCAAAAACTTTATGCTATTGTTCTGAAAAGGTTTATTATTAGTAGCAAAATGCCTATTGTTATTATTTATCTGTGCGTATCTAATATTTTCCTCCTCTTTAATAAAATTAAGCGCTGTTGGCATATCCATAGGTCGCATAGCTCTGATAGTTGCACCTAAGGGTTCTTTCAGACCTCCTAAAAATGCTTTCAATGTTTGGGATTGAAAGAATATTCTTTTACACTTAATTATTTCTTGCTCTGTTTCATGCAAGCTTACATAATTTATAATAGTATTTAATATGCTCATGCACCGATTGTAAAAATCTTGGGGTGACTCATTTTCTTGCCTCATGTTTACTAAATCCCTAGTGAGACAATTTTCATCCCGTTGATCTCCGAAATTTTTCAATAAAACTAGTTTCATGTGATCCCAAGATGATACACCATTAATATTAACAATTTCCTCAGCCTTTCCTTCTAGGCGATTTAAAATACTGTGTAATAATATGGTATTGTTGAAACATTCAGGGTTAGTTCTATTATAAAATTGAGTTAGTATGCTCTGACAAGTTGTGATAAATCTATTTAATTTATTTGGATTTCCATCATATTTAGGAATAACTAAAAGAGCGGTTTTTAGAGAAGATAGAGTATCAGGATCCATTTTGCAAAATATTTAATTATTATACAAATATTTGTTTGGAAAATGATATGTAAACAAATCGTACCTTAATTGTAATTATTCTAGAAATTCTTAATATATACTTATTCTTTATTTGACTCTCGTTCGACTTTAAATAAAAATACAAAATAAAACACAAAGTAGATTTCTGAAGCTTCCGATAATATACTCCCACAATATTAAAACCACAAAAATCAATAAGATCTGGACTTACGATTGGATGAGAGCCCAGGTCCACAGCTTCATAGTTAAAGCTCACTCGCCAGACTCCTCGCCGAAGGCCACAGGAAGTAGGTTGTATTTGACGTGAAAATGCCGGGTTTTTGATTTTTGAAAAGCTCGGTTTTCGACGACAACAATCCGTTACGACTGCGCCAGTTAAGTTCTTTGGGGAACTGTTGAGACTCAATAATAACTTGTGACCTTAAATTATATATTTATTTATAAAGAATACATAGGTTGTCTATCTAAGAGTGTCGATCCGAGAGTGTTCCATTTATGTCCGTACCGTTCGCACATTGATAACACGCACACACACATATAGCACTATAACACACGTATATGGGGTACTAGCGCACGTAGTCCTACACTTACACAGATTTATATCATTAATTATAGTTACATTTACCCGTTTCTAATAAATACCTAATCAGTGGCCTGGCAGTTCCGTGTGTTCCCGAAAAAAAGGACCACACCTTTTACGACATCTATGGCATCTACGCATGGGTTGGTGATTAAGGATGATATTAAGAGGATGGGCAGCAACATGTATCATAATAACATACTGCGATCACCGGTCTGCCTGCCAAGTGTGGTGATTATGGCAATTCCCCTATGACCACTCATTGTAGTCATTAGCAGGCCCATGGTCAGCAGTGGACATTTACGGACTTATTTGTGTGTGTCAGTGGTCAGAAGCAGTTATAATATTAATTGTAGCGCCATCCTACTACTGCGCATTTGATTATGTAGTGATAGTAGACATCAGATATAACTGCACAATCTAGCAACACCGCATCAATACCATCGCAAAGCTTTCGTTGTTATCCGTATAGCGTCGTATAGTACATTTGTTCCCGGAGCACGTCCGCGATGTCGTGCGTCCCGACCTCGTCCCGGGATCGACCCAATGCATCAAGTGTGACGGTGAACTACTTACGATTTTGCGACTAACTCCGTTTTGGCTGGAATTTTTATTTTATTTTAAAGACGTTGCCCCTCACTAAGATTTCTCCTGTGTCGTGGGTGCGTTTACAGACATGAATTCCACATACAATAACACCCAGACCCGGAACAACTACCTGCAGATCATACAAACATTTGTTCCGTACGGGAACCCACGATCCGGAGCGCAGCAGCCGACTGTATATGCCACTGCACCAACCGTGCCGTCTTTGCAATGATGTCTCACTAAAGAGCAACTTTTATTGAGAGAGGTTTTTGCAGTTCTGTTTTAAAGCTAAGGGCGATCGTAATTAATTTACAGTATGGCTGTAAGTTGACCAAATCGAGGTTATAAATTATTAATTGACAAAAAATTGGTATTCTTGTGGTTTTAGTATGATTTCAATCTAGTCTTATTTAAATCTAAGTTTATAGTATACATATCGGCCATTTATACGTCCACTGCTGAACAAAGGCCTCCCCCATAGATTTTCAAAACTGTGTCATCATTTTGGGGGGTATTTGCCAATACTCACCACGCTTGGCGGGCGGGTTGGTGAGCGCAGTATAGCTACTGTTTCTCAGAAGGGACGCTGCTGCCCATCCCTCTCGTTTAGATTCCCTTAGTCGCCTTTTACGACATCCACGGGAGGAGATGAAGTTTATAGTATATTTAAGGACAATTTTATGACCGGTGTTCTGAATGCTAGCAGAAAAATCCATTACATTTCTGGTGCCTTTAGGGATTTATAGTGAATAAATGAATTAATCTTTATTGAACAATTATTAAATTGGTACACGTATGATAATGATTACTAATTATAAGATGCTTCTCAAAAACGAAGGCCATGATCGTGGTGAATATCGACAAGGATATGATTCAAATTTGTATTTTAATATACACTTGATTTACTAAAGGCCAAAATTACTACTAATGGGAACCGGACACAGGGAGACGCCGTCATGGCAGACCACGAAGATGGTGAGACGAGCTAGAAATTAAACAGGGAATAGTCGTGACTGGCTCCAGGCGGAAAGGTGTCGAAATCATGGGAAGAGGTATTTGTCCAGTAGGGTGACGGGCTAATTTATTTAAATTTTGTTGAAATTTTTTAACGGTAAAAAGACAACCTTTATGATGAAAGATAATCCAAATAATTTATAATTCGAAATAATCCAATCAGCAAACTCGAAGTCAGACACAAAGTAGTAAGTAGCACCAAGCTAAAGGCACGTAAATGCAAGTCACTTGATAACATTTTAAACTGCACTTCTATCTTCCAAACACACATGAACTGCAAAGGCAAAAGAAAACATTTCTTTTACTATAGATATCCTCTTCAGTGATCCCATAAAATGAGGAAAAAAACTTAAGTACTCTACACAGGCCGACGGCACAAGAGCTGAATCGATGGCCTGCTCTCTCATACGATTTTCAACCCTAAGGTTTTATCTGTAGAGTGGAGAATTAGAAAAGTGATTGGTAACATAAGTAATTGTGTTTTTTTAATATCAGCGTCCGACGCTAGTCACAATGAGACAGACAAAGCGCGGACGGCGCTGCGGGCCGCATCAATCTCCAGCTATACCTAATATTGTTGGAATGAATGACATTGAATGATGGCCATCCTGACGCCAATATTAAATATCGCGGCAACCGTCTTCATTTAATTACAATGTAATGAATAGGATGAGGATCATGTTGCTTGTATCATGTTCAGGAAACTGGCTTGAATAATGATCTTATGGCGTTGTTCATCAAAGAACTTATTGTCAATTTCTCTTAAGTCGTCTGTTTTTCTTATTCTTAATAAAGTGGCCTTATTGTACACACGAGGAGTGGTTTAAAAGTCGACTGAAGAAACAGAAAGGTTGAAAACATGATAACACATACTCTCTCTCATACTCATACACAAACACCCACTCACACACACACGCACTCACGCACACGCACGCATGCACGTATACACACACACACACTCGCATACACACACACACTCGCACACACACACACACTCGCGCGCACGGGCATGACATACACACTCAACACGTCCACTGCTGAACATGGGCCGCCCAATCACTATAATGTGCGATTAAAAAGCTTTTTTATCTGCCTTACAACTCTAACCAATTATTAGTTTCGATGCACGCAGTAATAATAATAAACCCCTCTGGGCAGTCGTTATCTCACCATGGGATAAGGTAATCCTGGAGGGCAGATTAAAGTAGCTGCTTGATTTCTTCCTACCTTCTGATGTAAAAAAAAGGATGTCATAAGAAGAAAAAAAAAGTATATTAAGTAGCTTACAGAACGCAGGGCAGTTTGTGGCGAGCTGAATGTGAGTAGCGACACTGCGTACCCGAATGCTCCAGAGAGTCGGTCAGTGCATCGTCTCCGGCTTGCCAAACCCAGAAACCTACATCAAAATTCCTCCTCCTCTCGAAGCGACACCCTACCAAACCGGCTTTAGGCATTTAATGTTCTCCACTCGCAAACAAATCGCAGGTACTTGAAACCACAATTTACGGTTATTTCAAACGACAATAATAACATCGATAATCTAATCGCGATTACTGCTACGAAATTAGAATAGTTGCGAGATGGTGGGGGTTAAATGAGGCAGTTAAAGTTTCCCGCTTGGTTTCAGCCGTTGAGAGTGGGTCCCGGGAAACAAGTTTGAAACGACTTTTGTAACACTTGGAAATATAAAACTGCAATTAACTACAGTCTCCGCTGTTTTATAATTAAATTCTTATAGATATTGGATGGAATTTTATCGCAGTTTGTGGTATATGGTGGTTGGGCGGGATGATTTATTTTTATTACACGCAGAGGTCAAGAAACAAAATTTAATTGAGGTCAATCATCGAATCCGTCTCTACTGGGCAGCGTTCGGGAAACTTCGTAACGACTTTTCGACATCAATACCGTTGTGCCTCAAAACGACAGCATGTGTTACCAGTGATGACAAATGGCACGGAGACGTGGTCACTCACAATGGGCCTCATAAGAAACTCAAGGTCACTCAGCGAGCTATGGAGAGAGCTATGCTTGGTATTTTTTTGCGATATCGAATAAAATACATTTTGAAAAAAAAGATTTGAAGTTGCCGACATAGTTGAAAGTGCTAGAAAGCTGAAGTGGCAACGGATGGGGCACATTTCTTGTAGAACTGAATTGGTCGTTCAGCCTCAACGTGAGTCCATACATCGAAAAACGCACCGCAGGACGGCCACAAACGAGATAAACGGACTACCTGGTGAACACCACCGGGAGTCATTGGATGCGAAAGGCTGATATGATGATCACGATGATGTATCATCATGAATTAATGAATTTTCACACGTAATAATCTTTCTAAATAAATATGTCAATTATTTTGTGATTACTTGCCTCTCTGAATACTGCCCAATTACGCTTTACCACAAAGCAAGTCAATCTAGTGACATATATATATGTGTAGATAGTTAATAATTAATTAATGAGCGTGGAAGTGTGAACAACTTCAGATAGTATGCCACAACAAGTTATTCCAGACCGTACCTAAAAGTTTGTGCATAAATTGTAGGTAATCTTGTTATAAATTCAATTTAAATGGGATCTTGGTACGTGACATTCTCATACTTGTAAACGAAACACTGTCCGGACTTATTTCTTGTCACTCTATTAGAATAGTAAAATAAATCCATCTGTTGGGTGCCTAGTGGAGCCAAGTGAGCTCGAATTTCCAATCGCAACTGGAATTTTACTACAATTTTATTTTACTATTGCCAACAAGTTCCGATTTGCGCTTTTGCGTCCGGAACTCTAAACCAAAGTTTTCCTTCAAACCAACCATTCAGTGCTGACCATCCCGCCTGCCCAGCGTATTGAGAACTGGTGAATTCCCCCTAAATGAAGACTCATGGCATGTAACTGTTCGTTGTGGAACTATGGGGGAGGCCTTTGTACAGCAGTGGACGTTGTTTGGCTGATATGATGACTGCCAACTCACCGATATTTAGAATTATTAGGCCTCAAATAACAATCCTCTTTGTGGTCAAAACTATTGTTTTTGTATTCTGTGGTCAAGCATGTTAAACTATTGGACATGCAATTATGTACACACACACGTTTCAAACATCGTTTACGTACATCACAAACTTAAAAGCTTGTGCAGTGCTAAACATTAAAACCGTTAATACTGAACATATTAAGGGCGAAATTCCTAGAGCTTTCCAATAGAATTCAATAGACATCGTTTTCCACTCGATTGACCTGTGACGCCGACCGGATGATAAATTTACAATTAACCTATACAAAGGCTTTACAGGTCAGTGTAATTTCAACAAAATTAACTACTAAACCCTGGATTATTCGGAAACGTCAGCCGTTTGCAATTACTCGTGAAGTTACGTGTGCCCGTGAAGTTAGTTTCACTTTGAGTTCTTATTTTGATCTTTGATACATGTTTTTTCGGGCGTACTCATCTCAACTCAATCGGATGAATGGTGTGTGAACGAACAAAGACATATTCATATAAATACAGTATAAAACAAGGAATCTAATCTAAAGGGTTGATTCACTTGCATTACCAATAGTCACTGATGTCCCATTGATTATTTAATTAATAGATTTTAACGAGAAAGAACCCTTTGTAAAGAACTACAGTAAGAAAGACTTGTAAGCGACAAAGATGAATTATATTTAAAAAAAAAATCAAGCATGAGTTTCTGCGGCCTTTTTGTCATATAAGTTTATTAAATAAGTCGCCATTTAATTTAAACGAGGTTGGTTGGAGCTTTGTTATGAAAACATATTTTGAGTAATTTACCAATATTATTGAATTACAAAGAAATAGGGGAGGGCGTTAAAAACTTCCCAAGAACACATATATACATCGTCATAAAACTAAAGTTCCCTGAAGGACAGTTATGAAATACGCTATTTCATCACACTTAAACTGCATTTAAATAATCTACAGTAATAAGTGTTTAATATATTTTGTAATCACGGAAATTGACTTAATTTTGCCTTTTTCTAAGCGGTAACGTATTTAATTTTAATGAGTATTGGACCGAAAATCGGTTCACTTTAATGTCACATAATATTACTAGTTACATACCTAATTGTGTATTCTTTGTGCCACATTTTTCTTTCTTGCTTTCTATCCAATTCCATTTCAAAACCACTCTCTTAAACCCATAGTAAGAATCAAAGAGATCACGAATTCCCGTCAGTTAATTGTGGTGGGCAAAGTTAGAACCTGAATATTTTGTGTGTATATTTAGAAAAATCTTTAATTACCAAACGCAGTGTCTAAGCGATTGGCTTTCTGCGCATGAGACAAATATTAGTATGATATGGTTAGTGGCTTCGGGTCTGGGTGTTTGTGCATGTGAGATTTATGTGGGTAAACTGTACTCACGATACAGAAGAAAACCCAATGTGGGCCAACGTTTAAAAAATGGTCGGTATAAATAAGTACTTCAACCTAAACACTTACGTGACTGAAATACTGAACTGACATATTCCTGGAATAAAAAACCATGAATAATTGGGTAAATGGGCTGTAATATCGTCAGGTTTCTATAGTGATATATTTTTATATGAGTAAATCAACTGTATAAGAAGTAACAGAATAAGAAAGTTTAATCCCAAGCGGTATTAAAAACGCCGTAGTTTTATATATTTATCATTCATACGTTTATGTGTCCGTGCCCTGTCCGGATAAAGAATATAGTCCATGTCATCCCTTGGATGTCGTAAAAGGCGACTAAGGGACTCTTCGCCAGAAGGATGGGCAGAAGCGTCCTTTCTGTGGGAGAAAAACCATACTGCGCTCACCAACCCGCCTACCAAGCGTGATGAGCATTGGCAAATACCCCCTAAAATGACGCCACAATTGTGGAAATCTACGGAGGAGGCCTTTGTTCAGCAGTGGACGTATAAGTGGCTGATATGATACTGGTAATACATTTATGTTCCACTATGCATAATATGTGTGCTTGATTGTATATTGCACGTATGTTACAAGTATTTACTATAAACAAACGTAAGTATATAGGGACTACCCTATATACTTATATTTGAAATACATAAAATTATATTTTATTTTATAATTCACATATATGTGCAATATTAATATAATAATCGTAAGTGCTAGGGTTGTACGTTGCACATATGTAAATGACAAGTAGGGTTAAATAAAAGCGATTAAATTTCCGTAAGCTATTTCGATTTTATGGATGCTTTTCGCGTAAAATGCAGAAAATATTATGTAGTAAAAAGTTTTACACAGTGATTATACCGTTAACGAACTTTCAATCAACTCTGTTAAATCTCAGGTAAACAATTGTCACATAAACAAGCAATTTATGCCCACACGCACGTCTTAATCACGGCAATGGCCACAATAAACCGTGCAAGGAATTCAATTAGATGGCACAACGGACCGGACTCTTTAATGGAAACCGGACCCTACATACCCGACCAGGGTTGCCAGTATCATTAATACCCGAGAAATGATAATGGCTGCTGTTCACAGAATATCACACAGACATAAACTTCCATCGCTTGAAGATGAGATGCTTAGTATGAGTTAGCATGGGGTCTCAATTCAAACAAAATATAAACAGAAAAATTCATAGAAAGCACCACAGGTGGCAAATATAAAATTATCAATCACTAAAAAGGATTAAACGGCAGTTATTAGCTGAAGTAAAATTCGTAAATATACAGATTTCTTTACTTAATGTATATTTTACTATTTACACTCATTATTCACGTATTCTCAACAGAAAATATTAATTGAGCTTTTTAGTTCAGTTCGAACCAATTTCAATGATAGGTAGCCACCCAGCTTTCATTCTTTAAGGTATTTCCAATAGCTGGCGTTTTCGTAAGTATCCCCCTAGTGTGATCTTACGAGGACCTGGAGCCCCCCTTCGGTGCCGAAGATGACCGCTCCAGTGGTTTTAGCCGGTAGGAGTCCGGCATACCCCTTCGCCCTTCCCCGGGGTGAAGGAAGTTCCATGTAGAAAAGACATCAATAAAAAAAAAAAAAAAGGTCCGGCTCATATCGCTTTTTATGAGAATCGTATCTAAATCAGATTTCGAGATTCAGTTTGATGAGATTGGATACGATATTGTAGGGTTGAAATAATAATAATAATTATTTATTATTTCTGCTTGTTCACGTCTAGCTAACGGCGAATACTTGCACAGACATAACCAAGTAGCCAGGATAATCCACCAGCAACTTGCTCTTAAACACAATCTTGTGGAATCTGAGGTACCGTACTACAGATATGTGCCCGACCCAGTTCTTGAAAATGGTTATGTCACGTTGTACTGGGATCGATCTATCATCACTGATAGGAATATTGTCGCCAATAAGCCTGACATAGTGGTGATAGCGACTGGGATGTGGACTCTGCAATCATCGTTCCGATAGTTGTTTCAGTCAATGGCTTCGTTACCAAGAGCCTCGATCAACATCTAAAGAGGCTCTCGTTAGGTGGTTGGGTGAAGGGCTTGGTGCAGAAAGCAGTTCTCCTCGACACGGCACGCATAGTGAGGAGGTTCCTTTCTCTGGAGCCCAGACCACCGGTAGCTTGGATACTGTGCCCGTTACCGGTTGGTCACTATTTTTTCATATTTTTAAATATATGTGGCATCTTGTTGTTTTTATATGTATATTTAAAATTTTAATTAATATGTAATATAATGAAATAAAGGGAGTAATAATAATAATTTAATTTATTTGCATAAAATATGGTAGAAAAGATGGCACATTTTAAATATAGGATCACATATTTTGCCATCATAGAATGGCATGCAAATTGTTGTGTTAATCATATCACAAGAATACTAAATATTTTATTAATTAAAAACAAACAATTAAATTCAGGTGCATGTCATATCAATATAAGGGAATGTCCGAATAAACACAAGCCCAAACAAAAAAGCAATAATTTATAGTCATATTATTAACATTGTCATCAAACATATTTAAGTACCTTTTTATGATATATTCCCAAAATTATATGAATGAGAAGAACATTTTTTAAGGAACTCATCGATAGAATAATAACTCTCTTGAATTAGCCAATGACGTAGAGAAACACAGAATTTACTATAAGGTCAATGAATAATACTCTTCGGCAGCGAGTTGTAAACAAGTGGTGCCATGTACACGCAACTACGCCTAAACATTTCTAATCTAGGTACTGGCAATTGCTTGTTTGAATTATTTTTGCTTTCAAAAAGCTGACAATTATTCTTCACAAATTTTGCCATCTCGTAAATATACATTTAGATATGTATAATCCGTCCTTGTATTATATATTTATGTAGCTTAAGCAGATAATGTAGAGTACTCGTAGTTTTCTTTATTTTTATTCAATTTAGCACAATTTGACTACGACGACACGGCTGGTGCAGTGGCTGATACAGTCGACTGCTGCGCTCCGAGTCACGGGTTCGATTCCCGCACTGAACAAATATTTGAACTGCAGGTAGTTGTTCCTGGTCTGGGTGTATTGTGTGTGAAATTTGTGTCTGTAAACGCACCCACGACACAGGAGAAATCCTAGTGTGGTGCAAGGCATAAAAATACAAAGTTTTTTTATTAATTTATGAGAAGTTTATAAATTTATTAGAAAGAAGGGTTAGGTTTTATGTTAATTTACTTATGTTCAAGTTATATACCTAGTTTGATACGATTCGATGATGATGATTGATCCTATAATGCCTACATAAAGTTGAATACAATAATAGCAATTTTACCGTCATTCCTTTGTAGCTGTACAGATCACCACAGACCACATTTTGCCTTTTTATCGGCGTCATGATTTTTGTCGAAATACTCCCACATAACGTTAATATTAATCAAACCTTTTTTTTTTTTTTTTTTTGTTGTCCAGTGGAAATTCTACATGGAACTTCCTTCACCCCGGGGAAGGGCGAAGGGGTATGCCGGACTCCTACCGGCTTAAACCACTGGAGCGGTCATCTTCGGCACCGAAAGGGGGGGGGCTCCAGGTCCTCGTAAGATCACACTAGAAATATTAATCAAACCTAAGAATCACGCCTATCCTAACTTCGTATGTATTTTAAAAGCATTATATTTTTGAGGACTCAATTTCAGCTTCATTCTTGAAATGTATTCCACCGCAAACTTTAAAGTAGTATGCTAAAAATGCAAGGCGGCGTCGCATGTCCGGAGTTGTCTTGGCAAGAGGATCACAAGTTCGAAGGTAAACCCTGCACTAGATGTTGGCACGCCAACTTTGCCCACCACAATTAACTGACGGGAATTCGTGATCTCTTTGGTTCTTACTATGGGTTTGAAGGAGATCGTGTTGTTTAGAAAAAAAATAAGAAAAATGTGCTTATTGGCACAATCAGTACACAGAAAAAAGAAAACTATTCTTAACTAAATAATATGTGACTTAATATCATTAAAAATGAAGATTTTAAAGATTCACCAAGTCGTGGTGAATGACTTAATGAATGTCTTATAAGCCGTGGTCGTAAAAGAACAAATACGTGCATTCACCATCTAGCTTGGGGGTGTGTTAATGTACACCAGTGCATCTTAAGATACACTGCGTTTTGGATATGTACAGTGACATACATAAGATAGATCAAATATTTACTTCGGCCTCGTACAAAAACAAAATACGAATTAAAAGAGCATATCAATCTGTACGAAGTAAAAAATACCGTATAGCAAGCACATGTTGCAATAGTATAAGCTGGTTAATCATCCATACGGTTTCTTGTGTCCGACTTCTGTGACCTTTTTTTCATTATTTGTCTGCTATTTTATATTAGTCTTATACGTCGCCGGTAGTTTTGGTGGCTAAATACAAAACCTTAAAATATAACAATCCAACATTGCTGTACAAGTTACGATTAGATTGGCGAGTTTATATTTAAAGAATGATCACTCTTGCATTATTTTTAAAATCCAGAAAATATATATTTTTTTATAACTAATAAATAAATCGGCGCCTTCAAGTTATTATAGCAACTGCCACCAAGCGAATAATTCACTTGATTTTCACGATAAGGGTAGAATACTTTGAATGTGGTATAGAAGGTAACTTCTACATAATATTCAGCGACGTAAAAATATTGACTCTGGAGCGAATTCCAATCGAGTTAAACTAGTAAAAACTGATAGTTGTTTGGCGACCGGCCAAAGTTAAGTTCTCAGTGGGCGAGAGGTGAATTCCAACCTGGGCGCCCACTAATGATACCAAGTTAGGGCCAACGCATACTTTAACACCTACTACTCTGCGGCGTGTAACTCGACGAGGCAAAGAATGAAAATTGTAAGATGGCGCGACGCGTCAATTGTTACAATTTGTGTCAAATCATATGAATATTTGGTTACCTTGTTACAATTGTTCGTGTTGTGGTGTCATATAATTGATTAATCAAAATTGCTATTTTGATTGCGATCCATATTTTAAACTCCGCTGTATTCCGTAACAGCTATGGCACTATGGCAGGGAACTAAAAGTTTTCTTAGTGTGGATTTATAAGATATGGACAGCGCATGTTTCAGAAAAACGCAATCTATCAATATTTATGCATTGTGTAAGTTTAACTTAATAATTATCTTATAACGTTTATTTAATTGCACATACGTTGGAAACCGCACGTGCCACGTCATGCTGCGGCATGTCCAAGTGTCCGCTGTCCTCAAAGAATGAGCCAAACAAAAAAAAAACAGAATACAGAAAATGGCTGCATTATTGGTCTTTAAGAATTGATTCGCTATTAAATTGGATAAATTGGTTTTTAAATACGTTTACATATTAAAAATTATTGACCCTTTTGAAGAATGTAATATACTCGCCATTTATGTTAGTGCCGAATCCTTTCCACTCCAGTAGTTTGAAGGCATCCTCCATTCCAGCAGTGAACAGTTTCGGAGAAATGACGTCCCCCTGTCTCACACCTCTCTGCAATGGAATTGCCCCCGTGCTCTGTTCATGTACTCGGACCAACATGGTGGCGTTTCTGTATAACTTCAACACTTCAATGTACCGATAGTCAATCTGCCACCGCTGCAGAGATTGCAACACTGCCCAGGTTTCGATCGAATCGAATACTTTCTTATAGTCCACAAACGCCAAGCAGAGTGGCAGATTATCCTCTCCTCGATCTTCTGTATAGCTGCCGCAGCGTATGGATGTGGTCTATGATACTGAAACCTTTTCGGAAACCGGCTTGTTCGAGAGGCTGGAAGTCATTAAACCTGCACTCGAGACGATTCGTGATGACCCTTGAAAACAGCTTATAAACATGGCTCAGAAGTGAGATGTGGCTGTAATTGTTCAATAGGGTGTTATCACCATTTTTGAAGAAGAGCACTACCTCACTTGTGTTAGCTAACCAAACTAAGAAGAAAAAAGCATGATTATTGCGGCAGTATCCTATATGACTGCTCATCATCACAACAGTAGACATTTACTGGTTAATAAGTTTTCAGCAATTCATAAATTAGAAAAAACAAATCACAAATCCTCTAATTAGAAAAAATATCCCCTGCAATGTAGCAAATTATTCAAAGTTTCGTCAGTTTGTTTGTCGCACCACTCCGCAGCGAAAGGGTTGAACCGATTACACCCTGCGGCAGGAACTTGATAAAAGAGATTGTAAGTGGGCCGAGGTTTACTAATTTCCCAGGCCATTACGTGTTTTCTATGAAAACTTTCAAAAACGTCTGACTTCGCTTGAATATTAAGTAGGTAAGTTTGCTGTGATTTTGGTCGGTATATTGAAGTGAGTTACAAATTCTCATGGTTCTTCAAACTATTTTATTGGTAGCTGAGGATTTGGGATTTTCATTACATAATATGCCGCATTTAAATTAGTCATCATATCGGCCATTTATACGTCCACTGCTGAACAAAGGCCTCCCTGTGTCATCATTTTGGGGGGTATTTGCCAATACTCACCACGCTTGGCAGGCGGGTTGATGGTATGGCTACCGTTTAACAGAAGGGACGCTGCTGCCCATCCCTCTGGTTTAGATTCCCTTAGTCGCCTTTTACGACATCCACGGGAGGAGATGGAGTTGTGCTATATTCTTAATCCGGACAAGTAATTTAAGTCAAATCATTTTATAGCAAACATGTTGTACAAAGGTTTTAACAATGTAGTATTTCCAAACAAGGTTTAAAAAGCACGGTTGGTGCAGTGGCTGATACAGTCGGCTGTTGTGCTCCGGGTCGTGGGTTCGATTCCCGCACGGAACAAATATTTGTATGATCAGAAGGTAGTAGTTCCGGGTCTGGCTGTATTGTGTGTGGAATTCATGTCTGTAAACGCACCCACGACACAGGAGAAATCATAGTGTGGGCATCGTTCTTATTAAAAAAAATCATAAACAATGTAGGGGCACTGAAAATAATATTATTACTTACTACGGAACCTATAATAGACATACCTACATAAGTACTATTAAACTCCAGCGGGATGGTTGGCACAGTGGCTAAGCAATTGACATTCTGCGCTACGTGTCACGGGTTCAATCCCCGCACGGGATAAATATTTGTATGATCTACAGATAGTTGAGTCGGGTCTGGATGTTTGTGCATGTGATATTTATGTCTGTAACCTCTACCCACTACACAAGAAAAATAGATTGAAATAGAGTGAGACCTCGTTCTTTTCTTCAAAGAGAAAAAGTATTTTTACGAATTTTTAATAAACTTTCCATCATAATCACAGCAAATCATAATACAATAGAATATAAATATGTAGGTTTATGGACAATATAATTTTAAATTATAAGATCTAGCTTTATGTCGTGGTAACAAAATTCAATTAAAAAGACTATTAATTTTTTATTTTTGTATCATAATTATTATTCGTTAGGTATCACGATTTAATTTAAGATTTTAAATACATTTACTATATTAAAATTACATTGTAACATTTTTTTCTTCAAAAAATCTTGTAATCTGTGAAAGCATTTAAGGTTTAGCTAATAGTATATAATTTTTTTTAAAGCATTTTATCCAAGCCATGTAGTGTTGATGCTTGTAAAATTTATAAGTTCGTGTGTAACTCTCTTACCTAACAAAGTGTATTTTTATATTTAATAGCTTTAGGATGTTCTTCTGTGTCTGGGTTACGATGGGGTTGACAATAACCATGTCAACCCCATCGTAATGTTATGGCCAAAAGCCTCTAAATAAATAAAGTAATAAAAAAAGCCTTTACCATGACTCTGCCATATATATTTAGATATAACGAGTAATATGTTGTATAACCTTTAAAACACTAATTTTCAATACCATAAAGCACACGCTAAGTTCGTATTTTAATGGTTTTACTGGCGAAGATTTAGTAAAAGTTGTCAACACTACCATTTGCAATTCTTCACGCTCGACTGCACTAGCCCAGCTGTGGCTGCAGTACTTGCAAGCGTTGACACGCGAAACTTATGCAGTCATAAATAATATTTATAGCAGTCTGTCACAGTACCTTCTGCTAAGTGTTTTCTGGCTTTTTTATTTAGGTATAGATTAACAGTATTTCAATAGTCATCGCCGTGTGGTGCCGGCTCAGAATGCCACCACCCCATCTCCTCCCATGGGTGTCGTAAAAGTCGACTAGGGGATTAGTCGGAGGATGGGCAGCAGCGTCCTTCGAGTTTCGAGGTTTCGAGGGGTTTTGCCATAATCGCCACGCTTGGCAGACAGGTTGGCGATCGCAGTTGAGTTGTTAATGTACTTGAAGGACGCTGCTGGTCATGCTACTCCCTTGGTCGAGTTTTACTACACCCACGGGAGGAGATGGGTTGGTGGTATTCTGAGCCGGCACCTTACGGCAAGCATCATCGCTTAACACATCGATTTTGTACCTTACGACCTGACCACGACGCTGCGCAGCCGCTATTAATAAGATATTTTAGCGAGCACAACAGACTAATCTGCTAGGGAAAAGACACTATGAGTAGGTAATAAATAAATAAATAACATCAATGGCCACACATCTATAGTTTTGTAAGAGTAATGAAAGTGACAAGAAACAATATTAAACAATCAATAGACCGCTCACCAACCCGCCTGCCAAGTATGATGAGTACTGGCAATATCCCCCCAAACTGACGACTGGCTTGTATCCGGCTGTCGTGGAAATATATGGGGGAGGCCTTTGTTCAGCAGTGGATGTTCTTTGGCCGATATGATGATCGAACAGTAAATTACTGTTGTAATACTAAATATACCTTTATAAATACTCAATATCATAAAACATCAATGTCAAATCAAATGACTAAACGATAATCGGTTCATTTTCTTATTTTATACACCTACGTTATAAAATCAATGAGACAATCATGGCATAACTACTATATTCGCGCAAAGTTAAAAACACATTTTACTCAACTCTTGCGAAATATTTCATTGAAAATCCACAATTTATAAAATTGTGAATAAAAATTCCATTATATTGGATCGTTTATTAAAGGTTTTTTATTTGAAGTATTGGTTGGAACCAATTCTTTCAAGTACTGTTTTTTTTTTTTAAACCTTGCCCCTCTCTAGGATTTCTCCTGTGTCGTGGGTGCGTTTACAGACACAAATTTCACACACGTAACACCCAGACCCGGAACATCTACCTGCAGATCATACAAAAATTTGTTCCGTGCGGGAATCGAACCCACGACCCGGGGCGCAGCAGTCGACTGTATCAGCCACTGCACCAACCGTGCCGTCAACGTGGTTCAACGCTGAGTAGTTACATTTAGTAATTCATTATGTATGTAGACGTCTATTTTAGGTAATGCGCCTTCATCTTATACCAAAAATCTTTTTGCTGCGTACCTGTATTATTTATACATGCATATTTACCCTCTTACGGCACAAGCACAAAATATGGGTGGGTTATTTTTTGTCACGGGCCGCAAAACTTATTGTCACATTATGTAGGAGGCAAAAAGGTCTCGTATATTTAGTTAAATAGGAATTTACCCCTTTTGAGAAGAAAACTGACGGGTATTCTGGTTTCTTTTTTAAGGGCTTGGTGTACGAAACGTGTAGAAATGCAGTTTTTAAAATGTATTTTAGATTTTAAGGCCAGAAGAAGTCAATTAATAATCGTTTTTGTCAGCAAAATGCTATTTATTCTTGTATATCGATGACAAATCAATGTGACAACTACATAGTAACCAGGATGCATAATTTAAGATGTAGTTCAACACTGATTAGGTGAACATTTGTCATGGAAACTCCCCCGTGGGACATGGCGCGGGTGATCGTCAAGGTAAATTGGCGACAAGCAGCCGTTCGGGCTGAGAGTGGCAGTTACCCTCCGCCTGTAGCGATCATAAGTTGGCGCAGTGAGGCCCAAAGAATCGTTATTGACTAATGAAACGGGTGGCTGCAGACACTTTCTTTTATTGGTGCCCTGTGGAAATTCTTTATGAAGTTCTTTCACCCTGGGGAAGGGCGAAAGGTATGCCGGACTCCTACCGGCTAAAACCACTGGAGCGATCATTTCCGGCACGCCATTTGAGGCCGCCCACTTGTGCCACGCCTATAGGCATATCTCGGAGAGGGGGCTGGAAACATCTAGTGACAGAACAGCATTGTGGGGGCTATCCAGCCAATTTGGGAGTGTTCAGTATGTAGCTGTTGTCCTTGCGGCAAGTACAGGTGTTATCAGAGTATGGCTTCGAGAAATACCTGCACACATTTGCGAGACGGGCAGTGACTCCCGTCTGCATCAATGTAGTTGCAGCGAGAATACAGTGTAGTACACTCTCAAGCACTGCCCAGCTTGGGTGGATCAGCACCGTGATCTCGCAGCTGTAACAAGAGGAGACTTATTGCTGATCTCAGTGAAAGTAACGGTCAACAGTCAGTGGCAATTGCATCCGTGGAAGGAAGCGACGATGCGGGTCTAGTTGGAAGACGCCATATCTGGCACAATCCGCCGCAGGTACACATGACGGTCGCAGGTCCTACGGCGTAGTTTTTAGTGAAAGCAAGGCACACACAACCACGCGATCTCCCTGCATAGCGAGGCATGCGACAAGCGTTTACTTCACCCAAAAAACGTTTGATCTTCCTAATTAAAAAAGCGATAAATAAATTCCAAGTCCATTCTACGTGCATAGAAAAAATCGTTCGTCCTGTACAAATAATCACCGGGCCTAATCCCGGAAAGTATATCTAATAAAAAGCCGAAACGACTCGAATTTAATTACAGTTCCGCCATATTAAATTTTATCGTCACCAATTTAATTAGAAGGAAAAAAGAGAGCAAACTCAATTACTCAAAGTACAGTCGCACACAAATGATATAGTATTCTAAATACGTGATAATTCGCACACCTAGAGAGAAATATCTGCATTTCTTTGGTACAGTGGTGAACAATGCGCTAGCGGGCGGTACGTAATCCGGATTAAACCGGTAAATTGCGTTAAACCCCCCACTGTTCGACGCCGATAGAGAGCTATGAGTGCCGTGGCTTTTGAGCTCAAATTGCGCACTTTACTGCGCGATTATACCGTCAGCTTGAACGAACATCGCTTTGACGTCGCGAAAAGTCATCAAAGGAAGTGATGCTTCTGAGATATGTGTCTTTTATCCCAAAATTTCGATTACTGTAGCATGATTGTAATGTATAACATACAAAAAAGATGAAGCCATACATTTTAGATTATCTTTTAAGAAGGTGTTTATGTTCATGTAAAAGATTTATATATTTACCTACACCAATAATTGTGTTTGTGCCATGAACATATTGTACAAATCAATCTATTGAACAGTTTTATGTATTATGATTATCGTTTATTTTTTTATTTCTTGAATTATGTCCTACACTAGGGTTTATAGCTACAATTGTGTATTTAAACAACTTATTGTCAAGTAGGTCATCTGAATGGAAATAGTAAATCATGAATATTCTTAATTACAGGTCCAACGTTAATAGATGAAAGCGTTTCCAAATTGATTGGAGCCTAAATTGTAATTGATACAATTAATAATTCCCATTTGGAACAGATATTTGAAGTTAATCTTATTCCGTCTTGCCTCATTAATTTTGCTGAAGATTAATTTTCGGTGATATTAGATTTTTAACAGGCCATGGTAGCCTGGATGTTTACGGACTCAATTCTTAACCACAAGGTCGCAAGTTCAAAACATGACATGTACAGTCCCGTTCATAAGTTCAGTAACAAATTCACAAAGCGATAGATTGACACTTTGGTTTGACTTACGGCCTTCTCTTAATTAGGAAGTTTCTATATGATAGAGACGCACACACTCACTATTGTTTATTTTGTATGTATGTGGTGGGTGCGATCAAAGGCGAGCGGTAAGTTCGAGCCTCAGCAGCAGTGACAGTTTTTTTGAGTTTTAAAATTACTCGCAGTGGTTAGATGATAATTACCTTTTTTTTATTGATCCTGTGGAAATACCTCATGTACTTCCTTCGCCCCGGGAAAGGGCGAAGGGGCATGCCGGACTCCTACCGGCTAAAACCACCGGAGTGATCATCGTCGGCACCGAAGGGAGGCTCCAGGAACTCGAAAGATCTCCATCTAGAGCCACCCGTTGGTGCCACGCCTTTAGGCACATCTCGGAGGGGATGACTGTAAAGTGGTCATCCCCTCTAGTGGAGGGAAGGCGACTGTAAAGAGGCCAACCCCCAGGCATCTCTCGAGGGGATTGTAAAAGATTCCCCCGAGGCCTCACTATGCGCTGTGCTGCGCACACAGCGGTACGTGACCACATGCGCACCGCTGTCTTCCCGGGGAGATGACAATTACCTAGTTCATTGTCCAGTTCGTCTCATTCGCATACATTTTATAGTGAAATTAGAAGATAGGCCACAAAGACTTAATAAACGGTTGGTGCAGTGGCTGATACAGTCGACTGCTGCGCCGGGGGTCGTGGGTTCGATTCCCGCACGGAACAAATATTTGTATGATCTGCAGGTAGTTGTTCCGGGTCTGGGAGAATTGTATGTGGAATTCATGTCTGTAAACGCACCCACGACACAGGAGAAATCCTAGTGTGGGGCAATGTTTAAAAAAAAAAAAAAAAAAAATACTTCGATTTTTGTGGGATAGACATGCAGTTACGATTCATTAGCCAAAATAAATCAGAACGGTGTTTGTTGGTTAGTGACATGTAATCTATTAGCAGTGTTATTTTCAAAGTACAAGCAAAACCAAATTTCTATTGAAAATGCCAACCCACATGCCAAGCACACAACACACTCAAATCGGTCGTTGTGGGATCTTCGGGGAGGCCCGTTGGACACAGTTGGAGCAGTGGAGTTCATTCGGCTGAATAGATGATGACGATGATGATGATGAAGGCGAATAATATTGCGCTGGCTAAAAATAGTCATATGCCAAATACTTATCTAATGAAACTGGGCTGAGTGTAAGTGTAACTATTTAAATATTTTATTAAAATTAAAACTACACAAAACAAAGACTTGTTGATCCTATAATTATTCTTCTAAATTATTAATTTAGAAGAATATTTATAGGATCAACTATATTATTAAAACATTATTTCTTTTTTGTTCTAGTATAATACTGTGACTACTGTACTGTACTGAGTGTGTGTTGATGGGTTTATTGGTGCGAAGCACGGGATGAAAGGCGTATTAAGCAATTGAAGTCGCATTACATGGATATATGGGAAAATATAAGAGAAACCGAAATATGTTTTAATCTCTCTTTACATGCCTAAACGTCAACTTGGCTGCATTACCTGAGAGTATAACCTTTTAATATTTTTCTTTGTTTTTTAATATAATTTAGTTCATTCATAGTTACATATATATATTTGTTTTAATGTCTATATGAAGACTATTGTGAATTATAAATGACCAAAGTATTAAGCGTTCACATTATTTTAGGAATATTATTATATCATTAATATATTGCACTATATCCGTGATTACTTAATGATTTGAGGTTAAGTCTCAATCTTCTTTACGTAAAGAAAATTAATACTTAAGCTATAACTTCAATACCCAATAAATAATTGTAGCAGGTTGTTAACTTTATGCCAATAATTACAACGAATAAACATTTTAGTTTTGTCACTCACTATCACTTATTACAGTTATTACGCATATTTTATTCTTAACCCTTTATTCCAATAACAATATAAAAATATATCAAAATTATCATCTAGAAAACTTGGCCGGGGTCATGGTAGACGACACTGGATATACTTTTTAAACGTGGGAACAATTACAGAAGGGACTAGTGTGAATATGTTTCTATAACTGTTAGAAGACAGTAAAAGTCTAGTAATTACTTTTATTATTGTTGCAAAATTGCTTAACGAGATCAAAACCTCAGCCAAGCGCCTCTTATTCCAACACTAGACGCTTACGGCTATCGGAACATATTAATTTACTGGCATTTTTTGCAATCGTATAAAACTGGCCAATATCTGCGACGGAAATAGTTCTGTCTCATGTAGTGACATTAGTGTGGGAACTCTTTGGTGTGCGTACTGTGTTGAGACACTACTTACACGTACAAACGTTTACAGACAGTACCATGTGTTCACAGCAATACAAACCCTAACGTGTTACTACACTTTTGGATGCTTACTGTACTATAGAGACTTTATTAATTTCATATGTACTTTCTTAGTTAATTTATGATACCACTGACTTTAATTTTAAGGATAACATTGTGAGGAAACCGTAATCAGAAATTTACAACACGCAGAGAGCAAGGGTAGGTATGAAAAGAGTAATGCAGTGGGACAGTTACAGGCTGCATTCACCATCACATCACCCAAAGGACGTCCACTGCTGAACCAAGGCCTCTCCCATAGATTTCCCCAATTGTGTCGCCATTTTGGGGAGAATCTGGCAGTACACACCACGTTTGGCAGACGGGTTGGTGAGCGCAGTATGGCTACTGTTTCTCAGAAGAGACGCTGCTGCTCATCCCTCTGTATGCTGTTCCACAGAAGGGACGCTCTGGTTTAGAGTCCCTAAGTCACCTGTTACTGCATCCAGGAGAAGAGATGAGGTGGTGTTATATTCTTAAACCTGCCTACATACAGAAAACTGCTATTATAATTTACTTATATATTATACTTTTCTGTATATTTAGAATAAATTTCAGACTCCAAAAATGCACGTATGAATATGTCATGTTCGTTATGAGATGGAGAAAATGAGTTTGTATTGTACTGTGTACTTGTATAGAAGAATAATCAATCAACTGTCTTGATTATAAATACCCATGCGAACACTTTTAATTTAATTTAAAATCAACTGAACTTATCTCTTGTTTATTGATGAATAACATAATATAATATTAAACAAAGCTAACTTATTTACAAAATTATATCGTCCGTAGACGTCAGCTGTCACTCGTCACCAATTTAGGGTGGCGCAAAAAATCAGTGCTATGCCTATGTTGGAAGTAATTTGTAACATAGAAGTCTAATGCTGAGCGCCATTCCTCTTTTTGCGGAGATGAGACTCACTAATCTTTCCCAGTTTTTACTTTTTGTCATTATTTTTAAATATGTAGTGTGTTTTAACTTAATTAATTAATAAAATTGTTTTTCTTTCTTTCTTTCTAATAGACTGCTATTCTCAAAAGAGGACACGGGATTTGCGTTTGTGTACGCTCGCTTTCGCCAACGCTGGTATAACTTGTTATTTGCAACGGATTTTGATAATCCCGCTAGCTTGGCGCTTCCCCATCGTACCAGTTTCGCCACTACCACACAGATAAATCAAACTATATTGCTTTGTTTCGAAAATGACAAATAAGACAACAAAATAGTTTTTCCAGTGCTAATATTATAATTAATAATAATTCTGGTGTCATAAATCGAAACAGCTTTTTCCTATATGCTAGCGATTTTCCTGTTCTCAGTTTAAAACTCGGTCACACGCATTACAGCATACAGTAGTCTGGTACCTAAAGATGAAAATTGAACAATATAATTTTTGTTACTTAAAAGGAAATCTTAAATTTCTATCGTGATATTGACTGGATAACCTAGATATCAAGTTTATGACTTATATTTATCATTATATATCAGCCGAACGAGGTTCACAGCTGAACAAAGGTCTTTCCTATAGATTTCCACAATTGTATCATCTGCTGATTCTGTCTGGGAGTCTGTTCTTATCCTCTTGATATCAAACCTTAATCGCATTTTGTGTCACCCATGCGCGGAGAGGGGCCGTCAATTCTTAACCGGGAACCTCATGAATAATATTATACTATAACTAAAATAAGGGTGTAATGTTAAACTAGGCGTGGTAATATGCAGTTTGCTGATATTGGTCCATATCACACAAACTTCCACAGTCTGTATAGTTTTGAAGCCATTAAGGTCATCAACGTAAAACAAAATTATGTATCAAAAATTATTTATTAATATAGTTTATATACATACATTTAATAATAGTGGGCCAAATATTGAGCCTTGTATAACAGTTTAAGTTACAGGCACCGTTCTAGACTGATATCTTATCACGACAACCTGTTGTGTTCTATTTTTTACGTTAGTAGAAAACCAGTTTTAAGTAGATTTCCATCCATTTACCATTAAATGCTATTTTATTCAACTGTATTTCATGATTGACCCTGTCAAAGGCTTTTTTGAAGTCTGCATAGACGGCGTCCACTAGCAAGTTTCTATCAATGTTTTAAAAAATAAATTTGTAAATGATCCGTAGTAGTTCTCAATAGTCATGTCACACTCTTCACCTATCACTTCTCTTGTTTATCGTAGCACCAGTCAGCCGCCGTGCCACACTGCCCCGTGGCGTGTCGATCCACCGAAAGCGCCGCGCGATGCCGCGAACCGCGCAGCATAACGTAAAATTGGCCTGACAAAAGGAAATTTTTTAAGTTGATTAAAATTCGATTACCTGCTATAAAAGGTGTGCTGAAAGTAAAACTTGCAAAGAAATTTACAATGTTTAATTATATATGTATTCTTTTTTATCTTTTTATATAGTATTGTGGCTTGTGAATACATACATATATATGTATATATCCTATATATTGTATGTTATATGTTGTTGTATACTAACCAAAATGTTATGGCCACTGGGCTATGTATTTGCCGATCTCGAGCATGGCGCCCTCTGGTGTCATTCGCGGTGATATATTGAATCCTCTCTCTTCCAAACAGGAACATTTTCACGGCGTCTGATTCAAGGCAAAATTAAAATTAAAATTAAAATGTTTAATTACAAATTACATTGTTTGCATAATAAATGCACTGCTTTACCTACTCGTTTAAGTGTTTTAAGTATTTTATAAATAACAATGTTATTTACTTACATTAAAAAGCCGTGAGCAGCACATTTTGAGTTTATTAGCACAAACCAATAAAATGCACTCGGTCTCCCGGTGATAACAGATCCGATCGAAGTGGCAAGTGGCATATTTAAATAGAAACACTGAGATGGACGATGCGAACGACTGCGGCTCCCGCGACCCCCAACACCTGTCCCTTGTTTACATGCAGGTGTGCGGCGAGCGGCCGACCGGTTTTATCGAGGTGTTTTTTTATTAGGTACTTAGTTTATTTCATTTCTATGATGCGCAGGCAAAAACGCTCCACAGGCAATTGATACAGAAATACTTGATTTACTGTTTTTTTTTATTTTAATTGCTTTCTTTTTATTTTCGTAAGGTTTTGTATATATATATATTTTTTTTTTTGTAGAACCCGCAGTCTTCTGGTTATGTATTAATCGTAGTAAAGGGGACGGACTGAAAACCAGCGTTGACCCGTGCGTGGTTTAACCACTGCGCACTGCCAACATTGCTGAGCCCGTTCCTTTTACCATACTACACAAAAAACAAATGTATCTATTTGTATTGTTCCGCATTGAATGAATTATGTGTGTTTAGTTTGGTAATAAAATTATCTTTATCTTTAAAATTATCTTTATCTAGACTGGAAATAGTTGATCGCTGCTGGATGAACCAATATTATTCTGGGGTAATAGCGCTATGCAAGGCTGCATAAATCTAATTGTGTAGTCGATAAAATCGAAATAGGCTGATATTGGTCCATATCACGTTTTGGGCCCTCCTTGTGTATGGGCGAGATGTTGGCCTGTTTCAATTCATCAGGAAAACACTCTCACTTAGGCATTTATTATTAATTATATGGAGTGACATACAGATACTGTTTGACAGTGATTAATGTTCCTATTTTACTACAAAAAATCTAAATCCCTGCCAAAACGGATAAATGCTCACCTAATCGCGGTGATAAAGTATACAGTAAAAATTCTCAGATTTACTTTGGTTTATAAAATAATGAGACCTCGAAAGCACCCCAGCCGCACCTTAACCTACTGTGGCAATATTCGGTCCAACTTAATTTATGTGCAATCAGTATTTTTGATTTGGATCTGTATTTTATTAAAACAATATTTGGTGAGCATATATTCATTTTGGAAGCATATTGAATATATGGCTAAACCACACAATTATTCCGATTCATGCATATTTATTTTGGGACTTAATGCGTTACGTTTAGTGGGCTTTACTTTAGTATCAATTTAGTTAATCGAGAGTCAGATTATTTTACATAGCACTTGGTATTTATTTGATGATGTAGATTTAGTTTTTTTTAATACGATACGTACGGCAACCAAGCAGCCGTCTAATTGTTGGTAGATAACAACTGCACCAAAGAATATCAGAAACCTACTGGAATCATGGCAGTTACCGGCTCACCAGTTCCGACAGACGGCACCCGTTTGCAAGCATAACACATCAACAGCATCGCTTAGTTAAACTACATTGTAATTATTTAAAATTCGGACCCAACAACTCGATATACAACGCCGCCATCAGCAAGGTGTTTGAGTAAGTATGATAGACCAATACCACCAGGCAAAAGACACTGTCAAAATAAATAGTAAACATATAACATGAAGCTCATAGATTTACAGTATTGTATGAATATAGCGGTAAATCACTGTCGCCATTTATTATTTAATTAAGCAAATACTTAATATTTTAAGTAAGTTAAGTTTAACTGGCACTGCTTTTCATAATATAAAATTGTTTTAAAATCATCAGTCAATCCCCATACTAAAATTCTGCAAGACATAATACTATTTAATTACACAAGATGTAGTAACCGATATAGCTATTGTAGCCACACTGATAGTCTGCCTGATTTGCTTAACGGCAAATGCAGCAGAGCTCAGAAGCCCAACTATCGTAATTAAAATGTTCAAAATTTAATTCCGCGGGCTGTTTACGAATGTCGTAGATGCTTTGCAAGAGCTATATCGTGCAGACGCTATCAAACGTCATTTTGGTGTTACATATTTGCTGATAGCGATTAAACAGGTAAATACTTCTCACGCACACTCTATCGGACGATCAATGATATAAAAAATACATCCTCGCCTTTTAATTTCAGGCTGTGGATAGCTTTTGTCGCGTCCGCAGTCACTGTTTTTAGCCGATCTAGTCTCGATGTGGAAAATGTTACAATTTTACTCTCCTAAACCAAACAAATCATTGAGAAACCACATTATATCTATTGCGTGGAAATTGAAAATGAACCGAAAGTTGATCAAAGAAAAAACGGTATCCTGCTAACTTCCACAGATAATAAAATTGGTATTCTCGCTATTGAATAAACGTCAAATGGAGATTAAAATGAGATTAGATTGAGATTATACTAAAACTGAATTGAACTTCAACAGGTGCAGACTACCAATTTTTAGTTAATGTTAGTCAATTGAATCTCATTTCGGTTAACTTTCAGTCATAATATCAATTTATTATGAGATTTGGCCTGTTGTTTGCCAGAAAGTATCATAAGCTATAATGCCTAACGCTGGTTTAGCAGCTATTTAACTTAGCCACGGTTGACCATTCAAAGTTTGTACATTCAAACTGACCGCATTCAATGGACAATCTCATTAGAGCCATAATAAACCAGCTAATGGAGTTCGGGCCCTAATTTCCCGTCGTGTGAATCCGGCCATGCGTGGCCAACAGATAGTGTGATCCAACCCTTAACGTTTCAATTGTTTCTTGCTGACCCAACAGTCCAGACCGTGAGCGGCCATTGTTCGTAGATTTACTACACTTTGGCATTTTGGACAGACCTTTTTATGGACGTAATGAGGAGTGTTTTAATGACCTTTTTGTTGAGTATATTTAGGTAATGAAATTAAACATAATATATCAGTAAATGAGGGTCCTGTCTTACCCACCCCGAAGTAATTACTAGGAGGACCAGTGATAAATAAAACCTACGAGCACTGTTCAAGACAGTTTCTAAGTGTTAGGCAACATTATTTACACTACTGCAGGTGTAGTGCAGCGCACGACGTTTAGACGTTTTCACTCTGCTATAGTTTTCTTTATAAAAAACCCATTGCAAACGGAAATTGGGAAATTACTGTAAAGAAATGCTAGAAAACATTAAAAATGAATTCCACTATTCTGAAAGTTGCGTAGCATCCACGTAGCTCGTAGCAGGTAGCGAAAGCGCGTAGCACACATCGGGGTCGAACAGATTGGCAGTCCGATTTTATTACGTCCGAAAACTCAAAACAAAATACTTTAAAGATGCGTATCCACGTAGGAGGGTGGTTAGGTTTACAACATGACCGTTTTAAATTGCATCTCACGTATTTCTAGCAGCCGGTGTAGCTGCGTTAAAATGTTACCTCTTAAAGTACCAGAGTTTCGTTGTAGACAGCCCGTGATTTTATTACCTCGAAAGTGTCGTGCGAACGAGACTTCTGGAACTTTCGAAACGACCATTTGGATGTTAATTGTGAGCTCCTGGGATGTGCCGATAGCACTACATTATCGTTTATATACGAACTTATTTAATTTATTCTGAGATAGCATACCTATTATTATAACAGTCATTTTTCGTTCATACTCTAATTTAGTGGAATGAGTTGGATATTGTTAGGATCTACCTATATATGTAGTACTAAATATTTAGTAATTCTAAAGAGGTTTCTGTTCTGCTTTAAAATGCTTAACGGAATACAATTTCTTTGTGCAATACCGCATCCCTCTGCATTGGTGCCGTTGATGACAATATATTGTTTTCCGACTTGCGTATTCAATTTTTCAAACTCACTTCAGAACCTTCACAGATATACATTTTATGTATAATTTACAAAATTTTGTTATTAACTTTCCGGAGAAGAATGTTTTGAAATAATAAGTTGTTTAATATGTTTCCTCGAAGTGAATATAGAGTAGAAATAATAGCTAATAAACTGTTAAAATGCATGAGGATTAAGAATATAGCAATACACATCGTAACTATGGCAACTAAGGGACTCTAAATCAGAGGTATGGGCAGCACCTTCCTTTTTATATAGCAGAAGCCATACTGCGCTAGCCAACCCGCCTGCCAATCGTCGTGAGTACTAGCAAATTGACAATACAATTGTGGAAATCTTTTCCGGAGGCCTTAGTTGAGCAATGAATGTACTTTGGCTGATATGATGTAGATGATACTTTTACTGTACACCTTTACATAGTTAAATTTAAATAGTCATTCGTGTATTTATCACTCACTATTTATTTTCTTATCTTCTTAAGCCATTGTTTAATCGAAATTAGCTGCCGTATACAATTCTAGTGGAATTTTTCTCCTACCCTTTTTATGTTACCCTTTTTAAACTAGCTACTTACATCAAGGTATTTTTCTACCCTTTGGTATTTAATGAACGACTTGTCGGAGTTGAGAATCGGTTCTTTACTTGACCAATGGTACGTCAACCGCTATTTTATGTGGCAAAGGAAATGCTGAAGATCACCTTATTTTTTCATATAATCTACGGACAAAAAAAGATAATGTTCTGTGAATAAATGGTCTGATAAGAAGCGTTATACCTAAAAATATATTGTACCATCATAGCAAAAATCATATCATATGAACTCGTAAGTGTCTTCTGCTAGACATAATGGGTCTCTTGATGACTGTGTGGTGGCTTCATGTGGCGTGTAGCGACAACCAACACTTAACCCATGGACACATCGCTCATTAAAATAGATTTATAATGATTATAAGTTTAAACCATAAATATGATGCATCTCTCGTAAATGACGTGTACGAAGAACAGCGACCAAAGAGCACGTATGTCACGCAGGTACACAATGCTGGTATCACTTTAGTAACATTAAGAACTTAGGTTAGTCGAGACTTAATTTTGTTAATGGTGTACTTAAAACTACTTTAAAATTACAGTAGGTCATTATGCGGGTCCTATAATTACCTCTTAAAAAGCCCTTACCCTAATAATACACGCAATTAGGGTAACTCGTGTTCGTTATACACAGACTGTTTGCATTACCACGTGCTATCTAACTAGGTAAGTTATTCATGCTAGTTATTGTTAATTAAATTTGATCTAGCTAGTCTCAGTCTGCGCCGGATTTTAGTATAGAGAGTAGAATGCAGAATATTTATGTACAGTCCTTTAAAAATTCTCAATTTTATTTTAAGGGGACAATGTGTACGTTAACATGTATCACGTTTATTAAAAAAATAGTTGTCATTTCATTTTTTTGCATCTATTTTTACCCACTTCAAAAAGGAGGAGGTTCTTAAATCAACGCGTTTTTTTTGTATGTATGTACACCGATTTTTCTGAGATTTGTAGACCGATTTGAGCGATTTTTTTTTAATAGGTACAAAATGCTTTCGAATTAGTCCCGTATAAATCTCATTACATTTGATGGATTGGTTTTTTAACCAGCTTCAATAAATAGGTTTAATTTGACTGCGCTTACCTAGATGATGTCTTAATAGTTTCGATTCTTAGAATTATTTTTAGTGTTAGATACGGATACCAAATTGGGAAAAGATCTTACATTTATTAAAACGATAAAGAAACAAATAAAACTTTATTTATGAAGTCGGGCGGGGCCAAGTATGGCCCCAACCATGGTCCATGCAGACCAACGAGATATATTTATGGGCCTAATCTTCTATACATACAAATAAATTAAATTGAAGTGTCTATTTTTAATGTCAAAATAACAGCTTTTTACTCCTGCATATGAAAGTATATACGGTAGCTACAACACAAAGACTGTTTTTAATTTTTTTGTCTGTCTTTCAGTTGGTCTGTCTGTCTGTTTGTTCATCTCCGAAATGGCTGGACCGATTTTTACGGTACTTTCACTGACAGAGAGCTGATGTTATTAGGAATAACTTAGGCTACTTTTATTTTAGGAAAAATAATTAGGGTTCCGCGCAAAAAAAAAAACCTCGAATATGTCAAGTGTCTATACCGTAAGTACTCTAAGTTATATATGAATAATCCAATTTCTTTCAAATTAAACGGTGGGTGAAACCGCGGGTCCCAGCTTGTTACTGAATAAATGAATTGTAATAGTTTGCTCAAAATAGGTAACAGAATATATTGCTATATTTTTTAAACCGTGTTTTTATTGTAATTCTTTAACTTTCTTGAATTGAATACATTATTTTAAGACAATATCGGATCTATTCGAGAACAGTTTAATTTCAAAATAATATTTGGACTAACCTCGACGTTTCCATCCAGTTACATTGACATTGAGGCTACTTGTCACTACGGTAATTACAAGTAGATCGAAACGTGGAGTTTAGTCAAAAATTCATTAATAACATACGTGTATTTATGTAGATATTGTATTATCTTATTTTTGCGACAGTAAAATATTTTATGTGTTTCATATTCGCTGTATTAATACGCAAATCTGCTGACTGTGCCAACGTCATCGCATCGATAGAATAGGCATGTTACTACTCCCACTACTCGCACATGTTTCCGCACCAATGCGAAATCGTTCTGCGAGAACAACGAGGCAACATAAGAACCTTGGTTTGGGAGTTTTCATTACATTTAATTCATTTTTTACACATATTATTTTAATGAAAATCGTTTTGGGATGCCTCGGCTTTTGTCTTAACAAAAAATAATGCTATATGCATACAGGGCGATCCATTGAGATCAGTCAGTATGAAAAATTCCTGAAAATATTTGAGCTTTATTAATTTTATTTGTAGTGTAATTTGTCCGTCCGTGTGGTGTCCGGATTAAGAATATAGCACCACTCCATCTCCTCCCGTGGATGTCGTAAGAGGCGACTAAGGGATTCTAAACCAGAGGGATGGGCAGCAGCGTCCCTTCTGTGAAACGGTAGCCATACTGCGCTTACCAACCCGCCTGCCAAGCGTGGTGAGTATTGGCAAATACCCCCCAAAATGACACACAGTTGTGAAAATCAATGGGGGAGGCCTTTGTTCAGCAGTGGACGTATAAATGGCCGATATGATGATGATATGATGTAATTTGTTTTACCTACGTCCGAAATTATTCTTCAGATTTAAGATTTTGAAATTCATCCGTTGGATTGTTACGATCACATTTAATACAAAAAAACAGATATATCAGTAATCCGAAATCCAAAGATTTTTTAGATCGATTATTAATTTCTTTAAGAAAAAACGGTGTATAAGGATTTTGAATAAAAAGTATGCCCACTGCCCTACTATCTTTGTAAATAATTATGATTTATGTCATCATCATCATTTCGGCCGTATGAAGTTCACTGCAGGACACAGGCCTCCCCCAAAGATCACCACAACGATCGATATGGGTGTGTTGTGGGCTCATTGGGGGGTTTTGCCATAATCGCCATGCTTGGCAGACGGGTTGGCGATCGCAGTTGAGTTGTTAATGTACTCGAAGGACATTGCTGCCCATCCTCCGGCTAATCCCTTAGTCGACTTTTACGTCACCCACGGTAGAAAATGGGGTGGTGGTTTTCTGAGCCGGCACCACACGGCAATGATTTATGTAGTGTACAATTTGTTTTTGTTTTTAAAAAATACAAAAACTTACATAGATATTACAGTAAAACAGATTATGTCGGTCTAAAGAAACTTAAGTCTATGTTAGTAAAAACTTCACTTCGCACTGCGTCACTGTGCGTTCTAGTGGCACTTGTCTACGGAAGCGACGGCACACCACGCCTTGCGGCCAAAAGTCCGCTTCCATGACGAGGTGCAGATAACAAGTTGGTACTCGCAACACGAACGCTTCGAAGTTGACGTTGCGGTGCGACTCCAGCAGCTGCACTCTCGGCGTGCATTTGGTCCATTGAGGCACTTACTCCATGATGTTCTCGGCCTTAGTGGTGTAGTGTAGGCGAGAGATATACACCGGAGAGATATATATTCGGCTTCGCGGCACCTATCGTTATTTCAGACTCCACCGGAGTCGAGCCACAGTGGTTCTTATTAGTAGTAGAGTAGAAATGACGATCAGTGGAGAGGATTTATGGGTCATGTAGCTTAATCCACTGGTTTGGTCCTGATTCGAGCAAATGTTCAGCTATGGCAGATTAGTTGATTTGACGGAGCTTTGGATTCACCCGCCGCTCAAGACGATGACACCCACTTTAGTGTTCTCGTGACCACGGTCAATGCAACTTGGCCGAAACGTTGAGGTTAGTCAAAATATTGTTTTGATTTATCTGTGCGCGAAAAGTCCCGAAATCATAGTCTTATATGAGTGAAATACGCGATAGTTTAAAAACTTACATATTGATACAGTCTAATTAAAGTATATATTTTATGTTTTAAATATGTTATAATGATGAACGAAATTGCTTGATAACATGAAAACGTCAGTCTTAGCACCTGATAACGGCCAAGCTCCTTGCCCAAGATAACATAAACATATTATTTAAGTAATTTATGGAATAAATACCTATTTGTATTATATTTAATAGATTCACTATTTGATTAATATAATAAGTACACCACGGAATACCCCTTTGTCTTTGTCCATCTTTTTCTTATCCATCCAAAGGTTGTCTGTAAGAAATCGCTAATAGCGATAAGACCGCCCATTGTACAATTACTGTTCATTAAATTATTCCTAGTAGTTGTTTTTAAAATGGTGTACAATAAAGAATATTCTATTCTATAAACCCACAACACTAAGACGTTGTCACTTGAAAATACCATCCCACTTGTTATGGGCGACGGAGGCACACTCAGCATTTGTCAATGTAATTATGCATCTCAACGGCCAAAATATATGGTGAAACTCAGGCTTCCCTTGAAATATGTTCACATTTATAAAGTTGAGTCTATATTACAACGATTAGGGATATGCTGTCGCTGATATCGAATAAAATCAGTTGTATTGGTTTGTGTTCTATAAACAAAGATGATATTAACGTTGTCTAGTAGCCGAAAAATAATAGAAATATGTGCAGTAAATGGCAAAAGACTCCTTCTATACTTCATCGGAATTATGTACTGGTGGTAGGTCTCTTAATTCAGGAGTCCACCTAGGTAGGTACCACCGCTACAATTCCCCCGAGAGGTGCTTGGGAGGGTAGCCTCTTTAAAGTCACCTTGCCCCACTAGAGGGGGTGACTGCTTTACAGTCATCCCCTCCGAGATGTGCCTAAAGGCGTGGCACCAATAGGTGGCTCTAGATGGAGATCATTCGAGTTCTTGGAGCCTCCCTACGGTGCCGAAGATGACCACTCCAGTGGTTTTAGCCGGTAGGAGTCCGGCATGCCCCTCCACCCTTTCCCGGGGCGGAGGAAGTACATGATGTATTTCCACAGCATAAATAAGAAAAAGGTACGTACCATTGCAATGCTAGATTGTTATTGTATTGTATATGTATTGTTAAACATTAGACATTATTGTGTTCCGGTTTGAAGGTTACTATAGCCAATTTTACTGAACATAGTGTCTTCAAACCGGGTGTAAGAGGCGAAATAACTATTGTAGCGAGCTGATGAGCAAAGTGTGGTGAGAATGAATTGCTCGACTCGTCGCTAGGTAGTTAATAAAAAAAATATGTTATAGTATTATTGTGCTAACATATTGAGTCGATGAACAATAGTAAATGTGGTATCGATAGTTTGATCATGCCACTGTCACAACATTAATAAGCAGGTCCCATATCATTTTTCGAGTTCAAAATAATTTGTTAACGAGGTTATATTTGATTTTGTTAATGAAAATTGAGACGGACGTATCCATAGACTATACACTAATACTGACATAGATGCGCAACTCTGAGACCACAATCATCAAATATGCGACCTTCACTACCAGATGGCGCTACGTTTGCATTTAGTACCGAAACAATCCTGCAGGTGGCGCGCCTCTCCAAACGTACTTTTAATAAAATTCGTTCATTGTATGAAAAAATCACAAGATCGTATAATTAAATTGCGCCGCAGACCATATATAATATATTGAAAAAAGTTTTGAAATTTAAACCGACCTAATAATTTCTCGAAACTAGAATAGTTCTACAAAAAATAAACAAGGGAAACAGTTTATTGTTTTTTTTATTTCCCTTTTCATCTAATAATCATATGCTTGCCATTTAACCAGCTTGTTGTCTGATAAGTGCTGGAAACTCGGAATTCGTAAAATGAGCGCAGTCGTATAATAATTCAATCCAATATTAAAACACGTAAACACGAAATAAAGTTTTCAAACTTGTAAAAAGTAGGAAGGTAGTAATTAAAAACTTTTCTATTTAACAATTTGTGAAGTGTTGCAATTTTAATAATAAAGATGTTATGGTTTGTCGACATAAAATAAAATATAGCGTTTTATCCATTTACACATAAAAACAGATTGTAATTAACAATGTATTCACATTAATTATTATCATAAATAATTTTATTTTGCCATTTGTTGATTAATGTACTACATACTACTGCCATCTAGTTATATAACGAATGAAACTAAGATGAAATATGCCGACCGTTGGCAGAAGATGGCTCTAGTTTCTATGCAACTTTTCGTAGCCATCATTTGTATGAGACTTTCACCCCCCTGGACGTATCTAATAAAATTAATCATGTTAATTTTAATCACGTTTTTGCTTATTACATTGACGCTAATGAAATTATTCGAAAAAAGTTATGCTACTTTTAATCAGGGTGGCACCGGAACCGTCTTTATAAATATTAACTTATCAAGAATAAAGTGTGGTGTCCGGATTAAGAATATAGCACCACTCCATCTCCTCCTCCCGTGGATGTCGTAAAAGGCGACTAAGGGAATCTAAACCAGAGGGATGGGCAGCAGCGTCCCTTTTGTGAACCGGTAGCCATACTGCGCTCACCAACCCGCCTGCCAAGCGTGGTGAGTATTGGCAAGTACCCCCCAAAATGATGACAGTTGTGAAACTCTATGGGGGAGGCCTTTGTTCAGCAGTGGAAGTATAAATGGCCGATATGAAGAATAAAGTAGTCGTCATAAATAATTTTATTTTGCCATTTGTTGATTAATGTACTACATACTACTGCCATCTAGTTATATAACGAATGAAACTAAGATGAAATATGCCGACCGTTGGCAGAAGATGGCTCTAGTTTCTATGCAACTTTTCGTAGCCATCATTTGTATGAGACTTTCACCCCCCTGGACGTATCTAATAAAATTAATCATGTTAATTTTAATCACGTTTTGCTTATTACATTGACGCTAATGAAATTATTCGAAAAAAGTTATGCTACTTTTAATCAGGGTGGCACCGGAACCGTCTTTATAAATATTAACTTATCAAGAATAAAGTGTGGTGTCCGGATTAAGAATATAGCACCACTCCATCTCCTCCTCCCGTGGATGTCGTAAAAGGCGACTAAGGGAATCTAAACCAGAGGGATGGGCAGCAGCGTCCCTTTTGTGAACCGGTAGCCATACTGCGCTCACCAACCCGCCTGCCAAGCGTGGTGAGTATTGGCAAGTACCCCCCAAAATGATGACAGTTGTGAAACTCTATGGGGGAGGCCTTTGTTCAGCAGTGGAAGTATAAATGGCCGATATGAAGAATAAAGTAGTCGTGCCCCGGTGATTGACGAACTTGCTTCTAAGCACATTGTTGCAGTTTCAAAACCTTTGAAACTGCAACATTGTGTATTAGACCTTAACCTTTCATATACCAATGTGACCTTTTTAATGTCATATATCGTCGGGGATAGTCCAAAAGCGCATCAGTAGCATTGGAAATAGTACGTAAGTGTAAATTTTTTACAGTGCACTGAATCCCAATCTCAGTTTGGCTACTTTCATCACGAACGCGGTATTTACCAATGCTAGTTACGCGGTGTTGTACTATCCCCGAAGATATGTACTTTAGTAGTTAAAACAATTATTTCTAAAATCAAGAGTTGAAGAGAATCAAAAATTTTAGGGGACCGTTAGTTCGAAGCAAACTCATAATTAATGAAATGTTACCATAGTTTTAAATATTCTAATTAGAAGAATTATTTACGTATGATACAGCAAAATAGCTTTCCAGCTAAACATAATTTCGATAGTGGCGATGTTGGAGTCAACACAGGTCAAATAATTTAAACAATTATACGAGTACTGTTTCCTGTTGTTTAATCAACAATCTACTAGCGTTTTTAAACGTTTACGAAATAAATTGTTTACGAAATAATTGTGTTTGTTTTCCAATATCCGGAGAGCATATTATTGGAAATTAAGTATTTTTAGTTCAGCGCCTGAAATGTTAATACAATATTTAATATTTTTGTGTCAAAGTGGATGAAGCGAAACATGAAATATGACAGCTCATTTGAGCTGACATATTTCATGTTCCTCCCTATTTAACTTCCTTTTATTTTTTATTTTTTTTTATTTATGTCCAGTGGAAATTCTGGAAATTCTACATGGAACTTCCTTCGCCCCGGGGAAGGGCGAAGGGGTATGCCGGACTCCTACCGGCTAAAACCACTGGAGCGGTCATCTTCGGCACCGAAGGGGGGCTCCAGGTCCTCATAAGATCACACTAGAGCCGCCCATTAGTACCACGCCTTTAGGCACATCACGGAGGGGATGACTGTAAAGCGGTCACCCCCTCTAGCAGAGGGAAGGCGACTGTAAAAAGGTCGCCCCCCCAGGCACTTCCCGGGGAGGATTGTAAAGGATCCCCCCAAGCCTCGCTTTGCGCTGTGCTGCGTACACGGCGGCACGTGACCACGTGCGCGCCACCGTCTTCCCGGGGGTCGCTCGGTGTGAGCACGCAGACTCCCCAATCTGCGCGCCCGCGACCCCCGAGGCCCCCCACCATGTAGCGACGGCAGGGGGCTCAGGCGTGTTGGACTTGGGAGCCGGGACGGTTGTTGCCCCGGCGCCGTCTCGTCCTTCTCCTTGCGGGATCAGCCCTCTCCCGATCCCGCTCTGCAGTCTCCTTCTGGAGCATGACGCTCTCGCAGAAGGAGACCACTGCACTCCAATTTTCATGCTCTGCCAACATAGCCGACACTACTGCTGGCAGAGAGAGATCCTGCCCGATCCGATCGACCAGGATCCGCCGCTCGGCCGCCCACGCAGGGCACTCCTCGAGCGTGTGCTGTGCGGTATCCTGGTCGCTTTCACAATGGTGGCACTGTGCCGTAACCTCGCGTCCTATTCTGTGCAGGTACGCACCGAAACAACCGTGACCGGTGAACACCTGCGTCAGACGGTAGGTGACGCGCTCGCTCCTTCTGAGCCAGGCTCCGAAGAGCGGCAGAATGGCCTTAACGACGCATTTGTTCGCGAACTGCAGCCGAAGGCGATTTCGCCACGTCTCGAGTGTGCGCCGTTGAGCCAGCCGCCTTAGCCTGTCGAGCGCCCCTGGCGGCACGCTTTCGCCTCTCTGGCGGAGGGAGCGTGTTTGATCATAGACCCACGCATCCGTCTCTGCCATGATGTCGAAAGGCGGAAAGCGTGCCAGGAGAGTTGCCGCCTCGTAGGACACTGTCCTGTATCCCCGTGCGATCCGTATAGCCACTCTGCGCTGCAGACCGTGAAGTTTGGCTCTACAGCGCTGGACACCTGAAAACCGGGATGACCATACAGGTGCCCCGTAGAGAGCCACGGACCGCACGACGCCCCCGTAGAGACGGCGAACTTCCTCGCTCGTTCCCCCGAGATTGGGCAGCACCCGGTGTAATGCACCCACTACCCTCTCAACTCGGGGGACGAGGCGTGCGAAGTGCTCTTCGAAGCCCCAACGACTGTCCAGGGTGAGCCCCAGGTACTTCATGTACTGGCCCACCCTGATTTGCGCGTCACCAACGCTTATCCACGAACTGGGTGGTTCTCTGCTCCGCGGCAGTTTGTGGAACCATAGCGCCTCGGTTTTGTGAGGCGCTATCTGCAGACCCAGAGCGTGGATTTTGGCTACGACAATTGCCACCGCTTGCTCGGCAAGCCGGATGGTTCCCTCGAAGGACTCCCCGCTGGCCAACACAAGAGTGTCGTCAGCATAACAGACCAAGCTGACACCAGCGGGGAGAACGACGCGCAGGACCACATCGTAGGCGAGGTTCCATAAAAAGGGGCCGAGAACCGACCCCTGCGGAACCCCGCATGTAATCTCCCTCCGCTTTATGCTACCGTCCCTGCCCACGTAGCGAATGTGCCTATCGCGCAGATAGGCCCCTATGATGCCCTGCAGGTAGGGGGGACACCAATGATGGACTAGTGCCCCCCTAATCGCATCCCACGGGATGGAGTTGAAGGCGTTGACGATGTCTAAACTGACCGCCAACGCCACCCCACCCCGCTGGGACACCGCCTGTTCCGACAGCGAGCGGACGCGAAGAATCGCGTCGATGGTGGACCGCCGCTGCCGGAAGCCATACTGACTTTCGGCCAGGTCGGGGCCAACTCGCGACAGGTGCTCAACGAGTCTTCGGGTAATTATTCTTTCGAATAGCTTCGAAGCCTCGTCGAGCAGGTAAATGGGACGGTATGCAGAGGGAGACTCTGCGGTCCTTCCTTCCTTCTTCAAGAGAACCAATCCGGCTTCCTTCCAGCTGGACGGGAACAGACTACGACGGAGGCAACTGGTGAACAGCCGCCTCAAGCGGTCCCCAAGAGACTGCAGTGCATACACCCACGCGCGGCCCGGAATGCCGTCCGGACCCGGTGCGGTGTTGCGACTCTTCAGGCGGCCAATGGCTCGGCCCAGCTCCCCTTCCGAAACCCCTAACTCCTCGGCCCATTCTGAGGCAATCAGGGGTGGAGAGGGACCAGGACGGTCCCGGACCGCTGGAAAGAGCGTTGAAAGTACTCCTTCCAGCAAATCCGGCGCCAAGGTTTCGGTCACCGGGGGGACCCACGGGCGCAATTTGCCCACGACCATACGATAGGGTCTCCCCCACGGATTCCTGTCCAGTCCCTCCAGAAGCTCATTCCAGGACCGAGCCTTCGCCCTATTTAACTTCCTAAAAATTAAAAAAATTAATTTAAATAATTGAAAAAAATATGGAGCTCACTTAACATAACAAATATCTTAATATACTCTGCAACTGTGATGTTCTATTATGGTCTTCTAATTTATGACAAAAGCTAAATACGCTTTGCTAAAAGAAAACACTCGTAACTACAACTGCAGAGCTGGCACGACTCTCAAACATAGCGTTCCTGTAATGAAATTCTACAGTTCAATTGTTGTGCAAACACGGCATTCACGACATCGCTTTTCTAAAATTGTAGATGTTCCCATAGTTCGTGTGCACACACTTTCCTTCAATTGTTTAAGTTCTATGAATGATGTCTTTATTTGAGGTAACGGCGAAATAGTGGGTTTTGGAAACCAACGTCTTTTACTTTTGAATATAACACTAGATCAGCATCACTCGGACAAAGATATTAGCCATATAAATATATGACAATAACACAGCAATGGGCCTCATAAGAACGCTTAAGGTCACTCAGCGAGCTATGACGAGAGCTATGCTTGGTATTTCACTACGAGATCAAATCAGGAATGAGGAGATCCGAAGAAGAACTAAAGTTATCGACATAGCTGAACAGATTCGTAAACTGAAGTGGCAATGCGCGGGTACATTGTTCGTAAAACTAATGACTGCTGGGGCGAAAAGTTTCTCGAGTAGAGGTGGGAGGTGGACAGACGACCTGATGAAGGTCACTGGGAGTCGCTGGATGCGGTTGGCATGTAACTGGTCGTTGTGGAAATCTATGGGGGCGACCTTTGTTCAGCAGTGGAAGTCCTTAGGCTGATATGATGATGACTGGTTTTAACGGTGAAGGAAAACATCATAAAGATCATCATTTCGGCCGAATGAAGTCCACTGCTGGACACAGGCCTCCCCCAAAGATCACCACAACGACCGATATGGGTGTGTTGTGGGCTCATTGAGGGGTTTTGCCATAATCGCCACGCTTGGCAGACGGGTTGGCGATCGCAGTTGATTTGTTAATGTACTCGAAGGACGCTGCTGCCCATCCTCCGGCTAATCCCTTAGTCGACTTTTACGACACCCACGGGAGGAGATGGGGTGGTGGTATTCTGAGCCGGCAAGATAAAAGATAAAAATATTTTTATTCATGTAAAACCATATGCAGGCACTTATGAATAGTCAAGACTTTAGTTGCCGCGTTCCAAGATGTTGATTTCCTATGGAAAAGAACGGGCAAGAAACTCCATGGTTACTCTTTTTAAATCATAATAATTGTTACAGTGTTTTCGATTACATTGTTCTCAAAATAAATAATGTGAGGACAATGTAGCAGAAAAAAGTAAACCTCTTAAAAAGTCCACACTAAACAAGTCTAATATTTAGAAAAAAAATATGATTAAATTGTCATGACAGCATTATGTTGACCATGCCCAACAAACAGCACTCATTCACGAGCATGACGCATGCATCAGCGTCGCTCGGCTCAACCATATTGTAGGGCAACTAAGCGACCCGATACACGACGCCGCTATCAGCAGGACAACTTTATTTAATGAACTCAAATCGACCTTAGACTGTAAATTTCCTTAGGTGCTCGTTTTTTTTGCAAAAGAGTTTATATAGTCAACGCCTTCAACTCCATCCCGTAGAGCGCGATAAAGGGGTACTAGTCCAGTGCGGCCTTCCCGCTCCCGCAAGCTATCATCGGGGCCAATCTACGCAAAAGGCACACGCTACCGTGCGTGTCAGCGTAAAGTGGAGGATTAATACGAGCAGTGTTCCTAAAGGGTCGGTTTTCGGCCCCTTTTTATGGAACCTCGCCAGTGACGGGGTCCTACATGTCGTTCTCCCCGCTGGCAGCAGCTTGGTCTGTTACGCTAACGATAATCTTGTGTTTACCAGGAGGGAGTCCTTTGAGGGAACCATCTGATTTGCTGAGCAAGCGGTGGCAAAATCCACTTTCTGGGTCTGTGGTCCCAGCTCTCCTCACAAAACCAAGGTGCTATGGTACACTGTCGTGGAGTTGAGAACCATCTAGTTCATGGATACGCTTTGGTGATGCACAAATCTGGGTGCCCACATGAAGTAACTAGGGTTGCTCACCCTGAATATTTATTTCCTTTCATCATCAGATCAGCCTAAGGACTGCAACTGCTGAACCAAGGACCCTCCCCACAGATTTCCACAACAACCGGCTATATGCCGCGTGCATCCAACGACCTCTAGAATCTTCACCAGGCTGTCAATCTATCTCGTTGGAAGCGGTCCCATGCTGCGTTTTCCGGTGCATGTCTCAAGTCAAGAACTTCTCTGCCTCAACGGCCATCAGTTCTACGATTTATTTTCCTCATCCGAACGCTGTCCAGCAGAGTCGTATTCAATGACTGACCTCTTTCTCGAAGTTGGTCCAACCTAATCGAACGATTATTTTCTTTACTTAGAACATAAATGTGTAACTATGATCGATAAGACTAAGCGTATTCAATAATATATTCAATAGTAGGTACTGGAAAATAACATATATAGCTATAAATACAAATTATAGTGGACCTTCAAGGTCCATTGGGCCCCATCTAGAGCTTATAATAAATGTTATACTGAAACAACATTTGAAAACAAAGTACTTTTCCATCTTTCTTGTTAGCTAAGTGATTCAGCCGTGTAGTGACCATTGTGACATATTTTTAATCAAAACAAAAATTGTATCTTTTGAAAATAACGCCATTTTTCTAGATGAGACTTTTCTGTTGAATTGTTTTGTCTTACAATCTGACACTCAAGGTTATTCAGAAATGTTCGAGTGCCTACTTGATTTCAAGTGGAAAATATATCTAATCATCTCACTAATTTCTAGATTTTTTTTAATAATTAATATATGAAATGTTAGTTAGTAGTAAATTTTGACATTTATTAGTATTTAAGAACATATATACCATATCTTGAGCGAATCAATTTATATATTTCTTTATTTATAACCTATGCGAAATATTAACTGGGTGCCGATTTAGTATAGTATTAGTATAGTAAATCATTTAGTTATAAATAAAGAAATATATAAATTGATTCGCTCAAGATATGATATATATGTTCATAAATACTAATAAATGTCAAAAGCTCATGTCGCCTTTAGCAGACATGGGAAAACTTTAGTTGAAATGTCTATGGGTAAGTACACCTTTTCAGAAGTATGTAATCTATACAAATAAATAAAATTGAAGTGTCTGTTTGTAGTGTCAAAATAACAGCTTTTTACTAAATGCATATGAAAGTATATACGGTACCTTTTTTGTCTGTCTGTCTGTCTGTTTGTTCCCGCTAATCTCCGAAACGGCTGGACCGATTTCTACGGAATTTTCACTGGCAGATAGCTGATGTTATAAGGATTAACTTAGGCTACTTTAATTTAATAAGGCCAAGTGCACGACGCTAGGTTTTTTCTTTAGTGTTGGGTTTCTCGCATACATTTCTTGCAAGTGTGGGCTGCTTAACTGGACATTTATGGCGAAACCAAAAGAGTAAGTACTAAGTACTTAGCAACTGCTGCTAAGGGACCTGCAGGACACGAACCTCGGCTTAGGGTGTTGCTGGCAAGCTACAATTTTGGGGACAGCTGGATCGGTATTATTTAATATGTTTTAGGGGATATTTAATACTACAGGCTCGGCACAGGCCGGCGCGAGCAAGGGACGGGGGGGGGGGGAGAGAGCAGTTACTTAAACTGGAGGTTGGTGTCGTGGTGAGGCCTCCGCGACGTCGGGTGAGGTGGGCAACCTCGGTGGCAAGGGCGGTAAACCGGCCTGTTAAGTGAATGAGACAGCGCGAGTCTCTTTAAAGTGATCTAAAGTAATTTTGTCATTCGCGTCGACCAGTGCGTGCCTCGGGCGGCGGCCATTCCACTACTTATAAAGCAGGTACTATAACTAAACACTTATTTTTTCAATTACAATGAAAAATCTATTTGTGCAATCGTCTGAGCATACTTTGTAATCTACCCAACTGATTTTATATAAATAAAGTTATAGTTGTATTGGAGTACGGAAACACGAATAAGACAAAATTATAAGAGTTCCTTTTTTAACTACGATAAAGTGTTTATAACATACTGTTGATCCGGATCAAACCAATAATCATTATATTAAAATTAGTTTAACTGACATCATAACTGATACCATGGATATATTAATAAGATTCACAAACCGACAGTATTAAAATTTCGCTATAACAGTTCACAGATGAGGTCATCGCTCACAGATGTCAGTACCCACTACTCTTGTATCGCGTACAATAATTGCAGTGCGTTTTCATCGCGTTATCTATGATACACTGCATGCTTAAAAATGATAAAAACTGTAACCTACTATTTCCGAGGTAAATGGCTTTTCCATTTTTATTATAGGCATTAGTGACGGCCCGGTTAGTGAAGCGTTAGTTAGTTGGGCTGATACAGTCGGCATCTGCGCTCCGGGTCGCGGGTTCGATTCTCGCACGGAACAAATATTTGTTTGATCTGCATGTAGTTTTTCCTAGTCTGGGTGTAATGTGTGGAATTTATTTATGTAAACGCACGCACGACACAGGAGAAATCCTAGTGAACGGCAATGTTAAAAAAAGAACCTCTTTACAAAGTTTTCGGTGCGTTGTCATTTATACTATCCTGTAGAAACAATTTTCTCAGATATCATAACCTCAACATAGTATTATTTTCTCACAGCTTTTGAGCACTGACTACGGGAAAATTCTCAAATTACATTCTTACGAAAACCAATAAATATCACAATACTTTATTAGCGGTACAGATGTTGATGACCTTCATAAAATTGGTGAACAGGCAGCCTCTGAAAATTGAGAACATTTCTCAAGTTACCGGGCACGTAAGTACTTTAATTTATTTATGTCGGTGGCAAATTCAAGAAAATTGTGCTTTTGTTTATCCTGCGGTATTTTACTGCTCGATAATCAAATATTTTTTGGTCCATATTTAGGTTTGGTACACATTTCCATAAGTCGAAACTTAAGCTCGGTACAATAATAGTTTTTAGGGTTTACTAAAGTTTGACAAAAAACGTATAACAAATGATCATATTAAAATAACACTATAAAAACTAAGCATTAGACTAACATTTCATTTCGCATACATATTACTTTATGTAATCATTTGATAAAATACAGATTTCGCAAATGTTTTACTTTGAAAATCTTTCAAATGTTAAAATATCATTCCAAAAATATTCAATTGAACAAGTATGTACTTCGTTTGTCAAATTCAAATACTGATACCATTTAACTAATTGATAATCAATTTTAATAAATACACGTTGCCCTAAGCAAGTAAAATAGGTAGAATTCGGTTCTAGTCGTTCTGGTCGTTGTGGTCGCAGTTCTGACCTAACCTAAAGCCATTTTGTCAAACGTTATATATGCTTTGCGTTTTTTTACCTATTAACATAATTATAGAAAGATTGGTTCGTGAAATGATGTTTTGATGTAATGAAATGGTGTCATAAAATTATTTGTCAAAGAAGTTATTTACAGAAATAATAGTTTGTAGAGTGATAACTTTATTAAGTATAAATTTACCTAACATTATATTTATAACTAGCTGGGACCCGCGGTTTCACCCGCCGTTTAATTTAAAAGAAAGTGGATTATTTTTATATAATTTAGAGTTCAGCATATACATTTGACATAGAGTAATGGTATAAGCAAAAGAAATTGGATTTCATGGGTTTAATTTTTTTTCACGGAATTAATTATTTTTATAAAATGCCTAAGTTACGCCTTATAACATCAGCTATCTGCCAGTGAAAGTCCTGTCAAAATCGGTCCAGCTGATTCGGAGATTAGCCAGAACAAACAGACAGACAAAATAATAAAAAAATGTTATTTTGTTATATGTACCGTATATAATTTTATATGCATTTAGTAAAAAGCTGTTATTTTGACATTACAAACAGACACTTCATTTTTATTTATTTGTGTAGATATGTAGATAATATATTGTTATAATATTCGCATAGGAATTTATTGAAGTAACGTTACTTAGTACAAAAATGTCGTTGATTCAAAAACGCTTTTTCATTTGGCACCCCTTCAAAATGATGACACACGACTTGTAACCGGTCATTTATGAGGGAGGCCTTTATTCGGCAGTGGATGTTTTTGTCTGATATGATGACGATGATTCTGATCTCTGCTCAAGACAGATAATTATAACGCAATGGAAGTTCGCTTGTAGATACAAAAACATTGATTGGTGGTAAATGGTTGAAAAAATTATAACTTTCTGAGCCTATTTTATCTAAAGAAAAAGCTTAGGTTACCATTTAAAAATATAACAACAGATTTGCAATGTCAGAGCAAAAGTCGTACCAATAACGGTTGTGCCAACCTTGCGGAAAACACGGGTTCAAGACATTATATAACTCGCAATCAGGATGGTATGGTTCCTTTGGTAATTGAAGCTATAAGGACGTGGACAATTTTCGTCAGAATTGGTTGCTGCAGCGTGTTCTAGGCAAGTAAGTAACAGCTGTACATTTTGCAAAGTCAGGCTAAAATTGTTGTTCAGCAAAGAAGCCAGTCACAATAGAATTGCTCATAGATTTATAATTACGAGTCCTGTCTTTATTACGGGGGCTCACCGACGTCGCGGAGGCCTATCGCCGCGTCACCTTCCCGTTCAAGTTACTACCTATCTCCCCCCGTCTCTTGCTCGCGCCAGCCCATGCCGAGCCTGTAGTGTTATATATCCTCTAATACATACGTGAAATACATGAATAATACCGATCCAGCTGTCCCCAAAACAATAGCTTTTTATCCCTAGCAACTCCCTAAGCCGAGGTCCGTGTCCCGCAGGGGGCGCCCTTAGCGCAAGTTGCCTAGTTTTTAATATTAATTTTAAGCCTGGCTGGAGGCCTCTTTTGGCTTTGCCAGAAACGACCGGTTAAGTAACGACACTTCCCAGAATTGTAAGCGAGGCGCCCAAAAAACTTTATTACGGTGGGTTCCACGGTCTGTGATTTTGTGAACAGTACGCACGACAACGACCACGGATGGCCACGTACCGCAACTGGGTCTTCCTACATCACGTGGCGATCTGTGCGGGTGTAAAATTGGAAACTGGTTAGATTATGTCATGCTCGTCTTCACCGTGTGGTGTCTGGATTAAGAATATAGCACCACTCTATCTCCTCCCGTGGCTGTCGTAAAACGTGACTCAGGAATTAGCGTCCCTTCTGTACAACAGCGGTCATTCTGCGCACACTACCCCATCTGCCAAACGTGGAGAGTACTAGCAAGTTGTATAATTGTGGAAAACAATGCGATACGGCTTTGTTCAGAAGTGGACGTCCTTTGGCTGATATGATGATGCTGCTCCGGATTAGGACCTCTCCCACGGTGTGCTATATGAGCGTAGTTGTCCATGGTAATACACACCGTGGGTACCCAACATTACACAAGTAATGGCGTAGGCGTCATATGTATCTATATAGGAACTTTCATTAACCCTTGGTTAGTCCATTCTTTTCGACGAAAAGAGGCATTGAAACAAAAAGCAGTGAATTCGTGTTTTTTTTAAACGTGACAACGATGCATTTATTACTGCCAGGCAGCGTGTGACAACACTTTCGCTTAGAAATCGCTTGTGTAATTGGGGCCCGGATGTAGGAAGAAAGACGGAAGAAATAATTTTATTCTGGAAGGAAAATTCATTACGTAAAATGCAAAAAGTTAAATTTAAACAGAGGCAGAATTTTTTCCCCTCAAATAACGGCATCGTATTGTAGTGGTCTTCCGAAAGGGCCATAGGTAAAAAGTGAAATCAAATCACGGACACTCACAAATAAATTGTAAATAAAAAGAATGATTACATTTAAGGACGTCAGTCTTTATAAAAACATGTATGTTATAAGACATATGTAACCATAGAGATTGGAGGCAACGTCCCTTTTGACGTGACAACACACATAAACAACCGACCCCCAAAGTAGCCGGTCGTTGTAGAAATCTATGGGGGAGGCCTTTCTTTAGCAGAGAACGTGCTTCGGCTGATCGACGTCGATGATGGAACATGCCCATACATGTGCATATTAATTTTGTTAAGTTAGTTTAGTTGTGAACTTCATAGAAAATGGCCGATTGTCTGTATCTTTACTTTTTCGTTTGGTTAAAGATAATAGATAAAGATAAAAACATTTTATATTCACGGAATCCTTTACAGGCGCTTATAAGTAGTTAAGACTATAGTGGCCGCGTTCCAAGATGTGGATTTCCCATGGAATAAAACGGGCAAGAAAATCCAACGTTACTCTTTTAAATCATAATGATAAAAAAAATGTTTTTGACTTCATTGATCTCGATATGAAGGTAGTGGTAGGACAATGCAGGAGAAAAGAGTCTAAACTTCGTATAAAACCTAGACTAAACAAGCCTGATTGCTATAGTTATTCAAGGTTAGTGGCCAACTTTGTTCAAGCCTCTCAAAGGCTTCTGACTTCGCTTAACGACTGCCGTCTAATGACAATAACCGGGAGCGATTTTACATGCCTTCCAAAGCAGGGAGGCGTTCAGTTCAAATACCACAATGCGGTCTCCCATCTCGTCGAGCACTGTTTAATCTCAAACATCGTTGACCAATTAGTGAGTGCTACTGGCTGAAATCTATTGTTAGTATATCAAAACTTATAGCCAGATTCTACCTTCTGTTACCAGTGCGACAATGGCCAAGCCTAACCTTAGGGTGGAAAATGTAGCCGAAACTTGGATCATCAATCATGATCAAGGACCTTAAAGTTGTGGCTATTGTGGCGCCCCCTAGCGCCGCGATTATCCCGTTTATTATTGTTTGGACTCTTTTGTTAACTTGGCAGAAGATTTTATCTCGACCGTCTCAAATACTCAGAAGGACAGTATTGTGTAAAAGACTTCGTGATATATAACACCACAGTATTTCGCTGCTCCGCAAGTATCTCTAGATCGTTTTATTTTGTTTAATTTCAGTTTCAGGATATTTTTTAAACGTTGCCCACACTAGGATTTCTCCTGTGTCGTTGGTGCGTTTACAGACATGAATTACACATAAAATACACCCAGACTCGGAACAAAATACCTACAGATCATACAAATATTTGTTCCGTGCGGAAATCGAACCCACGACCCGGAGCGCAGCAGCCGACTGCATCAGCCACTGCACCAACCGTGCCGTCACTCTGCTCCACCCATATGTGTCGTAAAGGGCGATTAAGGGTTAATATCAAGTGGATGGGCTGCAGCATCATCTTTTATAGTAATAACAACATACTGAGGTCACCAATCCATCTGCCAAACATGGTAATTATGGCAATATGATCGCTCATTGCAGTGATTACTGGGAGGCCCATGTTCAGAAGTAGAAGTTTCTTCATTCAGCCAAATAAATCCACTGATGGACACAGCCTCCCCCAAATATTGCTACAAAGCCCGTTATGGCTTTGTATTGAGTGGTCATTGGGGTGTTTTGCCGTAATCGCCACGCTTGGCAGGCGGGTTGGCGATCACAGTTGAGTTATTATTAGTGTACTCGAAGGACGCTGCTGCGAATCCTCCGGCTAAACCCATAGCCATCTACGACGCCCACAGGATGAGACGGAGTGGTGCTATCCTTAGCACACGGTAGAAGTTTACGGATTGTGTGACATGGTGGCAAATATAACAAAAAAACATCATGAACAAGTTTTTGAATTTTTTTAAATAATTATAAAATTACTTTAAAACTTCTAATACATTTCGAGACGAAGATTATTCGGTCGCTGCTTATCGAAATGCTACATTTTTAATTCCGTAATATTTCACATGATTACTAAATCAAAAATGTGACCAGTGAATACTACGAGTATATTCGAGTATTTTTTATCATAATAATAGCACGGTCCTACATTTGAAATAGGAACCCGAAATTCGATTCGAAATCCGAGTGCACATTTTTAACCCAATTTACACTCGCTATTCCGAGCATATTTGTTTTGATTTTAGCGCGAGTACCAGATAAATATAACCTAGTTTATTATTCACATATTTCAAACACATTCATTCGGATTTCTTTGTAAAAATACCTGCAACTGTAAAATTGCTAACAAGTTAAAAATATATTTATTTAATTGGTTCTCTAACAAGTATATTAATGGCCGAATACTCAAACACCATTTAACTTTAAGTCCCCGCTCTATTAGAGAAACCGGTTCTTGGTACAAAACCGGGCGGCTCAAATTGGTTATGCGGGGACTTAACGTTAAATGACGTTTGAGTATTCGGCCGTAACTCATGTACATCTTACATTTTATAACTTAAAGTTAAGTGTCTCATCACTTATAAGAGAACACAGCAAGTACTGAAGGTTATAGTGTAATAGGTATCATATGTAATAATATAATAGATAGTAATAATATAATATTGCTTTATTTCAATATTATATTTAGTTTTTATAAGTTTTAAACCCATTGCAATAGACCTTATAATTGTAGTTTTTTTTTTTTTTTTTTTAAACGTTGCCCCACACTAGGATTTCTCCTGTGTCGTGGGTGCGTTTACAGACATGAATTCCACATACAATACACCCAGACCCGGAACAACTATCTGCAGATCACACAAATATTTGTTCCGTGTGGGAATCGAACCCACGACCCGGAGCGCAGCAGTCGACTGTATCAGCCACTGCACCAACCGTGCCGTCAAGTATCCATGTCATATAATAGTTTACACCTCCGGGCACAATCCAAGACCGCATTTTATAGTGCAGCCACGGAGAGTCCCCGGTGAGTGTCCCATTACATTTTAGATTTAAATTCTCTAAAGGGACTCTGGGTGTTGGACCTGTGTCCCCGCAGAAGCCTATCAAAAGACTGGGTTACCACTGTCGTGGAGTGCCTCCCTCCGTGTTTCCTTCCCGGTTAGCTCAACTAGCAGGCTCTCTCCACGGCAGCAAGTAACGGAGTTTAGATAACGATGTCAATGAAACGTAACATATATTGTTATAATGGTATATTGATATTCACAACTTCAACACTTCATCTTCATGGTGATATAAATTTTGAAATATAGCTTTTTATCACAATTTACGCTAATTAAAAATAAGTAATTGGAATATTGCAGGAGACTATTTGTCAGAGCGACAGCTATGTGTTGAACCACTAGCGTTGAGGATCCAATGTGTAATGATAATGATCAAAATATGAAGAGCGACTCTACGTCACACAAATTAGAATTTTGATTTGAATAAAGAATGAATCGTGAGGTGGACAGTGATGGAAATAAAAAGGTATGAAGTCATGAAAGAGGTTGATTGAAATGAAGATGAAGGATGACTTCGTCACACCCCTAATAAATAAACCCGTGAAAAGAGATATATAATATATCATAACATCATTAATGTTTTTTTATTTTATGTATATTTATGGATTTAAATTTATTTTCTGTCAATAGTAAGATAAGATCGGATCTACCTTGATTCTCAAACTTGCGATCTTTTACAGCTGTAGAAACGCAGAGTTTTCTTTTTGATTAAAGCTATAGATGACAGAGCCAGATTAATCTCACATTGATAATGTTAGTAAGTAACATACATGCGAGATAGTGGGCAGCGCTGCTTAGGGTTAGTACGGCACTTTGATTGCTGCAAAAGCTTAAGATAAAAGGATCTTGGTAGAGTCTTGATATAGTCAAGATTTGTAAAACATTATAGTGCACTTAGTGTGTAAATGACTTGCAATCAAAGTGTTTTTCCAATGCAATAGTCACAACAATAATATAAAGCCTTACTCTGCTGATTGGTTCAATATACAATTACTCAGTGCTTGCAAGCTAGAGTAATAACGGTACATCTTAAGGCCTGCTGCTCATGCTAAGTGTAAAGTTATAGATATGTGTAACCCTCATGTGTGCACGGTAAGTATCTTTTTTTGTGAACGCTTACGTTACTATTGGAAATCTAGATAAAAGAAGCATTGCTAAGGAAATATTTAAAAACATAAGTAGTACGACGAATTGTGACAACAACTATGTATTAGGTACGTTTTCTTTTATAAATAATGAATATTTTTATGATTTAATATAATGAATATTTTTATGAATCATAAAGTTATGGCATCCCATTTTCGAGCAATTCTTTACGCATAAAACAGTTATCATTTTGAAGAAATTTGGTCTTCAATAAGACTACATAATAGTTTTCAACTTTTGTAACTAAATTGAATACGTATCTATAACTGGAATACTGGAAGTATTCCTAAAATAAAAAGTAAAGAAGAGAAACATCTGTTGTAGTTGTTTTAAGTACATAATATATCTACGTTTATTTCGGAACGATATATTTACGAGCCCGAAATAGCGTGTCAAAACATGGGACATGTTTTTAAGCATACATAGAAAATCCATCATGGTCGCAACAGGAATCTACTGCTCCATTAACAGTAGGCGGACTGTCTCTAATTGAACCACTGTTAACTGTTAATCTTTCCTCGTGTCGGCTAAATAAGATTTAAAGTTTGCTGGACCCTTGTAATTTTCTCCATGTTGGCAGTAAATTGAAACATATACACGTACCGCATATAACGAGTTACATATACCCACCGAATGTTAGGGCCTTAATTTAATTTCAGGGCCTCTGGTGTGGGTGTAGCCTACCCAAAAAGTTTGAGACCTTGATTATATGAAGATTATACCAAAATGCCGAATAATTTTCCAATCCCGGGTAGGCTAATTAATTCTATACTTAACCTTAATCCGGATAATATTAGAGCCTGTTTTGTAAGTTTCCTAATTTCAAAGATATTTGAGATGTTTTGGAGGAAAACAAACACTTGATATATAGGTAAGAGGCGGATAACATGAGCTAAATTTTCCATGGCTTCGATGCTTGTTTGCGTCGCTTTATCAAAGCAATTTCTGTGATTCTCATAAGGATGTTATCTTTTTTTGCGGAGGGCTGACGGTAGGCTTGTCCGGTGGGTGGTGAGCCGGAAAATCGGGGCTTTCATTACATCGATGTCGACATTGTCACGGGGTAAATCGCTCGTCATATGAACACTATGAAGAACGAAATGCTGATCACGCGCGACCTTAAGATGATTTATAGTAGTCATAGTGACATATGAAAGTGTTGTCATCTGCAATAAATATTTTTCTGTATGTTTCTCATTTTGAATGTGTGATGTGTCTGCTTAGGCAGATTTTGAAGTCGTCGTGACTTTTTATTATTCATGTTTTTTTCTTTTACTATCTCAACGGTCGGGGAGCTTAATTGTTATTTTTATACAACATAGTGACGAGATGAACATGTCATTCACCTGGTGATAAGTTTCATGCCTACTTAGGAGCATAGCTAGCCGAGCATAGCACCACACTGCACTCGTTATATCGAGACATCAGGGACATTAAGTCTCTTATACCCTGTTTCACTAGCTACAGCCCTTATAAGCGGAATAAAGTAATGTCTAAACACCTACTGCTTCGCGGCAAATCTGGCACTGGGGTGGTACCTACCTTTATTTTTTATTTTTTGTGGATTTTGGCCACGACAATTGCCACCGCTTGCTCCGCAAGCCGGATGGTTCCCTCGAAGGAATGGGGTGGTACCTACCAAGCCGGGTTCAAGAGACAACATACCTTTTTTTCATTTTTGTCGTTGGGAACTGTGCCGCATTGGGGAGGGCGGTGGGGCATGCCGGATTCTGACCAACTAAAACCCCACGGTATCGTTCCATTTACCTCTGGATGGAGGTGAGGTGTATACGTTGTAAACATTAACCTCCTCCCCGAGAAGTGCCTGGGAGGCGACCTTTTTACAGTCGCCTTCCCTCCTCTAGAGGGGGTGGCCGCTTTACAGTCATCCCCTCCGTGACGTGCCTAAAGATGTGGTACCAATGGGCGGCTCTATTGTGATCTTACGAGGACCTGGAGCCCCCTTCGGTACTGAAGATGACCGTTCTAGTGGGTTTAGCCGGTAGGAGGCATACCCCTTCGTCCTTCCCCGAGGCGAAGGAAGTTCATGTAGAATTTCCACTGGAAACCAATAAAAAAACTATTTAAAAATGGGTCTGACGTCACCTTTGCTTGCATGACGTCCTCGCAAAAGGAGGCGACGGCATCCCACGCGGTCTCACTCCAGACGATGGACTAAACCACGGCTGAAAGCGAGAGGTCACCTTCTTCGACCGCCGTGATGAGATCACGGCGCTGCGTTGCCCGCTGGCTGGGCACTGGGCACTCCTCCAACGCGTCAAAGTCAAGTCAAAGTTTTTATTTCATATAGGCCCTAGTAGGCACTTAAGAAAAGTCAAAAGTTAGGGTGCACGGTTCGGAAAAGTTGATCTTACGGAGAAGAACTCCATAGACGCTCCTTAAAAAAGTGATAGTACAATTTAACACGTCAGCTATGTGGAATCAAAGTGGACTATACAAGAAATACATATACACAATAATAAACTCACTATTCCTGTAACACACAATCAGAAATTGATCATTATTAACGTACATGTAGCACTGGTACGAGTCAACGAAGTTCTCACGTTTATAAAATGTAGAAGATGCAAAATGATATTAAAATATAGGGCAATTTAGCCATCAAGCTGTAAACAATGTCATATTGAACACATTAACATGTCAAAAACGACAAATATAATATGTCCTATACATAAAAAGGTATCAATTCTAACAAGAATTATATCCACATTCATCGCAATTCAGAATAATTAATAGTTTTAAAATACATATTTGGTCAATAAGGTAAGGAAGCCACATATACAGAAAGAATCAGTGCCAAACATCCCTGTCGTCAACGTAATTTATAGCTTTATAATAAGCTTTTCCAATAAGAACGCGTTTAATATAGGCTTTAAACTTTCCCTCGGTAAAATCTGTAATAGATTTGGGCAGCTTGTTATAAAAACGTATAATAATAAACGTATATACGATTCCTTTTCCGTTCCTAGGAATGACTTATTCGTTTTAGCTAATCTAAATGTAGGTACTACTATTTATGGTTTTGCCGTGTATTTATGTCATTAAAATCGTGCTGCGTCATGACTTCTGGGCAGTCTCTAAAGTGTTGACAACCGGGAGTGTCTTCTCGGCCTGATTTGTTTATTGATCCGGTGGAAATACCTCATGTATCTGCCAGGCACCTCTCGAGGGGTTTGTAAAAGATTCCCCTAAGGGCTCACTGCGCACACAGCGGTACGTGACCACATGCACACCGCTGTCTTCCCGGGGGTCGCTCGGTATGAGCACGCAGATTTCCCAATAAGCGCGCTCACGACCCCCAAGGTGTCTTCTCGGCCTATTCGACACAGGTACTAATAAAAATAAGAGACCTACCAGTAATTGCTTTCAAGTGGTCTTGTTTCGAAAATCATATCTCTGGCATGAACAATTTTTGTGCAGATGTTGTTTTTGGTACTAACGAAGTATCCAACTTAACAACCACGTTAAATTCGGTTCAACAGTTTTAGTCCGTTACGAACATTTTTTGGACACGCACAATGAAACCAGGCCCCAATCTGGTCCTATTATAATGAAATAAATTAGAACCCAGTACTTCGCCGAAAACGACAATTAACGAATAACCGGGGGCAAAATTCGCCTCGCTCTACAAAAACCGAAGGTGTTTCAATAAGCAACGTTATAGGAAATACTTCGGGTATTTACTGAGTTTTGTCTCATCCGATAAATGTTGGCCCGTGGAAATCGGCTATTACTCGACACGTCAGCACTATGAAGGAAGCGAGAGGGTCACATTTAATTGGTGGTGTTATAATGATTTCCTCGACACAATAGACCAGCGGAGCGGTTTGCCGTTCTAATTATCGTTGTTAAGAGTTTCACTCAGTCATAAGCCGGAGTTTCATTCAACAATGGTGACACGTTTCTGTTTCATTGTTCGTTAATACGCCCGCAAAACTTCGACTTGATTAAGATGGGTGGCGTGCACACCGACCCGTAAAGTTGGAATGCGATGCCAACGCTAATGAGAGACTGTGTGTCTTCGAGTGTTAAACTTCCAGTTATTAATACATGGAATTTTCTCGACTTATAAATTGTGCATCTCTATGATAACAGCGGTCGGAATAGCTGCGGGTAATGTATGCAGCGAAATGTGATTTTCCCATTTCACAGTTGGCTGTTCAAATTCACTGTGCAACATGTAACAGGTAGTATATTTCGTGAATAATGACGGCCTTTCTTCATTGTAATGTTTTGAACAAAACATTATTTATTATTGCTTCCTGACTGCACTGGAAAGTTTGTAGTTTTTCTTTTTAGAAATAAACGTAGATCGCATTTTCTAGAGCATTTTTTATTGACCCAGTCAAATGGAAAATTAGAAATATGACCCGCTCTGCATACCGTAGCCTACTAGTTAATACTCATACGTATTTATTTTAAGGCGTTGCGTGAACACTTGATGACATACAGTCTTTGAAATCCCAGATATGAAGGCCTTGGTTCTTTTTATTTCATGATATCAGCCAAAAGACGTCTACGTTCAGCAGTAAAGCAAAGCCCTCTCCTATAGACCATCGTTTACATGGCGTGTATCGTTATTTTGGGGGGACTTTGTCAATACTTACCACGCTTGGCAAAGCAGCTTGGTGAGTACCAATGATATTATATACTAAAAGAAGTAGATTTGTTACATGCGCGCCAAAAGTAAGAACCAAAACTCCCGCAATTGTAGCACCTCGGAATTAGTTCGCCCAAGACAGGGCAACGAGCACACACTGTCACAATCTGAAATGTTTTATTAATTAAGTAATAACAATGCCGTCGTGCGTACAGAACATGCACAAACTATCAATCAAGAATAAATAAAGAACAAGGGATGTCATACCATACGTGAATAACAAACTATATAAAATATTTTAATAAAAATACTATTCAAATTATCTACAGAATAATTTTCTCGAACAAAACACAGGCCAAGCAAAGAAAAGAGACATCACATATATTCTATCACAGGTGCGACAAAGACAACAAGTACACGTGTTGTCATTTTAGATAGCTATCTCTGTTACTCTCGTTTTTGCATTTTCTTTCTTACAGCATAGGTGTGTAGTTTTACAGCTATATACCTACATACAGCGAGACTGAGTTTTGTGCGCCATTTTATATGGACGTAACATATCTATGGTATAATATCATTGGTAGTGGTTTGCCATTGGGTTTTAATTGTGGTTTGGTACGTCTATACAAACCCTAATAGTATACAAATGAGTGTATTAGTACCGAAACCACAAAAGATTTAATCATGAGATAGCCAAGTACAAATGCACATTCAAATACTCCGTATTGTGTCATTTCTTTGTCTCTGCGGTTATTGATGAGGTCTCGTACGCAGAAACTGTTTGGCACCTGGTGGCATCAATCACTTGATCTAATCAGTTTGCATGCCATCGAACCTTGACGTTGACTGATTTGGTTTTTTCTTCGACTGTGCTACAAGGTGATGTGATTCAATGTATCTGTTTTGGGGAATAATAGGGATTGTTATTTTGGTATTTATTAAGGTCGTATATTGTGTTCTGTTTATTTAATGGTTTTGTGGGATGAAGTTTAACATATATATACTGCAAAGTATTGGAAACGTGAGGAAAAACAAAGCTCTTAAAAAACGTGATGTAATCCATTTAAAAGTGTTTTATTATAACAAGTGTTCCTGTCCACATATTGGTTTTAGGGAAGTTCATCAGCCACCGATTTACTCAGTAGTTATCATCAGCCATGATATCACAGTATTTTAAAGCATGAATTTTTTATTAATATTTTAAGGAATGACATCCAAATGTTCATTTTATCACAACAAAAACACATCGGTCACCGATTGTTTCTCGTCTGCGTCACTTAGGAGTTAAAGAAGTGAATATTATTATTATAGCAACAAAAATTACTTTGAGCTACTATGTACCCGATTTAGAAAGAGCAATCAAAGATAAACTTAGCTTCAATCAAATACTTACCAATTTTCTTCTCCTTTGAAACAAAGAGCGAAAATTTATCCTCCGAATTTATTTTATCGTTATAAATCACACGGTTTTACAGTACCAAACGTTTACAATTCTTTTTTATCTACAATGAATTATTCGATAGCAGGTTTTGGTAAAGCTTAGAAAATGTATTCGAATTTACAGATACATGTTAAAGTCTGACTTAGAGTTTTTGACTTTATCTTGTTATTTATTTCATCATATCAGCCACAGGTCGTCCACTGCTGAACAAAGGCCTCCCCCTTAGATCTCCACAACGAACGGTCACATGCCGCTTTCATCCAACGACCCTCACCAGGTCGTCTGTCCACCTCGTTGGAGGTCGTCCCACGCCGCGTTTTCCGGTGCGCGGTCTCCATTCGAGAACCTTTTTGCCCCAACGGCCATCAGTTCTACGAGCAATGTGCCTTGCCCATTGCCTTGTTATTTATTTACCGGTCACGAGTTGATATGCTCAGAACGGGCCACCCCATACCAGATATCTAATCATATCGTCGGAGATTTTGAAGCTTAAGAAGCCTATGCATTTCACAGTTTTGTTGCTTAATCTCGCCGATCGGTTACTAATCAGTGTAACAGTCAAAGTATCTAAACTTCTTAAAGCATATCAACTCATGACTGGTAAATAAATAACAAGATAAAGCTACTGGTAATAAAGGTACTTCATTACTGTGAGCGCTTCAATAATGACGTAGCGCTAATAATAAAGTAATTTATCGAATCGCAACTCATGTGATTACATCCGATTGAGTTAAATATTTTTATCTTAGATGGTATTTTAACTGTCTAAAATCTTTTATGTAAGTAGAACTTTTCCGATAATACTTTATTGATACATTGCCGCTATTATAAGTGTTCCGCTCCGCTACCATATGTGAGAAAGCGGATTGAGTCAAGCACTAGTTCGGGTGGAAATCACCTGATCTTGGCACATAATAACTACTTCGTGTCGTATTAAGTTCAAGCACTTTTTATCACCACGTATTTATTAACTCGCTTTCTTGTCTGACTGTTTGTTTGACTGTTGGGTAAAACCACATGACTGTCATGATCATATCAAGATGTTGAAAATCGATTAGGCAAGATTATATTAGAACTTCTTAGCGTTCTAATCTAACATCAACGAGAACACTCGCTCTCAATACTATCTCCACCTAAATCCCCAAGACAATTCAAAACAATGGAATAAACTTTTTCTTCTTTATAAATATAGGTTTTCTTCTAAGTCTCGTTCGGTACGTTATCCATCAAGACTAAATCGAGAACCGCACGATCCCTTGAGATTGAAAGTACGGAAGTCGTCTAGATATTCGAAATGAAAGTAACTTTAAGCTTCTTTACAAAAATGTTCATTAGTAAATGTTGGCTTTAAAACGATTGATATTGAGATCTAATTAATATACGTATAAATCCACGCTCACGATTCTTGATCGAATAGTTAGTACGTTCTCGGACATCCCGTCGATGGCCGTAATTTTGGGTTAGAGTGTTACGATAGTTTTTAACCAGTGTGTGTTACCAGTGCTGACATATTGTACTGAGATGTGGTTGGTTACCATGGGCCTCATAAGAAAGCTTACAGTCACTCAGCTTGCTGTAGAGAGAGCTATGCTTGGTAGCTGAAAGCTCTTCCGCAGCCGGTTTATTTACTTAAGAAAGAAGCATGTGATAGTGTCATGATGTAAGAATTCATTTTTCGATAGGTGTACAAATTTCTATTTTATTGTTCTTTCCTACTCCTCCTTTCTCCTTTTCTGATTAATTTCGTTGCGGGTTCCAAGACAGTTCTTCATTTCTCTGGGACACACCGTCTTCATTGGTCGGTGTTCTTTTCGGTGGTCGCCATTGTAGATCCTGGATTACAGGACTTGCAGTGGTTGGGAATGTGAGGCGGGCTTGTCCCAAATAAAATAAAAAAGTGAACACATTTTTAAGAGTAGTAGCCTGTTAAGAGCTTGTATGGCCTTGTTACCACACAGATTTTACTTGATAGATGATTAAATCAAACTAAATATGATAAACTTGATAACTGATATATTGAATTCACTTAATAAATGATACGATAAAATACTATGTAGATGATGATATGACGCGGTGTGAGTGTGAACTGATAACAAGGTGAGAATTTACACCGCGTGCATTTGGTCCAAAATGACCCATGCCAGCGTAGTGTTCGCACACGCTGAATCCTATCCACTTAATAGATTCCAAATCCTCCATAACCGTGTCATGCGCAAGGCCACCGCAGCGCCTTGGTACATGCGGAATGATCAAGTCCACATCGATCTAAAATTGCGAACCATCAGGCAATACATGAAGTGAGCGTCATAAAGCTTTTTCGATTTTGCCCTGTCCCACCGGAACCTCCTTGTGATTCCACCACTGCCGACTACCGACCCTCCCGCATCTGTAGCGTTCGCCCCCCTAGCACGCGTTGGTCGTCTCGTATGACAAAATCACGTTAGATAACATGAAGAGACTGGCGCTGTCTCTTTCAATCTACACCGTCGGTTTACCGCCCTCGCCAACGATGATGCCCGCTTCACCAACGTCACGGAGTCCTATCGCCGCAACAACACCACTCTGTTCAAGTAGGAAATACGTCTCCACACCTCCGTCCCTTGCTCGCACCAGCCCGTGCTGAGCCTGTAGATTTAATCGTCCCCTAATACAAATGAAATAATACCAATCCAGCTGGATTGTCCCCAAAAACAATAGCTTGTTATCCCAGCAACGCCCTAAGCCGAGGTCCGTGACCCGCAGGGGGTGCCCTTAGCGCAAGTTGCTTAGATTATACTATTAATTTTAAGCCTATCTGGAGGCCCTAATTTCCCCAAAATTGTCCGGTTGAATATTTCTCAGAAACGTCTGCGAGAATCCCAAGAAAAAAACCGGACAAGTGCATTTTCAAGTTAAATTCGCGTGGAGAGTGATGGATGTCTGGTCTAGTTAGGGCGAACGAGTAGTACCTACTAATAATTTATTTGAAGAACAAACTTAACATTGTAGTTGAAAAACATGTTCTCCTATACATTCCTACTGCAAATGTAAGTTTTATGAATAATATTGAAGTATTTACCATATACTCATAAGTTTCCCTGTAATCTATAAGTAACGAACATATATTATATACATCTTATTTTCAGTATTGAGGTCCGGGTATGTCCGTGTGGTGTCCGGATTAAGAATATAGCACCACTCTCACCATCTCCTCCCGTGGATGTCGTAAAGGCGACTAAGGGGATCTCTAAATCAGAGTGATGGGCAGCAGCGTCCCTTCTGTGAAACATTAGCCATACTGCGCTCACCAACCCGCCTGCCAAGCGGTATACTCACGTATTGGCAAATACCCCCCAAAATGATGACATATTTGTGAAAAATAAGTAATAAATACTCTCAAAAAACTTCTTTCAATCGCATTTTACTTTCGCACTTTTATCCGTATACAATATTATCCTAGTGTCAACTATGCCATAAATAGAAATATGACACAATACCTCTTACAAAAGCGAACTGACCAGAAGATTACACACAATCGAGAAATGGATAGACAACATCAATCATTCTTCGCAAAGCTAGACACAAGGCCGTTTCCTGGCAATCGCAGACAAATAAATAGACTACATAGAACATATATGTGAAGGTCGTGAGATCCTTCCGTTGGCTATCTATCAGCACTTCGATCAAAGAAACAAGTGAGGTATTATATAACTTCCAAACAAAGCTTGCTTTGGCGCTACTTTGATATATATTCACTTAAAAGATTTCTGAAGCATTTATTATTTTAGAAATAAAAAGAAACAAATGTAAAATATTTGATTATTGCGACATACGTCAACACACAAAATAAATATTCATGGAAGCTATAATGTTATTATGGTATGACTAACCAAACTATTAAAATCTTAACACTGTCTAATGACTAAACGCTTAAAAACTAACACTACACTGCTACTGAACATGTTACCATTAAAGTGGCCAAAAGACTATAAATCCAGGTCCAACAATACTATTCAAATTTTCTTCTTCGTTCTTTAAAAACCAGAAAGAGAATATTATTTTTGGAAGTTATCAATTCTATTGCCTCCGAACGATTACATAATTTACGTGTGAAAACGTTTTTGATAACTTCTACCGATATTATTGTATGGCACGCTACGTCATGCTATGTTGAGTGGACAATACTGCCGTCAAACTTGACGTCTTCCTTCTTTTTACGCGCATTATATTAGCTTTACCTGTATGTATGTATGTAACTATGAATGCATATGTAATGGAATCTTGCAATTCAATTTTCACCTATTTCTAGATTTTGTAGACATCAGGAATACGTGACACTGCAGTAATTTTACATAAGTATGAACTGGTACCGTCACAAGGATTACCAGCACATGATTTAAAAAAAAAATTAGTAACATATTATTATTAGACACTAGTAATTAATGAATTTGAATCTTTAAGTAATTAATTCGCTTCCGCCCCAATTCAAAGTCAAAGTCAATTAATTTTTATTTCAAATAAACCAATTACTGGCACTTATGAAACGTCAGAATTTAAATTGCTCGGTTCCAATTAGTTGATCCTATGGAGAAGAACCGGCAAGAAACTCCATGGATACTCTTTTAAAATACTTGAGGTTACAATATTGAATTAGATAGGTAATACACAGATTAATAGATATTACATAAATGTGTTGAACACATTGCTGAAATATAAATATAGCAGTTATACAGTACAAAGAGAACCTCACATATAATTGGTTACCATGGAAGTCACATGTGCAGAAAGTAGCTAACGCTATATGTCCCTATCGTCAACATAGTCCCTAACCCTATAATATTAGGCATTTTTTATGAGAATTGTTTTAACGTGTGCCTTAAACTTCCCATTTTCATCATCTCTGACTACGCGGATATCATTATAGGACCTCCGACACATCTTCGGCGTCCAATAAAACCACATCCGTAACATCCCTACTACATTCTACCTTAGCAATACAAGGACATAGTATAATAAATGTTACCTTTATACTATTTCCTTTTTTAAATACATTGTATAGGCACAGTCCGGATGACTCGATGCGAGCATTGATGGAATAGAAAGATTTTAGGAACTGTTAATCGCTTGTATCAGAGTTGTCATAGTTAAAATTTACAAATAATATAATAGAATACATTTGTTTCATCATCATCATATCAGCCAAAAGTCGTCCACTGCAGAACAAAGGCCTCCCCATAGATTTCGGTTTACATGCCCTGTGATGTCATTTCGAGGGGAATTTGCCTGTACTGACCATGCTTGACAGGCGGGTTAGTGAGTGCAGTGTGACTACTGTTCCACTGAAGGTACGCTGCTGCCCGTCTCTCTGGTTTATAACCCCTTAGGCATCTCTGACGACATCCACGGGAGGAGATGGAGTGGTACTATATTCTTAATCCGGTCAACACACCGATTTATTTTTACCGACTTCAAAAAGGAGGTTCTCAACCGATTTGAGCGATTATTTTTTTAATAGGTCCAGAATGCTTTCGAATTTAATTAAAAAAGTTAATGCGAAACATATGTTGGTCCTTTTGCATTTACTTTTTTAATCCACAGCAAAATCGGACTAGATTGGAAACACACTGATGATGCCAAAGGGTCTTGTATGAATATAACAACAGATACGGATTCAAATTAACAAACTTCGACTTCAAGTTCCTGGTTAACATAGAAACGTTAACAGCCAGGATATCAGGCAAAGTTTGTTCTCTACAGCTTGTAGAACATTGACTCTCGTTAGGGTATGATAAGTACCAGTTGTCTCACAGATACACGCTGTCGAGTTTGTTACACTGGCTGTTGTCCAAATTATCCAATTAATGTCCGTAAAATAACTGGGAATATTTTACTTTGAGGGTAGATATATATTTTATTCTGACACAATTTTTGGACTCTTCTACGCTTAATCTTTATTTTTCGTTTAGTTACTGGACAACCTCCGTCCAATATTACGTGTGGGGTCTGGATTAAGAATATAGCACCACTCGATCTCCTTCCGTGGATGTCGTAAAAGGCGACTAAGGGACTCTTAAACAGAGTATGGTCTTGCTACCACACAGCTTTTACTTGATAGATGATTAAATTAAACTAAATATGATAATCTTGATAACTGATATATTGAATTCACATTAATAAATGATACGATAAAATATACTATGTAGATGCTGATATGACGCGATCCGAGTGTGAACTGAACTAAGGTATAAATGAATGGAAAATTTTAAATTATTATGTTGATGATTCAGCAAATAATTTGCAATGTGCGGTTGCACCGCACACAGAGGGATGGGCAGTAGCATCTCTACTGTAGAATAACAGACATTCTGCGCTGGTGAGCGATATGATGATGATGAGAGGCCAACCTTGTGCCAGAGTTGTACTGCAACCGTCTAAAAGCCTCCGACTTGGTCGTCTGCCGTCTAATGAAAACAACCCGGACCAAAGATTTTATGTATCCTCCAAAGCACGGATGTGTGTTACACCGTGTGGTGCCGGCTACGAATAGCACCAACCCATCTCATGCCTTGGCTGTCGTAAAGGCGAACATTGGATTAACCTGAGGATGGGCAGCAGCGTCCTTCGAGTTCATTAACAACTCAACTGCGTTCGCCAACCCGCATGCCAACCGTGGCGATTATGGCAAAACCCCCCAATGAACACACAACACACCCATATCGGTCGTTGTGGTGATCTTCAGGGGAGGCCTGTATCCAGCAGTGGACTTCATTCGGCCGAAATTATTGATTGATGATCGAGTGATACCAACTATGAGCGCCTTTATGAGCGTTTTACCTTATCTAATGCAAATGGACGGTCTCAAACTAGTTTATAGCTTTATAGTATATAGCTAAGCCATTTTTTCTGGACTGAATAAAGACTAGTGAGAATAATGAAAATTGTATGGGATCATCTGAACGCCGTGAAATAAAAATACGCAGAATATTATTTTTCTGGAAGCACGCATCGATGAGGAACTGATTCGGAGCCATTTCTGTTCTAGTAGTCCCAGTTTTAGACTTACTACTCGAAGTGGAACTGTATAGTGAACGGAAGCTACCGGATTATGGTGCTTCTTTTATACAATTGAAAAAATACCACCAATACCAATACCAATAGAATGGATACGCTTACTTATATTTTTCCAGTATTATAACATATATACCTATATATAACTTCTGCACTATGTAACTCCAAACTTCTTTGTATTATCTAGGTAAATGCTAAAAGAGAGCCCTGGCACCCATAACACAAGTTTAATTTTAGCTTGGGTGCCAGAGGTTTAAACCCAGTGCCTTCTTACTATTTGTAGTTTAATTAATATCTATACTACGTAGTGCTATTATGGAAAATTGTAAATTTTGGTAATAAAGTATTATTATTATTATATTATTATATATCACCACTCTTTGCAGTGCCTCATCTCTCAGTGGCGTGAGGTCATTCTTGGCACCATATCAAAATGGCTTTCGTGGGGACGAAGGCCGCTTCACCAAGTGGCATACTGCTGCGCGCGCACTGAAATACTACTTACTACTTAATGTTGTAGCAATCGCAAAGAGGAAGTATTGAAACACAACACAATATACTCATTTATTCTGATCTTATTAGTACAAGTTTAGCCTAATCTTATCTCTACATAGGGTAGTTGCTTATTATTAATAACAACAATGGTAAACAAGCTCTAAACTTAAAGATATACACAATACAGACAAATAGACAAGATGTTAAAACTACACCTGCATATTGAAATAACTATCTTATGTATACAGTTATCATCATTATGAAAAACACCACGTATGCATGACGACTTTATTTCTCGTACATAATAGGATCGACCTAGTTTCACATTACACAGTTTTATGGCTTATTAGAATTACTTCTTATAAGTTATACAATTCTTCTATGTTATATATAAGAATAACTTTATATGATCTCAATACAATGTTATGACATATTAAGAGAACAGTCGTATTGAGAAATCACCATATTTTACCACAAAAATAATTCAATTTAAAGGAACGGCTCTCGTCGCGGTCGAGATTTGCTACAGCTAATATTTATTACATTATTTTCCAATTTGATAATTATACTACTGTTCGCCAACTTTGGTTATTATTGCCGATTAGATATTGATCTTGTTCTAGAGTTAAATATAATTTCTTAAGTATCTAATTGATAATATTTTATATACTGATCGGCATCGTTCAAGATAGTCATTCTCATTTAGATACATAAGCTTATCTAAATGAGAATAACTTCACATACTGTTCGGTGACGTCCACAAAAATGTAATGATATACCTATTACGACTTTAAAAAATAGTTAGTCGTGTACCAAGTTTCCCGTAGACTTCCTATGGAGAAAATAGGATATCTATATCTTAGAACACGGCAACAAAATTTTGAAGACATGTCTGCCTGTAAATGGTTAATATGAATAACAAAATATATTTTAATCTTATCTTTACCTTATCATGCTTTCCCTAGTATGTTATATCATAGATATACATAGGTGCTACTACCTACGAGAGTATGAATATGAATGTTTCTCTATCGACACAACCCAATATGATGTAAAAGCTTTGTCATCCCCGTGGGATTGAGCGCGTGTGCTAATGTATATCTATAGTATAGTACATTGGAATCCCAAAATACATTAACAAAATAAATATCACTGAGCCGCCCCGACGAGTCACATTTCACTAATAACGTATATTATTCTTTATTTATCTTTGATTTGCCAACACGCCCCTAATACGGGATTTCACTGTCTTCGCACTTTAAAAATACTTAAAATAGTAATGTATTAGATTTTCGCGAAAGAGAAACGATATGCCAATGATATTATACCATAGATATCTGATGTCCATATTATATGCCGCGCAAAAATCAGTCTCGCTGAATGTAGGTATAAAGGTATAAAACTACACACCTATGCTGTAAGAACGAAGATACAAAAACTACGAGAGCAAAAGAGATAGCTATCTAAAATTACAACACGTGTACTCGATGTCTTTGTCGCACCTGTGATAGAATAAATGTTATCTGTTTTCCTTGCTTGGCCTGTGTTTTGTTCGAGAATATTATTCTATAGGCAATTAGATTAGTATTTTTACTAAAACATTTTATATAGTTTGTTACTCACGTGTGGTATGGTACGTTTATGCATTTTCTATACGCACAACGGCATTGTTATTACTTAATTATTAAAACAATACAGATTGTGACAGTGAGTGCTCGTTGTCCTGTCTTCGGCGAACTGATTGCGAGGTGCTACAATTGGGGGAGTTTTGGCTCTTACTTTTGCGGCACATGTAACATATCTACTTCTTTTAATATATAATTGATATGTACCGAGAATGGTTCGTGAGCCTATTGAAATAAATAAATAAAAAAACACCCAAATTTTCATAGGGTAGATGGTTGGCAGGTGCCACCAGTTTGGAACCCTGTTATTAAAACAATGAAGTCTAAAACTTCACACCACACTGAAAAACATCAAAATGTTGTGAGATTTGTGCGTGCATCGAAACAATTTTTGTTAAGAATTGTATGATAGATATAATAAATATTTTTGTAATTCGGAACGAAGCTTGTCACCTTGGTCATCCTGCGACCACAAATACTGCCAAGTGTTCGAAACATTAGGAAAAACTAAAATCTATGATAATATACGCAACGTAATCCGTTTAAAAGTATTTTATAATAATAAATATTTAAAATGTTATAGCTATCATTATTATATAAATATACGATACGATAAAACCGCTGCTCGATCTCTAAAAAGCATACAGCCATGGCATGCCGTGTACCAGGTTTTCTCACTCAGCGACGAAACCTTATGGAGGTTATATTTACGGAATTATGACAGGCTATATCTGAAACAAGACAATTCATTGTCAATGCTTTTTATTTATCCACCACTTTAATTTACATTTTTTTTTGGATTTTTACTTTACGGGCAACGGGTTTGATTCCCGCACGAAACAATAATCGTAAATATGGCCTACATGTAGTTGTAGCGGGTCTGGCTCGTTATGCATGTGGAAGTGTGATAACTGTACTCACAAAACCATGTACTGTGTCCTGACTGGAGCAGGAATTGGGCCACCCCATCTCATCCCGTGGGTATCGTGGAAGTTTAAAACGGGTTTCAAGCCTTTAAGCACTTTGGTTACCTATAGGTGGCGGGTAAACCACAAATTACACTAGTATCCCAAGAGGGTTGGTGTCAGGCAGGCGGCCGACTGTAAAACCCTTTTACAAAAACCTTTCCAATATGAACAATTGCGCCGACCAGGTACTTCGGACCAGGGCAGGAAGAAGAACTGAACTCACGACTCAGGAGAAATCGTAATATGTATAATGTACCCTACATTATACATATTACGATCAGACTCGGATTTTAGGTTAAAAGGTAGGAAGACATGTATCTGTTTTTTTTTACCCTGAAACGTCTTGCCTGCTTGGTTGGACGGTTGTTGCTTGCATGCTATATACGGCGTCGAACGTCGAATGTATTGTTTTTATTTTGTTGGGCTTCTCGCATACATTTCTGAGAAATGTGGTTGCTTAATCGGTCGTTTCTGGCGAAGCCAAAAGAGGCCTCCAGCCAGGCTCAAAATTAATATTACATGCTAACCAACTTGCGCTAAGCGCGCCCCCTATGGGACACGGACCTCTGTTTAGGGCTTTGCTGGCTATAACAAGCTATTGTTTTGGAGACAACTGGATTGGTATTATTTAAAATGTATTAAGGAACACATTTAAAATTGCAGGCGCGGCACGGGCAAGCAAGAGACGGGGGAGGAATACGTGACTTGAACGGGATGGTGACGCGGTGCTAGGCCTCCGCGACGTCGGTGAGGTGGGCATCCACGGCGGCAAGGGCGGTAAAATGGTCGGGTATTAAGTGTATGTGCTCTAACAATTTTATCGTTTGGATCGACCAGAACGTTCCTCGGGCATCAAAATGGAATTGATTATTGCGCATTACCAAGGCGCTCCGGCCTTACGCATGAACATTTTTGGAGGGTTTGGAATCTATGGAGTGGGGCGGATTCAGCGTCTATGAACGCTGTGCTACGAGTAATAGGTAATAATGGGTCGAATGCACGTGGTATAAATTCTCACCTTATTTCTAAGGGATAATTTACTACGAGCGTTTAGTAGGTAGTGAAGGCGACCGAGCACAAAGGTAGCGCGGCCACGCACCGTCTTTGTGTGGTGTAGAGCAAAAAGATTTTTGTCTAGGGTGACTCCAAGATACTTGGCGTGCGGTTTATTAGCTTAGCATCGAGATCTCCCTGAAGCGTCGTCGCCTAATTTGCAAAATAGGACTGTTTTGTTTTTAATGGGGTTTACTTCCAACCAATTCCCCTATGCGTTGGCTGTGGATAGGAGGATCTTAGTTATACTGTCGGAAACATAATCGGAGTAGAAAATGGCCGTGTTATCGGTGGAGAGTGTCGTGTTAGCAGGTCGTTTAGGGATTTCACTGGTGTACAATGTTAACAATAGTCGGGCTAGCTTGGATCCTTGTGGGACTCCGGCTCTAATGGGGTGAGGGGACGAGAGAGCGCCTGTGATTATAGCTGAAATTGCGGTCTGACAAGTATTCTCGTATGATGACAACGAGACAACGATGAATCAGCGGCGTATCCGTTATAGGATCACTCGTGTGTCTGTCTGTCTGTCTTTCTGTATGTCACAGCCAAGTTGTTACATCTACTGGACCGATAAGTTGAAATTTGGTACACATATGAAAGAAAGAAAGAAAAGAAAGAGAGATTGAAGATTATTAATACATTTTGAATATGGGGTTCACTTTTGAGGGGCAATATAGAAAATTTAAGAATAAAGTTTTATAAACTGCGCCGTGTTATGTATATATATATGTTATGTATATTATGAAATGGTGTGGGTTGTTGTGAGGGACTCAATTTTTTATACAATTTTATAATACAATTTTATAGCTATTTAAGAAAATAGATTATTATTAACATAGTTCTTTACATACAGATTACAGAAAAACCTATAAGAAGTCTACGGGTCTTAAAATAACATGGTATATCTTACAATACTCTGTACGTACAAACTTACGTTTGCAGTTGAAATCTGTGGGAGAATATGTTTTGCAATTAAAATGTTGTTTGTTTTTGGGATAAATTATTGGTAAAAGACCGAATTCAACAATAGACAATATACTCAGCAATTTCCCTCTACAATCTGGTACTATACATACGTTTTTTAGTCACCTCATACAAATTAGGCTCAGATAAAAAAAACCATGGTAGATAACATATTTATCGTACGGAATCCGCTCCACGCGAGTTCAACTGGCATTTGCCCTTTTTTCTTAGTCTTCAACAAATGATACACAAAGTATATTGTCTACTGAAAGTACATGTTTATAAGAGTTGTATTCTTCTTCAATTCAATTTTATCTAGGCAAACAATAAGAATATCTAAAATATTTTATACCACAGTAATTGATAATGCACAATCGTAATATCAACACAATATCTTTAAGGGCCTGCAAAAATACAATAAAACAGAGTTATACTACTAAACCGTGTGGTTCCAGCTCAGAATTCCACCACCCCATTTCCTCCCGTGGGCGTCGTAAAAGTCGACTAAGGGATTAGCCGGAGGATGGGCAGTAGCGTCCTTCGAGTTCATTAACAAATCAACTGCGATCGCCAATCCGTCTGCCAAGCGTGGCGATTATGGCAAAACCCCCCAATGAGCCCACAATACACCCATATCGTTCATTGTGGTGATCTTTGGGGGAGGCCTGTTCCAGCAGTGGACTTCATTCGGCCGAAATGATGATACTACTAAAACCCTGTTAATTGTGTATGTATTATATATTATTACATTTCCCTCTTTGTATAGTGTATTATATTTTATTCTGTTATGTTTGATACAGAAAAAGTGGCGCGATCAAGTTCCAGCTCGTATGTAGTCTACTATGTTGCTTTCATGAGCGTGTAGTTAGGATATATTCCTGAAAGTGATAAATTGTGCATACATACTTGAAAACACATTAGTACACGACCGGGTGTGAAACTGTTATATCGGTATAACTCCCTTACTACAGAACAAACGTTGTAAAGTGTGCTTGTTTGATGTATCACGTGAATACATTATCAGGTTTAGCATTTTATAAGTCATATCTGATGATGATGATGATGATGATAAACAGCTGTTATAAATATGAAAGATTCTAAATTTGAATGTTTGAAGCTCCATCGCACTCAACTTGCTGAACGGATTCAAATTTTGGCAGAGAGGTAGATTATGTCTTGGAATAGGATATAGAGGAATTTTAATTTTCATCATTTATGCTGAATAAAGTCCACTGCTAAACACGCACGCTCCCAAATATCACTAGAAAGGCTGGTCTGGTGTTGTGTGTTAATTGGAAGATTTTGCCATGAGGGCTACGCTTGTCAGGCGGGTTGGCGACCGCAGTTGAGTAGTTAATTAATGTACTCGAAAGACGCTGCTGTCATCCCCACGGTTAAACCCATAGTCATCATTTACGACACCCACCGGATGAGATGGGTTGGTGCTATTCGTAGCTGGCACCACACGGATTTACTTGTTGCTTTAATTTTAATTATTAAAAATAACAATGATGCCAAAGTTATAATTTACGTCAACGGAAGAAATATCCGTAGCCTTGTATGGGCTTATTTATTTGTTCCGTACGAGGATCAAAACTACAATATGTATCACAGAAGGCCAAGCGATCACTGTCGCCAATTTACCTTATCTAATGGTGTCGCCAATTTACCTTATCTAATGGTGTCACCAATTTACCTTATCTATTGATTTCATTCAAGTAAAACCTTGGTTGAGCAGTATAAATAGTAATATCACTCGGTGAAAACTGAATCGACATCATCATTTTTTTTTATTGGAGTTTACTCCTTAATCATTTATATACTATATAAAGCTCCTGATATGAAAAATTTATGAGGAGTGAAATTTTGTCGAGCGTTAACTAAAATTCGTTACGTTATTCTGCGCACCTACCTTGCGCACATTCTGCGTTAGTCATATATGTGTCAAATGTCTTTTGATGTCAAAATGTTATATTATTTCATTTAATATATATAAATATTTATATTGAATATCATTATTATTAATTATTAAAACGCAGTGGAGTGATTAAATAAAAAATATAAAGTATGGAAAAGTCTGGTTTAAGTGACGATGGAAGAAAATCCGACGAATACGTGGATGCAGTTACTAGGAAGGTAACTGCATCCACGTAATATAATATATATCGTACATATAAACACCCATGTTTTTTGTTTTTTAACCCTCACTGCCTATTAATTTCTACCAAGACAATTATACTTAAGGAGTAAACAGTCGTTCGTCGGAGCTGATACACACACTTTTTTATGTTTGTAATTGTTTTTTATTTATTTGGGATTTTATCCGCATGGATATGACAACCCCTTCGTACTCTATGACAACTTTTTATTCAATAATATAAACTAAATCAATTATAACATTATATCAAAGAACATAGTTTTTAGCGATATCTGAATGTAGAACCGATAACATTGTTTGGATTGGACCTACAACTAACACATTTAGCTTAAATTCGTTGATCAGTGACTCTCTTTCTTCTTATTTTGGACACAATCCATCAGTAAATGTTGTACATCTTTAATATTATTGCAGTAGCATGTAACATTTTACAAAGTATTTAGTCATAACGTACTCATCGTTTTTACAAACATCCCAAATGGATCTTTCTATTCAAAACTGCAATTCCACTGCAGCGTTTCATATGAACGTGAAATACTATCACTCAAGCAAATATATGAACCATTACCGTAACACGTGGTAGGAGCCAAATATTCGTGTTTATTCGTCAGAATAATCTTGTTACTCTTTCATTTGTGAAAAATTGCAAAACAGGAACTTCTTTTGCTATTTATTTATTTTATTTATCATATCAGCCGAAGGACATCCTCCCTTTCCCATAGATTTCCACAACTACCGGTTATATGCCGCCCATATCAAATGAGTCCCAGCGACCTACACCAAGTGGTCTATCCATCTCGTAGGAGGCCGTACTATCTACCGTTTTCCGATGCGTGGTCTCCACTCGAGAACCTCTCTGCACTAATGGCTATCAATCAGTTCTATGAGCAATGTAATACCCCACCTTTCTTTTTTTATTGGTGTCCAGTGAAAATTCGAAGGAAGGGCGGAAGGGCAAAGGGTATGCCGGACTCCTACCGGCTAAAATCACTGGAGCGGTCATCTTTGGCAACAACGGGGGGCTACAGGTCCTCGTAAGTTGTTACCTCGGCGTCTAACTGCATCAGATGGTAGGTGACGCGCTCGCTCCTTCTGAGCCAGGCTGCGAAGAGCGGCAGGATGGCCTCAACGACGCGTTTGGTTACGAACTGCAACCGAAGGCGATTTCCCCACGTCTCGAGTGTGCGCCGCTGAGCCAGTTGCCTTAGCCTGTCGATAATGCCCCACCTATTGTCACTTCAACTTACTTATCCTTTCAGCTATGTCGGCAACTTCAGTTCTTCCACAGATCTACTCAAAGTCTCCTCCTTGGTAAGCGTCAAGCAATTGCAATTCTAGCCAGAACCAGTCTTGGACGGCACCACACTGCGCTCGTCATCTCGAGACATTAATAATTTAGTCTTATATGCCCAGAAATCTCGCTACTCCTTCATGTCGGTACACAGTAAATGTTTAAATATTCTGCTTGACGGCAATATACATTTTTTCGTAGCTGTATGTATCTCCCGACGGATGTAACCTGACAATAATATCTATCTGACTATAGTCACAGCAATATACGTGACTACTTATTGTATGGTAATGTCTATCTATGTACGCCAACTTAATAGTATTATATCATATCAGCCACAGGTCGTCCACTGCTGAAAAAAGGCCTCCCCCTTAGATCTCCACAACGAGCGGTCACATGCCGCTCTCATCCAACGACTCCCAGCGACCTTCACCAGGTCGTCTGTCCACCTCGTTGGAGGTCGTCCCACGCTGCGTTTTCCGGTGCGCGGTCTCCATTCGAGAACCTTTTTGCCCCAACGGCCATCAGTTCTACGAGCAATGTGCCCTGCCCATTGCCACTTTAGCTTACTAATCCTTGCAGCTATGTCGATGTCAGCTATATAACTTTAGTTCTTCTACGGATCTCCTCATTTCTGATTCGATCTCGTAGAGAAATACCAAGCATAGCTCTCTCCATAGCTCGCTGAGTGACCTTGAGCTTTCTTATGAGGCCCATTGTGAGTGACCACGTCTCTGTTCCATATGTCATCACTGGTAACACACACTGGTAAAAGACTTTCGTCTTTAGGCATTGCGGTATTGTTGACGAAAAGACGTTGCGAAGTTTCCCGAACGCTGCCCAGCCGAGTCGGATTCGACGATTGACCTCTTTCTCGAAGTTGGACCTACCTAACTGGACAGTTTGTCCCAGGTAGACATACTCGTCAACAACTTCGAGAACAGAGCTCCCAACGGATATTGGGATGGGCACGACATGGGCATTTGACAAGACTTTCGTCTTGCCCATGTTCATTTTAAGGCCCACCTGTTGGGAAACCCTGTTGAGATCATCGAGCATTGTGCTGAGCTCTTGCAGCGATTCTGCCATGACTACGATATCGTCGGCAAATCGAAGGTGAGTGATATACTCGCCATTGATGTTAATGCCGAATCCTTTCCACTCCAGCAGCTTGAAGGCATCCTCCATTGCAGCGGTGAACAGTTTCGGGGAAATTACGTCCCCCTGTCTCACACCTCTCTGCAATGGAATTGCCCCCGTGCTCTGTTCATGTACTCGGACCGACATGGTGGCGTTTCTGTATAAGCACTTCAACACTTCAATGTACCGATAGTCAATGTGGCACCGCTGCAGAGATTGCAGCACTGCCCAGGTTTCGATCGAATCGAAGGCTTTCTCATAGTCCACAAACGCCAAGCATAGTGGCAGATTATACTCCTCGGTCTTCTGTATAACCTGCCGCAGCGTATGGATGTGGTCTATGGTACTGAAACCTTTTCGGAAACCGGCTTGTTCGGGAGGCTGGAAGTCATCAAACCTGCGCTCGAGACGATTCGTGATGACCCTTGAAAACAGCTTATAAACATGGCTCAGAAGTGAGATGGGTCTGTAATTCTTCAATAGGGTGTTATCACCCTTTTTGAAGAAGAGCACCACCTCACCTCTGTTCCACGCTTCCGGCGTTGTGCCCTCGAGTAAGACGGAATTGAATAGCTTCTGAAGGACTTTAAGTACCGGTGTATATAGTATTTGGTCTCGTGATTATACAATAAATATCAAAGATGACATACTTTTGTGATTTCCATTATCGCCCATATTTTTAGGATCATCTTCATCAATATACTAGGCCTAGTCTACTTTAATAAATATTTACGAAATAATTCACTTTTATTTTATATTTTATTATACATGTTTAATATGTTTCAACTCTATCCGACCCGAAAAAAGCGCGTATATAATTCGACAAAAATACTCTACAAATGTTTTTTGTTGTATGTATACAAAGTTATATTACTTGCAACAGCTAGCGAAAGTGTACTTATTTCCTTCTTATTCGTTATAAAATGGCCTAAATTCAATCAGCTTGTTTGAACACGTTTTCCCCGGCAAAGTAAAACGACGGTCGCATAACGGAATCGGTAAAGTTGTGGTAAGATTCAAATTAATGCTTTTTTTTTTCAGAAAGGTTTACATAAATATTTATGTCACACACATCACATTCATCATCATATCAGCCACAGGTCTTCCACTGCTGAACAAAGGCCTGATTTCCACAACAAGCGGTCACATGCTGCTCTCATCCAACGACTCCCAGCGATATTCACCAGGTCACCTGTCCACCTCGTTGGAGGTCGTCCCTCGCTGCGTTTTCCGGTGCGTGGACTCCATTCGAGAATCTTTTTGCCCCAACGGCCATTAGTTCTACGAGCAATGTGCCCCGCCCATTGCTACTTTAGTTTACTAATCCTTTCAGCCGCCGATTATCAACCCTCCCGTATCAGTGGAGTACGACGCACGTTCTAGTCGATCCAGACGATGAAATCACGTTAGATCACATAAAGAGACTCGCGTTGTCTCATTCACTTAACACCCCACCGTTTTACCACCTTCGCTGCCGAGGATGCCCGCCTCACCGACGTCGCGGAGGCCTATCGCCGCGTCACCTTCCCGTTCAAGTTAGCACTTCTCCCTGCCATCTCTTGCTCGCGCCGGCCCGTGCCGAGCCTGTTGCTTTAAATGTATTAAATGTAATTTAAATACAATTTAAATAATACTGATCCAGCTGTCCCCAAAATATAGCTTGTTATCCCCAGCAACGCCCTAAGCCGAGGTCCGTGTCCCGCAGGGGGCGCCCTTAGCGAAAGTTGCTTAGTTTTAAATATTAATTTTAAGCCTGGCTGGAGGCCTCTTTTGGCTTTGCCAGAAATGACCGGTTAAGCAAACACATTTCCCAAAAATGTATGCGAGAAGCCCATGTAAATATTTTTGTGAATATTTGTAAAAGTAGCATCATCATGAAAAATCTGATAAAGCATTACCAGCGCTTTATTACCATTTTTTTTCTTAATCACTCTATTCTAATTTTAAAGTTATTGAAAATTATTTTCATCTTTTTAGTTCGGTTATCTAAAAAGAGCAAAAGCGTGTTTATCAGTTTTTTAAATTCTATTATTAACAGTCAAACAATTTTTTATTAACAATCGCCCATCTCTAAATTATACATGATTATTGGTTTTTCTTTTTACCATGAGCGTTATGAAGCGTGGAAACGCGTGCAAGATAATTATTTACCCGAACAGAGTTTGCCCAAAAAATTATAAAGTTCAATATATTGACATCGCAAAACAACGTCAAAAGTCAATTAAGAAGCGCCGAATTCGATTTCCAAACTCTACTTTTTGTTTCGCTAACTGAATTCCAATCTCTGTGGAGTTCGGCGTTTTGCTTGTTAGGGACCATTCGTGAGTGGAGGAAACCTTTTATATCTGTTGTTGTTTTTACCTACTTAACTAATTTGTCGGTAACGAGTATAGTATGGTGCGACACAGGACTTGTGACTATGGGCGGCTCTAGTGTGATCTTACGAGGACCTGGAGCCCCCCTTCGGTGCCGAAGATGACCGCTCCAGTGGTTTTAGCCGGTAGGAGTCCGGCATAGCCCTTCACCCTTCCCCGGGATGAAGGAAGTTCCATGTAGAATTTCCACTGGACATCAATAAAAAAAAAAAAACAGGTGTGACGCTTAACACCAGGCGAATGACAAGTTTGTCTCGTCATCAATATGTATTTAAAAAACTTGTGCCGTTTTGGCAGAATTTGTGCATGTACTGTTGCAGGCAAACGACAGAAGGAACTTATTATTCTTAATACTTTCCTTGCGATACTTTTTTTTTGCAGTTCTCACCACGCTTGGCGGGCTGGTTGATGAGCGTAGTATTGCTTCTATTCCAAAGAAGGTACGCTGCTGCCTATCGCTATGGCTTTGAGTCTCTTAGTCGCCTTTTACCACATCCGTGGCAGGAGTTTGAGTGGTGCTATATTCTTAATCTGGACACCACACGGATTTTTGTTGATTATTTTCGACTACCGGTAATACGAAGCACCTGTTTACTGAATTCATAACTACTCAATCGGTAATCTCCTCGTTGACTGAATAAATGTAATACTTTAATTGCAACTTGGTTATCATATCAGCCATTAATAAGTCCACTGCTGAACAAGAGCCTCCCCATAAGTTTACATAACTATGTCATCATTTTGGGGGGGTATTCGCCAATACTCACCTGGGACCTGTATTATGTACTTGGTAATTCAAGTGAGACCATACTTTTTGAAATTATTTATATTTTGTATTATTAAGACATAACAAAAACGCTACTAAACATCTAAACTTGAAATTGAATAAAGTAGGAAATATAAATTAATGTCTATTTGTGTTATTAATATTTTGTTTTGCAAAAAGGGTTTATTTAGAAGATACAAGAGCAACTTTGTTATTAATATTTAACCAAACGTTGTTTTTACATATAATACAAGATTTACTAAAAATTATGTTGATCTGTGATGAGATTTATGTTATCATTTTCTGAAATTCAGTCTATGAAAATATTAGTAATTTTAATAAAACGGGCTTTAATTCGTATCTTACAACGTCTACAATGATTCACGTCATAGTATCACGGTGCAACGTGTCCGTGTCCTCGCATCTTTACAAACGTGTACAAACAAGCTAATTGAATTTATACCCTTTTCTAGTAAATAAGTACATTTTCGCTACTTGTTTTAAACAATATTAATATTAGATATTTTCACAATTGGTAATTCTTGTTATTTCATATTCTTCATCATCATTATATCAGCCAAAGGACGTCCACTGCTGAACAAAGGCCTACCCCTTAGATTTCCACAACGAGCGGTTACATGCCGCTCTCATCCAATGACTCCCAGCGACCTTCACCGGGTCGTATGTCCACCTCGTTGGAGGTTGCCCCACGCTGCGTTTTCCGTTGCGCGGTCTCCACTCAAGAACCTTTTTGCTGCAACGGCCATCAGTTTTTCGAGCAATATGCCCCACCCTTTCAGCTACGTCGATAACCTTAGTTCTTTTACGGATCTCGTTCGTAGAGAAATACCAAGCATAGCTCGCTGAGTGAACTTGAGCTTTCTTATGAGGCCCATTAGGAGTAACCACGTCTCTGTTCCATATGTATAAAGGATTCGACATTAACATCAATGGCGAGTATATCACTCACCTTCGATTTGCCGACGACATCGTAGTCATGGCAGTCGCTGCAAGAGATCAGCACAATGCTCGATGATCTCAACAGAGTTTCCCAACAGGTAGGCCTTCAAATGAACAAGACGCAAGTCATGTTAAATGCCCACGCTGTGCCCATCCCAATATCCGTTGGGAGCTCTGTTTTCGACAAGTATGTCTACCTGGGACAAACTGTCCAGTTAGGTAGCTCCAACTTCGAGAAAGAGGTCAATCGTCGAAACTGACTTGGCTGGGTAGCGTTCGGGAACTTTACAACGTCTTTTCGTAAATAATACCGCAATGCCTCAAGATTAAAGTCTTTAACCAGTGTGTGTTACCAGTGATATGTCTAGTGACTTTGCCGAAATTATTATACATGCGTCTTTTGGGTCAGACTTGGTATAAAATACATTATCGTATAAACAAAATTATTGCATGAACAACATATACTACACCTGAAAATAATTGGATGAACCAGTAATATAATCGATTGTAATATATTTTATACCCTTAAAATGTTTCAAGTTGGATACGTTAATACGCCAATTAGGTGACCGCGACGCAAGCTTGCAACATCGCATCGTTAGGTATGTTGCTCCCCTCGCTACCCGCTCGGCGCCACGTGTCGCCTATGATGATCGCTCTCAGGCACTTTAGCTCCAAATATTACTCGATCTTTTAAATGAAGATAATGAATTTCCAATTTACTAATGTTCACTATACCGAAATAGTACAATCTCTTACTATCTGTAATGTCAAAGTGTTTGAGGCATTAAGACACTATGTGTATGTGTAGTCATTCGGTATCAGTATCATTACTTTTTTTTTAAACATTGCCCCACACTAGGATTTCTCCTGTGTCGTGGGTGCGTTTACAGACATTAATTCCACACACAATACACCCAGACCCGGAACAACTATCTGCAGATTGTACAAATATTTGTTCCGTGCGGGAATCGAACCCACGACCCGGAGCGCAGCAGTCGACTGCATCAACCACTGTATAAACACATTGCTTGGTGCTACAAAAATACCGAGGGTGTAAAAGCCCCCAAACCTGTCCGAAGCACAGTGCTTCCGAAAATGCGCCATAGACAGGCTTCATCAAAGTATGTAAATCATATTGATGTACATCTAAATAGTATTGATGTATGTCTATGAGCCTACGTTGTATGAAAGTAAATAAATATATAGATTATCAAAAAAAACGGCTGAGAGAGCAGTCCTGACCTGACATGTCGGTTCTGGTATCCAACAGCAAGAGGTTTGACTCACATCCCGAAAACAGTGCAAAAACATTGTTAATAGAGATTTATATGGACTTTTAAAGTTAATATCTTGAACTAATAATTTCAAAAAACAAAAGATTGTGCACCTAGGAATTATTTTCTACCCAGTCTGCACCCCAATTCATGTAATAATTAATTTCATTAACATATTGAAGGTAGTCCAGGAGATGGAAAGAGATAGCGCATCTTGCAGTGGTGATGGTGTTAGTAATGTCGGCACAGTAAACAATAAAGAGTAGAGGGCCAAGAATAGATCCTTAGGGGATACCCCTATCTACTTGTGATAGCGAAAATAATGCTGGTTTACATTAAAACAAACCAATACTGACTGGGCATGGTCCTATCTACACATAATATTGTCAAGGGAAAATCACTCTGCGGAATGCGGGCGTTTGCATTACTGCAGATTCAAGATGATCTTAATTGTATGTGCGGACAACCGGGCAACATTAGAAGCCTATAACATTGTTTCCAGTATTTATTACCTTTTTTTTACATAGACTCTTTTGATGAAAATCTTTTTGGGGTATCTCGGTTTTTGTACATACCTACTAAAAATAATGTTATATAATGTAGCCGCAAGTTCCCATAGATATTTTCTTTTAGCTTCTTTATCTTCATTTTGACGAAGAAAGCTAAAAGTTTTCAACAGCGTCTATGTATTGTACTATCATTTCTGATCTAATGATTTTCGTTGAATTTTCATTTAGTTTAACGTTACTAGAAAAACGAAAGGGTGTATATCAGACCTTCTTCTGAATTTAAAACGATTTACATAAACAAAGGTCAGCGGAACCCATCCTCTATTAAAGAATCGATTTATTATAGTCTACAGAGAGAGGAGTCAGCTCTCGCGACTATATCTAATTTGTTTACGCCAACGATAACACGCTGTTGTTTTGTGTTTGATGGATGATGTGACTGTACTGTGACCATGATTTACTTGACTTAGGACAAGCGTTGTGCTACCGAGATTGTGATTATGAAAATGGTTTTGGAAATATCGTGGGTTGCGAAGTGAGAAGATACTTTGGGCTGTAATAATTTACTGAATAACGTAACCGACAACGAAACAGAAAACTCGTTCAACTGAAACGATGCGAGTCCAAGTATGTGTAAGGGCTTAAACATTATCAATATTTGAGAGTCCCAGTTTACATAATAGTATCTATTTTTATTGTTAATAACTTACACTATCTAGACTTTTGATCTCAGAACTCTGGATAATTTGATTTTTGCACTTACATACTATAATAACTTACATACTCAACTAAAATAAAACAATCAAGATTTATTTTGTTTTTACATCTTTTGCTTGTTTTCTTATAAAATTACTAAACACTTTTTAGTATGACTTTCCCTTCTTTATTTTTTCATTGTTTTGTTTACAGTAAACAGAGAAAATAAGGTAGGTGTTTATCCAAGTACGGTGTCAGGAAATTGAGAAATATAGAAATATGTCGCGACCCACTTCGGCGACGAGGGTGAAAACTATTTTTTTTATACGTACGTTTTGTTTGATGTTACTTATATCTATGTAGCCCGAGGATATTCCATTGGAGTGAAAGAAAGCTGCAATGATACTGTAAAAATCAATAGACTTAGGTATCATTGATTACCTTTTCGAAAGAAATATTATCATTCATAAATCATTCACATTCATTTACACATATAGCTGAAAAATGGTTAAATGTAATAGTTATAACTTATAACAAAAATGTATCCCGGTAGAAGTGCGATTTACAAAATACAATATTTTCTTTAGCCTAATTCTAGAAATACAAAGACGTTTACAATGAATGATCCCACAACATGGTTTCCTTTTAACAGAGACAGTGTATCAAAATAAGCGCGCAGTGCCGGAACATAACGTCACATTGCGCGTAAAAGCGATTATATCTAAAGTGTTGACTGGTGACTATGCATAACATTCTCCCCTCCTCATGACGTCAAAACTGTCAGCGTACGAAAAGTTGCTTGTTAGTGAACGCTGTGGTCCCTCGTGTGCTTTTGGGGAAGTTGTAATTGGAAAGAAAAATAATTAAATATATTTTGTGAGCGTTCTTAAACATTTGATGTTTTCAAAAATATGTGGCCTGTGTGGCGATCCTGATCGAAGGATCAATATTATTTTCTAGGATTGTTTTAGCTGTAATTTTTTGTGTTTTGAATAAGCTGATTTTAAAGATTGTTTTGTTAAGGTTTTAGATGGAGTACATTTTAAAAAAATATTCAACCTATGATTATGACTATGATTTCGGGACTTTTCGCGCACGGATTAATCAAAACAATATTTTGCAATAGTTGCATTGACCGTGGTGATGAGAAGACTTTTCTCGTGACCACGGTCAATGCAACTTGGCCGAAACGTTGAGGTTAGTCAAAATATTGTTTTGAATTATCTGAGCGCGAAAAGTCCAGAAATCATAGTCTAATATGAGTGAAATTCGCGATAGTTTAAAAACTTATATTCTGTCGAATATAAGTATCTTACAAATTTTACCACCCATTTGTCTGTACCACGTAAACATATTTGTAAGTCTTATGCGTTTTACAATATTTGCTTAACGTGAAGGTGTCTGACGGTGCCTTTGATTTTTTTAAGACAAATAATGCCCACAAATATTGGTGTAAAATGTAAAACAAAAAGTTGTTGGCAATAGTAAATGTCTTATTAAATACGAACTCCTAATACGGAACCTACAAAATGTAAGTTGCACGGTTCTATGTAGCCCGAGGATATTCCATAAAGGTGAATGAAAGCTGCAATGATATTGTAAAAATCAATAGACTTAGGTATTATTGATTACCTTTTCGAAAGAAATTATATCATTCGTAAATCATTCACATTCATTTACACATAGTTGAAAAAATGGTTAAATGTAATAGTTATAACTTATAACAAAAATGTATCCCGGTAGAAGTGCGATTTACAAAATACAATATTTTCTTTAGCCTAATTCTAGAAATGCAAAGACGTTTACAATCAATGATCCCATTTATTATTTATTAGAGAGTATTTCATCAAGAGAACTTTAACAAGAAAACACAATTTGTTAGAATCAAATACGCGAAGAAGAAGAAAATGGACACATTTCACTTGGCAGTTTATGAAAGAGCAAAAAATTACTTCTGGAGTGGAGGCCTGGTGACCTGAAACACAGGCTTCGGCCTAACTTAGGCACCAGTCTCTCACAATAAACTTGAATAATACTGTAATTAGACAATATAATTCTAATTCTAATTCCACAACATGGTTTCCCTTTAACAGAGACAGTGTATCAAAATAAGCGCGCAGTGCCGGAACAGTACGTCACATTGCGCGTAAAAGCGATTATATCTAAAGTGTTGACTGGTGACTATGAATAACATTCTCCCCTCTTCATGACGTCAAAACTGTCAGCGTACGAAAAGTTGCTTGTTAGTGAACGCTGTGGTCCCTCGTGTGCTTTTGGGGAAGTTGTAATTGGAAAGAAAAATAATTAAATATATTTTGTGAGCGTTCTTAAACATTTGATGTTTTCAAAAATATGTGGCTTGTGTGGCGATCCTGATCGAAGGATCAATATTATATTCTAGGATTGTTTTAGCTGTAATTTTTTGTGTTTTGAATAAGCTTATTTTAAAGATTGTTTTGGTAAGGTTTTAGATGGAGTACGTTTTTTTTAAAATATTCAACATATGTTAGACTATGATTTCGGGACTTTTCGCGCACAGATAAATCAAAACAATATTTTGAGTAACCTCAACGTTTCGGCCAAGTTGCATTGACCGTGGTCATGAGAAGACTCTTCTCGTGACGTTGAGGTTAGTCAAAATATTGTTTTAATTTATCTGAGCGCGAAAAGTCCAGAAATCATAGTCTAATATGAGTGAAATTCGCGATAGTTTAAAAACTTTAAAAATTCAACACATCTTACAAACTTTACCATCCATTTGTCTGTACCACGTAAACATATTTGTAAGCCTTATACGTTTTACAATATTTGCTTAAGGTGAAGGTGTCTGACGGTGCCTTTGATTTTTGAAGACAAATGATGCCTACAAATTTTGGTGTAAAATGTAAAACAAAAAGTTGTTGTCAATAGTAAATGTCTTATTACAAATAAACTCCTAATACGGAATCTCCAAAATGTAAGTTGCACGGTTCCAATTAGTTAGTCCTATAGAGAAGAGCCGTCAAGAAACTCCATAGTAACGCTTCTAAAATAATTGAGATTACAATATTGCCGGATACAAATTATTGCAAAATATATAATGAGAAGAATTTAGGTTAACGCTTCATTCAGCCGAATAACAACATTTCATATAATCTTCTGAATTTATCGTTTCATTTACATTTATAGTATACGTAAAAATACATGTAAATGACAAAAATTCTCGTTCCCAGTTCAAAGGCTAGAGCAATTACCATAATATGCCAGGAGCTTACAAGTCAAAATATAATATTACTCATCTGTGTGCATACCGAGAGTCAAAAGAGGTCTCGAATTTGAGTCGCCGCACTTGTTTAACATTTTGGGAACTCGGAAAATGATATGCAATTTTATACCACATTTGCGTAGAATATATATTGTATCATAATGTTTACATGAGGCGTATATTATAAGACCGAGCAACATTCGCCTCATATAAGCAGATGCTTAAAAACTTTAAGATGTTAGTCCTAAATTATTTTATTTATGAACTTGCTGTGACCCGCCGTTTCACCCGCCATTTAATTTAAAAGAAATTGGATTATTTATAAATAATTTACAGTACTTCGGCATTGACGCTTGGCATAGAGTATTTATAATGGATTTTATGGGTTTTTTATTTGCGCGGAACCCTAATTATTTTTCTAAAATAAAAGTTGCCTAAGTTATTCCTTATAAAATCAGCTATCTGCAAGTGAAAGTCCTGTAGATATTGGTCTCGCCATTTCGGAGATAAGCGGGAACTAACAGACAGACAAAAATAAAAAAAAATGATATGATGTAGGTACCGTATATACTTTGATACGAGTATATGCATTTAGTAAAAAGCTGTTATTTTGACATTACAAACAGACACTTTAATTTTAATTTTATTGTAGAGATTATGTTTGGTTTTGAGATGGAGAAGATCAACTCTCTCCGTAATACAGTTTTAACACTAGTTATTACTGTATTAAAGAATAGCACTATGCCCGTATATAGCATATATAGGTCTTGGTGTGTTGTGTGCTCATTGGGGGGTTTAGCCATAATCGCCACGCTTGGCAGACTTTAACTTTTTGCTTTTGGGATTGCGTCCCGCTTTCCTATGGTATTTGGATTAAGAAAATAGCATGGTGGAGCGGTCCATCTCTCATCTCATCTCCATCTCGTGGGTGTCGTAAAAGACGTCTAAGGGACTAAAACTAGATTGATGGGCAGCAGCGTCCCTTCTGTGGAAAAATAGCCTGCTGTCACCAGCCCGCCTGTGAAGCGTGGTTAGTACTGGCACATTCCCCCTAAAATGACGACACAATTATGGAAATCTATGGGGGAGGCCTTTGTTCAGCAGTGGACGTTGTTTGGGTGATTTGATGGTGATAGCAATTAGAGTAAATTGCGCTTGCAGATCTAGGAAGTTTAATGAAAAAGAAAACTAGCGCGAAATTAGTGCAATATTAATTGCTAGGAGTACAGTCACAAGTTCTCAATTCTGATTTAATGGTCCCAATGGTAACGTTTACACGAGCGTTCGTGTTAAGCCGATGACAAACAGCTGTCGTCAATTAATAAATCTAATAGACATGATGTACTGACTCGTAATGTTTAAGTTACGTTCAATGTTGTGTTTGGCTTCAAACAACTAACTGCTGAGCCTCAATATTGTGGGTTTACTAATAAAGTATTTACGGTTTTTATATTTGAGTCAACTGAATGACAAATGGAGTAATCAGGCGATTGGGACTACGAGATACTGGGATCAAAGTCCCAGTCGCCCTATAGTGTTTTTGATTAAGTTTATTGGGACCACAAACAAAGAGACACTGTTTACAGTCAACAAAAAAATAAAAAACCATTCAATTTTTATTTTTATAACATTAACGTTATGATAAGTATTAACGCAAATCATTTCATGTCATCGTCCAAAAAATCGGGTTTTCAAGGTATTTCATATACTTTTTCTTCTAACTGTACTAGAATTCGTATTAAATAATAGATTATTTTTCATATCACTAGTGGTCCTTTTATTTATTGGTGCCCATTGGAAATTCTTCATGAACTTCCTTCGCCCCGGGGAAGGGCGAAGGGGTATGCGCCGGACTCCAACCGGCTAAAACCACTGGAGCGGTCATCTTCGGCACCTAAGGGGCCTCCTTTCGAGGTCCTCATATGACCATACTAAGGCCGCCCACTGATGCCACGCCTATCACTAGTGGTCCTAGTTGCCTGAAGAAGAATAATATAATAAATGAATCAGGCACCTGGAGTTTTTTTTTTTTTTTATATATATGTATATATTTTTATTTTTTTTAAACGTTGCCCCACACTAGGATTTCTCCTGTGTCGTGGGTGCGTTTACAGACATAAATTCCACACACAATACACCCAGACCCGGAACAACTACCTGCAGATCATACAAATATTTGTTCCGTGCGGGAATCGAACCCACGACCCGGTGCGCAGCAGCCGACTGTATCAGCCACTGTACCAACCGTGCCGGTAGCTAGGAAGTTATTTATTTTAAAATCATTGAACATATTTAGCTTCGTAAGCTCGAACGAATTTGTAGGCATATCTCAAAAGATTAGTGAGATAAATTGGCAATGGGTGGGACACATAGCTTGTTTGCAAAACTGATGCCATTTGGGGCAAAACGATTTTAGAATGGAAGCCACGCACCGCAACGTGAAACTGCTGAACATAAGCCTCCCCAAAGATCGCCAACGACCGGTCTGGGTTTATATTGTGTGCTCATTGGGGTGTTTTGACATAAACGCCACGTTTGACAGGCGGCTTCACGATCGCAGTTAAGTTGTGAAATACGAAGGACACTGCTGCGCATCGTCCGGATAATCCTAGAGTAACCTTTAATGACAATCAAGGGAATAGTAGGTGGTGGTATTCTTAGCTGGCACGACACAGTATGTTAGATGCAGAATTTAAAATAATATGTTCAACGCTTAATTGAAACCTGCTTCCTCGGCTCATAATGGGAGACTCAAAATATGTTTTTGGAAAGGTAAGGGAATATAGATATGTACATGCATGTATCATTTCCTTACTAGCAAAAAGCCCGCCTGCCGTGTGGTGCCGGCTCAGAATGCCACCACCCCATTTCCTCCCATGGGTGTCGTAAAAGTCGACTAAGGGATTAGCTGGAGGATGGGCAGCAGCGTCCTTCGAGTACATTAACAACTCAACTGCGGTCGCCAACCCGCCTGCCAAGCGTGGCGATTATGGCAAAAGCCCCCAATGTGCTCACAACACATCCATATCGGTGGTTGTGGTGATCTTTGGGGGAGGCCCATGTCCAGCAGTGGACTTCATTCGGCCGAAATGAAACAGCCCGCTTCGGTAGTCGTAAAGTAAAATTTAGATATAACTGATATTTTATAAAAGAAGCATACATTTAAACATTCGTACATCCATATTTGTAATAGTGGTAAGATTACCAAAATCAGGAAAGATCCAAGATTGCTCAGACTTTAACTACAGAGAAATACATTCATGATCAAGCCTTTCTGCAACCACTGTTAGACTTCTCTTTAATATGCTTCTTTGTTTATTTACTTATCTATACAAATAAATAAAATTGAAGTGTCTGTTTGTAATGTCAAAATAACAGCTTTTTACTAAATGCATATGAAAGTATATACGATACCTACAACAAAAAAACAATTTTAATTTTTTTTGTCTGTCTGTTTGTTCCGGGTAATCTCCGAAACGGCTGGACCGATTTTGACGGGACTTTCACTGGCAGATAGCTGATGTTATAAGGAATAACTTAGGCTACTTTTATTTTAGAAAAATAATTAGGGTTCCGCGCAAAAAAATAAATCCCTTGAAATTCAATATATATATATTATAGGTCGAAGTACTCTAAATCTCTTTTAAATTAAACGCGGGTGAAACCGCGGGTCCCAGCTAGTTCTTAATATACAATAATCTAGCGCTCTTAATTTGATAGACATTTTCTCCCAGATGACCTTTGGGTGATGCTACCAGCAAAATAAGAAGTGAGAGGTAGGAGGAGGGAAAAATTACAAGTATATAAACTCACATAAACATTACATGTATACATTATATAAATAAACTAAATAAATGTACATACATATATAATGAATATAAACAACTAGGAAAAAATAAAATCAAAGCCGAGATGAATCTGCCATTGTCTTGTCCCGTGCAGTCTTCGTCCATTGTTTTCTGGCTATCCTAACAATGTCGTCCCACCATTTGGCCTGTGGTCTACCTTTTGTCCAATAGACACCATTCTATGACCGCCTTTATCTATCTTCCGTCTTCACACCTAGCCAAGTGCCTGCCCACTTAAGCCTTGCTATCTGCGTACCCAGGGCGACAAACTTTATAAAATACCTTTATACATTCCCCAAAACGTGGCCTCCTATTCAAAAACCACCTATATTCCAGCCAGTCACTAATTTAAGTTTTCGCTTACCTACATTCTCCAGAACACTGTATGACCAGAATAAAACGACCTCTCTATTACGACGTATACTTAAGATTTTCGAAGAAATAAGCGGATTAAATGGCCCTGCGGGGTCATACATTCTGGCTATGTGAAGCAACCCATCTGAAGTCTACCCTCAAATTTTAGTGGCGTTGGAATTTTAAGCACCTCATTAATTCAGAGATTCTTTCAAAGTTTTTCGTCGTGCCGCATTTGGGCTATGCTTAATTAAATCTAGTTTAAGAACTTCTTTAGAACTCTTTTTTATGAACGTCTTGCATTGCATCTCGTTATTAAAATTTTCTTCACTTTGAATCTTGTTTCGTATTTTGCAGTCCAGTATCTCAGACTTCGGCATCGAGGCGCGTTATTTTATGTAATTTAAGTAAGTATGTAGGAAATATGACAAGATGAATATGGAATTGATATTTATCTTACGTCTAGGAACTTGAGAGTGAGGATAAGATATGCGTCCTAGCTTGAATAAATCAATACGAGTGCTCACATTATTCTAAATGTGTCCCATATTTTACCAACCGTTATTAGTTAAAACGACTAACTACTAATCAATGAAGCGAAGTCTCCGAAGCGTAGCGTAGTTAGCTACCATGCGTTAGTAAAAAAAGATAAACATTTATTTACCAGAATCTACCTTTTTTTTTACCCCGTGGAAATACTTCGTGTACTTCCTCCGCCCCGAGGAAGGGTGGAGGGGCATATCAGACTCTTACTGGCTATAACCACCAGGGTGGTCATCTTCGGCACCGAAGGGGGCTCATCATTTCGGCCGAAAAACGTCCACTGCTGGACAGAAGCTTCCCCCAAAGATTATGTGCTCATTGGGGGTTTTGCCATAATCGCCACGCTTGGCAGACAGGTTGGCGATCGCAGTTGTGTTATAATTGTACTCGAAGGGCTCTGCTGCCCATCCTTCGGCTAATCCCATAGTCACCTTTTACGACACCCACGGGATGAGATGAGGTGGTGGTATTCTTGGTGGTGGCACCACACGGCTCCAATAATTCAAAAAATCTCCACCTACAGCTGCCCATTGGTGCCACATCTTTAAACACATCTCGGAGAGGATGACTGTTAAGCGGTCCCATCCTCTAGCGGAGGGGAGGCGTGACTGTAAAGAGGCCGCGTTCCAGGAACATCTTGGGAGAATTGTAATAAGCCCCAAGAAGCCTCGCTGTATGCTGTGCTGCGCACATTGTGGCACGAGTCGACGTGTGTGCCGCCGACTTCACGGGGGTCACTCGGTATGAGCATACAGATTCCCCAAGCTACTCGCTTGGTGCTCCAAAGGTCCCCCGCCATATAACGATGACAAGAAGCTCCAGAAGCTACCTAGCCGGACTCTTGCAATAAGAGACCATACATCAGAAAATATTAAGACAAAATAAAATCCATCTTCCGACCCGTGTTCTAACTCATGGCACCAATGTAATGTGAAGTAATGTTCTATTTACATACTAAAACATCTAAATGCAAGCTAGACGATGATTTACAGTTCGCTTGAGTCTCAACTCATCACCAAAGACGCAAAGGACAACATTCTATTACCGTTCTCCCCACGATCGTTTGTTAACGTCGTTTATATTAATTTGCATTAAATTCCCTTTCACGTTGATATGCCTGAAACCCATTTATTTTGTTTGAAGTTAACTCAATTTCACGGTGAGCGTGGATGCCATAACGGCTTCTGTTGCGCGCATTTATACCTCATGTCTGTTATGCACGAGTATAATCAATCTATATGTATGTTACGTTATTTTTGAGCGTAAGCAGGGTGGGTCCTGATTCCTGATAGATAGCTCCCATATCTGAAGGCACGATAGGCGCCGTGGCTAAGCGATTGGCTACAAACATTTGTACCGATTCGGGTAGTTTATGCATGTTTATAAATAATTGGTAGCATGTTGGCAAATATTGTCCCAGTAGGTTAAAGTAAACATGAACTGGGTTTGAAACTAGCTTTTCTGGGCCCTATTATTTTTATAGCACAAAATAAAAAATAAAACAGTTATACATTATTAGATACTTTATCAACGTAATTAAGTGAGCATTTATCCGTTTTGGCTGGCATTCGCATTTTTTTAAATAAAATAGCGTAGGTACATTTCTAGTGAGTGTTTAAATATAGGCCACATAAAATTCTCTTTACAACTGCTTAAATAGAATCATTTCGACCGAATGAAGTCGACCGCTGACAACAGGGCTCCCCCAAATATCATCAAATATATCATGGGTGTCGTAAAAGTCGACTAAGGGATAAGCGGGAGGATGGGCAGCAGCGTACTTCGGGTATAATTATAACACAACTGCGATCGCCAAACCGTCTGCCAAGCGTGGCGATTATGGCAAAACCCCCCAATGAGCACATAGTCTTTGGGGGAGGCTTCTGTCCAGCAGTGGACGTTTTTCGGCTGAAATGTTGATGATGACCAGCAAAATATGAAAGAAAGGTATAGATGCGAATACAAATATATAAACGTACATTAATATGACATGTAAAAATATACACTAAATAAATACGTTACTTTTATTTATTCGTTTATTTCTCACCACAATAAAAGTGACAGTATTATTCAAATTTACTGTGGGAGACTGGTGCCTAAACTAGGCTGAAGGCTGTATCTCAGGTCACCAGGCCTTCCACCCCAGAAGTCCAATTTTGCTCTTTCATGTTCTGTACCAAACGATTTTTTTCCATTTGCTTGTACTTCGTGTATTGGATTCCATCAAGTTGTTTCCTCATGTTAAAGTTCATACATAATAAATATATACAGATGAGAATAAAGAAAAAAATATCAGTGCTGAAATGAATCTGCTGATGTCTTGTCAATAAGTTAAATTCGTAATTTAATTTTCATTTCACGACCGTTACTCGGTGACAATCGCTGGATGCAGTAGAGCAATTAGTCGAATATAATCAAAAGCAACACCCTTTCATTCCATATGATGTCAGTGACTGTCGCATAATTTAATTTTCAATTCTTACACGACCGTTACCTACTCGGTGACAATCGCTGGATGCAGTAGAGCAATTAGTCCAATATAATCAAAAGCAACATCCTTTTATTCCATATGATGTCAGTGATTGTCGAACAGAATTTAATTCACTCAAATCTACTTTTACCGTTTAACCGTGACGTCAAAATCGCTCAGTGTTGTCGCAATCCGTCATTTTTAATTATTTGTGATCAATGTTTGTGTACCTTTTGGCGTAACACTTAGACCACGTTTGGTACTGGTTTATTTTGACATATCAGTGGTTTTAAATGAACGTCGTGGAACTGTCAAATGGAAGCGATTATGAGTACCAGTCCGTTACGAGATTAGGTTTACTCGTAATTCCTGAGATTATTTTCACATTCATAGATTATTACTTTTACTAAAATACAAGGCATTTATATGAGTTAACACTTATTAAAATTCAATCAAGAAAATGTAAATTCAATTCGACATATCGAATCCCGATTGCACAAACATTAATTTATAAAGCATATTAAATAAAGGCTGCGTAATTGAAATTTGTGCAAGGATTTATATAATTTTAGTTAGTATCTAAAGGGTTAATCAAATTGCGTCACGTAGTTCATTGATAGCGTATTGAAAGAGAAATTCAATTAATATCTATAACGTATGCAGTATAAAAGTTTCTAATTTTGCCTTTTAAAATATCGCAGGTTTTTAAATAATGTAAAGTGTATCGAGATTTAAACTTTGTCAGAATAAGCCATTGTTTATCACGGGTAGGGTTTATAAACATAAATCACACATACACGGAAGACCTCAGCCGTCACCAATTTTAGGGCGGGGCTGATAACCACCGCTGTTGTGTTAGGAGCAGATTCTTTCTTTCTTTCTAGCCATGACCCTTAGCGCAGGAAACCAGTTACTTAGTGACTGCGCCAACTGTGCTGTCAATATTTTTAAAACATGATGATTCCCATGGCCGTCGTTAGAAACAACTTAGGGAATCGGTAAAGGGGGAGAGCAAGTAGAGAGTGAGTGAGTGAGTAGGTCTCATTCAATCACCAATCCTTTTGTCTGTCGTGGTACCTACTTGATTGTGGCAGTTTTTTCTGGCAACGCATCTCTTACCAAGCCCATGTTCTGCTCTTGACGTCTGATAACATTGATAATGATGACATCTCTTCATACTCATCCAACGTAGATACATTTAGAATTAGGTTCCAGACATATATGGTAACTTCCTCCATCGCATGTAATAGCATGAGTTTCAGGTATTTACTGTTGTAAACACTGTAAAGCCTATTATTGTGGTCGTATACAGTTTTATATAAAAAAGGTTCTCAGTCCAAACTTAACAATGCAGGCTGTTAAAAATACTAAAAAAGAATTCGAACGACTACTGACAGCTGTAATGTCTACGTAAAATTTTCATGTTATAATTTATGTTATTTCATTGTGTTTTCCGTTGTGTTTTAGGTGGCCTTTTGTCAGCCACCTGTCCTTGCCCGCCTGTCTGCTTGCTTTGTTCTGTTCCGCTTTACAGTCATCCCCTCCGAGATGTGCCTAAAGTCGTGGCACCAATGGGCGGCTCTAGTGTGATCTTACGAGGACCTGGAGCCCCCTTTGGTGCCGAAGATGACCACCGAAAAAATAAATATTGGCGGACAACTACTGAACAATCTCTCTCTTTATGAATTCGTAACCCACCAATCTCTTATTTACGACGTTGACATTTGCAGAATCTTATTGGGTTCGTATCGTAGAATGTGCGGTTATCCATCGTGAGAATTTCAATAAATCAGATACTTAGTAGTTAGTCAAGGTGTCGTATGGCGCTGGATAAGAATAGCACCATCCCATCTCATCTACGTAAAATGTAACTATAGGATTAGCTGGAGGATGGACAGCAGCGTCATTTGAGTACATTGATTGCAATTAATGTAATCAAATGCGATTGCCAACCCACCTGCCGAGCGTAGCGATTATGGCAAAACCCCCAAATTAGCACACAAATCGAGGCCGGCTGTTTAATCTTTTTTTTTTTGTTTGTTTGTGCAAAACACTATTACAACATTTTTGACAGTAAGCAAATGTCAAAGTCAAAGTCGAGCTTTTGTCCCTGATGATAGGCAGTTACATCGCCGATGAATCTATTTCAGAGCAGCCAGATATAAATTCATCATCATCACCATTCTAGTCTGGAATCACCCATTGCTGGTAGGAATCATTTCTTTCGTCTCTCAGTAAATTTTCTCGCGGCTTAAATATAAATATATAATATAATTTTTACAAAACATTTATTGCTTTTGAAAAAGATTCTGGTACACATTTTTAAAATATTCTTCCACTCAGCGATGGACCAATACTCCAAATGACAGGGCCAAAACCACTAATAAACCTCAAATATAGATCAATGAGTTAGGTAGCTGATATATATGTATGTAATATATGTCTTAACCATACAGACCATATTATATTGGCGAGACTTCTTAAAGAATCCATTTGGAAAACTGCTAGGGTTGGTTTTCACTGCGAGAACACATGAGTTTTACTGTCCACGTTCGCGTGAAACGTTTCTATACAGCCCGACTTCGAAATTTGAATTGTACGATAGTTTGATTCATCATAATATCAGCTAAAGAACGTCCACTGCTGAACAAAGGCCTCCCCACAGATTTACATAAAAGCCTGTTACATACATCCAATGGCTCCAAGCGACCTTCACCTGTTCGTCCGTCCATCTCATTAGAGGCCGTCCCACGCTGCGTTTTAATGGTCCAACGGCTTTGCTTCTACGAGCAATGTACTCCACTTATTGCCACTTTCGCTTACTAATCCTGTCATCTACGTCGGCAACTTTAATTCTATGGGCCTCCTCATTTCTGATTCGATATCTTAGAGAAATACCAAACATAGCTTTGCGGTCTAAACGAAATAGATAAACAATTCAGCTCTATTAAAAATTTTGTTGTCCGAAGTTAATCTAAGTCCATTACTGACAGGCATCGTAATTTTTTACTATACTCATTCATTAAATGTTTTCAATCGAATTAAGATCCGGATGAGAAAGAGGCAAGCGCAATACAGCCCCAAAGTTTTCAGATTTTTTATATCGCATCATCATTTCGGCCGAATAAAGTCCACTGCTGGACAGGCCTCCCCCAAAGATGACCACAACAACCGATATGGGTGTGTAGTGTGCTCAGGGGGGGGGGGGGGGGTCTTGCCATAGTAAGCAATATATCGCATGGCTCCATTTTATTAGAACTTGCTTAAAATTTAATATTTTTTGCAGTGAGCCGTAACCGTAGGGTGATAATAAAACACTTCTAAATGGATTACATCGTGGTAACAAACTCATTTGGACCGAAGGAAGTCCACTGCTGGACACAGGCCTCCCCCAAAGATCACCACAACGACCGATATGGGTGTGTTGTGGGCTCATTGGGGGGTTTTGCCATAATCGCCACGCTTGGCCGACGGGTTGGCGATCGCAGTTGATTTGTTAATGTACTCGAAGGACGCTACTGCCCATCCTCCGGCTAATCCTTTAGTCGACTTTTACGACACCCACGGGAGGAGATGGGGTGGTGGTATTCTGAGCCGGCACCACACGGCACAGTAAGGTACACCACTTCCAATTTTCTAGAGTTGGGTGCCGGTATTTTTTTCCTCATTGGTGACATAAAAACTGCAGTACTTACTTATGCTCGTTATATTCAAATGTGACGTAGTTGCTTCATTTCTTTGATCAATTGGGTTGAAAATGGCTCGAATGGGTTCATGTAATGCACTCATACGTATTTACGAGAGCTTGACCTGGCACACCCTATGCCCTAAGGTAGCTTGAACTATAATCACTCTTAGCAAATTCCTCTTCAAACTCTTCTTCTCATCTGACAGAAGAAACTCCCGCGAGAATAATGTATTTAGACCAGTAGTGGCTGAAGATGAATGATGATGATTGAATGATTTCGTTGTGATGGGCATAGTGAGTTGATAATCGCAAAGCCTGTCTGTCTGGGTGAGAATCTTTTCTTCACACAACAAAACACATACAATTTTGGAGAACCTCACAAATCATTGGGCCGTATTGTAGGCTACTTCCCTACTCTAGTGTGATCATACGAGATACCTGGAGCCCCCCTTAGGTGACGAAGACGACCGCCCCAGTGATTTTAGCCGGTATGAGTACGGCATGCCCCTTCGTCCTTCCCCGGAGCGGAGGAAGTTCTTAACGAATTTCCACAAAGCGAAATAAAAAAAGCCTGCCTCCTTACGGTTCTGCATCCATTTTGAGATCTGCACTCTGAAATTTTGCCTCCCCTGTCTATATAGTCCACTTTATTCCACACTCTGCCACTACCGCCTAGGCAATACAAATAAATATAGCTCAAAAGCCATGGGTAAAAAACGCTTAAAAGGTTTATTTTGTTAAGGTATTTATATTTTGACGTCACGGTTTGCTCAGTAGCTAAGCGATTCATTTTATGTGCTCCGTGTCATAGGTTCAATCTCCGCTATTGATAGTTGTTCCGGGTCTGGCTGCGCATGTGAGATTTATAAGTTCTTTTATGACTGTACCCTCGAGACAGGAGAAATACTAGGAAGAAGCATCGTTTAAAAAAGTTTACAGCACCCTGTCGGTACAGTCTTAATAAGACTGTACCATCATATCAGCCACAGGACGTCCACTGCTGAACAAAGGGGGAGGCCCTTAGATTTCCACAACGAGCGGTCATATGCCACTCTCATCCAACGACTCCCAGCGACCTTCACCAGGTCGTCTGTCCAGCGCGTTGGAGGTCGTCCCACGCTGCGTTTTCCGGTGAGCGGTTTTTCGATGCGGTTCGACGATTGACCTCTTTCTCGAAGTTGGACCTACCTAACTGGACAGTTTGTCCCAGGTAGACTGTACCATAACAATTTAATTTTTGTTGAATAAATTAAAAATCATCGATACATGGTCGCGCTATAGGAAACTACCCTTAAACTATCTATATCCTTTGTTCATTTCCTTGAAGAAGGATGAAAAATCCCTAATAATGAATAGGGACGAGCAGAGAGCTGGCCTTTATTGATGACGGTCATTATTATTTAGTTAGGCTCGTCGTCCATGCCAAATTATTGCCCAAATCTGTTATAAAGAATTCAATCTGAGAGTATATCATGTTCATGATAGATTATTATGGTTAAACGTTGTTATTTTGTTTCGATGGCCATCGTATTGGTTAATTATAGAATGTTACAGATAGATAGTTTGCGTGGCACCGCAATTCTTTTTCTTTATCTAAAAGCAGTTTAAGTTACTCATTATCACATCAGCTATCAGTCAGTGAAATTCGTCGTCAAAATTGGTCCAGCGAACAAACAGACAGACATACAAGGAACCATTCCGTCAAAAATGTCAAAGACTCAAAATAAAACAAAGATATATGAAAATAAATTTTCATAAATCGTCAATATTGGGTGTGTAAAAGCCATAATATACACATTTTATTACAACAGTGAGTTTATTGTTAAATCAAGATGCTGTCTGCAGTGAGAGGCCTGATAAAGTTATATCAACGTATTGGAGAGTATTCATCAAGAAAATTTTAACAAGAGGAAACAACTTGATACAATCAGATACCTACACGAAGAACAAGAACATGGAAAATTTCTCTTTGGCACAGTCTATGAAAAAGCAGAATTGGACTTCTGGGGTGGAAGGCTTGGTGACCTGAGATACAGGCTTCAGCCCAGTTCATGCACCAGTCTCCCACAGTAAATTTGTATAACACTATAACTTTATCATTTTTGTGGTGAGAAAAAACAATTACCAAATGAAAAAGAAAGATTGTAATCACCATGCTTGGGTCTGACCATCTTGTTGCCATAATAAAGCTCCACGGATACAGGATAGCTTATTCTTGGCCGGGAAGGTACACGGCCAACATGGCACACAAAAGCTAAGTTGGGGCAAAATATAAATATCATCAGATCAGCCGAAGTTCGTACACTGCTGAACAAAGGCTTTCCCCGTAGAATTCCACAATCACCGATTACTTACCAGCCGCATCCAGTGACTCCCAGCAATCTTCATCAGATCTGTCCATCTCGTTGGAACCGTCACGTGCTGCGTTTTCCAATGCGCGGTCTCCACTCGAGAACTATTTTATCAACGGCCGTGGCGAAGGTCGCATCACTTCACATTCTAATCCTTTCAGCTATGTCGGCAATATTAGTTCTTCTACGGATCTCCTGACGAGAGCGCTATCCTATCAATAATAATTGATAATTAAATCATGCCAATGTCCATAATGTCAAACTATAACAAAATCGTAATAGTTAGGTAAATAAAAATCCGGTCAAGTGCGAGTTGAACTCGCGTGAAGAGGGTTCCGAAATTGCTGAATATATCGTCTATTGCTGGATTCGGTCTTGTACCAAGAACAAACTTAACATCGTCGTTGAAAAACAGGTTTCCCCATACATTCCAACCGCAAACCTAAATTTGTACGCACAATATTGATCGATTTACCATGTTATTTTAAGACTTCTTATAGATTTTACTGTAATCTATAGGTAAAGACAATTAAATAATATATAGAGATATACATATAATATAAATATATATTTTTTTCATCATTTTAGGCTCAGTAGTTTCGGAGATAAGGGGGGAATGTTAAATTTTCGTCTATTTTCTTAAATAACTTAAATGCTATATAATTTAAAATTATGAAATACATACATTTGAAACCCCCATAACAATCAATTCATTTAATATGTTACACGGTACAGTTTGCAAAACTTTGTTCTTTAATTTTGCCTCCCATATTGCTACCCAAAAGTGACCCCCATATTCAAAATTCATTTATTTACGTTATACGTACGTGTTTGGGTCGCTAAAATTCACATGTGTACCAAATTTCAATTTAATCGGTCCAGTAGATTCGGAGCAAATTGGCTGCGACAGACGGACAGACAGATCGACACACGAGTGATCCTCTAAGGGTTCCGCCGTTTTTTCCTTCGGACGTTCGGAACTCTAAAAAAAGTGAGATTAATTCATTAGGTGTAGACTGCAGTGTCACTGAACTTTGAAACGGTAGAGTAGTTGTTGAATCATTGCTTCAGTAATTAATGACTGAGGCTAAGAGTACTTTTTTTTTTTTTTAAACGTTGCCCCTCTCTAGTTTTGCTCCTGTGTCGTGGGTGCGTTTACAGACATGAATTTCACATACAGTACACCCAGACCCGGAACAACTACCTGCAGATCATACAAATATTTGTTCCGTGTGGGAATCGAACCCACGACTCGGAGCGCAGCAGCCGACTGTATCAGCCACTGCACCAACCGTGCCGTCAATTAGAGTTCTTAGGTTGTTTTAGGAGGTTATATATTAGTTGAGTATAATAATTGTCCTCGTGGAGTTTGAGATTCTGGTTAAGATTGCCGACCGCTAACATAATATCTACTAAAAAAGCTGTTTAGTTATGAAGGCGCAACAAACTCATCAAGCTTGGTGGATCGGTCATAACATTTTTTTTTTTTACCCGGAGAATATGCGTTATGCATACCACGCCGTCCGGAGATACTGCGTGGTTATGTGGGACTTGCACCCACTAAAAACTCCGCTTGTTGAACTGCATCCGCTTTTTGATGGACCGCAAGTACTGTGTGATACTACCTTCCAGCATCCAGGGCGTCGCCACAACTCCAGAGCCGTGCAATGCGGACGGCAGACTCCCCGATCTACCGCCCGCTGGCTACAAGGATCGGTCATAACCTGCGCCGACCTTCTTGGCCGCTCTCCAGCAGTAGGTATCAAGACGAGTCGTGGCCAAAATCCACGCTTTGGGTCTGCAGATAGCGCCTCACAAAACCGAGGCGCTATGGTTCCACAAACTGCCGCGGAGTAGAGAACCACCCAGTTCGTGGATACGCGTTGGTGACGCGCAAATCAGGGTGGGCCAGTACATGAAGTACCTGGGGCTCACCCTGGACAGTCGTTGGGGCTTCGAAGAGCACTTCGCGCGCCTCGTCCCCCGAGTCGAGAGGGTAGTGGGTGCATTACACCGGGTGCTGCCCAATCTCGGGGGACCGAGCGAGGAAGTTCGCCGTCTCTACGGGGGCGTCGTGCGGTCTGTGGCCCTCTACGGGGCGCCTGTATGGTCATCCCGGCTGTCAGGCGTCCAGCGCTGCAGAAACAAACTTCACAGTCTGCAGCGCAGAGTGGCTATACGGATCGCGCGGGGATACAGGACAGTATCCTACGAGGCGGCAACTCTCCTGGCACGCTTTCCGCCTTTCGACATCCAGGCGGAGATGGATGCGTGGGTCTACGACCAGACACGCTCTCTCCGCCAAAGTCAAGGGGAAGGCGTGCCTTCAGGGGCGTTCGACAGACTGAGGCGGCTGGCTCGACAACGCGCACTCGAGATGTGGCGACATCGCCTACGGTCGCAGTTCGCGACCACGCGCGTCGTCGAGGCCATCCTGCCACTCTTCGGAGCCTGGCTCAAAAGGAGCGAGCGCGTTACCTACCGTCTGACGCAGGTGTTCACCGGTCACGGTTGTTTCGGTGCATACCTGCACAGAATAGGACGCGAGGTTACGGCACAGTGCCACCATTGTGGAAGCGACCAGGATACCGCACAGCACACGCTCGAGGAGTGCCCTGCGTGGGCGGCCGAGCGGCGGATCCTGGTTGACCAGATCGGGCAAGATCTCTCTCTGCCGGCAGTAGTGTCGGCTATGTTGGCAGAGCATGATAATTGGAGTGCAGTGGTCTCCTTCTGCGAGAGCGTCATGCTGCAGAAGGAGACTGCAGAGCGGGATCGGGAGAGGGCTGATCCCGCACGGAGAAGGACGAGACGGCGCCGGGGCAACAACCGTACCGGCTCCTAAGTCCAACACGCCTGAGCCCCCTGCCGTCAACTCATGGTGGGGGGCCTCGGGGGTCGCGGGTGCACAGATTGGGGAGTCTGCGTGCTCACACCGAGCGACCCCCGGGAAGACGGTGGCGCGCACGTGGTCACGTGCCGCCGTGTGCGCAGCACAGCGCAAAGCGAGGCTTGGGGGGATCCTTTACAATCCTCCCCGAGAAGTGCCTGAGGGGGCGACCTTTTTACAGTCGCCTTCTCTCCGCTAGAGGGGGTGACCGCTTTACAGTCATCCCCTCCGTGATGTGCCTAAAGGCGTGGCACCAAATGGGCGGCTCTAGTGTGATCTTACGAGGACCTGGAGCCTCCCTTCGGTGCCGAAGATGACCGCTCCAGTGGTTTTAGCCGGTAGGAGTCCGGCATACCCCTTCGCCCTTCCCCGGGGTGAAGGAAGTTCCATGTAGAATTTCCACTGGACATCAATAAAAAAAAAAAAAGGTATCAAGACGAGTCAAGAGGACGGGTAGCAGCGTCCACCTGTGCTGATATGCAGATTTGCTCCAAAGAGCGCTCACCCATCAGGTCAAGCTCATTTTGCAGAAAGGGGAGAAACTCATAAACCACATGGTATCGCAGACCTTAGACTGCGCTATCGTAGTTACGTATTCGTGTGTTGCAATAATCATAAACTAGGTCAACAAAACGATTACGCGGACACGTCCATTCATGTTGAAGATTCTGTCCTAAAAATTGAATCTAAGAAGCATTTTGTTCGTACAAAACGGACGCGTGCATTTTCTCTTCCGATCACTTCCATAATGAACGTTGATCGAAAATGGCCGCCTATTATTCTATTAATAAATGCAACACGTAGCTAGCATCTCTAGTTACTTGTATATGAATAAAGCCCAGTCCAGCCCCTAGTCACCAGTAAGCCGCACGTACCCAATTTTTTAAATTAATATTTATTGTACCTCCTCTATTTGCCCTCCGGGATCGAGTTGGTCCCATAGTGAGATAATGACTGTTCCAGAGGGGTTTTATAATAATAATAATTGTATATTAATTCAAAAATATTCATACCTCAACTAGAAACTGCTTATTCTACAAGTTTGGTTCACAACTTTGCAACATTGTCGATTGTGTTAACTTAAACTTGATAAGATTATGAAATCATAATTTAACTTACAGATAGATGTATTGGAACTAAAATCAATCGTAGACACTATTAAGTGTCTACGATTGATTTTAGGTACCAAGGTACCAACCTTGGCACTCCCTTTAATTAGGTTTAGTCAAAGTGATCAAATTTGTTATTTAGTTTAGTGTGTTAGTGTAGTGTTTACACGTTATTTCACGAGAGATTTAGTAAAGACCATAAAATGGTGTATAGTTTGGTTTCGCGCTACGTGTTCCCTATCGGCGAGAAGCGTCCCGTTAGCAACTTTCTAGATTTTACAGTAGAGTTGTAACGGATGTCGTTTAGCGGATGAGAACATTGAGATCATTGGTTTAGTGGATGCGGATAAGGACATTCATAACGTTCAATAATTCCTTGTTGACAGTGCGGATGAGGAAATGGGCATGGATTTTATACTGAGCCTTTGGTATAATGTTGTATTACATTTGTAATAAGTTTACACCATTATACGCGTATGATTTTTTATTTGTAAAGTGCTCTTTTACTATTTATCTCAAATAAATGCTTTTAGTTAATGTTAAGTTTTTATTTATATGAGCATCATATTAAGCAACTTCAAGGTCGCTCAGCGAGCTATGGAGAGAGCTACGCTTGGTATTTCTATATGAGATCTAATTAGAAATGAGGGGATCTGTAGAAGAACTAAAGTTGCCGACATAGCTGAAAGGATTAGTGTTTACTCAAGTGGCAATGGGCGGGGCACATGGCTCGTAGAACTGATGGCCATTGGGATAAATAGGCTCTCGAGTGGAGACCGTGCACCGAAAAACGCAGTGTAGGCCGACCTCCAACGAGATAGCCAGACGACCTGGTGAAGGTCACTAGGAGTCGTTGGATGATACCGAGTGACCCCTGGGAAGACAGCGGTGTGTATGTGGTCACGTACCGCCGTGTGCGCAGTACAGTGCATAGCGAGGCTTCGGAGGAATCCTTTACAATTCCCCCGAGAAGTGCCTGGGAGGGTGGCATCCTTACAGTCGCCCTTCCTCCGCTAAAGGGGATGACCGCTTTACAGTCATCCCCTCCGAGATGTGCCTAAAGGCGTGGCGCCAATGGGTGGCTCTAGATGGAGATCTTTCGAGTTCCTGGAGCCTCCCTATGGTGCCGAAGATGACCACTCCGGTGGTTTTAGCCGGTAGGAGTCCGGCATGCCCCTCCGCCCCTTCCCAGGGCGTAGGAAGTACAAGAAGTATTTCTACCGGATCAATAAAAAAAAAAGGAGTCGTTGGATGCGGGTGGTATGTAACCACTCGTTGTGGAAATCTATGGGAGAGGCCTTTGTTTAGCAATGGACGTCCTTTGGCTGATATGACGATTATGAAGATGAATTAATGTTTAGTGTTATTTATACTTAATGCTGAGTAAAATAATGAAATTACGCTGGTTTCAACGTCAAAAGTTGAGCATGCAAAAGATCTATTGGATATATAAATTTATGAGGTATAAAAGCAAATTATTACCATTGCAACCGTATTGTACAGCGTCGATACCGCTCTCTACCCCAAGTACGAGTTTCACTTCAGAATCAAAACGTAATAGTAATCTACACGATTACTGCGTTCGGCGCTGCGATTGGCCCGCTGCAATCTCATCAACCAATCAGAGCACGGCTTTCGATCCAATCTTCGATCCGATTTCGGCCATATAACGTCCACTGCTGGACACAGGCCTCCCCCAAAGATCACTACATCGACCGATATGGGTGTGTTGTGTGCTCATTGGGGGGTTTTGCCATAATCGCCCTTACTATGAGCATAAATGTAAATATTTGATTCTTTTTTTTCTTTCTCCTTTCACTTTGCAGCGTTTGTTGTCACAAGATGACTATGGTGACAGGTGCCGTTATATATTTTTTTACTTTTTCTATATACCGTTCAATTCTAATAAACGCGACTAAGGGATTGTAACATTTTTGGTCTTTTCTAGTTCGTATATACAATAAAGAGTATATAAATAAATGAATAATTTAAGCTGATATTACTTCAATATATTTAAATATCGCTTATAATGTCTCCAAACGTCTCGATATGTTATGTATTTTGTCTGTCGAAACCTAGTAGCACCATCAAAGGAAATGTTATTTAAGTAATATATAAAGGGAGACTAAAATAGCTTTCTCAATTTGTTACTGATAAATATTTACAAGATTTCACCTAAAAGTTTGTGGAAGTGGTACCTAACTTGCATGTAAATTGGTAATTTAGACAGCCGCTTTCAAGTCCAAAGTGAAATTGGTCTGGTTTTGTGGTTTTACTCTTCATCGACGATATTTGCGTCATGTTATAGAACAAAAGACATATTAGGCAAAAAAAAAAAATTTTTTTTTAAAACCGTTGCCCCACACGAAGATTTCTCCTGTGACGTGGGTGCGTTTACAAACATGAATTCCACACACAATACAACCAGACCCGGAACAACTACCTGCAGATCATACAAATATTTGTTCCATGTGGGAATCGAACCCACGACCCGAAGCGCAGCAGCCGACTCTATCAGCCACTGCACCAACCGTGCCATCAAATATATTTCGATAAAAAAATCTCATTGTACACCATCTAACCTTACTCATCATAAGTATCATTTTATTTAATCGTGTACAATAAAAAGCAATCGATTCTTGGATTGTTTTTGTGTCGCGGGTACAGTGTACAGACACATATCTCACATGCACAAACACTCAACCCCTCTTTTTATCGGCAGTAATCCTCATCGACTTCCTCCGTCTTGGGAATGGGGCATGCCGTGGCAAACATGAAAATATATCTATTCTCCCATCTTGCGTGCGTTTTCATAATAAAATTATATTTTTTTTTGTATTTGAATACATTGATTAATTTATATATTATTTAAAAAAATGTAATGGAAATTGTAATTTATATATCTCTATAACCTATGGCTTTTCCCTTGAAATTAAGTTCAGTAATTTGTAGGACCTTAAATTATATGAGATGCACTTTAGCAGCGGGTGGGACGTAGCAGTTATATTTCAGTTCCAGTTTCCATTCGTAGCAGTTGCAGTAATATTCCAGACCTCATTTTGCACAGGCCTTTGAGTGCGTTAGTGTGGCGGCAATAGGGCTATTCGGGCAGGTCTTTTGCGGCGGCGCCGGGGTAACAACCGCCCGGCTCCCGGGTTCAACATGCCTGAGCCCCCTGCCGTCGCTATATGGTAGGGGGCCTCGGGGGTCGCTGGCGCGCAGATTGGGGACATATGACCTGGTGAAGGTCACTGGGAGACGTCGTATGCGGGCAGCATGTAACCGCTTGTTGTGGAAATCAATGGGGGAGGCCTTTGTTCAGCAGTGGACGTCTTTTGGCTGATATAATTATGGCAAAGTTGGTTAAGGTCGCAATAAAATTAAATCCTATATTTATATTAAACTAGCTGTACCCTACGTGCGTTGCTACGCTACTTAATAAAATAAATTTGAAGGAAAGACGGAATGATAGTGGTGCCAGCTGTCAAAGATTGGTCGTACCAACTCAGAAACCTTTATGGGCTCGTGCACAACACTTTGCTGAAGATCATGACATGATCAAATGCATAGTTTATGATTCTATAAAGGATATACAGACAAATATTCATTTTTAAATATATAGATTGTGTGTTCAGACTAAGGCGGTATCTATGATTTAAAAATAAAACTTATACCGTTATGCTGCTGCCAAGCAGTAATTTTAAACTTTAGACATGGTAATGTGTTTTGGCTTGAATGGCACTGTAACTAGCGACATTATTGGGCATAAGAGACTAAATAACTAATGTCTGGAGGGGACGAGAACAGTGTGGTGCTACGCAGGACTAGTCCTGACCACCAGGAGAATGACATTCTCATCTCGTCACTAGATTATAAAACTATGAGTTTTAGTTTTTTCGGTAAAGACTTATGTATTTTATCAAAAATCTGAGGGCCAATTCTCGTAATTTAAAAATGTTCAAAATATAGTTCCGATCTAGTCTCAGTGTCATAAATGTCACAAATGATATTCTCCTAAACCAACAAACAACGTCAAACCTGGAATGCAATTCTCTAAACGCACAGATTGTTGTTGCAACCATCAATTGCCTCGCGGGTCCTACAGCCTTCTTAAAGCCGATGCAACCATAATGAGTTAATTTTGTATTCCCTTAGCGATAACATCCCGTCGTCGATCTATTGGATGCACCAATGCAACGTTGTTTTCATTAATGTAATAGTGATGTGATCGAATATGATTTTCACAGTCTAGATTTTCTCGACTAACAAATTTCTGGTGTTTTTTACACTTTTCAAGTTTTAATTTACACCAATATGAACAAGATTAATTAATTATGGTGAAAACTTAAAAATATTTCAAGTTTCAATTTAGAAAATAACGCATTATTGTTTAACTCGGCACAATGGCGAATTCCTTTGCTTGCCGCTAATGACAATCAATAATAATAAGTCGAGGTACCTATTTAAATTTAAATCTATAGTAAATATAAACTGTCTGAAAAATCGTCGGGTTTTGTTGCTAAAACATATTTAATTAAAATAAATAACGAGTAAGTATAACCAGTATATACTACATGAACTAAATAATTATTAATTTTCCATATTTAACATGTCCTAGTGAGAAAATGCTATGTAGTTACTTAAAAATATTATGATATATTTTAGTGTCTCGCAATAGTGCTCCATCCCTAATGCAGCTCGAGAAGCTACTGGGATTGATGGAGGAGAAACGTTGGCTTGCTACCGGGCATGCGCGCACTGCCAATGCTCGAATCAAGAGTCGAGTAGCTTGGGAAGAAATTGCTGTCACCTTGAATAGCGACGGCGGTGGATCCTTGAAGACTTGGCAGCAGTGGTGCAAGGTTGGTATTTTTTTGACGTCTATTACCTATACATGCTGCATGAGTTTGGTGTGCCATTCAATAGCTTAGTTTATGCTTAGCTTATTTTTGTTCTTGTCTTCTATCCATAGTATTGGAAGGATAAGAAAGGCGGCACCAAAAGAAAAGCAAGCGCAATCTCCATTGCTCGGTGCCGCACTGGTGGTGGAGTGGAGGAAGTGCCAGAGCTCAGCGATATTGATCTCAGAATATTGTCATTAATGGGTGGCGAGAGCTTTGCAACAGGCGATAGAGAGCTAACAATTGATCCCTTCAATGTATGTATTATTATTCAAATGCTTCATTCTGCTTTTTGATTTTTATTTTGTTGCACCTATTTATTTATTCAATGGAAGGCGAAGGACCTAGTGTTGTGGTCTTACTTCAGAAAGATCTATGTCCAGCAGCAGTTAGTGATAAGACAAGTAAAAAAAGGATAATGCATTAACACCATTCCTGTATGTGTTTATTGCATACTTTTTATTGCAACAGCATGAAACAATTTTTTAACTCTTATTTCAGTGCATCTCAGAAAGCATTATACCACAAGGGGATGCCGTTGAAGAGTTTCATGTGCAATGGGTAATAATAATATTATTATTTGGTATAAATTATTTAATATGTGTGTATGTGTCAGTAACTCCTCGTATCAGCCAAAGGATGTCCACTGCTGAACAAAGGCCTCCCCCATAGATTTCTACAATTGTAACATATTAGGGGGAAATTGCCAATACCTATCACACTTGGCAGATTGGTTGGTGAGCGCAGAATGGCTATTGTTCCAAATAAGGGACGCTGCTGCCCGGGCATCCACCTGGTTCAAAGTCCCTTGGTCTTAGATGGAGTGATATTATATTTATCTGGTTGCCACACAGATTACCTACCTCTACACCAATATCTATTTACTATCTTAAAACTGCAAAGGGCATAATAAATATATTCATCTGGACACTCTCTCAATTCAATTGTTTATTGCATTCCATAAGTAAATTATTTTAAAAAAACTGGTGGAAGGTTTATATTGTAGACCAATTATAGACCCTGTTGGGCACAGCATAGTTAATTAGTTAGATTAGTTAATCTCTCTATATTTACTATTGCAACACACATTATTATGACATTATTTGTTTTTAATTGTTAGTTTTATATTAATTTTATAGGTACATTTACATTTGATACTGTTTAATAATTTTAGTATATATGATATTAATTTTATATTGCATGTATAATAATTTACTCTTTTACTGTTGTGAATGTGAGCATTATGTAGCCACTAATGTAATAACATATACACCAGCTTGTTGCCTGGCAGTATGAGTCTGTCATGCTCACTAAAATGTCTTGTTGAAAGTAGCATTGTGTTAGGTGGCTAAGTTCCCTGCATTATGGTTGAGCTGAGCTATGCTGATGCATGCGTTATGCCCGTGAACGGGTGCCCCCTATCAGGACTGGTCAGCTTATACCTGTTTTTATTTTATTTGATTTATTTCATAAATTATAGCAATCTAATTGTAACGCATTTGATTATCATTGTGCATAAATATGTGTGTATTTCACACATTGGCATGCATTATCCTCCGTGTGGTGCCGGCTCAGAATGCCACCACCCCATCTCCTCCCGTGGGTGTCGTAAAAGTCGACTAAGGGATTGGCCGGAGGATGGGCAGCAGCGTCCTTCGAGTACATTAACAACTCAACTGCGATCGCCAACCCGCCTGCCAAGCGTGGCGATTATGGCAAAACCCCCCAATGAGCCCACATCACATCCATATCGGTCGTTGTGGTGATCTTTGGGGGAGGCCTGTGTCCAGCAGTGGACTTCATTCGGCCGTTAGATAGATAGATCCTCACATAGTTCTTATGATTATATTGATGACTGTAATACTTTCATATATTATTTCAAAAGAGTATATCCATGAAGTTTCTTGCCGGTTCTTCTCCATAGAATCAACAACTTGCAACCGTGCAACTATTCGTAAGTGTAATAAAAACAATTTAACTTTTGACTTTGACTTTGCAAAACTGTAAAGGGCGAAAAGAAATGTACATAACACTTGGAATATTTTATGTATGTGACAACTGTTTTAACTAGTATCAAAATTCCATGCGAATAATGTTGTGACATAGCTAGTAATAATTTGACAGTCTAATTCTAATTTCAGAATGAATCTGTTGTTGCTGTATTAGGTGAAGGAACTATGAGGGATACCATGGTATCACCACCACCTGCTCCTTCATCATACACAGCAACTGCAGATCCACCACCTCTGTCTTCTGCCGCCCAAGATGAAATGGTACAAAATCGACTTTACTACCTTATTTTAGATGCTTTATATTAGCTTGCCAACCCGCACTAGGCTAGCCTAGTGCGGGTTGGCAAGCTAATATGCGTGGTGGATTGAAGCCTAACCTTTGGGACCATGCCCAGCAGCGAGACAGTAATGGGCTGATTATGTTTGTTTATTAGCTTGACCTGTAGGTAGGTATGTATGTATGTAATGGAAGCTTGCAATTCAATTTTCAACCCACTTCTAGATGTTTGATTGACTTGAAGTTTTAGAGACATATGAAGAATCGATGACACTTTAATAATTTGACATGACTATTGACCTGGTGGTGCCACCAGGATCAGTTCATGATTTAAAGTACCTAATATGTAACAGGTTATTACTATACACTAGACGTGTCTAAATAATGAATTTGAATCTATAAGTACCTAATTAATTTATAGATTTTGAGGGTCTACTATGATAATATATATTTTAACAAATGAAATGAATAAATATATATGAACACACGCTTTTAATGCAATATGAGCCTAAAAAGCACAAAACATTTTTTATGTAAAAAAGTAAAAGCTTGGTCGATATGGTGGTGGTTGACGACACGATTGGCGCAGTGTGTAAGCGATTTGCTTTCTGCTCAACGTGTCGCGGATTCGATACCCGCACGGAACAAATTTTGATGATCTACAGATAGTTGTGTCATGTCTGTAAACTGTATCCAAGAAACAGGAGAAATCCTAGTATAAAATAAAAAACAGGTATCAAAGGTAGATTAATTATGAGAATATAAGTAGAGAGCACCCCACTCTTTTATTTTCCATTTTAAATTGTATTGTGCTTTGAGTTCATATTTCATTAAAAGCGTGTTTTAATTAGATTTTAAAACTATAATTTTAAATCACAGATTCCATTGAGCGGAGGTCTAGAGCCACAACCACCTCAAGAATGTAATACCAGCACATCACGTAAGTCAAAAGGACATAGCATTATGTTGGGAAACCAACTTATTCTACTTTAGAAAATAGACATGTGACATACATCTGGCGTGATCAGTGCCTATGGACAATGGTAACCATTTTAAAATATGGTTTGCTATGTACATATCACATAGCTCAATACCTTAAATCTTCATATATTTAAATAATAGTTCACTATTATTTAGTGTAACGTAATGTTGTAATAAAAGAAGAAATATTGTCCTTGAGCGCCCCCTGTTAACAGTGGACGTTTACGGCTGCTATAATAATGGTGTAGTGACTGGATTAAGAATTAAGGACCACTCACATCTCCTTCCATGGATGTTGTAGAAGGTAACTAAGGGACGCTAACCAGAGGGGTCGGCAGCAGCGTCCCTTCTGTGAAAGAGCAGCTATACTGCGCTCACCAACCCGCCTGCCAAGCGTGGTGAGTACACAAATTCCCCCCAAAATCTCGACACAGTTGTGGAAATCTAAGGGTGAGGCCTTTGTTCAGTAGCAGACATGTTTTTACAGATATGATGATGATAATAATTATACCACGTATGTACGTCTTTATATAGGTATTCGATTTTTTTCGCAGCTCCTTTACAGCGCGAAATATTACTTCCCCGGCACACTTTCTGTCGATCCCCATCGGAGCCAGCTATGCGTCGGCAGATGCTGCAGCAACATGTAGAAGAATCTGCGAATGCGCGCCATCGCGTTTTACGATCTCCAATACTCTCCGCGGCGCGCCGGCGGCTCTTGAGGAGGTCTCCCCCATCACAACGCCGATCCGAAATGGCGAGTTTAACTAATCGCTTCGTTGCCATTGAGGAGAGACGGGTAGAAGCAGAAATAATTACAGCTCGATCGCAAGAGCGGATTGCTCAGAGCCAACAAGCCATTGCAAGCTCTGTGGCTCAGCTAGCACACGGTTATGCAAGTCATAGCCGTGCAATAAGTGATGGCCAGCAAGCCATGGCTAGCTCTGTAGCGCAGCTAGCAACGGCTTGGTCAGAGCACACAAAAACATTAAATACTATTATTAAATGTTTACCCATAAGGGAGAATAAAAATATTTAAAATAAAATGCGTTTAACTTTAGTCCTAGAATATTTATTTATTTATTAAATTAAAAAGAATCATTAGTTACCTACTGATTATATCTATATAAGAAGAATCTTTGTATACCTGATTAAGCACATTACGCGCACGGAGGAGGAGTGTAGAAAGTTAAAATTGATGTACAGCATGTGTTACTTAAATACATTAAATCAAATGACTAAATGCGGAATATAATGAATATTGTTTCACAAATAATTATGTTCTAGCATAGAATAGGCAGTGGCACTACCCGTGGGCGTAGTCAGACGACTAAGTGTCTATTAGTCGTCGGGAGTGCCAAAACGACATACTGCGAAGTTTAAATCAGGCTACAGGCAGGCGCCAATTATGGTAATCATGGTAATGTTCCCTGCGAACGGTCATTGGGAGGTCTATGTTTAGCTATGGAAGTTAACAGGCTGGCAACCATACTTTGTATACATGAGTTTTATCAAGATTTAAGCAAGATAATCCACTAATTTTACCTAATTATAAAAAAATATTCTAAACAGAGTGATCCACAATTCACTATGCTTTCACATACAATAATAGACGTGTAAATTTAAATAGTAATTTACGTAGGTCTTGCACGCCATAATATATTAAGCAGGTGTTGGCGACATTGACGTCCTTCTTCTAAATCATCTGTTCGCCGTCTTGCCTGCTGTCTTTGTAATAATTGGAGTACATTAGCTTCCTCTTGTTGCAAATCGGCTGGCAGTTCCGGCACAGGTAATCCAGCACGGTTACAAATATTATGCAATACGCAACAGGCGATAATAATTTTTGAGACCACCTTCGGTTCGTAGTGTAGTACTCTATGAACTAGAAGACATCTGAACCTGCCTTTCAATACTGCAAAGGTTCTTTCAGCGGTGCTTCTAGCCGTGCTATGCAGTGTGTTATAGTATTCCTCTGGAGATCCAGATACTGGGTTACTGAACGGAGTCATCATATATGGCCTTTGTGCATAACCAGAGTCACCTGAAAATATATATACAATACAGTATACCATGAATCCTGGTGATTATATAACTATTAGAATACAATAAAGCTGCTGCCCATCATCTATTTTAAAGTTCTTCACCTTGTACAATTCTCCTGGAAAGAGGGACACAGAGTTTGGCAAAAACATATTGTTAGCAGCCTCATTCTACCATTAACAATTTAAAGTCATATAATGAGGTGAACCTATTGACATTTCCAGATTTTGAGATTTTATTTTTGGCTCGAAACCAGCATATATTGTGAATATTTTGGTCCATAAATATAGAATTTTATAATAACTTGAACACAGTGCCACCTGTAAGGCCTTAGATCCATCGTTCTCGCCAAATCAAATTTAATGTGTACAAATATGACCTCAATCGGTCATGTCTTCAGATGTTACATGATCACTAACAGTAATACCAATATATATACATACATAATTTTCGGCCACTAGAATGGTAATTTAAAATATATAACTGTTCGTTATGAACTTATAGATGTATGAAGTAGTGGGTAGGTATAAAATAAGACAATACCTATATACTTAATTTAAATGTGTTAATATATTTCCTTATTATCTAGGAACTTATCAAAAGATTGGTCCCCTCTTCATAATTTCAGCCGAAAAACGTCCACTGCTGAACCGAAACCTTCCCCAGACTGCCACAACGACTGGTATGGGTTGGTGTAGTGTGCTCATCCGGGGTTTGCGATCGCAGTTGATTTATAAACGTATTCGAAGGATGCTGCTGCCGATCCTCCGGCTAATCCCATAGTCGCCTTTTACGACACTCACGGGATGAGATGGGGTGGTGATATTCTTAGCCACATGGCTATAGTGGATATAAACCCGTAAATAGAGAGACATAATAATAATTACTTTTTAAATAATTAATTAAGATAAGCAAGTTTAATTACATAGATATGACATCTATAGCTTTTAATATACTGCAGAGCCCTAACATGATGCATGTTTCAGTAAGATCCTTCACTACATGTTTGTAATCTAGAATTGAAAATTCATAAAAATTTTAGTAGACGATTATTAATACTAACCTAATAAATAACATGTTTCTCCTGTGGCGTTAAGTTGCTGCAAATGACTTTTAATTACTGTGCTATTAAAAATAAAATTGTCGTGAGTAGCACCTCCAAATGTTGCATCTACATGTAATATATTTAAATTACTATCATTCACCTGGAAACAAACAATAACTGCATACTAGAACAACATAACATAGTCCTTACACCAACCATGGCAATAATGCATGTAATTGTAACATCCACCTAATACATGGGCTGCACTCCTTGGACAATTCTAGAGTATATTTTTATAGTGCAGCTATTGAGAGTAGTCATCATTTCAGCCATTTATTCATCCACTACTGAACACAAGCCTCCCTGATAGATTTACAAACACAATTGTTTCATTATTTTGGGGGGTATTTGCCGATACTCATCACGCTTGGCAGGCGGGTTGGTGAGCGCAATATGCCTACTGTTTCACAGAAGGGACGCTGCTGCCCATCCCTCTGGTTTATAGTCCCTTAATCGCTTTTTACGAAATCCAATGGGAGGAGATGGAGTGGTGCTATATTCTTAATCCCGACACCACATGGACTACTTGAGAGCAGCCATGTCCAATTAAAACAGTTATTTGAAGAACATGTGCGTATTGAACCCCTTGCAGTAGATGTTAAACAATGAAGAGAGACACATTACACTCAAACAATGATGTGGTTATATAATATTTAAGCAACGTTACTTATAATGTATGAGACTGACTTACAATAAGAAAATTTCTGGCATGGTAACCTTTTCTGCAATAGTACCTTTCCTCATGTTCTTTGGGACGAACTAAGGAAACAAGGGTACCATCGATGCAGCCGATAATACCAGGCATTTTGAATTTACCAAAAAAACTAAAACATATATTAAAACAATTATTACTTGGTTAAATTTGTTAATTATAAAAAATGCTGTATGTAACCATATTGTATTACCTTTCTTTAATAACCTGCCTATCGCTGGTATTTTGTGGAAATTTGATGTACTTCCTTACAATAGTGGGATTGCTAAGAGCATCTACAACTTGGTGAATGGCTCGAGATGTGGACGGTTGAGATAAATATGTGTTAACATTTTTCCCTATTATTTTTTGATAGCTCCCACTGGCAAAGAAAGATAGACTGCAAAGAATCTGGAATAAAATATGCCTTCAGTACATAGTAGATACCTTTTAATCATAATGTCCACATGAAAAGATTTCCAACAGTGAAATATAATTTAAAAAAATATGCTCCTGCATCAGGAGATATCTCGAGCCAAACCCACCACCTCATTATTATTATTGGTGTGCATAATATTAACGTGCCTTAGTGCGTGGAGAGAGTCCTCCTCGTCGTACTCTGCTTGGTAGTAACGGAGCCAGTTCCAACTCTAATAAATTTATCAATTCTTCGGACAACCTGAAAATGTCGACGTAATCTTTAGCGGTAGACAACATATTTAGGCTGCGTATGACACGAGCTTGACGCCTTTTGTTTAAATTGTCTTCTCTTTTTGCTTCTTCTAAAAGAAATATCATGCTGGAAAGACACGCAGCCATCTACAACGAGCAAAAACAAGGCTTGATTTTACTTCAGTTTTGTCTCTCATATAACACTTATTAAATGTCAAAAAATTAAATACTTACATTGACTTTACTTTCACACGGTTTTCAGAAGATAATAACAATATAAATACTCGTACGGTTCCGTTGGAAACATGAAACATCTAAGAAAAAGCTACAATTTACTAGCTTTGACTTTGACAGATAAAAATGAAGGCAACGGTGAGGATGGCACAACTAGCGAGGTTGTACCAACGAAGTTTAGCTTTGGAGAATACCATAATTCATAAAAAGATGTCAAATTTTAGTTCAATAGCACACCGTCTGCACCGATGTGGCGCTAGCGTCGGGGAATGTTTTCAATCGTATCTTAGCGAATACGAAATAGTATTTTACTGTTGTTTCAACGCTGTATTTAAGTATGTATGGATGTTTGAGCTTAGAGAATTGAACCCCTGAGCTTACACTGAGATGAGATCGAAAATGTATCGAAAGTTGATCGAAGTCAAAACCGTATTCTGCTAATATTTCGAACTGTCACATGTATTAAATTTTTATTGAATAAACGTCAAAACTGAGATTGAAATGAGACTAGATCGAGTTTATACTGAAATTCGACTGAACTTGAAGAGTAGCAGAATACCATTTTTTCGGTCAATTCATAATTTAATCTCAGTTCGGTCAAGTTTCAGTCACAGTGTAAATTAATTACGAGAATTGGCCCTCTGATCTCATTCACGTTCAAATGATCGAAAGACAAAAGGAAAAGGAACGCACTTTTATACAGTTATCCTGCCGCAATAAAAACATTCCAAAAAGATTTTCAGTTAGTTGTAAATAAATTAGGGCATGTCACATCGCTCTGGTCCAGAAACGGAGGTGAAGGGTGGCAATAAAATTGGTGAAGGATGTCGGACCCACGCTGCATTTTGATTCCGTCTCGATCATTTCGTCCCCTCGTATTTTTTTCACATCCAGACGCGTCGCATAAATTCGTATTAGGCATCTGTTCGGACAAGTTATGAATATGAAATGTATTGAAGATAAAAATTTGGGCCAATCAGTTTTATTTTATTATGTAGGAGAGCATCATATCATTCATGTAGTGTCCGAATTAAGAATATAGCACCTCTCCATCCCGCCATCCAACTGATGGCCGTTGGGGCAAAAAGGTTCTCGAATGGAGACCGCGCACCGGAAAACGCAGCGTGGGACGACCTCCAACGAGATGGACAGATGACCTGGTGAGGGTCGCTGGGAGTCGTTGGATGAGAGCGGCGTGTGACCGTTCGTTGTGGAGATCTAAGGGGGAGGCCTTTGTTCAGCAGTGGACGACCTGTGGCTGATATGATGATGATGATGATCCCGTTGGATGTCGTAAAAGGCTACTAAGAGACTAAACCAGAGGGATGGGCAGCAGCATCCATTCAGTGGAACAGTTCTGTGATACTGCGCTCACCAACCCGCCTGACAAGCGTGGTAAGTATTGGCAGATACCCCAAAAATTACGACACAGTTGTGGAAATCTATGTGATGGTGATGATGAATAATTTACATGCACTTATGATTAGTCAGAATGTAGTTGTGCGGTTGTTATTAGGACCAACTTCTTGGAACCGTGCTACTACATTCTGACTATTCATAAGCGCCCGTAAATGGTTTACATGAATAAAAATCTTTTGAATTTGAAATTGAATTAGAAATTGGTCCTGTGGAGAAGAAATAACATGAAACTGCATAGACACTCTTTAAAAATAATTAATGTTACATTAAATTGTTGATTGTTACAATAGAATAAAGTTATGTGAGAATAATGCCGTGTTTGCCGTGTGGTGCCGGCTTTGCCGTGTGGTGGGCTCAGAATACCACCACCTCATTACCTCCCGTGGGTGTCGTAAAAGTCGACTTAGGGATTAGCCGGGGGATGGGCAGCAGCGTCCTTCGAGAACATTAACTACTCAACTGCGATCGCCAACCAGTCTGCCAAGCGTGGCGATTATGGCAAAACCCCCCAATGAGCCCACAACACACCCATATCGATCGTTGTCGTATTCTTTGGGGGAGGCCTGTGTCCAGCAGTGGACTTCCTTCGGCCGGAATGATGAGAATAATGCAGTGCCAGTGTGAAATAGATGAAGTAAAATAATAATGATGTGCCATTAGATAAGATTGCGTGGCAGTAAGGACTGAAAAGTCCCACATGACGGCACCCGCTCTCGAATATTACGCGTGCATCGGCGTCGCTCACAACTTGCATCACCAGTCCACCTGCCAAACGAGGCGATTATGTACCACCCCCCAAGCCCGTAGACTTATACTGTATATATACAAAGAAACGGTATATATGTATACTTCAAAACATGTGCATTTTCAATAATATCTCAGAAAAATAAGCTTACTAAAGGATCTTGAATAATATAGCAGCTTTATTATCTATACAAAATGTTTTATAAAAGACAAAGTAAATAGGTTATTGCTATCTTGCTATCTTTTCCTCAAATAAATATTTATTCGTGTGCCTATCTAACAGTTACGAAGGAAACAATTTCTGTTTTACGACATTTCAAAGTAAAGGAAAATATCCGAGAAAATCGCTGTACAATCGTAAAGTTTCATTGCTTGTTTGTATGCATACAATGTACTGCGGGAATCATGCCGCACGGAATGAGGGATTGGAATCATTGTTTTATTTTTATTAGACAAAGAACAGAAGGCAATATTCAGTATTATGATCATTCATTCTTACTCAACCGAAGGTCACACTTTAATAAGCCATTTAATGCTGCAGTGGCCACCAGCTACTGCGAAAAATCGATTCATTGTGTCTGCTGTCGTCATTACTAGGCTCTCGCTGAAAACCAGCGCTGCAGCGATTAATGCGCTGCTGCATTATGCTGAGCATGGGACCTTATTGGCACAACGGCGACGTACACTATAATCTATTTATAAGTTAATCCTCACTATAACTGTATAAATAAAACTGTAGTAATTGTTTTACTCCCTAGTTTATTTTTTCCGTTTGACACATAATTGCATTTCTTTTTGTTTTTTATATTTCCTGAGTCTATGAGTACGCTGCTGTAAGCCGATAAAATAATTTTCTTTCTTTCTGTCATTATGTTAACTAATTCCGAATAGCAGGTACGGTCAGTCACGTCCTTCGAATAACAGATGGCATAATGAGTACCTCAGTGGAGACCGCCAATCGGTAAACGCAGCGTGTCCTAGTCTGATGGACTGACTAATTTGAAGATAGTAGCTGTGGTAGGACGATATGGATGTTGAGGACCAAATATTGTGACACAGCCAAGAGAAGCCTATGTCTAGCAGATTGGAATATTTTTATATAGTTAGGCTGATATCATTGAAACAGTTGATCATCTCAAGCGTTTTCGCTGAACTGACGTGGTTGCAGGACAAAACTGGCAAAACTGATTATTTATTTGTATAGAGTTTATTTATTATATTCTTTATTGTACACCAGTTATTAAAAAGTACAATAAAAAGTAACACTTTTATTGTACACCATATAACAAAAACAAGGAAAAAAAAGAAGAAAAACAATAGTCAACTATATTAGGGACATACTGCGGGCGAGGTACACCTACATGCTGTGATGATGGCCTAGAAATATAGCTTGTACCATACGAAACTTGAATGTTGAGTAAACATGTCATCGCCAATATTAAGTTAAGGTAATCAGTTGAGTACAATACAGTAGTCAACAAGCTGGAAGTACGAGAATACTTCTAGGCTGTATACCAATACCAGCACAAGCTGAAACATCTGTCATTGACGGCACGGTTGGTGCAGTGGTTGATACAGTCGGCTGCTGCGCCCCGGGTCGTGGGTTCGATTCCCACATGGAACAAAGATTTGAATGATCTGCAGGTAGTTGTTCAGGGTCTGGGTGTTACGTATGTGAAATTTGTGTCTGTAAACGCACCCACGACACAGGAGAAACCCTAGAGTGGGGCAGCGTTTTTTTAATTAAAAATAAATAACTACATAATCACATACGCTATATCCATGCATACATTATTACACTAACGACTAGGGCCGCAGAAATCACAGGCGTATAATTAGTGTGCATTTGTTCGTTTATCGGGTACAAATGCAAATCTATCTGGTGAACCGGCTTATGTCACGTCGTGAATTAATGTGGGGACCCTAGGGAATTGATGAAATGCTGTTCAATGAATTAGCTTGTTTGATTAGACGAAGCGTGTTGTATGATTTACAGTCTGATTTTGGTTTTGTATCGGAGTATAGAAAAAGTCACGTTAAACTGACTCGTTGCTTCTTCTTATACAATAATAATAATTTCGCGTAGAATGTAGGTACACCAAATAAAGTAAACGTTACTAAACCAAACGTTTCTGATCCATGTACACTCTACCTTAAATAGGCATTCAAATATTAGGATAAATTTAATTAATTCAAATTAGATATAATTAGAAGAATATAAAAAAATAACCTTATTAATAGGAAATAAGTAATGTCAAATACAAAAATAATGTCAAAATCTAGAATGTATCGTTAAAAAAATCAGTAATTGAGTAATAGCACTTTTCAAGTAAAAGTGCTGACAGTTTCTTTTTAAACATTCGGATTGTGTCGTTTTTATGATGTCCGGTATTTATAATGCTAACTTTTTTTTTATTGGTGCCCAGTGGAAATTCTTCATGAACTTCCTTCGCCCCGGGGAAGGACGAAGGGGTATGCCGGACTCCTACCGGCTAAAACCACTGGAGCGGTCATCTTCGGCACGTAAGGGACGCTCCAGGTCCTCGTATGATCACACTAGAGCTGCCCACTGGTGCCACGCCTATTGGCACATCTCGGAGAGGGTGACTGTAAAGCTGTCACCCCCCAGGGGGATTGTAAAGGATCCCTCAAAGCGTCCCACGGCAGCGCGTGACCACATGCGTGCTACCGTCTTCTCTTGGGTCGCTTGGTGTGGGCACGCAGACTCCCCAATCTACGCACCCGCGAACCCAGAGGTCCCCCACCTTATAGCAACGGCAGGGGTTTTCAGGCGTATCGGAATTAGGCGCCAGGGCGGTTGTTACCCCGGCGCCGTCTGGATCCGATCCCGCTCTGCAGTCTCCTTCTGGAGCATGACGCTCTCACAGAAGGAGACCACTGCATTCGTTTTCGTGCTCTGCCAACATAGCCTACTTACCTACTACTGCTGACAGAGAGAGATCTTGCCCGATCCGATCGACCAGGATCCGCCGCACGGCGACCCACGCAGGGCACGCCTCGAGCGTGTGCTGTGCGGTGTCCTGGTCTACAGAATATACCTAGTGTAATTTTTTTTGAGTTATTACGTATATAAAGTGTTGTGTTTGCGTTTGTGTGTTCGTTAGCGTGTGCATGTGCGTGAGAGTGTGCGTATTCGATTGCTTGTGGCGTCTTAGTACGTGTGCATATGCATGTGTTTCAGTGTGTAAGCGCGAGTGTGCGCTTCAATAAGAAAGTATTATTAACCAACTTTTAAGCGTTTTTTAGTCTTAGGTAGGAAAAGGTGTTGATACAGTAAATTGCACAAACGTCACTGTTTACGCAAAAACTTCTGGTAAGGGTTGTTCTGTGTGGGCCGATTTCACAGGTCTTGTCTGCGTTTACATGGGAGTGACTTATACTTACGTAATACAGTCTGCAGTACTAAAAGCTTGACAATGCCGTTGACTTAAACTATTATTTTGTATCGATAATATTAAGTGTCAATGGTGCTATAATTTAGAAGTAAGTGATCTGTTTGCATGGTGAATAGTTTCTAAATCATGCTAATGTGTTTTTAGTTTTAAGATAACTCGAGTGAACTTAATGTTCAGAATGTTATATTTTTGAACTACCATTGCTGAGTGAAGCATTTTTTTAAACAGCATGGTGTTGAGACGTGTAAGGCATTCTTATATTGGTAAGCGTCATACCTGCCCATCAGTTCTACGAGCAATGTGCCCTGCCCATTGACACTTCAGTTTACTAATCCTTTCAGCTATGTCGACAACTTTAGTTCTTCTACGGATCTCCTCATTTCTGATTCGATCTCGTAGACAAATACCAAGCATAGCTCTCTCCATAGCTCACTGAGTGATCTTGAGCTTTCTTATGAGGCCCATTGTGAGTGACCACGTCTCTTTTCCATATGTCATCACTGGTAACACACACTGGTTAAAGACTTGCGTCTTGAGGCATTGCGGTAATGTTGACGAAAAGACGTTGCGAAGTTTCCCAAACGCTGCCCAGCCGAGTCGGATTCGACGATTGACCTCTTTCTCGTAGTTGGACCTACCTTACTGCACAGTTTGTCCCAGGTAGACATACTCGTCAACAACTTCGAGAACAGAGCTCCCAACGGACATTGGCATGGGCACGACATGGGCATTTGACATGACTTTTGTCTTGCCCATGTTCATTTTAAGGGCACAAAGGTTCTCGAATGGAGACCGCGCACGGGAAAACGCAGCGTGGGATGACCTCCAACGAGGTGGACAGACGACCTGGTGGTTTGCTGGGAGTCATTGGATGAGAGCGGCATGTGACCGCTCGTTGTGGAAATCTAAGGGGGAGGCCTTTGTTCAGTAGTGGACGTCCTGTGGCTGATATGATGATACCTGCCCATAACAATTTGGAATGCGATCTAAGACTTAGTCCTGCGTGACACCATAAGTCTCTTATGCCCAGTTATTACCCTAGCTACAGTGTCCTTCTAAATGGGACACAGTCATGTCTAAAGTTTATACACTACTGCTTAGCGGCGAATATCTGGTACGAGTACTTAAGAGACACTGGCTCCAGTTATTTCTTTAGTGCGTTCTTTTAGTACACTCTACTCTTTACTGTTTAACTTATCATCAGTTAATTTCTGTCTCTATCTATAATTTTAAACTACACCTAACCAAAATAACAGATAATTCGAAGCCAATAATAATTTAGGTGATTACACAACGAACGGTATCGGACCCTCAATTTGGTTCACGTGCAACAATAACAAGAGCTCTAATTCCAATTCAAATTCGGAATTTCGTAATTCTAAATCCGAGGCTTACCGCGTGATTTGTCTGGACAATCGGCTCTGAACGGCTTTTAGGGCGCGCATACATTCACTGGTAAAATACATTTTGGATAAAAGTGTTGATGGCCAGATGAAAACTGTATGAATATGTCCTTTCGATATAAAAATATGTTCGTTATTTCGAGTACACATTTTAAGTTGGTTAGCAATCCAAGTGTCTTTCCAGGGAAATTCAATAGCGTGATAAAAATTCAATGATTAGAAACACGTCGAGCGCTTGTAACTGACGGATTTGGTTTATTTTAGTTATTTATTACTAAGAAAACCATTCGTTAAAATCCTTAAGGGATATTGTAACTGGAAATAAAATGCAAGGAAATAGGAGAGAATATATGTATAATAATACAATGGATGGCCGTATAACTCCGTGACCAGATCGAGCGTAGAATATCGATTCTACGATATATTAGGCAGGGATTTCTTCTGTATAAGATAAAAAAGTAACACTTTTCTTACACTAAAATGTCATAATTTTTATGTACATTGGACGGACGCCTTTAGGATGCCTTTACTCTGTGAATCTAATAATATACGGCTGGCGAGTGCGGAGTATATTAATTATAGGATTCGTATTGACCGTAGCTTAAGTACCGATTAAGTTGCGATGGGAGATTGTTACTAAAAACTATCGATTTATTCGACTGTTCCTTTGGTGATGGAATAATACAATCGAATAAAAATCGTCGTGTTCTTCGATTGTAAGTCAATAATTAATCGACTATGGTCGAAGTTACTCGATTGTTAGTCGATCGTTATTCAGCGCTGTAACGACCTACTTAATCGGCTTCAAAAAGGAAACTTCTCTGTATTCCATGTAGGTGTGCGATTTTTTCAGAAACGACACTGGGATAGTTTGAGTAAATACTAGTAAGTCTAATGATTGTGTTTACATGAAGTCGGGTTTTACTCTTTTTAAAATCTATTTATAATTTAAAAAAAAATACAGTCATCTTATTGATGGACAAGCACTTTTAAGCCTCCTGTTGTTGACTTGCACGCAATTGTATTCGATTGCTCCTTTTATTCGATTGTTGTGACGACGTATGTTTGGCGATGGAATACACGATGGCGCAATTGTCGATTTATTGGACTGTTTTTTGTAACTGGGTGAGCCGTAAGTAGTTTCTATAACATAGTGTTATTTTTTTAACCTTTTGTAGTAAGTACGAAAAAGTTTTAATCCATAAGAAAGTAAATAATAATAAGCCACCCAGCCACCTGTAGTACTGGCCATTTGGGGGGCCATCATATGAGTGGCGAGTCACCGTCTGCCACAGATTATCATTTAAAAGTGGAAAGGCAGACGCCGTTTTTCCAAGTATTCAAACATTAGACCCATTATATATACCTGTATCATTTTATACCTCCGGGGACAATGTGAGACTGCATTTTTACAGTGCAGCCATGAAGAGTCCCTGGTTTGTGTCCCATTATATTTTAGATTGAAATTATCTATGGGCCCCACATCGTTGTTGCTCCCTGTTGCATGTAGCGGTGGCCATTTGGGGGGCCCATCTTGTAAGTGGCGAGTCACCGTCTGCTACAGAATTTCACTTTAAATGTTGTAAGGCAGACACCGATGGTTCCGTATTTCTTAAATTTTTCACTCCATGTAACACCCATTGCAGTATACATTACAGTTTTATACATATACATTATAGTTTTCATATCATACAATAGATCATCATAGTACATCACCATGGACAATCCGTGACTTCATTTTATAGTGCAGCTATGGACAGTCAATGGAAAACGCAGCGTGGGATGACCTCCAGCAAGGTGGACAGATGACCTGATGAAACTGGCTGGGAGCCGTTGGATGCGTGTGGCATGTGACGGGACTATGTGGAAATCTGTTTGGGAGGCCTTTGTTCAGCGGTGGACGTTCTTTAGCTAATATGACGATAATGATGGAGAGACCTCGGTTGGTATCTCATTACATTTTAGATTAAAATTCTCTAAGGGAATTTCTCTGTGTGTTGGACCGGTGTCCCCGCGTAAGCCTGCCAAAAGACCGGGTTCTCCCTTACAAGGGATATAAACCCGTGAAGAGAGAGACATGTTAATAATTTCGTTTATTCCAGAAAAAGGGTTACTAGTTACGCAAACTTAATTACATTAAATGAATATAATAATATAAAACATTGTATCGGAGGAACGAAATCAATGTTTGCATTTATATTCGACGTCCGCTTTATCCCGACGCGCGGCGGCGGCCCCAATGACAGACATTGGGCCGCGTGCAGATTAAATTGAGCAGGGTGTTGAATATACCGTGCGTAGTACCTGTATTATTTTATTACTGCTAAGGAGCCTATGTAATGTAAAAAACTAAAAACGCGAAGTTATTAATGTAACAATGAACGCGCGCCTTTACCCGGTGGCCCCAATGATGGACAGCGGACCAAACGCGGAGAACATTAAGCGTGGAATTGTTTCAATCAATTGTCACGACGTTGTTTTGTTTCTTTTTATGTAATGTTTTTGATACCGTCCAGTATTCGGTGAGACGAAATTTCATAAATTACAAGTGTCGTTTACACCACCGTCACAACCTTGTAGTTCCTGTCACGAATAGGGCCACACCATCTCATACCCTGGGTGTCAACGAAGGCGATTAAGAGAGATTGGAGCGCGGTGCGTAACATTAAGCAACCCGCAGGTAGCCTTTGCAATATGACTAACATATTGCGCCAACCCCAAGTCACTTGGGATCAGGACCGGAAGCAGAAGGTTAAGTGTCGTATTAAGCGGTGATTTTTGAATCGTCAGGCAAATAAACAGATAGTATTTATTCGACAGATTCAATTTTTCAATCGTCAGATAGGCTTTATTTGGCGAATAAGGCGACTACCTGAACCAGTTATCAGACAGATAAGCAGTCAAGTAACTTTATTCGGTAGGTGGTGGTAAAGCGTCTTATCTCACGATTGAAAAATCGACCCTTAACATAACAAAAAAAAAACTATAAATAAATACACAGGCTGTAAGTGATAACGTACCGAAAACTTTAAAAAAGTTTAAGTACACTTAAGGCCTATATTAAAAACAGAAAATCCTCTCAAAAATAATGGGTTACTGTTTTTACCTTTATTGAGTACGCAATGTATCTTAAACAACGCGATCACAGCAAACCGTGATTACTGAATGCGCGCAATACACGAGTAGTGGTCGCTGTCATCTACGAGTTATGATCATCGTGAACTGTGGCGAAACAGCAGCCGTTTAGTTTTCATTTACATTACAGTACATTAAGTAAATACTTTTTGTGTTTCAATTCAAAATAGTATTAAGATAGACGAAAATAATCATTTTATACTGAAATCAGTTAAATCGTCATATCAGCCACCGGATCAGGAGCCAGTTCTACGAGCAATGTGCCCCGCCTATTGCTATACTTAGTGTATATTTATTTTTATAGAGTACTTAGAAACATTTATGGTAGTTTGGCGACTCAGTATCAGTGCGTTGTCAGGTGTACTGCAGTTAGATGTACCTATTTCATATAGTTATTTTAAACACTATCCCCACAGTGGGATTTCTCCTATATCGTGAGTTCAGTTTACAGACATAAATCTCACATGCACGAACCTAGACCCAAAACAACTATCTGTAGATCATATAAATATTTCTCCTATGCGGGGATCGAATCCGCGACACGTAGCGCAGAAAGCCACAGCTCCAACCGAGCCGCCATTTTTATATGGTTTTATACGATTTAAGTCAACATATGAATAGGTATTTTATGAACTCTCTGAGAAAAATGTCATGTCTATATGAAATGTAAATACATACGTGTTCCATCAGCCACTCGACGGAATGAAATTCTCTGGAAATATTTACAATTCAAAAATTGTAGAACAACTGAAACTAGTTTTGAGTCGTTTCGTCTCAAAGTGTCTCGCGAAACGTATTCACTTACTTTCATTTAGTGTTCTGTCATAAATCGTAAATCATTATAAATTTCACATCTAACTCAACAATGTTTCTCGTTTTGTTTTTTTCCAATGATGTCTATAGAAACCGTGTACAATACTTTGTAAAAAATGTAAATTAAGTTAGGTAGTTAATAAATTAAATATCTCGCGCATGGCTGCAAAAATAAAAAAAATCATTCAATAACTGCAATTCCATTTCGAGTCACAAAAGAATTTAAAGTTGGAATTCAGTTGCATGCTTTAGAAGTAATGGATGTCTCACACAGAATTCTCAATTAAGATTTAATTTTAGCGTTCAAATTTGCAAATCTGTCATTCTGATTATCTCTAATAATCCCTACTTTCTTCAAGGCGTTAGTAGGGTACTTAAACAAACAACGATCTCTTAATACATATAAAGTAAATAAAAGTAAATATAATGAAAACAAGCCTCCATTACTGAGCTTAGCTGCCGCAGCGGTGTTAGTGCTTGTGAAATATTCCCTCATTTATTTCAGCAAAGTGACTCGTCAGATTAGATTATTGCCGTCTACAGTGTCTCCACGAAGAAAAAATAAAATAACAAAAAGTAGGTTTAATGTAAAATGTAGGTCTAAAAAGGGTAAAGCTTTCAGCGATATTTTTTGTTGTCGAGCTGTTTAATTTGTTAAAATATTCGTCTGAGAATAAAATTGTTAAATTATGATAATTCTTGTAAAGGCTTCGGTACATAAAGGGCCATGTTGGTCAGTTTCCGACAGAAATTGTTGAGAATAAAAAATTGTATCCGTGGGCTAACCATCGCAATTATTAAAAAGATAGTAATGTCTTAGATTTTCGCGATTATTACACATTATAATAAAACACTTTTAAACGGATTCTATCGCGTATATTTTGATTTTTTATTTTCCTGACGTTTCGAATACTTTGCAGCATTCGTGGTCGCAGGATGACTGGCCTGCGCCTATATACGCGATAGAATCCGTTTAAAAGTGTTTTATTATAATATTAAAAAGATAACAAATATTTTTATTCATGGTTTACACCATGTAAAGGGACGTATGAATCGTCGAGACTAGTTGCCGCACTCCAAGATGTTGATTTCCTACGGAGAAGAACGGTCAAAAAACTTCAAGGTTACTAATTTCAGGTTAATATTAAAATAATGTGTGAAGATATTGTTGTAGAAATCAATTATTTGGTTTGGCTATGTGAAAAACAACAACGTTTAAATCTACCAAACGTCATCAATCTCTATATCCTCTTGCATGTCAATTTCCGGCAGCCGTGTAGACACAATATATTTTTAATTTTGTCTCGTTTTGCGGCAGTTAATGAGATATATATAGACCTGCTGTTCCAAATAAAAAGTTTGTCGAATTAGTGACAGGCCAAGCACCACATCTACGTTCAAATTTCGAACAATCCTAAGTCAGTTGTAAAAGAAAACAATTGAACCTTACGACGTTGCCGACATATTTTTTAGAATTTTTTCATTTTTGAGAAATATTTTATGAATATGTAAAGATTTATTAATCTAAATACCGTACGACGTTGCCTTAAACTTGACATTGGCGAAATTGTGGAAGATAATCTACAGAAGCCATAATCTAAGAGAAGAAGAAGAAGAAGTCAGTTGTGAGGCCTTCTTCATTGTAATTGTAAAAAGTTTTGTTCGAAACAGTGCGTCTATACTAATAATATTTAGTCGATGCGTACGTATCCGGATCTCCAAGTGGCCGGGATATCATTTCTGGAGACAGATCCATTCTCTACTAATGATGGTCTACTATCGTGGGCATCGAATGGTTACGACATTACACGAACAAAATTTCTTTTGATTACAAATTTTATCAAACGAATGCCATAGACAATGAAATAATTCATCATCATCATCATATCAGCCATTTATATGTCCACTGCTGAACAAAGGCCTTCCCCATAAATTTCCACAATTGCTTTGTCTGTTTTGGGGGTATTTGCCAATACTGACCACGCTTGACAGGCGCGTTGGTGAGCGCAGTATGGCTACTGTTCCACAGGACGCTGCTGCCCATCCCTCTGGTTTAGAGATCTTTAGTTGCCTTTTAGGGAGGAGATGCAGTGGTGCTATATTCTTAATACAGACACCGCATGGACTGCATAATTAGTGATTATAAAAACAAAATTTGGGACTAGAGCCATAGCTTTGCATGTATGCATCACGTTTGGTAAAACTGTCAAAAGTTGCCGTAGATTAGGCCTCCCGCCGCCATGACATCTAAAACATTCGGTGTTACCTGCTCTAGAAATACAAATGGTTACTAAAATACAAAGCAGTCTATTTAAAGTATATCTTAATTGACTAAATTAAATCAATATTTCAGCCAGGTTTCACGTTTAGCGGTTCTCACGTGGAGCGTATTATCTGTCAGACACACACACCACAATACCTGTTAAGTTTCATCATATTAGAACATCTATTGCTAAACACAGGCCTCCCCTATACATAACATAAATAACCCGCCCATTCCTGTCCCACTGCTGGGCAGGAACATGTTCTCACGGTGGCAACGGTTAAGCCTTAGTCCACCACGCTAGTTCTGGTTGGTTATAGATTTCCACAATTGTGTCATCATTTTGAGGAGAATCGGTCAGTACTTACCCCGCTTGGCAGGCGGGTTGGTGAGCGCAGTATGGCTGCTGTTCCACAGAAGGGACACTGCTGCGTATTCCTTTGGTTTAGAGTCCCTTGGTCACCTTTTACGACATCCATAGGAGGAGGTGGAGTGGTGCTATAGTCTTAATCTAGACACCACACGGACAAATTTAATTAATGATCAATTTAAATAATCATAAAATAATTAGCAAAATGAATTAAGCTATGACATTATCATTCTCTGTTATTCTTAGTATGTGGAAAGACGACTGATTTCCGCCAAAAAATAGGCCTCCGCTTTTTGTCCCATGATCTTTTATTTATTTACTAGCTGGGACCCGCGGTTTCACCCGCGTTTAATTTAAAAGAAATTTAGTGTACTTCGACATATACACTTGACATAGAATATATGTACTGGATTTCAAGGGTTTTATTCTTTTTGCGCCAAACCCTAATTGTTTTGCTAAAATAAAAGTAGCCTAAGTTATTCCTTATAACATTAGCTATCTGCCAGTGAAAGTCCCGTCAAAATCGGTCCAGCCGTTTCGGAGATTACCCGGAACAAACAGACAGACAGACAGACAAAAGAATAAAAATAACTTTTTTGTTATAGGTCCCGTATATACTTTCGTATGCATTTAGTAAAAAGCTGTTATTTTGAAATTACAAACAGACACTTCAATTTTATTTATTTGTATAGATTCATTTATTAGGGAAACAAACAGAAACAATAATGATTTTAGATAAGTATCATATAGACAATACATAATCCATGAACAGTTTCCACAAGTTAATAATAACACAATGAGATGACAATGGAAGAGAAAGTACCTTGTAGATAAATAAATTATGAAAAATAGTAAGAACAATACACAATATAACAAAATCTAATTAAATCTACGTACCAGATCTTCAATACGTTTGCCAAGTGTGGAGGTTATGATAACTTGTAGATTTTCAAGGCTTACTGGTGATATGTTTTGTCAGGGCTAAGGGCTAATTATTATAGGGCTATGTGATGCACAGACAGACTGCCGAACTTACCGGTACTCAAGGATTCAATCAACCCTACTGGTTGGGTTCGATTCCCGCACGGAACAAATATTTGTATGATCTGCAGGTAGTTGTTGCGGGTCTGGGTGTATTGTATGTGGAATTCATGTCTGTAAACGCACCCACGACACAGGAGAAATCCTAGTGTGGGGCAACGATTACATAAAAAAAAAAAAAAAAACAAGGTTTTCCATTACCTGTTCAGGCCACGTCATTCAAGTCGTAAGAAAAGACATATGTCACAAACGTTTGACCCAATATTTGGCGACGCGCGACACGTCCCAACAAGGCTAATTTATTTGTCTTACATTCGCTGTCAGTCTCTAAATGTCTGCGAGAATATGGCTGGTTTCTGTGCCATTTACGTGAGATCCCACTTATATTGTATTGTAACAAGTTTATTTAGGTACAGAATTTAGTGTAATTGTTTTTGCTATTTACTCAGCATGTCTGGTACTATTTACTAAATGCCTGTTTCAAGAAATGATATGGGTGTTGTACCTAATTCTGTACGAAGCCAAAATTACGGGAGGTTACTTGCAAGCTTTGATCATCATCAACATCATCATTTCAGCGAAATAAAGACCTCTGCTGGACACAGACCTCCCCCAGAGATCACCACAACAACCGATATGGGTGTGCTGTGTGCTCGTTGGGTTTGCCATAATCGCCACGCTAGGCGGGTTGGAGATCGCAGTGAGTTGTTAATGTACTCGAAGGACGCTGCTGCCCATCCTCCGGCTAATCTCATAGTCACCTTTTACCTTACCCACGGGATGATACGGGTTTGATACCCGCACGTAACAAATATTTTTTGCCCAAAGAATTCAGAAGGTTTCGTTTCGGAGGTTTCGAGTTTGAGTAGTTGTGCCTGTGTTGGTTAACTGTACCCATGACACAGGAAATTTTTTGGTGTATAGCCAATTGAGTTTGAATTTGAAACTGTCGACATGGCATACCAAGTGACGGCCGAAATATTTATTCATCATCATCATTTTGACCGAATGAAGTCCACTGCTGGACACAGGCCTCCCCCAAAGATCACCACAACCGATATGGATGTGTTGTGGGCACATTGGAGGGTTTTGCCATAATCGCCACGCTTGGCAGACGGGTTGGCGATCGCAGTTGAGTTGTTAATATACTCGAAGGATACTGCTGCCCATCCTCCGTCTAATTCCTAAGTCGACTTTTACGACACCCACGGGAGGAGATGGGGTGGTGGTATGCTGAGCCACCACCTGAGACACCACACGGCAAAAATATATTTATTATAGAATTAGATTTAAGATTTTAAATTTCATGCGTTTTTTTTATCTTTTATAATCATTACGAACATTTAAAAGGATGGTAAGAGAACATTATCTGTCTTTTTAGTTGACTTAATATCCAGTATTGTATCAGCAAGTATATATGTAATATATAATACAATATTATAAACCTATATTTAGTTATATTATTTATTTATTATCTACATGTCTCTCTATTACACGGGTTTATATCCCCTGTAAGGGGGAACCCGGTCTTCTGATAGGCTTACGCGGGGACATGGGTCTAACACGCAGAGGCCCTTTAGAGAAATTTAATCTAAAATGTAATGGGACACTAACCGGGGACTCTCCATGACTGCATTATAAAATACAGTCTCGGATTGTCCCCGGAGGTATAAAACTATTGTATGAAATGGAAACTACAAGTATAAGGTCTATTGAAATGGGTGCTAAATGGATTTAATACTAAGAAAAACAGAAAAGAACGGCGTCTGCCTTTCAACCTTTAAAGTGAAATTCTGTGGCAGACGGTGACTTGCCACTCACAAGATGGGCCCCCTAAATGGCCACCACTACAAGCGACAAGGAGCAACACCGGTGTGAGCGGCTAGGGGTGTAGACAGGTGCGGCACCGGTTTCACCATCGCGCGTTTCGAAGACTCGGAGCGGGTTTCCCCGTTATTACGCCATTAGACACTTCCACCCCCGAGCATATAGCTCTGGCGGCCCCCCTCTGATCGGCCAACTAAGGCAAGCCAGAGTTGAAAATCCTACGGGCACTCATGGGGTACCACTCCAACCAACCAATAAAGGCAAGCCGGAGACGAGGCCCTGACTGACTCTCTGGAGCATTCGGGTACGCAGTGTCGCCACTCACATTCAGCTCGCCACAAACTGCCCTGCGTTCTTTATTATATTATTATTACTAGCTGGGACCCGCGGTTTCACCCACCGTTTAATTTAAAAGAAATGGGATTATTTATATATACTTTAGAGTACTTCGGCATAGACACTTGACATAGAGTATGTATATATATTGGATTTCGTGGGTTTGAATTTCTTTGCGCGTTTTTCCCAAATAAAAGTAGCCTAAGTTATTCCTTATAACATCAGCTAGCTATCTGGCAGTGAAAGTCCTGTAGAAATCGGTCTAGCCATTTTGGAGATTAGCGGGAACAAACAGAATGACAAAAAAAAATTAAAATTGTTTTTTTGTTGTAGGTACCGTATATACATTCATGCATTTAGTAAAAAGCTGTTATTTTGACAAAAATACACTTTAATTTTATTTATTTGTATAGATAGATTAAATAATTTAATAAAATTATTACAAATATTTGATTGCTGACTGTATATTTTAATTTTTGGCTGACGTCAAACGATCACGGTGATGATGATAAGACATGGTTCCAGCGCAATAGCATTTTGCGGTGATAATATAGCCTCATATCGATTTTAGGGCATACCTGTATCTCTACATAGTCTAATGCCATAATGTCAATCCACGACTTGATTCTTTAGCATATACTATTGACTTTTGAACTTTCGCGTTGCATAATTATAAATAAAGAAAACGAGAATTAACGCTAAATTACCTTAGAAATTGCATGACGTTTCGACCAGAGGGCCAATGGAATACAGTGGTCTCCTTCTGTGAAACCGTCATGCTCCAGAAGGAGACAACAGAGTGGCATTGGGAGAGGGCCGATCCCGCTCGCAGAAGGAGGAGACGGCGCCGGGGTAACAACCGCCCTGGCGCCTAATTCCCATACGCCTGAAACCCCTGCCATTGCTATAAGGCGGGGACCTCTGGGTTCGCGGGTGCGTAGATTGGAGAATCTGCGTGCCCACACCGAGCGACCCACGAGAAGACGGTGGCGCGCAGGTGATCACGGGCCGCCGTATGCGCAGCACAGCACAGCGCACAGGGACGTTTCGGGGAATCCTTTACAATCACCTTTAAAGTCACCCTCTCCGAGATGTTCCTTTAGGCGTGGCATCAGTGGGTGGCTCTAGTGTAATCATACGGGGACCTGGAGGCTCCCTTAGGTGCCGAAGATGACCGCTCCAGTGGTTCAAGCCGGTAGGAGTCCGGCATACCACTTCACCGTTCCCCGGGGCGAAGGAAGTTCATGAAGAATTTCCACTGGGCACCATTGTGAAAAAAAGATGAGGTTGGTGTTATTCCTAGCAGGCACCACACGGCATAGTTTTATTCATCAAAAGTAAAAATATGGTTCCAATATAAATAGGTAGAACAATTTCCATATTGTAAATCTCAGTCCTTAACATTTATTTAGGTAATCAAATAACCGTAGTAAAATAAGACGGCTCCCAAGTCTTCCCTCTTCTAGTATCAATATATAAATTTAATAGAAGAATAATTTACCTGTTTTGGAAGATGAGGCATAGAACCACGACATATTTATACAGTTTCTAGCACTGTTTTCTATCTAGATCCTGAATACTAGAAACACGACAGATCACGCGCAATAATGATGCTCTTATAAAAATCAAGTTAACTAAAGTCCGTTCGTTTGCATATCCGCGTTTTAGTGACATTAATTTACGTAAAAAACTGGAAAGTATGTATATGGCCTCGGCGGGCTGGGCTTATAAATCAAGGGAAGCGTCGCTTTGCAAATTGCGCCCCGGAAATATATGCCAGCTTTAAAAGCTACAAAAGCATACGAGCTATGAAAATAATGTACGTTAGTGTTTTAGTGTCCTCTCACACACGTCAGCTTGTAAATAAATATGAACCTACCAAATGATCATTACAATGATGATGATCTTGATGTCATCAACGCGCTTAGCAGGCGGATTTTTGAAACCGTAGTCGCATTATACGACGCCCATAGGTGGATAGGGGTAGTCTATTTCTTGCTGGGGACCACATGAAACAAGGTGTATCCTGTAATCACATCAATGTCTAGTTTTCATATATGCATGGTACATAAATACTTATAAGAAGTTGTTCTTGTGGTTTCTTCTCGTGGATTCATTACTCATCATTTCAGCCAAATAAATCCACTACTGTACACGGCCTCCCCTAAAGATCACCAGACTGACCGATATTTGTGTTATGTGGTCATTGAGGGGATTAGCCTTAATCGCTACGCTTGGCAGGCGGATTGGCGATCGCAGTTGAGATGTATTTAAAATACTCGAAGAATGCTGCTGCCCATCCACCGACTAATCCCATAGTTGCTTTTACGACGTCGCCCACAGGGTGAGATGAGATGGTGCTATTCTTATCTGGCACCACACGACTTACAGAGTGGCTATCATAGGTAGCAAAATGGATGATCAGGATACCGCACAGCACACGCTCGGAGAGTGCCCTGCGTGGACTGCCGAGTGGCGGATCCTGGTCGATCGGATCGGGCAAGATCTCTCTTTGCCAGCAGTAGTGTCGGCTATGCTGGCAGAGCATGAAAATTGGAGTGCTGTGGTCTCCTTCTGTGAGAGCGTAATGCTCCAGAAGGAGGTCGCAGAGCGGGATCGGGAGAGGGCCGATCCCGCTCGGAGGAGGAGGACACGGACCCGGGGTAACAGCCGCCGCGGTGCCCGTGTCCTACACGCCTGAGCCCCCTGTCGTCTTTATATGGCTTTATATGGGTCGCGAGCGCGCTTATTGGGAAATCTGCGCGCTCATACCGAGCGACCCCCGGGAAGACAGCGGTGCGCACGTGATCACGTATCGCTGTGTGCGCAGCACAGCGCATAGTGAGGCCTCGGGGGAATCTTTTACAATCCCCTCGAGAGATGCCTGGGGGGGTGGCCTCTTTACAGTCGCCTTCCCTCCACTAGAGGGGATGACCACTTTACAGTCATCCCCTCCGAGATGTGCATAAAGGCGTGGCACCAACGGGTGGCTCTAGATGGAGATCTTTCGAGTTCCTGGAGCCTCCCTTCGGTGCCGACGATGATCACTCCGGTGGTTTTAGCCGGTAGGAGTCCGGCATGCCCCTTCGCCCTTTCCCGGGGCGAAGGAAGTACATGAGGTATTTCCACAGGATCAATAAAAAAAAAAAAAAGGTGGCAAAATGGATGCGGAAGGATTAACTTTTACAAGGAACAGAGGAATTCGAAGTGCACTGGATAGTGACAGACAGAGAGGCTTCGGAAGGGTTACTGTTTTACAGTCGTCCTCTACGAAATATACCTGAAGGCGTGGCACTAATGGGCGGCCCTAGTGGGATTTTTCGCGATATCCTGGACCCTCCCTTCCTTCAGGCCTGCTTCTGTTCGAGCGAAGGACTACCCTTAGCTCAACGTATGCAGGCCACTTCTCATGGTGGCCGGAGATTAAAGTAAGTAAATTTATTTAAAACACTTCAAGTACAATAGTTACAAAAAAACCCAGTAGTACATAAAAGTAAACGTATGCGCTTCAGTTTTACAATTGCACTGGACCCCACACTAGGATTCCCTGTGTCGTGGGGGACAGTTCTTCCCAGTTTAACATCATGATTGTTCACCCGGAAGCCACCAGTGCCAAGCCGGAAACGCCCAGGTCACCTTCTTCGCCACATCCAACCAGACGTTACTTAGTCTCTTGTGCATAGTAATTCACTAGCTACAAGCCTTCTAATGGGAACACAGTAATATCGAAAGATTAAACAATACTGCTCAGAATACCACCACCCCATCTCCTTCCGTGGGTGTCGTAAAAGTCGACTAAGGGATTAGCCGGAGGATGGGCAGCAGCGTCCTTCGAATACATTAACAACTCAACTGCGATCGCCAACCCGCCTGCCAAGCGTGGTGATTATGGCAAAACCCCCCAAAGAGCCCACAACACACCCACATCGGTCATTGTGGTGTAGGGTTTGGGGGAGGCCTGTGTCCAGCAGTGGACTCCATTCGGCCGAAATGATTGATTGATGAAACAATACTGCTTAGCTGCGAATATCTGGCCCTGTGGTAGTACCTACCTTGTCGGCCTCTAGCAGTAAGATAGCTACCACCAGTCATGGTCACCCGCAAGCCCATTCGATACGAATAATGTCCAGATTAATCTCTAGATATGTGCATCTGACAACTATTGACTCAACAAACCTTTGTAGTAAAGAGGTCGTTTTTCAGTTATCCACTGAAGGCTTTAATTGGATCTCCGGGCAATGTCTAAACTGTATTAGGTACTACTAACACAGTAGTATCCAGATACAGTAACCCAATAACGAGAAACACAAATGCATCGATTGAATACCCTTCAAATATAACTGCAATGTGTGATCTCATGTATTGACCTTGATGGGTAAACTCGTGTTATTATTTTACGATACACTGGGTACAGTACTACTTCTTCTATTGAATATTTGCAACTATTAGGGCGGCATGTAACCGCTCGTTGTGGAAATATAAGGGGAGACGCCTTTGTTCAGCAGTTCCTTTGGCTGATATGATGATGATGAGGAATTACTACGTATTTAGACCCAGTTGTTCAAAGTTCAATGGGTGATTCATCAATCAATCAATCTTAGATTCAACTATAATTTATTTTAACATTAAATAATGTAAATGTAATATGATTTGTGTGGTGCCGGCTCAGAATGCCCGCACCCCATCTCCTCCCATGGATGTCGTAAAAGTCGACTAAGGGATTAGCCGGAGGATGGGCCGCAGCGTCCTTGAGTAAATTAACAACTCAACTGCGATCGCCAACCCGCCTGCCAAGCGTGGCGATTATGGCAAGACCCCCCAATGAGCACACAACACACCCATATGGGTCGTTGTGGTGATCTTTGGGGAGGCCTGTGTCCAGCAGTGGACTTCATTCGGCCGAAATGATGAGTAGGTCAAGAATCACGTTTTTATAAAAATAGCAACTTATAGGTACAAAAAAACTGGTCAAATAAAAAGCCCTAAATGAGAATATACATAAAAAGGATTTCTGCATATTGGAGGCACACCCGTAAATTCGGCCGAGCCTAACCTTGCCTGCTACAAAAAATAAAATCTGTCCGTATCACTAGTGAAGAAACTCAATATTTCAGTTACTTGATATTTTACGGCTGACTTCATTATTTTTCGTACCATTTAACTTGAGATACGGGGATTGATTTCGAGTCCTGATTTTGTTATGATCAAGATATTTTTGGCCTATGGGATATTAGTTTCGAGTTGGGTAATATCAGGTATATTTATATCTGTGTCCTGAGGAGTTACCATGAATGCCAAGTTGTACGTACACTTACGTCGTTAATATTTTTTCACTAAATCATAAACATACCGGAACAGGTAGAAACTGTGTCGGCGTAGCTAACTAAATAAACGGCGTCAGTTTTTTAGATTCAAAGCAATCAGCTGTGAAATGTCACAAACAAACAACGTTATATATTGTTGGAAAGCAATTTTCCTGTGAAGCGCATAAGTCCATCTTTTTTAGTTCTGGTATCTTTGGAAACCTTAAATAAGTCTATATTTAGCATAGTTTATAAGTGCACCTCACTACTTTAATAGAAAGACAGAGAAGTATTGACGATTATCTAATGAGACAAAGGGACATACATCAATAGGCGGGCCAATATGTCGATGTATTTGCCTCTCCCACTTCCCCTTCCCCTACTTGAGTTTTACTTGAGTCCTGTAATCTCTTAATATTTTGTATAATCATTTAGTCATTACGAATATTTCGTAACTTCGCATGAAAAACCATACCATCTTTTTATCATCATTTCGGCCGAATGAAGTCCACTGCTGGACACAGGCCTCCCCCAAAGATCACCACAACGACCGATATGGGTGTGTTGTGGGTTCATTGGGGGGTTTTGCCATAATCGCCACGCTTGGCAGACGGGTTGGCGATCGCAGTTGATTTGCTAATGTAATCGAAGGAAGCTGCTGCCCATCCTCCGGCTAATCCCATAGTCGACTTTTACGACACCCACGGGAGGAAATGGGGTGGTGGTATTCTGAACCGGCACCACACGGCTATCTTTTTATAGTTAGATGTATTAGATGATTTCACACACCATGCAATCGAACAGGAAGGCTTTTTGGCGAGTTGTTTGCTTAAAAATGTTTTAAAACTCGTTATTATGAATACGTGCGCAGATATCAAGCTTCTAGTCGGAACTAAAGTGATTAAAATGTATCGCGGTCTATTATAAGCTCTAAAACGCAAATGTCTGGCGTGCATATATGCCTTGTACGTACAGTCAAGTGGATTTATTGTGATTGCTGTACGCACACAGGGGCACGTGATTATGTGCACGCTGCCATATTCCCGATGGTTATCGGTAGTAGCACACAGATCCCCAATCTGTACGCCTGCGACCCCGGAAGCCCATGACCATATAATGACGGCCTCATGCGTGTTGGACGTCAACTCCCCCCTAATATGTCTGCAACGCCTGAGTGACCTTCCTGGCGTGGCGAATATTGAACATTTACCATCAAATGACATGCATAATCATTTCATCATTTCGGCCGAATGAAGTCCACTGATGGACACAGGCCTCCCCCAAATTGTGTACCTACTCATTGGGGGGTCTTGCCATAATCTTTTCCTGATCTGATGAAACACAGTAAAGTGGTCCCGATTCTCAAATCCGGCTGCAAGCATAATCCCTCAAATTACAGACCGGTTTCTGTTCTTCCAGCTTTGAGTAAAATCTTTGAAAGAATAATGCTTGATCAGATGTTGTCTCATTTTACTGAATATAGGATATTACATTCCTTGCAGTTTGGTTTTTCTAAAGGTAAATCGACGACAGACGCCGGTGCGAAATTAGTCACTCAAATTTTAGAAGCCTGGGAGGGTTCCCGGGATGCTGTTGGTATCTTTTGTGATCTTTCCAGGGCTTTTGATTGCGTGGATCATAATACGCTCATTTGTAAGTTAAGGCACTACGGAATTCGCGGGAGAGCTCTCGAGTTAATATTATCCTATCTTTCAGAAAGACAACAGAAAGTATGTTTAAATGGTGTAAAATCACGAGGATCTCTAATGAAAATGGGCGTGCCTCAAGGCTCTATTCTGGGTCCTTTTTTGTTTCTTGCTTACATTAACGATCTACCATACATGATGACTGAATTATCTGATATAATTCTATTTGCGGACGACACTTCCCTTATTTTTAAAATCAATAGAAAAGACGGAGAACTTTTACATGTAAATGATAGCCTAACTTCTCTATCTAAATGGTTTGCGGCAAATAATCTTATGCTAAATAGTAATAAAACTAAATGTTTAAAATTTTCATTACCAAATGTACCACAAGTTGAACTCAACTTAGCGCTCGAAGGTAACAAACTTGATGTTATAAATGAAACTGTTTTTCTAGGTATCACTATTGATTCAAAGCTACAATGGGGAGCTCACATCACAGCTTTGTCAAGCAGGTTAAGTTCTGCTGCATATGCAGTAAGAAAGATTAGGCAGCTCACTGATGTACCTACTGCCAGACTAGTGTATTTCGCGTATTTCCACAGCATCATGTCCTATGGCATCCTGCTCTGGGGTGCAGCGGCTGACGTTGACTCAATTTTCATATTACAGAAAAGGGCTATCCGCGCTGTCTACGAAATGGGTCCTCGCGAATCGCTTAGAGAGTGTTTTAAAGAAATCAATATACTCACTCTGCCGTCACTTTATATCTTCGTGAATATAATGTACGTGCGTAAAAATCTTGATACATTTAAATTAAAAAGCGACTATCATGACAAACATACTAGAGACAGACATAAAATAGTGGTACCTTTATATAGATTAACCAAGACAAATAAGTCTTTCTTAGGGAATTGTGTCAGATTCTATAATAAGTTACCAAAACGAATTACAGATCTTACTGATGGGAAGTTTAAAACGCACATTAAAGCAATTCTCATAAAAAAAGCCTATTATAAAATCAAAGACTATGTTGACGATAGGGACGTGTGGCGTTAATTTTTATAATTTTTTATCTATTATCTGCACATGCGGCTTCCCTGGAAACGGAATTTTATCTGCATTGTTTGTATTGTATAGCTGCAATTGTTTTTATATATTATTGTTTAACAGTTGTTTTAAATATTTTGTAAAACAAAGTATAAAAAAAAGATAAAGAAGACCTAGCCCTGAGTTTCTTTTGGCATTTCTTCTCAGAGGTTGTCATGTAGTGAAATTGCCCTCCGTTGTTTCGATATGACGTGTAAAAGTGTCTGTTAGGACCTAATTACTGAATAAATGATTGAATTGAATTGAATTGAATCGCCACGGTTGGCAGACGGGTTGGCGATCGCAGTTGAGTTGTTAATGTACTCGAAGGACGCTGCTGCCCATCCTCCGGCTAATCCCTTAGTCGACTTCTACGACACCCACGGGATGAAATGGGGTAGTGGCATTCTGAGCCGGCACCACACGTCGTGATCACTGGCATAATCATTTACATTCTTTCAATATACAGAAAATATCACTGATCCTGTGCGACAAATAATAGCCGTATTGCGCTTACTAAAGCTGTCAAGCGTGGTGAGTACTGGCAAATCTCCTTAAACCGACACAATTGTGGAAGGGTTTAGTTCAGCAGTAGACGTCCTTTGACTGATAATGATGATGATGATGATCAGTGGAATTTCAACTTAAATAAATGGTATACTAGATTCCGTTATCACCAGCAAGTCCTTAGAATCATAAGTACTAAATATATTTAACAATTTATATATTTCGAGAATATTATATTGCCGTGTGGTGCCGGCTACGAATAGCACCAACCCATCTCATCCGGCGGGTATCGTAAAAGGTGACTAAGGGATTATCCGGAGGATGGGCAGCAGCGTCCTTCGAATACGTTAACAACTCAACTGCGATCGCCGACCCGCTTGCCAAGCGTGGCGATTATGGCAAAAGCCCCAATGAGCACACAACACACCGATATGGGTCGTTGTGGTGATCTTTGAGGGAGGCCTGTGTCCAGCAGTGGACTTCATTCGGCCGAAATGATGATATTTAACAAATTAAGGCTCCGGAGTTACATGTAAAGGCTCTGGGTAACGAAAAAAACAAATACAAAACGTTTATAAAATCAAACAGGTAAATTCTATCCCCAGGGACTTTCTGAATTAGAGTATTAAAGAACTCGCTGCCTTATAAATAAATTCTCCATTCCCGTTTATTTATTTTCCATTAGATGCTTCGTTGAGTCGGTGGGAAGGATTCTACGGTGACACGAGTGCCGATTGCTACCATTTTATCACTTTTCTTTTTACGTCATGGTCTTCGTAAATAAGTATAATACTAAAGTTCTGCTAGTAACGAAACCACTATATATACAAATAAACAACCGGCCCACGGGTCGTTGTGGTTATCTTTGCACACTTAGTTCCAAATCAATCCGACGTTTTGAAGGGGATGAAAATCGAGTTAAAAAATTCAGTTACATAGATTCATAGATATATACCAAGCTAATAATAGCGTGTTAAAAACTTTTTTTATATTTTCCTTAAACTTTGCCCCACACTAGGAGAAATTCCTGTGTCATGGGCATTTACAGAGACAAATTCCACACACAATACACCCAGACAAGGAACAACTATCTGCAGATCATACAAATATTTGTTCCGTACGGCAACCGAACCCGCGACCAGGAATTGCAAAGAAGAAATAATAACGTTTTTTTTCATCATCATCATCATCATCATATCAGCCGAAGGACGTCCAATGATGTACAAAGGCCCCCCACGTAGATTACCACAACGACCCATAGGGCGGTTGTTTATTTGTGTTGCAATAGAGGGGAATATGCCATTGATCACGACGTTTGCTGCCCATCCCTCTGGTTAAGAGTCCCTCAATCGCCTTTCACGACATCCGCGTGAGGAGATGGAGTGGTACTAAATTCTTACTCCGGACGCTACATGGAAATATGTTTCTCATACTCCACGTGAAAACCGAACCCAGTTTCATAACAATTCAATACCCAATATTTATCACCAATATTAAAAAGGTCGCATAAAACGTATCTGTCCAATTAAATATATTGTGCGCCATACCTGACTATTAAATTTAATAGGAGATCGTCGAACGGCCTTGATCGCGCGTTTAGAGCAGCTAGGAACCTTTCAGGACCACTTATATAACGAGTTATGACGTAATAAATGCTATCGCTAACAAAAAGGTGTGGTGTATTTAATGTTATTATTATATAGGCCCCAAATGGAAAGTTCGTCATTAGAATCTATCGTTTTGGAACGCGATGATATGGGTATTTTTTATTGTTTCCCAGAGCCTGATATAATAACTCTTATTGCTAGACAGTTGCCGACAACTTTCAATGAATGGCAATGAGAGCTCTTTGTTATACTTATAGCGCTGTCAACAATAATATTATACCATAGATATGTTACGTCCATATTAAATGGCTCGCGAAATTCAGTCTCGCTGTATATATAATATTAACTTGCTTATAATATAAAATTACCTATAAAACTGCACAGGTAGGTGTATGCTGTAAGAAAGAAGCTATTAAAACTGCGAGAGTAAAAGAGATAGCTATCTAAGATGACAACACGTGTACTCGATATCTTTGTCGCACCTGTGATAGAATATATGTGTTGTCTCTTTTCTTTGCTATGCCTGTGTTTTGAGAATATTATTCTATAAATAATTTGAATAGTAATTTCATTCAAAAATGTTATTTTATTTGTTACTCACGTGTGGTATGAGATCCCTAGTTCTTAATTCATATTTGCTTGACAGTTTGTGCATTTAATACATATGCACGACGGCATTGTTATTATTGTTTAATAAATCTATAGATTGTGACAGTGTGTGCTCGTTGTCCTGTTTTGGGCGAACTGATTGCGAGGTGCTACAATTGGGGGAGTTTTGGTTCTTACTTATGGCGCGCATATAACATATCTGCGTATTTTAATATATAATATCATTGGCTATGTCTATAATAGTTATCACAAGAATGTTCTACAGATTGATAACTATACAACTAATTTTCAGATATACGAATATGCACGTTGTAGTCAAATGGGGAAAAAATATGTTTCCAATTTCTCGAATACCCACTTTACTTATTAATAAAATCAAATGGAAATTGTAATTGTTTCTTCAATAAACGATAGGTAACACATACTGACAGTCCCCTTAAAAAAGTTCTCAATAATATATTTTTATTTCGGAATTTACATCCATATGCTTACAATTATTAAATTTAAATATAAATTAACCTTTAATAATACTTTACTACTTAGGAATGGTCCGTGATCCGTGTGGTGTCCGGATTAAGAATATAGCACCACTACATCTCCTCGAAAGTGTGAGAGTGATATTGAAAGAAGAGTGAATGCAGGAAACATGGTGAATGGAGCTTTGCACTCCTTTATGAACAGTCGGAAGGTGTCTAACAAGGCTCGTTTGGCTGTGCATGAGGGGGTGTTGGTTCCGACACTCATGTACGGAAGTGAAAGTTGGGTATGGCAGAAGAAACATGAAAGCAGAATAAATGCAGTTGAGATGAGAGCGTTAAGAAGTATGATAGGAGTTAAACTGAGTGACAGGATAAGGAATGGTGAGATAAGAAAACGTTGTGGTCTGAAAGAAGATGTAGTGACAAAAATTGAGAAAGGCATGCTGAGATGGTTTGGCCATGTTGAGAGAATGAATGAAGAACGATTGACGAAAAAGGTGTATAAGGCGAGTGTGAATGAAAGTGCTGGAAGGGGTAGACCTAGGCGGACGTTTCAAGACCAAATCAGGGACGTCTTGGAAAAAGGCCAGGTCAAGAGTACCCTAAACCGAAGAGCATGTATGAAGGGAATAATGAAATTGGACGAAGCGAAACAAGTATGTAAGGATCGTAGCAAGTGGAAAGAAGTGGTCTCTGCCTACCCCTACGGGAGAGAGGCGTGATTATATATGTATGTATGTACATCTCCTCCCGTGGATGTCGTAAAAGGCGACTAACGGAATCTAAACCAGAGGGATGGGCAGCAGCGTCCCTTCTGTGAAACGGTAGTCATACTGCGCTCACCAACCCGCCTGCCAAACGTGGTGAGTATTGGCAGATACCACCCACAATTATATATGAATTCCACATACAATACACCGAGACCCGGAACAACTACCTGCAGATCATACAAATATTTGTTCCGTGCAGGAATCGAACCCACGACCCGGAGCGCAGCAGAGAGATCCAGAATCACAATATGCATGAGTCTTAACTGCTGTCTCATAACTTTAATGATTTTATTCTGGCTATCACATACCCTGTTCCATAGTAACGCTACTCTTTTTAGTATAATATAGAAACACATAATATTATTTTATTTTAAGAACCTTTTTTTTTATTGATGTCCAGTGGAAATTCTACATGGAACTTCCTTCACCCCGGGGAAGGGCGAAGGGGTATGCCGGACTCCTACCGGCTAAAACCACTGGAGCGGTCATCTTCGGCACCGAAGGGGGGCTCCAGGTTCTCGTAAGATCACACTAGAGCCCATTGGTGCCACGCCTTTAGGCACATCACGGAGGGGATGACTGTAAAGCAGTCACCCCCTCTAGCGGAGGGAAGGCGACTGTTAAAAGGTCGCCCCCCCAGGCAGTTCTCGGGGAGGATTGTAAAGGGGGGGGATCCTTTACAATCCTCCCCGAGAACTACAAGCCTCGCCTTGCGCTGTGCTGCGCACACGGCGGCACGTGACCACGTGCGCGCCACCGTCTTCCCGGGGGTCGCTCGGTGTGAGAACGCAGACTCCCCAATCTGCGCGCCCGCGACCCCCGAATATTTTAAGAACCTACAATATCCTTCTCAGTTTATCGTATCATAATTTTTTTAAAACATATCGGTTAGCTATAATAAATCATAATGAGCATGGCAAAAGTATATTCCAGTATAATACTGAGCCTTTAGCACATATTATCTGTGTACATATGGTGCTCGTATTAAGAATCATCACTTAATGTCCTCCCATGGATGTCATAATACACCTAGTCGCCACTGAGGGACTCAAAACCCGAGATAGGCAAGGCATTCTTTGTGTGGGACAGCAGCAATTATGCGCTCACCAACCCGCTTACCAAGCGTGGTGAATACTGGCAGATTCTCTCCAAAATAACTACACAAAAGAGGAAATCTATGGAGAGGTTATTCTGCAGCAGTGAACATCCGTTTGTGGATATGATGATGTATATCTATGTATATATGTTATCAATCATACCATAATAAAATTGTAGAGAGACAAAAACTGTACAGAGAATATTTTTGATAAAATAAATCATTGCTGCGTGCGCCATAAACGAAACTAATGCCAGTTTTTTGAAATTTAGTTTTTTCGAATTTTTTGAATTCCTGTCTATCTTTCTGTTTCTATGTTCGATGAGAACGCTAAAATTACATGATAAAATTAGTTGAAATTTGGCAAAAATGTCAGTTACAGCCCAGGTCAAGCTCTAAACTAGAAATCATCACGCTTTTGTACATGGGAGGTGAGTAGTTCAACAATATGTCTTGGTTGGTTGTGTTTTACAGCGAATATTCTGAAAAGTTCACACATTCATTATCAGTTCGTAGTAAACATTATTTTAAAAAATTACCATCACGCTATATCTAAAGGACAGATTTTAAGAACAAGAACGTGTATTTCGTAGTCTTTCTTAATTACGAAAAAAGTAAAAAGAAAAAGTCTCAGTTCAGCAGGCCACGTAACCAATTGGTGGACACTAGGAATGGGATTGTTTGTATCCGGGATAAAATTCACCCTCAATCTCGCTCTCTCTCATTTTATTTTATTAGTTTATTAATATGTTCATTTCGGCCGAATAAAGTCCACTACTGGACACAGGACTCCCTCAAAGATCACCACAACAACCGATATCGGTGTGTTGTGTGCTCATCGGGGGGTTTTGCCTTAATCGCCACGCTTCGCAGGCAAGGGAAGGGCGAAGGGGCATGCCAGTCCGGCTAACGGCTAAACCACTAGGGGGGTCCTCTTCATCGTGCTTGCGCACATTTCACATAAGCGCACAACCTGTATCAAGCTAAATTGATTTTTTATTGGAAAGATACTAACTTGAGTAACAGTGTTAGTCGTTAGCAGCTTTCCATTCAAAAACAGCAAAATTTATTGAATAAAAACTTATCTGTACGGTTAATTTTTTACCGCCACGATGTGCTGTCAAATGCAATATACGTCGTACCATAGACACGACCCAGATGTGCACAGTACTCTTTTTGTTAAGGATAAATATCATCTTGTCTATGTCAATTTTATACCCTAACCAATATAGACACAGGCGCATTGCAGGCAATAAAAGAGTTGTTTATTATGTAAATGGCTTTGGGATGCGAATATTTATTGCCAATTGATTGTGGATAGCAGGATTGATTTTATTCGTTACGGCTCTGTTATGTATGTATTCGATCTATGTATGTATCGTAAAGACTATTCGCTAAGTGTGGAAACTTTGGAAATAGTGCCTCATCATTAGAAGGAGAGAGAACGAACCCGAACGTCCGAAGGAAAAAACGGCGGAACCCTTATAGAATCACTCTTGTGTCTGTCTCGGTACCGCACCCTTATAGGAACACTCGTGTGTCTGTTTGTCTGTCTGTCCGTCTGTCCGTCTGTCACAGCCAATTTGCTCCGAATCTACTAGACCGATTAAGTTGAAATTTGGTACATATATGGATTTCTGGGAATTCCCAAACACGTACGTGTAACGTAAATAAATTAATTTTGAATGTAGGGGTCCTTTTTGGGGGGCAAAATAGAAAATTTAGCATTAAAGTTTTGCGAAATGTACCGTGTAACATACGAAATGGAAGGGCTTGTTGTGGGGGTCTTGAATGTATTTATTTTATTATATTAAAACATATTGTTTTAAAGCTATTTAAGAAAAAATAAACGCAAATTGACCATTCCCCCCTTATCTCCAAGACTAATGAGCTTAAAATTCTGAAAAAAAAATAGGTAATAAAAGAAGTCCATGGTCTTAAAATAACATGGTAAATCTTACAATATTGTGAGCACAAACTTACGTTTGCGGTTGGAATGTATGGGAAAACAAGTTTTTCAACTACGATGCTACGTTTGTTATTGGGATAAGTTATTGGTACAAGACCGAATCCAACAATAGACAACATATTCAGCAATTTCGAGACCCTCTCCACGCGAGTACAACTCACACTTGACCGGTTTTTTTAAATATAATCTGGTAACGAGGCATGGCATTCGCTTAGTGCAATCAGGACAGCCTTACAATTGTAAGGCTACCCAGGACAATGTTTATTTGCTCTTCTGTGCGTTCCCATTCATTCGATTGGGTTGAGATCAGTTGCGAGTACGTGTGAAAAAACGTAGAAAATAAAAACATAAAACAATAAATTAGAACTCAACGTGAAAGCTAACTTCGCGGGCACGCGTCACTTCACGAGTCATTGCGAACGGCTGTAATGTCCGAATAATCCAGGGTTTAGAAATAAATTTTGTTGAAATTACACTGACCTATAGACTGTAAAGCCTCTGTATTCAGGCCGATGGTGAATTTATCACGCGGTTGACGTCACAGGTCAATCGAGTGGAAAACGATGTCTATTGAATTCTATTGGAAAGCTCTAGGAATTTTGTCCTTATTGTCTTCAGTATTAACGGTTTTAATGTATAACGTAATTAGCACTGCGCACGCTTTGAAATATGTGAGACTGTACGTAATTGCATGTCCAATAGCATAATAGTGTGACCACAGTATACAACAAACAAAATTTTTGACCACAAAGAGTATTGTTATTTGAGGCCTAATAATTCTGAACATCGGTGAGTTGGCGTCATGATAACTATCATCATATCAACCAAATAACTTCCACTGCTGAACAAAGGCTTCCCTCATAGTTCCACAATGGCCGGTTACATGCCCTGTGTCGCCATTTAAGGGGGACATTTCCAGTACTCATCACGCTTGGCAGGTGGGTTGGTCAATGCACAATGGTTCCTGATCCACAAAAGAGATGCTGCTACCCGTCCCTCTCGTTTAGAGTTCCGGACACAAAACGGAAAAAGGTGAAAACAGCAAAAAAAATATTGTACAAATGTTCCAGTTGCGATTGGAAATTCGAGCTCACTTGGCTCGACTAGGCTCCCTCTAACAGATAGATTTATTTGACGGTTCTAATAGTGACAAGAAAAAAGTCCGGACATTGTTTCGTGTACAAGTATGAGAATTACACGTACCAAGATCGCGTTTAAATTGAATTTATAACAAGATTACCTACAATTTATGCACAAACTTTTAGGTACGGTCTGGAATAACTTGTTGTGGCTCTTATTACATACTCTCTGAAGTTGGAACTATCTTAATGTATATATGCCACTCGATTGACTGGCTTTGTGGTAAAATATAATTGGGCTGTATTCAAAGAGGTAAGTTATCATATAATAATTGACACGTTGTGTATTTATTTATTTATTTAGAATATTTAGTTTGAAAATTCATTCATTATCATTATCATGATCATAATATCAGCCAAAAGACATCCACTGCTGAACAAAGGCCCCCCCTTCATAGATTTTCACAAGGGCCGGTTACATGCCGTCCGCATCCAACGACTCCCAGTGGTCTTCACCAGGTAGTGCATTCATCTCGTTGGAGGCCGTACCACACTGCGTTTGTCGAGGCGCGGTCTCCACTCAAGAAGCCTTTTGCGTCAACGGCCAATTAAGTTCTACGAGAAATGTGCCCCACCCTTTGCCACTTCAGCTTTCTAATCCTTTCAGCTATGTCGGCGACTTTAGTTCTTCATTTTTTATTCGATCTCGCAGCGAAATACCATCCATAGTTAGCTCTCTCTCTATAGCTCGCTGAGTCTCGCCTTGAGTTTCTTATGAGGCCCATAGTGACTGACCTCGTCTCCGTGCCATTTATCATCACTGGTAACACACACGGTTTAAATGGTTGGTTTGCGGCATTGCGGTATTATTGACGAAAAGTCTTAACGAAGTTTCCCGAACGCTGTCCAACCAAGTCGGATTCGACGATTGACCTCTCTTAACTTTCGTTCCCTGGTCACTGCATGTAATAAAAAAAATATCATCCTGCGTCTATCCATGCATACTCGACAAACAGCGGTAATTTTAAAACAAACTTCTATCCAAAAGTTTCGCATGGCCATTTAAAAATGTATTTTTCACATCACCACCAAAATTTACCACAAACTGCGACAAAACTCCATCCAATTTCTATAAGAATTTAATTAGAAAACAGCGGAGACTGTAGTTAATTGCAGTTTTATATTTCCAAGTGTTACAAAAGTCGTTTCGTACTTGTTTCCCGAGATCCACCCTCAACGGCTGAAACTAAGCGGGAAACTTTAACTGCCTCATTTAACCCCCGCATCTCGCAACTATTCTAATTTTGTAACCGTAATCGCGATTATATTATCGATGTTATTATTGTCGTTTGAAATAACCGTAAATTGTGATTTTGAGTACCTGCGATTTGCTTGCGAGTGGAGAACATTAAATACCTAGCGGGTTTGGTAGCGTGTCGCTTCGAGAGAAGGAGGAATTTTGATGCAAGTTTCTGAGTTTAGCAAGGTGGATAAGGCGAATGTGTAAACAAATGCTGGTGTAGACTGAGTTACAACTAGTATAAGATCCAATCGAAACATATGTAATGAAAGTATATGGCGTCTGTTTTCTTTATTCTACAGGGCGTCTTAGAAATCAACGTCTAGCCGCAAACGGGTAATAGGCCAATTCGTGACATTTATTAGACAAATATGCAAAAAATACTAGGTCATGTACTTTTCAAATTATAAGGATTCAAAAATAAATCTTAAAAACTAAGACAACCTGTGATGATCGTTCATGTGCTGTGACTACAAATATTAACTTTTTTTTTGTTATGTAACCATGAATAACCCTTCTGTAAATTACAGTTGAAACATAACTGCCTCAGTTTAAAATTTTTGCCTCAACATGAAACCAAAATATTACATCACCCAACTTTAAATGACTGGCAGTAAAAAAAATGTACTACACTATTTTGGCAAGTAACTTTAAATAGTATTAAGCAGATTTAAAAAGATTTTTGAATCCTTATAATTTGGAAAGTAGATGACCAACATTTTTTTCATTTTTTTCTAATTACTGTCACGATTTGGCCTATTGCCCATTTTCAGCTTGACGTTGATTTCTTGGACAACCTGTATATCCGTATACATAATAAAAGAAAGAGACGCAAAAATAGTATACTTTATTTTAAGGGAACATGCAGGAGGAGGGATACTATATATTAAAAATACCCGGACAAGTGCGAGTTATGGAGAGAGCTATGCTTGGTATTTCTCTACGAGATCGAATCAGAAATGTAGAGATCCGTAGAAGAACTAAAGTTGTCGACATAGCTGAAAGGATTAGTAAACTACCACTTATGGGCGGGGCACATTGCTCGTAGAACTGATGGCCGTTGGGGCAAAAATGTTCTTGAGTGGAGACCGTGCACCGGAAAACACAGCGTGGGACGACCTCCAACGAGGTCGACAGATGACCTGGTGAGGGTCGCTAGGAGTCGTTTGATGAGGGCGGCATGTAACCGCTCTTGTGGAAATCTGTGGGGGAGGCCTTTGTTCAGCAGTGGACGTCCTTTGGCTGATATGATGATGATGATGAAGTGCGAGTTGAACTCGCGTGGAGGGGGTTTCGAAGTTGTTGAACATATTATCTATTGTTGAATTCGGTTTTGTATCAATAAATTATCCCAAGAACAAACTTAACATCGTAGTTGAAAAGCAAGTTTTCCTATATTCCAACCGCAAACGTAAGTTTGTATACACAATATTGAAATATTTACTACTTTATTTTGAGACCATAGACTTTTTACAGACGTTTTCCTGTAATTTATAGGGCATAATTTCAGCCGAATGAAGTCCACTGCTGAACACAGGCCTCCCTCAAAGATCACCACAACAACCGATATCGGTGTGTTGTGTGCCCATTGAAGGGTTTTACCATAAATTTATAGGTAAAGAGCTATTCATTAAATATTTTTTTAGTTTTAGTATCAGTAGTTTCCCCCCCCTGATCTCCTTTCATCTTTATATAATTATCGTGCATGAATTATTTTCCACTATACATGTGTTTACTTAATTGTGTATCGTATGGTATTTATTACTAACAAATGTGAGTATTTACTTATTTTATTTATTATAGTCTTTATTGTACACCAATCGTTCAAGGTAAAAACAGTATTGCTTATACTAGAGTATATTTTAGAGTACAATGGGTGGCCTTATCGCGCTCGGCGATTTCTTCCAGGCAACCTTAGGATGGAGAAATACTTAACTGGATAATATATGCGGCAGTTGATGGTGCACACAGATACATAATGAAATAACTAAATTACGTATACTATACAAAATATATAAATAATGGAAGATTATACACAATATAGATATATAAATACATAAATATTTATATATACACATATACAAATAGGAGTATAGGAGTGTGGTGCCGGCTCAGAATGCCACCACCCCATTTTATCCCGTAGGTGTCGTAAAAGTCGACTAAGGGATTAACCGGAGGATGGGCAGCAGCGTCCTTCGAGTACATTATTAACTCAACTGCGATCGCCAACCCGTCTGCCAAGTGTGACGATTATGGCAAGACCCCATAATGAGCACACAACACACCCATATCGGCCGTTGTAGTGATCTTTGGGGGAGGCCTGTGTCCAGCAGTGGACTTCATTCGGTCGAAATAATAATTTCGTAAACTCTAAGCAAAAATAATTACAGTGACAAGTAATGTTCCCTCACTAGTCTTTTGAACACTGATATTGACTGAGCTCGTCTTATTAAAACTGGTAATGCACTCCACAAACGAGTGGCCTGAACCGTAAAGGAGTTATCAATAAATGTTATGGAATGCATTGGCATTTTAAGTTTTAGGTCTTCTGATGATCTTAGAAATCTTGTATGAGTATCACCGATGAACTCGAAGCGTTTTTTAAGGTAAGACCGAGTAGAAGAAATGAATAATACACTGTATAGTAATGAAAGAATATGAGTATTCCGACGAAGGCGAATTGGTAACCACTTGAGCTTAGTGCGGAATTCTGAGACATGATCATATTTTCTTAAACCAAATATAAATCGTATACAAACATTTTGAAGTCGCTCAAGTCTTTCAAGTTGTTCCTCTGTAAGGTCTAGATGGCATCAGCATAATCAAGGATAGGAAGGAGAAGGGATTGTGCAAGCGCAATTTTAGTGGTAGTAGAAACAGAGTAAGAAAGTTGCGTAATATTCTCAAGCTGCTTGCTGAAGCAAATATCTTAAGACTTACTTCTTGTAGATGAGCAGTCCAGGATTAATTCCTATCAATGACCAACACCAAGTTCCTAACTTTATCGCTAAAAGGAACTGAAGTGCCGTCTAATGAAACCTGAGGAAGTGTGGTCCAGTCTATACTAGATATCATCCTGGAACTGCCCACAACAATGATCTGTGTCTTCATAGGATTAACCTTTAGTCCATATCTGTTACTCCAGTCACATATTCGGGTCAGATCTATGTTAATTGTGGCAACAGCGTCTGATAGCTTTACAAGAGGAGCTTAATAAATAATAAATCTGAAGATCATCTGCGTAAAGGTGATAGGAAGAAAGTAGTTGATTAGAGATAAAATTTATGAAAATTGCGAACATTAGAGGAGATAAAACGCCACCCTATGGTACGCCAATAGTGATATTCGACCGTGAAGACGAGATATCTGGAATACAAAAACGTTGTTGACGACCATTGCTGGTGGAGATAGGTTGAGAGAGCATAGTATGCCAACAAAAATATCAAAATCAACGGTATTAAAAGCATTGCTAAAATCTAGCAATGCTAAGACGGTTAGCTTACCGATTTCCATGCCTGATCTGATATCTTCCGTAATATGGACCAGGGCTGTAATAGTACTGTGTCCAGTACGAAAACCAGATTGGAAGGGATTAAGTAAATTATTCTTGGAGAGGAAATTGCTAAGTTGATTGTAGATAAGAGGTTCGAGTACTTTAGAGAAGAAAGGTAAAATGTATATTGACGGCACGGTTGGTGCAGTGGCTGATACAGTCGACTGCTGCGCTCCGGGTCATGGGTTCGATTCCGGCACGGAACAAATATTTGTATGTTCTGCAGGCAGTTGTTCCGGGTCTGGGTGTATTGTATGTGAAATTCATGTCTGTAAACGCACCCACGACTTAGGAGAAATCCTAGTATGGGGCAATGTTTTTAAAAAAAGAAGAAGAAGATATAGGATGATATTCAGAAAATAATGTCGGATTTGGTTTTTTGGGCAAGGGATATGGGCTTCTTTCCATTCGCATGGAAAAATACCATATAAAATAAAATACCAAATAGTGAGTATGTAGGATAGAACATAAAAAATTGTTTTATTTTGTAATTCATAGATTTATGCGACGTAGGTACCACCAGTTAGGAATCCTGTTATTAAAATAATAAAGTAAAGTCCCAAACTTCATATTACACTAAAAAACATCGACTACTGCGTGCATCGAAACAATTTTTGATTAGAATTGTACGGTAGAATAACTTTTAAAATCTGTAACGATGCCTGTTACCTTGGTCATCCTGCGACCACGAACACTGCAGTCTTCGAAACGCCAGGTAAAATCCAAATCTATAATAAACGCTATGTAATCCGTTTAAAAGTGTTGTATTATAATTACCGGTTGTTTAGCAAAGGCCGCAACGGGCTAACTCTGAACTTATCTACTAAATTACTTACATTACGTGTCTACATTCTCACTTACTTATAGATTCAGATATGTAACACGCATTTATACTAAAACACAAAACCTTTGTGTATTTTCTCACGCATTTCCACTATCATGCCTCGTTTGTCAGAGATGAGAGCAAAAAACATGTTTACATTACTGTTCTGCCTTGTTTTCGAGATTCGAGTTCAAAGAGCCACACTTTTTATTCAATTTGTCGCATCTTTAATACGAGTGTGACAAAGGTTGCTCCGTCTTATTCGTCTCTTTCTTCTAGGTAATGGCGGAAAGCTTTGTCGTTTTTACAATGGAATGATAATAATAGATGTTCAGCGCGTATTTTTCTGAGGCGCAGTATTTGAATATCGAAATTTTGAATTTCATTTTTGTATGTTAAAATTTGGTTTAATCGTCGTTATTTGATTTATTTATTCATGTACTTTTTATTGTATACCAAAACATATAATAACTTAGCGAGCTATGGAGAGAGCTATGCTTGGTATTTCTCTACGAGATCGAATCAGAAATGAGGAACTAAAGTTGTCGACAGCTGAAAGGATTAGCAAACTGAAGTGGCAATGGGCAGAGCACATTACTCGTAGAACTGATGGCCGATGGGGCACAAAGGTTCTCGAATGGAGACCGCGCACCGAAAAACGCAGTTTGGGACGACCTCAAACGAGGTGGACAGACGACCTGGTGAAGGTCGCTGGGAGTCGTTGGATGAGAGCGGCATGTGACCGCTCGTTGTGGAAATCTAAGGGGGAGGCCTTTGTTCAGCAGTGGATGACCTGTGGCTGATATGAAGGTGTAGATTTCCTATGGAGAAGAACGGGCAAGAAACTCCATGGTTACTCTTTTTAAATCATATTGGTACAATATTTAGTTTAACTATAAAGTTCTCGAAATGAGGGTAATATGAGGACAATGCACTAGAAAAGAGTTAGACTTCTTAAAAAGTCTACACTAAACAAGCCTGATTTTATTTACTCAGAGTTTTTGATTAAATTGTCATGGCAGCATTGAGATGACCAATACCAACAGACGGCACTCGTTCACGAGCACGGCGCAAGCATCAGCGTCGCTCAGCTCAACCATATTGTTGGGAAACTTAGCGACCTGATACATGACGCCACTATAAGGAGGACACTTGAGTAGCACGAAATACCTAAACTGCCAGACAAACTTGAAAATTTATCTACCACAAAACACTTGCGCACAACGTGTTTACACAGCCGCTGATTCGACAGTAATTGTCGCGTCACAATAAATGCCACAAGAGACACCCGTGCGCACACAAAGATACTCGATGTATACACTGAGTGTATAGTATATAGTGTCATAGTTTAAACCTAGCTTAAATCTACTGTACCAAGTTCGTCCCTACATCATTGTGGATATGCATATCATGCTCTGCAAGTCTCTCATATCGTCCAAACTGAATTCCGCCGACACAGTGTGTGGGACCAGGACACAGTGCTTGGTAAAAGACTCATTCCTAGGTGCAAAATGCATGTGTTCGGTTGTGTTTTCGGAACTTTTTGGAACGAGGAAAACATTATGAAAGTGTCGTTTTGCAGAAGGCACCACCGTTACTGTTAGACGTTCCATTGACTGAGAGACCCGAATGTCTTTACAGCAAATTATCTTGATCGCCTGACTACAACGAACATATGACAAGGGCTTCTTCTTAGCTTATGATCACCTCTTCATGCCCACAGCTTCTGCTTTTAGTATCTTTTTAGGGTTCCAAACGGCCGAAGGATCTCTCAAATGTATTAATTTTATAATTTTAAAATATAGAGTTTTAAAGTTATTTAAGAAAATAGACGAAAATTGACCATCCCCCCATATCTCCGAAACTACTGAGCCTAAAACTTTGGCAAAAAATATAGATAATAGCTCATTACCAATAGATTACAGGAAAATCTATAAGAAGTATTAAAAGAACATGGTAAATCTTTCAATGATTTGCGTACAAACTTACGTTTGCGGTTGGAATGTATTGGAAATCATGTTTTTCAACTATGTTGTTAACTTTGTTCTAGGGTTAAGTTATTGGCAGAAGACTGAATTCAATAATAAACAAAATACTTATTCAGCAGACGACTCTAGCGAAGTTGCCAAGTAGTTCTTTGATGAACAACGCCATAACAATAAGAACAAGATCATTATTCAAGCCAGTTTCCTGAACACGATACAAGCAACATGATCTTCGTCCTATTCATTACATTGTAATTAAATGAAGATGGTTGCCACGATATTTAATATTGGCGTCAGGATGGCCATCAGTCAATGTCATTCATTCCAACAATATTAGGTACAGCAGGAGATTGATGCGGCCCCGCCGCGCCGTCCGCGCTTTGTCTGTCTCATTGTAACTAGCGTCGGGTGCTGATATTAAAAAAATCACAATTGCTTATGTTACCAATACCTTTACAAATTCTCCACTCTACTGTTAAGACTTTAGGGTTAAAAATTGTGTGGGATAGAAGGCAATCGATTCGCCTTTTGTGCCGTCGGCCTGTGTAGAGTACTTAAGTTTTTTTCCTCATTGTATGGGATCACTGAAGAGGATATCTATATTGAAAGAAATGTTTTCTTTTGCATTTGAAGTTGATACGTGTTTGGAAGATAAAAGTGCAATTTAAAATGTTATCAAGTGACTTGCAGTTACGTGCCTTTAGCTTGGCACTACTTTGAGTCTGGCTTTGAGTTTGCTGATTTGATTATTTCGAATTATAAATTATTTGGCCGTTTTTATCTTTCATCAAAAAGGTTGCCTTTTTACCGTTAAAAAATTTCAACAACGTTTGAATCGAAGAATTAAATTATGTAAATAAAACGCTGCTACATAAGGGTTAAATTTACATATTTTCATTACAAAATTGTTTACCATAAAATTCTGTATTATTTTCAACTGCAAAAACGAAATATGCTTTTCGATTTATTCACTAAAGATAAAGGATCTGCTATAGGTATAAAAAAAACAATGTCTTTGTAACTGTCCTTGAGTGACCTTGAGTTACGGTACTGTAAATTAATTACGATCGTCCTTAGGTTTAAAAACACAACTGCAAAGCCTCTCTCAATAAAAGTTGCTCTTTAGTGCGATATCATACATTTTTTTTCATCATTTCGGCCGAATTAAGTCCACTGCTGGACACAGGTCTCCCCCAAAGATCACCACAATGACCAGCATGGATGTGTTGTGAGCTCATTGAGGGGTTTTGCCATAATCGCCACGCTTGGCAGGCGGGTTGGCGATCGCAGTTGAATTGTTAATGTAGTTGAAGGACGCTGCTGCCCATCCTCCAGCTAAGCCTTAGTCGACTTGTACGACACCCACGGGAGGAGATGGGGTGGTGGTATTCTAAGCGGCTCACACAGTGCGATACCATTGCAAAGTAAAACTTCCAACCAAAATACAGTTAGTGGCAAAATCGTAAGTAGTTCACCGTCACACTTGATGCATTGGGTCGATCCCGGAACGAGGCCGGGATGCACGACTTCGCGGACGTGCTCCGGGAACAAATGTACTACACGATGCTATATGGATAACAACGAAAGCTTTGCGATGGCTTTGATGCGGTGTTACCAGATTGTGCAGTTATATGATGTCTAATATCACTACATAATGAAATGCGCAATTACGAAACGTTCCCGTTACTAGTAATTTCGGCAAAATACTTGTTAGGAATGGGTAAATGTTAATTAATTAATGAAGTATATAAATCAGTTTAAGTGTAGGACTACATGGGATAGTATCCCATTTAACTTGAAGTCAGCGCAACAGGTCTTCCTTCATTCATTTTTATCAACTGTCATCACAGAGCTTTCATCTTTAGCCGTATTATCCTTCAAACAAATCGTCTATATTTTCTTTGGTTAATACCCCTTATCAGAAATACTGAATACACACCCTCACTTGCCACCTAATACGCCCAAAGCAAAACCGTAGTTTTAAGAGCAAACTAGCAGTTTTCAATGTCATGCTATACGACAGAATTAACATTGTTTCACGTTACATAAATAATCAGACCATTACTGTCCCACTGCTGGGCACGCGCCTTTTCTCATAATGAGAAGGTTTAGGCCATCGTCCGCCACGTTGGCCTAGTGCGACTTGGCTATACACACAAAAAACATTTTGGAGCCCCCTCAGGTGTGTAGGTTTCCTCATGATGTTTTCCTTCACTGTTGATGTAGTGATAATCCAATTCTGATTTGTACATAAATCCGAAAACTCAAAGGTGCGGGCCGGGATCGAACTCAGACCCTCCTGTACGGAAGGCAAGCATTCAACCATTAGGATATCACTGCTGTTTCACGTTTCAGAATAATTAAACACGTCCAATTATGCCCGTCACCCATAATTTAAACTAAATTGCAACGTTTGTATACAACTTTACCTCAGAGCGCCGGCAACAAGCTTGCATTACCAACAAAATACGTAAGTGACGTCGTACGTTACCTATGTAGGACATGTATAGTTTTCTCTAGAGAACCAACAGAGATTCGAGTAACATTTATTAGTACTGGGTAGAGCACAGGAATAACATGTTCGTTGTAAATGCAGTTTGGTATTAGTAATTTAAGCTACAAAGTAAGTAGGTTTATAGTTGTGTAAATTGCAATTGTATTTCCATATGTTGTTAGTTTGACGCTGCCTTTTTTACGCAAGGCCATCCTCTTTTTCCTTCTTTCCTTCCTTTTCAGGGACATCTATTTTACGCGGAGCGCATGCCGTATTCTACTGACCCGAACCCCACAGTTTCTCCGTGAACTTTGCGCCGGGGTTACGAGAGGTTCTTTTGCATTTGTCCACGTCGGTGTGACCCTGCCGAAGAATAAAAGGGGCGTCCAATTTCATGTCGTAGGTCTAAAATTGGGCGCCCTTTATATTCTTCTTTCTTCTTAATCCATGTTTATTTATGTAGATCAACCGTACCGCTTGAACCCGTACTGAATATGATACCGATACCTAATTAGCACGGTTGGTACAGTGGCTGATACAGTCGGCTGCTGCGTCCCGGGTCGTAGGTTCGATACCCGCACGGAACAAATATTTGTATGATCTGCAGGTAGTTGTTCCGAGTCTGGGTGTAATGTATGTGGAATTTGTGTCTGTAAACGCACCCACGGCACAGGAGAAATCCTAGATCGGTGCAAAGTCTTTAGACAAAAAAAAAATTGCGTAAATCTACATAGAGAGTAGAGAAGCCCCGCCCTGATCTGAACTGTTATAAATTAAAGTAGGTATGAAATAATGTATCTATTAAGAATATTTTACACATTTCCTACACACACGATTACTATGCATTGCCCAAATGGGTTGCTGAAAGAAATACTGCTTATACAAAGTGTAATTGAAATAAAACCTCAAAACCTAAAACTAGTTTTTTCATAATTGAGAGTAGAACCGATGACACAACTTTTTAATTTGATTTATTTTCACAATTAGTTAATACCTAAAACACCCAGGGTTACCTTTGCGCAACTAATCTACACTTAAACTTGGTATAACATGTTGCCATTGAAAATTTTGAGTCACATTTATTTGCCAAAACCTTCAAAACTTAGTGGAATGTTATCAGATATCAGAATAATTATGAGAATCACCACCAAAAAATACAAACATTTGTCGGAGATGGGGTCCACAATTATTTACAAAATCAAAGAATTATTTTCTACATCAACTTATTAGATTATTAGATCGCAGTTGTGTTCTTAATGTACTCTAAGGACGCTGCTGCACATCCTCCGGCTAATCCCTTAGTCGACTTTTACGACACCCACGGGAGAAGATGAGGTGGTGGTATTCTGAGCCGGCACCACACGGCGAAAATACCCTACATTATGTAAAAATATTAAAACCACTAAAAAGAAAAAAAATCTCTTTATTTATGAAGTCTGGCGGGGCCAGATATAAAATATAACTTCTCGTTGGTCTGCGTGAACCATGTTTGGGGCATACAGGGCCTCGCCCGACTTCATAAATAAAGTGATTTTTTTTGTTTTTAGTGGTTAAATATTTTTATATAATGTAGGGTTTTTGAAATCGGTATTTTTTTGGCAAATTTTTATTTATTTCTTTTTAGTGTAAATAAATGTAACAATTTTTATTTTTATTTAACACTAAAAATAAGAATGACTCAAATTGGTTCTCTAATCTCAGAGGTATCGAAACTATTAAGACATCATGTAGATAAGCGCAGTTAATTAAACTTGTTTATTGAAGCTGGTTAAAAATCTAGTCAGTCAAATGTAATGAAATTTATATTGGACCAATTCGAAAGCATTGTGCACCTATTACAAAATAGAATTGCTCAAGTCTGTCTTCAAATCTCGGAGTAATCGGTGTACACAGATAAAAAGCGCTTCGAATTGAGAAGCTCATCCTTTTTGAAGTCAGTTAAAAATCTGTTGGTTTGTCTGAGATTTTGGGCTATTTTAATTACATGGTGTAAATTGTCGCCAAAAATAGTGCCTGGTCTTAAATTGATATGAGCCATGCTACACCCATATTAGACTGTATAAATTTGGTCCTGCATTATTAGTTTAAACGACAAAGCCGATCCTATACAGTATGATAATTATTTTCGACTCTTGCACGGCCAGACTGGTCTGAATGTGTGTTAGGCTCTTAACTGTTCTGTTTAGTTATAGACTTTCAATGCAAAATAAAATGCCTCGCCTGGTTTGGGATGATAACCAAAACCAAATACATTTGGTTTCTTTATTCACTTTCAATTCAGAGTGGCTCTTCACTACTGAACTAAAATGGATTGATCTCTTTCTAAAAACTACTTTGTTTTTTCCTGTGGAGCACTAATGAACCTTTGATAAGTGACTAAATTATCATTTAACCCCCTGAGTACGATTTATAAAATATTTTACCGTATTTTGTTATGATGTTTTATGAATTTTATAATATAGGTATGGGTCATCATCATCAGCCTATCGCAGTCCACTGCTGGACATAGGCCTCTTCAAGTGCATGCCACTGATCGCGATCCTCGGCTACTCTCATCCAGCTACTGCCAGCCACCTTGCGCAGGTCATCACTCCACCGAGCTTGAGGGCGTCCTACACTACGTTTACCAAGACGCGGTCTCCACTCAAGAACACGTTTTCCCCAACGGTTGTCGGTTCTACGACTAATATGGCCAGCCCACTGCCACTTCAGCTTACTAATCCTATGAGCTATGTCGATAACGTTGGTTCTCTGTCGGATCACTTCATTTCTGATTTTATCCTTCAGAGAGACTCCGAGCATAGCCCTCTCCATTGCTCGCTGAGCGACTTTAAACTTGTGGACCAGCCCTACCGTGAGTGTCCACGTCTCGGCACCGTATGTTATGACGGGTAGAACGCACTGGTTGAAGACTTTAGTCTTTAGGCTCTGTGGAATAGATGACGAGAATACTCGACGTAATTTCCCAAATGCCGCCCAGCCCAGCTGTATTCTTCTATTGGCCTCCCTCTCAAAGCTGTTTCTACCCAACTGCAGGGTTTGCCCCAGGTAAACATATTCCTGAACAACTTCGAGAGTGTTGTCGTGTACCGCAATCGGCTCCGGAACCACATGTTGGTTGAACATGACCTTGGTTTTATCCAAGTTCATCCGGAGACCGATGCGTTGAGAAGAATCAGCTAGACTGTTCAGCATTTGGTTTAGATCCTGCAACGATTCGGCCATTATGACGATGTCGTCTGCAAATCTCAAGTGTGAGATGTACTCGCCATTTATGTTTATGCCACGTCCTTTCCAGTCCAGCGTCTTAAACATATCCTCCAATGCATTTGAGAACAATTTGGGGGAAATAACGTCCCCTTGTCTCACACCTCGATGCAGGGGGATATGCTCAGACAGCTGGTTCTGTACTTGGACGGCCATAGTGGCGGTATCGTACAGACATCTCAACACTTGGATATATCGCCAATCGACTTGGCATCGTTGCAGGGATTCCAGAATGGACCAGGTTTCGATCGAGTCAAAGGCCTTCTCATAGTCCACAAACGCTAAGCACAGGGGCTGATTATACTCTTCAGACTTCTGTATAATCTGCCTCACTGTGTGAATGTGGTCTATGGTGCCATACCCTCCTCGAAACCCGGCCTGTTCCGGGGGTTGAAATTCGTCGAGTCGTCGCGCAAGACGATTTGTGATGACTCTTGAAAACAGCTTGTAGACGTGGCTTAGGAGCGAAATAGGTCGATAGTTCTTCAAAAGGGTCTTGTCACCCTTTTTGAAGAACAAAACGACGATGCTCCTACTCCACGCCTCTGGAGTTCTCCCATTAAAGAGAACAGAGTTGAAAACTTTCAGGAGCTCCTTTAGTACAGGTTTACCACCAGCTTTTAGGAGCTCCGTTGTAACTCCGTCCTCCCCAGGGGCTTTTCCATTTTTAAGCTGTTTAAGAGCCAGCACAATTTCGTCTAGGCTGATCTCGTCTAGGCTGATCTCGTCTAGGCTGATCTCGTCTAGGCTGATCTATAGGTATGGGTAAGATTTTGTATTAAAAGCTTTTATTCTATAAGATACATAATTATAGGGCAAATTCCAGCACAACATTCCGTTTTAGGTAAAAACAATGTTTACAAAAGTAATTTACTATATGTTTTTGCTATGCTTGTTATATTAAGGACCTCAGTACTCCATGGAGTTTCTTGCTGTCCATGGAAATTTCTTGCCCGCTCTTCTCGATAGGACCACTATTTGGAACCGAGCAACTTAGATTCTGACGTTTCATAAGTGCCAATAATTGGTTTTTAAAATAAAAAACTCAAGAGAGATTAATATAGAGAGCGAGTTTATTTGTTTTGCGTGTTCCAAGAAATAAATGTTTCTTAGAACAAAAATCGAATTACTACCACTACTACCAATACTTATAATCATTCCACATGACAGCCAATGAAAACGCACGAAAGACGGTTACTCAACTCTACTTCATCAATTAGAACGCCACACTATTCTCGACTGGAATTCGAATTAATTGTGTCTGGAGTACCTACTCACAACTTATCACATGGGTGTTTACACGCTTGAGTTAACGAGTTAACCAAAGGCTCGCACTCAGCTTTAGATTGGAGAAATGTCAATGAGTGATTATCAAGCCTTATAAATATTAATATACATTTCCTATCCAGTCTACTTTCGATACATAAAAAAGTTCCTTCAGACAAACCATGTAAACTAAAGCAGCGGGCTCACAGGCAGACCTGTTTAAATGTAAATAAAACTTATTCTTATGTAGTCACATTGGAACCTCGCTTGGCGACGCTACCTAATATGTGTATACCGTATTGGAGTTGTGCGAGAATAACACATGTAAAATTGGTGGAATTAAATGGTCGGGACAATATTATTTACGTACATACGGTACTTTGTGTAAAGTTAGGGCTTTCATTCTTTGTAGGCAGGGTTAGCCGACCTTAACAAGAAGGGAATATGTTGAAATGAAATTATGATGATTATGATAACAAAGGATTCGGTGACTATTGTTATACTTTTGAATAAATGACACTGAACTTTATACACTTCTAGCTACGCGCCCCGGCTTCGCATGGGTAAGCACTAATTATCGAACACAAAATAGCCACAAAAACTAAAATTCTGTTGATCCAAACGTTACCAAAATTCACAAGATCATCCGCTGTGCTAATCTAAATATTTAATTAAATTCATTCACCCGTTTTGGAGTCCATAGGTAACATATATACACACATCGATGTTATATATATAATATTTAAATATAGATTTTATATATATATAATATCTCTATATATACATCATGAAGATAATTTAAATATATATTTACAAACTGAAGGGCTGCCACTAGATAATAGGTGTCGTGTTCTGTGTTCGGAAATATACGTCAGTCAGTTAGACGCATATATTTGATCACACATGGCAACTTATCTTCGGCACTGAAGGGGGCTTATAAGTTCCCGACATTGAACCCACTGGAGCCACCCATTACAGATGACTGATTAGAGATTTGACGAAATAAGAGACTAAAACTTATCGACCGGCGCGGCGTCCAGCTCTAATGTCCAGTTCTCACGTCGCAATTTCCACACAGTGGTATCTTGAGGCGACAGATCCTGCTTCCCCGGGGACCGATTTCCCTAATGTTGTTCGACGAACTTCCATAACATTTGAATATCTCATCATATTTCGATTTTTTATTTTCTCGATTTCCTTTCGGCGCCCGCTCTTTCGATATTTTTATGCGAATTCGGATCCTTTCGGTCTCTGCTTGGATATTGTATAATCTAGTGAAAACAGTGTGCGGCGAAATTCGTTTTGCTATTCTTTTCAGCAAATTAAACTAATAACACGTAGAAGGATAGTCTCTTGTGAATGGCTGTCGAAAATGCCCAACGTAAACATTATTTATGTGTATGTTCACTTTTATACACACAGGCGCATATCTCTATTTATATAATGAAGCTGAAATGTTTGTTTGTTTGAACGCGCTAATCACTAGAACTACTTGTCTGATTTGAAAAATGCTTTTTAAATTTAATAGCCCAGTTATTGAGGAAGACGTTGCGACCTTTAAGCCCCGAACAAAAAAAAAGTCACAAAGTATGCTAAGTGAATACGTAGTAATGGCGCGGGCGGGCGATACGATGCAGTGGGTCGCGGGCCGACGGCAGCTGCCGACGAGAATAAAGCATTACTGAGAACAGCCGAATTGTGCATCTCTATGTCAAGAAAACCAGTATACTAATACCACATGAAAATATGACAAAAAATATTGTCTATGCCTAAATGTATGCCCAAAAGTACTCTAAATTATTTATAAATACCTGGTTTCTTTTAAATTAAACGGCAGATGAATCACGGGCACAGCTAGTATGTTATAACAGCATAAAATAATGCATCCAAAAAGCAAGTTCCATAATTAAAGACATTACAATAAAGGAGAGAAAACTGAGAAAAATCTCATAGTTGTCAACCGAAGACACAGAAACTAACCTTTTATATGCCTTATACTTCGAAAAGGACAAACAGTGAAATATAGCATTGGAAAAGATGTATGAGAGCATTGCAAAAAACTTGTACAGACTGCTTTAGAAAATGCTGCTTTCTTGAAAAAGGTCAAACAAGTAATGGGACACATCTTGAGGAATGACATGGGTGTGAAAGTGAGGTTATCAGGAAAAATAACTTCAAATATAAACGAACTTCTACAGAACACTCTCCTGCTCTAATGACTTGGTTTCCCAATAATCTTATACCATATACTAACGTTCCGAAGATATCGCACAAATTACCGAATTTAAGATACACCGGGCGTTGAGCAGTGTGAAGCACAACAGACCACCAAACGATGACTATATAACCACCAAATATCTGAGATACAGGGAACCAGTCCTGGTCCCACACATTATAACTGTTTCCAATTCTATTTTAGATTCAGGCACTTGAACATTTCTGCCACTCTAATATAATCCTTTGACATAACAAGGGTGATAAATCAGGCACCGGGAATTCCATATCTATATACGACTCATTTTACACTTATATAAAGCCTTTAATTAAAAAAAATCTCCAACAAATTGGACAAATATCAGCCTCTCAAGCAGTAAGGTTTCCTCCGGGACTCTAAACTAGGGACTACGGAACACCTCTATTCTGTAAACCAGATACTTGGGAAACATATTAAATTTAATCATCATCATCATATCAACCAAAGGACGTCCACTGCTGAACAAAAGCGGGAGGCTTTTGTTCAGCAGATCATAGATTTCCACAACGAGCAGTAACATGCCGCATCCAATGACTCCTAGCGACCTTCACCAGTTCGTCTGTCCACCTCATAGGAGGTAATCCAATGCTGCGCTATCGCTTTTGCACTTCAATTTAATATTCCTATATATATATATATAATCTTTTGGTAACTTCTCCAAGGCTTTTGACAGTATAGCACATTCATCAACTTTAAGCCCTTTTTCTTTCATTCTATCTTTTTGTATGGTTAGTGGCATCTTTGGGTCAGAGTTTTTCAAGCCGCCCTATAGCCAACGACCCCGTAGTAGTAGAGCTTTATTATTAAAGTAGTGCTTAATTCTTTATTCGGATACCACAAAGAACCACCCATGCATGATAGAAAAGAAACAGGAGTAAGAATAGCAAGAACATTTAATCATCCCAAGCTAAACTACATAGTTACCCCTAGATGACGGAGATTTTAACAATAAGTTTTCTCTTTACAGCAGATTTTTTTATTAGCTTTGCTAGTTGGCCAGGAAAAGTAGTGCAAGTTGTGTATTATTATACATAATACCTATAAAATTCAAATTAAAGTATTAATTAAAGTATGAAAGTACCTATATGATAAGACGTTGGCAGATTCATCTCGGCTCTGATTTTGTTTCTATTTGTCCTAGTTACACATATTTATTATATATGTATATATGTTTATTTAGTATATGTAAATAAACATGTCATGTATAAGTAAGTTTACATATTAGTATTTTTTGTATATTAATGTCATCGCATCTATGTCTCACTTTTATTTTGTTGGTGCATCTACCTTTTTGTCTCTTCTCTGCATCACCCAAAGGTCGTCTGGCAGAAAATGCCTATGGCATTAAGACCGCCTTTGTACACTTTTGTTCATCAAGAATAATTAAATAATAAATAAATGAAATGACATTTCTTGATTTATTTACCTTTTTTTATTGATCCCCAGTGAAAACATATCATGATTTTTTTCTACCCCGAGGAAGGCTTCGAAGGGTAGAAGAAATTCATGATGGGCCTCCTACCGGCTAAAACAAGGTCCAGGTCCTCGTAAAATCACACTAGAGCCACCCATTGATTCCACGCCTTTTGGCACATCTCGGAGGGGATGACCGTAAAGCGGTCACCCACTCTAGGAGAAGGGAGGTGAGGGTGACTGTAAAAAGGCCGTCCGCCCGGGCACTCCTCGGGGAGGATTGTAAAGGATCCCGCCAAGCCTCGCCGTGCACTGTGCTGCGCACAAGGCGGTACGTGATTTCAGGCACGCCACCGCCTTCCCGGGGGTCGCTCGGTATCAGCACGCAAACTCCACAATCTACGCACCTTCGACCCCAACTGTTTCATTTACCTACAGTTATGTTACTCGCCCCTTATTTAGTTTTCTAACAAGCTAAAGAAACACCTTATTGAACACTGATCTTGCTTACACAAGTCAGTACATTATCAAGAATCCATTACCATTAACTATATCCAAAATTTACAATCATTGGAACACCAATATATTTCTAGGCATATATGGGTTAGTAATAAGTACCTAATCCGAAAACGCCAGGTAGTATCGCGTTCATAAGCGTTGTGTATAATTAACATGTAATTTCATTACTATTGTGTTGGGCATAATTGCCTTCCACTACAATGGACGCCACGTAATTGGTAACGTTACAAAGGTTTTCTGACATCATCAGACGTCTCACGGATATATGTACAATAGTTGGAATAAATTATTTTGGTATTTATTATGTTGGTACTATGTACCTCCGTTGTTTGAAAGTGTCTGTTTGAACCTAATTATGAACTCAATATATTATTCTCTTTTTTCTATTCTATATATATGATTTTTTTTTAATTCCAGTATGTATTTCAAAAACTGCATGCAATTTAATACACGTGACAAAGGAGGAGTTTGCCCGTTTACATCGTATTACATCTTTTATGCCCGTGCATGTGACTAAACCTTGTGGTGTCCGGATTAATAATATAGCACTACTCCATCCTCTTCTGTGGACGGACAGCAGCGTCCCTTTTGTCGTACAGTAGCCATACTGCGCTCACCAACCCGCCTGCCAAGTGTGGTGAGTAATGCAAAATACCGGTTAAAATGGGCTGTTGACAGTGGAGACGAGTTGGACGGATATACGAGGTGTGTTAAAAAAATAACGGGAATATGCGTTTTTTGATAATACATTTATTCATTCGTCTACTTTAATGTTGTCGCCTTCAAAATAGTCCCCGTTCGATATTATGCACTTATGCCAGCGCTTCTTCCAATCGTTGAAACACTTCTCATACTCGATTTTTGTGATAGCCTTTAGCTCTTTCAGCGATACGCTTTTAATGTCATCTATGCTTGTAAAACGACGGCCCTTTAAGGTTCTCTTTATTTTTGGAAATAGGAAAAAATTACACGGAGCCATGTCTGGCGAATATGGAGGCTGGGGCATCGTTGCAGCATTGTTTTTGGCCAAGAATTCACGAACAAGCAACGAAGTGTGATCAGGTGCATTTTGCTGCCACATGTTTCATACCCGAAACATTCGAAAATATTTCATGGCATGAGCCAATCGATATGCCAACATCATAAGCGACTTCTCTGATTGTGATTCGGCGATCATTCATAACCGTTGCTTGCACTTTTTCCACGTTTTCATCGGTTGTTGATGTTCTGGGGCGTCCGGGGCTCTCGTCATCTTCAACGTCTTCACGGCCATCTTGGAAACGCTTATACCATTCGTAAACTCTTGTTTTACTCATAACAAACTCACCATATGCCTTTGTTAACATTTCACACACTTTGTTATTGACATTATTGGGTTTGATGTATCAAATACCATTGCCATTAATTTTTATTTATTTTGACATTTTTTATAATGGATTATATTAATTCATTTAATGACATTTGATTAGCCTTCATCCTCAATTTGTTTAAGTGGCACCAATTACTTGGTTGTTTTTGTTTTATATTCACTTTACTTAGATTTGAAACTGTAAGTGCGAGGACCATGTGGATTATCAATTTATTTTGTTTAATTGACGTCATAGTTAGCTGGCAGTTTAGGTATGTCATGCTCACTCAAGTGCTGATGGTGGCGTCGTGTATCGGGTCGCTTAGTTGCCCTACAATATGGTTGAGCCGAGCGACGCTGATACATGCGTCATGTTCGTGAACGAGTGCTGTCTGTTGGGATTGGTCAGCTCAATGCTGCCATGACAATTTAATCATAATTTAACATAAATATTAGGCTTGTTTAGTGTGGACTTTTAAAGAAGTTTACTTTTTTCTGCTACATTGTCCTCACATTATTTATTTTGAGAACAATGTAACCAAAAATACTGTAACAATTATTATGATTTAAAAAGAGTAACCATGGAGTTTCTTGCCCGTTCTTCTCCATAGGAAATCAACATCTTGGAACGCGGCAACTAAAGCTTTGACTATTCATAAGTGCCTGTATATGGTTTTACATGAATAAAAATATTTTTATCTTATCTTAACATTAGACTTATTTTTTTATTTTTTTATTGGTGTCCTGTGGAAATTCTACATGGAACTTCCTGCGGGGAAGGGTGAAGGGGTATGCCGGTCTCCTACTGGCTAAAACCACTGGAGCGGTCATCTTCGGCAGCGAAGGGGGCTCCAGGTCATCGTAAGATCACACTAGAGCCGCCCATGGAAGGGATGACTGTAAAGCGGTCACCCCCTCTAGTGGAGGGAAGGCGACTGTAAATAGGTTGCCCCCCAGGCACTTCTCGGGGAGGATTGTAAAGGATCCCCCCAAGCATCGCTTTGCGCTGTGCTACGCACACCGCGGCACGTGACCACTGTGAGCACACAGACTCCCCAATCTACGCACCCGCGACCCCCGAGGCCCCCCACCATATTGTGAAGGCAGGGGGCTCAGACGTGTTGGACTTGGGAGCAGGGACGGTTGTTGCCCCAGCGCGGTCTCGTTCTTCTCCGTGCGGAATCGGCCCTCTCCCGATCCCGCTCTGCAGTCTCCTTCTGGAGCATGACGCTCTCGCAGAAGGAGACCACTGCACTCCAATTTTCATGCTCTACCAACATAGCCGACACTACTGCCGGCAGAGAGAGATCTTGCCCGATCCGATCGACCAGGATCCGCCGCTCGACCGTCCGCACAGGGCACTCCTCGAGCGTGTGCTCTGCGGTATCCTGGTCGCTTCCACAATGGTGGCACTGTGCCGTAACCTCGCGTCCTATTCTGTGCAGGTACGCACTGAAACAACCGTGACCGGTGAATACCTGCGTCAGACGGTAGGTGACGCGCTCACTCCTTGTGAACCAGGCTCCGAAGAGCGGCAGGATGGCCTCGACGACGCGCTTGGTCGCGAACTGCAACGGTAGGCGTTGTCGCCACATCTCGAGTGCGCGCCGTCGAGTCAGCCGCGTCATTCTGTCAAACGCCCCTGAAGGCACGCTTTCCCCACTTTGGCGGAGGGAGCGTGTCTAGTCATAGACCCACGCATCCATCTCCGCCTGGATGATGAAAGGCGGAAAGCGTGCCAGGAGAGTTGCTGCCTCGTAGGACACTGTCCTGTATCCCCGTGCGATCCGTATAGCCACTCTGCGCTGCAGACTGTGAAGTTTGGTTCTGCAGCGCTGGACGCCTGACAGCCGGGTTGACCATACAGGCGCCCCGTAGAGGGTCACGGACCACACGACTGCCCCGTAGAGACGGCGAACTTCCTCACTCGGTCACCCGAGATTGGGCAGCACCCGGTGTAATGCACCCACTACCCTCTCGACTCGGGGGACGAGGTGCGCGAAGTACGCGAAGTGCTTTTCAAAGCCCCACCACGTTAGACCTTTTTTTTTTATTGATGCCCAGTGGAAATTCTTCATGAACTTCCTTCGCCCCGGGGAAGGGCGAAGGGGTATGCCGGACTCCTACCGGCTAAAACCACTGGGGCGGTCATCTTCGGCACCTAAGGGAGGCTCCAGGTCCTCGTATGATCACACTAGAGCCACCCACTGGTGCCACGCCTATAGGAACATCTCGGAGAGGGTGACTGTAAAGTGCGATACGCGATAGAACCCGTTTAAACGTGTTTTATAATATTATAAAAAACAATACATAAAGATAGCAGTCAAGCTCCTAAAACATTACGCGGCCTATAAAACCTGCTCAAGATTCAAGCATCCTCAAGACGATTTGTAAGGAGAGGGTCGATAGTGAAAGTCCAATTGACCTCTTTTGTTATTTTTATTACTGTCACAGCCCTTGTTTCACTAATACGACCTTTTTTTCATTTCTACTCGAAGATCAGCTGGCAGAGTTATAGATTTGGTTTTAATTCCTTTTTGTCCTCTAGTAATGATTTAGTGATAGTCTTAGGAGGCTATTCTTACAACTGTTTTTTTTTGGAAAGTTTATGTTTCTGCATCTTCGTGGTTTAATAATAATTAATTATTTCAAACGAATGAAGTCCACTGCTGGATACAGGCCTGCTCCAAAGATCGCCGCAACGACCGGTCTGGGTGAGTTGTATACTCATTGGGACGTCATGATCGCCATACTTGGCAGGCGGGATGGTGGCCGCAGTATGTTGTTGGACATGGAAGGGTGCTGCTCCTTGTCTTCTTGACATCAACCTTTAGTCGCATATTGCCACACCGATAGGGGGAGAGGGGTGATCTATTCTTTGCTGGGAACCACGCAGAACAACATATAGCTCACACACAATTAATGTATTTTGCACGTGTACCTGATGGTGTTATACTTAGCCGGCTCCCGTGGGACACACCAACCCATTTCATTCCGTAGGTGTCATAAAATTCGACTATGAGATTAGCCGGAGGATTGGCAGCAGCGTCCTTCGAGTACATTATTATTACAACTCAATAGCCAACCCGCCTGCCAATTTGCGTTGCGATTATGGCAAATGGAAGCTCCATTGAGCCCGCAACATAATCCCAGATCGATTGATTTGGCTGATTTTGGGGAGGCCCGTGGTAGTGGACGTTTTTCGGTTGAAATTTTGATGATTATGAAGTCTTTGGCAGCAAGTTCTTCAATCTCTTTAAGATGTCATTGCTTGCGTCATGGAACGGGTCACATCCTTCCCTCTCATATGGTAAGGGAGATTTTGGCTGATCTTACGCCTTGCTCGTGAACGGGTATTGACCGATCGTCCCGATGACCGTCACTTATTGTACTTCATCCTCCTCATCCTATCATCCAAAAGACGTCCACTGCTGAACAAAGACCTCCCCCATAGACGATGGGTCACAGGTCGGTCGGTTCGATCGGTTTCAGGTGTTATGATTTTAAGAGTAGATCATAAACTTTCATTGCTGACAATAAGCTTCCTCTTACACTTGTACAATGCACTGTCATGAGGGAACATTGCAATAATCACTGCGCTTAGCAAATGTCACATGTACATAGTAGATATCATTCGGTAATATACCTTCTGATTAATCACGTTACGCCAAAATGTATACCGGAAAATTTAAAGGTAAACGTTTCGAGATATTTTCGCGTTTGAAATTCTCCAGCCAGCGCTAAACCGCAAATGACATTAATGCTGCTGGCGATTCGGCAGTAAATTTTAAAAGCTAGACCAACAAAAATGAGGCCGTGTCTTGATTTATAGGTGCTAAATCGGAGTTCAGCTTTGCTAGGTTATGCTTTGATGGTTGAAATTCAGGGTCCGTAATAAAATAACAAAAATGACGATATAGCTGTTTTTATTATTAGTTGGCGCATCTAAATCGTGAATATAGTGCACATAACATTACTTGAATACCTAATATGAATGTCATTTTAGGTGGATGGAAATTTCTCAGATTATATTATTTTTAATTAAAATTTAACCACGTTTGACACGCTATTCTGTTACATCTTTCATTTTCCGCGTTCAAAGCAACCGCATTCCACATTCGAATACGGAAGCAACCACATTATTATAATTTAATTTTAACCGGTAGTGTTTCAGTGCAAGGGCAAAGTGCCATCTAACCTGATACCTTTCTTCCATCACTTTTAGATCTTGGTGATAGCGCCCTCACTGTTTCTCACTTCTGTTCCTTCCCAGATTTTCAGGAAAACTACCTAGTTGACTGTTTCCATCAATCTTTTGCACTGTTTCTATATAATTTGGTATTATATAGTTTCCTAGAACATTTTCTACCACCAATACAAAACTTCTCCAAGCTTCACTTTCAGTATCAATCACAACTTCTATAAAGTTTGAATCTTTCATCAATGTCCGAATTTGAGGGCTATCAAATACTCCAGCTTTCAACTTTTCCATACTCAGCTTAGGAAATTTCTTACAAATGTATTTAAAGCATTCCCCTTTCTTGTCCAATGCTTTGTTTTATCATAACTAACTTGATATGTAGTGGGGGAAGTATGATCTTTTCTCTATTTAATAATGGCTGATTTATTACATTGGCTTTACCAACAATTAAGGATTCTCTTAAGCGCCACACATCTTGTTCCCTTGTGAACAACAAGTGCACTTGTTTTGCTCTTACAACATTGATTACAAACCTTATGAGGAACCAATGGCTTACCTAAATTTTCAATATGTAATCCGAAATAATCAGTATAAACTTTCCTTCACAAAGTCTGTGGTATTTCATATCCGTTTTGTTGTAATATAAATACCACAAAATACATCTGAGAAATTTGAGTTCATCTCGAAGAAAATGTAAATATAATAATAAGCTATTCACATTTTCTTCGAGATGAACTCATATTTATAGAATAAAAAAGTATATTAGATGAAAAAAGCAACAAAAACCAAAGTAGCAACTTATGCGAAAGTGCGTCTTGCGTCTTCCAACCTTGTCAATTCACTGAGTTCTCGGGTAGTTTTCCGGGAGTGCGGGACACGGGGGCGCTGAGGGTAGTCACGTGATATGTCGATGCACAAAATCAATGCGCAGAAACCGAATTTTAACAAGACAACAATCGCTTCTTAAAAACTTGTGTTCTAAAGAGCCAACTTAAAGTGTAAATTATTAAAAATATAAATTAAGCCAAAATTTTAAAAACCAGGGCCAATTCAATACTTTCATCAATATATTCGAGAACTGGGGACGTGAAAACATAGAAATCCGCAGATATATCCAGAGAAACAAAAAACAATTTTTTTGTTGAGCTGTGTAATTAACTTTAGTATTTTCGTAGTTACATACATCTGTATGTATGTATGTACGATGTAACCTAACCGTGTGGTGAGGGCTACGAATAGCACTAACCCATCTCATCCCGTGGGTGTCGTAAAAGGCGACTATGGGATTAGCCAAAGGCTTGGTAGCAGCGTCCTTCGAGTACATTAACATCTCAACGGCGATCGCCAACCCGTATGCCAAGCGTAGCGATTATGGAAAAACCCCCAATGAGAACACAACACACCCATATAGATCGTTGTGGTGATCTTTGGGGGAGGCCTGTGTCCAGAAGTGGGCTTTGTTCGGCCTAAATGTTGATGTACGATGTATTACGTCTAATTTAGGTCCGTCACACTAGAATTGTTTGTAATATTATAAACAATTATCACACGCGACAGTACTTGTAATACATAAATATATCTTTCGATTCAGTTTAACCCATCTTTAACTCAGATTTAAAGAGAGAGAGAGAAGACGTAGGCTCAGCAAGCGCACTTTGACGCTTATCTATTATTAATAATAATATTTGTCAAAGAATAAGAAGTTTAGCAAACATTTTATTTTTCATAATTCGAAATAAAAACCAGAGTTCTTAAACATTTTAACTTAAATATATGCTATAATAAAATCTGGCCTCTTCATTGTGCAACCCCGTTGCGAGAGCCCAGATCCTACACACAAACTTAATATCAAATTTTCGGCTATATATTAAGAGGTCGGTGCGTTCTAACAATTTATATGAAGACGGAGGGCAATCCGTCTTCTTCCCTCCGAGGCCGGGATAACTTGAGACTTAATTAATTTGCTAAAATGCTCTCGTCGACATAAAGGCCTTAACGTTGTAAGTCCTAAGGAAATCACACTTTCGTACTTAAGCGTTGAGATTTCGAGGTGGTTTGTTTGTTTGGCCTTAAGCCGATTATGAATGTTCGATTGTTTTCAGGTCGGCTTTGAGTTTTACGTAGAGACTAGAGATGTGATGAGTTAGCGCACTGTTTTTCTGTGTTAAATTAATATGTACTTGACTGTAATGGGTGCAGATGGTGGAGACATGGGTATTGTGGCGCAAATTGGGACAGGCCAATTTCCAGTAGATAGGGTTGAGACCAATATTTTGCGAGGATCAAAAATTCATAAATATCTATGTGTACAAACTTCAGGTCAAATTTCGTATATTACGAACTATTTGTGCCCTCGATATAAGGGCAAAGCTGGCGTAACTTATCACACACAGCTATTCCATTCCAGCTGACTGATATATATGTCACTATCTTGTAAGTGCCGTGCCGTGGTTGTGGTGATCTTTAGGGGAGGCCTGTGTCCAACAGTAGACTTCATTCGGCCGAAATGATGAAATTGATGAAATTATGTGTTTACATTTAGAGGGAATTTGCCAGTACTCACCACGCTTGGCAGGCGGGTTGGTGAGCGCAGTATGGCTGCTGTTCCACAGACGGACGCTACTGCCGATCCCTCTGGTTTAGAGTCCCTTTGTCGCCCTTTACGACATCCATGGGAGGAGATGGAGTGGTGCTATGTTCTTAATCCTGACTGATGGTAGTTCTCTTATTGCAAGAGGCCAGGCTAGGTAGGTACATTTGGCACCAGCGGCTCTAGTGTGATCGTACGAAGACCTGGAGCACCCCTTAGGTGCCGAAGATGACCGCCCCAGTGGTTTTAGCCGGTGGGAGTACTCCTCCGTCCTTCCCCGGAGGAAGTTCATGAAGAATTTCCACAGGACACCAATAAAAAAAACGAAAAAAGTTTAGGTAACCTCAGTGCCAGATATTCGCCGCTAAGCAGTAGAGTTTGAACTCGATACATTATTGTCCGGTTAGAAGGCATTAGTGAAATTACTGGGCATAAAAGACTAAATAACTTTATGTCTCGAGGTGACGAGCGCAGTGTGATACCTCGCAGCAGTAGTCCTGGGTAGCATTCTAATTGTTATGGGCAGAAATGTCGCGTACCACCAGGTGAATGACAAGCTCGACTCGTTACCAAGTTGTATAAAAACCAGACACCACACGGATAACACTTTACCACCCATAGGCAAAAACGAAAAAAAGGTTAATTCTTTTCTTGTTTATAGATGAATGGTGGCTTATTAAGCCACAATTGAGAGCTGAACTCTCTATAAAGGTACTTGGCGTTCATTGACTTCCTTTTTAAGTGCCCGACCAAGCTTCTGGATTTTTTCGTCGAGCAGGGGGCTGGTGAAATTTCAATTGGTTTGAATTGCCACCGTTTCCTTATCCTCGAGTGCAAGCCGTTTCCAAATGCATAATTCTAGTGTCACTTGGACTTCTAGGCTGGCATCTAGTACTGAAATTTAAAGACGCATTTACGGGAAAATATAAAAATATATTATGCAATGGCTCTTTTATTGAATTACTTACAGCCGAAATTAATAATCAATATAATTTAATATCTTTAGATTTAAGTTTCTGAAATTTATCCGTTGTTGTGTAACAATTACAGTTAACACAAAAAACATAAACATCCGTAATCCGAATACCAAAGATAATAGGATTAGATTGATTGTTAATTTCGGCCGTTAGCGTGTTACTGACTCATCTTCTTGTGACCGTTACCAAGAGGTATATTGTGTATAAGAGCGCCATCAAGATAAACCTTTAGTTAGATGGCTTTTTGATGACTTTATGAATGTGCCCGCCCATTTAGTGTTTAGAGTTTTCATAGATATTTAAGGTCTTTAGTTCTATAGGGGTGTCCTAACGATTACTGTTATTATTCTAAAGTCGAGCTTACGATCATGATTGTTAGTTTAAATTGAAGGCTCCATTTGTTTCTAAGTATATCTAACAAACAGAGGTCGCGAGAAATAAAATTGTACTAGAAAATAGTATTACCAAAGAAAAAAGTACAACATCCATATTCTTCTCACATAAACTTTACCCATAAGAATTTTCTGGACTTTAAAACGAAGACCGTAGGTAGGAGGTAGTCAGTTTACTAGACGGGGTTTTCTAGATCTATAGACGAGTTGCAGTTTTTTCTGTAAACCTGCTTATTACTTAATTATAATTATCATTGAATAAATTATTAAGGCGTATGCTGCATGCCAGCCTATAGAGCAATCTATTTATCAAAGGCCACGCAGTACATTCCTCGATGTATCTGTAGAAATTTGTATAACTATTATCTTATAGAAAATATCGTCAGCCTTTAACGGCACTAACTGAAAGAGTAACCTCCTTCGCCATTTATGTTTTATTATACTATAGTAAAGAAAAACATGGTCTAAGAGTGAGTGCTTTTCTATTCGTTTTCTAAAATAACACACGAGGGCCACATCGCGAGTTCTCGTAAAAAAAATATTTCTGTTGTAAATTTCGAAGCCGATATTTTTTCTTTATTTAAAAATCAAATGTGTAGATAAAAGAACTTTGAAGTACGTCCATAACAGAGTTTTGATAAATTCAAATATATGGAATGAGATGTAGTAAAAATATGTTATATAACTGATACCACTGTTTTGACTATGAGCCACAACTTTATCGTATCACACATTATTCTGGGCAGCGAAATCCATGTGTGTATCACCATTTCAGCCGAATAATGTCCACTGCTGGACACAGGCCTCCCCTAAAGATCATCACAACAACCGATATGTGTTGTGGATTAATTGGGGGGTTTTGCCATAATCGCCATGCTTGGCAGACGGGTTGGCGATCGCAGTTGAGTTCTTAATGCACTCGAAGGACGCTGCTGCCCATCCTCCGGCTAATCCCTTAGTCGACTTTTACGACACCCATGGGGGGAGATGGGGTGGTGGTATTCTGAGCCGACACCACACGGCACCATGTGTGTATGGATAATATTGAATTACTATCTTTAAAAAGAACGATATATAAAGCCCACCTCGTGTAGAACCTGCTGTTTGTAGACGGACTAGGCAAGTATTTTATGCACTACTTAGGGAAAGTCATTCGTATGCGATATAGAACAACTATAGCCATCGCGGATTGCCTGGCTGGATTACAAACATTGAAAATAAGATAATTGTTAGTAAAATAATCATATTATTTTTATAAATATTCGTACACAAGAATATATTTGAAATACCAGGCGGAGAACCCAGGCGGCACAGCGATCCGCGCTCATCTGTTGAAATCATCGCACAAAGAAAACAATTTGACTTTAATCAACACTTAACTCGTCCTTTTTGCAAGCTTTTGTTTAACTTGCCTTATTAGTATGAGTCAAATCTTGAAACTGAATTTTAAATCAGTTATCCCAAATGGATTGAGCTGAAATTTTGCATACACGTTTAGTTTCGATGACAATGCATGTTTAGCTAAGTGACGTCATACTAAATCTAATATGGCGGACTCCCAAAGGTGTCGGACCAGTTATTTTTTATGCACCCCCGTGATATGGGTATCAATTGAAATGGACATAATATAGGATCATGAATAAAAGGTCGTTTTTAAAAAGCTTTGTTTTAAATTAAGTAATAATTTCCTATACAATAACTTTTGTATACCACTGGGCGATAAGCGTTTCTGTTTATAGAGGAGTTAACTTCACTCGTAAAGAATCGGAAATATAAACAACAGAAACAGTATCCGTTAGGTTCATAGCCAAATATATATAATAGAAGTACATAGTCTAGATGTAGAAGCGTGTTACAAGAGTCTTAACGGCATCTCCGTAGCCGGCAGGATATTATCTCGATGACAAAGTGCAATAAAAGTGGAGTTACAAGCTCCGTTGAATAGCTCCTTGAGACATCGCAATTTTCTTACCAGCATACTTTGAAAGCGAATGTTCAAATACTGAGACTTTTATGGTTTGTATTTTTTACGAATGGATATAAATAAATAATAATTTATTTGGAACATACTCTTATTGTTATTAGACGGCACAGTTGTGCAGTGGCTGATACAGTCGGCTGCTGCGCTCTGGGTCGTGGGTTTTATTCCCGCACGGACCGGTGGGTGCGTGCGCTTACAAACATAAATTCTACACACAATACACCCAGACCCGGAACAACTACCCGCAGATCATACAAATATTTGTTTTGTGCGGGAATCGAACCCGTGACCCGGAGCGCAGCAGCCGACTATATCAGCCACTGCACCATCCGTGCTGTATTTAAGACAAGCAATTTTGTTCAATTCTAGCGGTGCCCAGGTTTCACATGCCGTTTAATTAAAAATAAATCGTGTAATTTATAAATAATTTGGAGTACTTCTGCATAGACTTTATAAATAATTTAGATTACTTCATAGACAATGGCCGCTCACGACCCCCGACTCACCGCGTCGCATCACCCGCCCTCGTATCACTTCGTTTTTACTTAGCGTTGTTTCCGACTTTAATTATTTTTGCTGAGCTCCTAAGGGCTACAGCGTGATTTCAAAGAGCCTTCCTCAAGAATTGAGCAATCAAATGCAAAAAGAATGTTTCAAATCCGATTAGTAGTTTCAGAGATAATAATCGTGTTCAAACAAAAAAACAAACATACTTCAGCTTTATTATATTTTTCATCATTTTTCATTTCGGCCGAATGAAGTCCACTGCTGGACACAGGCCTCCCCCAAAGATCACCACAACGACCGATATGGGTATGTTGTGGGCTCATTGGGGGGTTTTGCCATAATCGCCACGCTTGGCAGACGGGTTGGCGATCGCAGTTGATTTGTTAATGTAATCGAAGGAAGCTGCTGCCCATCCTCCGGCTAATCCCATAGTCGACTTTTACGACACCCATGGGAGGAAATGGGGTGGTGGTATTCTGAACCGGCACCACACGGCTATTATTATATTAGTACCTATAAATTGTGGAGGTCAAATACTTGTTGGTATTTACTTTTTTTTGCTGTTGGTGCACTAGTTTATGTACTCTAACGCTCCTGGTCATATATGTTTAGCACTTGTACATTCTACTGCTTATTAGCTTGCACATAATGCAGTTTTCTACATTTGATGCGACTGTTATCTGTGAGTAAATTCTCTACAATAGACCTTTATTAACAAAAGGAAACAAATAAATTGCGTTGTTTTTTTTTTTCAAATAGTGTTATGTTTACTTCTATCAGACGAAGTCCCGCATTAGAATTTCGCCTGTGCGGAAGGTACAGTTTACAGATATTTAAATGTTCAAATTGGTCGTGTGGTGCCGGCTAAGAATACCACCACCCCATCTCATCCCGAGGGTGTCGTAAAAGGCGACTATGGGATTAGGAGGAGGATGGGCAGCAGCGTCCTTCGAGTACATTTATAACTCAACTGCGATCGCCAACCCGTCTGCCAAGCGTGACGATTATGGCAAAACCCCCCTAATGACCACACAACACAAAACTATGGGTTTTATACGCGACACGGTTGTTGTGGCAATATTTGGGGAGGCTTCTGTCCAGCAGTAGACGTTTTTCGGCTTAAAATATGATGATGTAATATTCAAATAAATATTTGTTCTATGCGAGAATTGAACCAGCGACACGTAGCTCAGAAAGCTCGCCTAGTCATTACTAGTGATGTTCCGGATATCCGTATCCGTATCCGGGGATATGCGCGGGAGAAAAAAGATCCGTATCCGTTACATTTTTGACGTATCTTTCTTCTCTCATCTTTTACCTTAGTAATTTTTAATACATAGATTTAATTCTATATGTAGGTAATTATATCCCGGCTGTGACATTTCGACGGTACCTACTCTTATTAGCTGAGTCTTCTTTCAAGAATAAATCATATTCTTCTGCATGTTTTCTCTGTAGGTGATTTTTTAAAGACGTTGTGCCTTTACCCTTGCGTGAGTATTTTCCGTCACAAATATTACACTTCGCACATTCATCATTAATTAACACGAAATAATTCCAAATTGTACTACTGAACTTCTTTGTAGACATTTTTTTAACTCGTATAACACAAACGTTATCTATGCTGCCCAGTGTCACACTAAACTATAAACAAAACAAAAGAAAGACCCGCGCAGCGCATGTCGAAACATGCTCTGTAACGCAAAGCGCCGAATGGCGTCAACTATCGTTTCAAGGTCACGCGCACTGACACCCAATAAGTAAGAAAGTTAAGATCCGTATCCGTATCCGCGGATCTTGACGCCAATGATTCGTATCCGGATCCGTATCTGTGGATCTACATATTTAATCATCCGGCACATCACTAGTCATTACAATAAGCAAGCCGTCAAAGTTGGTCTGTTGACTAATTGGTGCAATGGCTGAGTTGCTGATTACGGGATTGATCCTGGAAACATAGATGTTTATTGCCTACAGATATGTGTTCCGAGTCTTCATATGGGATTTGTATCTGTAATAAGTCTCCATAATACACAGAAATAATATTTTCTGAAGTTTACGCGAATAGCATCCATTGAATTGAAATAGCTTACGGAGATATATCGCGTTGATTTCATTCATTCTGTATACCTACGTACAGCATCCATACGTGCCGTATATATACGTGCAACGTGCAATCCGAGCACATACCATTATTATAATAAGTGGATATATAGAATGTATAAAATCAACACAGAAATACTTGTCTGGGACCTTGCTTTATTTAAGAAGTCTTTATAACAATTTAAGTGCACGTAATGTCATGATTTATTTGTAAAAATAAGCTACATTGTCTCTGGCCACATTTTAAAAAGAGTTCCGACGTGGACAACGCCTTAAAACATTATTTGTTTAATACCGCCCGCGTCTTTTGATAGGCTTACGCAATAAGGGTCCCACACACAGAGGCCCTTTAGAGCATTTTAATTTAATATGGAATGGGACACAATCAATATGGAATAAACACAGCTAAAGGTTTTAAACGAGAAAAACGGCGGCGACTTACAAGAGCTCCCTAAAAAGCCACCACTACGCATATTATATTTGTTTACTTTATTAAATACAACACATATAAATTACATTTTTAAATACATAAATAAACATAATATATCTTTAAAAATATAGAAAGTAGTAGCCGACTGGCATCGGAACAAGGTCCCACTCACCGTTGGTTAGGGCTCCAGAGAGAGGAACCTCCTGACAATTCGAGCCGTGTCAAGGAGTACCGCTTTCTGCATCAAGCCCTTGACCCAACCGCCCAACGAGAGCCTCTTAAGGTGTTGGGCGAGGCTCTTGGGCATTAGACCATTGGGCGTAATATTTGTTTACTTATTATTATCTTCATTAAAAAACCTTATAAAGGGTTTCCCTAAGGTTTTAAGATTTCACGCGTTCGCTCTGTATACGTCGGATGTATTACATAATTTTTATTGGCATGGGGAACTTTTCCGTCCCAGAAAAGGGGAGGGGTCTGACCAACCACAACAATTCTCTAGAGAAACCGCGTGAAACATGCGTAAACGTAATACGTAAACGAGTGCCATTTGCGGGACTGGTCCACCGGAAACTGCTATGGCAAATTAGTTAATATATCATTATTGTAATATGTTCCTTCTTAACGCATTTATTTTATTTTTTATTACTCTCTATTATATATAATATAAATTATTTTAAAAGAATGTCTATAGAGTTTCTTGCCGTCTCTTCTCCATAGGAGCAACTGTTGACACGGCGCGCCGACGTCTGAAGCCTGCCTCTGTTCTGGCCGTCGCCACCGTCGGACTGCCAAGGCCGCAACTCATGGAGGCTGGAGATCGGCAAGCACCTCTCGGCACCCGGTGCGTCTGGGAGGGGCGAAAGATGGTAGCTCTCTCCATACGTATTAATTTATATAGTGATATAACATAAGCCGAGCCGGCTCAGAATATCACCACCCCATCTCATCCTGTGGATGCCGTAACAGGCGACTGTGGGATTAGTCGGAGTCAAGGCAGCAGCGTTCTTTGAGTACACTTCCAACTCAACTGCTATCGCCAACCCGTCTGCCAAGCATGACGATTATGGCAAAACACCGCCATGAGCACACAACACAAACCCACAGAGGTCGTTATGGAAATCTTTGGGAGGCTTCTGTCCAGCAGTGGATGTTTTCCTGCTGAAATGATGATAATGATGAACGAGTGGTCACAATATTGACAAAATCACTTTTCTCGGTAGGCAGGCTGGTGATCGCAGTACATTCTTATTAGCACGCGGGAGAATGCTGCTGCCCGTCCACATGATATCAACCCTTACTCCGCCTTCTATTTCGTTGCCTTGAACCACACCAAAGACAATTTATGACATGACTTGACATCTGATTTATATTATTATTTTTACGTTTTATTTACATTTGTGACATTAAATTTATGTAAATACGTTTTTGACATTTAAGTACATTTTAGTTTTGTTATAATTTTTTAATTTTTTGTGTACATGTATTTATAAATATTTGCGATAGGGAGGGATATGGATAGGAGTATGTTGCGCCGTTTCTTCTCCCCAGCTTAAACACTAGGAAGCGGTGAAGGGTGGGCTTATATGGATGCTGTCTAATGTTGAGGTTCAAAAAGAACTAATAATTTTAGCCTATTTTGAATAAATGATAATTATATTTCATTTCAAAGAAAAAAAAATAGTTAACAGTCTTAATAAAATACCTTCATCTAATGGAATGGCTGAGTAAAGAAAATGCCTTTTAAGTGTTTAAAGCGGGGGAAGAGAATCAACTCAACTAGCTTCGTAGCAATACTCTTCTAGCATCATCATCAGCCTTTATCAGTCCACTGCTGGACATAGGCCACTCCCAGCATGCGCCACAACACCCGGTCGTCAGCATTCCGAGTCCAGCTGGACCCATCAGCTTTATTCAGGTCGTCCGTCCATCTGGCCGGTGGGCGTCCCACACTGCATTTGCCCATACGCGATCTCAACTCTAGGACTCGTCTTTTCCATCGTCCATCGGTCCTTCGACAGACGTGACCATGAATAAATCTATCCATATCTCTTCTAGCATAAATAAATCTATTCATAATTCCTTCGACCAAAGAACTGGCTTTTCAAAACCATTGCAGTATTTTAGAGCCGAACTACATAATTCTACTTTACCGGGATTAAAGTGATAAAAATGTGTTAGATGATATACGATAGAAGGGTCTTATCGCTAAGTTACCGGATATTCTGAGATTTATAGAGCTGCACCCGCGCGGACAATGTCGAATCAGATAAGATATTACGTGATATTTATTTTGATTACTTTCGTATATTCGTACGCTGTTATTACACCCAAACTATCGACTAGGATTGGTAGTATTCATTAAAATATAGATCGATTATAGACCATTGTGTCCTATCACAACAAATCGATCAGAGGTCAATTAAGCATTGATCGAGCATCGAGCAATGTCTACCCATCGGTCAGTGCATTGATTAACGTCAATTATAAACCGTTACGTAAAATGTAACGTAAACGTTTGCCGTGTGGCACCGCTTAAGAACAGCACAACCCCATCTTATCCTGTGGGTGTCGTAAAAGGCGACTATGGGATTATTTGGAGGCTTGTCAGCAGCGTCCTTCGTGTACATTATTTAAAAAGCAACTGCGATAGACCCTCCTACCAAGCGTGGCGATTATGGCAGAACCCCTCAATCTGCACACAGCACAAATCCAGATTGGTCGATGTGCCGATCATAGGGGGAGGCTGTTTCCAGTAGTGTATTTATTTGCCTATATGATGACCTAAAACGTTGCCTGATTATTTGGTTGATTGCACCCAAAAAGTTAAATTCTGTGGCAGTCTCTTGAGCTGAACGAGATTTGTAACATTTATTCCTAACATTATTGTCTAAAGATTGTAAATAATTTTTAGTTAGAAAAGTATTGAAATAGGACCTATTTGAATACTTTTACCAAATTTTAGAATTCTATTACATTCAAAAGCTACTAGGCGACGTATGTTATCAAATCTGATACCGTTAAATAACCAGCGTTAAACAAGAATATTTGATTTTGACGTTGATTTTGCAAATTGATGAATGAACTTACGTAGTCCAAACAGAATCGTAATAGATCTTCAGAACGGTGTATTTATTTTTTTGTGTTAACTTATTGCTTTAGGGGAAGATATTACTTGCCTTGCAGTAGACTTTCAAATAAAAGCTAAAATGAACGCTTACAAGGGATGAAGCCATTCTCTTTACATGACTTTTTCACCTTTTATGGCTCCCAGGTTCCCAAGGGAACGTATGTCCTCTCGCGAATATAGTCAATATGACTTGGGCAAAACGTCGAGGGTAGTCAAAATATTGGTTTTATTTATCTGTGCGTGAGAAGTCCCATAATCATGGTCTAATTAAAGTGAAATTCGTGATAGTTCAAAACAAAATCCTTTCACAGACACAAATTAGAATATTACTTAAAGCGCCTTATTATAACTCTACATTACAAAAAAATGCCCTACAACAGCCATTTTTCACATAATATGAAACAAAATATGTGGATGTATAAAGGCACATGTAGCAAGGACTAAATCCGTCGCTCGAGTGAATAATGACGATTTTTCTTCAGGGCTTCCAGCGGTATATTAGGGGATTTGAAGACGAAAAGAATTGCCTTCTACAAATTATTTATGGATGTTGCGACAAATGTATGTTATATTAAACTAAGGACCCGTTTTCGTATGGTTTGTATGACGTAGTAAATTTTTTTCACTGAAAAAATATTGATAATATATGACATTCAAAGTCAAAGTCGTTTTATTTATTCATGTAAACCAGCTTCTGGTTATATGGAGAAAAACCGAACCGGCAGGAAACTACATATATGCCAATGTGTGGGATAAATACATCATCATTTCGGCCGAGTGACTTCCACTGCTGGACACAGGCCTCCCCCAAAGATCACCATAACGACCGATATGGGTATGTTGTGTGCTCATTGGGGGTTTTGCCATAATCGCCACGCTTGGCAGACGGATTGGCAATCGCAGTTGAGTTGACAATGTACTCGAAGGACGCTGCTGCCCATCCTCCGGCTAATCCCTTATCGTCGACGTCTCGTCGATATTTACGATACCCACGGGAGGAAATGGGGTGGTGGTGGTATTCTGAGCCAAAGTCTTTGTCCAAAGAATAGGCCAGCCCTCTGGTCACTGAAGAGTCGACCAAGCGTCTAGAAATTTCTTTAAAAAGGAGACGTGCACTCGGTCCCCATGACCCCAGCGTTTCGACCCCAAACGGCTCAAACACGTAATTTCCAACGAGGTTACTGAATTTGCGCCGTTTGAGAGTCTCTGCAGCGGCAGCGGCAACGCCAGCACAGTCCGCCGAACTGGAAAGATGAGAAGGAGCAAGGGTGTCGACACAGGTCCAAAGTTCAGGTAGTCTAAGGTCGGAGATTTGAGATGATTGTCCCACACTAAAGGCCTTCCCAATTTCCACGGCAATAGTGACATACCGTCTGGTCTCTTCCCATCATCACGTGCCAAGCCATTAGGTTCCAGTACAGCTGGCACGCCGGTGGTGACATGAGCACGACGAATAATGTCATTAATACTGGCGTGTCGTGCTATACGTCCCGCGCTTCTACTACATGACAGGCCAAGGCATGGCCGAGGCAGTCGACCACTTCACCGCAGTGACAACGATGCGGAGCAGCACATGGAGCACCTAAGCGTAAACATGTAGCGAGTCGAAAAGTTGAGTCATCCAACATAGTACCTATATTGGGTGACGGGAGTGCCTGTAGCCAAAGTCCCGACTCCCATTCACCCACAGCCAGCAAACGAGCACGATCAGCAGTATTGGTAATTTATAATTATTATGGTATAATAAATTAATTGTATTTCAATAAGAAGCTACAGCAGCTAAAATGCTAAATACTCCATCTCATAATGAACAGTGTTCTGTGGTATTGTTCTTGTATCTATGGTATTGAGTATATAACACGCGAATTTTCCATCTTTCCAACCGCCATAGGAACCGGGCATTATCCAGGATCTATATCGAAAGACAAATCGTTTCAATTACCATTGTTCTTACCGGTTGGTTTGATATACCCGGCACAATTCCTTTGATCGGAACACAATGATTTCCAGTTCGTGGGTTTATACCAGGAAACGCTAGTATGTAACACAGAGCTCAGTAGATGTAATCTATTATGCTTTGAGTATAAGTTATATTCATTCATTTCATTCATTCATTTCATTCATTCATTTCATTAATTCATTTTATTAATTCATTTCATTAATTCATTTCATTAATTCATTTCATTCATTCATTTCATTCATTCATTCATTCATTTCATTCATTCATTTCATTCATTCTTTTCATTCATTCATTTCATTCATTCATTTCATTCATTCATTTCATTCATTCATTTCATTCATTCATTTCATTCATTCATTTCATTCATTCATTTCATTCATTCATTTCATTCATTCATTTCATTCATTCATTTCATTCATTCATTTCATTCATTCATTTCATTCATTCATTTCATTCATTCATTTCATTCATTCATTTCATTCATTCATTTCATTCATTCATTCATTTCATTCATTCATTTCATTCATTCATTTCATTCATTCATTTCATTCATTTATTTCATTCATTCATTTCATTCATTCATTTCATTCATTCATTTCATTCATTCATTTCATTCATTCATTTCATTCATTCATTTCATGCATTCATTTCATTCATTCATTCAATGATTCATGTTAAGTTATCAGCACACGGGCGGATGTGGCTCCTTATTCTCTTGATATGAACCGTTAGTCGCCTATTACGACACCCATCGGTGGAGAGAGGTGATCTATTATTTGGCTGAAACACACGGTATCAATATATGAAGCAGTATATATTGTCATAATATTCATTCCATTCCTAAAAACTCTAAATAAATTAGAAAATGGTACCAATACACAAAAAACACTTTCTCGAACGAAGAAGCAATTACATTTCCTCCTGACCATATAAATAGGACCATAAAAAATAAAACAGTAGCACATTTTTTAGGACAAATCAACGTCTAGATTGAAGTAGAGGAAATAAGGTTCGAAACTAATTTCCTCCAAGCTTTCAGAAATAGGTACAACCCTCGATAGCATTAATTTAAAGTAATGTTTTCATCACTGTATTTTGGATTTATTTTGATTGTCAAGTTAATCTTGTTGATTGGAAGGTGTATTCATATTTAAGACTGTTTTATAGATCAGTTAAATTTACAGATGGTAAAAAATATTAAAATTTTAATGGACGTTCTAGATTGGAACCTATTATAATATTATAGAATGCGCAACCCATGGAGGAGCCTACGTAATAAGTTCTGGATTATTCCACAGTGACGGCCTAGATATTTTGACGCGCTTATCGTTAATTAGAACATTTCTTACTATTAAAATACATTTTACGCAAAATTCTGTTGTAAATACTACTAACTATTACTACTAAACTAGACTATTCATAAGTGCCCATTAATAAATTGGTTCATGTTTTTTTAAGCCTTGAAATAACTATGTGTCTAAATGTGTCCCGCACACTTGTATTTCTCCTGTATCGTGGGTGTCGTAAAAGATGACAGCAGATGGCAGCAGCGTCCTTCGAGTATATTAACAACTCAACTGCGATCGCCAAACCACCTGCCAAGCGTGGTGATTATGGTGAAACCGCGTAATGAGCACACAGCACACCCACACACGGGGGTAGTTAGGGTGAACTTTGGGGGGAGCTTTGTGTCCAACAGTGGACTTTATTCGGCTGAAATGGTGATTTATTTCAAAGTCAAAGTTTTTTATTTACCTTAAACAAAAAAAACATTTTTTTTGTCCGTCTGTCTGTTTGTTCTGATAATCTAATCTCCGAAACGGCTGGACCGATTTCTACAGGACTTTCATTAGTAGATAGTTGATGCTATAAGGAATAACTTGGGCTACTATTATTTTATAAAAATAAATAGGGTACCGCGCAAAAATAAATAAACCCATGAAATCCAATATATGTACTCTATGTCAAATGTCTATGCCGAAGTACTCTAAATTATTTATAAATAACCTAATTGATTTTCAATTAAACGGCGGGTGAAACCGCGCATCCCAGCTAGTAATATAATAATAATGTATTTGCCATGGCAGGTAACGGCCGACCAGTCCCAACAGACGGCACCCATCACCCGTTTCACCCATTTACCAGTGGACGTCATTTGGCTGATATGATGATGTCGGGATCAGCTATCGCCGAAAGCAACTCGACCTTTGTGGGTCTTTTGTGCCTAGCCCTCAACTCCATTGCTAGCACATCAAAGAGTTTTTGTAGATATCCAGCGAATGTGCCAGCGTGGAACTGCGCATAATCATCTGGTCATCAAGTGATTTGACCTACGCCTAGCAAGAGCATCGCAGTCACACAATATGTGTAACATTGACTCTTGCATCTCTGCAAATTCTGCTTTGTATCCACGGTGCTCATCATCATCATGTCGGCCACTTATACGTCCACTGCTGAACAAAGGCCTCTCCCATAGATTTTCACAACTGTGTCATCATTTTGGCGGGTATTTGCCAATACTCACCACGCTTGGCAGGCGGGTTGATGAGCGCAGTATGGCTACCGTTTCACAGAAGGGACGCTGCTGCCCATCCCTCTGGTTTAAATTCCCTTAGTCGCCTTTTACGACATCCACGGGAGGAGATGGAGTGATCATCATTTCGGCCGAATAAAGTCCACTGTTGGACAGGCCTCCCCCAAAGATCACCACAACAACCGATATGGGTGTGTAGTGTGCGCAGTGGGGGGTCTTGCCATAATCGCCACGCTTGGCAGACGGGTTGGCGATCGCAGTTGAGTTGTTGTGTGCTCGAAGGCCGCTGCTGCCCATCCTCCGGTTAATCCCTTAGTCGACTTTTACGACACCCACGGGATGAAATGGGGTGGTGGCATTCTGAGCCGGCACCACACGGCGGAGTGGAGTGATGCTATATTCTTAATCCGAACACCACACGGAAAACGGTGCTCAGTGATAACAAATAGGTTTAACACTGTATTAACAATATTACACAATTACTATTGTAATGGAACGTCGGTAGTCCGACGCATCAGTGAGCTGAGTCACTGGATGGAGGCACGCTCGCACACATATTTGACCTGAATTATCCCAGTACCTTCTCCTAGATGCGCCAACACATATCAGAAAATAGATACTACAACTGTCTCTGACACTGGTCGTGTCGTTGGTATTGTTTGGTGTGTTGGCGTTTTGAGTGCATTCACCATTATGATATTAATATATTCGTCCAATGAAATAAAAAATCCAATGTAAGTTAATTTAACTTATTCTGAGACCACAACCGAATGCCGCATGGGAGTTCTTTTACTTTAATACCTGAGGGATGTGTGCTATAAAGACTACAGAACTTATTGCAAGCAATATCCATAATCAAAACTAGAAAAATATATTGTAAACGATAGACTTCCCCAAATTATGATACTAGACACTACAGATCTTAATGGTTTGCGGTCAAGTAACGCTGAAATCGCTCAAAAAGATAGACACTATTTTTGACTAGAGTTTTCAATAAAGAGAGATTTGACATGATGAAGACCTTGCCTGCAGAAAACTGAATTATTAAAATGATGACACACTGTACAATAAACTGCACCGTAAGATCATCTTCTCAGTAATTTGGTATCGTGTGATCGAAGATCGTGGGATCAGGATACTCCAAATTTTAATTGATATTTCAAAGGATCGATAATAAATGAGTGTCTTTGTGAATGACGAATCACTCACTTGTTTCTCATATCGAAACACTGTTACAAATACTAGTATTAGATCGATTTAATTGTAATTTATATGAATAAAAACATTTAAGCCAAATATATCGGTTTAATATTGCGTCCTCGTCTGCAACCGGACATAATTTATTCTTTAAATCATCATCATCAATGTATGAGCCATAAGACGTCCACTGCTGAACAAAAGCCTCCGCTATAAGACGACCGGTCACATGCCATGGTTCGTTATTTTAGGGGTAATTTGACAGTACTCACCATCCTTGGCTGATGGGTTCGTGAGCGCAGAATGGCTACTGTTCCACAGAATGGACGCTGTTACCCATTCATCTGGTTAAGTATTCCGTAGTCGCCTTTTACGACATCCACGGGGTGAGATGAAGTGGTGTAATATTCTTAATCCGGTTTAAATATTATATTTATTTGAACATAATAAATATTATCAATACACTGGTTATCATAAATTTATAAGCTATTAACACCCCAATGTTCTATACGCATTTTTAAAGAAAAATTGGTACATATTTTTGGGCTGGGATCGAAGATTAAATCTTAATTAGCTATGAAGCCGAAAATATTAGTAATTCTCGATGAATAAAAACAAAATTAAAATCTTTGTGTTTAAATTACTTATTGAGGTACGTTACCAAATACACTGACAAGACTAAACAACTATAAACTTATGAATCTAAGATATTCTTGATGGCATATACATTTCTATGAGAATAGGAAAATATACTGATGTGCAAATGTGCAATAAAATGAGTACGAGATCAATTCAGTGAAATAATACAACAGTTTTATTTTGTTTGTATAACACATTCTATGTTTTCCACACTTACTAGATATAACTATATGATATGGTTGAATTGTAGCATAACCACAATGTATGTTGCAGCCAGTGATAATATCATAGGAAGCAAATACATTCCCAAGGAAAAAGTACCAAATTTTATAACAATGGGGTTTGTAGCAACTAAACGATTAAGGTCCTTGATAAGCCTTGTTTCGGACTTTTGGCGATCTGAAAAATACAAGAAAAAATATTAAAGTAAAAGTAATGAAGTAAAACTAAAGAAGAAGAAGAAAAAAATCCTCATATGAAAACCCGACCCCATAAAGCATGTCTTTGAAAACCCATTACTTATTATCAATTCAATAATTAATAAATTCATAAATACATAATAAATAAAAACCATGAAAGCTAGGATACCTTAGAGATGTTCGCACATCGCATACTAGGCTTGATTTATTTATTTAATTAATAACAAATACATGGACTATAATAATTAAAGACCAGAAGAAGTACAAGGTCTCACTGAATGTTTTTAGAATTGGTGAGTAAGAAAAGTTGCCGATGTAAAATTTATTTCAATTTAGATGAAATACATCTTTGAGAAGCTGTAGATGTACATTGAATTTATGTCATTTATTTTTACATACGAGTACAGGCCGTAATTTAAAAATTGTGTGGAGCGCAACGAAATGTATTTGAATAAATTTTTTTTTGCTTCGATTGGAATTTAATGCTGAAGCCTCATATCATGCCATTGTTTATAACGCCATTAGACAAATGCCTAATCCAGTTGAATTCAACCCACGATAAAATATTTTTCGTCTGACTTACTAACAAAGCCAAGCAATTCGAATTCATGAGAGACTCTCAGGAGCATTAAGGTATGCAGTATCACCACACAAGCGCGTAGTATTTTCTGCGGCTTTTAAGCTTGTTTTTGAAGGCTTTATGATAGCTTATTTTTTATCACTACGCTGACGGGAGCAGATATAATAATTATATCTGCTATCTATACCGGGATCGCACTTCTCATGGTGAGAAAACGAATTACTAGAACGGTATATCTTTTAAATATTCATCATATCAGCTACAGGACGTCCACTGGTGAACAAAGGAACCTCCCCCTTATAAATATTATGAATTCAAACATAAACTTACTTATTGAAACTTCAGTAGACAGCTTCGCTAAAGCCTTGTTGAGAGTATTAAACTCATTTTGTAACTTTTGGCCGGCAAATAACAGGGGCATCGTTGCCACTGTATAGTATATTAAAACATGAACGATGTTTTTCGTGTCAAAATATTTGTGTTCATCCTGCAAGTTTTCAATAAGAATAATTGGAAGATACCGATAATCTAATATCAATAAATTGGTTGCTAGTCTTTCAAGTCGCTAACCACCCCTTACGACAGCCAAAGGTTTCGATTCGATTCGAACGCCAAGTTCCACTAGTGACACTGAGAAAAGTATGGATACTCATTTAAGTTGTCTCACTCATACTGTCACAATAATGTTGATATTCGCGCAATCGATGTAATCTCGCACTACTGGATTTTAGCACGAGTATTTTGAGCATATAGCTGCTGATATTACTATATATGTAGTAATTTTACTGGTGGTAGGTCTTTTATTGCAAGTATTAGGCTTAGTGGGCCAACGCAGTGCCAGTTATTCTACTGCCAACCAAGTAGCGTTTAAACTTTAGGTAATCATGTGTTCTTGTGTGAAGGACATTGTAGCTAGTGAAATTACTGACCACAAACACTAAATAACTAATGTCTCGAGCTAATGACTGCAGTGTGGTGGCATGCAGGACAAGTCCTTGGTAGCCTTTATAATGATATGAGCAGGCAAGACGCTTGGCATTAAGCGAATTACATACTTGACATAAAAAAAGCTATATATATAGGTACTGTGTCACCTCGAATCACGAAGTCTAGATTTACCTGTCACTCACAACTTCTCGTGAGAGTGTAGATCATTGTATTACTCGCCATTCTATGTTATTCGTATCTCTGTTTAAGATTGTGCTTACCTTCTTAACAATTATATCAATGAGGCTGTACATTGAGGTCACGATCTGCAGTATGGCTACAGCCAGAGAAAACAACAACTGAAAAAACAATAGTTACAATATATTATTAGACCTCGGGGTCGGAGTCTGTGTATTGTCCGTATTAAGAATGAATCACGACTCGATCTCCTCCTGTAGATATCATAAAAGGTGACTAAGGGACTCTTAATCAGGGAGGGATAGACAGCAACGTACTTTTTTGGGCCAGCAGCCATTCTGCGCTAGCCAACTCACCTACGAAGCTGGGTGAATACTGGCAAATTTCCACCAAACTGACGAAACAATTTTGAAAATATATAGAAGTGGCCTTTGGTCAGCGGTGGACGTGCTTGTATGTTGTTGTGTTGTTGTTTGTTGACTGTGGCTTGTATAATGATGATGATATTATAAGTTTATCTCTAAATATATAATTATGTATTTTTATTCTGAACCAGTTCTAAAAGTGATTTTGGACACGTGGAATTTTGAGACTATACATATGTTAACTATACGACAGCAAGTGAAAGACACTAAATTAGTAAACAGTACAATTTAAAAAATTATGTTTCAACTTCTGGTGTTAAATGCCCGTAAAGCACCCAGCAGCTTTACAATCGCCGCGTCGCTTTGGCTTACAGATGTTACTTATTTACTACCAGAAAGTAATATGGAGTTTCTTGCCCGTTCTTCTCCATAGGAAATCTACATCTTGGAACGTGGCAACTAAAGTCTTGACGATTCATAAGTGCTATTAATGGTTTAAATGAATAAAAATCGTTTTATCTTATCTTATCTTAATCACAGTAAAGTGCTCGTATGCATTGCCCGAAAAAAAAATTGTATATTTGCCAGATGTTACTTCTATTTGCCGATGACTGACCACAATAAACTGTTTGCCTGCATTGACTTTGCGCGTCACTATGCACGTACACCTACATTTTTAGATTTGTATGTGTGTGCGTGCACGTGCGCTTGCAGAATAACAACAAAGACATATGTATTCGAAAAATTACCAGTTCATTAAAACACAAGGATATATTTTTACTGCAAGCCATGATATATTGGTACACCTCCATCCAACTATTCACTTTTTCTGTTATATGTAAGCATTCCTCGTCCATATCGACGCATATTTGACTGTTTTCATTGCCACTGCTTTTCTTTAAAACCTCATGTACAGAATCGTTCAAACATTTCAATAAAACATAAACGCAAGTTATAGCAGTGTAAACTACCAAATGCTCAAGCATGTAGCGAATATCTAGCCACAATTCATGTAGAACAAGTAGTATGATTTGTCTAATATGAGCAGCCTCTATAATATACAAAGTTCCAATTCGCCAAATCGAAAGCAATATTGATAGTATGACAAACACTATAGACGCCACCAAACATTTAATCCTTAGTCTTTTCTCTGACTCCAAATAAGATGGCTCATTTCTAAAATGGTTGTGCATGTTTTTAAGGTTCTCGTAGAATATTTTATATGACTCTGAGTTTCGTATTCCGCCAATTATTATGATGAAGCATTTAAGTAAAACCAATACTTGGAAAAACAATGTTGTATACTTTATCTGGTCTGTCTCAAAGTTCACCATATCATCTATTAAAGCAATATTACATGCAACAACGATAATAGAGAAACACAATTCTACAAGTATACGCATGACTATAATTCTTCTTTTGTATTTACTTAAATATTGATAATTTCTATAGATACACATAAAGTTTTCAACGAAGATTAAGTTATTTATTAATTTCATTTCAAACAAACTAGAGTGTCACTAGTTAAAGAAATACAACGAATGATGAAAAGCTTTACCTATGACATTAAATATTAAGTAATTGCCGCAGTAATGTAGTTTAGTAATCATATTATTTATAGTGTTTTTGTTGACGAAAAAACTGATAATCATGAAACATATTTAGTTTAATGCTTTAAGGGTAGGTGTAGACTTGCCCCTGATCCCTTTTAGATAGAGGGCGGCTTAGTTGCGGAAGAACGGGGACCTCTGGCAGTAGTGGGCTGCTACTTCTCCCCCAATGTCTATCGCCGACTACGAGAGATACTTGGACGGGGTGGCGCGCAGCATTCGCTGTAAATGCTCACCCCGTCCAGTGCTCGTCCTGGGGGACTTCAACGCTCACTCCAGAGCTTGGGGCAACTACCAGGATGGGCCGACGGGGAGGACTTTGCAAGACTGGGCGGCATCACTTGACCTCCGACTGTTGAATCGGGGGTCCGTCAGCACCTGCGTTCGGTGGCAGGGGGAGTCTGTCGTGGATCTGAAATGGGCAACTCCTTCTGTGGCCCACATGGTATCTCGTTGACTCGATGAGCACTTGTCGCGAATTGGCTTGACCTGACCGTCTGCCAGTATGGCTTCCGACAGCGGCGGTCCACTATCGACGCGATTCTTCGCGTCCGCTTGCTGTAGGAATAGGTAGTGTCCCAGCGGGGTGGGGTGGCGTTGGCTGTCAGTCTTGACATAGTGAACGCCTTTAACTATATGCCGTGGCCCGTGATTAGAGGGGTGCTAGTCTACCATCGGTGGGGGGTCCACCATAGGGGGGGTCCCCTATCTACAGGGTGTCATCGGGGCAAATCTGCGTGACAGGAATGTTCGCTACGTGGGCAGGGATGGTAGCGTAAAGCGGAGGGAGATCACGTGCAGGGTTCCACAGGGGTCGGTTCTCGGTCCCCTCTTGAGGAACCTCGCTTACGATACGGTCCTACGTGTCGTTCTCCCCGCTGGCGTCATCTTAGTCTGTTACGCTGATGACACTCTTGTGACGGCCAGCGGGGAGTTCTTCGAGGAAACCATCTGGCTTGCCGAGCAAGCGGTGGCAATTGTCGTGGCCAAAATCCACGATCTAGGTTTGCGGATAGCGCCTCACAAAACTGAGGCGCTATGGTTCCACAAACTGCCGCGGAGCAGGGAGTCTCCCAGTTCGTGAATACGCATTGCTGACACGCAAACCAGGGTGGGCCGGTACATGAAGTACCTTGGTCTCACCCTGGACAGTCTTTGGGGCTTCGAAGAGCACTTTGAGCGTCTTGTCCCCCGGATCGAAAGGATAGTGGGTGCCTTGCACCGTCTGCTATCCAATCTCGGGGGACCGAGAGAAGAAGTTCGCTGCCTCTACGGGGGCGTTGTGCAGTCCGTGGCCCTCTACGGGGCGCCTGTTTGCTCATCTCGACTTTCGGGCCGTTGGACGCCCGAGAGTCGAGATGAACCAAGATTCACAGTCTGCAGCGTAGAGCGGCTATTCGGATCACACGAGGATACAGAACGGTGTCCTTTGAGGCGGCAACTCTGTTGGCACGCTTTTCGCCTTTTGATATCTTGGTGGAGATGGATGCGTGGGTATATCACCAAACACGCTCCTTCCGCTAGAGCAGTGAAGGCGTGCCTTCAGAGGCGCTCGAAAGTTTGAGGCGGCAGGCTCGGCGGCGCGCACTCTAGCTGTGGCGTGAGCGGCTCATTACGTGCAAAAGCGCATCGTTGAGGCTGTCCTGCCGCTCTTCGGAGCCTGGCTCCAAAGGAGCGAGTGCGTCACATTCCACCTGACGCAGGTATGCATCGGACACGGTTGTTTCGTTGCGTACTTGCACGGGATAGGACGCGAGGTTACGGCACAGTGCCACCACTGTGGAAACGATCAGGACACCGCACAGCACACGCTCGAAGAGTGCCCTGCGTGGGCTGCCGAGTGGCGGATCCTGGTCGATCGGATCGGGCAAGATCGCTCTTTGCTAGCCTATTGCTAGCAGTCGGCTATGCTGGTAGAGCATGCAAACTGGAGTACTGTGGTCGCCTTCTGCGATAGTGTCATGCTCCAGAAGGAGGTCGCAGAGCGTGATCTGGAGAGGGCCGATCCCGCTCGAAGGAGTAGGACATTCAGCCGGGGTAACAACCGCCGCGGCGCCCGTGTCCAACACGCCGGAGCCCTCTGTCGTCTTTATATGGCAGGGGGCCTTGGGGGTCGCGAGCGCGCTTATTGAGAAATATGCGTACTCATACCAAGCGATCCCCGAGAAGACAGCGACAAAAAATAAAAAATGTGTAGACATGCATTGTACTCAGTGGCTTAATGCAACATGGACAATTAATTAACGCAGTACGCATTGAGAGCGTATACTACTACTACTGTCTTGCGTTGCGAATTCTATAGTTTAAATGTGGATTTGCAGTATCACCCTCAAGGTGTACCCTATAAGATCGAATCCCTACAAGATCGAATTACCCTACAAGATCGAATCAGAAATAAGGAGATCCGTAGAAAAATTAAAGTTGCTGACATAGCTGATAGGATTAGTAAACTGAAGTGGCAATAGGCGGAGCACATTACTCGTACAGATGATAATTGGGATAAAACGGTTTTCGAGAGGAAACCGCGTAGTGGAAAATGCAGCGTGGGATGAGCTCCAACGAGGTACACAGACGACCTGGTGAAGGTCGCTAGGAGTCGTTGGATGTGGGCGGCATGTAACGGCTCGTTGTGGAAATCTATGAGGGAGGCCTTTGTTCAGCGGTGGACGTCCTTTGGTTGATATGATGATGTTGGAATCAGCCATCGCCAAAAGCAACTCGACCCTTGTGGATCTTTTGTGCTGAGTCTATCCCTTAACTCCAGTGCTAGCACATCAAAGAGTTCTTGTAGATACCTTGCGATTGTGCAAGCATGGAACTGCGCGTGATCATCTGGTTATCAGGTGATTTGCCCTACGCCTAGCAAGAGCATCGCAGTCACACAATATGTGTAACATTGACTCGTGCATACCTGCAACATCCGCACTGTATCCACTGTGCTCAGTGATACCAAATAGTTTTAATACTCTATTAACAATATTGCACAATTATTATAACGGAACATCGGTACAGTAGAGCTGAGTAGCTCGTGTGAGGCGCGCTCGCACACAGATTTGACCTGAATTATCCCAGTACCTTCTCCTGGATGCGCCAACACATATCAGAAAATAGAAACTACAACTGTCTCTGAAACTGTCGTGTCGTATCGTTGGTATTGTTTGGTGCGTTGGCGTTTTGAGTGCCTGAATATTTTGTGATATTAATATATTCGTCCATCGAAATGAAAAACCCAATGTGAGTTAATTTAACTTGTTCTGAAGACCACTACAGAATGCCGCATGGGAGCTCTTTATCTTTAATATCCGAAGGATGTGTGCTAAAAACTATAGAATTCATTGCAAGCAATCTTCATAATCAAAATTAGAACAAGATATTGTAAACTTATAGACTTACTCATCATTGTAATGTCAAAATGGTGTGTATTTTCGACTAGAGTTTTCATTAATTGCCATCTTCTGAAGAGAGATTTTACATGATGAAGACCCTTGCCTGCAGAAAACTAAATTATTAAAATGATGACACACTGTACAATAAACTGCACCGTAAGATCGTCTTTTCAGTAATTTGGTATCGTGTGATCGAAGATCGTGGAATCACGATACTCCAAATTATAATTGATATTTCAAAGGTTCAATAATAAATGAGTGTATTTGGGAATGACGAATCACTCGCTTGTTTTTACATCGAAACACTGTTACAAATCCTAGTATTAGATCGATTTAATTGTAATTTATATGAATAAAAACATTTAAGCCAAACATATCGGTTTAATTTTGCATCCTCGTATGCAACCGTACATAATTTACTCTTTAAAATAATAATAATTAACATTTCACCTATATGGGATTGAGGTATGTTTGCGTAAGATGGTTCGGAGCACAAAAAGCTGTCTTACCGTTAATACTGAGAGTTCCTGGTAAAGAGCTGTAGTAGGATATCTACGAGGTTTTCGTGATATAATTTTTAAGACCGCTCTTTGTACCCTATCCACTCTCAGCATATGAAGGGCATAAGCTCCTCCCCATACTGGGATGCAGTAGGTTAAAACCAACTGCACCAGTGAACAATACACAGGTTTTAGGGTATCGATGTCAGCTGATGAACTTAGTTTTTTTTATTATGAATGTGAGCTTTCGTGTACGTGCAGTGTTTTCTCTCGAAGAAAAGTGTCAATTTTTACTCCAAGATACCTGATGTCAGACGTTTGTATTAGGGATAGACAAGCGCAGTTTGATTCAGGAATGTCACAAAGATGAGCCTTTATTTTAAGTCTGCTGTTTGGTTGCGATGAGGCGGTTGAAGAGAAGGTTATATACATTGTTTTGCCTACGTTCGGTGTGAGAAGGTTAACGGAGAGCCAGGCCACTTTTGAGAGGGTTTGCTCCGCATAAGTCTAGAAAGGCCAATTCCCAGTTTTTAGCTTTAATACTCAATACTTTCTCATCAGCGTATGATATGATGTTGCAGTTTTTTATAGATAGGTTGCATAGCTCATTCACATCGAGAATAGGGTTGGGCCCAGTACACTTCCCTGTGGTACGCCATATGAGAGAGTTTCTTCCTCGCTAGTGAAACCATCAATCTTCACACACTGAGTTCGACCGACAAGATAACTACGAAATATATCTAAAACAGTGCCCCTCACACCCATCTCCTCCAGTTTGTCTAGAAGGATAGGGACAGGTCGATAGGGAAAATAATAATCATCATCATCAACATATGAGCCATAAGACGTCCACTGCTGAACAAAAGCCTCCGCTATAAGACCACCGGTCACATATCATGGTTCGTCATTTTGGGGGTAATTTAACAGTAATGGTGAGTACTGTACCTTGGCTGATGAAACCTGAAATTTTACTAATTAAGTCATTCTTGATGAATAAAAACAAAATTAAAAATGTTGTTATTAATTTATTTATTGAGCTACGTTACCAAATACACTGAGCAATTTTATGAATCTAAGATAATCTTGATGGGATATAAATTTCTATGAAAATAGGAAAATATATTCATGTGCAAATGTGCAATCAAACGAGTATGAGATCAATTCAGTGAAATAATACAATCGTTTTATTTTATTTGTCTAACACGTTCTCTATCCACACTTTCTAGATTTAATAACTATATAATATGGTTGAATTGTAGCATAACCACAATGTATGTTGCAGCCAATGATAATATCATAGGAAGCAAATACATTCCCAAGGAAAAAGTACCAAATTTTATAACGATAGGATTTGTAGCAACTAAACGATTAAGATCCTTGATAAGCCTTTTTTCGGACTTTTGGCGATCTGAAAATACGAGAAAAAATATGAAAGTAAAAGCAATGAAGTAAAACTAAAGAAGAAGAAAAAAGCATTTAATAGTTGAAAACCCAACCCCATAAAGCATGTCTTTGAAAAGCCAATTATTATAATTAATTCAATAATTGATAAATTCAAAATACAAAATCTAGATATATAACAAATAAAAACCGCGAAAGCTGGGGATATAACCTCAGAGATAGTCGCACAATAATAACAAGGCTTGATTTATTTATTAAAGGACAGGACGTCCACTGCTGAACAAAGGAACCTCCTCCTTATAAATATTATATAACCTGAAATCAAACATAAACTTACGTATTGAAACTTCAGTAGACAGCTTCGCTAAAGCCTTGTTGAGAGTATTATACTCATTTTGTAACTTTTGGCCGGCAAATAACAGGGGCATCGTTGCCACCGTATGGTATATTAAAACGAACGATGTTTTTCGTGTCGAAATATTTGTGTTCAGCCTGCAAGTTTTCAGTAAGAAAGATTGGAAGATACCGATATTCTAAGATCAATAAACTGGTTGCCAGTCTTTCAAGCCGCTAACCGCCCCTTACGACAGCCAAAGGTATTCGAACACCAAGTCCCACTAGTGACACCAAGAAAAAGAATGGATTATCATATAAGTCACGTCTCACTCATACTGACACAATAATGTTGATATTCGCGCAATTAATCATGTAATCTCGCACTACTGGATTCTAGCGCGCGTTTTTTGACCTAGGCATACAGCTGCTGGTAGTACTATAGATGTGGTAATTTTACTGGTGGTAGGTCTTTTATTGCAAGACTTCGGCTTAGTGGGCCACCGCAGTGCCAGTTATTCTACTGCCGACCAAGTAGCGTTTAAACTTAAGGTAATCATGTGTTCTTGTTTGAAGGGCATTGTAGCTAGTGAAATTGATGACCACAAAACACTGAATAACTAATGTCTCGAGCTAATGAGTGCAGTGTTGCCATCACACTGCGCAGGACAAGTCGTGGTTAGCCTTTATAATTGACATGAGCAGGCAAGACGCTTGGCACTAAGCGAATTACATACTTGACATAAAAAAAAGCTATATATATAGGTACTGTGTCACCTCGAATCGCGATGTCTAGATTTACCTTTCACTCATAACTTCTCGTGACAGTGTAGATCATTATATTACTCGCCATTCTATGTTATTCGTATCACTGTTTAAGATTGTGCTTACCTTCTTAACAATTATGTCAATGAGGCTGTACATTGAGGTCACGATCTGCAGTATCGCTACAGCCAGAGAAAACAACAACTGAAAAAACAATAGTTACAATATATTATTAGACCTCGGGGTCGGAGTCTGTGTATTGTCCGTATTAAGAATGAATCACGACTCGATCTCCTCCTGTAGATATCATAAAAGGTGACTAAGGGACTCTTAATCAGGGAGGGATAGACAGCAACGTCCTTTTTTGGGCCAGCAGCCATTCGGCGCTAGCCAACTCACCTACGAAGCGGGGTGAATACTGGCAAATTTCCACTAAACTGACGAAACAATTTTAGAAATATATAGAAGTGGTCTTTGGTCAGCGGTGGACGTGCTTTGGCTTGTTTATTGATGATGATATTATAAGTTTATCTCTATATATATAATTATGTATATTTATTCTTAACCAGTTCTGAAAGTGATTTTGGACACGTGGAATCTTGAGACTATATATATCTTAACTATACGATAGCAAGTGAAAGGCACAAAATTAGCAAACAGTACAATTTTAAAATGCTGCTGTAACTTCTTAATGGTGCTAAATGCCCGTGAAGCATCCAGCAGCTGGCTTACAGATTATACTTATTTACTACCAGGAAGTAATCACAGTAAAGTGCTCGTATGCATCGCCCGTGTGCGTTATCGTTCACTTTATTTGTGAAATTCTTCAAAAGCAAAAAAATTGTATACTTGCCAGATGTTACTTAGTTTTTGGTAGATACTAACTAGCCCGTACCGTCTCCGCGACCGTGTGGCCTCCAGATATAGAATAAAATGCCACTCCATTTCCTTTCGTGGATATTGTAAAAGGCAACTAAGGGACTCTAAACCAAAGCAATTTGCAGCAGCGTACTTTCTGTGGAACAGCAGCCATTCTGTGCTTACCAACCCGCCTGCCAAGCGTGGTGAGTATTGCAAAATTTTCCCTGACTAGTTGGCTATTTATTTGGGAGATCTACAACAAAGCCTGTACTACTCACATATGTTTTCCTAATTAAGTACCCAATGCGCAAACATGACAAAATAGAAAAAATATGTGTCTATGTACCAGATGCTATTTATCATTGCCGAAGACTGACCACAATAAACTGTTTGCCTGCATTGACTGTGCGCGTCACTATGCACGTATACCTACATTTTTAGATTTTTATGTGTGTGTGTGTGCTTGCAGAATAACAACAAAGACACGTGTATTAAAAAAATTACCAGTTCATTAAAACACAAGGATATATTTTTACTGCAAGCCATGATATATTGGTACACCTCCATCCAACTATTCACTTTTTCTGTCATATGTAAGCATTCCTCGTCCATATCGACGCATATTTGACTGTTTTCGTTGCCACTGCATTTCTTTAGAACCTCATGTACAGAATCGTTCAAACATTTCAATAAAACATAAACGCAAGTTATAGCAGTGTAAACTACCAAATGCTCAAGCATGTAGCTAATATCTAGCCACAATTCATGGAGGACAAGTAGTATGATTTGTCTAATATGAGCAGCCTCTATAATATACAAACTTCCAATTCTCCAAATCGAAAGCAATATTGACACTATGACAAACACTATAGACGCCACTAAACATTTAATCCTTAGTCTTTTCTCAGACTTCAAATAAGATGGCTCATTTCTAAAATGGTTGTGCATGTTGTTAAGGTTCTCGTAGAACATTTTATATGACTCTGAGTTTTGTATTCCGCCAAATATTATGATAAAGCATTTAAGGAAAACCAATACTTGGAAAAACAATGTAGTATACCTTATCTGGTCTGTCTCAAAGTACATGATATCATCTAATAAAGCAATATTACATGCAACAACGATAATAGAGAAACACAATTCTACAAGTATACGCATGACTATAATTCTTCTTTTGTATTTACTTAAATATTGATAATTTCTATAGATACACATAAAGTTTTCAACGAAAATCAAGTTATTTATTAATTTCATTTTAAACAAACTAGAGTGACACTACACTAGTTAAAGAAATACAATGAATGATGAAAAGTTTTACCTATGACATTAAATATTAAGTAATTGTCGCAGTAATGTAGTTTAGTAATCATATTATTGATAGTGTTATTTTGAGGAAAAAAACTAATAATGATGAAACATTCAGTTTAATGCTTTAAGGGTAGGCGTAGACATGCATTGTACTCAATGGCTTAATGCAACATGGACAATTAATTAACGCAGTGACAGCATATTTGCTGTCATTGCGTACTGCGAATCTACATTTTAACCATAGTTCAAATGTGAATTCGACCCACGGGTAATACTGCATGATCTATTTGATTGAAGATAAAAATGTTTTTATTCATATCAAATTATTAATATGCAACGGGTAAGATAGACTCCATGGTTTCTCTTTTTTTTAATCGTAATTTATATAACAATACTTGACTACATTTTTCTCGAAATGAAGGTTATATCCGGACAATGTATGAGAAAAGAGTCTAAACATCTTAAATAACACAGGTCAACACAAATTTTCACTTTGATAAGATAGTATGAAATGTCGATAGATTTATTGATAAATTGGTCAAAGAAAATATATGGCCTTAAAGGGTTTGCTTTTGTATCCAGGAGAACGATTGATCAATACTGTACAATATTCATAGTCGATTTCTTTATTTATAAATAAATTGAAACAAATATATTTGTATATACATTTTTATTAACGTTTATTATCAATTTAATTTAAATTATTCTTTCTTTCTTTCTACCAAATAACAAAAAATACAAAATAGTAGACAAAAGTTTAAAAGTGAACCCTATTATTTGATTTCATGTTTATAAGTACTTTAAACAAGCCGATATCTCATTAAAAACAAGAGTCCGACACCAGACACACACTATTCGGCGCCCTATTACCAACCCAGCGCCTAAAAAGTTGGAGCATTTTCATGAAAACAGCAGAGGCACTATCGAGTTCCCCAGTTGAGGGCCGTAAAAAATTATGGCTTGACAAATTCCGCCCTCCTGATAACTACATCAAGCCTAGTGAGAAACTCCCTGCTGGATATGGCATCTCTTGGCCCACATGGAAGTCGCTAAACCGACTTCGGACCCAAGTGGGCAGATATAGGTCCAACATGAGCAAGTGGGGTTACATCGATGAAACCGGGGCGGGATATAGGTGTAGCATTGTACCCCAAACAATGTCCCATCTACTGTCCTGCCCATCATGCCCTAGCTCCTGCACTTTGAGTGACCTATGCTCTGCCACTAGTAACGCCTTAGGGGTGGCAAAATTCTGGGAAAATGACATTTAAATTGTTGTACCTTCGAAACGAAACAACGAATAAGTACTTTGTCTCACTAAACCCCAAATGTAGTCTCCCATCATACACAATACAAACGAGTCTTATTTAATTTAATGTGAGCACTTGATAGTCAATAACACAGCGCACAGACTAAAAATACAGTAGCGATGGAAACTCAACAAATTATACGATATGTAAACTTTAATCGATTTAAAATTATCTCTTTGATAAATAGATATTTTGTTTACTGATTTTTTATGTTCATTCTGAAGGTATATCCATCAAAATATACCGACTGCACCAGTGAACAATACACAGGTTTTAGGGTATCGATGTCAGCTGATGATCTTAGTTTTTTTTATTATGAATATGAGCTTTCGTGTACGTCCAGTGTTTTCTCTATGTGTTTATCTCAGCGAAGAAAAGTGTCAATTTGTACTCCAAGATACACTTTTTTTTTTTATTGATCCGGTGGAAATACCTCATGTACTTCCTTCGCCCCGGGAAAGGGCGAAGGGGCATGCCGGAATCCCACCGGCTAAAACCACCGGAGTGATCATCGTTGGCACCGAAGGGAGGCTCCAGGAACTCGAAAGATCTCCATCTAGAGCCACCCGTTGGTGCCACGCCTTTAGGCACATCTCGGAGGGGATGACTGTGAAGTGGTCATCCCCTCTAGTGGAGGGAAGGCGACTGTAAAGAGGCCACCCCCCAGGCATCTCTCGAGGGGATTGTAAAAGATTCCCCCGAGGCCTCACTATGCGCTGTGCTGCGCACACAGCGGTACGTGACCACGTGCGCACCGCTGTCTTCCCGGGGGTCGCTCGGTATGAGCGCGCAGATTTCCCAATAAGCGCGCTCGCGACCCCCAAGGCCCCTGCCATATAAAGACTACAGGGGGCTCAGGCGTGTTGGACACGGGCACCGCGGCGGCTGTTACCCCGGGTCCGTGTCCTCCTCCTCCAAGCGGGATCGGCCCTCTCTCGATCCCGCTCTGTGACCTCCTTCTGGAGCATTACGCTCTCACAGAAGGAGACCACAGCACTCCAATTTTCATGCTCTGCCAAGCCGACACTACTGCTGGCAAAGAGAGATCTTGCCCGATCCGATCGACCAGGATCTGCCGCTCGGCAGTCCACGCAGGGCACTCTTCGAGCATGTGCTGTGCGGTATCCTGATCATCTCCACAGTGGTGGCACTGTGCCGTGACCTCGCGTCCTATCCTGTGCAAGTACGCACCGAAACAACCGTGTCCGGTGAACACCTGCGTCAGGCGGAATGTGACGCGCTCGCTCCTATGGAGCCAGGCTCCGAAGAGCGGCAAGACAGCCTCGACGACGCGCTTTTGCGCGTACTGTGGCAGCATGAGCCGCTCGCGCCATAGCTCGAGTGCACGCCGCCTCAAAATTTCGAGCGCCCCTGAAGGCACGCCTTCACCGCTCTGGCGGAGGGAGCGTGTTTGGTGATACACCCACGCATCCATCTCCGCCAAGATATCAAAAGGCGAAAAGCGCGCCAACAGAGTTGCCGCCTCAGAGGACACCGTTCGGTATCCTCGTGCGATCCGTATAGCCGCTCTACGCTGCAGACCGTGGATCTTGGTTCTGCAGCGCTGGACGCCCGAAAGTCGAGATGACCAAACAGGCACCCCATAGAGGGCCACGGACCGCACGACTCCCACTCCAAGATACCTGATGTCAGACGTTTGTATTAGGGATAGACAAGCGCAGTTTGATCCAGGAATGTCACAAAGATGAGCCTTTATTTTAAGTCTGCTGTTTGGTTGCGATGAGGCGGTTGAAGAGAAGGTTATATACATTGTTTTGCCTACGTTCAGTGTGAGAAGGTTAACGGAGAGCCAGGCCACTTTTGAGAGTGCTTGCTCCGCATAAGTATAGAAAGGCCAATTCCCAGTTTTTAGCTTTAATAATCAATACTTTCTCATCAGCGTATGATATGATGTTGCAGTTTTTTATAGATAGGTTGCATAGCTCATTCACATCAAGAATAGGGTTGGGCCCAATACACTGCCCTGTGGTACGCCATATGAGAGAGTTTCTTCCTCGCTAGTGAAACCATCAATCTTCACACACTGAGTTCGACCGACAAGATAACTACGAAATATATCTAAAACAGTGCCCCTCACACCCATCGCCTCCTGTTTGTCTAGAAGGATAGGGACAGGTCGATAGGGAAAATAATAATCATCATCATCAACATATGAGCCATAAGACGTCCACTGCTGAACAAAAGCCTCCGCTATAAGACCACCGGTCACATGTCATGGTTCGTCATTTTGGGGGTAATTTAACAGTAATGGTGAGTACTGTACCTTGGCTGATGAAACCTGAAATTTTACTAATTTAGTCATTCTATTTTATTTATTTATATATATACTATGGAATTACACATTAAAACTAATTACATATACACTATTTATGATTAAACTAACAATTACAAACAAATATATATAATATAACTAAAGATAAAACTTATATATACATATAAATAAAAAATATACACAATATGTATGCCTTAAATAACTAACAATAAATAAAAACCCTAAAAAAAAGGAGACATTTAGGCGTCAAAGTACTCCTCCCCATCGCTGTCAGCCGGTAATGTTCCCAGAAGACTGGCAGCATTGCCACGTTGAATGGCAATGCTTATTCTTTGGCCAAAGAAAAGGCCAGCCCTCTGATCACGTAAAGTGTCGACCAACCGTCTAGCTATGTCTTTGAAAAGTAGACGTGCACTCGGACCCCATGACCCAAGCGTTTCGACCCCAAACGGCTCAAAACAATAATTTCCGATGAGATTATTATATTTGCGCCGTTTGAGGTTTTCCGCTGCAGAAGCGGCAGCACCAGCACAGCCAGCCGTGCTTGGAAGATGGGAAGGAGCAAGGGTGTCGACACAAGTTGCGTCCCACACCAGAGGCCTACCCATTTTCCAAGGCAGTAACGACATACCGTCCGGTCTTTTGCCATCGTCGCGTGCCAAGCCATTGGGTTCTAAAACAGCTGGCACGCCGGCGGTGGCAAGAGCACGACGAATAATGTCGTTAATGTTGGCATGGCGCGATATACGACCTGCACTTCTACTGCAAGATAGGCCATGGATTCCGAGAGGGTCGACAGCTTCACCGCAGTGACACCGATGAGGAGCACCACAAGGAGCACCTAAACGAAGGCATGCAGCGAGCCGAAAAGTAGTGTCATCCAACATAGTGCCTATGTTGGATGACGGGAGCGCCTGAAGCCATAACCCTGACTCCCATTCACCCACAGCAAGTAGGCGAGCACGCTCAACAGCATTGGTGGACGTATTCATTAAATTCTTCCGTACCAAAGTGCAGAGCGGCTCGTCCCACTGTCTCTGGATACAAGGATTCAGGGGCAAAACCGTATTCGGGCAAGCCATTTTCCATGCATTTACAGCATCAGTCATGCACGGTACTTCAAAATCAACCAGTGTGGACGCTAAAATTTTCCTGGTTAATTTATCAGTACTGTGGACCGAGGACAGAAATGCCGGTAAACTTACACTAGAAATTTTACGGACGCCAAGGCCACCCATGCGTATGGGTAGTGAGGCTTGTATCCAAGCTCGGTCGTCCAGAGCCACATTTAAAACGGAAGTTAATGTATTCTTTATAATGATGTCTAATTTCTCCAAAAGTTGTGGCTGCTTCCATAAATGGGAGGAGCGAAGGTTATACATAAATTTTGGGCCAAAACAACAGTACCTAATTAAAGTATAAGCCGAATGTAAATTAATTTTGAATAGTCTTTCGGATACGTCATTGAAATGTTGTATTTTTTTGTCTATGTAACATGGAAATGATTCTTCTAGAATTGGGGACCCTAGGAGGTGCAGAGTATTTTTTTCGATAATTTTGATATTTGGGGCTACTTCATAAAATTTTGATAAAGTCGATTGTCTGTCGGTGTAGTCAGGTAAATAAATTTCACATTTGGAGAGATTAAGGTCCAGGCCGATTGAGTGGAATTTCTCTTTCAGGAATATTAGGTCATTGAGAACAGTATCTACGTTACCTCCTAGCGTCCCATCATCCAAATACCACATGTTAAATTTTGAATTTAGTTGGCGGATAATGGGGTGAATTGCAAGACTAAAAATGACTGGCCCGAGAGGGTCACCTTGTTGACATCCAACTGCAGATTCCAAAAGTGTGTCCTTATAAAGTAATTTAGAGGGATATCTGTAACATTGCCAAATAAAACTATAAATTTCGGGTAATTCTTTTTTTACTTCCATCAAAAAGGTATCCCTGTTAACGGAATTGAAGGCGTTTTTAATGTCAACCTTAACGATGACCTCCCCTTCGTTATGATTTAAAAATGTGGACAGGGCGTGCACGGCAGCCTCACAGCCTCCTTTTGAACCAAAACCAAGTTGGTGAGGCTGAAATTTGCTGCAAAGCGTTTCACTGTAAACTTTGCAGCAAATTTTGGCTGCCATACGGCGGTAAGTACAACCTACGGCAATGGGACGAATGCCGCCATCCTTCTTGCGCAGGGCACATAAATTGGCCCCGTACAAGATATCAATAACGGCTTCGTGCACATTTCCGGAGAGCATCAAATTGGTCAGAGCAGTAAGCTCCTTCAAAAGCGACTCACCAGCTTCCCCGGCGCTTGAACACGTCAAATCTTTTAAATGCTGTGGCGTCAAGCCGTCGAGGCCGCCAGCCGATCCGCTCTTAAAGGAGCTTATAGCGGCGACCAATTGGCGGGCTGAAATTGTAAGTGTATTTAAATTAGGATCTGGAGGGTCAGGGAAGGAGAGGACATCCGCTGGGGCCGGGTGTTTACTTTTCAGAGCTGTAACTGTGTCTGAAGAGTAAGGCGCAATCACATCACTACTGAAAAGTAACCTGGCCGCTCCCCTAATATCACCATCGCTTAATTTCGATTCTACATGGTGAAATAAACCTTTAGGTGATACATGATTTTGTGTCGTAAATTTTGAATCGAAAGTTGTGGTCGAAACATTACAATTATCTTTAATTTGAGCAGTTAAAGTTTTTTTAGTAGCCAAAGTTTTTTGCACATGTAGAATACGATAAGGGAAGGTGAGTAATTGTTCCCAGGCGTTTTCTGAGTTCTCCCGGGTAACCAGACGGACCGCTTTAGCTAGGTATTGGGCAACTAAAGGCCTTGCGGCACGGGGAACCCTCTTTAGAACTGGTATCGAATTTTTTAACTTAGATAGTGTTTGCCAAATGGGAATTTGGTCGTATGTAGGTGTAGGTGTGGTTGCGGAGCATGATGGCACATTTTGGGGTTTATGAACCTTACCAAAATGTACATTCAAACCCCGCGTACCTTTAAAAAAACGTGCCTGGGAACAATGGGGACATCTTACCAAGTTATCCAGCGAAGCTTGACTGGCACTTTTTTCGACATCGTTGCAACCATCATCATTGGTCATTTGGGAAATATTTACACTATTAACAAAATATACAACTCGAATAACAAAAAATATCACAGAATATCACAAAAATATCAATATAAATAAATTGACGTTGATGTTTAGAGCCCTGGCAACTGTTGCTAGGGTGGAGATATATAAGGAGCGTCCTGGTGCTTTCGGTATTTTTAGACGATTCATTATTAGAATACATAACTTGGCAGAGTAAAACAATAATGGCTTGCGATGCCGTTTGTTCTAGAACTCATCACTCATCACTGATCATGAGCTGTCCTCTTCCCAACTGTATTGGTCTGAGCTGCCAGTTTAACTAGATGCCGCTCAGTACCAGATTGAATATCTTCTTTCCACCATCATTCTTGGGTTAGACCAGCTGTCAGATTTTTTGGGGTTTTGATGTCACATTGATTTTTACACGTTACACCTATTCGTATACGTAACTGGAACTGACGTGTGGACCGAATAGTCACCGGTCCACGGCAGGCTGCAGTTGGTGCAGCTTGTCCTCGCAAATCTGTTATCCTGCGTGGTAGTAATTGAGTTGAGCTCTAACTATAGTGCTACAATACTGTAGCTGCACTTTAAATTATTTTATTTTAAATTATTTGCAGGGCAAACAAATAAGGCGTTGTTGCCACGGAGACGTCAAAAAATCTTTTCATTCATTCTTGATGAATAAAAACAAAATTAAAAATGTTGTGATTAATTTATTTATTGAGCTACGTTACCAAATACACTGAGCAATCTTATGAATCTAAGATAATCTTGATGGGATATAAATTTCTATGAAAATAGGAAAATATATTCATATGCAAATGTGCAATCAAACGAGTATGAGATCAATTCAGTGAAATAATACAATCGTTTTATTTTATTTGTCTAACACGTTCTTATTATCCACACTTTCTAGATTTAATAACTATATAATATGGTTGAATTGTAGCATAACCACAATGTATGTTGCAGCCAATGATAATATCATAGGAAGCAAATACATTCCCAAGGAAAAAGTACCAAATTTTATAACGATAGGATTTGTAGCAACTAAACGATTAAGATCCTTGATAAGCCTTGTTTCGGACTTTTGGCGATCTGAAAATACGAGAAAACATATGAAAGTAAAAGCAATGAAGTAAAACTAAAGAAGAAGAAAAAAGAATTTAATAGTTGAAAACCCAACCCCATAAAGCATGTCTTTGAAAAGCCAATTATTATAATTAATTCAATAATTGATAAATTCAAAATATAAAATCTAGATATATAACAAATAAAAACCGCGAAAGCTGGGGATATAACCTCAGAGATAGTCGCACAATAATAACAAGGCTGGATTTATTTATTAAAGGACAGGACGTCCACTGCTGAACAAAGGAACCTCCCCCTTATAAATATTATATAACCTGAAATAAACTTACGTATTGAAACTTCAGTAGACAGCTTCGCTAAAGCCTTGTTGAGAGTATTATACTCATTTTGTAACTTTTGGCCGGCAAATAACAGGGGCATCGTTGCCACCGTATGGTATATTAAAACATGAACGATGTTTTTTGTGTCGAAATATTTGTGTTCAGCCTGCAAGTTTTCAGTAAGAATGATTGGAAGATACCGATATTCTAAGATCAATAAACTGGTTGCCAGTCTTTCAAGCCGCTAACCACCCCTTACGACAGCCAAAGGTATTCGAACACCAAGTCCCACTAGTGACACCAAGAAAAAGTATGGATTATCATATAAGTCATGTCCCACTCATACTGACACAATAATGTTGATATTCGCGCAATTAATCATGTAATCTCGCACTACTGGATTCTAGCGCGAGTTTTTTGACCTAGGCATACAGCTGCTGGTAGTACTATAGATGTGGTAATTTCACTGGTGGTAGGTCTTTTATTGCAAGACTTCGGCTTAGTGGGCCACCGCAGTGCCAGTTATTCTACTGCCAACCAAGTAGCGTTTAAACTTTAGGTAATCATGTGTTCTTGTTTGAAGGGCATTGTAGCTAGTGAAATTACTGACCACAATACACTGAATAACTAATGTCTCGAGCTAATGAGCGCAGTGTTGCCATCACACTGCGCAGGACAAGTCGTGGTTAGCCTTTATAATTGACATGAGCAGGCAAGACGCTTGGCACTAAGCGAATTACATACTTGACATAAAAAAGCTATATATATAGGTACTGTGTCACCTCGAATCGTGAAGTCTAGATTTACCTGTAACTCATAACTTCTCGTGAGAGTGTAGATCATTATATTACTCGCCATTCTATGTTATTCGTATCACTGTTTAAGATTGTGCTTACCTTCTTAACAATTATGTCAATGAGGCTGTACATTGAGGTCACGAACTGCAGTATCGCTACAGCCAGAGAAAACAACAACTGGAAAAACAATAGTTACTATATATTATTAGTCCTTGGGGTCGGAGTCTGTGTATTGTCCGTATTAAGAATTAATCACGACTTGCTCTCTTCCTGTAGATATCATAAAAGGTGACTAAGGGACTCTTAATAGGGAGGGATAGACAGCAACGTCCTATTTTGGACCAGCAGCCATTCTGCACTAGCCAACCCACCTACGAAGCGTGGTGAATTCTGGCAAATATCCACCAAACTGACGAAACAATTTTGGAAACATAGAAGTGGCCTTTGGTCAGCGGTGGACGTGCTTTGGCTTGTATAATGATGATCATATTATTAGTTTATCTCTTTATATATATAATTATGTATTTTTATTCTTAACAAGTTCTGAAAGTGATTTTGTACACGTGGAATTTTGAGACTATATTTATGGTCACCATACGTCAACAAGTGGAAGACACTATATAAATAAACAGTACAATTTAAAAAATGCTACATTAACTTCTTATTGGTGCTAAATGCCCGTAAATTATCCAGCAGCTTTACAATCGCCGCATCGCTTTGGCTTGCAGATGTTACTTATTTACTTCCAGGAAGTACAGTAAAAGGCTCGTATGCATCGCCCGTGTGCGTTACCATTCACTTTATATGTGAAATACTTCAAAAGCATAAAAAATGAAAATTTGCCAGATGTTACTTATTTTTTGGCAGAGACTGCCTAGCCTGTACCGTCTCCGCCTCCACGTGACCAGTCCAGTTTAAGAATAAAACAAGGGACTCTAAACCAAAGCGATTTGCAGCAGTGTCCTTTCTGTGGAATAGCAGCCATTCTGTGCTTACCAACCTGCCTGCCAAGCGTGGTGAGTATTGCAAAATTTCCCCTGACTAGCTGGCCATTTATTTGGGAGATCTTCAGCAAAGGAAATCTTTTGGCTGATATGGTGAGGATAATGGTCAGGGACTGCTCACGTTGCCTGTACTACTCACATATGTTTTCCTAATTAGGTACCCAATGCGCAAACATGACAAAATAGAAAATATATGTGTATATGTACCAGATGTTACTTTGCCAATGACTGACCATAATAGAATATAGAATATTAGAATAGAATATTTATTAGCTCAGAAAAAAAAATACAGCAGTACACAATTAGAATGGAAAACATTAAAACAAAATAATAATGTACAGAATTTTGTCCACTGGCCCCCAAACTAGGCGGTTAGCCTGTATTTCGGGGGGATATAAATAAACTGTTTGCCTGCATTGACTGTGCGCGTCAATTTGCACGTATACCTACATTTTTAGATTTGTATGTATGTGCGTGCACGTGCGCTTGCAGAATAACAACAAAGACACATGTATTCAATAAATTACCAGTTCATTAAAACACAAGGATATATTTTTACTACAAGCCATGATATATTGGTACACCTCCATCCAACTATTCACTTTTTCTGTCATATGTAAGCATTCCTCGTCCATATCGACGCATATTTGACTGTTTTCGTTGCCACTGCATTTCTTTAGAACCTCATGTACAGAATCATTCAAACATTTCAATAAAACATAAACACAAGTTATAGCAGTGTAAACTACCAAATGCTCAAGCATGTAGCTAATTTCTAGCCACAATTCATGGAGGACAAGTAGTATGATTTGTCCAATATGAGCAGCCTCTATAATATACAAATTTCCAATTCTCCAAATTGAAAGCAGTATTGACAGTATGAGAAACAATATAGACGCTACCAAACATTTAATCCTTAGTCTTTTCTCTGACTCCAAATAAGATGGCTCATTTCTAAAATGGTTGTGCACGTTTTTAAGGTTCTCATAGAACATTTTATATGACTCTGAGTTTCGTATTCCGCCAATTATTATTATGAGGCATTTAAGCAAAACCAATACTTGGAAAAACAATGTAGTATAGCGTCTCTGGTTTGTCTCTAAGTACATGATATCATCTATTAAAGCAATATTATATGCAACAACGGTAATAGAGAAACACAATTCTACAAGTATACGCATGACTATAGTTCTTCTTTTGTTTTTACTTAAATATTGATAATTTCTATAGATACACATAAAGTTTTCAACTAAAATTAAGTTATTTATTAATTTCATTTCAAACAAACTAGAGTATCACGAGTTAAAGAAATACAACGAATGATGAAAAGCTTTACCTATGACATTAAATATTAAGTAATTGCCGCAGTAATGTAGTTTAGTAATCATATTATTGATTGTGTTCTTTTGACGAAAAAACTAATAATCATGAAACATATTCAGTTTAATGCTTTAAGGGTAGGTGTAGACATGCATAGTACTCAGTGGCTTAATGCAACATGGACAATTAATTACGCAGTGCAGTACGCATTCGAAGAGATTTGAACCAAGGCTTTATACCACATGATCTATTTGATAGACATAAAAATGTTTTTATTCATGTCAAACTATTAATATGCACTTATGAATAGTCAGAGAAGAACGGGTAAGATTTTTAAATTCGTAATTTATATTACAATACTTGACTACATTGCTCTCGAAATGAGGGTTATATGCGAACAATGTATGAAAATAAGAGTCTAAACATCTTAAATAACACGGTTTAACACAAATTTTCACTTTGATAAGAAAGTTTAAAATGTTTATTGTTATCTTTATTCCTCTCTTATTCTCCGTCTTCATTAACTCTGTCACCAGATATATTTCATCCCACTTTCATCTTTATGCAGACGACTTGCAGCTTTATCGACATTTTACGTTGACCGACGCCGAAACTGCTATCACTTCCATGAATAATGACCTGGCTTGTATCAGTGAGTGGGCTAGGTCCTATGGCCTACACATTAACCCCGCCAAATCACAGGCCATGATCATAGGTAGTAGGTATGTACGTAATGCGCTTGACCTATCATCCCTGACACCATTACTTCTCGACGGCTCTTTAATCCCCTATACCGATACCGCAAAGAATTTAGGTGTTTTATTGGATTCTAGCCTGTCGTGGAGTGCACACGTTAATGAGATTAGTCGCAAGGTGCACTACTCTTTCCATTCGTTAAAATGCCTCCAGAGCTTTTTGCCTTTAAAGACTAAGATTACTCTCGCCCAATCTCTCATTCAGCCGATTATAGATTATGCTGATGCCTGCTTTTTGGATGCCACTGAGGAGCTTTTAAACAAGCTTGAGCGCCTGCAAAATGTATGTATTCGTTTTGTTTTTGGTCTTAAGAAGTATGACCATGTATCCCACTTTCGCAAAGTACTCAAGTGGCTCCCTATCCGTCTTCGCAGGAACACACGGATATTATGTCTTCTCTACAACATCCTTCACAACCCTACATACCCTTCCTACTTACGAGGGCGTTTTTCGTATGTTAGAGCTCCTGATGCCCCTTGCAGGTCCCACCTTAGATCCCTTTTACAATTCCCACCCCATAAAACCAATTACTATTCCTACTCCTTCTCTGTTCATGCAGTAAGACTGTGGAACTCGCTTCCGCCTAACATACGTGAATCCAAATCTATATCTGTTTTCAAAAAACGCGTTAAAGAGTTAAACCTCTCTTTATAATATTATCAAAGTATATGTATTAGTCTATTTGTAGTCATTTTATTTTTCTATTTTACCATTATTATGTATATCTGTTGTTTGTAATTATTATAATTTTTTTTGTTTTTTATCGGTTTCTTCTTTATTTTTAGTGCTGTTACACACTGTGTCTTCATTTAAAATTACACTATCCTGTCGCAGGTCTGCTGGCAGAAATTTCTTTAGAAATAAGCAGTACCTTTGTACTTAAGTTTTTCTAAATATTTTTTTTTTCTATTAATGTGTGTACATAAATAATAAATAAATAAATAAATAATTTATATTGGTGTATCGTATTGGAGCTGAGAAACGGAATATGAAATTCGCAGTACCAAGAATTTGGCGTGAGCCAAAATACCACGTTGATGACTGTTATTCTTGCATAGTTAATCCTGCTAAAAGACGTAAATTCAAAAATGATATACTGCATGCTCATTTAGATAAATTTGAAAATAACATTATTAGTATTCAAAAGAACAACGAGGACGTTTTTATCAAGACATCGTGGACTTCGAACACCGTTATCTGGGCCAATACAACGAAAATATGATGGGAGACTACATTCAGGCTTAGTGAGACAAAGTACTTATAAACATTAAAGAAAAAGTAAAAAGGGTTCACTTTTAAACATTTTTCTACTATTTTGTATTTTCTTTATTTGGTGTGATAATAAAAGTTTATGAAATTGTAAATATAAGTATATGTGTTTGAATTTGATTATAAAAAAAATAACAATAAATATTCTACAATATTGATCAACCGTTCTCCCGGATACAAAAGCACAATTTTTCAGGCCATATATTTCTTTTTATTTTTCGATAGATTTATTGATAAGTTATTTTAAACTTTAATTTACATAAAATTAACATATTTTTTTACTAAAAATTTCTTTACCTTCTAAACATCTTTTGCAATTACTGCAAGCAACATGTGGAGTACAGGGTTTGTCTAAATTCTAAACAGGGCATTTGAAATGAGCTTCATATGCTTTACATAGCTTGTCACATGCATGTAAATAAAATGTTATATCTCTTACTTTAATAAATGTACCACATATGTAACAAAATGCATCAGCATCATATTTACACTTTCTAGAGTTTTACATTTTAACCTCTTTGAGTCTTCTACAAAACAACGAGTATATTCCACAATTTCGCTAGTGTCATATATAAGGCAACGTTGTACGGTGTTCAGACAAATCAATCTTTACATATTCATAAAATATTTCTCAAAAATGAAAAATATCTACAAATATATGTCGGCAGCGTCGTACGGTTCAATTGTTTTCCATTAGCTTTGTTTTTTCGCAGTATTTTAAAAACTTCAGAATTATTGTTTTTTTTTTAAATGTGATAATTCTAGAAAAAGGATTTATTATCATAACTACCACAAAAGCAAACTTTTTAAGTAATATGGGTATTTTTCCTTTATTTTAAAGCTTACTGAACAGGAAAATCATAAAATAAATTTTAAGATAAAGACAAATTTTTTTTGTAGACTTTTGTCTCGACGACATATATTTCATTGCTTTCAGTGCATCTACGCTAGTCTTACCAATCGTAAAGCAGAAGTTTCATAATGTGCGTTTCATAAAAATAAACGCATAGTAGGACCGCCACCATTGAGATGGACAGACGACCTTAATTTCGCTGGGAGTCAGTGGCATGTAACCGGTCGATGTGAAAATCTAAGAGCGAAGCATTTGAGTAACTAAAATATTACTGTGTCAGGTATCCTTTTACTGTTACGTCACGTGGCTGACTCAGAAACGCTTCATGCTTCATTGAACAGCCATAGAGATCATTGCCATAATAACCAGGGTTGGCTGATCACAGTAATTTGGTTTAGCACCTTTCCTTCCTTTGGATAAACACTTTTTAATAATACCGTAGCGAATGTTCCTATCGCGCAGATAGGCCCCTATGATACCCTGCAGGTAGGGGGAGGTGCTGATGATGGACTAGTGTCCCCCTAATCGCTCCCCACGGGAGCATGTCTAGACTGATGGCCAACGCCACCCACAGCAAGATGACGCATAGAATCACGTCGATAGTCGACCGCCGTTGCCGGAAACCATACTGGCTATCGGCCAGGTCGGAGCCAACTCGTGACAGGTACTCAACGACTCTTCAGGTAATTACTCTCTCGAATAGCTTCGAAGTCTCGTCGAGCAGGCAAATGGGGTGGTTTGCAGAAGGAGAATCCGCGGGCCTTCCCTCCTTCAAGAGAACCAATCGGGTTTCCTTCCAGCTAGACGGGAACACGCTATAGCGTACAGTCAGTGTGGAGAGGGACCGGGACTGTCCCTATACCGCTGGAAAGAGCGTTGAAAGTACACCTTCCAGCAAATCCGGGGCCATGGTTTCGGTCATTGGGGGGACCCACGGGCGCAGTTTGCTCACAACCTAAGAGTCTCCCCATCCAGTCTCAACCTAGCGGTTGGGATTGGAATGTCACTATTATCGTCTGTCATATTTACGGAGTCTCCAATAAAAGAAAATTACAAGCTTATATTTTTTTTTATAAAGAAATTGTAAGTAGTACACACGGCTACATATCAAGCTATACAAAACCTGTATAAGCTGATCTCGCATTGTATAGACTTTTGGTATGATGAGAGATCAGGGTAAACTGAATTTGTATAAGCTTGATGTGTAGCCGTGTGTACATAATATTGTAAAACTTTAATTACCATTTTTGTAAAAAATATCAAAAAAAACACGGTGAACTGTTTCGGCGAAATGACGTCCTGTCTTACACCTCTCTGTAATGGAATTGCCCCCGTAGTCTGTTCATGTACTCGGACCGACATAGTGGCGTTTCTTTATAAGCACTTTAACACTTTGATGTATCGTTATTCAATCGGATCGAAGGCTTTCTCATAATTCACAAACGATAAGTAGTAGCAGTGTAATGGCAGTTTTTTTTATACTCCTCGGTTTTCTGTGTAACCTGCCACAGTATCTGGATGTGGTCTATGGTACTAAGTTGTTAAAACTGCGCTCGAGACGATTCGTGATGACCCTTGAAGACAACTTATAAACATGGCTCAGAAACGAAATGGATCTCGAGTAAGACAGAATATACCTGTCGATAGAAGTTCTCAATCCCTGCCAAAACCTCTGGCTTAGTCGACGCTACACTGCCGACCTCAGTCTTCAGCTTTATAATACGACTTTGCCCAATAGACTTGTCTCTTATGAACACTTTGGAGTCTTGATACCGCTCAATTGTCTCCGTTGGTGTTAAAGGTACGTATATCGTGACGTCCTTGGACTTCAATATCCGTCTACAGAACAGTCATAGGTTGTTGACAGTTGTTTCTTATTTCAAATTTGGGGTAATAGGATCCAGAGAGTGGACGTTAATGGAGAGAAGTCTCCGAGGTCTGTGGTCACAGTGGGAGTTTCACAGGGCTCAACTCTAGGCCCGTTCCTTTTTCTCGTTTATATTAGTATCCTACCTTATGTTATTAGATACGAGGGCGGCACTGAAAATTTCGGGAATCAAGGAAGTGACACAACATTACTATTTAAAAATGTATTTATTGCTTTTCGAAGTATTCTCCGCGAAATTTGACACATTTTTCCATACGATGGAACCAATCATTGAAGCAACCGTTCCATTCGGAAGTTCGGGTCTCCAAAATGGCCGTTTTGTAGGCGTCCACAGCTTCTTTAGGTGATGAAAATCTCTTTCCACGCAATTTATTCTTTATTTTAGGGAAAGTATAGAAATCATTAGGGCTTAGGTCGGGGCTGTACGGCGGATGGTCTAATAATTCTATGTTTTCTTGCTCTAAAAACTCTTTTGTTCTGTGCGCGGTGTGAGAACTCGCATTGTCGTGATGGAGGATGATGCGGCGGCAAACAAATGCTAGCATACCATTCTGCATTAACCTTTCTTTGTCCCTCAAGAGGAATAGTCGTAACATGGCCGGTTTTGGAGACAAACGTGGCTACCATTTTTTTTGCAACACTCCGTGAACGAACAATTTTTATTGGCTATATCTCATTTTCGAACACCCAAACTCGTGACTGGTTTTTTGTTTCGGGTTCGTACGCATATATCCAGGATTCGTCACCTGATACGATGTTGTATACAACATTTGAGGATCCTGCGTGGAATCTTTCGAGAGTTCTGACGCACCAAGTAACGCGAGCCGCTTTTTGCTCTTCACATAGCAAATGCGGTATCCATCGGGAAAACAACTTTTTTACACCTAATTGTTCATGCAAGATTATTTGTATTTGACTCATGCCAATGTCTAAAGTTGCCTGAATTTCGCGGTATGTCACATATCGATCTTTCTCAATCAGCTTACGCACAGTATCAACGTTTTCTTGGGTGAGTGCAGTTTTTGGACGACCTTGACGAGGATCATCACTGAGCTTGACACGTCCACGTTGAAATTCAGCAAACCAGCGATAAATTGTGGTTTTGGATGGGGCTTCATCACCAAATGCAGAAATCATCCGGTCAACACACTGTTTTTGTGTTAAACCACTTCGAAAGTCATAATAAATCATCGCTCTTGAATTTTCTCGAGTGAATTCCATTTTCTCAACGACTAAACAAGTTTGACAAAACCTTGTGACAAGACCGTGAATCTTTTTTTAAATAAATAAATGGTATTCGATTTGTAAAACCAAGGAGTTTTCAATTAAAAAGATTTTAATATGACAGGAACAGTGGAAATATTCCATTCCCGATACTTTTAGTGCAGCCTATGTATAATCATGCTATATATATTGCTATTTTCAGATGACATACATTTTATTCAAGCTGAAGCGGCAGCAGCTAATTACTGCCCATGAAAATAATGCACTCTCAAAAGTAGTGCACTTGTTTAACCGTTAACAATTTACTTTTGAACGAGAAAAATACAAATTGTATTAGATTTTTAATACCTAGTACTAAGCAGGTGAAAACCAGTGTACTATTAAATGGCAAGGAATTGAGCCTTGTAAACACCACTAAACGCCAGCTAACTGATGTAAAAACAGCGAAATAAGTATATTTTAGTTACTTTCATAGTATACTGTCATATAGCATTTAGTTGTGGGGAAATGCTACTGACATTCAAATTATCTTTGTGCTGCAAAAGAGAGCTATTTGAGCAATTAATAACTTAAGCTTCGGACATTCACAGGTACACACGGTACATTTAAAGAAATCAACATATAGTATATACATAGTCGCATCTCAATATATACATGAAGATCTAATATTCGTTAAAAAGAATACGTATAAGTTTCTACAACAAGATCCCAAGTACGGATTATATGGACGACAAAAATGCTTGGGATTGAGCTGCTCTAACATAATTATTATTTGCATGGTTGTGTTGTTGAATTTGGAGATTTGATCAGACAATATTTTTATGATTATTTAATATATCTATAATTATTTTGTTGATGACAATTTAATAAAAAAAAACTTTTTTGATGATGAAAAATATTCATCATATTCATTCTATCATCACTTAACTCAAATGCAATATAGGTCTAGGTAAACAATATAGGTAGTTTAAAATATATGTGGCAACACAAAATTATGTCGACTCATTTCTATATTAATATTCCTTGCTGGGAACTGACCAGAATAAAACTGCTCGCTTCCATTACCTGTGTGCGTTACTATTCACAACATTTTTCATTTTACTATGAGCACATACATGGTAAGCACTTAAAAAATATGTAAATATCTGCCAATTGTTGTGTTTATTTCTGAAAAGTGACCATGAAAGTGATCTCAAGTCTAGGTGCGTCACTATACATGTATCTTTTTCCATCGCAGTATGTGCATGCTTCTGCTTGATGAACTTTTTCATATAAATAAAGCTTACCATTTCATTGAAGGATAGGGATATGTTTTTACTGCAAGCCTTGATATATTGGTATATCTTCATCCAACTATTCACTTTTTTGGATATATCAAAGCATTCCTCATTCAGCTCGGAGTAGATTTGAATAATTCTGTTGTCAGTGTACTTCTTCAATACCTCATATACAGAAGCGTTCAAACATTTCAGGGAATTATAAACATACGTTATAACACAATAAACCATCAAATGCTCGAGTATGTAGCGAATGTCTATCCACATTTCATGGAGAGCGAGTGCTATGATTTCTACCAAATGAGCAGCATCCAAATCGTACAAATCTCTTACTCTCATCGTGGTAAGCAGTACTGACACAGTGACGGATACTACAGAGACTACTAAACATTTAGTCCTGAGCTTTTTCTCAGACTTCAAATAAGACAATTCAATCTTATAAAGGTTGTGTACATTTTGAAGATTCTCGTATAAAATTTGATAAGCCTCTGAATTTCGTATTGCGGTAATAATTATTGTCAGGCTTTTCAATAAAGTCATTATCTGGGTTAACTTAGTAGTATACATAGCATCACCTGTAGTATAGAACATGGAATTAATTATTTAAATATTACTTGAAATAACAGCTAAAGATACGCATAATTCTATAATTGTTCGCGTAACTATTAATTTTCTTCTATAATGACAGTAAAATGAGTAGTTTCTGTAGATACACATGATATTTTCAGCCAATATTAATATGTCTATAGTTTTCATTGTACGGCCAAGAGTAACCTTAGTTTATCTTATATCTTTAAATGAGCAATTCTTGTATTCTTGTATATATATAATTGGAATCTCGGAATCGGCTCCAACGATTTTCATAAAATTTAGTATATAGGGGGTTTCGGGGGCGATAAATCGATCTAGCTAGGAATCATTTTTAGAAAATGTCATTTTATAGGCGTTTGAGTAGTCTCAACTGAAAAATATGACTCTTCCTGACATCTATTGGCGAATAATAATACTATTTTTTGTGAGCAACTAATTGCTTTAACGACACAACAGCAGATGGCGTTGTTAAGTAACACGAAAATACCGAGCAAAGCTCGGTCATCCAGGTATAAACATAAAACGTTGTAATGAAATATTTTTCCTGCGTCTTATTTTTACGCAATTGATTAAATAGTTAATGTATTTTCTTAATCATATTACCATTAATGGCCTTTATATTATAAAGGTGGGTCCAGACATGGATTGTAGTAAGTGGTTTTAATGCAGCATGCTTATTATCGCGGAAGTTTATTTTTAAATAAGAAAGTTTGATCACAGTTTAAGTATGCAAAGTAAAGAATTTGTATCAATCAACATTGTAATCTCAATTATTTTAAAAGAGTATCCATGGAGTTTCTTGCCGGCTCTTCTCCACGAGATCAACTATTTGGAACCGTGCAACTTAGATTCTGACGTTTCATAAGTGATAATATTTGGTTTATTTGAAATGAAAAACTTTAACTTTGACTTTGAAAGACACAAAAGTTGGTTCAGTGCTTTACAGGATAATATTGCCGAACAGCAGAATAACCAAAGGGATATGGCATATATGAAAAATAAATTATATTTGTAAAAAGTACATGCGCAGGCATCAGCTAGGAACAGGCCAGCCACCGACATGCTTAGGACCTCGAGGCCAACCGACCCCGAATAGAGTCCCCGGTGCCGATGAAAATGTCCGCGCATGAGGTGGACGCAGTCCATGAACGAAAACGCATAGCCATAGGTTGGATATAGATATGTGGCGGATTATTAAAAACGGTCGTACTCCAGTGCCACTGCGCGTGATTTTGTTTATAGTTTGGTGTGACACAGGATAGCATAGTTTATGTTTGTGTTTTAGGAAAAGTTACAGGTTAAAAAAAATGTCTACAAAAAAGTTTACTAGTGCAATATGGAAATATTTTACGATAGTAAATGACGAGTGTGCTAATTGCAAAGTTTGTGAAGGAATGTATCGGGAATACATTTTTAAGGGAAAAGATACAACTTCGTTAAAAATCACCTTCAGAGGAAACATCCACAAGCATATGTTTTACCTGATGTTAACACTTAGCTATAATCACATAGAATAGAGTGTTGATCTCACTAAAAAGATTAAATTAGTACCTTATAACTTGCTATACTGGTAACATAGTTTAATCAATGTTTAAGTATTCAATTTTTGGGATATAACTGCGCCAAATATGTAATTTTAAGAAGTAAACAGTAATTTGAATTGAAATTAATAGTATTTCATTGATACCTATCTTTAAAACATCATGTACGTCTTGAAATTAATTAACATAAAAAATCCGGCCCAGAAACGCCAAAAAGTAACGAATACGGATACAAGATTTTGTGAGTGACTTTTGAATCGAAAATACTTGATTCGCACATATTTTTAATTTAAACTGAAGATTTTATTCAAACCTATATATGATACGAATTGTGTTTGTGGTATAAAATTAAACGAAAATGCTATGGGATAGTTGTATTTGTGATTCAAATTTCACTCACATTATGAGTCACGTTACACTATGTAATCGCGCCACGGACTTTAAAAATGCGGGCTGGCCTGACGCGGTACGGGTTGCCAATAGACAGCCAGTGTTCATGCCCTATGTGGAAGGTAAAATTGGAACAGCATTAAGACAATACTCCATTAAGTCTGTATATATTTCGTTATCCAAAGTATCGAGACATTCTAGGACGGCAAAGGAAATTATTCCTTTTCAAATCCCCAGGGTGTACATAATTGACTGCAGTTATGGTAGTTCTAACATCGGACAAACCAAGAAAACTATCGCGAAAAGAGTGAAAGAACATATCGCAGCTGCTAAAAATCGATTAAACTATTTGGCGATTGCTAAGCACTTGCTTGAGCCAGGATCAAATCATTGGATTGAGATTGAAAATGATTTCCTCCGATCGGCATCACCATCCGAGAACTGTCTGTGAAGCGATTAAGGATAAAAAACATCAAAATTTTAATTGGGAAAATGGATTTACGTTATCCGCGTCATGGAATCTAGTGATAAAGAAGTGTTGGCGTCGCGTTTCATCTTAGTGTTTACCTGCCGATAGTGTCGGTTGTGTGTTTCGTGACGGTGTATTGCAAGACCGAGTTCGGGTAATTGGTAACAAGTCCCACTCATCTCGATGCTGACACCCCCAACTCCAGTGACATTGCATTCTCCGGTAGGATTCTAACAAACGCGAGTGAACGACTTCTGAGACAATTAATACGCAACAAGCACAGTAAACTGGATAGTTTTCAAAGTGAGCTATATGCGTTACATAACAAGTGAAGTGTGAATCTATCACGTAAGGAAATAAAAATACGGTTAAGTTATCATGATATGCCTCTACAATATGCAGAGTTATTAAAACACTGCCTTACGTTGGTAAGGCGGCCTGTTGTGGGACAATGAGTTTTGCCTGCAAACTGACGGTGTGGCCATGGGTTCACCGGTCTCTTCTGTAGTCGCTGATGTTTTCATGGATGACTTTGAGGAACAAACACTGAGTACAGCACTCAGCTATACCAAACATGTTCAAACAGTACGTAGACTTTTATCATCTTGCCTCACAACAATGTCCTGGCATTTTACAACACCTAAATTCAATACACAGTAAAATTCAGTTCACTATGGAATTGAAGGACAACAAATCCTTAGACATACTTCTCATCTATAATCCTGATCATTCTCTTAGTCACACCGTATGTAGAAAGCCTACCTAATGTTTTATATGTTCATAAAAATATCTCTCTCTTTGCAAAGAACAGTGATACCCATAGGATTAATACTAGGAACAAACACAAACTCGTTGTTCCTGCCACTAGGCTCCAGAAAATAAGCAAATCATTTAAATGTCAGTGTGTACGTTTTTACAACAAAATCCCAAGCCATATTCAAAAACTAAGCGTTCATAAATTCAAGTCCACTATAAAACAGAAGCTGTGTAGAAAAGCTTTCTATAACGTAACAGACTATATGGACAAAAAAAATGCTTGGATTGAGCTGCTCTGATGTGCATAGGCTTATACTGACATTAAACCAGTACTTTTAATTAATTTGACATTTAAATTGCATCATTTCTTATAATGGATTATATAAATTCATATAATTACATTTCATCATTCTATATGACATTATGTTATTTATTTTTAATGTTATTTTTATGTTCATTTTATGCATTTAGTTTTGATACTGTAATAGTGCGAGTACCATGTGGGCTATTCAATTATTTTGTTTTATTGACGTGATATTTGTCTGGTTTAGGTATATCATGCTCGCTCAAGTGTCCTGCTTACGGTGGCGTTGTGTGTCGGGACGCTAAGTTTACCTACAGTATGGTTGAGCTGGGCGACGCTGATGCATGCGTCATGCTCGTGAACGAGTGCCGTCTGTTGGGATTGGTCATCTCAATGCTGTCATGACAATTGAATCAAAAACTCTGGTGAATATTCAAATCAAGCTTGTTTAGTGTTGACTTTTTAAGAAGTTTAGACTCTTTCCTCCTGCATTGTCCTCACATTACCATAATTTCGAGAACATTGTACCAATATGATTTAAAAAGAGTAACCGTGGAGTTTCTTGCCCGTCCTTCTCCATAGGAAATCTACACCTTGGAACGAGGCAACTAAAGTCTTGACTATTCATAAGTGCCTATAAATGGATTTACACGGATAAAAATGTTTTTATCTTTATCTTTACCCAGACAGGTACCGTTACGGTGCATCTCACCAACATCCTTGTCAGTTAGCTACCGCGGCCAAATCTTTGTAACAGAGAGCACATGGCATCTGCGACGCCGACTACCTGGCAGGGGAGCTTCTCCATGTAAAGGAAGTGCTTCAACATAACAATTTAAAAGCACCACATCCCCGTCACAGTAGCTGCCCCAAACCTACCACGGTTGATCGAAGACCTGCTCTGTCACCGACAGAATTGGGCATATCTTGAAGTGTGCTTCCATCAAAACTTACTTCAAGCCGCATAAGAAGATCAGCCAACTAATCAAACCGGTAAAATGTCACATATGCCAAATGTAGGGGTCTACAACAGTGACTGTGATTGTGGTTCGTCATACATAGGGCAAACAAAGCGTAATATAGCCACCCGAATAAAAGAACACATAGCTGACGTCGAATATACACGCTCCAAAAAGTTTGCAGTGTAAAAATGCCTGAGGCAAACCTTACCAATTTCTTCGTTTTGATCAACCTCATGTCCTCGCGAAAGAGAACCGATATGTAACTATTTTTTTTTTATTGGTGCCCAGTGGGACTTCTTCATGAACTTCCTTCGCCCCGGGGAAGGGCTAAGGGGTATGCCGGTCTCCTACCGGCTAAAACCACTGGAGCAGTCATCTTCGGCACCTAAGGGAGGCTCCAGGTCTTCGTATGATCACACTAGAGCCTCCCACTGGTGCCACGCCTATAGGCACATCTTGGAGAGGGTGACTGTAAAGCGGTCGCCCTCCCGGGGGATTGTAAAGGATCCCCCAACCGACATGTACCTAAACATGCAAATTTTAATAGAGAAGACCGATGGTTGGAAGGTCCTGCCTGTTTGGAATCCAGTTATTAAAATAACAAAGTTCCGAACAACATATCGCACTAATAAACATCAAGACAAAGTGAGTAATTACTGCGTGCATCGAAAACTATTTTTTCATTATAATTTTACGGTAGATAAAATATAATAACTTTAATAATAATAATAACCATCAAGTTCCATCACACCGGTATTTTCGCAATTTAACGCATCGGCTACCTATTTACCACGGATATAAGCAGACTTATGCGGGTTTTACATGGCACTGGAGGAAGACATACTAGAGTAAGAAGACTCTAGACGTAGTATTACACGATCCGAGCTTGTTTTGGACGTACCACAAAATGGTTCTCCTTGTATCGAGCGACAAGGCTTTGAACCCTTCCTTTAGTGGCCGTGGAGATTAACTCCTAAATGACAATTTAGATTAATAGTTAGAAAGAAAGAAAGATTTATTTTGATCACAACACAGAGACACGATTGTAAAAACAGGGACATAGATAACAATATTTAAAAACATAAAAATGTATAAGTCCAAATAAAACTAACGTAAACCTTCGTAGGTACCTAATAATATATGTCTCACGGTTGGACCAAATAGGTGTCCAGATCAGCTTCATGCCAGGCTTAAGTGCCGGACGCTGGTTTTCATCTGGAACCTTATGTACACCACGGATGTCAATGTCACGTATGACATAATACAAAATGTATTATGATTTATGTTGTGTGTAATGAATGCATGAATGGAGTGTGTAATAATTATCAGTGTAGTAAATAAGAAATGTAGAAAGTTAATCTAGATTGTCATTTTACTTTACTAATGGGCTGAGTGCCTGACCGAATGTGCTTTCATAGGTATATTTCGTGCATCTAATATGGTTTTGGTGGAATAGTAGTTTGGTACTTACGTAAAATAATAAAACCCAAGCAATTAAGTGCTCTTGGTGATTTACACTAAAGTGTATTACATAAGTGACGTATCTCTTCATACTAGGGAGAGACCAACATTGGCTAGTCATCACCAGAAATGGGTAAGTTCCTAGATAGTAATCAAAATATAGGTACAATTGATCATTGTGAATCATTGCAATTTAAACCTTAAGTGGTTGTCATAAGAGTCATGACGTGCGGTCACGAATTAAAACAGGTATTGCCATAGTGTGTACCTAACAAACAATTCTGGCAGCGCTTGTATCAAGAGAAGGAGCTTTGTATTTTTTCTTTCCAGGAACTAGGCAACTACAATTGCCAGCGATGCAATTTTCAGAATTGGTGTACACACCATTGGTTTACAAACAGGGCTGCGCATTTATGAAACAATAAAACAACATTATTTTACTTATGTATGGAAATAAAAATATAGGTTTTATGAGATGAGGCATTTATCACACCCTTTCCGACTAACACGGTATATTTACCTAATAAAATTAAGCCAATGGGCTTCAACACAATTATTATAATTTGGAAATTGTTTAGCTTTAATAAAATTAAGTAACTTATCAAGTACGTGTACTCGTAACTAGTTACTTTTTCATGAAATATTTATTGTCATATGATTAAAAAACTACATTTATATTCAATTACTTAAAAAGGTTACAGTTAAAATATTTTATCATTCATTATGACGGTCTATCGTTATTCAACAAGTGACAATCTACTGAAATGTATTTATTAAACCTATTATTATTCGCTGAAAATTTCATGTGTATCTACAGAAATTATTTGTTTTTCAATAATTATCAAAAAGCTTTAATTGTTTTGCGTTTAATCGTGGAATCATGTATATCTTTGGCTATTACTGGGAATAATATTGTTATTACAAATCATATGTGTTGCGATACAGGCGAAAATATGTTGGTTTCTAATTTATACCAAGCACTCATTGCATTGAAAAGCTTTGTACTATTATTTGGTAGTATCAGTAACTCGTGTTCGTACAAAGTGTTCTACGAAAATATTTACAAAATCCACAACTATTTTAAGAATGAACCTTCATATGTAAAGTCTGTGAAAAGACTCAAGGTAACATGTTTAGTAGGCACTATAGTATTTGCCATACTATTAGTACTACTGTCGATAAAAAGAATTAACGAATGGTATTTTATGGAGTCTCATCATTTGGTAGAAATCATAATACTGGTCATCCACGAAGTATGGGTAGACATTCGCTATATGCTCGAGCATTTGGTTATTTATTCTGCTATAACATGCATTTATGATTTCCTGAAGTGTTTGACCAATTCTGTACATGAAGTTATGAAAAAGTTATTTGAAAAAGAAAACAGTCCAATATGCGTAGACGACATTCAAACAACAGCAAAAGTGAATAGTTGGATGGAGATGTACCAATATATCATGGCTTGCAGTAAAAGTATATCCCTATGTTTTAATGAACTGGTAATGTTTACATATTATATTAAGGTTTGAAGTTTAGCAATCGCACGCACACAATTTAAAAAATATGTCAGTATGCAATAATATATCATACCTTCAGTTTGTTTTTTTTTTTTTTTTTTTCTTTTAAAAAAACATTGCCCCACACTAGGATTTCTCCTGTGTCGTGGGTGCGTTTACAGACATGAATTCCACATACAATACACCCAGACCCGGAACAACTACCTGCAGATCATACAAATATTTGTTCCGTGCGGGAATCGAACCCACGACCCGGTGCGCAGCAGCCGACTGTATCATCCACTGCACCAACCGTGCCGTCAAGTTGAATAAAGGACATTACTGGATACAGGCCTACCCCACAGATCACCAAATTGACCGGTCGGGGTGTGTTTTGCCTTAATCATAATCATAATCGCAGCCGGGTTGGCGATCGTAGTTGAGTTGTTAATGTACTCGAAGGTTGCTGCTCGCTCCCTTGTTGCCTTTTACGACATCCACGGGATAAGATGAATTGGTGCTATTCGTAGCTGGCATCCACTTATTTTATTGTGTGTATATCGTTTTTTGTACCGCATGCGTACACTGACATAAAACATTATGTCAGCTACGCATAAAATCAATTCATGCAACCAATATTATGGCCAAGTACTTGGCGAAATATATCGCTTACGAGGTAATATCACCTAAATTTTGATCTGCATATTGCACTGGCTTTCAGTTATTTGACCAGTCGAGGTCGTTGGCAATGTGACAATAAAATAACCCACTTATTTCAGAAAGCAGACATTCCATTTGGACTTTCTCGTTTCTTCATCTTAAAACTCATTGGGATTTCCGTGTGTAGCCAAAGAGCGCAATGCAGATTATATATTGTCACATCGTCATTGCTACATTGTTTACACTACAAAGTACAAGGTTACTCGGAACCCAAAGTTATGCTAAGACGGTTGTCTGGCATAGGGTTCTATGCCAAGCTACTTAAGACGGTATCTGATCCGCAACAAATAAGTTTGGCCTTTAGGAACTTTAAAAGGAACTTGTATAAAACTGTAATCAAAGGCACTTTCAGTTTCCCGTAGTTAAGTATAGTACTCCTTTTCCGATTATCTCGATCATTATCACGTACGACGACGAGGTGCAGAAACAATGAGCTCATGGATCATGTCTTTCGATTATTTCGTTTCATATCATATTCATCATTGCTACTTCAGCATGCACTCGTGTTGATTTTAAAATTACCAGTCATTAATAAAAAAAATGATTTTTTGGAGTATTATTTAATTTGTCACGGTATAGAGATTATTTTAAAAATAATTCTAATACTACTAAGTAAACCTAATCTTTTTTCAGATGTTATTCTCTTTGGCTGTGACCATACTGCAGTGTGTATCCTCCATGTATGACCTTATAGGCATAATTATCAAGAAGGTAAACAGCACTACATGTAATAAAGTAGAATGTTATGGAATGCGCAGACTATCCAGCAACCCCAAACGATAAACAAGTCTCCTTCGGCTATTATTCATTTTTTTCTCAGAATCAGATTTTGACGTGACAACGTCTTATAAATTGGTTTGCCGGGTGACACTTCAAGAAACTGCGTTACGCTCCGCTCACGTTATGCGCTCACAATGAGAGCGAGTGAGAGGCACGCGTCCCTTCCACTCGGGCATGGTTAGCCCGCCTAAGAGCGAGAGAGACAGACATAAAAAGTGAAAGGCACGCGTCCCTTCCACTCGAGCACAGTTAGCCCGCCTAAGAGCGAGAGAGACAGAGCGAGAGAGAGAGAGTGACCACTCAAAGTCGTTGTCACGTAAAACTTTCGCCCGTATACCGACTTTACAGGCAACCAATTTTTTTTAGGATACTTAGGTACAATGGTTGCTTAGGTAGTATTGAGGTGTTAATGTCTCTATAATCGGCCAATTATTAAAGGCATACAAAAACATGCAAATATATACATTATATAGAGTATATTATACTTTAAATCTAATAGATTAGATAACATTATATTAATGCATTATTTCATTTTTATATTTGTGATTTAAATTACAATTGATTTAAATTCCAAATTAATTTATACAGGTATTGAGCACTTGTAATAAATTCATGTTCAAAATATACATTTATTACATCATTACAAAATTTATCTGCTACAAAATCTGAGACACTGTCGTAACATCTTTGACAGAGCTGATTTTTTTTTCTATGATGTATAAATATTTTTAAATATTTTGGCATAAATTATAAATGACTTGTGCCATATGAAAAATTCCCACTCTTATGCATACATTGCTAGTTTTGTGCATACGGAGTCTGCTTTTATCCCTTTGGTGTCAGCTGGAAACTTCAGATGCCAAGTCATAAAGCTTAATATTTAGTTTCACACATAGTATAGTAGAACACAGCTACCTCAAGTATATAGATTGAAGGCAGTGATAAGATATTTTACCTTTTGAAGAAAGGTACACAACTCTCGGTAGGCTTTATACCGAACATGGACCTAATACACCGTTTTGTGCCTCAAATAAGAGATCTTTGTCAGTTGAGTTCCCCCAGAAAATAACGCCATATCTGAGAACAGATGCCACCAGCCCATGACATGCAGTTATGAGAGTACTAGATCTTATTTTATATGCAAGTTCATAACTAGAATTTTGATATCATCATATCAGCTAAAGGATGTCCACCGCTGGACTAAGGTCACCCCTTTAGATTTCCATAATAAGCAGTTACATGCCACCTCATCATCATCATCATATCACACAAAAGACGTCCACTGCTGTACAGAGACCTCCCCCACAGATTTACACAACAAGTGGTTACATGCTACCCGCATCCAATGGCTCACAGTGACTTCCTGACCAGGTCGTCTGTCTACCTTGGGACTGTCTGTCTAACGATTGGGAAGTTGGCAACACCGGTGACAGGTCGTGAAAAAACGACTTCGTATGTTTAATAATTTATAAAACTAAATATAGTGATTGTTTATGTTATTTTTATATCACATTATTAAATTTAATTGCCAAGTGATGTATCCATCGCATAAATAGTGTTTTTGTCGCAAGATAATTGTACCTTTATGGAAAATTCTACCGACCGGCTGTCAACAGATGATTTTGATATCACGGATCCCGGGGAGTATTTTGTTTTATACAATATTATTACTATTGTAAATACACACCACACAACACTACTAAACACTGCTCTGGCATGAGCTCCGTCCATTACTCACCGGCAGAGTTTATGTCTCGTTTTGCTTGACAATTTGTGGAAGCAATATTGACGACGAAAACGTTCGCCCCAGTCATAAAACTACAACTTTACTGAACAGTCACACTACTCAAATGCATTGCTCCCATATATAAAAAAATAATAATCTTTGTTTGGTAAAAAATTAACAATCCCTATTTGCTAGCTATTCAAAGTTACCCTCAATAGACTTAAGTAAATTGAAAATCAATTTGTTTTTAAGTCTTCAATACATAAATATATAATAAACATTTTTCTGTCTTTTACATATCTTTTCTTGTTTTCTGCACATTAACTGTCTTTTGTATCCATTCTCCCACTTTCTAGATCCACATATTTTCCTTTCGAACACTTAGCTGCTTCATTTCATATTTCAGGTGACTTCTAAGTAGGTAAATTTGAATATGCTGACCCGCAGAGCTGCATCTCGCGAAATGGAGGATAAATTGAGGGCAACGCTAAGGGAATTGGAGTCCTCAAAAACCCTTTGCAAACAGCTGCTGCAGGAAAGGGACGATAGTGAAGTGGAGGTCAAGATAATCATTGACAAAAACACTGAGCTCAAGAACCAGCTGGCTGAACTGCATATCCATCACATGGACATACTCGACCAGCATCAACATCTGCGACAAGTCGTGGCAGACTTTCAACAGTGCAGTGACACTCATGAGTTGGCCCTGAAACGCATATCTCAACTTGAAATTGAACTGAGAGAGGCTCACAAGAATATCTCTGCAATAAATTCCAACAAAGTAAACATGCAGGCTGCTCACACCCACAGTCTCTACAATGAGTTGGTTGGAGGTGCAGCGGGGCTGGTGTGTAGAAAGCCAACTGTAACTATTGATCTGACGGGGGACGATACCATAACTAAACGTCCAATTCTATCTAGTCATAACAAAATTAAGAAATATATTAAGATTAGTAAAATTATTGTAAAGTATCAGAAATTGGTGAAAAAGTCAAATTTGTATAAAACTAATATTAGATTTAGAAAAGAACGGGTTAACTTACTCAACCAGCTAAATTATTACAACAAGGAACTCAATCAATGTAAAGAAAAGTATGATTTTGACACACACAGCCTGCAGGTAGAATTACTACACAGGGAGAATACTCTTAAAGACATATTTTATAAGTATGAAGCAAGCCAACAACAATTAAGTGAGCGCATGCAGGAGGCTAGTGAGTTGATGGATTTGGTCACATAAAATGCAGAAAGATATGAGTCTTTGACTAATAATCTTTCCTGTAGCTGTGCCCACTCCTACTCACCTTCTGTGCTCAAAGTCACTCCTTTAGCTTTGCCTGTGGTGCCTCAAGCAGTGGAGAGTGTCAACATCAGGCAAAATAGCACATTAGTATACTCTGATACATTAGGTGTAGGCTTTGGGAAAATATTAAGTAACTGCCTGAACCATAGTGTAATTAACCATTGTTACCGTAACTTACATTTTAATGACATTATTAAAAGAATTTCACATACACAAATAGATGAGCAAACCACCGTGGTTATTCTGATTGGTGACAGCCTAGGTATTAGTAAAAAGGACTTAGTTCATGGTATTGAAACCCTACTAACATTAAAAATAGGGAAAATAATGTTATGTGCCTTGCCATTTTCTGACTCTCTGTCTGAGCAAGAGAATAATTATATTAATAATTTAAATAATTTAATGCATATGTTGACATGTCGTCATAGTGACCATTTATTGTTTTTTGATACTAACAAATTTGTTAGACATTTTATTTTGACACAGGAAACTATGCATCTTCCTAAGAAAAATCGACGTTTATTAGCTATGTTGATAGCTTATAATATAAACTCTGTTATAGGTAGTATAACTGAGCTTAAACTAAGTGACGAATCAGTATTATCTAGTAATTATAGTAATACTGTGATTGATTGTTTAAACTTTCAGAACCGACAATAGAGAAGTGTCATAACAATATTTTGCTTTATCACCAAAATGTTAATCGCTTCTCTGGCAAAACACTAGATGTGGAGATGTTAATAGATAAATACCATATGGATATTTTATGTTTCTGTGAAACATGGCTTAAGCCAGACAAAATGCTTTTTAACATAAATAATTTTGCAGTTGCCAGTGCATTCAACCGATTATCAGCGGAGGGTGGTGGTACTTTGGTCTTATGTAGTAATAATTTGCTCCATAAAGAAAGAAAGGACATCACTTCGTGCTCGGTTGATCGCTTATGTGAGGTAGCATGTGCAGAAATAGAAGGTTATACCTTTTTATGTGTATATAGACCACCTCTGTCAAACTTTTCGTTATTCTTAGTTACAATGGAAGTTATACTAAAAAAACTCTTTAAAAATAACAATCAAATTTTCCTATGTGGTGACTTAAACATTGACCTTTTAATAGATTCAGTAGAAAAGTGCAGGCTGGTCTCTTTATTTAAGTGTTACAATTTGAATTATATTTTTAATAAAGCAACTAGGACCACTGTCACATCAGCCTCATGCATAGACAATGTTTACACAAACTGTTTGATTAAAGATTCTTGTTTAATTAGTGGTGTCAGATCTGACCATACAGGTCAACTAGTTAGCTTCGAATGTAACAGGAAGCTCAAATCTGATAAAAATATTGAATTAAGACCATTAACTAAAAATAAATTACAAAAATTACACACCAGTATTTGTAGTAAACTTTTAAACTCTCGTTTTAGTTCAAAAAATCCCAACAGAAATTACTCTACTTTATTTGCTGTGATATGCCAGGAATTTAATAAAGCGTGTCCAGTTAAGAAAATCAGACTAACTAATAGATCTAAATTTAATGAATGGGCTACTAAAGGCATTAGAAAAAGTAGGGATGTTCTTTATAGTTTATATTATGAAAAATCATTAACGTCTGATCAAGCTGTCCATAATCATGTAAGAAATTATTCCAAGATATTTAAGAGAGTATGTATGCAAGCTAAATCAATGTTAATTAGCAACAAAATTAGTACTTCGGGCAATAAAATTAAAGCAGTGTGGCAGGTAATCAACAAAGAAACTGGCAATACAAAAAAACGGGATAGCGAACTATCTTTAAAAATCGATGACAGAATTATCTCAGATAAGCTCGAGGTCGCTAAGACATTAGAAAACTTTTTTACTAATATACCGATAGATACTACGAGTGTCCTTTCCTCATCCTCTGTACTGGCTGAATCTCTACTTAAACAGAACTTTTGTAAAGACATACCTACTTTTGAATTTAAGTACATTTCAACTAGTTCAATTATAAAAGCATTTAAAAGTCTTAACATTAAAAACACAGAAGACTTATGGGGTTTGTCTGTTAAACTACTTGGAACTATAATTGATACCATCGCCCCTGCACTTGCAGGTATTTTTAACCAATGTTTAGATAGTGGAACTTTCCCCGATTTGATGAAACATAGCAAAATAATACCAATCTTCAAATCGGGATGCAAGAATAATCCATCAAATTATAGACCTATTTCTGTTCTCCCATCATTGAGTAAAATATTTGAAAAAATTATTCTTGATCAAATGATGTTACATTTTAATTTTAACGGGATTTTACATAGCCGACAGTTTGGATTCACGAAAGGTAGGTCAACTACGGATGCAGGAGTAAAACTAGTGACGCAAATTCTCGAATCCTGGGAGGGTTCTCAAGATGCTATTGGCATTTTTTGTGACCTCTCCAAGGCGTTTGACTGCGTTGACCACAATACGCTGCTCTGTAAATTACGCCACTACGGAATTCGTGGAAGAGCTGCTGATCTTGTTTATTCTTATTTATCTTTAAGACTGCAAAAAGTAGATATAGATGGGGCTACCTCTTTGGGTTCTACGGTTAAAATGGGCGTGCCCCAGGGCTCAATACTCGGCCCATTCTTGTTTCTAGCTTATATAAATGATCTTCCATATATGATGACCAAGTTATCGGATGTGATTTTATTCGCTGACGACACGTCCCTAATTTTTAAAATCAGTAGAAAAGATAGTAATGTTATTCATGTAAACGAGAGCCTAACTGTCCTCTCCAGTTGGTTTGCAGCTAACAACCTGTTACTTAATGCTAATAAAACTAAATGTTTAAAGTTCTCCTTACCTAATGCACCCCAATTGGGATTAAAACTAGTTCTTGATGGCAACCAACTTGTAACTGTTGATGAAACCGTATTTCTAGGTATAACTATCGACTCGAAATTACAGTGGAGTGCCCACATTAAAGCTATATCGGGTAGGCTCAGCTCTGCAGCATATGCAGTTCGTAAAATTAGACAGCTGACTGATGAAGCTACGGCCAGGTTAGTTTACTTTGCATATTTTCACAGCATTATGTCTTATGGTATTCTGTTGTGGGGATCGGCAGCCGACGTAGATTCAATTTTTATTCTACAAAAAAGGGCAATCCGCGCAATATATAATATGGGTCCTCGCGAGTCTCTTAGAACTTTGTTTAAAGATATCAATATACTTACATTGCCGTCACTCTATATCTTTGAAAATATTTTATACGTCCGTAAAAATCTGCATAAGTTTTATATAAAAAGCGATTTTCACAATATAAATACACGACATAAACATAAAATTATAGTGCCCAAATTTAGATTAGCTAAAACAAATAAGTCATTCCTTGGAAATTGTGTTCGCTTTTATAATAAGCTGCCCAAATCTGTTACAGACCTTACTGAGGGAAAGTTTAAAGCCCATATTAAACAGATCCTAATTAAAAAAGCTTATTATAGGGCTAATGACTATGTTGACGACAGAGATGTCTGGTATTGATTCTTTCTGCACATGTGGCTTCCCTGGAACCTTATTGATGAAATATGGATTTATCTAATAACAAATCAAAATTTTATAGTGATAGTAATTATTTTTCGAATATATTGATATATATTGTCTATATAATATATACTTTGACATATTAATTTTTTTTACTGACATATTCAATATGACATTCAAAGCTCTGGCGTTTAAAATGCCTTTCATTTTATATAATTTAGTTTCTTCTACATTTTGTAAATGTGTGAACTTCGTCGACTTTATTAGTGCTATACATTAATTGTTATCAGTTTTCTAGTGTGTTAGAGGCAATTGTCTGTTTTGTTATTGTGTGTATTTTACATTTAATTAGTCTACTTTGTTCGCACATACCTAGCTTATTACCATGTAATAACAAAAATGTAGTATAACTTTTTTTGAAAAGAGTATATCCATGGAGTTTCTTGCCGGCTCTTCTCCATAGGACCGACTTTTCCGAACCGTGCACTTAGCTTGACTTTTCGTAAGAGCCTATTAGGGCCTATATGAAATAAAAAATTTGAGTTTGAGTTTGAGTTTACCTCGTTGGAGGTCGTCCCACGCTGCGTTTTTCGTTGCATGGTCTCCATTCGAGAACCTTTGTACCCCAACGGCCATTAGTTCTACGAGCAATGTGCCCCGCCCATTGGCACTTCAGTTTACTAATCGTTTCAGCTATGTCCGCAACTTTAGTTCTTCTACGGATCTCCTCATTTCTGATTCGATCTCGTAGAGAAATTCCAAGCATAAATCGCTTTCTCCATAGATCGGTAAGTGATCGGTGATCACGTCTCTGTCCCATATGTTATCACTGGTAATATAGACTGGTTCAAAACTTTCGTCTTGAGGCATTGTGGTATTGTTGACGAAAAGCTGAGTCGGATTCGAAGATTGACCTTTCTCGAAGTTTATTCTAGTTAATTGGACGATTTGTACGAAGTAGATATACTTGTCAACAACTTTGAGAACAGAACTCCCAACATGTTGCGATGGGCACGACATGGGCATTTGACATGACTTTCGTCTTGTCCATGTTCATTCTATGGCATTATGCTGAGCTCTTGCAGCGATTCTGCCATGACTACAATGTCGTAAGTAAATCGTAAGTGAGTTCTAATAATAATAAATAAATTGTAATTTGTTTATCGAATGTAGTAGGTACCTATTACATAGTGTGGTGTTTCATTCATTTAATTAGCTAAATATATTCTACCACAGCTAATGGCGTACACATATAAATTGTGCAGTTCAAATAAATTACACAAATCAATCAAATAAATTATTCAAATCATTCATTACTCGCCATTGATGTTAATGTCGAATCCTTTCCATTCCGGTAGTTTGAAGGCATCCTCTCATGCAGCAGTGAACAGTTCCGGAGAAATGTCGTCCCCCGTCTCACACCTCTCTGCAATGGAATTGCCCCCGTGGTCTGTTTATGTACTCGGACCGACATGGCGTTTCTGTATAAGCACTTTAACACTTCGATGTACCTATAGTCAATGTGGCACCGCTGCAGACATTGCAGCACTGCCCAGGTTTCGATTGAAAAAGTCTTTCTCATAGTCTGCAAACGCTAAGCATAATGGCAGATTATACTCCTCGGTCTTCTGTAAAACCTGCTGCAGCATATGGATGTGGTCTATGGTACTAAAACCTTTTCAAAAACCAGCTTGTGCGGAAGGCTGGAAGTCATCAAACCTGGCAGGCTCAAGACGATCCGTGATGACCCTTGAAGACCGCGTATAAATATGGCTCAGAAAAGATATGGGTCTACGGCGTTGTGCCCTCGAGTAAGACGGAATCTAGTTCTCGATAGAAGTTCTCAATCTCTGCTAAAACCTCTGGCTTAGTCGACGCTACACTGCCGTCCTCAGTCTTCAGCTTCATAATACGACTTTGCCCAATAGACCTGTCTCTTGCAAACACTTTGGAACCTTGATTCCGCTCAATCTTCTTTTTAACACCAACGGTGTCGTGACAACGGTGTCGTGTGACGTATATCGTGACGCAAGGACTTCAAGGCTTGTTTCCGCTCAATTGTCTCTTTAACACCGTTGGTATTAAAGGAACGTATATCGCTACGCATGTACTTTCATATCCGTCTATTGAGCAATCGCTATGTTTCAGCATCACCGGTGAATTGGAGCGTCATGGCGCGTCTGTCTGCCAAGACGTCGAAAGTTTGATCGGAGAATTTGTTTCGTCTAGTTTAGACTTAGATTCCAAATGGTTGGGACAGCTTCTACAAACCTACCATTTAAATCATCCACAGATTCGCAATGTTCTAGGCACTCTAAATGATTTTCAGTTCGAGTTGAATGCTCTCGGGTATTTGTATATGAGTGTTAGAGGGCTGGAACATAGACTTAATCAAACAAGACCTCTCAACGTGCCTCTTACCATTCAGTTACCACAACCGGTTTTCAGCCTATGGATCACAGATACATCATTGAATATTTGTCTTTTATTGGTCATGATGAAGTCAATCTGGTTCTTTGTGGAACCATCGGGAATAATCCAGATCCATTTCCTGTAAGGCGGCTTTTGGAAAGAGGGGTTCACCCATTATATCCATGTGAAAATCCACGTGGCAAATTCCCCCCAAAATGATGATACAGTGGTGGAAATCCAAAGGGGAGGCTTTTGTTCAGCAGTGGACGTATAAATGACCGATATGATCCCAGTGCAACTTATCTATTACTTCTTCCAGCTCACTCAAATTTGCCGATACTCACCACGCTTGGCAAGTGGGTCGGTGAGCGCAGAACTGCTACTGTAAAATAAAAGGGACGCTGCTGCCCATCTCTGTGGTTAAGAGTCTCTTAATCGAATTTCACGGCCTCCACGGGAGGGATGCAGTGGTGCTATATTCTTAGTCTGGACACGACACGAAACTAGAACTTCAAACATGACTATATCGAAGTTTAAGTTCAAGTTTTACGCATTTATTTATCTTTTGTGTGGATTAAACATAAAGTATTAATTTTGTGAAATATTTTCAGGCGGGACATAAATATCTCGGTATGAGCAACATCGCCTATGTGTTATTATATAACATTACGGCTACGATTCCTCTTGTATTTGCTGGTCAAAAGTTACAAAATGAATTTGCAAACCTTAACAAGGCATTAGCGAGACTTTCTACCGTAGTTTCGATATGTAAGTTGTAGTACTACTACTTAAAGTTTGGATACATTTAAAGGCTGCACACTTATTTTATTAATGGTATTGTATAGTAATGTCTTAGATTTTCGCGATTATTACACATTATAATAAAACACTTTTAAACGGATTCTATCGCGTATATTTTAGATTTTTGATTTTCCTGACGTTTCGAATACTTTGCAGCATTCACGGTTCATTCGGTTCCTGCGACCACGAATGCTGCAAAGTATTCGAAACGTCAGGAAAATCAAAAATCTAAAATATACGCGTAAGCGTGAAGTGGTTTGAAGTTGTATCTAGCCATATCCGCGTTTATTTAGTCGAATCATGTATTTCATTGATTACATCCTTGATTATTTCTACTACTCATTTATGTCTATCTTCTATAGTCACGGTGTCAGTATCGTCACTTAAAGTTGCGACGAATTTCTTTGCATCTAAAATATCATGTGATATGTGAAAATGTGAAGTAGTTACAACACCGAAGCTTGAGCTTTCCTATAGAGTACTCCAGTTTATTTCCATAAAATCAGATTAAGCCTCATTATCTTTTGATAAAGCCATTGATCTCACTACAAATCTCAAAGCACTTTTTACTATACCATTTTTAACCATACGCGTAATTCTGAGCTTGCAGTAATAGGACAAGTAGGAAAAGGATAACATCCTTATCTTCATTGGATTTATTGACTTTGTTTGTTAAAATATATCAGTAACAATATTCTAGATAGCTATACAGAACACTAGTTTTTTTTTATTGTCTATGATTTTCCCGTTTCTATAACACTGGTAAAAACTGAAAGCTTATTCGCACTTGACATTAACATCAATTACCTTGTAGATTAACATTCTAGTTCTTAGGGCATTTATAAATAAAGATAACTAAATGATTTAAAAGAATTTTATGTGTATTTCACTTAAAAATTGTACAATAATAGTTATTGTTTTGTTTTCAGATAGTCAAAAATCCGAAATAAGACCTATAAAGGATCTTAATCGTTTGGTTACTACAAATCCCATTGTTATAAAATTTGGCACGTTTACCTTGGGAATGTATTTGCTTCCTATGATGTTATCATTAGCTGCAACTTACATTGTGGTTATGTTACAGTTCAACCACGTTATATAATTATGTGCGTTAATTTATATTGTGTATTTAATTCTTTTTGTAATTGGAGCCTCAAAAAAATTCTTATTTGCTATGTAGTCCAGCTGAACTGAACTGAACTGAATTCAACTCAACTTAAACGTATATATACAAATTAATAGGCATTTTTTGTATTACCAAGACTTCCAATTAATGGCTATGTATTTATTCATTTAATGTACTTTTAAAATGATATTTCTTGTCTGTCTACATAAATGACATAGTGGCTTATAGATAAGTAAAATATATTATTAAAGTTGACACCTCTGTTATCTATCATATTGTAGGCTGCTTCTATCATAATTTTCAAAATACTACATGGCTGTCATTATTAAGATACCGATCATTGATTGTATTATTGGACTGTTTGGGACTCGTTAGTTGTTTTCGTTGTGAAGTAATATTGTAATGGTTTTCAACTTCATTATGTCAATGTGTAATTATTGCGCGTTAATGGCAATTATTTCCATTCCATTTTTCGAATAAGGACGTTAATTTATATAACGATAATATGGTACAAAACTAAATGACAAAAATAATTATTACTGAAAATATAATGAGTTGTTGTTGTTTTGTTGTTTTTTTTTAAAAAACGTTTCCCCACACTAGGATTTCTCCTATGTCGTGGGTGCGTTTACAGACACAAATTCCACACACAATACACCCAGACCCGGAACAACTACCTGCAGATCGTACAAATATTTGTTCCGTGCGGGAATCGAACCCACGACCCGGTGCGCAGCAGCCGACTGTATCAGCCACTGCACCAACTGCAGTGTTTACAGAAATTACGTTTATCTGGGGAAATATCGTATTTTTTTATTATAATGCGTATGATTATAGAAATAATGTTATCAGGAATTATTTTATTGAACTACTATACATCTACGTACATACTACACAAATAAGTGTCCATGACCAGATACCATATGTGATTTATTTATTCTACTTTGTGAACCTCCTCAACGGTTCTATTATAATTATATGCGGTATCAAAAGCTCAAGTTCATACAAAATCTTCATAACCAACTACATGGCCGTTCATTATTGCTTCAAAAATGAACCAAAATATATAAAATATTTAATAAAGTTGAAGATAGTCTTTATAGTAATTACAGTAATATTTTGTTTTATAATCGCAGTTTATTTAGTAACAAAAATACTTTCTAAGATAAATAAAACTAAAAATAGAGTAGGTTACATAATGGTACCACTGTCAGACATATTAGTTGAAATACGCTTTACATTAGAACATTTTATATTGTACACCTAAGTTTTTTTTTTTTTATGTTTGAACTTTCGTTTATTCAAGAGAAATACAATAATATGGACAAGAGATTATCCTTACATAGAAGACAGAATAATGATCTTTTAAGGTTATACAAGTGAAAGAATGGGCTTCAAACTACCAATGCTTAGTGAGTGGCAGCAAGAAACTTTCAGTGTGCTTTAGTGTTCAGGTAAATAGCTTAAGAATTTCACTTAGTGGGGATGGTTATTTCATCTTGACATGTTAGATATAAAAAGATAGCTGAAAAGCTCCTATCATAGTCTCAGGAATCCATAAAATAATGGTTAAATTCATTGTTAAAGTCGTTTCTACGCAACGTGACACAGACAAAAATATAAGAAATATAACTGAAAAAGTTGTTTTTATTAATTAATTTGTATATCAGATTATCTCGCACTCCGTTTTTCAATACGTTATTTATTTATTTACATAACAAAAGCAAGGAAAAAGCAATGGGTCATAATAGTCAATGTACAATGGGCGATCTTATCGCAAACAGCGATCTCTTCCAGACAACCGTTGGATGGATTTGAGAAATAGAAAAGAAATAATGTCTAGGTGTACAAATGTGGCGACATCACATACGGTTGCAGTTTGCGACCAAGCGCAAACTTTTTTACGAAAGCGTTAGGAACAAAAAAAAATGTTAAGTTCAGCAAAATGCTCAACTTAATTTAAGATAGTATCTAAACTTGTTGTATAAATATATATCTAAAAAGATGTCTTAGTTGAAGGTACAACACTTCAGTTATAATTATGTGAAGCTGTTATAAACATAATTGTAAGGAGGCGTGTTAGTTTATGGTACAATTTTATTTATTGTTCATAGGTTGACATTGGCTTGCATTGTCCGCTTCCTTTCATCTGGTTGTTTGTCATAACTTCTATCTCATAAACTGTAAGTTACTCAAGTAAAATAATTATAACGTAATATATAACGATTGTGTCATTTATTTCTCCATTTTATATGAACAAAATTAACACCAGTAACAGATTCCGTCTTCAATAACAGTACCAGTTTCAATAGTAGCATAATATTGCATTGTCATCGGGTTTATAAGTGTACCAAATTTCAGCGTAATCTGAGTTAAACTAAATAATGTCTAAACGACATTTAATAATGTAATAAAACAAAGTTATCTAATTCACCTAGTTCCGTACAAAATGTTTGAAAGTAGCCGCATTATTTAGTTTGTCTTCTATCATCATATTGGCCATACAACGTTCAGAACAAAGCCCGCCTCCATAGATTTTCACAATTATGTCATTATATTGGGGGGAATTTGCCAATACTCATCACGCTTGGCAGGCGGGTTGGTGAGCGCAGAATGGCTACTGTTCCACAGAATGGACGCTACTGCCCATCCCTTTAGTTTAGAGTCCCTTAGTCGCCTTTTACGGAGTGGTGCTATATTATTAATTCGGATACCCCACGGAATCGTGTAACATCATTTATATATATATTATATGTATTTTTTATCATAATTAGCGGCCGGTGTGTTGACCTTTTCGTTTGACAACTTGGCTGTCACACTGACGTGTATCTAGGTGCACAAATTAAATCTATAATCTAACAAGTCAAATCATGATCTATAATACCGTTGTCTGGTAATGATGCAGTTATAGAAGTTATACACTGAAGATACTATATATTTGTGCTCGTTTCTGTTTGCACACATACTTTTATGTAAATTTATAAGTAAACTATGTATTTAATTATAAATTACTTAGCTTTCATTACACATGCTTGTAAAAATATAAAAATTAATACCAGGAATGGCTGCGCATTAAAAGATACATATCAGTGATTGTATCATTAGACTATTGAAGACTTGTTACTTATTTTTATTGTGATGTAATTACATTAAAAGCCATATGTTTATATCATCATAATACTATGGTAATGCGTAATTCTGTTAAACAATGCGAGTCCATTTTCCTACTAGCAAGTGAATTTTGTGAACGTCGAAATGGTAGAGAACAATTTAATAAACACACTAATAATGGCAGAAAATTTAACGGGTGTTTACAGAAACTACATTTATTTTGGAAAATATTATAAAGTTCTAATTATAATGCGTATTGCTTTTGAAATCATGATATCAGCAGTAATGCGCTACCTCTACGTTGTTGCTATTTCAAAGGACGCCCCCGGACCGAGATTGACTGCAATTTTTATATTCCATATTGTGAACCTCCTTAACGATTCTATTATTATGATATGTGGTGTCAACAGCTCACGCTCTTACAAAATATTCATAACCAATTTCATGGCAGTTCACCGTTTCTTTAAAAAAGAACCGAAGTATATCAAATGTATAAAAAAGTTAAAGATAGCTTTTGTAGTAACTACAGTAGCGTTTGGTTTTACTAGTGTTGTTCACGTAGCAGCAAAAATATTTATCCTTGACCAGCAGGAGACGGGACTTTCAGTAGGTTACGTGATATTAGTATTGTCTGAAATAATATTTGTAACTCGCTTTATAGTACAGTATGTAACATTTTACAATTACATCACTATGCTAAAATTATGTTTGAAATGTTTGAATAACGGCATATCAGATATCCAATCAAAATACAATTGTATAGAAAAGAAATTATACTTAGACAGAAGACAGAGAGAAGGTATTCTAACGGTTAAACACGTAGAAGAATGGGCTTTAAAGTATCGGTGTCTAGTGAGTTGCAGCAAGGAACTATCTTTGTGTTATAAAAGTCAGGTATGGTATATAATATACTAGATATAATACTGATTGAGAGCCATGCTTGGTATTGCTTCTTATTTCAATATGCCATGATAAACTACGGCCAGCATCCATCCAGCCATCCTTTTTATTTCTAATAAAATTATATTAAGAATTTAATCAATATAAATTTATTTTACTTTTAAAAGCTTTCACTTTCACACAAAAAAAGGTGTCTTAAAAGGCAACAAATAAATATCACGAAAATGGGCAGCAGCATCCTACCATGTAATAAACAACATAATGTTTAGTGATCGCGCCAATCCACCTCCAAGCGTAGTGATTATGGCATTTTGACCGCTCATTGTAGTGATCATTGGGTGGTCCATGTTCAGCAGTGGATGTTTACAAGCTGATGTATGGGTATCATCAACATCCTTCCCTAGTCAAATTGGATGTTCAAATTCAAATTCAAAAGATTTTTATTCTTAACCATTTACGGACGCTTATGAATAGTCAGAATGTAGTTGCACGGTTCCAAGAAGTTGGTCCTGTGGAGAAGGACCGGCAAGAAACTCCATAGACACTCTTTTAAAATAATTTAAAATGTTAAATACATTGCAATATAGTAGCATAAAGTTATCTGAGAATAATGTACTGCCAGTGTGAAATAGATGAAGTAAAATAATAATAAATAGATGAAGTGAAATCATTTCATTAAACAAGATGACATGGCAGTAAGAACTGACCAGTCCCACATGACGGCACTCGTTCACGAGCTTGACGCATGCATCGGCGTCGCTCAGGTCACCCATATTGCAGAGAAAGGCCCGATACACGACGCCACCATCAGCAAGACATTTTAGTGAGCATGACAGACTCATACTGCCAAACGACAGGCAGTTATAATTCATAGATGTAGGCAACATGATACACACATTTGCCGTATTTATTTATGTACTTTATAAATTGTAAATGGTAGTACAAATATTAATAATAAAATTTTCACATTTACATTTTATTACATTTACATTCCTGTCCCTTTGAACTGAATAAGAGATTTTTGTTTTTTCATAATAAGTTATTCAGAATACTTGGATTTGGTCATTTTGGATGAAACGTCCAATCTATCAACAATCTGATTTACTAACCTTATGTAATTATTTTTCAGATGCTATTTTCATTGGCATTGTCTTCGTTGTATTATGTTACTACATCGTATGCAATATTCAGCGTGTTTATACAAAGTGTAAATATTAACCACATAAAAAAAATGGTTTTTAGTTGTAAACTGCAATTTCGAAATGATCTTTTTTTATTATTGCAGGAAAAGTATAAATACCTCAGCAGTTTCAAAGTATTATATGTACTGATAAATACTTTATGTTATTCATATTCTGTAGTTATTGCGGGTCAAAATCTGCTTAACGAATCATTAAAACTAAATAGTCGGCTATCAAAATTATATAGCACTTTATCAATAAGTAAGTACTATAGTATAATATCATTGGAATTATCATTCGTAATATATGTTTTCTTTTAATTCATTTTCTGATATAAAAACCGCGGGATATAATCCATGTCGTCCGGATTAAAAACATAAGTAGCCCATGGATATCGTAAGAGGCAACTATGTGACTCTAAACTATGCGTAGTATGCGCGTATTTTTGAGTTAATCTCATTCTCTGTGGAACCATCGAAATTTTTGTAGGTCCATTTCCTGTGAGACGGTTTGTGATCACAAAGACTCTGTTTCCAAAACGTCAGCCAGACTTACTCTCTACTTCATTATCTGCGTGTGTTGAGGTCGGTGCGTAGACCCATTTACCTTCTTAGAAATTCTGAGTATTAAATACGCTACTCTGCTCGACAAATTTTCGATTGTTATCATGTTGTTTATCTGGTCTTCGGTTGAAGAACCCGACACCATCTTGCGACAAATGGTCGCCCTCCTAGTAATAGAAAAGGTCTTCGAATTCCTGGGTTATCGTATCCTCGCCTAATTTATGTATTCATTCTTCCAGCTCAACCAAATTTTGTCTCAGTGTGCGTGTGTTGTAGATTACTAGGGCTACTTGTTGTTTGGAGTGGTAGCTAAATCTTTATCGAAGATCACACCGTCTGCCCCACCGTTACAGAGGCCACTACAGAATCAGGAATGGCGGGACCGCTGGGAACTGGGGGTCGGTTTTTATGTCTTTATATGGGGGAATATGCCTATACACATCACGTTTGGCAGGCGGTTTGTTGAGCGCAGTATGGCTACTGTTCCACAAAAGGTCAGTGGCTGCTGCCCTTTGATTTAAAATCCTTTAGTTGCCTTTTCCGATATCCACAATCAGAAATGGAGTGGTGCAATACTTACTCAATATTCTAACCAAATGCATATTTACTTTTGTTTCTTTATTTCAATTGATAATGCAGGGTAAATAATTGTTTACGCAATTTGTGCGCGATAATTTTGTTTTCTAAACGATGAAACTAGAATTTTTCCTGTGTCCCGGGCTCAGTTTACAGAAATAAAGCACACATCCACAAAACCCAGACCTGAAGCAACTGTTGTAGATTATACAAATATTTGTTTGGTGCACGTCCCCGCGGCTCAAACACGCAATACGTAGCACAGAAAGCCCATTGCTTGGCCTCTGCGCTAACCGTGTAACTGCATTTTTAACGTAACACATTTGTATAACTAGCTTTTATAATTACTATCTTATTATTGTGAATTTTGTTTCTTTCAGATCCAAAAGCGCCGACGACGAAGTGTATCAGGAATTTGAATCGTTTAGTAAAAATGAATCCTATTAAAATAGAATATACTAGAAAAGTAATCCTAGGAATGTACCTAATACCAATAATTCTCTCTATGTGTGCTACCTATATTATAACCACTCTGCAATTAAATCATATAATATAGGTATTGTTTTAGTTCATGTAATTATAACTACTGGTATCAGTTGTATGGAATTATTATTTATTTTGTGTATTTAAAATGCTTTCAGGGTGCTGATGGGGCCCCTATGGTTCTGTAGCGCATAAGGTATGTTTGATTTGAAGCGCATATAGATAGTTTTCAAGCAATCCTAAGAAAGAGAACTGCATTCAGGGTCACAGGAGAGCGCCAACAGCATCCTGAAGATTACAGATAGACCTGACCTTCGTTCCTGTTGCACTGGACCCGTATGCACAGATACTTACGGTTCTGGTACACCAGGAAGTAGGCACAGGTTTATGAATTTGTTTACTTTTATTTTTTTGTTTACTTTTATTCGTTGTTTTTAATATAGTAATGTCTTAGGTTTTACCTACTTCAAGCCACATAAAAAGATCAGCCAACTTCTCAAACCCATGAAGTGTCACATTCCTCTACAAGATGCAGGGGTCTACAAGATTGACTGTGATTGTGGGTTGTCATACATAGGGCAAACAAAGCGTAGCATAGCCACCAGAATTAAAGAACACATATCTGACGTCAAGCATAGACGCACCACAAAGTCCGCAGTGTGTAAACATGTCTTAGGCAAACCCAACCATTTTCTTCGATTTGATCATCCTCAAGTCCTCGCGAAAGAGAACCGTTATGTACCAAGAATGTTTCGTGAGGCTATTGAAATTAAAAAACATCCTAATTTTAATAGAGAAGATGGTTGGCAGGTACCACCTGTTTGGAATCCGGTTATTAAATTAATAAAATCCCAAACAACACACCACACTAAAAACATCAAGACACTGTGAGTGATTACTGCGTGCGTCGAAACAATTTTTGATTAGTTTTGTATGGTAGATAAAATAACTTTTTAAATCTGTCTGTCACCTTAGTCATCCCGCGACCACGAACCCTGCAAAGTGCTCGAAATGTCAGGAAAAACAAAAATCAATAATACACGCGATTTAATCCGTTTAAAATTGTTTAATTGTAATGTTTTTAATATTTCATTTGTACCGCTAACAGAGTCTGTAAGGTTTGTGTTCATCATTTCGGCCGAATGAAGTCCACTGCTGGACACAGGCCTCCCCAAAAGATCACCACAACCACAGATATGGATGTGTTGTGGGTTCATTGGGGGGTTTTGCCATAATCGCCACGCTTGGCAGGCGGGTTGGCGATCGCAGTTGAGTTGTTAATGTACTCGAAGAACGCTGCTGCCCATCCTCCGGCTAATCCCTTAGTCGACTTTTACGACACCCATGGGAGGAGATGGGGTGGTGGCATTCTGAGCCGGTTTGTGTTACTAACCTATAAATATATAATAATATATTATTATGTTACGTACCTACCAGTTGTAAGAATTATTTGTTACATAATTGTTATAAATACATTGGATACTATAGATTGTTAAGTAATAAATAGCGACGCGTTCTCTATGCATTTGAAACATTTTTAGTAATTCTTTCTGACCATAATCGAATATCAAATCATGAACATCTAAGAAACTTATTTTATTTGAGTGAATAGAAAACATTTAAATCTTTGGGATTAAATTATTTATTGACCTGGTTTACCAAACACACTGAGCCAACCCTTGAATCAAATATAGTCTTGATGGATTAATATTTAATTCTATGTGAGTAGGAAAAAAATGTATATATGTATGTGCAACAATATAAGAACGAGACCGATTCAATGAAATAATAATACTTTATTTTATTTGTCTAATACTTTAAATATTTTCCACACCTACTGGATTTAATTACATAATAAGGTTGAATTGTAGCAAAACCACAATGTACGTTGTGGCCAGTGATAATGTCATAGGAAGCAAATACAAATACATTCCCAAAGAAAAAGTACCAAATCTTATAACAGTAGGATTTGTAGCAACTAAACGATTAAGATCCTTGATAAGTCTTGTTTCGACTTTTTAACGATCTGCAAAACACAAGAAACAGTATGAAAGTAAAAGCAATGAAGTAATAGTAGTAGTCAATATAAATAAACTTTACATAAAGAAATCCGACCACATAAAGCATTTCTTGAAAAGTAATTACTTATAATCAATTCACAAATATAAAAATATATACATAATGAACGAAAACAGTGAAAGCTGCAGATATAACCTTAGAGATCATCGTATGTCGATAACTATTATTATCTCTATTAATATCAAACTTATGGATTATAATAACTAAAGACCGCGTGATGTCATAGTCTTATTTATTTGAGTTGTATTAAAGTCTCCACAAAACGAAATAATTTGGTATCTTTTAGCATTTATATAGTCATGCAGATAGCTATAAAAGCGATATTTTTGCGACCGTATCTATGTATATGTATGTAGATTTATATGTATTATTTAATTTTTGCAATATATCTTTATTTGTACCTCTTTTCGATGCATTTATTTTTAACCCAAAGGTTGACTGGTAGAGAATGCCATATGGCATGAAGTCCACCTTGTGTACCATTATTGTGCATAAAAGTATACATAAATATTTTTGAAAACAGTCCTTAATAACACGCTGCTGTGTATCTAAATGCACAATTTAACTTTATAATCTAAGAAATTAAATCTTAATCTCTAATATCGTTATCTGGTAGTGAGACAGTTATAGAAGTTATATACTGACGATACTATATATTTGTGCTCGTTTGTGTTTGCACACATACTTTTATGTAAATACAAGTAAATTATGTATTTAATCATTTTATATTATATATAACATATTTTTCATCACACAAGCTAGTAATAATATAAAAATCAATACCAGGAATGGCTGCGCATTAAAAGATACATATCAGTGATTGTATCATTAGACTATTGAAGACTTGTTACTTATTTTTATTATGATGTAATAACATTAAAAGCTATATGTTTATGCTATCGTAATACTATGGTAATGCGTAATTCTGTCAATCAATGCAAGTCCATTTTCCTACTAGAAAGTGAATTTTGTCAACGTCGAAACGGTAGACAACAATTTAATAAACATGCTAATATCGGCCGAAAATATAACGGGTATTTTCAGAAACTACATATTTCTCTAAAAGTTCTAAAAATATCATAGAGCGCTCGGAAAATCCGCGTCAAACTACGGTTTTCGTATTTTTTCAACTGTGCGAAGAGGATCCTCTTCGTTCGCCAAATCGCGAACGAATGGCATGATGCCGTCATATTATACGTACGAGAAGCAAAGAGGTGTGTTTGATCGACGTCAACGTAGGCGTACAGAATATGGTTTCTCGGGAATTATGAAAGACGCTGCGTTGGGTAAGGTCTACACTGTGCATCCAAATGCTGGCAAGTGCAATTTTTTGCGCATTTTACTACACACGGTGCTTTTGATGCCGTTAAATTTCCCAAATATCACCCAGACTACAGAGTGCTCCATCTATTTGACGGTGATAAACACTGGGACGATACTCTCGAGGAGGTCAGTGACAGTCCCAGTCGTTTGCGACATTTATTCGCCATCATGTTGGTCTTCTAAGCACCGACAGTCAGTGTTCGACTTATTGCTGTTCACTCAGCGCAAATTATAGTGAGTGATCTCAAACGCGTGTCTGTATAATGGGCGGCAGTGGTGGTGTCGGCAAGCAGATCGCCCGTAATCGGCACGCTGTATGCTCGTTTGAAGCACGCGATCTGCTCACTCGATCTATACGCTATATGTGGGATATTTGCTCCCAGCATGGCAGTTGCAAGCGCACTCGCGAAAGGTATCTTGATATTATAAAAGTATTGTACAAAACACGACTTAAAGCCTTCATTTAAATGACAAAATGAGCGGTGTGGCTATAATGAGTGATTGGACTGTTAGTACTAGGCGGAAAAGGGCAAGCTACATTTTATGAAAGTTATTGATGATGACACCCAGTGCCATGTGGGAAGCGTTTCCAAACAAAAGACAAAAGCGCATGGTTTGGCACTGGGCTGGCTGGGCTGGATGCAATATGCAGCAGGCCTATGGGTCGTGTCATTCGGAAAAATATCATGATCATCAGGTGTAGAGGGACACCTATTACAAGTTCCTAATAAAAGCTCAAGTCATTATTGCATGTTTTCAATAGCATCATATACATTTCTCAATTCCACGCGTGCGAAGCCGCGGGCAATAGCTAGTACTTAAATAAACTTACAGATTATTGATAGCTTGTAATTATCTTGGCAAAAATGTATGAAAGACAAAACTTACTGATAAAATTCTGTATTTCAGGCTACAAACATATATTATTATTATTTCATAAGTTATAATAATACAGATTATGTTAGTTTCAAGAAACTTAAGTCTATGTTAGTAAGAACTTTACTTTGCACTACGTCATTGTGCGTTCTAGTGAAACTTGACGCGAAGCGATGTAACACCCTTGAAATTGACGTTGCGGCCCGACTCCAGCAGCTGCACTCTCGGGTCCTTTGACGCACGCACTCCACAATGTCCTTCGCTTTAGTGGCGTAGTGTAGACGAGCGATATACACCGGAGTTTAGACTACAATAGCGCAACGATTGTTATTTATTCGCAGACGGCGCTTCCTTCTTTGCACTATCACAAACCCATCCTCATCAGCCTGCATCAGTGCATTTTCAGGCATTGACTTCTTGGTGCCCACAGCTGCGCTGGCGAGTTCTCTCATTTTGGCAGTGCAAGGAAGAGCCGCAGAGATGAAAGCGGAGTTGACTTTAAGCCTATAGCATCCACATATAAACCAAAACATAATGAATGTATTTGTAAAACTTAACTTACATTATTATTGCCCTAGCTTTGTGTCTCTCGTAGACAACCAGTGCTGATAGACTGCCTAGCTATGTTTTAGCTTATAGTTGAATAGGGAACCTTTGTGTTACATCAATCATTATAATTAATTTAGGTACCTATAGTATGTTATTGACATAAACGAATTACTTTTTGTGTGTATTAGGTAGATATGGTCTAATTTAAATATGCACGCCAGTGTAATTATTATCGAATCCTGACAAAGTAGGTGAAGTACCGTGCATTTTAAATTGGATGATCTCTGCTACAAATTTTGTAAATAAATCGATGTACGAATCGATGCTGTTTGCTATCCGATAAAAACACTACCTTTTTTAATTTTTTCTTAAAATCTTATCATCGAATGACAAAACAAATACCCTACTGCCAAATAAATTATTTACATTGTTTTGTGACACGGATAAAAGAATGCGTGTTCCAAATAGTTCCTGGAAGAGGAACTACTCCTCTTCACTCATGAATGTCGTAAAAGGCGACTAAAAGTTGATATAAAGAGGGTGGGCAGCTATGCAGCTGGGCAGCCCGGTTGTAATAATAACGTACGGCAATCACCTATACGGGCCGCGTGATGCAGGCTACGTATAGAACCAACCCATCTCATCCTGTAGGTGTCGTAACAGGCGAATATGGGATTATTTGAAGGATAGGCTGCAGCGTCCTTCGAGTACATTAACAACTCAACTGCGATCGCAAACCTGCCTACCAAGTGTGGCGATTATAGCAAAACCCCTCAATTACATCAACACACTCATACGTGTCATTATGGCGATCTTTGGGTGAGGCCTGTGTCCAGCAGTGGACTTTGTTCGGCTGAAATGATGATGATGATGATCACCTATTTGACTGCCAAGCATGGTGATTATGGCAATAGCCTCTTTAATCGCTAATTGTAGGGATCATTGAGAGATCCATGTTTAACAAAGGACGTTATACGAGGTTAGTTGGGAAGGGCTAAGCCGAAAGGGGATAGCAACTTTTTGTAGTAACGTTTAACCTTGTTGAATAAACTGAGTTGTCTCCACGCCAGCCTGGTAGCAAACCAAACAAAATTTCGAAATTACTATCATATTATGGACTTCGTATGCCTAAAATGACACTGCAAAATAACGGATGTTTTTCAGGCTCAGTCTTCACCGTGTAAATTGAGCGCACCAGCTTTTTAGGTCAATGAGAGCTTGGGAAGGAAAGCATTAGAAAATATAAGTAAATGTATTCTCCATTAGCGACGAGTGTAGTTGAGGTTTGAACAGTAAAATAAGTGAGTTGTTTCAGTCAAGTCATAAAAGATAGTAATGTCTTAGGTTTTCGCGATTATTACACTGTGAGTGATTCCTGCGTGCATCAAAACAATTTTTGATTAGTTTTGTACGGTAGATAAAATAACTGTTTGAATCTGTAACGACGCTTGTCACCTTAGTCATCCTGCGACCACGAACCCTACAAAGTGTTCGAAACGTCAGGAAAAACAAAAATCAATAATACACGCGATTTAATCCGTTTAAAATTGTTTTGTTATAATCATAAAAGATATTCATGTAAACCATTTCCAGTGACGTACAGTTAGAATTCAAATTCTACGGTTCAAATTAATTGGTCATATGCAGAAGAACGGGCAAGAAACTCCATCATCATTTCGGCCGAATGAAGTCCACTGCTGGACACAAGCCTCCCCCAAAGATCACCACAACCACCGATATGGGTGTGCTGTGGGCTCAATGGGGGGTTTTGCCGTAATCGCCACGCTTGGCAGGCGAAATGCGAGGAAATGATGATAGTTGTAAATTGTAAAAATCTGTGCATTTTTATATAATATATAATATTAATATATAATTATATTAACCCTGCCTCTTAAACAAGGGTAGCCTGTATCTTAAGAGGCAATGTTTCAGCTAAAAGATTCTTTAATTAAACATGATTCTTACAAGTGAATAATTGTCGATTTACTATTAAGGATTTGTATTTAGTATACTAGTTTCGATACATGTGATAAAGAATAATTGTTGTTTGTGTCATTTGTATGTGGGTGTGTGAGTGCGTGAGTATATGCGTGTTTGGGTGTCTGTGTGTGTTTGAGTGTGATGCTATGTGTGTTGTGTTGTGTACTTATGTGTCATACAGTTGTAAAGATTGATGCAACACATTTTTATGCGCAGCTCACCCGGTCGTCTGTCCACCTTGTTGGAGGTCGTCCCACGCTGCGTTTTCCAGTGCGCGGTCTTACTTAACGGATGTCCTCATTTCTGATTCAGTCTCGTAGAGAAATACCAAGCATATACAATACCTCCATAGCTTGCTGAGTGACCTTGAGCTTTCTTATGAGGCCCACATTCTGTGTCCACGTCTCTGTTACATATATCGCTACTGGTAACACACACTGGTTAAAGACTTTCGTCTTAAGGCATTGCGGTATTGTTGACGAAAAGACGTTGTGAAGTTTCACGAAAGAGCGAGCACCACCTCGCCTCTGTTCCATGCTTCCGGCGTTGTGCCCTCGAGTAAGACGGAATTGAATAGCTTCTGAAGGACTTTAAGTACCGGCGTGCCACCCGCCTTTAGAAGCTCTGTCGTAATTCCGTCCCCACCTTGTCTACGATTATGGCTTGTTATTTTTAAGCTGTTCCAAGGCCATCCTAATCTCGATGTTGGGATGTCGATTCGTTGATGTCCGGGATATCCTCGGCATAGTGTCGGGTTAATTTGGCTCGCGGATTTTTATCAGAGCCAATGGTAGGTAGGTAGTAGTAGTAGGTATAATGTACTAGAGGACATTTAAGACTACAGGCTCGGCACGGGCCGGCGCGAGCAAGAGACGGGGTGACGCAAGGACTTCCATATTTGTCTATTAAGCAGTCGGTATGCTTCAGCATTACCGGAGGACTGGAGTGTCATGGCACGTCGTTCTGCTATGAGGTCGAGAGTGTGCTCGGAGAACTTTTTTGGTCTACCTTTACGGTGGATTTTAAATAACTTAGACCTAGCCGTTTGGATAGTTTCTATTAACCTGCCATTTAAATCGTCCACAAATGCGCACGAAACAGTTACAGTACGAAACAGCTACAGTACGAAACAGTTAATTAACAACTTGATAATAAATTATTATAAATTATTAGACGTCTACTACAACTTTTTCCGAGATTAACATTTCAATAGTTAGAGTAACAATTTACGAAAGGGCTAAGCAAAACTCTTGGCACCAAAATTCTTAATTGCAAATAATTCTCGTTGGTAAAACGAATTGGTATTTGTATTACTATTGAGTTGTAATACTGTTAATAATTCACCATGCAATGCAGTAATTTACACGAAAACATGCTGTCCTGTGACTTACTTTTATGTTGAGGGCACACAGGGGTATTATTTATTTTAATTATGGAATTAGAAATGGTCAAGTAGACAAGGAATTAATCATTGAAGCTATCGATAGTATCATTTCAGCCGTAAAAACGTCAAATTGCTAGACAGAAGCCTCCCAAAAGATTGCCACAATGACCGGTAGGGGTTTGTGTTGTGTGCTGATTGTGGGATATTGCCATAATCGCCACGCTTGGCAGACTGGTTGGCGATCGCAGTTGAGTTATAAATATACTGACGCTGCTGGCCATCCTCCGGCTAATCCCATAGTCGCCTTTTACGACACCCAAGGTATGAGATGGGTTGGTGCTATTCGTAGCCGGCACCACACAGGCATTTTTATATAGGAATACATGATTATAAAACACATGATTGCCCCTATAATACTGTAGGAAATTTTGCATGCCGCATAGTAGTAATCCAGTCTACGAGGTATCACATTTACAAAATGTAGAAGACATTAACTTATTATATAATATAAAGGGCATTGTCACCACTAAAGCTTTGAGTAATATAATGGTGGATATTTTTATATGTTAAATAATGTGTTGGGGGGTCTGCGTGTTCATACCGAGCAACCTCTAGGAAGATGGTGGCACGTACGTGGTCACGTGCCGCTATGTGCACAGCAAAGCGTACAGTGAGGCTTCGGGGGATCTTTTACAATTCCCGATGGGGAATGATTGGGGGGCAGCCTTTTTAAAGTCACTTCCCCTCTGGTGAAGATGGAGAACGCTTTAAAATAATCCCCTCCGAGATGTGCTTAAATGCGTGGCATCAATGGGCGGCTCAGATGTGATCTTACAAGGACTTCCCTTTCGGTGCCGTGATAACGTGGAAGTTATGCCAGAACTGCATGAATAATTACAACCAGGCGGCTAATAAAAAAAAAGGTATACAATATTGTACTTTATTCGAAATCAGATAAAATCTACAAATGAATATCTCGGTATGACCCTAGCTTTACTTCCACTTTTCAGATAGTGGGAGATGCATGGCGTGTTTATGTTGTCTACGCTACCGAAAAGGTTTTTTTTTATCGAAACCAGGGAATTTAATAGCTATGCCACATGAATAAATTTTAAGCAAACCAAGTTAGTAGAATCCTTACTTGGCTTTCTTGACACTTACAATAATCATGAAAGATTTTCATCGCATGCATTTTTTTCGCGCGATAAATGTTCATAGAAAATCTATTTTAGACATATTTTACACAATCAGGGAATTTAATCGCTATGCCACATGAAATAACGCACGAAACACGATGTTTGAATTTTTGGATAATTATTAATGTTAATGTGTCCCTATCGCATTCCGTGCGTGGACTTGTTGTACATCGCATAACGGATAAGGATCCAGGCATGACACTGGCATAGGACGTATAATGGCAGATGAAAATAATGGTCGGTATTAATAAGGACTTATTGTCAAAAGGACACCATGCATAAGGTATGACAGAAACTTTTCCTTCAAGACCTACCAACATTACTCACCAGTACTGAATGATATATTTAAAGACGTGGCTAGCGTATTTCATATTTCGTTTGGACGTTCTTTGAATACAAACATCAGAGCTCTTTTATATTCTGCGGCGATATTGCTCTATTGATCCATTATGTGCCATACATCTTCGTCATTGTCCTCCAATTCAATGGTAACTTGTGTTGATATGACACTGTTTCGCATTTATCTTTATGTTACGTTTTTGTTTGTTTTATAATCATGATATCAATCAAACGACGTTCACTACATAAAGGCCTTCCCAATAGATTTTCACAACCGTGTCGTAATTTTGGGGGATACGCCAGTACTCTCCACGCTGGGCAGGTGTGTTGGTGAAGACCATATACAAATGTACTCTGTGGTGAAGGTAGTATGGCTATTGTTCCACTCAAGGCACGTTTCTGCCATTCCCTCTGATTTGGAGTCCCTGAGTTGCCTTTTATCAAGCAGTTATAGACAATTTTTTTAAATTGTTTCCGTTGGACATTCTACATGAACTTCCTCTGCCCCAGGGAGGGGTGAAGGGGTATGCCGGACTCCTACCGGCTTTAACCATGAGCGGTCATCTTCGGCACCGAAGGAGGGCTCCGTGTTATCGCAAGAGCCCCCCATTGATGCCACGCCTTTAGGCATATCTCGGAGGGTATGACTGAAAAGCGGTCACCCCCTCTAAAGAAGAGAGCGTGACTGTAAAAAGGTCGGCTCCTAGGCACTTCTCGGCGAGAAGTGTAAAGGATCCCCCCAAGCATGATGCCTTTATCCTAGTGGACATGAGCCTTCCATACTCTTGTATGAAAGTATGTATGAAAATAATCCTCTTGGGTTACCTCTGACTTTTTGTATTCATGTGTGGATCAGAATTTGAATTTGATTGTTCCTGGTTGTTGTCATTAGATGGATAATCAATCCATCTAATGACAACAACCAGGAACAAAGATTTTAACTACCCTCCAAACATGGAGACGCTGTTGAAAGTACCGCTACCTATGCATAGACTGATCGCGCCGAGCGTTGCTTAACCACACTGATTGTTATCAATCAGTAAGTGCAACCGGTTACGCCTTGCGTTTATATCACAAAGGTTTTCAGAATAAGATTGACTTATCACTAGGCAGCAGCGTCCTTCAAGTACGTTTACAACTTAACTGCGATCGCCAACCCACCTCCCTACGTGGCGATTGTGGCAAAACCCTCCAAAGAGCATACAACGCAAACCCAGACCGGTCGTTGTGACTATCTTGGGGGGAGGCCTGTGTCCTGCAGTGGATGTTCCACTTTAAATATGAAAGCATGTTTATTATGTACTGTTGCTACATAAAGTGTAAATATGTATATAAATAATCTGGTCTCGCGTACTTTGTAGATCTTTCTAGGTAAAACATTATTTAACTACCCTGTAGTTTAAGTGATGCTTGCTAAGTCACCTCTCCCGGCTCGTGGTATCTATAAAACGCTAAAGTTCGATTTTTATCTACAAAAAATATACACATAATACCTTTCTCAGGAATCAGTTTATCTATTGATATAATCTAAAATAAAATTTCACCAGTTTCTACTCTACACACAGACAGACGGTGGGGGCACTGTTTTATGTAGTGTAGTAATTAAAAAGGTAAGTTTATTTTCATCTGTGGGTGTCGTAAATTCTATGTACATACTATAACATTTACAACAAAAAGAAATCATATTGTATATTTGTCTGTCTGTATCCACTCAGACTCCTTTGTCTTTCCATACGGATGGAAAATATAGTAACCTCGCCTACGGCTCGCTCTCCATTTGTATAAAAGATAGAGACCCTATAAGGAGAGCGCCATAATCGATTAGTTTTTCTCAAAAGGCTAGAAGACTGATTTTTATATGTATTTTGTCTATAATCATAAATATGTTTATTTTTAAATATAGTGTATGTTAATAGAACGTAAATTTTAAGCAAACCAAGTTAGGAGAATTCCTGCAGTTTTTTTCTTGAAACTTACAATAACTTAATCATGATAACAGATTTTCATCGCATGCATTGTTTTCGCGCGATAAATTTCCATAGAAAATCTATTTTAGACGTGTTGATCTAGTTTATCAACGATTTCTTCATGGATCGATCTCAGAGTACACAATTCAAATCAATTTATAAGATGAATATTTTAATCAAACCTCGGAAACCCCAGTTAGTACAGCAAAGAAGCCCGCGACAGGCTCGTAAGTACAATTAATGTGATAGATGCGGTTGTATTTGCCGTAGGATACTCATCTTTATGCATATTCAAACGTCTCCAGCCTTTATGGTGACTGACTGTGTGTAGTCTTTGGTTCCAGCATAAGTTTGTTATTGTTGCGAAAAATCTACCAATTAGCCATTGCAATATGTATGTTGCCTGACATGAAACACGTGCTGTGAGTGAGTATTCGAGAAATTAGACCACCCTTTTTGAACCACCACAGATATCGAATAAGGTGACTATCCGTCTATCCAGAGGATGAACAGCAGCTTCAGCTGCAGCAGTATACTAAAAGAGCACACTGTGATAATAATATAGCATGGCAAAGTGATTCCCTAGTTCCAAATTGACGGGAAGGTTGGTGCAGTGGCTGATACAGTCGGCTGCTGCGAACTGGGTCGCGGGTTCGATTCCCGCACGGAACAAATATTTGTATGATCTGCAGGTAGTTGTTTCGGGTCTGGGTGTATTGTATGTAGAATTCATGTCTGTAAACGCAAATAAAACACAGGAGAATTCCCAGTGTGGGGCAAAGTATAAAAAAATTAAAAAATACACATAATTATATCGCACATTCCTATAAAAATATGTAACTTAAAAAATTCTATATAACACGTTGTGGTGGCGACGAAGTGTTGCGTTGTAGCGTGATATTACGTAGCCTTCCGCTAAAGAACACCTAAACAACACCGTCTTCCACCATGAAAGCCTAAAAATTATGCGTAAGAACTTATTATACGAACGGCCATTTACATAAACCATTTAAAGTCGTTTGTGGTGCGGGTTCACCACAGCATGTTGAAACCTTTATTTCAATTATTGGGCTTTCTTTCTTTCTTTTCTTTCTTTTAGGTCCTCGTATGATCACATTAGAGCCGCCCACTGGTTCCACGCCCATAGGCACATCTCGGAGAGGGTGACTTTGAAGCGTCTTGAGACATTTATTTTATCTTAAAACCCTTTATCATATCGATTGAGGGGCTCGTAGCTTTGTTACAGCCGAGTGGATTAAATTGTATGCGAGGTTAAGCAACGCTTGCTACGGTCAGTCCTGAGATGGGTGACCATTTCTAATACATCGAGACCTCTCCATGCCTCAAAAATCACGTTAAACCGTTCGTCCCGGTTGTCATATAAACATCTATGACAGTCGTTACGGGTAGTCAGAATGCCAATAGTCTTTTAAAAACTGATCTAACATAAGAAGTTCGATATGGCCCAGTATTCAAGTTGTGGAAGTTCGATGGCAGTTGCTCCATATAAGATATTCAGCAGCATCTGGTTAGAATAGAAGCAAACCCAAATATAGCTGCGAAAAGACTCGGAGGATAGATGGATATCGTAACGATAAATGCGTATCGATAAAATGTCCTATTCATATCCGTCGAACTCAAAACCCTATGCTCTCTAATTGAACATAATTATTATATAAATACACCGCGCCATTTCAACACCAAAACTCCATATCTGTCACGATCAATCGTTAATTAAAAGCAAGAACTTTTCGTTGACGACACGTTAAATAATTAAATCCTGTTTTGGTTGGCACTTTCAGTACCACAATGGCACCCTTGCGATGTTAATGGCACTCGTTAGTAGATATATTTATTATCAAAAGAGATACGCAATGAATTATGGACGACTTCGCAGAAATTGTAGTGTACCGAGATCGTTACCGGGTTTGTAATTATTTTGTTTAGAAATAGGCAGGGCTCGTGGGATTTACGATCTTTTTGTTTTCTGAAATACAATGTGTAAGCCCAAAACGTTTGAAATTTAGGTTATTGTATGTTCTGAGTCCATTACAATAGAAGATATATCTCGAGCTAGAATGAGTGTATTGTTTTATCCCAATGAGGTTTTGTTGTTAAGTAGAGCAAACGCGGCTGGCCCTAGGCGCACAATAAAAAAGCTGAGATTAACAAAAAATTATTTTCTTAAAAATAGCTTAACCTGATCCGTCATACTAGATAAATTTTTAGACCACTGTATTGTCATCATCACATCAGCCAAAGGATGTCCACTGCTGAAAAAGACCTCCCCCTTGGATTTCCACAACGAACGGTCACATGCCGCTCTCATCTCACTCCGAGCGACCATCACCAGGTCGTCTGTCCACCTCGTTGGAGGTCATCCCATGCTGCGTTTTCCGGTCTCCATTCGAGAACCTTTGTTGTACATATCTAGATACATATTCAACCAAGTATTATTTACGGTTATTTCAATGTAGTGCAGCAATTGGAATAATTACATACATTACAGTATCTAGTCATAAGATCAGACTAAATTAAAGGGATAATTTACGAGTGTGATGTAAAATATAGTCTATGGACTTCCAACAATACAGGCATAAACTTTAATTCTTTCCATCGTCAAATTTAGCTTAGACTAACGCGAATACAAATACAAAATTAAATATCATTCAAAAAGCGATTATTACACATCACGTAAAGAGAAACATCACGAGGTCTCACGACCACGCAACGGGTTCTCTACGTGGTCTAACTTATAATTTATTCGGCTTCTGTTCAAAAAGTTAATTGTTAAATTATTCATATTTGAACACAGAAACAACATATTAAATTAGTCTCATATTATTCATCGTTGGAAAGTATTTGGTTTCTGGTTTTACATCAACTCGCCCTATTTTATTTTGTAAGGCGTTTACAATGTCTTATACAATTGCAGGTATATATAAAATTTTGACAGAATGTCCATAGAAAAGGGCGTATGGTATAAAACGGGTTAATGCCAGCTGCCTCCTGGTTTATTTCTGTACTATAAAGAAGAGTAGATTCACCATATAAATTCACACAAAGCACATCAAGAAAATATGGAATGCTGATGAAAAATATATATTCTCCTGATAATGAAGAACGCCAGATAATTGAAGATGTCCGATATTTGTTGATGGAGTTAGGAACAGTGAGTGATAAGATTCACTATTATATATCTCAATTTAAATTACATGAATTATATGTAGGATTTATTCAAAATATCTAGTTTTAGTTTATTTATCGATGATTTACATAATTATAAGTCATAAATAGTAATTAAAATTGTTCATTACATAAAAGTGTAGTAATACATAAAAACATTCTATCTAGTATATGATGTCCATTCCTTAAGGTCATAAAAAGCCTGCTCGACGAGCCAACATTCAAGTTTACTTTTAAAAGCATTGTCTGAAGTCACGGCGACAATATTCTCCGGCAACCGATTATGTACTACCAGACCCATTATATGAATCAACTTTCCTGATTTAGTTAGGGTGTGTGAGATACTGGTCACCTTGTTTCTACCGCGAGTGCTGTAACTATGAGTATTCTTGCGCATCTCCGCGTCTTGCGTAGTCCGTTAAGTTTTGCCGCCTGTAATATCACCATAGAGGGAAGAGTGAGAATTCTTAATTTTTGAAACAACGGTTTCGCTGTTTCCTCCCTCGATACTCGCGACATTGCTCTTACGGCGCGCTTTTGGATCCTGTAAGCACGCTCCGCGTTTTTAACTTTCTAGGTGGTAGTATTTGTGCAAGTCTTTTGAGGGCAAAGCACGCCCGTTCCAGGTTGCCACACATATTGTCTATATGAGACCCCCCATAAAGGCGCTGTCCAATTCGAATCCAAAAAAAAGAAACGTAGTGACTTTAACTTGTTCAATTATAGTGTGCCCCCACACGTACTGACAGCGGCGAATAATTTTATCCTGAAAGATTGATATGTCTACATAGGGTTTTGGTTACATTAAGGATCAACCCGTTTATTTTAAACCAGTTGTTGACTTTATCCGCTACTATGTTAAGTCTCCCCTGCAGTTTATTTACCGTCAGCGCGCTCACCACCGCAGCGACATCGTCCGCATAGATCCATATCCTTCACTGTTTTGGTAGGTTCATTAAGCAATGGTAGCGCGCATGTGGTCACGTGCTACTGTGGGACGCTTTGGGGTCCTTTACAATCCCCCCAGGGCGGTGAGCGCTTTACAGTTACCCTCTCCTAGATATGCCTATAGGCGTGGCACCAGTGTGTGGCTCTAGTATGATCATACGAAGACCTGGAGCCTCCCTTAGGTGTCAAAGATGACCACTTTAGTGGTTTTAGCCAGCAGGAGTCCGGCTGCATACCCCTTCGCCCTTCCCAGGGGTGAAAGAAGTTCATAAAGAATTTCCACTGGGCACCAATAAAAAAAAGGTCACTAAGCAATAAGCTGAACATTAAATTAGATAAGCACGACCCCTGTGAAACTTCCTTAGTAATAATGAACGGGTCCGATCTTACTTTTCCGTTTTGTCCCATAACTATTTGTAATCTGTCTTTTAGAAAGCCCAGTAATAATTCTAAGCACGTGAAGGGGGTCCCCATCGAGATGTTTCATTTTAATTGCTTACACATTATGATCTGCCACGTCAAACGCTTTCGACAGGTCGCAGAAAAGAACTGCTACTTGTTGCTTCCTCTCTCTTGTATCCATGATGCGGCAGATAACTTGTCGTATCAGTAATGTTGTTGACTGTCCTTTTATGCATGCGTGCTGTCGGCCCGAAATGCATTTAAATTTAATAATAAAACTTAATATTCGGTCACACAATCCGCTTTCAAATACTTTGGCGACCGCTGGATTGCATGAAACAGGCCGATAATTATTAATATAACAATTATTTTTAGAACCTTTGCCCTTATACAGCGGCATTATTTTGTTTTAGATATGTATGAATAGTATATAGATGTCACATTAGGTAACGATGTGATGGAACTGCTGTATCGAAATCTTTCTATCCAAAGGATTATAAGTTCCGAAATGGATCAAGAGAGAGATAAAGAACAAATTGTCAGTATCGGCCACCTTGCTTCACAGAATTGTAATGGTAATCGCTTGCCGTTTTGATTGTTCAATAATGTTCATCGATAATATCCATTCGTCTAGATATATTTTTAAGTGTGTACATGCACAAGAATCGAGGCTTACTCTTTTGAAACGTTTTAAATTAATTAAGAATTATCGTCATCATATCAGCCAAAGCACCTGAACAAACCTGACCGCTGCTGAATAAAGGTCTCCCCTATAGATTTCCACAATGAGCTGTCACATGCCACCAGAATCAAACGACTCTCTGTGACCTTCACCACGTCGTCTGTCCATCTCTCTCCTCTCACGCTGCGTTTTCCGGTGCACAGTCTCCACTCGATAACATTTTTACCTCAATGCCATCAGTTCTACGAGCAATGTGCCCCGCCCATTTCCATTTAAGTTTACTAATCCTTTCAGCTATGTTGGCAACTTTAGTTCTTCTACGGATCTCCTCATTTCTGATTCGATCTCGTAGAGAAATACCAAACATCTATCTCTCCATAGCTTGCTGAGTAGCCTTGAGCTTTCTTATGAGAAAGATTAAGAATAGTTTATTATATGAATATTCCTTCAGGTAAATTATTTCCTTAAATGATTGTGATATTGACCCAAGTACCTTGAAGAGCAAATGAACTTAAAATTTAAAAAACTTTAAAATAAATGATCACGCCATGACAAGCACGACACACACACTACACACAGTTTGATTTATTAGTCTTTAACAGTTTACTAGTAGGTTATTATAACGTGGAATTCGTCTTTGAACTAATCACTCTCAATATCAATGTTCATACGATTTACAAATAATTATAAACCTCTATTCTATTATAAATTATAGGGCACAAAAGCTTCTAAGCCCTGAATTTCTTTCAGCATTCTTCTTTCTCCTCAGAAGTTTCATATAGTGAAATGCCCTTGGTTGTTTCAATATGACGTGCAAGTGTCTGTTAGGATTTAATTACTGAATAAATTATTCTATTCTAATTTATCCTGGTACAAATATCCTTTGAGTAAAATCAATCTCAGCTTAAAAATAAACATTGTAACGTGGCGTACAAGTTTGCTAAAGCAACCTTTTTAGTACTCGATTACTAGCGCCGTGATGGTGAGTACTGGGTGGATAGAAAACGCATGCAAGCTATGTCTGCGTGACGTTTTATAATAAAGAGATTTGTAATTCGAGTCGGTTCTTTAATTGTGACGAAAAAAATTAATTGAACGTTGCCGACATATTTTTTTACAATATTTTCATTTTTGTGAAATACAGGGTGGCCCATAAGTCCTTTGATATGAAAAAAATTTATTAAAATAAAACTAATTACATAATGAATTATATTTTTATTTACAAAAAAAGCTTAAAAAACGGGAATTATTTTTTGAAAATAACATCTTCTAAATTTAATCCGTTGCGATCACGGCACTCTTGCAAACGACGTCTAAAATTGTCTATGACTGCGCGGCACGTCACTGCTGAAATGCTTGTCATTTCTCTACGGATGTTTTCTTTTAGGGCCTCAATTGACCGCGGGTTTGTGTCGTATACTTTAGCCTTAAGGTAGCCCCACAAAAAAAATCCATCGGGGTCAGATCCGGACTACGTGGAGGCCAGGAAATGTCTCCTCTCTTAGAGATCACTTTGCCAGGAAAAAGTTGACGGATAACGGGCATAGCAGTGTTAGAGGTGTGAGAAGTGGCCCCATCCTGTTGAAACCACGTCCTGGCATTAAAGCCTGAAAAGTTTTGCAATTCTGGTATGAAAAACTCTTCGATCATAGCCACATATCGCTCCGACGTAACAGTAACTGCGCGCCCTCTGCCATCCTCAAAGAAGTAAGGCCCTAGGATACCATGGGCTGACATAGCGGCCCAAACAGTCACTTTCGGACTATGTAAGGGCTTCTGATGCTTAAGTTTTGGATTGATGGGGCTCCAATAGCGGCAATTTTGTTTACTAACATGCCCGTTAAGATGGAAATGAGCCTCGTCAGAGAACATTATGTTATTGAAGGAAGTAAACCGATCCAACATTTCATTCGCATAATTTTGGTCTTTGAATACCGTCAGTTTCCTTTAATTCTTGAACCAACTGAATTTTGTAAGGGTGCATATGTAAATCTTTCTTCAAAATCCGTTGTAACGATGTCCTGGATACGTTTAATGCTCTGGCGCGCTTACGAGTTGACTGTGTCGGATTTTCGCGAATAGACTGTGTCTATGTTTTGTTCCGTACGTGACGTCCTTGGGCGACCCAACCGCGGTTTATCTAACGTCGAACCGGTCTCCTCGAACTTAGCAACCCAGTTCTTAATCGTTTGAAGAGTTGGAGTGTCGTCAAAGTTGTGTAAACCTTTGTGTTCTCGAAATTTACGCCGCGCAACGGTTGCCGAATTGTCGTTTTTATAAAACTCGCGCACACAAAACGCACGGTCCGCTCCGGTAAAACGCTCCATCGCGACTAAATTCCCAGAAACCGAAGTTACTCCCCCCGCTCCCCTGCACCGCTCACGCGCGCTCTGTTCGTTTTATTCAAATTTTACTTTTCAAAGGACTTATGGGCCACCCTGTATTTTATGGATGTGTAAAGATTAATGAAACTAAACACCGTACAGCGTTGCCTTTATACTTGACATTGGCTCAATTGTGGAAGATACTCTACAGAAGCCATAATCTAAGAGAAGAAGAAGAAGTAATTGTGACGTATGCAGCTGTCAAATTGAAAAAATACTAACAATAAATCGTTGTAAAAAATCTCAAGTTTGTGTTTAATTCGAACAACCCGCTATAACATAATACAAAATAAAATATTCAATAGTTTTAACACTGAATATTTCACGGTTGTAATTTATGTTCACAAACATGATACACTGGTTGGAATATGCTACTCGAGTGCAGTCTCACGCCACACACAGTGTAAGCTTTAAGCCACGTTTTGAAATGGCTATGAATATCAAATTGTATAATTTATTATTTCAGTTGGAAAACGTCCACTCCTGGACATATGCCTTCACCAGAGATTGTCACAACTACCGGTATGAGTTAGTGCTGTGTGCGCATTGGGGGATTTTACCACAATCATCACGCTTGGCAGACGGGTTGGTGATCGCAGTTAAGTTGTTAACGTATTCGAAGGAAGCTGCTGCCCATCCTCCGGTTAATCCCATAGTCGCCTTTTACGACACCCACGGGATAAGGGTTGGTGCTATTCGTAGCTGGTACCACATGGCAAGGCCCAATATGCAAAATAATTGTATCGTCATTTTAGGGAGAATTTGCCAGTACTCATTACACTTGACAGACGGATTAGTGAGCGCAGTATGGCCACTGTTCCACAAAACGGACGCTGCTGCCCATTCCTCGGGCTTAGAGAGCCTTAGTTACCTTTTACAATATCCATGGTAGGAAATGTAGCGGTACTATATTCCTAATCCGGGCATCACATGTACTGCCACCAAGTAGTAGTGTTTAAACTTTAAACATTACTGTTTCATTTTGAAGGGCACTACTACTGAAATTACTAGGTATAAGAGACTGCCCTCTAGAGATGCCTGGGGGGGTGGCCTCTTTACAGTCGCCTTCCCTCCACTAGAGGGGATGACCACTTTACAGTCATCCCCTCCGAGATGTGCCTAAAGGCGTGGCTCAACTCAAATCAAATATAAAACATGGTAAATATCCCGTTTCCAGTTCTGATAATAATCTCATAGCCTTACGATTGTATTACCACCAACTTACCTGACGGACATATTTCAAAATGACAGTTTGCTACTGAGAGGGACATGACAGCCACAACGACGAAGCCATCATGTTGGCTCAAAATTGTTACTCTTTTTGAGACTAGATTTTAAACGTTCTAAATTGAACCTAAATTCTTTCATGTAAGATCAGATATCAGACTGAATAAAATATATTATTATTTCAAAACAGAATTTCGTTTTCCAGAATGAAACGAGTGCTTCAAAGGCCTTTAGAAAACCCACGACGATACCGACATTAGAACATTGTCATTTATAACGTGGAAAAATCCTCAACCGTACAATCACATTTTAGTCGCGAGTGTTTTTCAATTACACGCCTCCACAGAATATAAATCAGTTTGCTCGTTATTACAGTCTGTGATGTCATTCAAAGACTCCTTCAGACGTCTAGATAAATATTCGTAAATAGGTCGCTTTAGTTGACAGTTATTTCCTGCTAAGTGAATCGTGAGATCATAATTGTGAGAGCTCTTTGTTACAATATTCGTTTTCGTGAAGATTTAGGATTTATAATATCGATATATATACATATACGTGTTGTCGGGCTAAGAATAGCATCCCGTGGGCTTCGTAAAAGGCGACTTAGGGATTAGCCGGAGCGTCCTCTGGGACATGTAAATATTGTGAGGACATTGTGACCAGTTGAAGAGTCGCCAGTACGACGGGGCTCATTGTAACTCGAAGGACGCGTCCTTAGAAACTTGGAAATCTTTTAATATCTAAAATGTACTCTACGTACCGTCTGCCGTGTGGTGCCGGCTCAGAATGCCACCACCCCATCTCCTCCCATGGGTGTCGTAAAAGTCGACTAAGGGATTAGCCGGAGGATGGGCAGCAGCGTCCTTCGAGTACATTAACAACTCAACTGCGATCGCCAACCCGTCTGCCAAGCGTGGCGATTATGGCAAAACCCCCCAATGAGCCCACAACATATCCATATCGGTCATTGTGGTGATCTTTGGGGGAGGCCTGTGTCCAGCAGTGGACTTCATTCGGCCGAAATGATGACTCTACGTACCTAAGCCCTCCTTTACAGCACCTACAGAAGTATAAAGGTGTAATGGTGGTCTTTGCATATAATTTTTTCATCATTATCATATCGGCCATTTATACGTCCACTGCTGAACAAAGTCCTTTCCCATAGATTTCCATAACTGGATCATCATTTTGGGGGGAATTTACCAAACTCACCACGCTTGGCAAGCGGGTTGGTGAGTGTAGTATGGATACCGTTTCACAGAAGGGACGCTACTGCCCATCCCTCTGGTTGAGATTCCCTCAGTCGCCTTTTACGACATCCACGGGATGAGATGGAGTGGTGGATATTCTTAATCCGGACACCACACGGACTTTTTTTTTTCACTTTTTTTACTTATCATAAATTCTGTTCTTTTTTGATTTTCACGGAGTTCTACTCGATCGCCATTTATTCATGCAAATCGCATGCGAGCGAGATACTGGTAGTGTTTTTTATTCGTTTGCTATATATACATATGGATAAAAATCGTGAGATGCTCTCTACTTACATTCTCATACTTACTCTACGTGCCGAGCACTCCAGGATAGGTTTTACGTTATCCCACACTTGGATTTCCCCTGTCGTGGGTACAGTTTACAGATATATATTTCACATGCGCAAACACCCAAACCCGGAACAACTATCCATAGATCATACAAATATATGTCCCGTACGGGGATCGAACCCGCGACACATTGCGCAGAAAGCCAATCGCTTAGCCACTGTGCCAACCGTGCCGTCCGATATTTCATACTTATGTATTTTACTATCTTATATTGATGCGTTCGTTAGTTATTGTGTAACTGAACGTCTTGACCAATTAAGGTCATATTCACACGATGTACGTATTTGTTTTGCCACTCTGTCTGTTCCCGTGGATATTGTGAATGGCGACTAAGGGCTCTAAACCAGAAGTATGAGCAGCTGCGTCCCTTCTGTGGAACAGTAGCCATTCTGCGCTCAACAGCCCGCATGCCAAGCGTGGTGAGTACTGGAAAATTCCCCCAAATTGACGACAAACGGCATATAACCGGTCGTCTTTTGGGACTTTTGCTCAACTGAACTCAACTCCGATGTTACACTTGGACTAGTTAATCCCGGAGTAACCAAGTATTAACTTAATTTTTACAATGCTATTAATAAACATGGAGTAACTTCGGACTAACAATACATTTCTTACCGGGGGTTTAACACGTGCGCAATGGCAACCCTCTCAGTTTTAAAGTAAAAAGTGAATGAACATATTGAACTGAATGCTAACTGACAACGCCGCATACGGTCAATATTTTGAGTTTGACTACTCGCTGTTTGTTAAACGTGTGGATAATTTATACGGATATTGCCGTTTCGGAGAAGTTCTAATTTACTACCTAGAATATGAGTCAAAAACGCAGTCGTTTCGTTAATTGGGATGAAGAAGAAATGGTAAAGCATGTCGATAGATATTGTGTTTTTGATTTGTGTCGTGGATGTTTTTGATATTTATTTTTACTGTTACAGCAATTATTTCCCTCAGTGATTACGCGCACGTTATTGAAAGTTTGCACATAAGAGATATTGTTGACTGACTCACTCCACTTAGACCTGCACCGTCTTGAATCTCTTTAATTGAGTCATACATTATTATATTAGAAATAAAAAAAACATAAAAATGGTAAAACTGAGATAGTAGAAGATTTTTGGCCTATGAAATTGTAGGTGTAAATTTTATCTCTCCACGCGCTCGTGTTCTTATTGCAGTCAAAACTTTCAGAACGGGAGGAATAAAGCCACCTCTTGCATCACCAGATAAAACCACCTGTTGCATCACCAGTTTAATAATTTTTCACCATGTCAATAACGAAAACGAAAACAGTAGACCGAGAAAATCTGCACTTATATATATATTCAGCTTCTGGAAGTTCCTTCAATGGATTCTTACGAACTTTATAAAATTTCATTTGTATTCTAGCAATTTTTATTCTAACCTCATTATTTTCATCTAACACCCTCAAATCGTCAATGTAATAATCTCTATCCATCTTGGAAGACATATGAATTAATGAAACAAACGTGCGTAAATTAGGATAGTTGGCATAAATTACAAAATTCTATAATATGTACACAGTAACACAGCTAGTCTACACATAATCAGTCGTTAAACTATGCAGCGCCAAGGATTAACTTTTACTCCGAGAGTAGAGTCGGAATAGTCTACTCCCTTCTTACTCTATGTTTATTAATACCGAAATTTGTTAGTACCGACTTAATACTTGGAGTAAAGTTAATCTTGATTTAGTCCACGTTTATTAATAAGACAGTAAAAGATTTATTGAAAACCGTATTGTTGATCACTACGAGGTAGACCAGGAGCCTCTCGGTATGGTATTAATAAAGCAAAATTTTGTACTGATATTCTTTAGAAGCTTTGTTTAAGTAGGCACTTTCGTTATGTTATACAAATTTATAAAGTAACCTACTAAATATTTTATTTAGAATTCATTTAGAAGTATGTAAAATGAAAGAAAAAAGAAAAGAAAGAAAGAAACTATTTATTTTTGCGACACATCGACGCACAGTACACATTAAAAATATAAAAATTCCACAGAAGGGTAAAATAGCTTAGAAACTACGCAATCTACTAAAACTAGAATATTATAACTAAACCTTTACATCTTTACATTTTAATACACGTGCTGGCAACACTGATAATAATATTATTTAATAATGCCTAGATGTGATAATGCGTCACACGTTTACATAACAATATTTAGGCTGTATGACTGGCCTTTGCCTGCTTTTTAGCGAGTCTACTATAGTACCATAACGTTATGAAATATGAAAGTGGAAATTGTGCGTCGTATCTGCGCAAAAACTTGTTCGCTGCTCAGCTTCATACTGTAGCATCGGAACGAGCCAACAAGGCTGATTTTCAGCAACAACCTCGATCAGTGACGTGGTGACGATTAGTAGGACATAGTGAGTTACATACTATTTATATGGTCCCGTTCCTTCAGAGTCTTTAAAATAAGATTCCATTTCAGATAATTATTTGTGACATAAATAATTTGAAGCTTTCATGACATTCATACATTGCTTAAACTTCGAAAGCACCGGAATCAAATTAAACTTTAAACGTTGACAAATAACTAAATAAATAGTTAGTTAGGCTTCTAAATAGGTAATAAGTCCAAGCATTCACCAGGCTTTACAAACAGAACCGAAATGGGGGCTTGAAGGAAAAATAATTTAAACCGGAAATGTATGATCACATTAATCCATCAAAGAAACCTGCAGTCGTTGCCTTCATTTTAAACAATTTATTTAATTAAATTGTTTTTCTTTTTATACTGGACATTGAATTGAAATTGGACGGCACCTACCGACATATAGTTAGTTATTCTGAGTCTTTGTACATGGGAGATCTATATCTGTAAACTGTGCCGGATTCCGTGTGGTCTTCGGATAAATAATATAGCACTACTTCATCTCCTCCCATAGATGTCGCAAAAGGCGAATAAGAGATTTTAAACCAGCAGCGTATAGAACAGCTGCCATTTTGTGCTCACCAATCAACCTGCCAAGCTGGTGTGTACTAGGATATTACTCCCAAAATGACGACACATTTTTGCCTAAATACAGGAAATGTATAAATAGCTTTTAAAGTACACGGGTCTCGAAAATTATAATTATACTGATCTGAGCATGGCCCCTACGCATTCCCCCGGATCCTTGCTCGAACCGGCGAACAGTAGCTTCAAATCGAAATAATTATTATGATCTAGCTCCCCAGCTTGGCAGTATCCCCCTTCAGCTATGTTGACAATTTTAGTTCTACAGATCTCGTCATTTCTGATTCGATTTTATAGATATATACCAAGCATACCTGTCTCCATAGATCGCTGAGCGCTAGCTTAAGAGTTTAAACTTGCTAAAGTTTCTCCCATTTCCAGCAAAATGATGTCGTTTGTAAAAGCAGTTTCGCAGTTGCCACCGTTTGCGTAGCACAGCGGAATACGATGCTAATGGGGGATCCTTGACATTCCCCCCAAGGATGTGGCTGGATGCGGCCTTTTTAAAGTCGGTTTCCCGCCACTAGAGGGGGTTACTTCTTTATAGTCATCGCCTCCGAGATACATTCAGTCAAAAAAGTATCGGGAATGGATGATTTGTTTATGGTTCCAAGTTCAAATTTTTGTTTTTATTGTTGTTGTTAGATTGGCACAACTGTTTTCCATTTTGGCACGGAGTTTGAGTTGAATCTGTTATTTATAATAAATACAGTGATGTTTTGAGTTATATCATATGTAGTGTGTATAGCGAATTTCATTATGGACAAAAACACCGAACAAAGAGTTTGTCTTAAATTTTGCATCGCCAATGGAATTTTGCATTCGGAGTCACTGAAAAAGGTTACGGTGAATAGACTTTATCAAAAACACGTGCTTATGAGTGGTACAAAGCGTTCAAAACCATTCGAGATGTGATGGAAGATTTGCCTCGCTCTGGTAGGCCATCAACGTCTGCAACTGAAGTTAACATCGCAATTCCAGTTATTTTGCACAACGTACACAATATGTTCAACTATCTAGTTATAGATCCAACTCGTACGAGACCTGTTCTGGTGTTAGCCAGGGCAGTACTCTAGGACCGACGCAGTTCCTTATAATGGTAAACGACTTGCCGAGTGTCATAGGGATGGCTAGGTGTCTTATTTGCAGTTTGCGTTTGCAGACGACTTGAAGCTGTTTTTGAGTATCGGAAGCTCGGAGGATTGTAGGGCGCTGCAGCTGGATATTGACAATGTGGTCGCGTGGAGTGAGCATAATTACCTCGAATTTAACGCTACCAAGTGTAAGGCTATAACATTCACGCGTTCACGCTCACCCAACGTATATAACGATTGTGTATCAACTACCGCTCTGGAGCGTGTTACACAGATAAAAGATTTGGGTTTAGTTCTAGACACAGGCTTAACTTTTAATGTGCACATTTCTGATATTTGCAATCGAGCTTATAAGTCGCTTGGTTTCGTAATGAGACAATCTGCTCGCTTTCACGACAGAGGTGCTATCATTGCATTGTACTATACATTCGTGCGTAGTATATTAGAGTTTAACTCTAGTGTATGGGATCCACACGAAGCAAAGTATAAGTTAATGATTGAACGAGTGCAACGGAAATTTGCACGTTACTTATACAAAAAACTGCATGGTTATTATCCATTTTTGTATCCGTCTTTGTTTGTCTCTGGAATGGTAGGCATTAACACCCCAGAACTGAGGCGTAAATGCGCCTTGATGCTTCATAATTATTTATTACTCAACGGAAAAATAGATAACTCAACTGCTTTGTCCCGTTGCCCACTATCCGCGCCACCCCAGTACACGCGCCTGCGTGCGCGCCGTCTTCTGGCGGCCCCACCGGTTCGTACACTAACAGCACAATTTGCTCCTACAAATCAGGCCATCTCTCTACTCAATGCTCTGATCGCTCAACAACCAGAGGTGGATGTTTTCCACAATAAAGCCAAGAGGTTCTATGAATTATTTGTTATTTTCTTTAGTACCTAGATTGATATTGTCAACTGGCTCACTGCACGTTTTGTTGTGTAAGTAAGTAAGTGTAAGTAAGAAAGTAAGTGTAAGTGTAGTGAGAAATTGTTTAAAATAAATAAATAATTAAATAAAAGTGAAGGAAATAGTGACTGAAAATCCTCATTCAACTTTGAGAGAGATAGCCTTTCTGTATCTCACGAGTCGATCCGTATATTTTTTAACATTTTAACTAATCATTTGGGTATGAAACATGTTACCTAGTCCCAAAAGGCCTGAATTTTCTTCAAAAACTAAATTGCATGAGAGTCGCTGAGGACATGCTAGAACGAGTCAATTCCGACCCAACATTCATGAAACGAATTGTTACTGGTGACGAGACGTGGGTTTACGAGTTTGACATGTAAACTAGTCAACAAGCTTCAGAGTGGCGCCTTCCAACTGAACCGAAACCGAAAAAACCACGCCATAGTCGATCAAAAGTCAAAGTCATGTTGACTGTTTTCTTTGACTATCGCGGTATTGTGGACTCGGGATTCTTACCGGAAGGTCAAACGGTAAATAAAGAATATTAATTATTTGAGCGTTAATCGAGCATTTAAGAGAGCAAATTCGAAGAAAAAGGCCAGATTTGTGGAAAGAAAATTCTTGGATTTCACGCCTTCACACACGGCCATAATTGTGAACGAATTTTTGACCAAACACTCAACAAATACCATCGAGCAACCACCATATTCACCAGATATGGCTCCAGCCGACTTCTTTATTTTTCCTAAACTCAAATTACCACTTCGTGGCACCCGTTTTCAATCGGTAGAAGACATAAAGGAGAATTCGTGGCAGGAACTGAACTCAATTCCGGAAACAGCGTTTAAAAAATGTTTTGATGATTGGATTATTCGTTGGCGTAAGTATATCGTTTCTGAAGGAGCATACTTTGAAGGTGATAAAATAAATTTGGATGAATAACAAACATTTTGTGTATTATTAATCTTTTCCCGTTACTTTCTTGACTGCTCCAGTGATTTAAGCTGGTAGAAGTCCGACATACCCTATCACCCTTCTCCATGGTGGAGGAAGTACATGTATTTCCACCGGATGAAATTAAATAAAAAGGGCTTTTGCCAGTCACCTAGAAAATCTGATTTATTTTGGATTCATGACCGTGTAAGCGCAGTTTTAGTATTTATGAGTAATAAAACACACAGTTCGGAATAGGGTCGCCGTAGGCTGAATTACAACGAATACAAATAACGCAAGAATTGTTATGTAACAGATATACCTATGTACAACAAAAATAACAATTATTTTAGCTAGAATTGCTTTGTGTTTCTGTGGTCAGCCAACCGTAACCCGACACGTCTTTTTCATCTCCCTTCATTACCGCAAACCTAATAATGAATGTTATAAGTAAATATGTTATATGTAAGGGAAATGTACGATTTATGAGGGATAGATTATTTCGTGTTGATGTAGAAAAAAAAACAGGCTTGGTAACTCACGGATGTTATTCGGAACAACCGTTATTGTTCCTAGATGTTTATTATTTAAGTGATGTGATCTTAAGATTAAGATCACGCTATGTGACAGCTAAGCACTTTACACATGGTCGTCTGACAATAGCAACATCATTAGGGAAATATAGTCTACCTATACACTGCGTTCATCATAACTAGTCCCCAAAAATCTATATATTTATGTTACGTCAATATCAGTTTACAATAAACAAAAACAAATTGGTAATTAAAACTTATGGTGCACTAAAATTGAAAAAAGAAACTACATGACAGAAATGACACAGCTTTGTTATTGTCACTGTTAATTAGCTTGTACTGTTAGTGAACCTAAACAGCTAAACTCAATCTTCTTTTATTAGTATGTGGCTGCCCTTGTTGTTATTTGACAGAGGCTATCGCGAGGTTTGCTTTTGCCTTAAGCCAGCAAGATCCATAAAGAATAACCTTTCAAAAGCTGACACGACGATGATGTTGATTTATGTCATGTTTAATATTTGCCAAAGTCTACTTTTTTATAAGTTATATTTTATCTACCTGAATGAAACTTGGATAAACTAATATTTGTCTCCAAACACTGAATTTACTAGATTTATGGTGCTATCGAGCTATTTCAGAATTATCTAGTAGATAAATCGCTAATAAAACGAGTTCCTTCTTTATACCCTACTTTATCGTTTGATTTACGTCTTTGAACTAAGGTAATGGTTTTCGCTAACTTTCCTCGACTTTGGATACGTGTTTTTCAAACATACATTGTTAATTTGTCATTGAATTATGAAGGAAAATATACTAATGATTAATAATGCTTAAATTTTTCATCATCAAAAAACAGTACAGTTACAATAATTTGTACGTTTCATAGAGACTGCTGTCTGATGACCTGTATTACAGATCACCGGCTTCCCCGCCGTGTGACAGCTAACTTATAACCTTAACTGTATGATTTGAGTATCCAAACACGTGATTTAAAAAGCTTTGTTTTTGCATCCCATGAATGCGCACTTTCACTGCAGACAACATCTTGATATAACAATAAACTCCTTGTTCGAATAAAATGTTTTACACCCAATATTGACGATTTATCAAAATTTATTTTATAATCGTCAATATTGGGTGTATTTATAATATAGCTAAGATCCTCTAAATCACAGCCAACGTCTACGGCGTATGGTTTAGGAAAAGGCGGATTGAAGTCAGCCCCTCCAAAAGCAAAGCCGTTCTATATCGCAAATCAGGAGACGAGCATGCTCGCTTCTGACAGACCTCGATGTTTGGCCAATAGGTTCTTTGGGAACCGTGCGCCAAATATCTAGGAGTCACCCTTGACAAAAATCTGTCCTTCCAAGAGCAAACAAAAACGGTGCGTGCCCGCGCCGCCATTGCGCTTAGAACATCTCCACTGCCTGCTAAAAGCTCGTAGTAAATTATCTCTTAGATATATGGTGAAAATTTACACCTCGTGCATACAAAATGCTTGTACCCGGTTCTATGTTAAAATAACTCAAAGAAGTCATGTTACACCTTTTTTGAATGCTGACTACCTATTGATAGTGGTGGCCATGAGGAAGCTGCATTTGGCAAGTTTGCTCTTTGCGTTAAAACCACATAGAAGCCAAAATATTTACACGCCAAATTCAGCTGGAGACAGCACCAATATAAAAATCACATTCGTTATGCAACAAACACACTCTCCATCCCTAAACACAGGACCATGGCCTTCAGGGGGAGTTTCAAATTTGCCTTGTGTCAATGACCTTCTTCAATCGATATGGAGCTTAACATCGAAACGAAACTTCATATGTCATTGAAAAATGCATTACATTGACAAACAGACTTCCCTTTAAATTGATGTTATAAATATTGCTGAATGATATTCTTACCACAGAGATTCTGGCCTGCAAGCAATGGCCTAACCTTACAATGGTGCAAGCTTGCTTGTTTGACTTTTCCCTCTATAGGTCAATGTAGGTCAGTGTTTTCTTAGAAACATGTATCTCGACTGTTTCAAGATAAATAAAAGTTGATATGCATTTGCTCGAACAAATACAGGCCTGAAATTAATGTTTACAATTAATAATTATGTCACTTTGAGCAAAGTTTACTATGAATAATTTTGTGTCAGTGTGTCACTGCAATTATTAAATTTGTTGTATAAATTTTATATAAATAATTAGAATTAAAATTATTAGTTTATTTTAATTTTATTAATCTGTAGTTTAATGAATTAATTATACCAAATCCAATTAAATTCAACTTTATTATTTCTAAAGTAATAAGTGGTAGGTACACACATTAAAAAATCATTTATATTACTCATATTTCCCAGTGTTTTGTTCATTTTTAGTTTTACCTAATTTGGTGTGGCTTGTAGGTGGACGAGTCGTAACGAAGTAAAGAGACAATCCACTATCGAATGTTCGAATGGTCCTGTTATCCCGCATTGTTAACATAGTTTTCTGTTCTGTCCAAACACTGAAATGACATTATCTGGTATGTTGCACGAGTGTCACGGCTTCACAAACAAATATTTCTATCACAGCGGCGTAGGTATCTAATCTTCCACTGGTATAATTGTCATTGATGACCACATGGTGTTAAAGATGACCCATGACGCCTATGAGCATATAACATACGAAGCATCGCTTATACATAGCCATAGATTTGCGTATATTACTTAATCATTGTATATACCTACCCACTTTGCTTACGTAATTATTAATGGCCGTAATGGCTTTCTTGCCTAGCGTCTTTAGTTTGTTGTTGTTTTTTACTGTCATTATTATGCAACACAGATTTTGATATTTTATTAAAATCTCAACATTGTTGATTATTTTACACCAAATTTAAGACATAAACAACTTTATTTATTGGGTTTAGTATAAATTGCCGTGCCGAGGGGCGCAGTAGAATCAGAAAAACGTATCCAGTTATCGTTCTCAACTTCTCACCGCGTTATACTAATCGCCACTATGTCATTCACTTAGCCTGTTGCTGAAAGCTAACGCTGCTGGCTCAACCTGATGCCACAGCTTTAAGCTGATCATCGATCTATGTTTTGCGCTTACGCGACGCACAATTTTCACATAAAATCGTAAATTATGTAATCGTTCGTAAATGATGTAATCGTTCGTAAATTATGTAATCGTTCATAAATCATAGGTTTGTTCATTGTTAACTTCCAAAGATAGTAAATTTATTTCTGGTTCTCAATCATTCTCATTTGGTATTTCATTTAGTAGTACGTTTAGTGTTGCCGAAGGCGAATACACGTTTGGTGTCATGTAGTGTTAGTTTAGTCATTATATAGTGTTTACGTTTTTTATCGATTGGTTAGCCATGCCATAATAATATGTAAAATTATCGCCCATGTGTATATCTACTTTGGGCATTGACGTTTGTAAATGCCCAAACGCCGACGTTTGTTTGTTATTTCTTTCTTTCTTTCATTCGGTCACTCATGGCCCATGCCAGCGAAGAGTTGCATACGCTGAGTCCTATCCAGTCCGTAGATTCCAAAATCATTTAATGCCACCGGAGCGCCGATATACTTGCGCAATGATCAACTCCACTATGATCTAAATTTGCCAACCATCAGGCAATTCATGAAACAAACGTCTAAACGCTTCTTTGATTCTGCCCTGTCCCACTCGAATCACCTAGTGGTATTGGCCGCTGATTACCGACCCTGCCGTATCACTAGCGTACTCCGCACAAGGCGCGCACTTGTCGACCCGAATGACAAAATTACGTTTGATCACATGACGAGACTCACGCTGTCTCGTTCACTTAACAGACCGGAGGCCTTTCGCCACGACAACAATATTCCATTCAAGTAACTACTTACCCCTTATTAGACATTTATAAGAAGATTTATATTCACTCTTACTTTAAAGGCTGACAGAAGGCAAACATATAAATAAAACGTAAACGTTTCATTTATTTATTTTCCCGACACTAGGATTTCTTCTGTATCGTGGGTACAGACATTTATTTATTTATTATTATGCCCTATGGGGATCGAACTCGTGATAAGTAACGCAATAAGCTAACTATGTTTAGTAAGTTTCTTAGAAATTACACTAGGATTTCCCCACAATGAGGGCCCGCTAACAGACACGAACAATTGCACCGCCACACCCATACCTAGACCAAATATTTCTTGACGATTCAAATGTTTGGTCCATTTAGGTTGTGACCATTTTTTACCGTCTGTAAATCCACCATGGACTTAATCCGCCCTGAGGAAGGGCTTGGGTATGTCAGGCTGTTACTGGCTTAAATCACTAGGGTGATCATCTTCAGCACCCAGGGCTCCAGGACTTCGAAAACAAATGGATCAGAGCCGCCCGTTGATGCTAGAGCCTTTAGGCACATCCCAGAGGGTATGCCTTACTGTAAAGCGGTCACCCTCTCTAGCAGCGGAGGGGAGGCGAATGTAATGGACGTACCCCAGCCACATCTTGGGAGGAATTGTAAGCATCCCCTGGTCATGTGCTCCACTGTCTTTTTGAGGGTTTCGATATAGGCACGGAGATTCTTCAACCAACGCACCCGCGATTAACGTGCCGTATCTAAAAACATAGCGCCTTTCTTGTGCTCAAATTTAATTATAAATTCATTCACCACATCATTGTAAGTAGCTCTTGTTGAACATTTTAATATCTTAGCAAATCCCCCTGATTTCTATAATCTCAAATAATCTACATAGGTAAGAGTCAAACACCTAAAAACTTGCCAGCAAAATAAAGGCTGCAACTTGTAACGAAACTTTCTAAACTTCGTAAAGGTTTATTGTGGCAGGGTCCTTTGTATTACTGATATATGGCCACTAAATTTCCTCCGAACAATAACTATTGGCAGCTTGATAAAATTTGTGTTACGTAACACTAAGTGACCAGCTAATTTTCTTAAGAACAAATTTTGCTTGACTTTGTAACCTTGGAGAATGAAATGACGGATATTTGGAACGATATCTCTAAGATAAATGATCAAAAGTTGCTCTTGTTTTGCACAAAATTAGTTATTTGTGATGATGTACCACTTTTGCTGTCACAAAATATGTATCGGTTCAATTTTGAAGGATTTTCCTTTGCTTTTCGGGATTAAATAAAAAAAATCACTCTTGGCGATACATAACATTTTAATGTATCGTCGTTAAATTGACTTTAATATTTTAATACACCTCTTTTTACTAAGTAATTAGGTATACTAGTTTTTATATTCAATGTTCTTTCACATAAGATCTATATTTAATATATTCATTGCATTCCACAATGTGTACTCAGGTAGTAAGGTTCACAATTTAACAGATCATCGTGGGCCCCGTCGGGGTCACAAACTAGGAGAGAGGAAGAGGGCTTTTAATAAACACTTTATATATTTATTACATATTAATAAGTTTCGGAATTTGGCGATAATTGCTTATGTTATAGTAGCCGGGCACTGCTCGAGACTGTGCTGTGCCGTGTCCTCACTGTAGCCACATTGATGGCAAACGGGAGTCGCCTCCCACCTCGCCACTGTGTGCAGGTATTTGCCGAAGCAGCCATGCCGACAACACCTGCACAAGACGGAAGGACAACGTCCCATACCGTCTCCGCACCCACTCTTTCAGGACTGGCTAGATAGCCCTTACGGTCCTAAGACCAGCACTGGGCATCTCCAGCCTCACCTTCCACTGGTCCATGATGGCGCTATGAGCCTCCCTGCGCCATCGCGTGATAGCTTCAGGCGGAGGGCGACTGCCAATCTCGGCCCAAACATCTGCTATCCTCTGTAGACTGTGGCGAGCACCCGTGACTACAGGTCCCGCGGTGTTCCCGCGAGCGCGCACGATCTCGGTAGACACCGTGCGGTATCCACGTATACCTATCCTGCCATGACTCGTTGAGGTCTCCGTAGCAAAGTCTTGTTCTGGGCAGTCAGGTATTCCGCCCACAAATCTCCGACGTTCCTACCATGACTGACTTTAACTCCCACTGTTCAAATGACGGTAACCATAATGATAATGGTAGTTATTTACTATCGTGTTGAACTGGGTTGTAAAATTGAAGTACTTTCTTTTCCATCTTTTCCTGAAGCGAGCGCTTATAATAAAATAGGAGACGTAGCTTTGTTGGTCCTCACCGACGTCATGGAGGCCTATCGCCGCGACACCACCCCGATCAAGTTAGTACTTCTGAAATGTCTGCGAGAAGCCCAACAAACAAGTAATATAAAATAAATTGCTTTGCTGGTGATGTTTTGACCGCCTTCGTACAAGAAAGTTAACTAATTCTTGATGAGTTTAAACACCATATTAACGTCGCTTTCAACACGTAATGCTATAGCTTTAATCAAAAACATGTTTTTGTAAATGTAAACATTCTACAATACAATAAGGATTTAATATACTTTTTGTATTTTGTTCTTTATATGGGACTCCACATTCCCAACAGTCAGAACAGGCTCCGACAATACAGATTATATGAGTTGGTAGTCACGTTTTAAATTGTTTGACGCTCGATTGATTGCAATCCACTTCTGAACCCAGCCCATTTTTAAACCTGAAATTATATCTGAAACAACGATCCTTTCTTTTTTATTCTTTCATGAGATCAGGCTTATAATTCACTAGAAAAAACTGTAATGATGTTGGTTGTAAATCATACATACCTAAGCTTCTTTAAAACATTATTGAATCACATTAGGTCAGTTGTATTATTGTCTATAAACTATTTAGGGGACGATACGATAAATGTTAATGATGTGCCGACTGTTAAGTTGCAGCACACGTATAAATCCTACATAAGGCATTTATTTTTTAATCAGACAGCATTGACGCTGTCAATTTCTTACTTCTCCCCAGCGCGGCGGTTGCCGGTTGAACGAATGAACTGTTCATTACATATTTTTTAATTAAATATATAAGAAGTTGATAATAAAAATAATTACTGTTAGTTTATTGTCAGCTATAAATTAAAGTATATTATAAATATTTTTAGCTGCCAGAAGTAGAATTTCATTAAGAAACACAATTTTATCACACAAAAATATATTCTTCAAGATTATAAGTTTTCATAACATATTCAGAACAAATTACCAGTGTTTTATTAAAATATAAACCAATTATGCAAACCAATACGAAGCCACAGAGCACGTCGAGCGATGTTAACTGTGCGAATGCCGCCAGTCGAATGACCCTGTTTCTTTTTTTTAATTTTTTTTTTTTATTTGTTGGGCTTCTCGCATACATTTCTGGGAAATGTGGTTGCTTAACCGGTCATTTGCTGGCGAAGCCAAAAGAGGCCTCCAGCCAGGGACCCTGTTTCTCAAATGAGCTTGATTTATATACCCTGTACCCCCACTATTGTAGGCGTCGCTAACACGGCCTCTCCTGACTATGCGGCGTCCTCGTCCGCAACCTTAGCCGTAGTAAGGGTTGCAAAATCTTCTCTGCCGAACGCGACATTTCCTGCAGCGGATACTGCTGGTATGTAAAGGGAATCGCATTAGGATCCTTTTGCCTCTTCTTAAGGTCGTGCCATCAGTAGCTCAGGTGCTGACGATTGATCGACACCTGATTCAACTGCTTCATCATCTGCAAATAACTTCCTTGCATACCATCCTTTTCACAACACTCATTCACGTATTAGGTAAATAGCTCTAGTTCTTTAAGTGCGTTTGTCTAAGCTGTAATCTGTTTAAGGGATGCCCTAATCACCTAGAAGAGGTGACACCTAACACCTATGAGACGTCTCAATTCTAGCGCGCGCACCCATGAACAGCCAATTTGCATGTTCATGTAACCTGGCCAAATCCAGCCAGTGCTTGGTAAGGATAAAGGCATCGTCAAACCACTTTGCCCAATTGCATAACCAAGACACTTCTAGCTTCTGAGGGACAGTGCTTGGTAAGGATAAAGGCATCGTCAAACCACTTTGTCCAATTGCTCAAACCAAGACACTTCCAGATTTTGACGGACAGTGCTTGGTAAGGATAAAGGCATCGTCAAACCACTTTGCCCAATTGCTCAAACCAAGACACTTCCAGCTTCTGACGGACAGTGCTTGGTAAGGATAAAGGCATCGTCAAACCACTTTGCCCAATTGCTCAAACCAAGACACTTCCTGCTTATAACGGACAGTGCTTGGTAAGGATAAAGGCATCGTCAAACCACTTTGCCCAATTGCTCAAACCAAGACACTTCCAGCACCTGACATAGACAACTATGTCTATGTCAAATATCAGTGCCTGCACACTAGGCGCACTGATGGGACAGTGACCGCAGTATGTCCCCCCAACCCAGCTGCCATACCTGTTTCAAAGCCCGAAGCATCGCCTATAATTCGTTTAGCCACGGTATCAATTAGTATGTGAGTCAGTCAGTATGTAGGTAGCTATGGGTACGGGATACAAGTAAAGTAAGTAAAGTCTTGTAAAAGTAATACACGAGGGGTTTAGGGCTATGACTATCCGAATCAAGACTTATCCACGAGCACCAAAACAGGATGACGGATTGACTCATCTGAAGAAAGCAGCGCGTGACTCGCGGCACCACTCTCCTTGCCAGGGCACGATGTCTTCAACTGCTGCTCGGGTGTCCTTGCCATAAGACCCACTCAGCAGATTCAACGTACACCGCCCGCTTTGTAGGACCTTCATGACCTTTCACTGCACATCTAGGGTCTAGCTACCCTGTCGACTGTATCGACTGTATCGGAGTATTTGATCACAAATACTAGATCTCCAACCTGAAACACATGAGGTGAGCAACGCTTCTGATTAGCAGAATTATCCAGCTGGGCTTCGTTTCACTTCAACAGCTCAAATGAGCTGGCACGGAGTCACATTCACAGCCCAGATTGGATACCGTCTGTATGAAACGGTCAGCATTGATCACGCGACCTCCATATGTCTCCAGTAATTTTGGTACACCCAAGAGAGACATGTGGTTGATACAGCACACTTCAGCTCTTCAGCATTCCAACAGCTTACGGGTTACAGCAGCCAGAGTTTGGAGAACCCATCCACTGTTAAGGAGCACAAATCTGTAACCGTGGGACACCGGTAGAGGTCCCAGTGTGTCAATGTGCACCATTTCAAAGGGTATTGAGGGTTTCTGTCATGATGTGGTGTGCTAGTGCCGACCCTGGAAACTCATTTGTGTGACATGCAGATCAAAAATGACCGGTATAATTTGCCAAGCCAGGTAACTATCTGACTTGATTAAAATTCCGAAGGAGTGCCGATTTAGCCACGACGTTATGTAGGCTCGGTCTAACCTGACCTTATTCAGTTGCAGGGAATGAGCTTTTTGTAAATCAATTGAGAAACTAGCGGTAAGCGTCTTAAGGACTTTCAACAAATGTAAGTCTTCCTCCACACTAGGAGCACGCCACCGACACAGACTAGGACAATGCCATCATCGATAAAGATGTGAAGTTTAGTCAATCCGTTAATCCAAATGGCACCTTGACGCACTCAGGAGTTATCCTCGGGTATCACAAATCCGGTCTTAAGAATTGATTTTACATCGATTGGTATTCCGTGAAAACGCATGGCCATATCAAGACTCGCAAAGAATAAAATTACTCAGACGATCAATGTGGTCATCTATTAGTGGCATAGGGTACCGGTCCCGTATAGTAAGTCTAAATAGACGGATGTGCACGGTAATCAACGCAGTCTAATCAGTATTTTCCTCTTTACGATTATATTGAGACGGGTATTCCTTAGTAATCACTTTTATACGGGCGAAAACACGACAGCGGCGTCATTAGCGAGATGCTAATACAGTCGTCAATAAGTCGCATTGACCGTCCGTTAGTATTAATCGTGAATTGTTATTCACGACGATACCAACGTGATGTTTGGGGATCTCATCCGTTCGCGTCAGGTACTGTCTGTCCTTAGTTCGTACGTAAGAAACACCATCGCGATTAAATATGTCAGTCCAGACGACTATCAGACTTAATATATGACGCTGATACTACGACAAAGTACGCCTCGATTGCAATCTCACCAAATTCAATTGTCAGAGTCGCGCAACAATCAGCCGCCATCTCCCGGCAAGGTTGTGCAATTGTCAGCTTTTAATTGACAAGCAGAGTATTTAACACTATACAACTATATTAGGGAGACGTTGAGAGCGCCACTATCTATTAGTACATCAACGGGAATGCCCTGAATAACAGCGGTAGTAAAGTCATTAAGAAAATTATTTGGATGTTCAGCATAAAGACAACTTTCCGGGTGATACGTGACTGATCCATTTTTCGCGAAGCGTTTCTGTCCCGTGTGATTTGGTTTCTTACAATGTGCAATAAACCTTGACGTCACTACACATACTATTAAGGGTGGGATGACGGGGTTTCTAAATTTTATCTACCGTAGGCCTTTCCGGACAATCAATTTTCCAACATCCGGTTCGTTTGTAACCATAGCACCCGATCTTGTTTAAATGACACCGTTCAACATTTTCGCTTTTTGGAAATGTGTGCACGAGAATCTAGCTTTCCTCACTAAGCCCTGTCACTATTCGTAAACGCAACAATGTTAGTCTTGTATACTCAGCGTTTGTGTTGAAATTATCTGAACTAATATTCATGACGTCGTACAGAATTTTAGCCTACGTGGACACAAAGGTTTAAATTCTACCACAAAAGAACGGTCAGTCAACGCCCAGTTATTTAACCGGAATTAAGCATCATGCTTAAGATAAGTCCCGAATCCCAAGAAACACTCACAGTTATCCCAACTGTTTGAGGACTTAACTCGTACGATCTCTTGGCACCAAAATCGAAATTACGTAAATACGGATTGAAAGTAGATACGAAATATTATCGTGAACCAGAATTCAATTACTTTATTGCATCCAACCAACACTCGTACAGAGATCGTTACAGAAACCAGGTCCTCGTGTTCTGCACGAGTGTTTAGGATCGGATTTTTGGGGATGCTCGCGCCTGCAGCTTTAGTTTCGACATGACCCGATTATTTGTCATGTTCTCAAGGTTATGACATTAATGAATTTGAAATTGCATCGGAACGCGCACTACCAGCATCGATAGTAACGGAAGAGCAATACGGAAGACTTAGACTGCTTGTCGTTTTCTAATGCAACAAGTCAGACTCGCGTCCTGGAGGAGTGCGCATATACTTGTGAGATTTATGGCTACCGTCACTTCGACGTGCTCTGCACCGCAAGCTTCGATGATGATCATGGTTACAATAGCGATCAGATATAACTAAGAGAATTGATCAGGAGTTCAGGACTGGTATTTTGTTCCGACCGTGGGTAGTTTACTTAGTAGTTTATTTGCACCAGATGGGCTTGAATTCTTTATCCCACTTTTGATTTTAGCTGCCAGAAGTAGAATTTCATTAAGAAACACAATTTTATCACACAAAAATATATTCTTCAAGATTATAAGTTTTCATAACATATTCAGAACACATTACCAGTGTTTTATTAAAATATAAACCAATTATGCAAACCAATACGAAGCCACAGAGCACGTCGAGCGATGTTAACTGTGCGAATGCCGCCAGTCGAATGACCCTGTTTCACTGAAGGTCTTCTACGCGTCCCCCGAAGGGGGGCGCGAGGATCAGTTCCGGCCTGTGTGGCCTCATCTGAGGGGTCGGGCGCAGCCCACTAAGAAGTGAGCCGGGAATCGGGTTGCCACGCTTTTATGTGGCTATTTACCTAGGGCAATATTGCCTTTGTGCAATATTGCCTGGATTAGAGTATCACTGAATGTGTCTAAGTAGTGGACGCCCGAAGTGCTTCACGACACCCAGGCGAGCAGACCCTACAGGGTGAGACCCCCGGTTACCCGGGTGAGGCCCCGCAGATGTCCGCTCAGCGACTGAGTGTCGACTTCAGGTGGCGCCCTCTCTACTGAACTAATATGTCCCACTACTCACGGTTTTGTTCAGAGCTAGCCAAACGCGCCGCAAGTAGTGGGACGTTGGATGTGTGTGTTGGGGCGACTTGACCTGTGTGTAACGTCGCCCCGTGGTTTGTTTCACAGGTGCATCTTGCGATGCAACCTGATCCACGAAGAGTCTGAGCGAATGTTTAGTAATGAATGTGTGTCTGTATTTGTTGTGCCCATATGAACAGAAAAAGCATGTTGTGAATGTAGAGTATCAGTGGTTGGGTAAGCCGCGTGTAGGTGAAGGCCGCTTGCCCGAGTGTCAGTGGCCCCTAGTGGGGAGTCTTGCTGGGGCGTCCCCAGCACACGGCGCTGCTAGTCATATCTGACCAGCGACGCCATGCCGTTGAGGATAACCTTAACTGGGTCTTCCTGATTCCTGATGGCTAGGAGCACATCAAGGAGTATCTGGATGACCGCTTCAACGTGTAGAAATTTTTCCTCCCGCCAACGATCTTGAGGCGGGGGGGGAGGTGCAGCGCTTAAAAATGGTGATGGAATGGGTGAGGGGCGTTGTATCGCGTCATCCTGGTAATGGAAGTCTGGGATGGGGGGGAGCGAGAGGTTCCTATCGTGCACAAACGTAGGAGACGGCTCTCGCTCCTCAAAGCTGCATATGGATGGGGGTCCCAGTGAGGGGGGCCCCTCATCACTATCTGTTTGGGTCCCCTCTGTGGTCGTTTCAGGGGGTAGATTGCGGGTTCTTTTCTTGCCCCGTCTCGAGCGCTTGGAATGCGTCAGGGGCGTGGGCGGCTCGGTTGGTACGAGAGCATCTTCATTAGGGGGGGCCTCAGGCACCGTGAGTGGCGCGAGTGGTACATCCTCCTTCGACTGGGATGAGTTTATCCTGGCGGGTCTGTTAGTAGTTTGAGCGACGGCGCCCGCGCGTCTGTTCCGTGCCTCTACGGTAGACGGGGCAGTCGATGCTGTTGGCTGGGTGCTCGCCCCCGCAGTTTGCGCATGTGGCGGGTTCTTCCCGGCGGCGATTACAATCACCAGCCCGGTGTCCCCCGCCGCATTTGACGCAAGCGATAGGGCGGTGGCATAAGTGTGAAGAGTGGCGGAACTTTTGGCACCTATGGCACTGGGCTGGGCCTCTTCTGCCTCTCCATAGCTCTATGGTGATGCCGGGCATGCAGAGCAATTCGGTGATTGAATATATGCCCGGCGTGATTTTTGGAGTCCTTTTGAGTGCAGCATGGTATATGCAGCCGGAGCGACCGTCGCGCGCTTTTATACGGCAGACGTACTCCGGCTCGTATCCGTAATTGCGGAGATCTTCTGCTATCTCCTGTGGGTCTGTGTCCTCGGGTAGGCCCCGGATGGCCACTTTGAAATTCTTGTCGGCGGGGAGCGAGTATGTAAACCAGCTCACTCCGTCGCTTCTCTCGAGATCGGTCAGGTACTTCTGTACCAGCCGCTGTTCATGTTCCGAGGTTGGTCCGAAACGTACGCCTTTCCCATAGGGTCGGGCATTGGGTGCGTGGCCAAGACTGGCTTTCAACTTGCGGAAATGCCAGGGCCAGTTTGGTAGCTTTTCCACTATAAGTGGAGGGAATCTTGCTCTCTCTCGGGGTAATGCGGTGTCGGAGGCAGGCACCGCATTTTGTATGGTAGTGCTGGAGTAGGCGCGGTGACTCGCTAACACTGGATGGTCGGGCGGGGAGATTACTCGAGCCGCCTCGGCAAAAGTAGGTCTTGTTGCAGTGGCGCCATCTGCATAACAACTTTGTTGTGAATCGGTGGGGGTCGGTGGATTGGTATGGCCCGCTGTATTACTGGATACGTCGGTATACACGTCATCCGACATCTCCTGTTCCTCAGCTAGCGCTGTCAGAGGTGCATAGCTGGTAGTTTTGGGGGGTATTTGAGAGCCTTGCGTTCTGCATGCATGTAGTAGCACTGCAGCAGTTGGAGGGGTCTTCGGTGGCGGTGGCAAATAGCTTGCCTTGAACTCAGAAAGCCGCGTTGTAGCCGCGGCGAGTGCGGTTGGGTACGCGGCGGTCGGGGCATGCGCTGCGGGCGCAGAGAGTGGGGTAGCAATCGGTGCGGGGGGCGCGGAACGCGGCGGCGCAGGTATGGCCTGCGTGGCGGGGTGCGAGGGCGTAGGCAATGCGGGGAGCAACGAGTGCTCGACCCTGCATGCTTCCGGCTTCCTCGGCTTAGAGTCTTTTCTCTTCATCACTAGCACTTCCGTGGGCGTAACACAGCGCGACCGTAGGCGACGATTGTCGCGGCGTCGGGTGTGGTAGTGTTTCCACTCGTGCACCGACTGCTGTTTCCAGTAGCCGGGCACGAATGGTAACTTACCGAAGGCGGTCCGAGCGCAGGAACTGTTGCGATTGAGCGGGATCACAATAGCGCGTTACGTGGCAGCTCCGACCCTGTTTCTCAAATGAGCTTGATTTATATACCCTGTACCCCCACTATTGTAGGCGTCGCTAACAATATAATATATAATTGATATAAGTAGTTCATATGTTTTGTTTTTATATACGATTGAGGAACCACTTTATTGTACGACTACTACCTTTAATTGAAAAGAAACTGGATGTTTTATCCATAATTTAGAGTATTAGAGTATTTCGGCATAGACACTTGACATAGAGTATATATACAGGGTGTCCAGTAAATAGCATGACATACTGCAGGGGGTGAGAGCTTGGGTCAATACCTACCAAAAAAACACACTATATGTTCAACAACATCTTATGGATTTACAGTAGAACAAAATTTTCTGAAATATCGAAAAATCTCTATCTTGACACAGATTTCTAAGCATCTCGTAATGAAAAATTCCTTTTCTAGTTTCTTTTTTACCTCAAACTATTTGTGAATAGTTACTTTACTCATTGATAAGTCTTTATTCTATTAAAAACTAAAATGTTTTCAAGAAATAGAATTTTTATTTAAATTTTCACAGTAACATTTTCTTATCCCTTAACTTTACCTACAGTGGTGAAAAAAAAAAATCCGTTTTTTGGTAGGTATTGACCCAAGCTCTCACCCCCTGCAGGATGTCGTGCTATTTACTGGACATGTATTGGATTTCATGGGATTAAATTCTTTACGCGGAATCCTAATTATTTTTCTTAAATTTAAATAGTCTAAGTTATTCCTTATAACATCAGCTATCTGCCAGTTACGGTGCCGTAGAAATCGGTCTAGCCATTTCGGAGATTAGCGGGAATAAACAGACAGACAGACCGAAGACAGAAAAAATAAGTTTTGTTGTCATAGGTACCGTATATACTTTCATATGCATTTAGTAAAAAGCTGTTATTTTCACATTACAAACAGATACGTCAATTTTATTTATTTGTATAGATACATCAAACCGGTTATCTAGTCGTTTTGCAGGTGAATAATTAAAGTTTATTCTCAATACTGGAGGTAGATCTCTTATTGCAACAGGTTGGAAAAGGTAGGTACCACCTCAGTACCAGATATTTGCCGCAAAGCAGTAGTATTTAAACAATAGACATTACTTTCCGTGTGGTGTCCGGATTAAGAATATAGCACCACTCCATATCTTCCCGTGGATGTCGTAAAATGTGACTAAGAGAATCTAAACCAGAGGGATGGGCAGCAGCGTCCCTTCTGTGAAATGGTAGCCTTCTGCGCTCATCAACCCGCCTGCCAAGCGTGATGAGTACTGGCAAATACCCCCCAAAATGATGACACAGTTGTGAAAATCTATGGGGGAGGCCTTTGTTCAGCAGTGGACGTATAAATGGCCGATATGATGATCATGAGACATTACTGTATTCCGATTACAAGGGCATTGTAGCTAGTGAAATTACTGGGCATAAGAGACTAAATAATTTAATATTTCGAGGTAACGAGCACAGTGTGGTGCCAAACAGGACTAATATTGGGTAGAATTACAATTGTCATGGGCAGGCATGACGCTTACCATCAGGCAAATGACTAGCTCGTCTCGTTACCAAGTTGTATAAAATAAACTACAATATCTTTAGCAGTATTCTTTGAAACCTGTGGTTGGTATGATATAGGTGACATTACATTATTATATTTTAAACTTCTATGTACATTTATGGTACACAAGGCAGACTTAATGTTATGCGCCATTCTCTACCAGTCAACCTTTGGGTTAAGGGAAGCACATAGAAAGGTATAAAAAAACATACTATCGATAATGTTAATAGACTTCGTAATAAATCACAAATTATGTGAAACAGAGTCGATAAAATGATATTAAATAATAGAAAAATACATGCAATTATATTATATACAATTATTATGTGTACAAAATAGATCAACAACATATTTTAAACAATACATTATTAATGTTTACCATATACAAGCACTTATGAATAGTCAGACTTTAGTAGCTAATGAATTGAATTAGACCACTTCGTTACAAGAATATCTATTTACGTATATCACTCCATTGTAAAAGGTTATCGAAACCTTTAAGAATTTTGTTCTTCTTTATAACCTAACTTGACTTTAACTCAAACAACCGTAACACTAAAATTCAAGTTTTTTAAAATTATAATATTGCAGTCAAGAGATCAAAGGCAAAATTGATGGCAAAACTAGACCATGAAAAGTAATGCCATTTCATATTACACTTTCCATCATATAGAAGCACACGTACTTATTTATAATAGCGAAGAAAACCGAGTTCCAAACAGAATTTTAAAGTTTTCAAGTCCAACAATAAGTTCAATAAAAATGAATTCAATAAATAATATTTTTTTATTATCAGAAGAGTTTAATATCAGAATTGCGTCTAGACTATTTTACTCAATATAACTTGAACCTACCAATCGAAAAACATAATATATATTTATGATGCAGTATAATTTTATATGAAAAAGCATGAAACGCACGAAACATTAATGTCATGTACTTTATGCCAACTTGTTTTATAGAATATTAAATACATTATATAAGGTCCTACGTAAATAGTGAACTTTATTTAAAGGGGACAACCAGTAGGTATTATGTATAGCATTTATTTACAAAAGTTGTAATTTCACATTTATATTTTTGCATTATGTAAGAACTTTTTTGAAGCAATTTTTTTTCGTATGTATATAAATGGTACAATTAGTAGGTATAGTATTTATTTTAAAAAGTTGTAATTTCTAATTATTATGCCGTGTGGTGCCGGCTCAGAATGCCACCACCCCATCTCCTCCCATGGGTGTCGTAAAAGTCGACTAAGGGATTAGCCGGAGGATGGGCAGCAGCGTCCTTCGAGTACATTAACAACTAAACTGCGATCGCCAACCCGCCTGCCAAGCGTGGCGATTATGGCAAAACCCCCCAATGAGCCCACAACACATCCATATCGGTCGTTGTGGTGATCTTTGGGGGAGGCCTGTGTTCAGCAGTGGACTTCATTCGGCCGAAATGATTGATGATTGATTTTTGCATTTATTTCGTATAATTCATGAATAAAATTGTTATTGTGAGCACTATAAGACGTTTTTCTACCTTTCTATTACGAAATGTGTACAGATAAAGAATACGAGCCACTGTAATAAAAAAAGGAAAAAGGTACTCGAATAGCAAGTTTTAATTACACCTTGTTTTTTAATAATTGTGACCCCTACATAATTTACCGGTTGTCTCCTTAATTAATACTATTTTTGAAGACCTTATATATGAGTAAAAATTATCTAGCGCCTACATAATATTCATCATTCATTAACTTCTCATACTAAGTTAATGAGGCGTCATGTTTCTGATTTTCTAGTCCGATAAAACTAAGCCGGTCCACACATCACCCACTTATGTCTGCGCAGCATTTTTACTCAAACATAAGTACGTGTAGAGGTAAAGTTTGAAGTCCACGCCAGTGTTTGGAATATTTGTATCTCCTAACAAAAGTAACCGTTGCTTACGCGATTAATTGTGCGGGCTGCTGCATTGTGTGGACGTTCATATGTCCGGACTTGTTTTAAGTAAATTTACGCAGTAATCCTATTATTTTGGCTTCACCTAAATAGCTAATTATTAAGTTTGAAGTTCACGCCAGGTTGGAATATTATATGTCATCATCATCATCATATCGGCCATACTACATCCACTACTGAACAAAGGCCTCCCCCATAGATGTCCACAATTGAGAATCATATTGGGCGAATTTGCCAGTACTCAGCACGCTTAGCAGGCGGGTTGGTGAGCGCAGAATGGCTACTGTTCCACAGAAAGGACGCTGCTGCCCATCCCTCTGGTTTAGAGTCCCTTAGTCGCCTTTTACGACATCCAAGGGAGGAGATGGAGTGGTGCTATATTCTTAATCCGGACACCACACGGAAAATATAAATATTATATGTATCTCGTTACAAAAAATATCGGCCTATGCGGATATTTGTGCAGGCTACTGCATTGTGTGGACGTACGTCCAGGCTTGTTTAAGCAGTAATCCTTTAAATTTGATTTTACCAATAAGGTTATTTTTTTTAAACAGAATGAGCCTAAGAAAATATAGCAGAATTATTTTGATAGAATTGGCTATAAAGCCAATTATAAAAAAAAATCTTCTCCGTCTTAATAATCTTCGTTCATTTACCTCATTTGATACACTTCATACCCGACTGTGCGACAGGAAATACGGGTTATGTTTTTCCCACGTGTCTATGTATCTATTTATGTGGGATTATTTTTACCCTCAAAGCAGGTAGACAGCTGGATGGATTTTAATCCATGGGTTGTCTATTGACTTGCCTAAGTCATGCGATGGTTATAGGCTACATTTTGTTTTCAGGGATCCGTACGTATTTTGAAAAAACGCAACCTTTATCACTCGTGTCTGTCTGTCTGTCTGTCCGTCTGTCACAGCCAATTACAACTGTCTGTCTATCACCTTATCTAGTTCTACAATAGAGAGCCCTGACACCCATAACACAAGTTTAATCTTAGCTTGGGTATCAGAGGTGTATTATAAGTCTGTATAAATTACAATTTATACGATGAAATGTATTGTACACTACTTAGTGACTATACTCATCAAAAAATTGTAAAACTGGTGAATAAAGATTATTATTATTAAAAAAACAAAAAATTGTAGGTAATTACCGGTGTGGTGCCATTTTGTTACTTACTTCGATACAATAATGAAAGAAAAGAAAAGAACTACATACTCCTTGGTAAGAAAAAAAAAATACTGGCAGGCATAGCTCAGATACATATGTATTTGTAATATTAACAAAGAAAAAAATCTTCGATTCTCTTTTGTTTTTTTCTGAATGTAGTCATTTGTTTGCTTCGTGTCGGAACGTGTTCTCGAAAATGGAGAAAAACGAAGTGCAAGCCGTTATTAAATACTTAGAAAAGTTAACGACGCAAGAGATTCATTGCGATTTGGAGGCAACATTAGGAGGGTCTGCTCCGCCATATTCCACTGTCGCAAGGTGGGCTTCTCAATTTCGAGTAGGGAGATCGAGCACGGAAGACGAACATCGTTGCGGCCGTCCATCGACGTCAGTCACCCAAGAAAATGTTGCGAAAGTCGAGAAAATTGTGTTGAGCGATCGAAGAGTTACCATCCGATACTTAATTCAAGAAACGGGCATTTCATATGGAATTATTCAATCCATATTGAAACAATCTTTGAATATGAGAAAAGTCTCTGCAAGATGGGTGCCGAGAATGTTAACCGACACTCAGAAAAATAATCGACTTGACATTTCGAAGATATTGTTGGACAAGTTTCAAGAAGATTCTGAAAACTTTTTGTCTCGTTTCCTAACAATGGACGAAACATGAGTCCATCATTTTGATCTCGAGACAAAACAGCAATCTTCGCAATAGAAACGGCCATCATCACCGACCCCGAAGAAGTTTCGGGTCGTGGCATTGACTGGCAAGGTTATGGCCTCAATATTTTGGGACTCCGAAGGGATATTGTTGATTGATTACCTGGAGCGTGGAACCACTATTACAGGCCAATATTATGCAGCTTTAATTCTCAAGTTGAGGAATGCCATCAAAGAGAAAAGGAGAGGGAAACTTCGAAGGGGCGTGCTGTTTCATCACGACAACGCACCCGCGCACAGGTCGGCAGTTGCGATGGCTACCATTCAGCAAGCTGGCTTCGAATTGGTTGACCACCTCCCTTATTCACCAGATCAGGCGGCTAGCGATTTTATATGTGTTCCCCAAATTGAAAAAATACTTAAGGGGAAACAGGTACGAAGACGATAACGAGGTGATGGATGCCGTGGAGAGCTTTTTGCAGGACCAAGACAAAACGTTTTTTGTACAAGAGATTGCCTTGGAAAAGCGCTGGACTCCGAGACTCGGACACTATGTAGAAAAATAAATTATTACGTTATCAATAGTCATTATATTCTATCTCATTCTCACTACTTTTTTATCCCTCCTCGTAGGTACTATTATCCTTTCGAGTATAGGGAAAAGTTACGTAGGTTTTCAATAATCATGCAATCAAATCATGCAGTCGAAGGCTATGTGTATGTTTCTGGTCAGTCAGTTTGCTAATTAGGCACATAATTAAAGTAGGTACTCCAGTGATCATTGTGGAAGCGACCAGGATACCGCATAGCACACGCTCGAGTAGTGCTCTGCGTGGGCTGCCGAGCGGCGGATCCTGGTCGATCGAATCGGGCAAGATCTCTCTGCCAGCAGCAGTGTCGGCTATGTTGGCAGAGCATGAAAATTTGAGTGCAGTGGTCTCCTTCTGCGAGAGCGTCATGCTGCAGAAGGAGGCTGCAGAGCGGGATCGGGAGAGAGCCGATCCCGCACGGAGAAGGACGAGACGGCGCCGGGGTAACAACCGTCCCGGCGACCAAGTCCAACACGCCTGAGCCCCCTGCCGTCACTACTCCCACCATGGGGGGCCACGGGGGTCGCGGATGCGCAGATTGGGGAGTCTGCGTACTCACACCGAGTGACCCCCGGGAAGAGGGTGGTGCGCAGGTGGTCACGTGCCGCCGTGTGCGCAGCACAGCGCAAAGCGAGGCTTGGGGAGATACTTTACAATCCTCCACGAGAAGTGCCTGGAGGGGGCGACCTTTTTACAGTCGCCTTCCCTCCGCTAGAGGGGGTGACTGCTTTACAGTCATCCCCACCGAGATGTGCCTAAAGGCGTGGCACCAATGTGCGGCTCTAGTGTGATCTTACGAGGACCTGGAGCCCCCTTCGGTGTTGAATATGGCATACCTTTTAATATATAATATCATTGAGGTACACTAACAATTAATATTGCTTGACATCTGAATTCACACTTTCTGTACCACATAATACAAAAAAGACTACAGTACGATCGACTTATAACTGCTCTGGACCTGTGTGTTAAATGGCTACTTCAGATGTTGCCCTATATTTATGTCGCATAATTTTTCTCGGAATAATAGCACAAACGTTTGAGTTTGTTTCGGCAATCTTTCTAAGAAGAACACTGACTTTATCTATATTGATTGTAATGTGATAGTGTTTTTTGCTAAATTAATATCATGTAATGTTTACAATCTATATAGAATGGCACGGGTGACGCAGTGGCTTAGCGATTAGAATAGAATAGAATTCGATTTCCACACGGAACAAACATTTGTTTGTGCAACCAGCAGATGTTTTGGGTTTGGGTGTATGCGCTTGTGAGATGTGTATGCCTGTTAACTGTACAAGTTACAGGAGAAATTCTAGGTTGGGGCAACATACAAAAATTAACTTCGACAAAAAAATACATAAACTTATATAGGGTTAACATTTGTCTTTATCGTACTTGCCGTATCAAATTTTAACGCCATATCTTCCAGTTCCAACTGTTATTGAACCCTAAAATACAGAAGAGATCTCAAAAACCTTCAAGCGCAAGATCAACACCGTACCCAAAATAAGCACCATCGAACATTCCCATTACGGATGCGGTGAGGGCACTTAACCCATCCCCTGCTGAGAAAACAACATCCCAGTAATTTAATTTATCATGGGCTTGTTAACTTTTTCTTTTTGCTTTCGTTGGGAGGCCATCCGTGGGGTTAATGTCGGGTTTCCTCAAACATGTTGAGAATTTAAAGTAATGGAGATCTAACCTGGTTTGGGTTGTGATATTCGGGTGTATCGTGAACGTATGGGATGCGATTTGCGTAAGGGTTGTCTCCTTTACGGCGTAAAGAGGTATACACTTGATGGTTGTAAAAGAGCATTATGTGTTTGTTTTATTTATTTATTTATTATTTGGATCTCCAACAGAGGATACACAATTACAAACTATTTAAGTAACACAGAGGACAGTAACAAGTATGCTCCTCCAATTACAGAAGACACCACATCATTCATATATAATCTAGGTAAAAATTAAATTTAATGAAGACAAAGTATATTCATGACATTAAAATAAGCAATAGCAAAAAAATGTACATACATTGAAGGCAAAATTAATATATGATACAATTAAATGAAATTGATTATAAGCAAGGATAAATTAAAAAAAGAAGATATTTTTAGGATAAACCTTAAATGAATGAATAATAATAAAAATTAAATTAAAATAATCTTAATATTATAAAATCTATCTTAACAAAATTCCGTGTGGTGCCGGCTCAGAATGCCACCACCCCGTCTCCTCCCATGGGTGTCGTAAAAGTCGACTAAGGGATTAGCCGGAGGATGGGCAGCAGCGTCCTTCGAGTACATTAACAACTCAACTGCGATCGCCAACCCGTCTGCCAAGCGTGGCGATTATGGCAAAACCCCCCAATGAGCCCACAACACATCCATATCGGTCGTTGTGGACATCTTTGGGGGAGGCCTGTGTCCAGCAGTGGACTCATTCGGCCGAAATGATGATGAATCTTAATAATATCATCTGTTTAACAATATGAGTTTGAGCTCTTTTTTACATTTTGTTAATTTGCAAGTGATGTCCAAATTATTCCGTTTAGCTAGTTCATTATAATTGCCTGCAAAGCCTTGGAATAGTTTTGGCTTGTAATGGAAAATAAAATAATTATGTGTAGAGAGAGCTATCTCGAATTAAACTTTTAAATGCGCCATAAACAGCGTGGGCCTCCATCTCGCTTTTAGTGTGTCATTGGACATACTGTTATATTATTTTTAAACGTTACCCCTCTCTACAAATTCTTGCGTAGCGTGGGTATAGTTTACAGATATACAACATCTCAAACGAACATAATACCCAGACTCGAAACTATCTGTAGTTCACAAAAATATTTAATTTAAAAAAAACCACGACACAGTAATCGCTTACTCACCGCGCCAATCGTGCCATCAATTTATCAAAAACAACCTCCTCAACTCAACTGCCATGGCCAACCCACCTGCCAAGCGTGGTGATTATGGCAAAATCCACCAATGAGCACACAAAACACCCAGAATGGTCATTGTGGCGATCTTTGGGCTGCTTGTGTCCAGCAGTGGACTTTATTTGGCTGAAACGATATTATTATATATCTATTATGTTGTATACTCACTCTATCTATACATATATATTTATATAACCTAACTACATCCACAACTTAAATTAACGAAAGTCCCTAACGTCAATAACATGAAACAACAGTTAATCGATCATTTGCTTTACTCACTTATCTTTGTTGTTCTTTCTTTGTTCTTATATTAAATAAATAATAAACTGGTAAACTAACTTGATATCAAAGTCTTTTCCCAAGAAATTTCATATTTCTGCCAAAGAAAAAAATATTTGTACGGCTTCGGGCCAATTTCTGTACGTATACTCATATTGTAGAATGGTCGTTACCCGCCCGCTTCAATAGGCGTGAATTATATTTACATTCATTTATTCTGAACCCTGCAAGATATCGAAATGAAACATACACAAAAATAGTGGTTAAAATTTCTGTTATAGTCTCTAAAATTTGCATTTCCGTGAGTAAATCGTTTCGGAGCCTATTTGAGACAGATTGACCACAAAAAAAAAAACTAAAAATGGTTATATATACAATGCATCGTTTCTTTATTTAATAAAAAACATTAGCCCTCGCAAGGAATTCTCCTGTGTCGTGGGTGCGTTTACAGACATAAATTTCACACACAATAAACCCAGACCCGGAACAACTACCTGCAGATCATACAAATATTTGTTCCGTGCGGGAATCGAACCCGCGATCCGGAGCGCAGCAGCCGACAGTATCAGCTGCACCAACTGTGCCGTCATATTGTCGTGTGGTATTAGTATGTACTGGTTTTCTTGACATGGACACGCACAGTTCGGATCTTCCCGGTAATGCTCGGTTCTGTCGGGTGGCCGACCACGGCCTCCGACCGACCGGTTCGCATCGCCCGCCCGCGCTCTTACTTTGTTTCCACTAAGTGTTCTTTCTGACTTTTTGCTCGGCTCATAAGGCCCGTAGCTTGCAATAAAAATCAAATAATAAAGTTTATTTCAAATCCGTCTGGTTAGTTCCAGTGATTAGCACGTTCAAACAAAAAACACCTATACAAATAAATAAAATTGAAGTTTCTGTTTGAAGTGTCAAAATAACAGCTTTTTACAAAATGCATATGAAAGTACCGTGTGGTGCCGGCTCAGAATGCCACCACCCCATCTCCTCCCATGGGTGTCGTAAAAGTCGACTAAGGGATTAGTCGGAGGATGGGCAGCAGCATCCTTCGAGTACATTAACAACTCAACTGCGATCGCCAACCCGCCTGCCAAGCGTGGCGATTATGGCAAAACCCCCCAATGAGCCCACAACACATCCATATCGGTGGTTGTGGTGATCTTTGGGGGAGGCCTGTGTCCAGCAGTGGACTTCGTTCGGCCGAAATGATGATGATGATATGAAAGTATATACGGTACCTACAACAAAAAAAAAACATTATCTATAGCTTTGTTTTTGTACCTCTAACGAAATGCTTTCTTTAATCCAAAGGTCGACTTGTAGAGAATGCCTGATGGCATTAAGTCCACCTTGTGTATACTAAATGTACACAAAAGTTTAAATAAATAAATTCAACCGTGTACCAGTTATTTATTCAATTTTATATATCATATTTAGAATTTATTTTAAAATGAACAAAAACTATCCGATCGCTATAAGCCCTTTCATTTGATATGTTACATGGTACAATTTGCAAAACTTTTTAAATTATCTAATGGTCCCTAATAGTGATCCATATTCAAAATTCATTTATTAACACTACACGTCCGTGTTTGGGTCGCAGACATTTATGTATGTATATGTATACCAAATGTCAAGTCAATTGGTCTTGAAAATTCGGAGTAAATTGGCTGTGACAGACTGACAAACAGACAAACAAGCTCGTGTGTTTGTCTGTTTGTCAGTCTGTCACAGCTAATTTCCAAAATCCTATAAGGGTACCGATTTTTCATTCGGACGTACGGAAACCGAAAAATAAACGTTTGCACTATCTTATGACGGCGGTGCGTTATTCATCAGTGTGCATATTCAAAACAAGTTGAAAATAGAATTGTTTTTAGTGCTCAAACAGAAATTTGATTTATCTTTTATTCTAAATAACAGCAAATATAACAATTTCTTTATTTTTTAAAAGCGTTGCCCCACACTTGGATATCTCGTGGGGTCGTGTAAACGCTTACAGATATGAATTCCACATACAATACACCCAGACCCGGAACAACTACCAGCAAATCATACAAATATTTATTCCGTGCGGGAATCAAACCCACGACCCGGAGCGCAGCAGGCGACTGTATCAGCTACTGCACCAAACGTGCTGTTATTGGAATTGGAAACAAAATCATTTTTTAAACATAAATTCTGTCCCCGTTATCCTGTTATTTCCTTAAAAGTTCACTATTTTTGTAGGACCCTAAGTATATAAAAAAAACCGATGTCGGTAACACTATATCAGTATTACTAGTAAAATAAAATATCCAGCTTTCATCGGGTCGTCATTACTATTACAATACCAGTCCGCCTTCCAAAGGTGGAGATTATGACAATTTACCTTACAACCGTTTCTTTCTTCCGGCAGTCTTCGGGTGGCTCATGTCCAGTAGTGGAGAGAAAGTTACAGTAATATACTTTATAATATAGCACAATTCTATTCTATTGAGTGGCTCTCACGGGCTCGGCATCAGCCGAACGCACTTCGACCCTATTAGGTCCATTGTGCTGCCCAAAGCCCTGCGCTACTCCTGCGCTGGTAAATCAAGAACTCTCTGTAGGTACTTCGTAATTTCTAGATGGAGATCTTTCGAGTTCCTGGAGCCTTCCTTCGGTGCCGACGATGATCACTCCGGTGGTTTTAGCCGGTAGGAGTCCGGCATGCCCCTTCGCCTATTCCCGGGGCGAAGGAAGTACATGAGGTATTTCCACCGGATCAATAAAAAATAAAATAAAAAATAAAGTACTTCGTAATTATACCTGTCTGTAGCCGTGCAAAATCATCAGGCAATGGGTAAGTTATTCCTAGATGTTTTGCCCTACGTCTTCCCAGAGCGTCACAGCTGCACAAAATGTGCTGCATTGACTCTTGATTGTCGGTACAGAATCTGCATGTGTCCGTTGTGCTAAGCTTCATCCTATGGAGGTGCTCCTTGGTGCCAAAGTGTCCTTAAATATAGCACAAACTTATGAGTAGTTCATTTTTTAAATGTGTATAAAGGAAATGCCTTTACTTTTTCAGTTTACAATGACACTTAGTCATATAATACTTTCAACTGAAAGTGATCTCGTAAGTATCTAATGTATAGTTAACAAATTCACATTACAATGATAGGACAGCGTACATGCTTTATATTTATCATGATTCCAATCCAATCTAGCACGGTTGGCGGTTGCTTGCATGATCTACAGATAGTTTATTCATGTCTGGGTGTTTGTGCATGTGAGATTTATGCATGCAATATCGCCACACTTTCTTCGCAAATTTACCATATTAATTAAGTACTCTTTATAATATGAGCATAATATTTTCCGTGTGGTGTCCGGATTAAGAATATAGCACCACTCCATCTCCTCCCGTGGAGGTCGTTAAAGTCGACTTAACCAGAGAAATGGGCAGCAGCCTCCCTTTGGCTGAACAGTAGCATTTCTGCCGTTACCAACCCGCCTGCCAAGCGTGGTCAGTATCGGCAAATTTCCCCCAAATTACGACACGATTAATAGACCGGCCCCCAGTTCCCGGCAGCCCCGCTATTCCTGGTCATGGAAGCGGCCACGGTAATGGCGGGGCAAGGGGTGCTAAGAATCTCCGGAAGGGATCCGGCTACCACACCAGACGAAAACTGGCCCTGTTAATATATAAGCTGCAAAAAGATATATGTTGCCGTCCGAAGAGAGGGCGAGGACACGATAACCCTGAATCGGCAACTTATTCTACTACCGGGAATGCGAATATCTGTCTCAGGTGATGTTGGATTTCTCATCCGAAATGATGACTCCGAATGAGGGACTCATTAATGACATAGTGGCCATTGAAAGTGCATCGAGCAGGGTAGCATACCTTATACTGAGAGTATCCAAGAGGTATTCGTTGAAGGTCAAACAGGTCTACGCACCGACCTCGACACACCCAGATGATGAAGTAGAAAATATGTATGAGGACGTAAGTGGGGCCCAACATACCTCAAAGACACACAATTCACTGTCATGATGGGGGACTTCAACGCATAGCTGGGCACTCGCACATGCGATGGTGAATTGAGAGTGGGATTGGATATGGACTACGGAACCTCAGGGGACAGATGTTGGCCGACTTTTTGGAAAAGGAGGGACTCTTCGTGATGAACTCCTTTTTTCAAAAGCCGCCTCACAGGAAATGGACCTGGATGAGTCCCGATGGTTCCACAAAGAATGAGATTGACTTCATCATGATATCTCTGTGAACACAGGGTGAAAAGAGGTAGTGATCACCGAATGGTAAGAGGTACATTGAATATTAATCTCAAACTTGAGAGGTCTCATCTGATGAAGTCAACACTCTAGCACTCGTATCCAAACCCTATCAACTCAAACTCCAAAACCACTTTGAGTGACTAGAACATTGCGTATCTGTGGACGATTTAAATGGTAGGTTTGTAGAAACTATTCAAACGGTTGGGTCTAAGTTCTATAAAACCCACCGTAAAGGTAGACCAAAAAAGATCTCCGATCACACTCTCGACGTCATGGCAGAAAGTCGCGCCATGACGCCTCAGTCCTCCGGTGATGCAGAAACATACCGACTGCTCAATAGACGGATATGGAAGGCCTTGCGTCACGATAAACGTACCTTACTACACTATTTGTACTACCTACAGCGACGATCGAGTGGAACCAAGGCTCAAAAGTGTTCGCAAGAGACAGGTCTTTTGGGCAAAGTCGTATTATGAAGCTGAAGACCGAGGCAGTATAGCGTCAACTAAGTCAGAAGTTTTGAAAGAGATTGAGAACTTCTACCGACAGCTATACACCTCGTTAACAGTACCTGCCATTGGCAATGACAAAGACCCTCGAGCCAAAATAACCCGACACTATACCGAAGATATCCCGGACACCGGCCTGCATGAGATTAGAATGGCCTTGATACAGCTTTAAAATAATAAGGTGCCGGTGGCGGTCGTGACGGAATTACGACAGAGCTTCTGAAAGTGGGTGGAACACTGTTACTTAAAGTCCTTCAGAAGATATTCAGTTCCGTCCTGCTCGAGGGCATAACGCTGGAAGCGTGGTACAGAGGCGAGGAAGTGCTCTTCTTCAAAATGGGTGACAACACCCTGTTGAAGAATTATAGACCCATCTTGCTTCTGAGCCATGTTTATAAGCTGTTTTCAAGAGTCATCATGAATCGTCTCGAGGGCAGGTTTGATTGACTTCCAGCCTCTCGAAAAAACCGGTTTATGATAAGGTTTCAGTACCATAGGCCACATTCGTACGCTGCGGCAGGTTATAGAGAAGACTGAGGAGTATAATCTGCCACTATGCTTGGCGTATGTGGATTATGAGAAAGCCAAAGGCAAGCAATTCGATCGAACCTGGGCAGTGCTGCAATCTTTGCAGCAGAGCCAGATTGACTATCGTTACATCGAAGTGATGAAGTGCTTATACAGAAAGCCCACCATGACAGTCCGAGTACATGAATGGAGCACGGGAGCAATTCTATTGCAGAGAGGTGTGAGACAGGTGGATGTTATTTCCCCGAAACTGTTCACTGCTGAGGATGGATCCTCCATCCTCGAAAGTTTAACCAGTGTTTGTTACCAGTGGTGACATAAGGAACAGAGACGTGGTCACTCATAATAGGCCCCATAAGAAAGCTCAAGGTAACTCAGTGAGCTATGGAGAGAGCTATGCTTGGTATTTTTCTGCGAGATCGAATCAGAAATGAAGAGATCCGTACAAGAACTAAAATTGTCGACATAGCTGAAGGGATTAGTAAACTGAAGTGGTAATGGGCACATTGCTCGTAGAACCGATGGCCGTTGGAGCAAAAAAGTTCTCAAATGGAGACCATGCACTGGAAAACGCAGCGTGGGACGAACTCCAATGAGGTGGACAGACGACCTGGTGAAGGTCGCAGGGAGACGTTGCATGAAAAATGGAAAACTAAGGGGAAGGCCTTTTTTCATCAGTGGACGTCATCTGGCTGATATGATAATGATGATTATGATGAATATTTTCTCCATTATTAGGTACGTTTAAATATTTTTGGTAAACCAAATTCCGTTTAATGAAATATTTTCATAGAAAGAAACCAAATAAGATGAAACTTGTTTTACCTCTCGCCAAGTATAAAGTATTAGACCTAATAATATTCAGCCTATGAATGTTATAGTTTTGCTAAACATTTTCGACGAATAACGAGGCAGCGCGGCGTAGCAAATCTCATGCGTAACATTCAGTCGACTTCTGGTGGCGTAGCGCGCTGCACGTAGTATCGTAGCATCGTAGTCGCGTACCAGTATCGTGCTAAAGTTGATCGCGTGAAAGATTTCAGTGTTATGTTTTTAAGTGTTGAGTGAACAAATAGATCAATTGTTATATTAAGGGGTAAGTGTTATATTATCCTTATGATATTTTTTTATTATATTTGTTCTAATAATGCAATAAATTGGCTGGAAATGGATTGTTAGTCCTTATTATTTCGATAGCATGGATATACATTAAAATTGTGTACTTTTCTCACAAAAAACTTTTTTCTGCTATAGTAAAATATACTAATGGGTTTTAATATTTTCAACAACTTTAGATGGTTGGATGGAATACTAATGATATTTTTGGTGATTAAGAAAAGGCTCGATATTCGACTATTTTTGCATCAATTATGGCATTTTAAATAATTAAATTAAACAAATAATGTAATGAGCTTTGCAAACATTTTATGTCAATTAGAAGATAGTGAAGTCACAGTTGAACTAACACACCCAGAAACCACACGCGATTGTTCCATACACATTAATAGAATTAATTAAGTAATTAAAAAGAACACCCAGTATGAATATTTTTTCATAAATCAGTCTAATATTTACCTAACTAAACCAATTAGTTAACAGGTGTTTTATGAAATATATTACTATAAGATTGATTTTAAATTTAGAATCACAGTTTTAGTTTTATATTTGATACGTACCTAGAATTTAATAACTCTAGATCAAAGAAATCCAAATAGGTCTTCAGTGAAAACAAGATTGGAGAGATGGCGTATAAAAAAGGGGCTTAAATTTACGGCTGTAGAGTTTTTAATATTAAATTTAAGCCTGGCTGGAGGCCTCTTTTGGCTTCGCCAGCAAATGACCGGTTAAGCAACCACATTTCCCAGAAATGTATGCGAGAAGCTCAACAATAAAAAAAAAAAAATAAAAAAAAAATACGGCTGTAGAAACTATGAGAATGTATTATAATGGTATCAACTATTTGTCGTGATCGAGATGCCAATGTAAATACGCATTTGAAAATAAACGGGCAATGGAAACGTAACAAAAAAGAGTATTATAAAAAAAATGTATATACATTATAAATAAAATTAACTTCATGACTATTATTTTGGGTTATATTAGCTACTGTGGGTGAATACATACATAAGTATACATAAGCATTGCCATACCGAGCTGTCTGGGTGTGTGTACTCATTGGGGGGATTTGCCATAATCGCCACAATTGGCAGGCGGGTTGGCGATCGCAGTTAAGTTGTTAATGTACTCGAAGGACGCTGCTGCCCATCCTCCGGCTAATCCCATAGTCACCTTTTATGACACCCACGGGATGAGATGGGTTGGTGCAATTCGTAGCCGGCACCACACGGCACAAAAAAATACCGAGATAAAAATCTGTTAATCGAAACGGCTTTAGTAGCTCCATCTTTCTAGAATATTAGTCAACTTTGACGAGCTATTGCTTAATAACCTCATATTATATGCTAAACGTTTATCATCTGAGATACATACCCGTCAGTTTCCGTTAAAACAGGATCAGCACTAAAGTAATAAAAGTTCAAATATGGAACGTAGTCTGATTGAATTTCAAATTAATCTCTTCCGATTAGCAAAACGTGACAAATCACTATTCAAATGGAACGTTTTCAAACGAAAGTGGTATCTTCACATTCTGCCTGCATTTATTTTTTACTGGAATTATGATGGCATTGCAATACCAGTTTCGTTACATTTATGTAGATAAAAAGCTAGAATTGTATTTTTTAATCTCTCAAATGGAATCGTGTCACAAGATATAGATGTTGACTACCTAAAAAAATTTTTTTAAAATATTATACCAGCAACCATACCGGAGACGCACAATTATGAAATTCAGAAGAGATAAAATAAATTATATCGACCTTAACGTTGCGTGAAAAGTTAAGCAATATTGTAAATAAAAAAAATAAAAACTTTGATGTACGAAATAAAAAATACCTTACATAGCCTAACTTACTACATTGTAGTGTATGCTCCATTTTATCCGAACCCTCCGCGACTAAACCCCAAACAAAAAATCGTACCGTAAAATCTGCGGTGACGCAATCAAATTCAATTTGTAGTAGTTCCCGATGGAAGAATATACTTTAATTTTAGGGAGGACTCTAAAATACTTATTCTCATCCCTTCGGCCTTTTGGGGTTACGAGATAATAACGCTTTCTTAATGAATTTGGATATACCAAGGAATACTTATCATTTCTTTCTTTCCTAAATGTGTTCCCGTCCTATAACTTTACATCAGTAAGTATAAAAATATTGAGAAATGTTGCATTATACCATCACCAAGATTCCGTTTGTGTCCGGATTAAGAATACCAAAAGTCCATCTCCTCCCGCAGATATCGTAAAAGGTGGCAAAGGGACTATAACCAGAGCGATGGGCAGCAGCGTCCCTTCTGTGAAACAGTAGCCATATTGTGCTCACCAATCCACCTGCCAAGCGTGGTGAGTCAGACTGGTGAATTCCCCCCAAAATGATGACACAATTGTGGAAATCTATGGGAGGCCTTTGTTCAGTAGTGGAAATCCTTTGGCTGATATGGTGATGATGATGACCGTTAATCATCCAAATGACTGAATAGGTACATCACAGATCTGATTCTAATATTATATTGTACGAATACAACCAGTTTCTGGTGTTCCAATAGCCATGTGGTACCGGCTACGAATAACACCAACTCATCTCATTCAGTGGGTGTCGTACAATTCGACTATATGATTAGCCGAAGGATGGGCAGTAGCGTCCTTCGAGCATATTTATAACTAAACTGCGATCGCCAAGCCAACACACGCGGTTATAGCAATGCCCCCCAATAAGCACACAACACACTCAGACCGGTCATTGTGGTGATATTTGGAGGAGGCCTGTGTCCAGCAGTGGACTTCGGCTGAAATGGTGATGATGTCACCCAGTTTTAAGCATTAAACGTTGAATTTAGAAATGTCAAGATTATAACAAGTCGTATTATTCTTTCTATGATATCATTCTGTTAAACATTTCTGTATCTTCCTTGTAAAATTTCGAATAGTAACAGGCAGATGTTATAAAAAGGTGAACTCCATTATCTTAAATCGGCCTAGCGGTGTAGCGATCCAATTTAAGGGATTATATATATAAGCATCCTGCGTTTGATGGAAGGTACCGTTTTAAATGGACTTTTAAGCTTTTTATTTGAAAAACAGAAGTGAGGGGAATACTTGTTATTTCAGTTATTACGGAAACAGCCCTCTGAGGCGTTTTATGTTTCAAAGTTTTTTTTGGTATCATCAAGAGACCGTTTGACTATCGCGATTTTGAAAATTGTTTGGGAAACCCTATTGTTATTCCACAACTTCTTCTTTTCCTGTAAGTGCCGTCAAATGTGACTAAGGGTTAAATATCAAAACAGTAGGCAGTATCGCCATGAAATGAAGCCGGCTAAGAATAGCCCCAACCCATCTCAACCCGTGGGTGTCGTAAAAGGCGACTGTGGGATTAGCCGAATGGGCAGCAGCGTCCTTCGATTAAATTAACAACTGAACTGCGATCGCCAACCCGCTTGCCAAGCGTGGCGATTATGGCAAAACCCCCCAATGAGCACAGAACACGCCCAAACCAGTCGTTGTGGCGATTTTTGGGGAGGCTTGTGTCCAGCAGTGGACTTTATTTGGCTGAAACGACGAGGCAGAAACTTCCCCCTATGTGCTAATAATCATAACTTCGATACCTGAAATGAGTATCAAGAGTCGATTATAGCAATATTCAATTAAGCCGGTCATGGTAATGATCCAGAAGAAACTTCATGTCTAAACATGGATGGTTTGATAGACTAATAAATTTTACTACAAAATATGACAGGTAAACACGAGAAAACAGTCAAGAATGCTATAGACCTTTTTCTTTTTTAAGCGTAGGAAAAGCCTGCTCTATATCCACGCCATCCGGGGAGACTGAATGGATATGTGGGGGGGCTTGCACTCACCAAATACTCCGCCATTTTGCCTGCATCCACCTTCTGTTGGACCGCGTATACTGCGTATATACTACTTTCGCGGCTCATCGGCTGTTGGTCCACGTATGCGCCTACCTGTACATGCGGCGATGTATCTAGGATATCACCGCAACTCGATGGCCGCGCAATGATATAAACCTTATCATATCGGCCATTTATACGTCCACTGCTGAACAAAGGCCTCCCCCATAGATTTTCACAAATGTGCCATCATTTTAGGGGGTATTTGCCAATACTCACCACGCTTGGCAGGCGGGTTGGTGAGCGCAGTATGGCTACTGTTTCTCAGAAGGGACGCTGCTGCCCTTTGGTTTAAATTCCCTTAGTGGAACTGGAAATGGAGTAGTGCTATATTCTTAATCCGGACACCACACGGACGGACGGATATAAACCTAGCATAGCCAAAAACAAGATATATATAAGAATTACCTCACGTGGAACTCGTAAAAACTACTAGCCAACGCTTTACATTAGTTCTCTTTTCAAAAAGACCTTTCAAAGTGACACTTTCAATACTAATGGGGTATTCAGACTTCAGACTAAAAATAAAGATAAAAATATTTTAATTCATGTAAACCATTTACAGGCACTTATGAGTATTCAGACTTTATCGTCATGTTCCAAGATGTAGATTTCCTATGGCGAATAACAGGCAAGAAACTCCATGGTTAATATTTTTAAATCATAACATGCAACAATATTTTTTATGGACACGTTGTTGAAGTTTGTTAGAACAGTAGTAAAGATGTAGGAGAAAAGAGTCTTTGCTTCTTAATAAAAATCTGATCCTAATACTTATTTTAAGAAAAAAAACAATTGAACCGTACGACTATGCCCATTTTTGTAGAGTTTATTCATTTTTGAGGATAATTTTATGAATACGTAAAAATCTGCCGTGTAGTGCCGGCTCAGAATACCACCACCCCATCTCCTCCCGTGGGTGTCGTGAAAGTCGACTAAGGGATTAGCCGGAGGATGGCAGCAGCGTCTTTCGAGTACATTAACAACTCAACTACGATCGCCAACCCGTCTGCCAAGCGTGGCGATTATGGAAAATCCCCCCAACGACCCCACAACACATCCATATCGGTCGGTGTGGTGATCTTTGGGGGAGGCCTGTGTCCAGCAATGGACTTTATTCGACCGAAATGATGAAAGATTAATTATTCTAAACACCGTACGACGTTGCCTTATACTTGACATTGGCAATATTGTGGATGTTACTCTACAGAAGCCATAATCTAAGAGAAGAAGAAAAAGTAACTATTTTGATGTTTTATAAATTGTCACGGCAGCGTTATGTTGACCAATGCCAACAGAACGCACCCGTTTACGAGTATAACTCATGCATCAGCAGCTCAACCATATTGTAAGGAAACCTAATAACCCAATACACTATACTACCATCAGCAGGACATTTGAGTGTTCATGACATCCTCAACATCGTTTCAATTAAAAAAATCTTTAAACAATAACATATACGGTACTCACTTCTAATCTAAATCTACATCTAAATAAATATGTTGAAAATAAAACAACTAACTTTGAACAAATTATTCACGAAATATATCCCATTCATTATAATGATTAGATAACGTCGTTTACGCAACAATGAACAGAATAGATCCATATTTCATAAATAAACCATTAGGCATTGATGTTAGGAATACAGAATAGAATAAGTTGATAGGTACAATAAATAGATTTGCTGTGTAGTCATAAGGTTGAAAAAGTCAGCAGTTACGGGGCGCCTGGCAGATATGAAATTTAGATATTTGTTAGTAATATAATTATTATATTTACGAAAGAAATATATTTCAAATATTTGTTAACAACATATTACATTATTTATCATCATTTCGGCCGAATGAAGTCCACTGCTGGACACAGGCCTCCCTCAAGGATCACCACAACCACCGATATGGATGTGTTGTGGGCTCATTGGGGGGTTTTGCCATAATCGCCACGCTTGGCAGGCGGGTTGGCGATCGCAGTTGAGTTGTTAATGTACTCGAAGGACGCTGCTGCCCATCCTCCGGCTAATCCCTTAGTCGACTTTTACGACACCCATGGGAAGAGATGGGGTGGTGGCATTCTGAGCCGGCACCACACGGTTACATTATTTTTATTTTTATTTATTATTATTATTACATTATTTATATATCAACTAAATTAAAAAGTTTACAATTCAAGTTCCAGAACCTTATCCGTGTTCCTTATCGCGTCCCATTACAATTTATGTAACTTATAATCTCTGTGTGGTCTCCGGTGGATATCATTAAGAGACTAAACCAGAGGGGACGGCCAGCAGCATCCGTTCTATGGAACAAAAGCCATACTGCGCTCACTAATTCGCCTGCCAAGCGTGGTGAGTACATGGCGAATGCCCACCAAAATGACGACACAGTTGTGGAAACCTATAGTTTGACAATGATGCCAGCAGTGGACTTCATTTGGCTGATATGATATCATATCGGCCGAATGAAGTCCACTGCTGGACACGGGCCTCCCCCAAAGATCACCACAACTACCGATATGGGTGTGTTGTGGGCTCATTGGGGGGTTTTGCCATAATCGCCACGCTTGGCAGACGGGTGGCGATCGCAGTTGAGTTGTTAATGTACTCGAAGGACGCTGCTGCCCATCCTTCAGCTAATCCTTTAGTCGACTTTTACGACACTCACGGGAGGAGATGGGTTGGTGGTATTCTGAGCCGGCATCACACGGCAAGATATGATATGATGAACTTTTATTGGGCCACAAAACCCGTTTAAAATATAGGACTATCTCTCCACGTGATATCTCTAGAGAGTATACGTGTGTAACAAACATAATAGTCTGTGGACTGTGAACTTTTTAACACCTATACATCTATATACACAAGTAAAGTGGTGAGTGTGAAGTGCCGAATTGAGGCGGCCATGCGGAGATAGCCGATGACTCACGAGGCTGGCCGAACGGTACGACGAGATATTTCATTGGAGCCGTTTTTATACACATATAAGCGCGCCATGAGATATAATACATCGATAGCGAAGTGACTGCGAATGGGTGCTGTCTTTGTTTGACGAGTCTATCGAATACCGCTGCCGGTCAAAGTCCTATCTAACGTTACAAATACAATATTTCTTGACGTTTTTATTCATTCAAGTGCAGCCACATGACATATATTAAAGTAATCACTTTAATAAGTTATTAACCAGTATCTTTTCTGATGTATGTATATGGCGATAACGGCGTATATGACACCTATCAAGATAGCTATGTGAGTAACGATAACGACCAGAATGCTAAAGTGAAATAAAATGCTTATAAAAATAGTTGAAATGAATATACCAAACCCAGACTAAATTAAACAACTTATTGAATTAATGAATAGAAAGCAACAATTTAAGACGAGCCAAGCTTCAAGTATTTGATCTTCAAGCGGCACTATTTACTGTCTATTTTTAAAGGAGCAATACTTTTTTCTATAAATTGTGGCCATATCTTTACAAAGTTATATCAGATTATTCGACATCTATGAGAACTTTGTTGAAATTGTTCTGCATAAAAACTACTTTATTAAAACTTATTGTACATATCGGTTCAAACATAACATCAGTATACAAAACGGTCAATATAAAAGAGGATAATAACCAACGGAGCTCGACTAATCTCCTTTGGCTCACGAAACATATGTGTGAAGGAGAAACATATCATAAAAACAATAGTGCAGCCAATTAAATACCATCATTTATATGATAGTGTTCTACGAATGATGTGCACCATAGTGCCACAAACATGCACACGTTATCATGGCAACTCACTAAAACGTCGAATGAATTTCATTCAAAACTAAGCGACAGCAGCTACGGCTAGAGGCTGTGACGTGTTACACTGCAGCGTGGTCTACCGTAGCCATCCACGAAACTTTCATATCCTCCACAGCCAGAAGGTCTCCTTTATGAAGATCTTATTTTTTATTTGTTTAAAAAACGTTGCCTCTCACTAGGATTTCTCCTGTGTCGTGGGTGCGTTAACAGACATGAATTCCACACACAATACACCCAGACCCGTAACAACTACCTGCAGATCATACAAATATTAGTTCCGTGCGGGAATCGAACCCACGACCCGGAGTGCTTTAGCTGACTGTATTAGCCAATGCACCAACTAGGTTATTTATCGAGACTCACACCACGAACGAATTGAAGTTAACGTTGCGGTGCGATTCGCAACTTCTCTTAGCTTGTACGGACGTTCGTATATTAAGCCCGCGATGAAAAATATTTACTTTTCACCAGCTGTCCGTATATGAATTTTCTGAAAATAATAGGTATTGGTTTACTTGGTAATCTATAAGGTGTATTAAAACCGAAACTGATACCGAGGCTAAACGGCAGAGACTGAACTAAAATCAAATCGCTTATGCTGGATTTCTATATACAACCTACACCAGGTCATCTGTCCACCTCGTTGAAGGTCGTCCCACGCCGCGTTTTCCGGTATGCGGTCTCCACTCGAGAACCTTTTTACCCCAACGTCCATCATTTCTACGAGCAATGTGCAATTCAGGTTGCGAGTACAAAACCCTGGCATGCTCCAATGTGACTTTTCCAAATTCATATGTACTTTCTTAACTATTCTGAGATACCACCGACTTCAATGGTGAAGAAAAACATCGTGATGAAACCTGGATTCAATGGCCTAAAATCGCCAACACGCGGTGAACAAGCGTGATTATGAAAGCTCGTTCCTTCTTTGTATGAGAAAAGGTCTTTGCACTGCAGTTACAATCTGATACGACGCACGAATAAGAGGGTCTACTACTCTACGCTATGTAGAGTTGTAGAATAGACCAATAGCGATTAGTAAGATAGTGCAAATGAATTTGAATATACTGAGTAATTAACAGGATTATTAAGTAGTTAATTACAATCTGATATGATGAACTGATAAGAGGGTCTACTACTCTAAACTATGTAGAGTCGTAGAATAGACCAATAGCGATTAGTAAGATAATGCAAATGAATGTGAATATACTGAGTAATTAACAGGATTATTAAGTAGTTAATTACAATCTGATATGATGAACTGATAAGAGGGTCTACTACTCTACGCTATGTAGAGTCGTAGAATAGACCAATAGCGATCAGTAAGATAATGCAAATGAATGTGAAAATACTGAGAAATTAACAGGATTATTAAGTACGCCATTACAATCTGATATGACGAACTGATAAGAGGGACTACTACTCTACCCATGTAGAGTCGTAGAATAAATGAGTAATGGTTAGTAAGATAATGCAAATGAATGTGAATATACTGAGAAATTAATAGGATTATAAGGAACATCCTTTCCTTTAGGCTTTAAATTCACACGGCACGGTTGGTGCAGTGGCTGATACAGTCGGCTGCTGCGCTCCGGGTCGTGAGTTCGATTCCCACACGGAACAAATATTTGTATGATCTGCAGGTAGTTGTTCCGGGTCTGGGTGTATTGTGTGTGAAATTCATGTCTGTAAACCCACCCATGACACAGGAGAAATCCTAGTGTGAAGCAACTGTTTTAAAAAAATAAAACAAGAAATAAAAAACCTGCATAAAATAATACTAATCAGCAAAACAGAACGTGTAATAGACTTGGGAGATAAATTGCGTATTCAAAACTTTAGGCTTTTATTTGTTATCTTGTTATAAACTTATTCTACGGATTACTAAGTACCTTGATACAATGGCGAAGTTATATCGTTATAGTCTTAATGTTTTCAAGCAGCAACTTAACTGTTAACAATAAGTTGCGGGTATTTATTTATTTAGGAGGAATCGTGCTTTACTTAATTAGTTTTATTTATAAACTAGCTGTACCCCACCGTTTCACCTGCCTCTAGTTTAAAAGAAATTGTATTATTTATAAATATATTGCAGTACTTCAGCCACAGACAGTTGACATAGATGCCTACATGCATGCGCACAGTTCGGCTCTTTTAGGTAATGCTCGGTTCTAGTCGGGCAACCACAGTGTAGCATCGCCTGCCAATTCTGTTACTTCGTTTCTACTTAACGTTCTTTCTGGCATTTTTTCTTTTTGCTCGGCTACTAAGAATTTTAGCGTAATAGTAAATAGTCCATCCACCTTCCCCAGGAATCGGGCTACGAAATGCAAACAGATTTTTCTCAAATCCGAATTCTAGATTCGGAGATTCGCGCGTTCAAATAAAAAAACCACAAGAGCTAAATTATTAGTATATTCTATACGAGGTGGATAGATGACCTCATGAAGGTCGCTGTGAGTCGTTCGATGAGAGCGGCATGTAACCGCTCGTTGCTGTGCAAATCTAAGGGGGAGGTTTTGTTCAGCAGTGGACGTCCTTTGGCTGATATGATGATGATGATGTACTAGTTTCAGTCCTTTACAGTATTCTGTTAAATCCAGCTTCCCCCTCTTATCTTAAAGAACGTTTTGAGTTCACCCGTGATTCGCACTTAGTATCCTTAAGATCATCAGAAACTTTAAAACTGAAAATGCCTATGCACAAAACAAGATTCTTTGACCGTTCCTTTACTGTTCAGGCTACACGTTTGTGGAATGCACTCCCAGTGTCTATTCATCATTTCGGCCGAATGAAGTCCACTGCTGGACACAGGCCTCCCCCAAAGATCACCACAACGACCGGTATGGGTGTGTTGTGGGCTCATTGGGGGGTTTTGCCATAATCGCCACGCTTGGCAGGCGGGTTGGCGATCGCAGTTGAGTTGTTAATGTACTCGAAGGACGCTGCTGCCCATCCTCCAGCTAATCCCTTAGTCGACTTTTACGACACCCATGGGAGGAGATGGGGTGGTGGCATTCTGAGCCGGCACCACACGGTGTGTCTATTAGACGTGCTAAATCGATGGTGACTTTCAAAGGAATGGTAAAGGAATATTACTTGTCTTTGTAATTGTTACTATTCTACTGATATTTTGTTATATGTATTTTTATGGATGTCTTTGTGAAGGAGTATGTATTTATATTTTGTCATATTTGTCTGTTGAATGTATGTTTGATATCCCTAATGCGTTTTCGTTTTGTATTGTATTCAAATGTTTGTTACCAGTTACTACAGTAGTACACCACCAACTACCCTTTATCACTCTTATTTTATGATTTTTGTCCATCCAATGGTTGTCTGGAAGAAATCGCTTTTAGCGATAAGACCGCCAATTGTACTGTTATGTTGTTTTATAACTTTGTATTTATTTTGGTGTACAATAAAGTATATTGACGGCACGGTTGGTGCAGTGGCTGATACAGTCGGCTGCTGCGCTCCGGGTCGTGGGTTCGATTCCCACGACACAGGAGAAATCCTAGAGTGGGGCAACATTTATTTTAAAAAACAAAAAAAAACTCTACTCTCTCTCTACTCTCTACTCTAGTTACTACACGCGACTTTGCCTACATCGTGTTTTTCAAGTTCAACCATACAGTGAATTAAAGAAATATCGCATAGCAGAGTAGTAGATTTTTTATACATTTATTTCCTACGTCCTAACGAGATGATCTAATAGTTCACCTGGTGGTGCTTGAGGATGACGAAGCGCCTGATCATAACAATTGTGATGCTACCCAGGGCTAGTCCTATGTGGAAGTACACTGAGCTCGTCACCGCGAGATACTACATATTTAGTGTCATATGAAATATATAATAACACTAGATACAATGCCATTCTAACCAGACACAGTGATGTTTAATTTTTTTTATTGATGTCCAGTGTAATTGCCGTGTGGTGCCGGATGCCGTGTGGTGCCGGTTCAGAATTCCACTACCCCATCTCCTCCCATGGGTGTCGTAAAAGTTCGACTAAGGGATTAGCCGGAGGATGGGCAGCAGCATCCTTCGAGTACATTAACAGCTCAACTACGATCGCCAACCCGCCTGCCAAGCGTGGCGATTATGGCAAAACTCCCCAATGAGCCCACAACACATCCATATCGGTGGTTGTGGTGATCTTTGGGGGAGTCCTGTGTCCAGCAGTGGACTTCATTCGGCCGAAATGACAGTGGAAATTCCAGGTCTTTGTAAGATCACACTAGAGCATAGATTGTATCCTGATAAACTTATGAGCAAAAATCTATAAAAGGAACGAACTGACCCAGCGTATGCATATTTCTCACAAAATGTCATCTTCTACGAATAAATCAAAAGCAACCTAGTCAATTATAAATCAAACCAAATTAATCTTCCCAAGATATATAGCATACATAAAAGACAATGGCAGAACTATAAAGAACTTCCCTGACAAAGCAATAACTTTCAATGAATATTTTATAGATAACATTAAACCAATTTCATGATCTGGTATAAGAATAACATCAGACATACTGACTACTAGTGTTTTTAAGACCTTTTATAATTTTAAATACATCGTAAACTGAGGATGGCGCTATGAAAATAGAATTATCACAGTGTCACAATACTACACTGTGATATTTCTATTTTAAAATTTGGTAACTTTATCACCCTACACTACCTCAATTTAATTGTTGTGATGCAATATTTATTGAATACCCTAACTGTAGTAAATTAAAATAAAATGTTAATTTTGTCGCTGTGTGTTGGCGATATTATTTTTTCTTTACCACCCACAATATTGTACACCTTATTATGTTACAGTGAAACCATTTTTTCTGCTAAAACCTCTGTTGTTTTTTTTCAGTTACCTGTGACAAACTATATAATCTATTTTATTCTGAATTCCCGCCTCTTTGGTGAATGATGGTTTTAATGTTTTTCCTGTTGTTTTTAGATTGTTTTACGTTTTAGATTACAATATTGTAGCCCCTTTTATGTGCTCCAGTAGTTATTAAACGCAAACAAGAGTAATTTACAATGTTTTTAGGGTTCCTAACGTCCGAAGGAAAAACGTTGGAACCCTTATAGGACCCGTGCGTCTGAGTCTGTCCATCTGTCACAGCCAATTTTCTGCGAATTTACTAAACTGATTGAGTTGAAATTTGGTAAACATCTGGGACCCAAACACGGATGTATAACTTTTGGGGGGCAATATAGACAATTAAAGACTAAAGTTTTTCCAACTGTACCCTGTAACATATCAAATGGCCTACCATTTGTTGTCAGGACTCAAGTATATTTGTTTTATAATTTTAAAATATACAGTTTTGATGTTCTTTAAGAAAATAGACGAAATTTAATTTGTTTTAAAACATGGTGGTGAACATGTTCATCATACGGAACACTCTCCACGTGAGTTCAAGTCGCACTTGTTCGGTTTTTTGTTGTGGTTTATCTACATCCAGATCTGCAAAGCCACATGTTATTATCAAGTTTTTCCTGTGGGATATCCACCCTCCACCATCCACCCACGTCTAAACTTCCAAACAACATAAATAATTTATTTTTTCTATATTATACATAGCTTACGTAAAGTAATTGCTTTTCTATGAAATCTATATATACATTGGTAATATTTAGGAAGCCATAGTACAAATAACATTATACAAACATCTTATTTTTAGATACAAACTGTTTTACCTCATAAAATTCTTTTGTGATTTCTTCATAGGTACAGTTTTATTATTGTAACGAAACATCCGTGTAAGGCTTGAAGCACATGAAAACTGGGGCAAGCCGGAAAACACCGGACGTCCGGGAAATCTATTCTGAGGCCTAGAATTTTAAGGCAGGTACTAAATAATCCGTGTGCTGGCCGTAATATGAGTGTAGCAACACTTTATCTCATCCCGTGGATGTCATAAAAGGCACTAAGATACTCTAAACCAGAAAGATGGGCATCCTTTCTGAGTCAAAATCATCATCATATAGCGAAAGAACGTCTGAACGAAGTCCTCCGCATAGACTTCCGCAATGGTGTCGTCATTTGCAGGGAATTTGCCAGTACCCACAACGCATATCAGGCTGGTTGTTGAGCTGCACTACCGCCACTCCATCTTCTCTCGTGGATGACGTTATCGGTGACTAAGGGGTTCTAAACCAGAGGGATGGGCAGCAGCGTCCCTTCTGTGTAACAGTAGCCACAGTAACAGCTAGATGCCTACCAACCCGCCTGGCAAGCGTGGTAAGTACTGGCAAATTCCCCCCAAAATAACGACACAGTTGTGGAAATGTATGGTTTTGTTCAGCAGTGGACTGTCCTTTGGCTGATATGATGATGTATGATTACTGTAACACACAATTGGCATATCTGTACTTTTATTTAACACAATTATTACATCAGTAACTATAAAGATTTATGATTTTGAAATTCATTTGATTGATCACATTTAACACAACAAACAGACAAATCCTTAATCACAAATCCAAAGATTTTGGATTAGATAGATTATTAATTTCGGTCGTTAAACTCATCAATAATTTTCCATCAGTGAGTGCAACTGGTTATGAACACTTGACAGGCATTGAAATGCATTAGCTAGTAAAGTATAAAAATCGTTTATTCTATTGATTTTTTTGTTTTCTTCCATAAAGCGCTTCCCCGTACTATGATTTTTCCTTTATTGTGGGTACAGTTTCCACAATTTAACATGCACAAACACCCAGACCCGAAACAACTATCTGTAGATCATGCAAATATTTGTTTCGTGTGGGGATCGAACCCGCAACAAGTTGCGAAGAATGCTAATAGCTTAGCCACTGCACAAACCGTGCTGTCAGTGTTCACTTTGGCACATATATTATAATACCATGGTACTTACTTGCGCAACTGTACGGTTTTAGTCTCGGGGCTTACCCTAAATGTTCCTATCAATTTGAATCTGAATGTAGCTATTAAATCTTTATATGGTGCAACAGTTCAAACGGTACGGTTGGTGCAGTGGCTGATACAGTCGGCTGCTGCGCTCCGGGTCGCGGGTTCGATTCCCGCACGGGACAAATATTTGTATGATCTGCAGGTATTTGTTCCGGGTCTGGGTGTATTGTGTGTGGAATTTATGTTTGTAAATTTTAGCAAGCTCAAAGAATTCTTTGAAATTATTGGGAAATTGAAGTTCCTGAAGGACTTTAGAGCAAGACGGTTTAGCGCCAAGCCTTTTAATAAAGTCTAGATGGCCAAGATGCAGAAAGATGCAGCTAAAGCCGGTAGAAGTAATATTTCACGAAAGTGGGTTTTTATTGGTATAAAAGATTAACATGCAATATTATTATCAGCTTAGTCTATGCCTTTTTTTTATTGATCCGGTGGAAATACATTATGTACTCCGACCGCCCCGGGAAAGGGCGAAGGGGTATGCCAGACTCCTACCTGCTAAAACCACCGGAGTGGTCATCTTCGGCACCGAAGGGTGGCTCCAGGAACTCGAATAATCTCCATCTAGAGCCACCCATTGGTGCCACGCCTTTAAGCACATCTCGGAGGGTATGACTATACAGTGGTCACCCCTTCTAGCGGAGGGAAGGTGACAGTACAGAGGGCACTTCTCGGGGGAATTGTAAAGGATTCCTCCGAAGCCTCACTATGCGCTGTGCTGCGCACACAGTGGTACGTGACCACATGCACACCGCTGTCTTCCTGGGGGTCACTCGGTTTGAGCACGCAGATTTCGTAATAAGCTCGCGATCCCCAAGGACCCCCGCCATAAAAGACGACAGGGAGCTCAGGCGTGTGGGACACGGCTGCTACGGCGGTTGTTACCCGGGCTTCGTGTCCTCCTCCTCCGAGCAGGATTGGCCCTCTCCCGATCCCGCTCTGCGACCAGCTTAGTCTAAGCCTAGCTTAGTCTTAAAGGGTCTACATATTTAATTAAATTTAGACAACGAACGCTGATGATTATAAGACTAACTTATGCATTACACAGACTGGTGGTACGTCTCTTATTGCAAGAGGCTGGCTAGGCTACCTTTTTTTGTTTTTTTTTTTTTATTGATTTCCAGTGGAAATTCTACATGAACTTCCTTCACCTCGGGGAAGGGCGAAGGGGTATGCCGGACTCCTACCGGCTAAAACCACTGGAGCGGTCATCTTCGGCACCGAAGAGGGGCTCCAGGTCCTCGTAAGATCACACTAGAGCCCCCAGAGTGATGCCACGCCTTAAGCACATCTCGGAGGGTATGAATGTAAAGCAGTCACCCCCTCTAGTGGAGGGAAGGCGACTGTAAAAAGGTCGCCCCCCAGGCACCTCTCGGGAAGGATTGTAAAGGATCCCCCCAAGCCTCGCTGTGCGCTGTGCTGCGCACACGGCGGCACGTGACCACGTGCGCGCCACCGTCTTCCCGGGGGTCGCTCGGTGTGAGCACACAGACTCCCCAATCTGCGCGCCCGTGGCTAGGCTAGCTTGGGGCAACCACCGGGATGGGCCAAGGGGGAGGACTTTGCAAGACTGGGCGGCGTCACTTGACCTCCGATTGTTGAATCGGGGGTCCGTTAGCACCTGCGTTCGGTGGCAGGGGGAGTCTGTCGTGGATCTGACATGGGCGACTCCTTTTGTGGCCCGCATGGTATCGGGCTGGCGGGTGGCGGAGGAGGTGGTCACGTTGTCAGACCACCGCCACATAGTTTTCGATGTGGCCCTCCATCCGCCCGGCCCGAGCCGTCCAGGTCCTAGCCCACCGTCACGGCGTTGGGCCCTCACACAGCTCGACCGAGAGATGCTCGTCGCAGCTGCCAACGTCATGGCGTGGTCAGAGGTCAACCAAGGGATCTTGCCCGATCCAGAAGAGGAAGCGTCCTGGTTTCGGGGGGCGATGACGTCGATTTGCGATGCATCTATGCCCCGAGCCCGGCGCTCACGGCGTACGGCGGTGTACTGGTGGTCGGAGGAGATTGCGCGGCTGCGCACGGTCTGCCTCGCATCCCGCCGCCAGTATACCAGAAGCCGACGCCGGCGCAGTGCTACAGCCGGAGAGACTGCCGAGGCGTATCGGACCTACCGGGCGGCCACTTTGACGCTCCAAAGCGCCATTCGCGAGGCGAAGGCTCGGTCCTGGAAAGAGCTCTTGGAAGGACTGGACAGGGATCCGTGGGGGAGACCCTACCGCATGGTAGTGGGCAAGTTGCGCCCGTGGGTCCCCCCGGTGACCGAAACAATGGCCCCGGATTTGCTGGAGGGAGTGCTCTCTACGCTCTTTCCGGCAGTCCGGGACTATCCTGGTCCTTCTGTACCGCCGATTGCCTTAGAATGGGATGAGGAATTGGCGGTTTCGGAAGGAGAGTTGGACCGAGCCGTTGGCCGCCTAAAGGCTCGCAACACCGCACCCGGCCCGGATGGCATTCCGGGTCGTGCGTGGGTGTATGCATTGCAGTCTCTTGGGGACCGCTTGAGACAGCTGTTCACCAGCTGCCTCCGTCGCAGTGTGTTCCCGTCCGGCTGGAAGGAAGCCGGATTGGTTCTCTTGAAGAAGGAAGGTAGGGCCGCGGAGTCTCCCTCTGCGTACCGTCCCATTTGCCTGCTCGACGAGGCTTCAAAGCTATTCGAAAGAATAATTGCCCGAAGACTCGTTGAGCACTTGTCGCGTGTTGGCCCCGACCTGGCTGACAGCCAGTATGGCTTCCGGCAGCGGCGTTCCACTATCAACGCCATTCTTCGCGTCCGCTCGCTGTCGGAACAGGCAGTGTCCCGACGGGGTGGGGTGGCGTTGGCTGTCAGTCTTGACATAGTCAACGCCTTTAACTCTATCCCGTGGGGTCTAATTAGGGGGGCGCTAGTCCACCATCAGTGCCCCCCCTACCTGCAGGGTATCATTGGGGCATATCTGCGCGACAGGCATGTTCGCTACGTGGGCAGGGACGGTAGCGTAAAGCGGAGGGAGATCATGTGCGGGGTTCCACAGGGGTCGGTTCTTGGTCCCCTCTTATGGAACCTCGCTTACGATACGGTCCTGCGTGTCATTCTCCCCGCTGGCGTCAGCTTAGTCTGCTACGCTGATGACACTCTTGTGTTAGCCAGCGGGGAGTCCTTCGAGGGAACCATCCGGCTTGCCGAGCAAGCGGTGGCAATTGTCGTGGCCGAAATCCACGCTCTGGGTTTGCGGATAGCGCCTCACAAAACCGAGGCGCTATGGTTCCACAAACTGCCGCGGAGCAGGGAGCCCCCCAGTTCGTGGATACGCGTTGGTGACGCGCAAATCAGGGTGGGCCGGTACATGAGGTACCTGGGGCTCACCCTGGACAGTCGTTGGGGTTTCGGGGAGCACTTCGAGCGTCTTGTCCCCCGGGTCGAAAGGGTAGTGGGTGCCTTGCACCGGCTGCTACCCAATCTCGGGGGACCGAGGGAAGAAGTTCGCCGCCTCTACGGGGGAGTCGTGCGGTCCGTGGCACTCTACGGGGCGCCTGTTTGGTCATCTCGACTTTCAGGCGTCCAGCGCTGCAGAACCAAGATCCACGGTCTGCAGCGTAGAGCGGCTATACGGATCGCACGAGGATACCGAACGGTGTCCTTTGAGGCGGCAACTCTGTTGGCGCGCTTTCCGCCTTTTGATATCTTGGCGGAGATGGATGCGTGGGTGTATCACCAAACACGCTCCCTCCGCCAGAGCGGTGAAGGCGTGCCTCCAGGGGCGCTCGAAAGTTTGAGGCGGCAGGCTCGGCGGCGTGCACTCGAGTTGTGGCGCGAGCGGCTCATGTTGCCACAGTACGCGCAAAAGCGCGTCGTCGAGGCTGTCTTGCCGCTCTTCGGAGCCTGGCTCCAAAGGAGCGAGCGCGTCACATTCCGCCTGACGCAGGTATTCACCGGACATGGTTGTTTCGGTGCGTACTTGCACAGGATAGGACGCGAGGTCACGGCACAGTGCCACCACTGTGGAGACGATCAGGATACCGCACAGCACACGCTCGGAGAGTGCCCCGCGTGGACTGCCGAGCGGCGGATCCTGGTCGATCGGATCGGGCAAGATCTCTCTTTGCCAGCAGTAGTGTCGGCTATGCTGGCAGAGCATGAAAATTGGAGTGCTGTGGTCTCCTTCTGTGAGAGCGTAATGCTCCAGAAGGAGGTCGCAGAGCGGGATCGGGAGAGGGCCGATCCCGCTCGGAGGCGGAGGACACGGGGCCGGGGTAACAACCGCCGCGGCGCCCGTGTCCAACACGCCTGAGCCCCTGTTGTCTTTATAGGGGGCCTTGGGGGTCGCGAGCGCGCTTATTGGGAAATCTGCGTGCTCATACCGAGCGACCCCCGGGAAGACAGCGGTGCGCATGTGGTCACGTACCGCTGTGTGCGCAGCACAGCGCATAGTGAGGCCTCGGGGGAATCTTTTACAATCCCCTCGAGAGATGCCTGGGGGGGTGGCCTCTTTACAGTCGCCTTCCCTCCACTAGAGGGGATGACCACTTTACAGTCATCCCCTCCGAGATGTGCCTAAAGGCGTGGCGCCAATGGGTGGCTCTAGATGGAGATCTTTCGAGTTCCTGGAGCCTCCCTTCGGTGCCGACGATGATCACTCCGGTGGTTTTAGCCGGTAGGAGTCCGGCATGCCCCTTCGCCCTTTCCCGGGGCGAAGGAAGTACATGAGGTATTTCCACCGGATCAATAAAAAAAAAAAAAAAGGCTACCTAGTGAAATTACCTCGCATAATTCAATTACTTAGGTCTCAAGGTGAAGAGTGCGCTGTGTAGTGTTATTTAGGTCTAGTCCTGGGAAATATTACAATTGTTATGGGCAGGCATGACGCTTACCATCAGGTGAAAGACTTGCTCGTCTCGTCACCAATTAGATTTTTTTAAACGCGTGATTAATTACAAAGGATGCCTTTTATTGTGTCATCTAGTTTCTCAAGGTTTTTAATTGGTTCCTTAACGGATGAAATCGCGGTTAATAGCTAGTATATATAATTTTGAACACCAGGGACTTGATTTTAAGACAGTATCGGGTCTATTCGCACACAGATTAATTCGTTTATTTTAATTTTTATTGTACACAAGTATTTTAATTTAAACAATAAATACAAACTTTTTTGTACAAAGGCAAGCTTAACTAACTGAATTCTGAAGTTTTCTACTAGCAAAACCTTTGAGTATTAGAGATATTGTGTCATATACTCGTAAGAGGACCAAGACACGTGTACGTAGTATGAAATTAAAGTTACAGTTATATAAAACCAAATAACTAAAAATAAGAAAAGTCTTTTATCATACAAATATGATATCATATATGCTTACAAGTATATCATATCGGCCATTTATACGTCCACTGCTGAACAAAGGCCTCCCCCATAGATTTCACAACTGTGTCATCATTTTGGGGGGGTATTTGCCAATACTCACCACGCTTGGCAGGCGGGTTGGTGAGCGCAGTATGGCTATCGGTTCACAAAGGGTACGCTGCTGCCCATCCCCCTGGTTTAGATTCCCTTAGTCGCCTTTTACGACATCCACGGGAGGAGATGGAGTGGTGCTATATTCTTAATCCGGACACCACTCGGACTATATAAGTATATAAATAAATAAATACAAGTATATAAATAAATAAATATATATAATAAGATATTTATATTATAAATATGTATACAAATATATATATATACTGTAATACATACATTATTACACATAAGTAATACATAATAAACTTAAAAGTCATATAGATTGGAAAGGCTTCTTAACTTTTGTCTTAAAGTTGTTCTGAGTACGGCTGTCACGCAAAGAATGAGGTAGCGAATTCCATAGACATACTGCACGTACGATGAAAGAGCGGTCATAACAACTGGAAGTGTGGCAAGGAGTTCGAAGGAATATAACATAAACAGGAGATCTCACCAGTGTCGTTATGGACACCAAGAGGCCCATACTTATTATATAGATTAGGCACAGAAGCAGGCTGACAAGGATGGATCTTTCGCCTATACTACATCACTAAGGTAAAGGACATCATTTTAATTTTTAAAGGGGTGAGGAAGCAGCTTTAATCTGCCCTCCGGGATTGCGTTATCCCATGGTGACATAACAACTGCCCATATTGATTCATTATAAATATAAATGCTTCATGCTAAACAAAGAACATCGAGGGGAAATCCTCATGGTCATTCTCTGCCTTAGGAAGGCTGAGGGATATGTCGGACTCTTACTTGCTTAACCACTACAAAGGTTGGACTCCTCCTATACCACTTCATCGTACGGAGCGGCGACCAATCATCTAAACGAGACGTGCTGTCCTTCATTACTTTCTTGTGAGCGAGAGGTAGCAGTGAGAACTCATTGCTGGCGCTGCGTGGTGCTTTCTGCAGCTAAATTCCGCGCGTTGCGCTCACGAGTGGTAGCTAACTGAACTTCAAGTACATCAGCAGTTTTGAGAGATTGAGCTAGCCTTTGCATCTTAGAAGACCATGAATTTCGAAAGCGAATCGTCATCCTTTTAGGCGGCATATTTATAATTCCTTTTAAACTTTTGAAACCGATATCAATAACGAACTTATCATAGAAAATGAATCAACACAGGTCCATAATTGCCTCAGAAGAAGCGAGCGCGTCACTTAATACCTGACGCAGGTGCTCACCGGGTACGGCGTCAGGCGACAGATGACGCAGTCGCTCCTTCTGCGCCAGGCTCCGAAGAGCGACAGGACGACCTCGATGACGCGCTTCGTCACTATTAAATGTAACTTTGTCATTTTAATTTATAGAAATGAAATGCGGATTAATGTTGTTTGCTATTGTAAAAAGATAAATAATTGTTGAGTGGGAATTTGATTCGGGAGCTCGTTTAAGTAACTAAAATACTTTATTTAGTTATTATTAATGTTTGTGGTACGCAAATATTTCATGCATACTTCCAATATTCAAACTAAAACTTTTGCTCAATGATTAGACGTTTATGTAAAAAATCTTGAAATAAAACAATGTTGGACTTTATCTCAATAATCAGTCATAATGAAATAGTTTGTGCACGTCACGTCACACAAATACATCTGTCACGCTGTTTCACTCATTTAATTAATTAATTGCATTTTGGTGATAGTGCCTGGCAGACTTTTAAACATGTCGCATGGTTCAACATGGTTAAAATGTGTAAAATATTGTTTCTACAGAATTTTTACGCTCAATGTACTCCAAATTTACCGAAACAAATAAAAATACCTTCATATAAATATGATAAAAGCTCTGTCAACGAGCATAAAATAAATGTTTCCAACGAAATTGTAGAAACACTGCAGCGTGTAACCGCACGTCATTTATCAGTCACAATGTAAAACGTTGCGGACGCGCATGTCGGGCTACACAAATAACGTTGTCACGCTGTTGCATTAAGTGACATCATGTCACCTTGTTTATTTTTAACGACGAGATGCGTCGTTCGAATTGTTTTCTTACACAAGATTAATTAAATCGTTAATTGTTGTGTTGTTGCTTTATTTAAATAAAAATCGTCAAAATACAACAGTTAAATTACAGTCCTATAAAAAAATGGACAAGTGCGAGTTGAACTCGCATGGAGAGGGTTTCAAAATTGCTGAATATATTATTTACAGTTGAATTATGTCTTGTACCAATCATTTATCCCAAGAACAAACTTAACATTAACGTTGAAAACCATGTTCTTCCATACATTCCAACTTTAAATGTAAGTGTTTATGCACAATGTTCAAAGATCTACCATATTATTATTTCGTCTGCCGTTTAATTTGTAAAGTTTGTCTCTACTCGGTTATACTCGGTTCTCTTCGGTCGGCCGCTTTCGGCCCACGACCACCGCGTCGCATCGCCCCCCTACGCTATTAATTCGTTTTCATTTAGTGTACTTTCTGACATTTTTTCTTTGTACTCTTCTCCTAATGGCTGAAGCGTGATGTTAAATAGCTTATGACCTTCCTTAAGAATTGGGGTGGCAAACGCATAAAGAATTTTTCAATTCCAACTGGTAGTTTCAGAGATTAGCGCGTTCCAACAAAAAACAAACAAACTCTTCAGCCTTATTATGTATATTATACTCAAATATGATCACATAGTGATACTAAATGTAAACTTTCACGCATTTATATTTATATTTATATTTATATTTTTTTTATATTTATATTTATTTATTTCCCAAAACTAGTACACATGGTTTACAAAATGAATGCTTTAGAAATAGATTATATGTACACAAAAGTCTTAGCATCTGAAGCCGAACTAGGAGGAACCTGTATTTCGACCTTCAGCGCCAATCCCCTCGAGTTACGTTAAACATAAATTCTGAAGCGCTAGCATTATAGATTTTATTTCTAGGTACATAGTATTGGTACTGTTATAAAGGTTTATATGATTTCTATACGGATTTATTCAGTTAGTTATATCCTATACATCCTATATATCATAGTAATTGGACATTGGAGTAATTGTTTGAGTTTGACTGTGAGTGTGCTAAGTGTGTAAGTGTAAGTGTTCCTCTCTTTGTGTGGCATGATAGTGTGTAGGAGTGACTGTGAGAGGATGAGTAGATGTGTAGTGTGGTGTGTTCATGTACTATAGTGAGTAATGTGTGTGAAAATAAATACTGAGTTGGTAATGAATATCCAGTCCAATATTGGATTTGGTACCATAGACTTAACAACTACATACAAAGTAGGTTCTGCCTATCTTGGTATGTTTAGTAGTTCCTCAGTCTCATCATAGGTGAGACACTGCAAGTATTCAGATACCCTTCTTTTACAACTCTCTCCATTTAGTGAGTATATATTTAGATTTTTATTTAGTTTATTGTAGATGTACGGTCCAAGAAAGTTAAAAAATTTAGTTATAAATTTAGTTTTGTAAGAATTTATTCGCGTGCAAACCGCATGGTTTATTCGTTTATTTAAGATCTGGGGATCATAATGAAGATTTGTGTGTTGTAACATAGTTATTTTCAGAAAGAATAGTTGTCTCACGGTTAGCACTGCGCAGGATTGGTAGAGTAGCGTGGTAGGGAAAAGTATTGATTTGAAAGTGCTAACCTTTAGGATTGCACGTTGCGCCACCTCAATCGGCTTCAACGTGGTTTTTGGGGCTCCTCCCCATGCGGATATACAGTATGTTATAAGAGACTGACAGAGGGCAAAATATATTCGTTTCAGTAGGAGAGGATCAGCGACATGTCTTAGGTTTTTAAAGATGTAGATTAGTTTTCGGACGCGACCGCTTAATATTTTTATGTGGTCTTTAAAATTAAGAGTTCCGTCAATGGTAACGCCTAGGTATTTAATAGAATTCACCTGTTCTAATTTAGTGCATGTGCAAGTATTATAAGAAGTACATTCATGTGGTATGATGCAATTGGTGTTATTAAGTTCCATGTCCGGACGAATACCAAAACATATATACTTAGTTTTATTAATATTTAATGTTAAAATATTCTTACTAAGCCAGTCTCTGACGGTACTGAATCCACACTGGGCAACATCAAAGACCTCATTCCAGGTATCGGCGGAAAAAAGTAGGGCAGTGTCATCTGCAAAAGAAATGATCTCGCCCTGGTGAAGTTTGATATTTGTGAGGTCGTTGATATATACGAGAAATAAGGTTGGTCCCAATATGCTGCCCTGTGGAACCCCATGAGAAATTTGGAGGTCAGAGCTGGTAAAGCTGCCTACCCGTACGCATTGTCGTCGATCAGTAAGGTAACTTTCAAAAAGTTTTAATTGCGTACCTCTAATTCCCAGTCTTTCCAGCTTAGCCAAGAGTACGGTGACAGATATCGTATCAAAAGCCTTAGCTAGATCTAGGAAGATAGTAAGGCATCTTCTTTTTTTGTCTAAGTTGTCACTGAGATAACTGACAAGTCTATTTACAGCTTGTTCAGTAGATTTTCCATTTCGGAATCCGTACTGATTTGCTGAAAGTAAATTTCTATTTTCAAGATACCTTGTGAGTCTTGAGTTGATTATTCGCTCCAAAATCTTTGATATCGAAGGAAGTATAGATATAGGCCTATAATTAGTGATACGATTTCTGTCATCGCCCTTATATATCGGGCAAACTTCAGACTTCTTCAAGTTTACAGGGAATATTCCGCTGTGAAGACAGGTGTTAAAGATAGGATAGGAGGTAAGTAAGTGGGGGAATCAGCATTGTTCATGGAATTTATTGTACACTGTATAAAAGAAAGTAATGTATCTGTCACGAGCATGAAATACGATTCATCATTTCGGCTGAACGAAGTCCACTGCTGGACACAGGCCTCCCCCAAAGATCACCACAATGACCGATATGGGTGTGTTGTGGGCTCATTGGGGGGTTTTGCCATAATGGCCACGCTTCGCGGACGGGTTGGCGATCGCAGTTGAGTTGTTAATGTACTCGAAGGATGCTGCTGCCCATCCTCCGGCTAATCCCTTAGTCGACTTTTACGACACCCACGGGAGGAAATGGGGTGGTGGTATTCTGAGCCGGCAACACACGGCTAGAAATACGATTAAGTACTTCTTAATACAAAATCGTTAACCGTAACTTGAGGAACAAAAAGTATCTCCAAAATTATTATTCACCAGAATTTATTACTTCCTCTTCCTGATTATAAATTACAATAGTACTTAATACAAATTGAAAGTCCTCAAGAATAATATTTGACTTAATTGTCTTTATAATTGAACAGTTAATTTTAATGAATTTTAATTTCATTGTACTTTGGTCCTTTTGTAATTATTGCAGATATTTTCATACCTGTTCTGACTTTGATCGATTTGTTTATTTTAATTTTATATAGCCTTCCCGCGTATTGGGATTTCTCCTGTATCGAGGGTACAGTTAACAGACATCAAACTCACATGCATAAACACCCAGACCTGAAACAACTATGTGTAGATCATACAAATATTTGTTCTGTGCGGCGATTGAACTCGTGACATGTAGCGCAATAAGTCAATCGTTTAGACACTTTGTCAACCGTACCTTCAATCATGTTGATCTGGTTGAAGATTAATAAAGTTAATTCGAACACAACAATTTAGGCATGATGGTTACAAACTTGATTAAAATTGTCTATCATATTAAAGATGACCTTTGCAATATTCAGCTTTCTAGAATACCCCTCAGGACTATTATAATTTAAATTTAATTAGAAACAGTCAACTATCGATCTCTCTTAATCACTGGTTTGAACATCCGATAAAGTTCGGAGTTAATTTTAATGTGTTTATAGCTAACCCTTTCAAAGTGACCGATTGCCATTGACATGGCAGTGTAACTTGAAAGGTTCAGCTGCACTGGACGGACTGTATGGGCTAGTATGAGCAAGGTCACTTCGAAAGCGAGGCGATATGACAAGGAACTCGCGTTGAGCACCCCGCTTTCCGTGTGACGTATTTCATACAAGCCAGTGCATTACAGAGCTGCCTGGCCCGCGCCACTGCCGTTCTAGCGCGGCAACCCAAGTTCTAGTATAGCGAAGCGAAATGCAATGTTGAGTATCTTCGTCGTCGGCTCTGGAGCGTGCGTCCGCGAGATCCTAGAGCTAATCAATTATGCCAAAAATAACCGTCCATGTGGTTTTAGCCGTTTAGAGTCCGGAACACCCTTCCACCCTTCCCCCGGGCCGAGAAATTCCAACGAGGAGAAAAAATGTGTATAATTCGTACGCGTATATGTATTTATGACACAGTCGCTAAAGAATCCTGCGGCCCGAGTAACATCAACTTTGCATGTAGCACAAGCATGACACTACGCTAATAGGGTCACTCGTGCAATTACTGTGAAGGATATCTCATAAATACCAAGCGACAGACATACAGACTGCCTCACCATCATCATATCAACCGAAATACTCCTGAAATATTCCTGAATAAGGTCTTCGCCATAGATTTCCTCAACGATGAGTTGTACTGAGGCGACTGTAGGCCAGTTTTTATGTCATTGGCGGGGATTTGTCAGTGTTGACCACACTCTTAGCAGGTGGATTTGTGCTGCTGCTGTTCCATAGAAAGGACGCTACTGTTCATCTCTTTGGTTTAAACTGCGTTTCCACCAGAGATTTCCAAGGAAGCTGGGTGGTGCGAGGTTGCGCTCGCTTAGCCAAATCGCCTCGAAAACATACCTCTTACAGATTCCTCGCCCTCACTTATGTCTCTCGCACACCCCTTGTTTTTTAGTTACAGCGACCTCGCTTCGATACTCAAGCCCTTCTTCACCAGAGCTGCACTGGGCGAGGCTATGAAAATGGAGTCATCTTTTTGGTAGATGTTTCCTCGCGTACCGCTTAGCTACCTCGCACAGTTCTGACGGAAACGCACCCTTAGAGTTCCTTAGTCGCCTTTTACGACATCTACGGCAAGATATGAAGTGTACACTGTGTATATAGTACTGTAGCAGTCAGTATACCTACTGCTATATATCCACCAGCAGGTAGAACGTTGACGGCATAATCGATGGCAGAACCTTAATCGACATTTTGTACAAATTTTATTATATATATATACATTACATTACATTACATTACATTATATATATTACAAATTGACTCCATAACGACGGTTAAGTCGGCTCACTCAAAGGCATAAATAAAATAAAAGAGATTTAATACAGAGATTCGTTTTATGCACGACGTCAGTTGACCCATACCAAGCCGTTTTAAAAAGTTATTTTAAATTCCTCGGGCAAATGTATACAAATAATTTGCCGCATTCGAAATTAATTGCCGTGGCTTAGAAATATTTTAATGATAAAACCGCATTATTTTGCTCCTTGCGCTAGCACCTATGCGCTAATAGCCAGTTGCACTTGCTGATCGGTTAAAGATTGGCGAGGTTAAGCAGCCCTTGGCGTGGTTAGTCTGTGGATGGGTGACCGCAAAGTGGTATTTGAACTGAGCGTCTCCGTGCATCAGTCCTGGTTGTTGTCATTATAACGCAGTCGTTAAGCCAAGTTGAATGCCTTAAGGCGGCTTGAACAACTTTGACACAAGGTTGGTCACTTACACGAAATAAAAAGAATTTGCTCCTGAAACATACATTAATCACAAAACATCTTTTCCTGAGTCGCTAAAAATAATTGTAACGTAACAGTTTCAGTAATAAATAACAATAACAATAAATTCTTTATTTTCAGGCTACTATGGCCCATAGATATATTTATTACCTTACAATCTAAAATATATATTGTAATAATACAGATTGTGTTAGTATAAAGAAACTTAAGTCTATGTTAGTAAAAACTTGACTCGCACTACGTCACTGACTCACTGTGCGTTCTAGTGGCACTTGTCCGTGGAAGCGACGGAACACCACGCCTTGCAGCCAAAAGTCCACTTCCATGACGAGATGTATATAACAAGTTGGTACTCGCACCACGAACGCCTTAAAGTTGACGTTGCGGTGCGACTCCAGCAGCTACACTCTCGGTGTGTACTTGGTCCTTTGACATTTGTCACAAACGTTGGCACATAGTCCAGGTCGGTCTTCTTCAGCAGCGTGATTATGTCTTATACGCTTTTCTTAGTCCTGTCACGCTGGCGGGACACCATCTGGTCAGTCTAGTTCAGTACTCTGTACAAGAGTAACTTGGAAGTGGTGATATCACCCTCACTGAAGTTCGTAGTGTAGATCTGGATTGCGGACACCTCGTCCATCACGTCAAACTTCTTCTGTAGGAACGCCAGTAGTTCATTCACCACAAGTTGTTCACACATAGTGATTAAGATTACGAGCGACGGCTTTCGCCGTGCTAACCGATTTATGGATGATAAATAAACTTCAGCTAACACGTCCACCTCAGAACGCGTGTAATGCGAGACTTGAATCAAGATAATAGAATAATGTAAGTTATTCTAAACACAAGTAGTGTAAACATTAGTCTAGCCTTCTGTATTCATTAGGTATAGCGTATGTTTTCATCGCATTATAGCAGGCTACTCCTTAGTAAACTATTGCCATGACAAACAACAGCTGTTTATGTACACGAAACACAAACATCTGTCCCAGTAAAGTCTAGACTTTATAAAAATAAATGACCGGTCAAACTGGGACACGCATAGGACGACTAATGATTAACGTGGGTGTCAAGCCAACACTAAATTCTGATATGTGATGATTGTAAATTACAACTATTTGTAATATAATAAAAAAAGTAAGCCGTTGTGCGACGCCTGGCAGGTGTAAAGCAGCAAAATATCGATATATATTAATATTAGAATTTAATTAAAATACGCACCATATATGTTCCAAAGATCTATTAACAATATTTTTTATACATCTCTACAAATTCATGCAGATACATATAAAATAAAAAGTGACGGCGAGGCGGAGAAAGCCAACGAGTGACGAGGTTGGCCGAAGGCCTCATGGGCGCGCTATTACATGCTTTACATAAAAAATAACGTATATATGGTGCAACTAAGAGATTATCAAGCGCATGAGCAGTAGCTTCATAACATAGTATGGTCACAAATCCCTCTTACGCTTAAAAGAACATCAGACCGTACACGTCCACTGCCGAGCATGGGCCTGCCCATGATCACTACAATGAGCGGTCACAGGGGTGATATTGCCATAATTACCACACATGGCAGGCGGATTGGTGATCGCAGTATGTTGTTATTAGCACACAGGAGGATGCTGCTGCTCATCTTCTAGGTATCAACACATAATCACCTTTTTTCGACGCGGATTCTAAGAAATTAAATTTCACATGCTTATCGTTTAGCACCCTTTAACCTTTCAAGTATCGATATGATGATCACTGGGTATGTTAGCTATGTTTAAAGCTATCGTTGTCACGGCTACCGCGCATGTACTTCTGGGTTAAATTGTCTGTCCAAGCAGTTTTAATAGACGCTCACCGTGACACGGAACTAAAGACTGGCAGCGACAAATTATGGCTGTATGACATCATACGCTTGCCTATCCCCTCGAGGAATTTACGCGTCACGTTTATGTTGGTTTAAAACATTACAGCACGGTGTAACAGTCTCCCTCGGGAGGGCCACAAACTGTTTATGTTAACAGTTGACGTAATTCTAGTTACAAGTTGTTAAAGAGCTTGTTGCTACAAGCTGACTCTATTATGGTAATCAGTGTTCGTATATATAGGGATGAGAATGTTGGAGATGATTGCGTAAAGAGGTATTTATCTAAAGACCTTTTTAACAACAGTCTTCTGTAATACCGGTTGCTATAATTATCTGAAAACGGATAGGTTTTTGTGGTGACTTGTAGTACAAAACTGGTCCGATAAAAATACTATAGAGGCAATGTTTTTAACATAAAATCGGGAGATTCGTCATCATAATATCAGACCGACAGAAAGGACGTCCACTGCTGAACAAAAGCTTCCCCCATAGACTCCCACTACGGCTGGTTAGATGACGTCCATATCTAACGACTCCCAGTGACCTTCACCAGGTCGCCTGTCTATGTCGTTGGAGGTCGTCCCACGCTACGTTTTCCGGTGCGCGATCCCCACTGGCCATGACGGCCATCAGTTACACAAGCAATGCGTCCTGCCCGTACAAACTTTTTGACATATGCCTGCAACTTAAGTTTTTCTACTTTCGATAGACTGATTAATGGAAGTCAATGAGCAAGTGTTTAAGTTGACCTTATAACATCTATTGTACTTTATAATATCATCAATTTTATCATATCTATTCTTGTAACCGTCTTCATATCTACCTAATATAATCCTTGTCTTGCTTAGTAACGAAAACGTAATAAAATTGATTATATTTTCTCATAAAGATGATCATGACGTTGGTAAACAATCTATCTATATAAATTGCTTGGTTGGTGCATGATGGCTCGGTTGGTGCAGTGGCTGATACAGTAGGCTGCTGCGCCCCGGGTCATGGGTTCGATTCCCGCACAGATCAAATATTTGTATGATCTGCAGGTAGTTGTTCCGGGTCTGGGTGTATTGTGTGTGGAATTTGTATACGCACCCATGACACAGGAGAAATCCGAGAGAGGAGCAACGTTTAAAAAAAAATGCTACGACGTAGCTAATTCGATGGCATTACGGCTACGCTGTCGCAGCAATTAACCGATCCACTATGCCTAGAGCACACGTAAACACCCACTGCTAAGCATGGCATCCCAATTACCGCTATATAGAATATATACTATATATAGCTTCTTTCTCCTTCTTTTTCGTTTGGTTAGGAGCCAATCTTGTCAGAGTGTTATCAGAGTTGTTCAAGCCACCCAAAGCCCTCCGACTTCCCGTAACGACTACCGTCTATTGACAACAACCCGGACCGACGATTTTACGTGCGTTCTAAAGCACGGAGGCAGACAGTTCAAATACCACTATACGGCCACGTATCCATAGACAGACCGTGCCGATCAGTGAGTGCAACGAGCTATAGAACGCTCTTATGTGCCATTATCATGAACATCACGCTTGACAGGCGCATCGGTGATCACTATGAATTAGGGTTTCATTATAGTGAGAGATTATTATCTCATAGCGCGGTTGGTGCAGTGGCTTATACAGTCAACTGCTGCGCTCCGGGTCGCGGATTCGATTCTCGGACGGAACAAATATTTGTATGATCTGCAGGTAGTTGTTCCGGGTCTGGGTGTATTGTGTGTGGAAGTGACTCTTTACAGTCATCCCCTCCCAGACGTCACGAAAGGCGTGGTACCAATTCGTGGCTCTAATGTGATCTTACGAGGACATGGAGCACCTTTGGTAAAATAGCCGCTCCAGTGGTTTTAGCCGGTTTAATCTGGACTCCTAGATTGCCCCTTTGCCCTTCACCGACTTCCTTCAGGAAGTTCGTGATGAATTTTCAATGGGTACCAATAAATTAAAAAAGTTCGTGTGGTGTCCGGATTAAGAATATAGCACCACTCCATCTCCTCCCGTGGATGTCAAAAAGGCGACTAAGGGAACTTAAACCAGAGGGACGGACAGCAGCGTCCCTTTTGTGAACCGGTAGCCATACTGCACTCACCAACCCGCCTGCCAAGCATAATGATGACACAGTTGTGGAATCTATGGGAGAGGCCTTTGTTCAGCAGTGGACGTATAAATGTCCGATATGAACCAATAAAAAGAGGTAGCTACCTCTGCACTACCAGATATTCTTCCACCAATTAGTTGTGTTTAAACATTACTGTGCTCTGGTTACCAGTGATGACATATGGAACAGAGACGTGGTCACTCACAATGGGCCTCATAAGAAAGCTCAAGGTCACTCAGCGAGCTATGGAGAGAGCTATGCTAAACATACATTAATCACAAAACATCTTTTCCTGAGTCGCTAAAAATAATTGTAACGTAACAGTTTCAGTAATAAATAACAATAACAATAAATTCTTTATTTTCAGGCTACTATGGCCCATAGATATATTTATTACCTTACAATCTAAAATATATATTGTAATAATACAGATTGTGTTAGTATAAAGAAACTTAAGTCTATGTTAGTAAAAACTTGACTCGCACTACGTCACTGACTCACTGTGCGTTCTAGTGGCACTTGTCCGTGGAAGCGACGGAACACCACGCCTTGCAGCCAAAAGTCCACTTCCATGACGAGATGTATATAACAAGTTGGTACTCGCACCACGAACGCCTTAAAGTTGACGTTGCGGTGCGACTCCAGCAGCTACACTCTCGGTGTGTACTTGGTCCTTTGACATTTGTCACAAACGTTGGCACATAGTCCAGGTCGGTCTTCTTCAGCAGCGTGATTATGTCTTATACGCTTTTCTTAGTCCTGTCACGCTGGCGGGACACCATCTGGTCAGTCTAGTTCAGTACTCTGTACAAGAGTAACTTGGAAGTGGTGATATCACCCTCACTGAAGTTCGTAGTGTAGATCTGGATTGCGGACACCTCGTCCATCACGTCAAACTTCTTCTGTAGGAACGCCAGTAGTTCATTCACCACAAGTTGTTCACACATAGTGATTAAGATTACGAGCGACGGCTTTCGCCGTGCTAACCGATTTATGGATGATAAATAAACTTCAGCTAACACGTCCACCTCAGAACGCGTGTAATGCGAGACTTGAATCAAGATAATAGAATAATGTAAGTTATTCTAAACACAAGTAGTGTAAACATTAGTCTAGCCTTCTGTATTCATTAGGTATAGCGTATGTTTTCATCGCATTATAGCAGGCTACTCCTTAGTAAACTATTGCCATGACAAACAACAGCTGTTTATGTACACGAAACACAAACATCTGTCCCAGTAAAGTCTAGACTTTATAAAAATAAATGACCGGTCAAACTGGGACACGCATAGGACGACTAATGATTAACGTGGGTGTCAAGCCAACACTAAATTCTGATATGTGATGATTGTAAATTACAACTATTTGTAATATAATAAAAAAAGTAAGCCGTTGTGCGACGCCTGGCAGGTGTAAAGCAGCAAAATATCGATATATATTAATATTAGAATTTAATTAAAATACGCACCATATATGTTCCAAAGATCTATTAACAATATTTTTTATACATCTCTACAAATTCATGCAGATACATATAAAATAAAAAGTGACGGCGAGGCGGAGAAAGCCAACGAGTGACGAGGTTGGCCGAAGGCCTCATGGGCGCGCTATTACATGCTTTACATAAAAAATAACGTATATATGGTGCAACTAAGAGATTATCAAGCGCATGAGCAGTAGCTTCATAACATAGTATGGTCACAAATCCCTCTTACGCTTAAAAGAACATCAGACCGTACACGTCCACTGCCGAGCATGGGCCTGCCCATGATCACTACAATGAGCGGTCACAGGGGTGATATTGCCATAATTACCACACATGGCAGGCGGATTGGTGATCGCAGTATGTTGTTATTAGCACACAGGAGGATGCTGCTGCTCATCTTCTAGGTATCAACACATAATCACCTTTTTTCGACGCGGATTCTAAGAAATTAAATTTCACATGCTTATCGTTTAGCACCCTTTAACCTTTCAAGTATCGATATGATGATCACTGGGTATGTTAGCTATGTTTAAAGCTATCGTTGTCACGGCTACCGCGCATGTACTTCTGGGTTAAATTGTCTGTCCAAGCAGTTTTAATAGACGCTCACCGTGACACGGAACTAAAGACTGGCAGCGACAAATTATGGCTGTATGACATCATACGCTTGCCTATCCCCTCGAGGAATTTACGCGTCACGTTTATGTTGGTTTAAAACATTACAGCACGGTGTAACAGTCTCCCTCGGGAGGGCCACAAACTGTTTATGTTAACAGTTGACGTAATTCTAGTTACAAGTTGTTAAAGAGCTTGTTGCTACAAGCTGACTCTATTATGGTAATCAGTGTTCGTATATATAGGGATGAGAATGTTGGAGATGATTGCGTAAAGAGGTATTTATCTAAAGACCTTTTTAACAACAGTCTTCTGTAATACCGGTTGCTATAATTATCTGAAAACGGATAGGTTTTTGTGGTGACTTGTAGTACAAAACTGGTCCGATAAAAATACTATAGAGGCAATGTTTTTAACATAAAATCGGGAGATTCGTCATCATAATATCAGACCGACAGAAAGGACGTCCACTGCTGAACAAAAGCTTCCCCCATAGACTCCCACTACGGCTGGTTAGATGACGTCCATATCTAACGACTCCCAGTGACCTTCACCAGGTCGCCTGTCTATGTCGTTGGAGGTCGTCCCACGCTACGTTTTCCGGTGCGCGATCCCCACTGGCCATGACGGCCATCAGTTACACAAGCAATGCGTCCTGCCCGTACAAACTTTTTGACATATGCCTGCAACTTAAGTTTTTCTACTTTCGATAGACTGATTAATGGAAGTCAATGAGCAAGTGTTTAAGTTGACCTTATAACATCTATTGTACTTTATAATATCATCAATTTTATCATATCTATTCTTGTAACCGTCTTCATATCTACCTAATATAATCCTTGTCTTGCTTAGTAACGAAAACGTAATAAAATTGATTATATTTTCTCATAAAGATGATCATGACGTTGGTAAACAATCTATCTATATAAATTGCTTGGTTGGTGCATGATGGCTCGGTTGGTGCAGTGGCTGATACAGTAGGCTGCTGCGCCCCGGGTCATGGGTTCGATTCCCGCACAGATCAAATATTTGTATGATCTGCAGGTAGTTGTTCCGGGTCTGGGTGTATTGTGTGTGGAATTTGTATACGCACCCATGACACAGGAGAAATCCGAGAGAGGAGCAACGTTTAAAAAAAAATGCTACGACGTAGCTAATTCGATGGCATTACGGCTACGCTGTCGCAGCAATTAACCGATCCACTATGCCTAGAGCACACGTAAACACCCACTGCTAAGCATGGCATCCCAATTACCGCTATATAGAATATATACTATATATAGCTTCTTTCTCCTTCTTTTTCGTTTGGTTAGGAGCCAATCTTGTCAGAGTGTTATCAGAGTTGTTCAAGCCACCCAAAGCCCTCCGACTTCCCGTAACGACTACCGTCTATTGACAACAACCCGGACCGACGATTTTACGTGCGTTCTAAAGCACGGAGGCAGACAGTTCAAATACCACTATACGGCCACGTATCCATAGACAGACCGTGCCGATCAGTGAGTGCAACGAGCTATAGAACGCTCTTATGTGCCATTATCATGAACATCACGCTTGACAGGCGCATCGGTGATCACTATGAATTAGGGTTTCATTATAGTGAGAGATTATTATCTCATAGCGCGGTTGGTGCAGTGGCTTATACAGTCAACTGCTGCGCTCCGGGTCGCGGATTCGATTCTCGGACGGAACAAATATTTGTATGATCTGCAGGTAGTTGTTCCGGGTCTGGGTGTATTGTGTGTGGAAGTGACTCTTTACAGTCATCCCCTCCCAGACGTCACGAAAGGCGTGGTACCAATTCGTGGCTCTAATGTGATCTTACGAGGACATGGAGCACCTTTGGTAAAATAGCCGCTCCAGTGGTTTTAGCCGGTTTAATCTGGACTCCTAGATTGCCCCTTTGCCCTTCACCGACTTCCTTCAGGAAGTTCGTGATGAATTTTCAATGGGTACCAATAAATTAAAAAAGTTCGTGTGGTGTCCGGATTAAGAATATAGCACCACTCCATCTCCTCCCGTGGATGTCAAAAAGGCGACTAAGGGAACTTAAACCAGAGGGACGGACAGCAGCGTCCCTTTTGTGAACCGGTAGCCATACTGCACTCACCAACCCGCCTGCCAAGCATAATGATGACACAGTTGTGGAATCTATGGGAGAGGCCTTTGTTCAGCAGTGGACGTATAAATGTCCGATATGAACCAATAAAAAGAGGTAGCTACCTCTGCACTACCAGATATTCTTCCACCAATTAGTTGTGTTTAAACATTACTGTGCTCTGGTTACCAGTGATGACATATGGAACAGAGACGTGGTCACTCACAATGGGCCTCATAAGAAAGCTCAAGGTCACTCAGCGAGCTATGGAGAGAGCTATGCTTGGTATTTCTCTACGAGATCGAATCAGAAATGAGGAGCTCCGTAGAAGAACTAAAGTTGTCGACATAGCCGAAAGGATTAGCAAACTGAAGTGGCAATGGGCAGGGCACATTGCTCGTAGAACTGATGGCCGCTGGGGCACAAAGGTTCTAGAATGAAGACTGCGCACCGGAAAACGCAGCATGGGACGACCTCCAACGAGGTAGACAGACGACCTGGTGAAGGTCGCTGGGACGGCATGTAACCGCTCGTTGTGGAAATCTAAGGGGCAGGCTTTTGTTCAGCAGTGGACATCCTGTGGCTGATATGATGATGATGGTGCTCTGGTTTGAAGGGCACTGTAGTCAGTGGAATTACTGTGCATAAGAGACCAAGTAACTAATGTCTTAAGATGACAAGCGCACTGTGTTGCCATGCAGGACTAGTCCAGGGTAGTATTAATATATTATAATTGATATGGGCAGGCGGGACGCATACCACTAGGCGAATGAGTTGCTCCTCTCGTCACCATGAAGTATTAAAAAAAGATATTCTTAAAAGAAAAATGTCAGCATATAGAGACGCAAGGATATGGCTTTATTGCCGAGAACCACACAGCCTTAGTTTAGCTGTAGCTATAACTTCACATATTTTTTCGGATGTGTTTTTCTCTGTGTTTATGGCTATTTGATTTGAATAATAACAGTAATTTTAATTGTTACACTGTTGAAAAATAGTTTACTATCATACAACGGCAAAGTACACCCCCCCATAGTAATTACCATGTAGCATGTAATAAATTTATAAATCCATGAAATAATGAACGATACGTCATGCCACTGGTTATAAAATTTGAATAATAACTATGTTGTGCGTCGGTTTTAATACATTTGAAATAAGTTACGATACATTATTTTGAATATATGGAAGTATTCACTTTTTAACAAATTTTCCTTTATGATGAGGCTCCAAACAGACCGTTTAAGGTAATATACGAACTGCCTGAAACAATCGGAATCGACTATTTAACATAAATGGATAAATTACATAAATTACGTTTGGCAAATTACTATAGTTTGACTCAATTGGGTAGATCAGTAGTTAAATGCTTGTGAGTACTTTGGGCTCCCCGTAGGTGGTGGTTAAACTACCATCACTAGCTTACCCCCGGTAAGACGGTGGTGCGCACGTTGATACGTGCCACCATGTGTGCGGCACATTGCACAGTGACGCTTGGGTGGATCCTTTATAATCCTCCCCAAGAAGTGCCTGGGGGGAAACTATCTTACAGTCGCCTTCCGTCCGCTAAAGAGGGTAACAGCTTTACAGTCACCCCCTCCAAGATGTGTCTAAAGGCACTAGGCAATTGGCGGCTCCAGTGTGATCTTACGAGGACCTGAAGCCCCCCTTCGGTCCCAAAGATGACCGCGCCAGTGGTTTTACCTGCTAGGAGTTCGATGCCCTTTCACCCTTCCCTGGGGAGCAGGAAGATCATGGTGAGATTCCACCGGGGACTATAAAAAAATGGCTGTAGACTTTAATTTGACTTGCATTCAGCCAATCATGATCTATGCCTGTATTGTGTTCGTCCGTAGATTCCAAACCCTTCCATCCGATTTGAGCATGCCGAGAATCCATAAAGCAGCTCACGAAGCAAGCGTCTAAATGCTATTTTACTCTACTCTATCCAAATCCCCTCGAGTGACGGCTCCCTGTTACAGACCTTCCATCATTAACATCCGCTGAGGCACGTACCGAACCGTAAACAGACTCGTACAGTCTCGTTCAAACAGACTGGTCCACTGCTCTCGCCGCCGAGGTCGGTTTTATCACCGAAGCCTATCGTTATGACAACTCATTCAGTCCTCCCCCCTCAACCCTTGCTCAAGCCGAGCCATTAGCCTTGAATGTCCGCTGAATCACTGAATATCGATCCAGCTGCCCCTAATTTTCATCCCCCAGAGACGCCTTAAGCGAGGTTTAAGTTCCTCGGTGGATGCTCTTAGCTGCGGTTGTTTAGTTTGTAAGTTAATTTACGCATGACTGGAGGCTTTTTTAGCTTCGCCCGTTCGCCCAGTGGAGCAGTCATAGTTCCCTGAAGTTCCTGCGAAAAGCCGTCTAAAAATGTCTGTCGGGACTGGTCAGCCGATAACTGCAATGGCAAATAAATACTAATAAATTATTGTAGTGTTGTATCTTTACACACATCATCACTTGTATCGTTGAAATCGATCAACATTCTAATCTCAATTATTTTAAAAGAGTATCCATGGAGTTTCTTGCAGGCTCTTCTACATTCGATCAACTAATTGGAAACGTGCAACTTAAATTCTGTCATTTCATCATCATATCAGCCACAGGCCTCCCCCTTAGATTTCCACAACGAGCGGTTACATGCCGCCCTCATCCAACCTTCACCAGGTCGTCTGTCCACCTCGTTGGAGATCGTCCCACGCTGCCTTTTCCGGTGCGCGGTCTCCATTCTACAACCTTTGTGCCCCAGCGGCCATTAGTTCCACGAGCAATGTGCCCTGCCCATTGCCACTTCAGTTTACTAATCCTTTCAGCTATGTCAACAACTTACACAGCACAATCGACCCAATAGGGTCGAAGTGCGTTCAGCTGATGCTGAGCCCGTGGAAGCCACAATAGAATAGAATGTCAACAACTTTAGTTCTTCTACGGATCTCCTCATTTCTGATTCGATCTCGTAGAAAAACACCAAGCATAGCTCTCTCCGTAGCTCGCTGAGTGACCTTGAGCTTTCTTATGAGGCCTGTTGTAAGTGACCACGTCTCTGTTCCATATGTCATCGCTGCTAACACACACTGGTTAAAGACTTGCGTCTTTAGGCATTGCGGTATTGTTGACGAAACAATGTTGCGAAATTTCCCAAACGCTGCCCAGCCTAGTCGGACCTGTATGACTTTCAACAAATACCTCTTGGATATTCTGAGTATAAGGTACGCTACCCTGCTCGACACACTTTCGATGGCCACAATGCTGTTAATGAGGGACCTGCGGACGAGAAACCCGACACCACCTTGAGACAGATGTTCGCCTTCCCGGTAGTAGAATAAGTTGCCGGATTTCAGGGTTATCGTGTCCTCCCCCTCTCTTCGGACTTCTGATAGACCCATGATATCCCAGTGCAATTTATCTATTTGTTCTTCCAGCTCAACAATCTTTTCGTCTGCCCTCAGTGTGCGTGTGTTACATCACCAGGGCCAGTTTCCGTTTTGGGTGGCAGCCGGATCCCATCCGGAGATTCTTAGCACCCCCTGCCCCGCCGTTAGCATGGCCGCTACCATGACGAGGAATAGCGGGTCTGCCGGGAACTGGGGGCCGGTGCTTATGTTGTGTTGTCATTTTGGGGGGCATTTGCCGATACTCACCACGCTTGGCAAGCGGGTTGGTGAGCGCAGATTTGCTACTGCTCAGCAAAAGGGACGCTGCTGCCCATCCCTCTGGTTAAGAGTCCCTTAGTCGGCTTTTACGACCTCCACGGGAGGAGATGGAGTGGTGCTAGATTCTTAATCCGAACACCACACGGAATCAATGTCGGAATGTCATTTCATAAGTGCCAGTAATTGTTTTATTTGAAATAAAAACTTTTGGCTTTGCATGCTTCTCAGGAAGATGTCACTGCTTAACCGAGCATTCAAACAAAACAAAGCTATACTGAAGTACTTATGCCTGGCTGGAGGCTTGTAAATTCAGTAACTACGTACTCCACTAAACTAGAAATTCCCCCGAGTTACAAGTAGTGGCTATAATTACTAGTTTACAAACATACCAATTTGGAGTCATTAGTTAAATGAGTTGAAAGTATTACATGCTTCGTCCACAATTGTAGATCCAAAATTATATTGTGACGTGAGTGGGTTGTAAATACTCCACTCATACCAATTATTGGTAGGTAGTTAGTAATGTTGCGTGCTGTTATTTTGTTAAGAGATATTACGAGTAGGTACCATCTGTTACTGTATATCAGAATTGATAAACTGTTTGTTAAAATACTAAATAAATAGGCAAAAAGAACAACAGTGTTATTCTGTAAGAACTCACTGGCAAACTCACTTCTGAGTCTGCAGTGAAAAGTAGTAAAATCACAAAAAAATTGTGATTTCACTGCCGATTCACAACAGCAGTCAAAAGTAGTAATAAAAACAAAGAGAAATTAGAGATCGCACTAATATGGTGCCACGGAGGACTAGTCCTGGGTAGCATTGCAGTTATAGGTAAGCATGATGCTTACGACCATGTAAATCACTTGCTCATATCGTCACAAGGTTTTACGAAAAAGAAAGGTTTTAATATTGCACTTCCATCTGAATTCTCATTATACCAAACAAAGTATTTTCGCTATTTCAGGTTATGTCAACACGGTGGTATATGAAACCGAGCGAGAATATTAGCCAATCATAAGTTCGTGAAGCCACGAACTCGTCAAAGCCTTAAAACCACGGCTTAGGGCGCTACCTATACTCATAATACGTATTCGAACATACGCTGCGGCTTTCATAAAATATTTCATGTTTCAGTGGTATGTTATTTTGAACATTGTTTCGGTTAAAACCGCAGTAAATAGGTGTTTCGGGTAAATATCTAGATGAGATTTAAGTGTTATGTATGATGTAAATATTGTTAAACAGATGCTAGTTTTGAGCAATATCTGAGTGTATCTACGTGTGCGTGACTTATTTTTAACTTTATTTGTGGTGTTATGTAAACAGAACTTCGTCTATGGTAGACGCAGACGACATACAATTAGTAACTGATATTTGCCGATATATCCGTGTGGTGTCCAGATTAATAATATAGCACCATTCCATCTCATGCCGTGGATGTCGTAAAAGGCGGCTAAGGGAATCTAAACCAGAGGGATGGGCAGCAGCGTCCTTTCTCTGAAGCGGTAGCCATACTGCGCTCACTAACCCGCCTGCCAAGTGTGGTGAGTATTGGCAAGTGCCCCCCAAAATGATAACGCAGTTGTGGCATCTGTGGGGAGGCCTTTGTTCAGCAGTGGACGTATAAATGGCTGATATGAATATATTTCGATAGTATAAAACACAGATATATTTAAAATTGCAATATTTACGAATTATTAGAATAATCCAAAGATAAACTATTACAACAAAATGAATCGTACCGGGTTTATAGTATACAGGTATTATATATTCTTTGAGAATACATCTAGGGTACTACATGTGCAAATGTTCATTACCTCAAAACGATAGAAGGCTTAGCCATCAGAAAATTTCATATAAGCTGTTTATTTACTTATCAAGATCACCAATTAAAAGGCCTGTTATACACGAGTTCATATCAAGCTATAATTTTCTAGTGTACACTGATCTCTTACTTTATAGGCTTTCCGTACAATGAGAGGTCAGTCTATACTGGAAATTTATAACTTGATATGTAGCCGTGTGTACTTAACGTTTTTTATCGTAAGCAAAGAACTTAAATAAGAACGACATTATCTTATAATAAACATATTACTCAAACAGAATCAACTTATAAAAAATCAAACATATTAGAATTACATGTAATCTATCACGACTCAGCTAGCTCTTTTGTTAACCCAATTGTATTTACGAAATCGTCTGTTTGGGGACTCCAAACTCACTCCATGTTTAGTGTTAAAATTAAGGCTATTTTTTTTCATGCGTTCTTATTCTATTTGGATCGAGCCCAAATCTTTGACACTTTGGCATCCCTAACATTGTACTACAAACATTATCAGAGATCCTATGAACCAATAAAATAACAGAGTTTTAAAAGAATAGAATTCCTCTTCCAGGTTTTATAAACATAGCGTTAACGACCCTCGGACATGATTATTAGTCAAAGGGAAAAAGGACTAATGAAACAGAAAATAAATTTTCATTTATATAGAAAAGCTGTCTGGAAAACATTTAGAACGAGCTGTGAATTTGTTAGAATTTGGTAATAAGGGCGGAAAGTAGTACTTGTTATTTTTATTTCACCAATATACATTACTTTCCGCCCTTATTACCATTTTTGTGTATTTTATTGATCCAGTGGAAATACATCATGAACTCCACGCCGGGAAAGGGCGGAGGGATTTGCAGTACCTCTACGGATTAACGGATGGAACGGATTATTTTTGTCCTGCCTTCCTATTTTAGCCAAATACAGTCCACTGTTGGACACAGGCCTCCCCCAAAGATCGCCACAACGACCGGTCTGGGTGTATTATGTGCTCACCCCCCCAGTATTTTGTCATAATTACCACGGTTGGCAGGCAGGTTGGCGATCGCAATTGAGTTGTTATTATACTCAAAGGACACTGCTACCCAGTCTCCGACTAATCCTACAGTCGCCTTTTACGACACCCACGTGATAAGATCATATCAGCCACAGGATGTCCACTGCTGAACAAAGGCCTCCCCCTTAGATTTCCACAACTAGCGCTCACATGCCGCTCTCATCCAACTACTCCCAGCGACCTTCATCAGGTCATCTGTGCACCTCGTTGAAGGTCGTCCCACGCTGCGTTTTCCGGTGCGCGGTCTCCATTCGAGAACCTTTGTGCCCCAACGGCCATCATTCTTAGGTTATTCACCACATGGCGTATATATATATATATATATATATATATCGCAGGGCAAATGGAGATTTGATTAAATCCCTTAAAAAACGAAGACCACGAAGACCACGATGACCATGGTGGTTATGATTTTAAACAGTTAAGTGATGTGATCAAATCACTTACTTTCTTTAGGAAAATCACTCCACAGAGTTGTAATTCTAAATCAATAAGTTCTTCTGAGTTCATCTTTCGTGAATTGATCATCTACCTTAGAGATTTGGTCAAATCTACATTTTTATCGTCTCCCTGCAACATATAGTATATATATCAGTATCTTACTAATATTGTAAACTTTATTTCAAGGATCAAATCAAGGATTACATCAAAACACAAGACCTAGTTCCCATTTTTTAATTGAATAAAATTACTACAAGAGCACTAGAAAAGTAGTTTATTTTATTTTATTAGGAACACTCGCTGCTATCACATAATGGACACACACAACGTCCACTGCTGACCAATGGCCTCCCCTCAAGATTTCCAAAATTGTGTCATCATTTTGGAGGGAATTTGCCAGCACTTGTCACACTTGGTGAGCACAGTATGGCTACTGTTACACAGAAGAGACGCTGTTGCCCATCCTTCTGGCTTAGAACCCCTTAGACGCCTTTTATCGCGATATATATGAAGGAGATGTAGTCATGCTATATTTTTAACTAGCTGGGACCCGCGGTTTCATCCGCGTTTAATTTAAAAGAAATTTAGAGTATGTACTCCGACACAGACACTTGACATAGATTATATATATTGGATTTCAAGGTTTTTTTTTTGCGTGGCACCCTAACATTTTTTCTAAAATGAAAATAAGTAAGTTATTCCTTATAACATCAGCTATTTGCCAGTGAATATTCCTTCAAAATCGGTACAGCCGTTTTGGAGATTACCCGGGACAAACAGACAGGCAAAAAAATTGAAAATTGTCTTTTTGTTCTATGTACCGTATATACTTTCATATGCATTTAGTAAAAAGCTGTTATTTTGACATTACAAACAGACACTTCAATTTTATTTATTTATATAGATTTAGACAACTTAAGGAATACTGAGAATAGTAGGCGGAATAATAAGTTGGTATATTTTTAAGAAAAGAACACACACTGCTGTATATATCTACAAAGAAAGGATTTCCGGTCCACTTTTTCTGCAACGGAACAACCCGTCTCTTACCTTTCTTGGCACCCTCAGGCCTAGTTGCACCCTTTTTGCTCGACCAAGCACATTAATTCCTTTACTGTCCTTTTTGTCCTAACCATCTGCGACCAGCCGTTTTGAAAAAACGAATATCTAATGGCCAAATACACTAAAGAGACGTTTTGTTGAAGAATAAATTCTTCTTTTTTACATTAACCAACATTTGTATTTTATTGAATTTTTTGCATTGTTACCGTATTTTCATTCGCTCCTTTATAGTAGGGGTGTCTAAACAGTAAATGATTCCTTTGAATGGTTTTTTTATTAATCGTCAATTTTTTACTTATCTACTTCCTTCTTTTTTTATGAGAGCACTGGGACGTTGAGGCTTTTACGGACAAATATAATATTTTAATTAATTTGAGCTCAAGGTATCTATTTTTTGAGGACAAAGTTGACGCTGTGGCGAAGCGAATTGGCTTCCCACATAATTGTGCAATTGTGTCGCAGGTTCGCTCCCCGCATGGAACAAATATTTGTAATAGTATTTGTAGTTATTAGGTAATTTTTTTATTTATTTTTTATTGGGCCCAGTGGAAATTTTACTTAAACTTCCTACGCCTCGGGGAACGACGAAGGGGCTTGATGGACTACTAACCGCTAAAACCACTGGGGTGGTCATCTTCGACACCTAATAGGGGCTCCAGGTCCTCGTATGACCACATTAGAGCCGCCCAATAGTGCCACGCCTATAGGCATATCTCTGATAGGGTGACTGTAAAGCGGTGACGCTCGGGGGGGATTGTAAAGGATCCCCCGAATCACCCCGGTTGTTTTGGTGCGTACCTGCACAGGAGAGGATGCGAGGCCACGTCACAATGCCACCATTGTGATAGCGACCAGGACACCGCATAGCACACACTTGAGGTGTGTCCTGCGTGGGCCGCCGAGCCGCGATCCTGGTCGATTGAATCGGGCAAGATCTCTTTCTGATCAGCAGTAGTATCGGCTATGTTGACAGAGCACTAAAACTGGAATTCAGTGGTCTCCTTCTGTGAGAGCGTCATGCTCCAGAAGGAGACCACAGAGCGGGATCGGGAGAGGGTCGATCCTGCTCAAAGAAGGAGCTGACGGTTGAGTGGTAACAACCGCCCCAGCACCTAATTTCCATACGCCCGAAACCCCCTGCCGTCTTTATAAGGGTTCGCTGGGTTCGCGGGTGCGTAGATTCGGAAATCTGCATGCCCACACCGAGCAACCCACGAGAAGACGGTGGCCATTATTTGGTCACGCGCTGCCGTGTGCGCATAGTACTGTGGTGTAGTGTGTATCGAGCCTAAGATACCTATCTACATCTTAAGCTAGTTGTATGTATCTACTTGTACTACTCCTTTATTATAAAATGAATGTGCAGGGCATTCATTTTATAATGTGTATGTGTTTTGATTACTCTCCCGACCACCGGACCTTACATGGTGACCCTGCCATAAGCGCTAGTGCCGCGGGTGGTCCGCGAATTCTTATCTACATAGTTTATGGACAGTGCAAAGCGAGACTTGGGGGGATCCTTTACAATCCTCCCCGAGAAGTGCCTGGGGGGCAGCCTTTTTACAGCCGCTTGCCCTCCGCTAGAGGGGTTGACCGCTTTACACTCATCCCCTCCGTGAAAAGCCTCAAGGCCTGGCACCGACGGGCGGCGCGGCAGCGGCGGTCCATTATTTACATGTCACAGCAGAATGTGGCGGCCTTGGATGTCAGCCTCGACATTGCCAACGCCTCCAACTCCGTCTCGTGGAACTTTATTGCACTAAAAACTACGGGGCTCTAGTACTGGTGACCTCATACCTGCAAGGCACCGTCGGAAAGCAACATGAGCAGAGACGGTAGCGTATAGCATATACCTTCTCCCTGCTGGCGTCAGCTTAGTTTGTTACGCTAACGACCTTCTTATGTTGGCCAGCAGGGAGTCCTTCGAGAGTACCATCCCGTTTCCCGAGCAAGCAGTAAAGAGATGACAATAGTCATGGCCGAAATCCACGCTCTTGGTTTGCGGATAGCGCCTCATAAAACCGAAGCGCTACGGTTCCACAAACTGCCGCGAATCTGGGAGCCACATAGTTGATGACGCGCAAATTAGGGTGGGCCGATTTATGATGTATCTGGGGCTCACCCTGGACAGTCAAAGGCGCTTCGTGGAGTACTTCTCGTGCCATACTGCAAGCACGAGACATGACTTTCGAGTTGGCGCGTTCTTATTTTGAATTCATTTGGCTGTTCGACATTTTGTTTTGTTTATTATGTAGTTGTACTATATATAAAATGTCAAAGGTGGCCATTCATATTTTTTTTTGCCAGGATTGCAGGTCATGCAACTCATCTAATATATTTATTGGTCCATGATGTATTGTTTTTCAAGTACCATATTCAATTATATATTTATTATTATTATCTACATTTTTCTCTATTACACGGGTTTATATCCCCTGTAAGGGGGAATCCGGTCTTTTGATAGGCTTACGCGGGGACATGGGTCCAACACGCAGAGGCCCTTTAGAGAATTTTAATCTAAAATGCAATGGGACACTAACCGGGGACTCTCCATGGCTGCACTATAAAATGCGGTCTCGGATTGTCCCTGGAGGTATAAAACTATTGTATGAAATGGAAACTATAAGGTCTATTGCAATGGGTGCTAAATGGATTTAATACTAAGAAAAACGGAAAAAACGGCGTCTGCCTTTCAACCTTTAAAGTGAAATTCTGTGGCAGACGGTGACTCGCCACTCACAAGATGGGCCCCCTAAATGGCCACCACTACAGGTAACAAGAAGCAACACTGGTGTGAGCGGCTAGGGGTGTAGAGAGGTGCGGCACCGGTTTCACCATCGCGCGTCTCGAAGACTCAGAGCGGGTTTCCCCGTTATTACGCCATTAGACACTTCCACCGCCGAGCATATAGCTCTGGCCAAATCAAAGTACATTTGATCAAAGAAATTAAATAAGTGGCATACCACCCTTAGACTTTATTAAAGTCGAAGTATCACTGAATGGATTCGGTAGTTACACTGTGACAGTAGGTACCGCCCAAAGACCCTAACGCCTATCTGCCTTACCCTTTTTCTCAATCAACTTTTATATCCTTCGCGGGACAATAAGAGGCTGATTTTCTATCGTTCCCGGATCAGCGAGAAGGTACCAAATAACAATCTTATATCCGCCGACACATGTAGCACATATAAAACATATAATATTATTATTTGTGCTATTTAGTTTTTGGTTTAATTCGAATAAGTTACAACCGCTTCGAATTGAGAACCTCCTCCTTTATGAAGTCAGTTCAAAAACCCTTATCTCGCACTGCAGAAAATCAAAACAGTACAAAACTGGTTACGTTACGTTATTCGAATGTTACGTTTTCCGCAAACGTTTATCGACGTCTCGTCCGCTGGGAATGTTATGGTTGAAAAGGTCTGAATGGCGGTTGCTAACTTATCGACAAGTTAGACAGGCGCGAACAAGTTAAAGGACCGGTTACATTGTTCCGCGGTTATCTTTGTTTTCGAATGTAACTTGTTGTAGAGATAAGCATAGGCTTGTGTGTACACGCAGGCCTGTCTGTGAATGCGTAAGTCTGTGTACTTATGTAGGACTAATGCATCTTTTGCGTTTCTACACATAGTTGAATTTATCGATTAGTGTAAGTGCTTTAAAGATTTGCCGTTCCTTGATATGCTTCATCATATCCTTGTTTGCTTTATTCTATACGAATTCAGCACCATGCATCTTGTTTGTGAACGGGTGCCGTCTGTAGGGATTGGTCAGCTTAATGCTGCAATGAAAATTCTATAATAAAGTTCAATAAATATGAAAATCAGGCTTGTTTAGTGTGGACTTTTTGTGAAATTTACTCTTTTCTCTTTCTCTCTTTATCTCTTTTCCGCACATTACCCTTTTTTGTAGGCAAAATATTGTAACAACTATTATGATAAAAAGAGTAACCATGGAGATTCCTGCCCGTTCTCCTCCATATGAAACCTACATCCAATCCAATCCAAGAAAACAGCAACTAAAGTCTAACTATTCGTAAGTGCCTGTAAATGGTTTCACATGAATAAATAACATTTACAGTTTACTTTACTGTACCGAAAACTTATTGATTGCCTACATTTCAATCAGCCTTCGGGCTTAGTTTAGCTAACTCTATAAATTGCTACGCTGAAAGTTAGGTGGCTATATCTTATTAGTCGGTGCTCAATCAATATTCAGTTATTGTTTTACGAGATGACATCACCTTCATCTGCCCTCTTGTTAGTTTATGTATGCGAATGATTGCTTCTGTACAGAAGCGGTACACTAGCACAACGGACAATAGTTCATTTTAGACAAGACTTATTGAAATGTAGGTACCCGGTACGTTTTTGGTACCGAATGTTTGACCCAATATCAACATATATAATAAAATACAGCTTGTCTATCTTTAGTTTTTCGCGATGTTTTCCTAAATAAAGCCAAAGTAAAATGTAAAACCAATTTATAAAAAAGACGAAATAAGACGTGACTATAGACCATGCCGTATGGTGCTGGCTATGAATAGCACCAACCTCATCCCGTGGGTATCGTAAAAGGCGACTTCTCATAGTCGCCTTTTAAGTCTGATAAATCCAGGTCATATCATCAATTTTTTTGCCTTGACACTAGAAAAAGTTCAGTGAGTGCATGGATCACGTGGCTTCATAGTAATTTACCCATTTTTAGGAGACTCTAGGTAATTTCTAATATGGGAATAGCGTTATATCAAACACGAACAAGAAATACGCCTCTCGCTGTGACGTCCGTCAAAGTGTGAAATAATACATGTGCTGTTGGATATACAGAAAAAATTAACACGACCGACATGTCAGCTAGCTAAACAGAAATATAATATGAGTATGGTTTAATTTTTCAAAGATTTCTGATGTGATGGGAATGAGGGTAATACTAAAGACCATAGTTCATCATCATTTCAGCCAAATAAAGTCCACTGCTGGACAAAAGCCTCCTCCGAAAATCGCCACAACGACCGGTCTGGGTCTGTTGTGTGCTCATTGTGTGTGTTTTGCCATAATCAAAATATATAATATGGCATTCTGAGCCGGCACCACACGGCACATCATATAAACCCACCACCCCATCTCCTCCCATGGGTGTCGTAAAAGTCGACTAAGGGTCAGGTCAGAGTGGTAAGGGCCAGAGGATGGGCAGCAGCGTCCTTCGAGTACATTAACAACTCAACTGCGATCGCCAACCCGTCTGCCAAGCGTGGCGATTATGGCAAAACCCCCCAATGAGCCCACAACACACCCATATCGATCGTTGTGGATCTTTGGGGGAGGCCTGTGTCCAGCAGTGGACTTCATTCGGACGAAATGATGATGATGAATTATTTTATGTTAATTTCAGAATGTCAACTTCATCATAGTGTCCGTGAAAGTGTTAAGGAGTTCGTAGCTCTTATTTTTTCCTCTTTCGTATGAAGTGTTAAAAATATGGCATGGTTTTATAAAGGTGTAATCTGGACAGGACAATTTTATACATTAGTACTAGTTGTGAATTATTTGTTAAATGCTGTTGCAATAACTGCAGAATTGCAGAAAATTTGTTATTAAATATATTTAGAGGTTATAGAGAAGTAGAGGTAGAGAGAGACTTCGATTTCTGATTATTTATCAATTTGTACTGTAAGTAATTTGATTTAAACTTGAGCACAGCGTACTGTAAGTGATTTGATTTAAACATTGTGTCAGTTCATATTTGTGTTCTCATTGCACTTAGTCCCAATTATCTGTCCACATAATGTCTAATTCTGATGACATAAATCCCAACGATCCGTTCCGTATCCGTATTACACATTAATGTAACAAATCATCATCATATCGGCCAGAGGACGTCCACTGCTGTACAAAGGCCTTCCCCATAGATTTCCGCAATAATTGTGTGGTCATTTTGGGAGGAACTTGCCCGTACTCACCACGCTTGGCAAGTGGGTTGTTAGCGCAGAATGGCTGCCGTTTCACAAGAGGGACGCTGCTGCCCATCCCTCTGGTTTAAAGACTCTTAGTCGCTTTTTAAGACGTCCACGGGAGGAAGTGAATTGGTGCTATATTCTTAATCCGGACACCACACGGATATGTAATAAATAAATCATTTCAATTAAGATTTTAATATGTTGATCTAATACTGAAGTTGTTGTTACTGATGAGGACCCAGTATTCTAAAACCGTTATCTTGTAATGCTTAAGCATATTCTTGCAGAAAAAATTATAATTGAGAATATTTATTTAATCTATGTGTGATTATTATATGTGTGGAGAAATAATATTTTATTATTTTTATTTCTTGACAGTTAGGAATGTACCTTTTGATTTTTTTATTTATCCCATATGCCTACTGTTTTTTAAATACATTTCTGTATTTGTAACACCATTGTTCATCCTACCTGCCTGAGTGTACGCGTCATGTGGAAGAGAGAAAATTTATTTCTGGAAATCCTATTAAATATAAACCTCTGTCAAGTTTGAACTGAGTCCTTACACTATTTCTTTCATGATATCAGCCCGCTAACGTCCTCTGCTTAGCAAATATTGCTATAACAATTTTAGCAGAATCATCATACTTCGTCATCATAAATCAGACTTTCATGATATCATATATATCGTGATCACTTAAGTGACAACACCAATGGGGTTGAGAAAGAGTAGCCTGTCCTGTTATATGTGCCGGAGACCACCCGATTCCCAGTAAAGTATCAGCCCTTGAATAGATTTCTATATCCTCATTTGATTACCGTCCTTCACATTTGCCTTCTAACTAGCCCTTCATATAATATTTAAGGGCCCGTCACGGGTGGCGTCAGAAATTCGATAAAAAGCGGGCGAAACGATCACTGAATAAAATATGAGCAGTAATTTATAGGCATCTGTTCCGATCGCAGTCTGTTTCATTAGTAAGAAACACACAGGAAGAAACGGGATGTTCTTCAGCTACAATGTTGCCAAAACAAAATAATGAAACGTTTTAATTTATTTTCTTTTAGAGTACAACGACCTTATTGCACTCAGCGATTTCTTACAGGTAACCTTAGGATGGAAAAGACTAAACTGGAAAATATATGCGGCAGTCAATGGTGCATATAGATCCATAATTATAGACCTAAATTATATAATTATCCTACATATATAAATAATGAAGATTATTATATTATAAGAAAGAAAGAAACATTTATTCCAGTCTCGCACAATTATGAAAATAGTAAAATACAAACAAAACTGCACGGAAAATATAAATAAGGAAACATGATACGAGGCTAGAAAAGGTATCTCGGTATTGTACACTGTAACATATAAATGCCGCAGCGTTGGTTTTCTGATAGGAATATTATACATGCCGTGTGGTGCCGGCTACGAATAGCACCATCTCATCCTGTGGGCGTTGTAAAAGGCGACTATGGGATAAGCCAAAGGATGGACAGCAGTCCTTCGAATACATTATTAACGATTGAACTGCGACCGCCAACCCGCCTGCCAAGCGTGGCGATTATGGAAAAACCCCCAATTAGAACACAGCCATACATACCATTGTGGTGGTCTTTGGGGGTGGCCTGTGTCCAGCAGTAGGCTTTAGTCGGCCGGAATGATGAAAATTACAGAAATAGTATAAATACATAAATATTTACATACATAAATAAATCTATAATTAATTCGACAACATTTTGAACAACTGTTAATTCATTAATAAATAGTAGTCTAAACAAAAATAATTTTAATTCGTCACCTAAAATCAGGTGAGATAGTGGTCAAACGTAAGCAACAAAACTTGAGAGATAGAGATTTGTTGCTGGGGAATTTCATGCACCGTTTTTTTAAATATAACTTGGTGACTACACATGCAAGTCATTCGCAATTGTAACACTACCCAGGATTGGTCCTGCGTGGCACCACGCTACGCTCGTCAGCTCGAGACATTCACTCATTTAGTCTCTTATCCTCTTACCTGTTCATTTTCGGCAGCCGCGAAACACAATAGATTTTTAATTATGTCTGGCTTTGTGACAGTTAATGGGAAAAGCCCAGTAATTTCACCAGCTACAGTGCCAGTAAAGTCTAATTTAAACACTACTTCTTATCAGCGAATATCTGGCACTGGGGTGTTACCTACCTAGCTATCCTCCAGTAAACCAGTAAGTTATTTGCGTGATTAACTCTAGGAACTGGTGAAGAACTTAATGATTATCTTTATAATAATCATATTCATAATATATCTTGTATCGCAGAATAGCTAATCTTGGCGGCTTACTATGTCAGGAAAGTTAGCCAACTTACTGACGTGGACAAGGCTCATTAGTATATTTTAGTTATCGCAACATCATGTCCCATAGCATTCTGTTTGGGCTAAGAACGTAGATATTGTATAATATCGTAGATATTTCTTTATTCTACAAAAATATCTTTTCGTGCAATATATCAGTCTGGTACTAGCTTCTCTCATAGATCATTTCCAATGTATATGAATTCTAATTGTTGGATCACAGTCAAGTTTTGTCAACGTAAAATACATATTTACGCTCATCATTGACTCACTGACTGACTGACTCTGTCACGCTGCAAGATGATTCATTTTTTTATGATTCATTCTTTTTCTTTAACTGATGCCTTAGGCGCCTAACTTTTCATGTAATGTATATAAGACAAAGTTTAAACTCAACACATTCCGATATTTGTTACAACAACTAAAGTCCCCATTAAGGTCGCATCAATAAAAGATGACTTAAAAAAGCATCCAAGACCATAATTGGTTTCGGCACTTTAGGTTCATGACTTAAAGCCTGAAGTGGGAGTGACATGTCGAGCCACACCAATCATAGGTGTGGAGCTTTTGGTAATCGGCACGGTTGGGGCAGTGGCTGATACAGTCGGCTGCTGAGTCCTAGGTCGAGGGTTCGATTCCCACACGGAACAAATATTTGTATGATCTGCAGGTAGTTGCTCCGGGTCTGGGTGTATTGTAAGTGGAATTTGTGTCTGTAAACGTGTGGTGTCCGGATTAAGAATATAGCACCACTCCATCTCCTCCCGTGGATGTCGTAAAAGGCGACTAAGGGAATCTAAACCAGAGGGATGGGCAGCAGCGTCCTTGCTGTGAAGCGGTAGCCAAACTGCGCTCACCAACCTGCCAAGCGTGGTGAGTATTAGCAAGTGCCCCCCCAAATGTTAACGCAGTTGTGGAATTTGTGGGGGAGGCCTTTGTTCAGCAGTGGACGTATAAATGGCCGATATGATGATGAAAAAACGCGCCCACGACTCAGGAGAAATCTTAGTGTGGGGCAACGATAAAAAAAAAATACACTACTGGGCAAAAGACAAGCAATATAAGTACTAAACATATAACATTAATGTCTACATGATGCTCATACATTTACAGTTGTGTATGAATTTTATAATATGTCACAAGAACCATATTAACAATAAATTATAGTAAATAAATGTTATAATCTATACAAATAAATAAAACTGAAGTGTCTGTAATGTCAAAATAACAGCTTTTTACTAAATGCATATGAAAGCATATACGATACCTAAAACAAAAAAACTCTTTTTAAGAATTTTGTCCGTCTATCGGTCTGTCTGTCTGTTCCCGCTAATTTTCGAAATGGCCTGGCCAATTTCCACGGGACTTTCACTAGCAGATAGCCTATGTTATAAGGAATAACTTAGGCTACTTTTATTTTAAAAAATAGTACCACGCAAAAAAATTAAAACCCATGAAATCCAATATATATGAAAGAAAGAAAGAAAGAAAAGTATTTATTGGCACAAACAATTACACAGCAAACAAGAACATAATATTAAAACAAAAGTGCCAAAAGGGCCAACAGCTCAGCATGATGTCAGGTGGTAGTACCAAGTACCACTACCTAACGCTGATTTTCAGCTGCAACCCACGAGTGCCATACGCACGAAACTAGTAGAATAAATTTGAAAATTTTTGTATGTATATAATGTATGTAACAGCATGAGATGTAATAATTAGGTACATAATGTAATGATATTTGTTTAGTATACAGTAATAATAAATACATGTAACGATGAATTAAATAGGCGTAGAAAAGATAGAAGGAGCAGACAGTTCGTTAGTTATTTTACCCAATAATTACTGATTCACCATCAGCTATCGTGTATGTAGTGAATGAATGTAAGTATGTAATTAGTAGGTATGTAATATAATAATAATATAGTAATAATAAATCAAAGTTGCGATGCATAAAATGTGTGTAGAAAAGAAAAATAAAGCAAACAATCCATTTTAATATAAATAATAATTGATCGGACTACCAATTAATAAAACAAGATCAAGATCAAAAGTAGGCGGTGTCACAGTAATGAATTATCAAATTCTGCATTTCTGTATTTAATGTCCACGACATGATTTTCATTAAAGACCCATACAGTATGCATATTATAATAAATAAAACGTGGCGAGTTCTTAGGTTCAGGCGGCAGTGTAACAACAAAACAACAATCAAAGCAATCACCGAAATTAAAGGTATAAAATAATAATTGTAATCCGAAATAATAAAACAAATGGTAACAAATTGTATTAAATCAAATAATGCTATCGGTAGACACCTATATGGCAGACGTTGTAACACGAATATTCTGGTACTCTTTCTGGTGTTGAAGTAAATACTCTTTCAACCTGAATTTAAAAATTGAGAAGCTTTTGCAATTTTTTATTGGTGGAGGAATATTGTTCCAGCATTTAGTGGCTGCGTAACGGAAACTGCCCCTAAAAGCTGCTGACCCATGTCGAGGGATGGAAAGCTGCTGTGAACATTGCCTTCCTTCTTGATTCATGTGCCTACTTGTCCATGAAAGCTTCTTATATAAATACGGAGGCGTGTGCGCCTTAACAACGCCAAATAGTAAGTTCGCCAAATGGAGTTTACGTCGGGCATACATTTTCAAAATATTGTGCTTGTTAAAAATAGGTGTCACGCTACTCCTCAAGGGAATATCGAAACAAAAGCGTGCACAAGCGTTTTGAAGTCTTTGTATCATTCGTTCGGTTTTTGATAGAAGACGTTGACCATATACCGTATCAGCGTAATTCAACTTTGACAAGACCAAAGACTCCACTAGCAATATTCGCAATTCCTCAGATAGATACGGTCGGGCTTTGTATAAAATCTTCAGTCTATAAAAGCAATTTCGGATAGACTCCGTCACGTGTTTGTGAAATCGAAGCTCTGTGTCCATAGAAAGGCCTAGATTGCGTGCCTCGTAGACACGTTCGATTGGTTCCCCCATAACAGTAACGTAACCGATATTGATATTTATTTTATTTAATAAGGTTTCCGTTCCAAATAGCATATACTTTGTCTTTGTAGGGTTCAGAGTAAGCGAGTTAAGTTTGGACCAATGTACTATACTTTCAAGATCTGCATTTAGGTCTTTTAATGCTTGTTCATAGTTCTGCGGTTTGAACGATATGTATACCTGGGTATCATCGGCATACATATGATATTTGGTATTTTTGATGTTCTTAGTAATGTCAGCACAATACAAAATGAACAATATTGGTCCAAGTACTCTGTGTGTTTATGGCGAAGTACTCTAAATTATTTATAAATAATCCAATTTCTTTTAAATTATACGGCGGGTGAAACCGCGTGTCCCAGCTGGTATTTAATATAAGTAAATGTCATAAAAATATTGCAAGTTGAGCCAACGTAAAATAAAGTCTAACATCAGGTTATTTCTACATTAATAACATAATTAATTACAATTTGTAACCATTGAACCTTTGATTGCTAGTTACACTTCAATCATATAAATTATCAGAATTGGTGTCCCATGTCTCTGGTTTAGAATCCCTTAGTCGCTTCTTACAACATCTTCGGGAGGAGATGGAGTGGTGCTATATTCTTTATCCGGACACCACACGGAATCCGGACGCAACACGGAATAACTCCGATCATGTGATACTGAGTTATCTACACATACTTTTCTTAAGAAATATAGTCGGACACCAAAGTACAATATTGAATGTGAATCTATCCGATTCGGGTTCTGACCGTATTGAGTTTTAGTCTTAACATACCAACATCGCACCTATATTCCCTGAAGTGGTACGCAGAGGAGATCTTAAGCACTGAATACCCACATTTTGTCAATGACAGATTAAGTCTCGTCTCATGTGAGCGAACCTTTTTACCGAGCATTTACTCACACAAAAACCAAGTTACACTTTACCCTACTTGTGACATGAATCTGGGACAACGTGCTCGGTAGCCGCACGGGCAGTGGCAACCAACACACCAACTAGATAGTTGTAAGACAATGTTTACATTTGTAAGATGACTTAGAAAATATGTGCGTTAATTTGTAACCCAAAACCCGCGTAAGGAAAATGTAATAATTCGGCTTCATAATACTGGCGAACGTAATATGAAGCAAGGATTACCTACAGTGAATTGCGTTACATACTTCACAAAATTTTGAGCATAAATACCAACAAAATTGAAAATCAATCATCTACCAAGTAATCAGTTTTGAATACAAGCGTGAGTTAGGGGACTGACACTCGATTATACCTGTATCACCCTAATAGGAATATTGCTTGACTAAGATAGTTTTGGATACAGTGTACTTGTTGTTGTTGTAATTACATTCCTTCCACATATTGAAAATATAATTCGAAAAGCATCTAAAATGTTAGGATTTGCCATCAGGAATGCTATGGCTTTTAAACAAAGTGGCACAAAGATTATGCTGTACAACAGCCTAGTGCGTAGCGTATTGGAATACTGCAGTATTGTGTGGAGACCACACTTTGCCGTACATGCGCTGCGACTAGAAAGAATACAAAAACGCTTCTTATGGCACCTGGCATTCTCAAAAGGCAAATCCAGACAGCTAATCCTACAGTAGTCATTTGCAGTATTTTAAGATTAAACCACTACAATCTCGAAGAAATGTCATCGATGCCCTATTTTTATATAATCTGATTAGAAATAAAATTGATTGCCCGAAATTATTAGGTCTAATAAGGTTCCATGCCCCTTCCAGATATCCTCGCTATATCATTACACCGTTATGTCCACCTCTGCGAAGGACGGTTCTAGGTGCAAACTCCCCAATCCCAAGAATTTGTAAACTCTTGAACAGCTGTAGTGACCTAATAGATATACACCAAGATAGCTGCTGAATTATATATATAAATAGATGCTGGTAAATTTTATAGAACAATTATTCGCTACTTCTCACAAAACCGAGACTCATAATGTGCCTGGTTCTAATATACATTGCTATGCTGGACAAAAACTGTGTATAGTAAATTTATACATAATAATAATGGCATATAATTTAATGTTTCATCATTTCATCATTTCGGCCGAGTGAAGTCCACTGCTGGACACAGGCCTCCCCCAAAGATCTCCACAACCACCGATATGGATGTGTTCTCGCTCATTGGGGGGTTTTGCCATAATCGCCACGCTTGGCAGGCGGGTTGGCGATCGCAGTTGAGTTGTTAATGTACTTGAAAGACGCTGCTGCCTATCCTCCGGCTAATCCCTTAGTCGACTTTTACGACACCCATGGGAGGAGATGGGGTGGTGGCATTCTGAGCCGGCACCACACGGCAAAAAAAATTAATGTTTATATTTATGAATTTTGATTTTTTTTTATTGTTTACTTATATAATGATATACAAATGTATTTTTTTTTATCTTTCTCTTATTTTAATTACGTATAATAAAGTGAATTAAGGAAATCCATATTCTAAATAAAACACTAAGCTTATTAACGCTATACCATTCTAAACTAGAATATGTGTGTGTAGTTTGTAATATATGAAAATGCTTGCCCAAGTACTGTGCATGTGGTGTTAGCCTGTAAGTAGTTATTACACTTATAAAAGATTAATGTATTTGAATTTGTAATTGTATTAGTGTATACAATTGTTGGTTAGCCTATTAAATAAATAAAAAAATACTTGTAATCGATAGAAAAACTTATTAAGCAGTAGTTATATTCTGTTCTTCTTTATTGTTATGTTTAGTTTTTTTGGTGGCCAACCTTGAATCTGAGTTGTTTAAGCCGTCCAAAAGCCTCCGACTTGGCTTGTCGAATGCCGTCAAATGCCAACAGCCGAGACTGACGATTTTAATCCGAAGATCGGGTTGAAATACCACTATGCGGTCATCCATTGACTGACCGCGTCATGTGTTACTTAACCTCGTTTATCCATCAAACAGTGAGTGTAACCGCATATACGCACCTCTAAGTTATCTGTTAATTACTGAAGAGACTCCTGAAGTTTGCGCCATTTTCTGTAGGAATTAATGGAATTTAACGTTTACTCTCATAACAGCGATCTAAATATTTATTTTACCTGTTAGTGATTGATAGCTATTGGGATTAGTTATTGCATGTGTATGACTGGTTTTACAATTCATAATATTCTACTGACGCCTCCATCGTGTGCCCCACGCGCATGCGGATCGTAGGTCGGCGTTGCAGAGTCAGGAAAAGTAACACTGGGTCTCAACACCGAATCCAACATACAGACGGTCATACCGTGTGGTGCCGGCTACGAATAGCACCAACCCATCTCATTCCGTGGGTGTCGTAAACGATGACTATGACATTACCCGGAGGATGGGCAGCAGCGTCCTTCGAGTACATTAACAACTCCACTGCGATCGCCAAACCACCTGCCAAGCGTGGCAATTATGGCAACCCCCCACCCAATAAGCACACAAAACACACAAGCCGGTCGTTGTTGCGATCTTCGGGTGAGACTTGTGTCCAGCAGTGGACTTTCATCATCATCATCATTTCGGCCAAATGAAGTCCACTGCTGGACACAGGCCTCCCCCAAAGATCACCACAACCACCGATATGGATGTGTTGTGGGCTCATTGGGGGGTTTTGCCATAATCGCCACGCTTGGCAGGCGGGTTGGCGATCGCAGTTGAGTTGGTAATGTACTCGAAGGATGCTGCTGCCCATCCTCCGGCTAATCCCTTAGTCGACTTTTACGACACCCATGGGAGGAGATGGGGTGGTGGCATTCTGAGCCTTTAGAGACTTTAGTCGACTGAAATGATGAGAAAGGTATTTGGGTAGCCACTTAAGATTAAGGAACTATTAAATTGAGTCAACTAACGCAAGATTTAGTACCACATAACTTAAACATCTTATAGATGTCTAAGCTACAAAACCCAACGCACACCACTACCCAACGTTGTCCCTTTAATCTCATACCGTTAAGTCACAACAAATCACCCCCTCCACCAAGGTTTAGCACCATTTTATTGCATTACGACCACGACTTTGCACGTATGTAAGTAGGTTAACACTTTGCCGGGTAACTTGAGTTCATGTATATGCAAAACTGACTTCCTCAGGCTAGGACACTGCGAGGAGGAGATAAGCTTCGTATGAATAATAACGGTGTCCGTATGAATACATTTTCTAATATATTAAGAGGCATAAAAGTAGTTATCCTTTAGTAAGAGGTAGCGTTGTTTGAGTTTTGCTAACCCAAAGGGGCAAATCATATTTGGACGTGTGCAAAGCATTATTAAATTCTGTGCGTCAGTGTCGTTTCGGGAAATATTAAAAAGAATACTTCTTTTTTTGTTATATTATATCTTAAGTCTTGGTCAGTCAAATAACGAGTAACTATAATGGACCTTATTGATAATAATTCATATTAGTACCAGCATACGCACATGCACACGACACCTTTCGATCAATATATATAATACATAACCGTGCGGTGCCTGCTAATAATATCACCACCCCAGCTCATTCCGTGGGTATCGTAAAAGGCGACTAAGGGATTAGCCGGAGGATAGGCAGCAGCGTCCTTATAGCACAATTATAACACAACTGCGATTTGCCAAGCGTGGCGATTATGGCAAAACCTCCCAATGAGCACACAACACAAATACATACCGGTCTTTGTGGCTATCTGAGGGAGGCTTCTGACTGAGTGGACGTTTATCGGCTGAAATAAATGAGGAAAAGTAAATGAATTATCAATCTATGTACGTAATTTTGACAATAGCAAATTGTTTTAATTTTTTTATCAGAATCATATCAGCAAAAGGGCTTCAATTACTGAACATAGGTGTGCCCCATATATTTCAACAAATGTGTCGTCATTTTGGGGAGATTTGTCAGTACTCACCACGCTTGGCAGGCAGGTTGGTGAGTGCAGTATGGCTATCTTTACACAAAATAGATGCTGTTGCCCTTCCCTCTAGTTTAGAGGCCCTCAGACGCCTTTAACAACATTTTAAGGAGGAGATAGAGTGGTGCGTGGTGAGATAATTTAAAAAAAATATTTAACAATTAATATTCCGTCCTAGAATATGGCACCTGAACTATACAGGGTGTCCAGTAAATAGCACGACATACTGCAAGGGGGTGATAGCTTGGGTTTGGGTTGACTAAATTTAGATTATACCGAAATCCGAGTGAACTTTAAGAGGAGCGGAATACCGATTTTTGACAATTCATAATTAAATCTCAGTGCGGTCTACTTTTACTAAAGATTAATTACGAGAATTGGGCCTCTAATAACGAAATTTTCCTTAGTAACTGATTTATATAGCATTTCTAGGGTTTCATCTCTCTTTCTGTCTTCTCATCCGATGGGTTTATATGAGTGTCAATCTTATATATTACGTAATTTTTCTTTTGTTCCACGATAAGAGATCGTCAGGCATTTTTTGTTTGAGTAATTGATGCCTCACGCTTGGGATTTTCCTGCATCACGTGTACCGTTCCAGAAAGAAATCTAGTAAGCATAACCACCCAGACTCGGAACAACTCTCTGCAGATTATAGAAAAATTGGTTCCATCGCGGATCGAAGCCACGACACGTATTGCACAAAGATAACCGCTGAGCCACTACCAACCATCATATTAGGTAAAATGGGGGTACGGAAGGACAATAAGAATCATCAGCCCATGACGTCCACCGCTGAACAGATGACTCCTCCATAAACGACCGACCACAAGGTGTTATATATATATATTTTAGGGAGACTATTTTCTCTTTTTCTTTTTATAAAACGTTACCCCACACTAGGATTTCTCCTGTGTCGTGGTTGCATTTGCATACACAAATTCCACACACAATACACCCAGAACTGGAACAACTATCTGCAGATGATACAAATATTTGTTCCGTGCAGGAATCGAACCCGCGACCCGGAGCGCAGCACCCAACTGTATAAGCCACTACACCAACTGTGCCATCGAACTTTGCCAGTACTCACCACGCTTGGCAAGTAGGTTGTCACCAACCAGAATGGCTGCTGTTCCACATAAAGATGGCTGCTACCCATCCCTCAGGTTTAGAGTTTCTTCGTCGCCTTTTACGACATCCACGGGAGGAGATGGAGAGGTGTTGCATCCTTAATTCGCTCACCACACAAACAAATATAGGTACAGATAGAATAAGAATACTGTCGCACTATTCAATTTTTAAAAATCGTGCGTTTGGGTAAGAATTTCCTAACTTACAATAATGACACAATATAAATCCCGTATGAATTAAAGTTTAAATAATATTTACACGTGTTTATAACTGAGGTTATACAACTAACCGCGCACAATGGTTGCTGCTCGAATCTCGACAATCGCACGCATACACTCACATAAAACCGTATATAATAGAAAGAGACAAAGAGAAAGAGAGGGAAGTGTTGCCTACCGTATATAATAGAAATAGAAAGAAAAGGAAGATCGCTTACCGTATATAATAGAAAGAGACAGAGAGAAAGAGAGTGAAAGGCCACCTGGAGGGGCATAACGCATTTTCCTTACGTTACGATTTATAAGCCGCGTAAAATAACTTCATTCCAAAAAGCAGTGATAGCATAGTGGTTGAACGCTTGCCTTTCATACGATGGGTTTGAGTGCGATCCCGATCCGCACCTCTGACTTTTTGGATTCATGTGCGAGTCAAAATTTGATTATCACTTGCGTTAACAGTGAAGGAAAATATTGTGAGGAAATCTGGACGCCTGAGAGTGCTCCAAAATGTTCTCGATGGTGTGTGTAGTCCGCCAACCGCCACTAGGATAAGGATAGGACTAACCGGACTAAAGCCAAACCTTTCTCTCATGATTTACATGTGGTTAAATACATACATTGGGATTTAGTCATCATTATCATTACGTCACGCCTGTGTTCCCCGGAGATATAAGATCCTATGTAAAAAGGGGCGGGCCATTTACCATACAAAACACGATTTTGTATTCAAACAATCCTCTTTCCATTTCACGTCTTTGAAATAGTGCTTAACAAGGCCAAATCGATCTCAATTCCAATTTGCATCAAAATGTAGTTACGGTACGTTATAAGATAACAATGAGCATGTGAAAACGTTGTTAGATAACGCTTGTTGAATACGAAATTGTTAGTGATACGTACGTATGTGCGTACGTAATTATTAGGGACGTGCTTACTAGGTTATCGAATACTGTTTTGGGCTTCGACTAATCGATTGTGAGACATATTTCGAGTAGGAAAGAAAAGAGTAAAATTGGTAAGAGTTGGCCTTCATCCTTATTATTTGAGTGGCGGGAGTAGTAATTAAATACTAGTAACAAGTAATGTTATATCACGTGAGTGAGCGCTCTTATTGCGAGGCTTCGGGGATCGTTTACAATCCCCCTGAGAAATTCCTGGGGGAAGACCATTTTCGCCAGAGTGGGTGACTGCCTTTTATAGTCATCCTTCCGAGATGTGTTTCTGTGCCGAAGATGACCGCTCCAGTGGCTTTATCCGGTAGGAGTTCGGCATGCCCCTTCGCCTTTCCACGGGGTGGAGGAAATTCATGATGAATTTTCACTACAGATCAATAAAATAAAAATATCCTAGCTGTTTATATACTCCATGAAAAAACCTCACATTTAGTTGTATCTAGAAACCGACTACAAAATAATGGAACAAAAGATTAGTTTTCTGGATTTCGAATGACCGAATTCAATCGCATAACTATAAAACTGAAATGGAGGGTCCTATTTGCTGACCCATGCATGGCCAGGCCCTCAAACAAAGGCCTTTATCCAGAGGCCGACAACGCGGGTCGACAAATAAGATATATAAATTATGACAGATATCAGCCTGAACACAAGCATATTTATGTGCTGCAAAATTGTTATTTCCATATAACATGGAAGGGATCGACTCGTTTAGCATAATTTTGTTCTGCCGCGCCCTCAACGGCACGTAATCGAAATGACTGTCAATATTTTTTCACGTCCCTTGTAATATAGTCATGGAAATTCTAATCGAGTTTCCAGATGACTGGTTGGGGAACAACAAAGGATTATTTTAATTAGCAAGTATCAAACGTTTTAAAAATGAAATATTAACTCACATGAAGAAGACAAGCTCGATAATTTTATTAGACGTATATACTGTAGTTATAGGTAAATGTACAGTTCACGATATGTGGTTTTTTTATATACAACTTTGTCACAAAAGACACAAGACAGTAAGTCATTCGCATGGTGGTAAGCGTCAGGCCTGCCCATAACAATTGTAATACTACCGAGAATTAGTTCTGCGTAACACCACACAGCGCTCGTCACCCCGAGACATGAGTTATTTAGTCTCTTATGCCCAGTTCTTTCGCCCTAGCTACAGAATACCACCACCCCATCTCCTCCCGTGGGTGTCGTAAAAGTCGACTAAGGGATTTGCCGGAGGATGGGCAGCAGCGTCCTTCGAGTACATTAACAACTCAACTGCGATCGCCAACCCGTCTGCCAAGCGTGGCGATTATGGCAAAACCCCCCAATGAGCATACAACACACTCATATCGGTCGTTGTGGTGATTTTTGGGGTAGGCCTGTGTTCAGCAGTGGACTTCATTCGGCCGAAATGATGAAAAAAAAAAATGAAAAATGACAGGTCCCTGTTAACCGAATCATAGTAATTTCTGAGGTTTAAACATATAGAAATTATACCGATAGTTACCTCTATATTCGCCCCGTAGTTATGTAAAGTGGCAACAGTAGTCATGAACAGACAAGATATCAATTAAATAAAATTTGACTGAAACGAATTATGATCGTATATTCTAAAACGTCTGTAGATATGTCATAGACTCCAGTAGGTACATCACTAGCAATTATTATAACGACATAGACGCCCCCGCTGATATCAAAGCGAAAGCTGCCGAATTTACGTGCTGTGAAATTATTATTTTCATATAAGGCTGTGAGCAGATAGAGCTGTAAACGTAACTATTGTTTTAGAGAATACTATAGTTCAGGTGCCCGATTCTGCAAGCAAAAAAAAACATTTTAGCAATATGGTATGACCGCTCATTAATATTATAGTGATCACTATGAGGTCCTTATATACCCTGTAAAGGGGAGCCCGGTCTTTTGATAGGCTAACGTGGGGGTCATGGGTCCAACACGCAGATGCCCTTTAGAGAATTTTAATCTAAAATGTAATGGGGCTTAACCGGGGACTCTCCATGGCTGCACTATATAAATGCAGTCTCTGATTGTCCCTAGAGATGTAAAACTATTGTATGAGATGGAAACTACAAATATAAGGTCCATTACAATGGGTGCTAAATGGATTAAATACTTCCAAAAACTGAAAAAAAAAACATCGTCTGCCTTTCAACATTTATAGTGAAATTCTGTGGCAAGATGGTGTCTCGCCACTGAAAATGGCCACCACTACAGGTGACAGGGAGCAACACCGGTGTGAACGACTCGGGGTGTCGAGAGGTCAGGCACCGGTTTCACCATCGCGCATCTCGAACACTCGGAGCGAGTTTCCCCGTTATTACGCCGTTAGACACTTCCACCCCTGAGCATATAGCGGGTGGCTCCCCTCGGATCGATCAATTAGGGCAATAAGCTTGTAAATAGATCTCCATATGACATACTTTTTGTATATCAAAAGAGAGGAAGAATTCGAGCTGCTGCTTTAATCTGCCCTCCAGGATTTCCTTATCCCCTAGTGAGATAACGACTGCCCAGAGGGATATAACTATATATATATATATATATATGATGAGTTTATAGAGTACTGTATATATAGATTACAGGAAAACTTATGGTTTAATAATACAGTACTCTATAAACTCATCAGTCTACTCGTGACCATGGTCAATGCATAGAGATTAAAATCTATAGAGATTACAGGAAAACTGTAAGAAGTCTATGGTCTTAAAATAACATGGTAAATCTTTCAATATTGTGCGTACAAACTTACGTTTGCGGTTGGAATGAATGGGAAAACACGTTTTTCAACTACGACGTTAAGTTTGTTTCTGGGATAAGTTATTGATACAAGACCGAATCCAACAATAGGCAATATATTCAGCAATTACCAAACCCTCTCCATGCGAGTTCAACTCGCACTTGACCGGTTTTTATTGATCTTATGAGGCTTGTTATAGATAAACCTGTGGCCTCTTGAGGTATCTATTTTAATACGTGTCTGAAGAATAATTTTATTGATCATATGGCTAGAAAATATTTAGGGAGAAAAACATTTCAACTCAAACAGAACTGGCAAGCTTCAGGGTTAGCGGAGGCAACGTAGTTGAAAAAAATATAGCTCTTTACATAGGTAAAGAGCTATATTTTTTTCAGAAATTAGGGTCAGTAGTTTCGGTGATAAGGGGGAGGGGGAATGGTCAATTTTTGTCTATTTTCTTAAATAATTAGAAACCATAAATTTTAAAATTATTAAAAAATACAATTGACACCCTCATAACAAGCCCTTCCGTTTCATATGTTACACGGTACAGTTTGCAAAACTTTAGTCTTAAATTTTCCATATTGCCCCCATATTCAAAATGCATTTATTTACGTTACACTGTACCAAATTTCAAGTTAATTGGTCCATTAGATTCGAAGCAAATTAGCTATGACAGACGGACAGACAGACAGACACACGAGTGATCCTTTAAGGGTTACGCCGTTTTTCCTTCGGACGTTCGGAACCCTAAAAATCAGTCTCTTAGTCAACAACTGTTCTTTCCTTGTCCATGGTCCATTTGTCGCTTCAAGTCACAGGCAATCGGTCACAACACAGAAATATCATCATTTTATTTTGGTACGAACTGCTCGTGTGCTGTTAAATTCGAAATAGTCTGTTTTGAAAAAATGGATTCGATCAAAGTTATATCTGGCCTTAGCTTTACAAAGAGATCGACCCGCTTAGCATAATTTTGCCTCCCTTCGCGATCGGAATGAGGTTGTTCCAACGTCTTTTGATGCTTTACAGCCGGTAATAACCTGAATGAATATTTTATTTATTATTCATTTTCAAAAACCTTTGGCAAGGTCTTAACTTTATAGTGGGTATTCAGACTTCGCCTTAAGGGACTTTAAAAAGACTGTAATAAAATAGTAGAAGAGTTGCTTCAAGAGACCTGCAATCGTAATCTAAGTTTGTTAAAGCTTGACAAAAAAAAATCTATCGTGTTATTGATTTCACATAATGCTGGATTTTCGTTTTTTCTAACTACAAAATCTACAAATTCAGGAGTAACAAACATTGCTATGCATGTACTGCATAAGTATATAAATTATTTATTGCTATAGTTTGAACTAAAACAAAAGGTAGAAAAATCTTATTTGAAACTAGCTGGGACCCGCGGTTTCACCCGCGTTTAATTTAAAAATAATTTAGAGTACTTCGACATAGACACTTGACATAGAATATATATATTGGATTTCAAGGGTTTCTTTTTTTGCGCGGAACCCTAATTATTTTTCTTAAATTAAAGTAGCCTAAGTTATTCCTTAGAACACCCGCTATCTGCCAGTGAAAGTCCCGTCAAAATCGGTCCAGCCGTTTCGGAGATTACCCGGAACAAACAGACAGACAGACAGACAGACAGACAGACAAAAAATTTAAAAATTGTTTTTTTTTTATATGTCCCGTATATACTTTCATATGCATTAAGTAAAAAGTGTTATTTTGACATTACAAACAGACACTTCAATTTTATTTATTTTTATAGATTATAGATTATAGATTACATAGCTCTGGGACAGACCGTACTACGGTACGGTCTGTCGTATACTATTATATAAAAGTATTTTAAGTCTTTATCATTGTGATAGTAATGCTATAATACGGCTTATTGAATAGTAACATAGGTATAAACCTTTTTCTTAAAGTTTACTATACTAACTTTAGTGATGGTAAGTTTTTTATTTCAAGAAGCCGGCTACGTAGATACTGCTGCAGTGCCAGACATTCTGCCACCATAAACTTTAGATATTACTGTGCTCCGGTTTGAAGGGCATTGTAGCTAGTAAAATGACTGGGCATACGATGAAATAACTAATGTCTCGAGGTGACGAGCGCAGTGTGACGCCTCGCAGGACCAGTCCTGGGTAGCATGACAATTGTTTTGGGCAGGCACGCCGCTTACCCCCAGGTGAATAACTTGCTCGTCTAGTCACCAAGTTGAGTAAAAATAAATCCTTTGTAGTAATTTGTTGTACAGTTCAGGTCCCATAAATAAAACGATTTATTCATCATAGTTGTTTGTGAGGGTATTTATTAATTTATTTTTATTTGGATGACCAACAGGAAGAAAGAGATAATATTTTTTATTTGACAGCAAAAAACAATACATATTTATGTTTATAATACATATTACATATAAACTTACAAAGTAAAGCACTTTACGACATTGACATAAATTCATTTCAGCCAAATGAAATCCACTGCTGGACACAGGCCTCCCCCAAAGATCACCACAACGACCGATATGGTGTGTTGTGTGCTCATTGGGGAGTCTTGCCATAATCGCCACGCTTGGCAGACGGGTTGGCGATCGCAGTTGAGTTGTTAATGTACTCGAAGGACGCTGCTGCCCATCCTCCGTTTTACATACATTGGTTACAAATTATTGCTCCTGTACCAAAGAATGTCCCTCATTCTTAAACTTTCGCGAATTGAATACATAATTACACTAGAATAGACTACTGCTGACCATGGTCAATGGAACTTGATCGAAACGTCGACAAAACTAAACCAGATAGTCTCCTTACTGGTGCTAGTTTAATGTTAAATATATCAAAGTCAAACCACCAACATTCTTTAATTAAATAACTATTCGCTCGCCATAGAAACGCATTCTGCCGGTAATTGGTGGACAGCAAAGGGTCCGGTAAATTTTATTTTAGAGAGACGATCAGGGCAGTTGATAGATTAATTTCATCATCATCATCATTTCGGCCGAATAAGTCCACTGCTGGACAGGCCTCCCCCAAAGATCACCACAACAACCGATATGGGTGTGTAGTGTGCTCAGTGGGGGGTCTTGCCATAATCGCCACGCTTGGCAGACGGGTTGGCGATCGCAGTTGAGTTGTTGTGTACTCGAAGGACGCTGCTGCCCATCCTCCGGTTTATCCCTTGGTCTACTTTTACGACACCCACGGGATGAAATGGGGTGGTGGCATTCTGAGCCGGCACCACACTGCAAAATTCATTTAATATATTTAAAATAAAAGTGACATTAGCTATCTCACGACGTTTGGCTAAGATAGTGACGGGAAACTTAGAACAAAGCTTAAGATAATTATCAGAAGAGTAATTAAGTTTCATTCGATAACATAAATAATTAATGTTTTTTTTTTCTGTACATTCTCTAATGGAGAAATGTAGGTAGCAAGGGTACCAAACATATTAATTCATTGATATTGATCGGCGCTTTTTATGTTACGTTTACCTAGGTACGTGTTCTTTTAAAACATAAATAAAAAATAGCTTGTTTTTAAGACCAGTGACAGTCCCAGAAATAAAAAACATTGTATCACCATTAAAGTCTACAAATGCTGTAGGATATGATGAAATAAGTGGAAAAATACTTATGCGGGTAGAATCTATTATTCCGGTCTTGACATACCTTATCAATATTTCATTTGAGAATGGTGTTTTTCCAGATAAACTCAAAGTATCCGTTGTAAAACCCTTGCATAAAAAAGGTGACAAAAAACAATATTAACAATTATAGACCGATTACATTGATACCAGTGCTGTCAAAGATCTTTGAAAAGGGCATACATAAGCGAATGACTTGTTTTATGAACAAATTTAATATTATAAAGCGGGAGCAAAACGGGTTTCAAAAAGGGAAGTCGACAACGCTGGCTAGTTTTAGTTTAATGCACAGTGTGATTAGTAATGTTGATAAAAAAAGGCCAACGACAGTCATATTCTTTGATATGACGAAAGCGTTTGACTTTGTATCTCATGACATTCTGATTGAAAACCTTTTAAATTATGGTATAAGAGGACCTGCTCATCAGCTTCTTAGATCCTACTTAACCAACCGAACACAATGTACAGAAATTGCAAGCGTAGATAAAAAATCAGTAATAAAATATGATAGATCAGCGTTTAAACCTAATAGCACTGGTGTTCCCCAAGGAAGTGTTCTTGGGCCACTACTTTTCATATTGTACATAAATGACTTACCTGATATTACACCCTACAAATGCACATTGTTCGCAGACGACATCTCAATAATATTAACATGTGATGATAATGACATAATCAATTATGAATGTGAAATTAACAATACAATTGAATCAGTAATACAGTGGCTCAGCAATAATAATCTGTCTGCTAATATCATTAAAACAAATTACGTAAAATTCCAAACAAAAGGGGCTAAGCCGTACAACTTAAATATCCATTATAATGAAAACAAGCTAGAGGAGAAACAAAATGCCAAATTCCTTGGATTAACGGTTGATTCGAACTGTGATTGGAAAGAACACATCGATCAACTATGCAAAAAAATTAATTCGTATGTGTATGTAGATTAAGCAAGACAGTGTCACTACAAACGGCGCTATCAGCGTACCACGGTTATGTAGCTTCCCTGTTACGTTATGGCTTACTATTGTGGGGTAATTCAACAGACATAAATAAAGCATTCATTTGTCAAAAAAAATGTATTAGAGCAATCCTTGGTATTCCTCCATATGAATCCTGTAAAACTGTATTTAACAGTCTTAAAGTTTTTACATGCTGGAATTTTGTATATGCTGGAAGTCGGCATGTTTGTTAAAACGCACATGGAACTATTTACATAAGCTAAAGAGATGTTCCCAAGAAATACGAGAAAGGGAGACACATTAGTCATAGATCGTATTCCAAATACTACACTATTCCAACAAAGCTCATATCCCATGTGTGTCAAAATTTATAATGCATTGCCAGACACTATAAAAAATCTTCCTATAAATATATTTAAAAGACAACTGAAAGTGTGGCTACAAGACAAGGGCTTTTATAAAATAGAGGAATTATTTGACGTTTACCGAAAATAACATTAAGAGTAACGTGTCATTATTACTAAAAATATGCATCCTCATAGTAATGACGAAAATAAGCGGGATAGCAATAGGGACATCGTGTTGTATTAGGTTGAATTCCGAGAATTAAAATATCTTGTGATGTTACAAATGACGGTTTGACATAATTTATGTGATGTAAGTTCTGAATTTTATTTTATTGATGGTATTTACGACATTGTTTAATGATAATTTTGATTTAATAATTAAAAATGAAAATTTACATGTCTTCCACTGCAAAATGGACTGAGCTAAGCAATAAAATACCCATGAAACTCCGTTTTAAGTGATAAAAATATTATTATTAAACAACGCGCACCTGCGTCTAATACCCTGAGTCACTAATGCAAAACATAAACATATTGAACTCCAGAACCCGTTTTTGTATGTTATATTCGATTGGAAGGCCAATTCTCGGGATTTAAAATGTTCAAAACATAGTTTCGATCTAGTCTCAATGTCACAAATCGTATTCACCTAAACCAACAAACAACGTCAAACTTGAACTTATATTGTGATCAGATCGAAAGTTGATCGAAGCCAAATCGGTATTCTGCTAACCTTCTGAACTGACAACGGTGATAAAATTGTTATTATATAAACGTCAAAATTGAGGTTGAAATGAGACTAAATTGGGAGCATTGAAACAGGACTGAAATTTAAGAGGAACAGAACACAATGTTTGAGTCAATTTATTATTTAATCTCAATTAGGTCAAGCTATAGTGTAAATTAATTACAAGAATGATTGGTCCTCAGACAGCAAATATAACAAAACATAGTATGAAATCACTCATGCCAGTAGAGCGTAAGGTGCGCTTATAGCCAGTTGCACTTATGTACTGATCGGTAATCGATCGATGAGGTTAAGCAACGCTTGGGGTTTTAGCCGGTTTGAATCTGGCCTGCCCCTCTGCAATTCCCAAGGCGGAGTAAGTCCATGAGGCTTTCTACGATAAAAATGCACGGTCAGTCTCTGGATGGTAAATGGATAAAGGTATTTGAACTGAGCATCTTCGTGCTTCGCAGGGTCCGTAAAATTGCCACTTGTTGTCATGAGACGCAGTCATTAAGCCAAGTCGGAGGAATTTGGTGGACTAATACAAGTTGTCTACTAATGTACGGGCGAGGGCCAAGGTATATTAACCAACGTCCCGTACGTAATTAAACCTAATACTCTAACTTACTACCACACCCTAAATCCCCAGTTATACCCTACAGTCCCTAAGTCCCTAGCCCTACTATCTTGTAGTTTGAAGACAGGGAAACCTGTTACCAGGAGACCTAAGGTAACAGGCGGAAGGTGGGCGGGATCTGGGTTAACTGACTGACTTATGTATGTGCTACGTATACCTGTCTAGCATTTTAGGAATAAAGATACCTGTATAACGGCTTATATTTACGCTAGGTAGTAGGTGTAGGCTATATAAAATTAGCAAATAAAGCACCTCATTCTGTATTTTTGTATCATGAATTTATTCATGTCTACAGTACATTCACAAAAGATAAGTCACCAAAGCCAACAATCCAAAAAGGCTTTCTTAATTAAATTAACCACAATCCGGTTTAAAGCGTGAAAATGAACATTAATACCTTTCTTGAAAGAAAATATTATTCAAAGCGCAAGGTATAAGATAAGGTCATCACAATCTCAAAGAGATCTCGACGCCTTCTGAGGATATTAAGCGGCATAAGATTTTGTTTTTTGAAACATAAATGCCAAAAGATGGCGGGTCGCCGGGCTTTGGAAAAGTCAAAGAAGGCGCTGGTACACTTCTATAGTTTATTACTAGTAGTGCCCGCGGTCTTACCCACCGTTAATTTGAAAAAAATCGGATTATTTATAAATAATTTAGAATACTTCGGCGTAGACAGTTGACATAATAATTTCCTAGTTTTTTTTTTTAATCATTGGCCAGCACTAGGATTTCTATTGTGCGTTTACAGACATGAATACCACACACAGTACACCCAGACCCGGAACAACTACCTGCAGATTATACAAATATTTGTTGTGTGCGGGAATCGAACTCACGACCCGGAGCGCAGCAGCCAACTGTATCAGCCACTGGACCAACCGTTCCAATTTATCAATTTAATTATTTTCTAAAATTCAATTTATTTATTGTCTAATTTACTCCTTGTAACATCAGCTATCAGCCAGTGAAAGTCTCATCAAAATTGGTTTAACCGTTTCGGAGATTAGCTGGAACAAACAGTCACGCCTAGAAACACACAAAATTATTAAAATTGTTTTGGTTCCGTATATACTTTCATATGCATTTAGTAAAACGTTGTTATTTTGACATTACAAACAGTCACTTCAATTTTATTTATTTGTATAGATTGCATTAGCATTAGCATTATCTTGTTTTATTTTGTAGGGCTTCTCGCAAACATTTCCGAGAAATGTAGCTGCTCAACTGGACATTTGTGACGAAGCCAACAGAGAGCCAGGAAAAACGAAATAAAACGAATAGCATATTGTAAGCAACATGCGCTCTAATCAGTATTATTTAATTTGTATTAACGTTTCAATCTACAGGCTCGGCATGGGCCAAATATGAAGAAGTTTCTTGATACTTATACATTGCTATTACAAAATATAAAACAAAAAACAATTATACTCAGAGAATTTAACATAGATTTGCTGCAAAATGGAGTGAGCAAGGGACGAGGCAAATCTATAGGGGAAGGCCAGCACAGCACGTTCTTTGGCTGATATGATGATGATCGTGGTGAAAGAATAAAGTTCAAGCATTTTATTAATAATAAAAAATAATACCTGGTAATTTCAGAAGCCTTACAAAACTGGCAGGTGACGGTTATTCGACATCCACAAGAAACCGGTGGCAATCGGTGGATTTATTTTGCAAAAACTTTTACGAGAATGGACTGAGGCAAAGCGAAAAAGCGAAGCACAAAATGTATTGAACATTTCCCTTTCACGTAGGCTCTCCATAGATTCGAGCTTCCCCGGACATATCCTGTTATGCCAAGTAACAAGTAATTTTGGTAGTTAACAAAGATATTTCAAATATTTATAGTAATATTTAAAAAAATTATCAATGTCCAAATTATTGCCTTCGTTTAAGAGTAACTTGTGAGAAGAAGAGAAGAAAGTGCCTTCACGTTAGTGAATTTCAGTAATCGAAAAATCAAAGATAATGAATCAATGTATGAAATATTTCATTTTATTGTATGACTAGCTGGGACCTGCGGTTTCACCCGCCGTTTAATTTAAAGAAGAAGTTGGATTATTTATAAATAATTCAGAGTACTTCGGCATAGACACTTGACATAGAGTATGTAGATATATTGGATTACATGGGTTTTAATTTTTTTGCGCTGAAACCTAATTATTTTTCTGAAATAAAAGTAGCCTAAGTTATTCCTTATAACATCAGCTATCTGTCAGTGAAAGTCCCATAGAAATCGGCTGAACTGATTCGGAGATTATCGGGAACAAAGAGATAGACCGACAGACAGACAAACAGACAGACAAAAAATTAAAAATAGTTTTTTATGTTGTAGATACCGTTTATACTTTCATAGGCATTTAGTGAAAAGCTGATATTTTGACATTACAAACAGACACTTCAATTTTATTAATTTGTATAGATGTAAGCCATGTATGTATGTATTTATAAAATGTGCTCTTTAAACCTTCTACCCCTTTTTATCTTAAAGAACGCTTTCAGTTTATTTGTGAGACACATTCTAGTTTCTTGAGATCATCAGAAAATCTAAAATTAAGTATACGTATGCATTCCACTTCCTTCTTCGATAATTCATTTACTATTCAAGCGGCTCGCTTGTGGAATGCATTACCTATTGAAGTAAGACGTGCTCAAACACTACCTATTTTTAAGAAAATGGTGAAGGAGCATTACCTTTCTCTCTAATTTTTCTTCTCCTATCCTAGTTATATTTGATGTTTATTAGTATATTTTATCATCGTTTTATATATATAATATTTATTGTATTTATTGTTATGTATTTTATATTTTTATGTCTAAGTAATATTGTGTATGATATATTGTACACTTGACAGCCCAATATCTCTCTCCTTTCTTCCTGTCCATCCAAAGGTTGTCTGGAAGAGATCGCCCTGTGCGATAAGACCGCCGATTGTACATGTATATTTTTAAATATTTATCTCTATGTATGTATTATGTGGTGTACAATAAAGAGTATATAAATAAATAAATAAATAAATAAGCCTTGGCTGCGCGATAGCTGCTGTCACGTCTGCTGTCCTTGTTTTTAGCTAATCAGGGTGCGGGATCGCTGATTTTACGTGACCTCCGAACGCTCGCTTCGTCGACGCTTAGTTCAAATACCACTCTATGCGGTCACCCATCCACAGACTTATCACACCGAGCGTTGGTTAGCGCCGTTCGTTTACCGATCAATGAGTGCAAATAGTTTTCAGCCGGTGAGTTTCCGGTATACCCCTCCACCACCCGGGGAAGGGCGGTTCATGAAGGACTACCAGTGCGGTGAAACAAAAAATGCTAATGACTAAATAGGCTAGAAATTTAATCACTCGAAGTGTTTGACGATGTGAACCTATCTATAATGAGAAAAATACTTTACGTTTTCACCAAAATATTCTTTTGAGGCTGACAATGAAAACTGGCACTGTTGGCGTTATTTCTCTCAACGCCTCACCAGTTTTGATGAGATAACACCTCAATTGCGGTCGCCAACCCGACTTATTTTTTTTTTTATTGATGTCCAGTGGAAATACCGCGTGAACTTCCTTTACATCGGGGAAGGGCGAAGGGGAATGCCGGACTCCTACCGGCTAAAATTACTGGAGCGGTCATCTTCGGCACCGAAGAGGGGCTCCAGGTCCTCGTAAGATGACACTAGAGCCCCCCAGTGATGCCACGCCTTAAGCACATCTCGGAGGGGATGAATGTAAATCGGTCACCCCCTCTAGCGGACGGAAGGCGACTGTAAAAAGGTCGCCCCCCAGGCACTCCTGGGAGGATTGTAAAGGATCCCCCCAAGCCTCGCCGCCAACTCACCTGCCAAACGTGGCGATCAGCGATAGCCAAACCCAATGAGAACACAATACACCCAGACCAGTCGATCTGGTGAACTTTGGGAAAGGCCAGGCCAGCACTGGAGTTCATTCGGCTGAAATTATGATAATTTCTGTTTTTACTAAAAATATACACTTCTATATAGTTTTAAGTATAAACTTGGTCACGAACACTCGTCTATTATTTCGTAATTAACATTGGCGCATGTTTTTCATTGGTTTGAACTTGAAAGCATTTTAATTATTATTAATGAATTGGGTACATTGTGGTAGTACTGCAGACGACTAGGTCCCCACCTAGTATAATTGATTTAAGAGAAAACCATCAAGTTTTGATTACTAAACCAGTAACTAGTCGTCGAATCTAGAACTACTATTTCCCTATTTTATTTTTACCGTTATTGTGATGGATGTGTTTTATGTTGGTTGGATTGAAAATCGTTTTTGTTTCAGTAAGGAATTTAGTGAAAACTGTACACTTTTATAATAAATCATCATCATCATATCAGACATAAGACGTCCACTGCTGAACAAAGGTTTCCCCATTGTCGACTGGTTACATACCGAGTGGCGTTTCGGGCGGAATTTGCCAATACTGACCGCGATTGGCAGGTGGGTTGGTGAGCCCAGAATAGCTGCTGTTTTACAAAAGGGACACTGCTGCCCATCCCTTTAGCTTAGATTTCTTTATGTGGAATTCCAGTCTGTAAACGAACCCACAACACAGGAGAAATCAGATATATCAATAAAAAAATAAAAACAGAACAATTACGACTGACATAATGACAGACACAGAATAGACGATTACCTGTAGATCATATAAATATTTATTACGTGCGGGGAATGAACCCGCGTCACGTGGCGTAAAAATTAGAATATTTTTTAAATGTCCTAAAATGTTCTCAAAATACTTGTCAACCATACTCGTTACGAAGTGCGCTATATTCTGGACGTTCGTAAATAAGGTTCTGACCTTTTGGAGGCAACGGGTATATTGTTCCTCACATAAGCACCACATGTGTATTTTATTTATTTCATGTAGCAACATTATAGGAAAAGTATAAAGCCCATTTCCAGCTTTTTTCTTCAGGCAAATATGTATATAATTATTAGGTTTCACATTTGCTTTTTGACCTGAATTCTGAATACCCATTAATAAATGTGCCTACGTTTTAGAGAAACTCTATTAGGTACAATGTTTGTAAAGTGAATGCCTAACGGCCGATTACTAAAACGCTAGTTTTTTTTTTGGGCTTCTCGCCTACATTTCCGGGAAATGTAGCTGCTCAACCGGACATTTTTGGCGAAGTCAAAAGAGGCTTACAAGTAATATTAAAATCTAAGCAACTTGCACTAAGGGCCGCCTGCGGGACACAGACCTCGGCTTAGGGCGTTGCTGGGGATAAAAGTTATAGTTTTTGGGGACAGCTGGATCGTTTAAATCTACAGGCTCGGCACGGCCCGGCGCGAGCAAGGGACGGGGGGAGGGGGGAGTATTTCCTACTTGAACGGAGTGATGTTGTCGCGGCAATATGCCTCTGCGACGTCGGTGAGGGAAACGCCACTCGGCGTGTAACTTCCGCCTTCCTTCCATCCTTATTTTCTTAAAACAAATATTATATCTTGATCTAATGTATGTCAAAGGAGGCGTGCAGAGTGATTTCTAGAACTGAAAATTCAAGAATAAATTCGTTGAGTTCCAAACTTCATGGAGTTTTGCAACAAGTGGTTTCACTCACTTACAGTCCTTACAGTAATTTACCAGTTAGGTATCTAAAACTCAGGTGACAGGCGACAATTGAGAAATTTGACGTGAAGACAATTGCGTCAGGGGTTTATTATACAGAGCTTTTTTTTAGTAAGTCGAGGAATCTTTATACTTTATCGTGTCAATAATTTTGCCGGATACAGATATGCTGACGTAGCCTGTAACTATTCAACAAAATAAGATTATTAATTATTAAGGTGAAGCAAACTACTCAGAAATGCGTCTCTGTCTGTCAAACCACATGTTATACCACTCGTCCGTGTGCTGTCCGGATAATATGGCACCACTCCATCTCCTCAGCTGCATCCACTGATCGGTAAACGATGGGTGAGGTTAAGTAACGCTTGGCCTGGACAGGTGATCGCATAGTAGATCGTATTTGAACGAGCGTCTCCGTGCTACTGTACTGGCTGTTATGATAAGACGGCAATCGTTCAGATAAGTCGGAGGCCTTTTAGCAGCATGAACAACTTTGACACAAGGTTGGCCACTATCCACACGAAAAAGAAGCGAAACCCTATGTTAGTGTTTCTTAGTCGTTACATAACCTGTATACGTGTACTGCAGTCTGCACACACAGCTCTCCTATATTCCTATAGCCAACAGGTTGCTAGCACGTATTGAAAGAAAGAAATAATTTATTTGGGCAAACGTGGGAAGATTTACAAAGCATACGAAATTTATATATAAGTAAATAAGAGAGTAAATACACTGCATACACCACACTAGCATAAACATTACTTATAACTATCTCAAATTGGGATAATTCAGATTTCAGATATCAATATCCGTTGGGAGCTCTGTTCTCGAAGTTGTTGACGAGTATGTCTACCTAGGACAAACTGTCCAGTTAGGTAGGTCCAACTTCGAGAAAGAGGTCAATCGTCGAATCCGACTCGGCTGGGCAGCGTTCGGGAAACTTCGCAACGTCTTTCGTCAACAATACCGCAATGCCTCAAGACGCAAGTCTTTAACCAGTGTGTGTTACCAGTGATGACATATGGAACAGAGACGTGGTCACTCACAATGGGCCTCATAAGAAAGCTCAAGGTCACTCAGCGAGCTATGGAGAGAGCTATGCTTGGTATTTCTCTACGAGATCGAATCAGAAATGAGGAGATCCGTAGAAGAACTAAAGTTGTCGACATAGCTGAAAGGATTAGTAAACTGAAGTGGCAATGGGCAGGGCACATTGCTCGTAGAACTGATGGCCGTTGGGGCACAAAGGTTCTCGAATGGAGACCGCGCACCGGAAAACGCAGCGTGGGACGACCTCCAACGAGGTGGACAGACGACCTGGTAAAGGTCGCTGGGAGTCGTTGGATGAGAGCGGCATGTGACTGCTCTTTGTGGAAATCTAAGAGGGAGGCCTTTGTTCAGCAGTGGACGTCCTGTGGCTGATATGATGATGATGATGAGATTTCAGATTTAGATTAGATAAAAAGATAGTAGATTAATAATATATAAAATATCTAATATTGGACAGATTATTTATTTCTCTGCAAATATTTGTGGATCAGTAATATTTCTTGAGCAAAGACCAAGATGAATATGGAACTTTCGATGGCCTTCAACAAGATAGACAGACGACCTAGTGAAGCTAGCTAGGGGTTATTGGATGCGGGTGGTATGTTACCCGGTCATTGTGGAAATCAGACAATCAGAAGATCTACGGAAGAGCCCTTGTTCAGCAATGGACGCCCTACGGCTGATATGGTGATGATAGTTGTGAAATAAATTTGAATGAAATTACTTTCAAGCTTTGAATGATCACCGAACATCACAATCACAGTGTCAAGCAATCTATTCAGAATACATATTTGCACAATACAGCTAGAGAGAGAAAGCTGTTTTATCTCGCTTTCTCAAAATCGTAAAACGAGATCGTTTTGTCGCTCCTTATGGCACCACTCCGCGCACACATGCCAGTACGGTTCACCACAGGTGAGCACGCACTGCCATGAGTCGTTTTAGCACAACAGTTGGCGCAATCTGGCACGGTATGGCCCTTGCTGTTACACAACCTGGCTACCCACCATTAGTAAAAGTTTCTTACGACACTATACTTTGTGTCAATATACCCATTTTTAAAACGGATTAATCATAGATATAAACAATTTCTCCTAACCCCATAAGAATTAAAAAGAAAACATGGGGCGTATGTAATAGACATATTTTCGTCCTCCGCCCTGGGAATGACGGGGGGACATACTGAGTCTTACCGGGTAAGATCCCACGGTGTCCTTCCACTTACCTATGGCTGAGTGTGCGAGTTCGCCTTTCAGCAGTAGACCGCACCCCCGGCAGGTTTCAGCCCTTTTGAGTTAATATTTCCCGCCTCAGCGACGTCGCAGAGGCCTATCGCCGCGTCATCTACCCGTTCAAGATAGTATTCCTCCCCCCGTCTCTTGATCGCGTCGGCCCGTGCCGAGCCAGCAGTTTTAAATTTCCCTTAGTACATTTAAAATAATACCGATCTAGCTGTCCCCAAAACAATACTTTGTTATCCCCAGCAACGCTCTAAGCCGCAAGTCCCGCAGGGGGCGCCCTTAGCGCAAGTTGCTTAGTTTTTTATATTAATTTTAAACCTGGCTGGAGGCCTCTTTTGGCTTCGCCAGAAACGACCGGTTAAGCAACCACACTTCCCAGAAGTGTATGCGAGAAGCCCAACAAAAAAAGTAAATATTCCATTGCGATCCAGTTATGAGCTGTGTTTACAGTTTCAAGTCTCTAGCTCATCGGGAAATTAGTTTCAAATCGATTGCAAAATTTTTAACTATAGAACAAACAAATTTTTTTCGCTTCATTTACTATCAATGATTAAGCGAATAAAAGCATGTCTTGTCATTTTAGGAGGAGCATATGAGCTACTGACCAGTGGGCGGCTCTAGTGTGATCTTTCAAGGAGCTGGAACCACCCTTCGGTACCGAAGATGACCGCTCCAGTGGTTAAGGCGGTAGGAGTCCAGCATACCCCTTCGCCCTTCTCCGGGGCTAAGGAAGTTCCATGCAGAATTTCCACTGGGTACCAATAAAAAAGTAAAAACAAAAAAAGTATGGCTACTGTTCCACAAAATAGACGCTGCTTCCGATCCCAATGGTTTAGAGTCCCTTAGTCACAATTGACGACATTAACGGGAGAAGATGGAGTGGTGCTATATTTTATCCGAATCCCAAGAATCGAAACAGTTAAAACTCGAGTCTACATCGTGTTAATCAAATAAAACCCTATGTAAATTGGTCCAGCATTTATATTCAATTGATGCGACCTCGATTCAAGTATTATTTGAGTTTTGATTCTCGATCTGTACGTAATACGGGCCATAATATAAGCGATGTTATAAGATTTCTTTAATAAGATCAAACTATAGAGAAATTACTTGCGTGGCAACTGATTTATATTTGCGACGCGACAGCACGAGTTGCTCACATAGGATTGTTGCCTTACTCGTCTTGATTCAAGCCTGAGGTTTAGTGTGATATATACCTACACACTGCACAAAGAAATCACTGTATACACTTTATATATTATGAATAACTACCTAATTAATTAATTATTAGGCATTGAATAACGCAATACAAACAGCTTTGATATTTGAATATTGTAAACATGCTTTGATTTGATTACGAGCTCCTTTTGAGTTACTCTATACGTGTGAAAATAATAATTATAATTTAATGTTACAGCTGGGTACACTATAATTACGCTATAATGATTCAATCTAAAATTGAAGTACAACGAAATTCATTTATTGAATGAAATCAATTACAAATCTGTATGGCTGAAAATCAGCATTGCTTTAAAATAAAAGTGCGAAAATTACTTCTTGGCAAGACCTCGGCAGATTTATCTCGGCTCTGACTCTCGTATATATACATATTTTTCTCTTCTCACTGGTATATATTTACTATATATATATGTATGTACGTGTTTATTTTATGTATATATATATATATATATATATATATATATGCGTGTGCGTGTGTGTGTTTATATATGTGTGTGATTTTTATGTAAGTTTATATATTTTGTTTTCATGTCTTCACATCTATACCTGTCTTTCATATTTTATTGGTGCATCTACCTTGTTGTCCTCTGCATCACCTAAAGGTTGCTTGGTAGAAAATGCTCACGGCATTAAGACCGCCTTTGTACACTTGTACATTATGCATAAATAAATAAATTTATTTTGGTATAGTCGTACCCCAGACTCAGACTTCTTATATTTACATATAAGAGGTCAGAGTTTATCATAAAATATCGTCTATACGAAACCTTAGTAACCCGATCAGTATACCTATCAGCTAAAGCCAGTGCTTAGTCATTATACTTCTGGGTTATAAACGGAAAGAGCACCTGCGCTACGATTGTAGGATAACCCTCTCCTATATAAACGTTTAATAAAGCCAAGCCATATATACAATACTCATTCATTACCATTCGCTTTTTTACCCTGGTGGGAGGGTCTACACCTTCCTGCGCATCTTACCAGCTAAAAGAACCGGGGAGGTTGTTTTCGGCACCGAAGCGGGGCTCCGGGATCTCGAGAACGAACGCTTATTGGTGCCATGCCTGCAGGCACATCTCGGCGGGGGTTACTGCATATAGGGCAAATAGAGGGAGCGCTAGCGGAAGGATGGCAACCAAACTGTTCGTCCCAAGCACCTCTCTATGAGGGAGGGGGGTTGCAATGGATCTCTTGAAACCTCGCAAATCTGAATCAACCAATACCCTGTATTATACCTTCTTACAGTCATATCTCTTAGCATATTTGATGGCACGATTAGCTTTCTGCATCGCACATAATTTAATGCTAACAAGTTACAAAACTTGATGAGAAGATTTTTTATACAAATACCTTCTCACGACCTCATATCGGCCATTTATACGTCCACTGCTGAACAAAGGCCTCCCTCATAGATTTTCACAATTGTGTTATCATTTTGGGGGGTATTTGCCAATACTCACCACGCTTGGCAGGCGGGTTGGTGAGCGCAGTATGGCTACCGTTTCACAGAAGGGACGCTGCTGCCCATCCCTCTGGTTTAGATTCCCTTAGTCGCCTTTTACGACATCCATGGGAGGAGATGGAGTGGTGCTATATTCTTAATCCGGACACCACACGGAATCCTTCTCACTAACAATTTTTTAATTCATTAATTATATCTTGACAGTAAGGACTCGATTAATTAGAGCATTACATACTAATTCTGACCAATATAAAACTGCAAACCAGCATAAACAGTACTTTTTAGTCAGTCATTATAGCAGAAAAGGTTTAATTAGTAGAAATAATTAAAGAATTCACTTGGCGTACGGCCAGGCGCTGTAACCCAAATATGGAGTAATGCTCACGTTGCACTTACCAACAAACTTGTTTCAATGTGAAACAAAAGCTCATTGATATGTACTAAAAAACTAATTAAAATAAATAAATGTATTTGATTTCTTCTCAAATATAGATGATATTCCGGTCGGCCTACATTTTGCTATGCTATTTTAACTGTATCCACATGGATATAGTTAAAATAGCTAAAAACTTACACACTATACATATAGTGTGTAAGTTTTTGGTGATCTTATTTTGCAAGATTATCGCCTTGGCAGTATTATAAGTTGCGGAGAGAAAGTGGCAGTCCACTAACACTTTTCTAAACCACAGCAGATGACACCGATACCGAAGATGAACAAGAACATTCTTCACTCACTCTTCAGGACAGTGCAATCATGGTCAGTGAGCAGTAGACTTATGGAAGTTTAATGATCTGTAAGAAAACGGGCTTGAGATGAGGCAGCGTTTGTGTTTCACTTGCGGCCTTCAAAGATTGACTGAAGCGGGAAATAACGCCCTTTCTGACGAGATAGGACACTTAGACGGATTACCACTGAAGAACCCTTTCCCGTAATCTTGGCATACATTGCATTGAAAGTGCGAGAGGCGGATCATCATCATCATCATCAATCTAAAAGACGTGCACTGCTGAACAAAGGCCTCCCCCATAGATTTCCACAACGAAGGATCAGAGGCCATCCGCGTTCAACGACTCCCAGTGACCTTCACCAGGTCGTCTGTCCACCCTGATGGAGGAAAGCCACAAGGAATTTAACATATACAAAAAGTGTAAACAGGGTATCATAATATAGTATAGTTCACTAGATAACTGTTTGATGATACGGTTGGTGCAGTGACTAGGCAATTGCCTTGCAGCGCTACGTGACGCGGGTTCAATCCCCACACGGATCAAATAATTCAAATCAATCAAATCAACTGAAAACTTGTGGGGATTATCGGTAAAAGTATGTAAAGGTATAATTAACACTATAGCACCCTACTTAGCAGTAATTAAATATTGTTAATATTAAACAGGTGCGTTGACCAGGGTACTTTTCCGGATTTAATGAAATATAGCAAAGTGATACCTTTGTTTAAATCCGGTAATATTCAAGATCCTGGAAATTTTAGGCCGGTATCCGTTCTGCCTGTATTTAGCAAAGTATTTGAAAAAATTATGTTAAATCAAATGCTATTGCATTTTAATGTTAACAAGCTTTTTCACGACAAGCAATACGGCTTCACCAAAGGGCGTAATACAACTGACGCAGGTATCTCATTGATCAAGCAAATCTTCGATGCTTGGGAAGGGTCTCAGGATGCAATTGGTATCTTCTGTGACCTTTCAAAGGCATTTGATTGTGTAGATCACGAGACTCTTCTGCTGAAACTAGAGTATTATGGGATTAGGCAAAAGTCTTTAAAAATCTTAAAATCCTATTTGCAAAACAGGCAACAAAAAGTTCAGATAAATGGGGTTAATTCATCTGGCTCTGAAGTGATAATGGGTGTGCCCCAGGGTTCGATACTAGGTCCTTTCTTATTTCTGGTGTACATTAATGACTTGCCTTATGTGATTCAGGATTCATCCAGGATGGTGTTATTTGCTGATGATACATCGTTGATTTTTAAAATTGATAGACGTTTACCAAATCTTGACGATGTAAATAACGCTCTTCTTAAGGTCCATGAATGGTTCACAGTTAATAATTTAGTATTAAATGGGCAGAAAACTAAATGCATAAAGTTTACTTTTCCAAATGTAGTAAGTAGGGATTGCGATATCATAATAGATAGCGAGAAACTTGAATTTGTCGATCAAACAGTTTTCTTAGGAATCACGCTTGATTCAAAACTTCAATAGGGTCCCCATATTACATCTCTAGAAGGACGGTTGAGTTCGGCTGCTTATGCTGTGAGAAAAATCAGACACCTTACAGATGTAGCTACTGCAAGACTGGTTTACTTTAGCTACTTTCATAGCATAATGTCCTATGGTATTTTACTTTGGGGTCGGGCTGCCGATATAGAATCAATTTTTATTTTCAGAAGAGAGCTATCAAGGATATTTACAACCTTGGTAGTCGTGATTCCTTGAGAGAACTGTTTAAAAACATTAACATAATGACAGTGCCTTGTCAGTATATTTATGAAAATATCATGTACGTTAGGAAGAACATTCATCTTTTTACAAAAAAATGTGATCGGCATAACTATAATACAAGATATAAATCTAAACTAGTACAGCCAAAATTTCGCTTAGCTAAAGTCCATACTTCTTTTATGGGTTATAGTATAAAATTTTATAATAAAATACCGGAGACCGTGCTGCAATTACCGCAAAATAAATTTAAAATATTTGTAAAAAATACTCTGTGCAAACAAGCATATTATACCTTAGAGATATAAATGTTTGGCAGAGTGCTTGTCCAGCTCCGCAAGACCACTATAAGAAAAGATTCAAATTTTTTATTTTTGACTTATTGACATGCCATCTTGTTGTTGCATGTTTTGTGACATAAATTTATTCAGATTTACTTTTCTGACATTTCAATTATTATTTTTTGACATGACATTATTATTATTAATTATTTACACCTGAATTTATTATTGTATAATTTTTTTATATTCAACTGGTTTATGATTTGATATTGACACTTTTAAGAGGTTTAAGAGGTTAGACTTTACTATGTTTAATGTAGGAACATTGTCTTTATATAACCTGAATTTTCGAGAACATTGTACACTTAAATATTGTAACATGATTTTAAAAGAGTAACCATGGAGTTTCTTGCCCGTTCTTCTCCATAGGAAATCTACATCTTGGAACGTGGCAACTAAAGTCTTGACGATTCATTCATAAGTGCTATTAATGGTTTAAATGAATAAAAATCTTTTTTATCTTTTTCTTTTATAATTGTATGATCCACAGATAGTTCTTTCGGGTCTGGGTGTTTGTCATGTGAGATTTATGTCCATAGGCTGTACAGTTTACAGACATAAGTCTCACAGCACAGGTACCCATGATGCAGGAGAAATCAGCAAACCTTTGTAAAAACAAAGTGAGAATTGATTTTAATATTTTATTTACAATCTTACATGACTTACTTAATATATTAAAACTACCCTTTAACTTGCTCCCTCCTGGACAAATAGTAATTAATATTTCCTAAGTGATTTTTGTGTAGTTTTATTTTTGTATTTACCATTATGTACAATATTTCTGTATACTATTGATTGTTAGAAATATTATACAAATAATATTCTTCTGCCGTACATTAAGTTTCGATTACTTATAATAAAATAACAGACATCGTTTTACAACTATCAGAAAAAAAAAAGTTTGTAAAACATACTCTATGCACACGGGCATATTATAAATTATAATGTTGACGTCTCGACGGCATTGTTTTATGACGTCACTTATTAATAAAAATAAAATAAAATGTTATTAATATTATTGTTTTTTTATATATATTTTGTATAATTGATATTTCTTTTTTGATTCTATTATCAATGATTGCATCTGTAATTTATTATTATGTAACTTTATTTATTTCTATTGTAAATGTGTGTGAGTGTGATGTAGATATTTGAGTCAGATTTTTGGCACAAGCATGTTAATTATAGAAAGCCTATATCTACACTACTCTCACATATGGATTGTAAAACAATGCATTCATTGAGATTGGTAAAACACACAAAATAAGAAAAAGAAATCGAACCCTGAATTTCTTTTGGCATTTCTTCTCCAAGGTTGTCATGTAGTGAAATGCCCTCCATTGTTTCAATACGACGTGTAAAAGTGTCTGCTATGACCTAATTACTGAATAAACTATTCTATTCTATTATATCCCATCTTTATACCCAAGATATACTTATATGCTAACACAAGAAACTTAATGACTATAACGACATAATATTTCTGGTCGTACTTTTTCCAGCCTCAGTAATATTTCAAGCTTAGCACAAGATAATCTCGTATAAAAGGCTTATTTAATTTAATCATATCGTAAAAGACAAGTTACTGCGCAACTGTATAATAAGAAAATGCTGCCAATGCACGGAAATTGTATATTGCACTTTAGCACGTAGTTTTAAGAGTGAATATCGGATGTACAGTGATGTAATTAGTATTGTAGACTGTACACAACATAGATAAATAAGGGAGTTTAAGCAGGCGTTATATGCATCAGGAGTGAGGCATTAAAGCTATGAGTAATACAGATTAAGTCGGTAGCGTTAGACATTAATAAATCAGCTTGATCAGTGTCAAATGGTTCAATGGTAGAAAAAGGTTTTACCGCTCGAGTTTGGTTCACGCTGTTCGAGGATGACATAGTCGGTTGACGGCACGGTTGGTACAGTGGCTCAGTGATTGGCTTTCTGCGCAACATGTTGCGGGTTCGATCCCCGCACGGAACCAATATTTGTATCATCTACACATAGTTGAATTTATGTCTGTAAACTGCGCCTACGACAAAAGAGAAATTCCAGAATGGTGAAATCTAAGGAGGTAGCATATCATCGCTCATCAACCCGCCTGCCAAACGTGGTGAGTACGGACGAATTCACCTCATAATGACCACACGATTGAGGAAATCTACGGGGGAGGCCTTTGTTCTGCAGTAGATCCTTTGGCTGATATGTTGATGATGATCGCTCATTGTAGTAATTATTAGGAGGCTCATGTTTATGGGCTCATGGATAATAGGTGAGTTTACCTACAATTTATTGATACCGCATTTGTTTTACTCTGTTAACTTAACTGTTTCTATGAAGCGCGAATGTAACACTAAATTAATCTATGCACGTAGACAGAAAATAACAACTTCGATATTTCAACATTTGCATATCATACAGTGTATATTTGACTTAATAATGTAGGGTCTGAGGCAATCAATCACGATTACTTATGCAGCAAGTAATCAATAAAATGTTGAGCTACCGACTATTTTATTAATATGTATATTTTTTTATTATAAAACACTTTTAAACGGATTAAGAATATAGCACCACTTAGTCTCCTCCCATGGATGTCGTAAATGGCGACTAAGGGATTTTATACCAGATAAATGGGCAGCAGTGTCCCTTCTGTAGAACTTTACTAGCTATACTGCGCTCACCAACCCAGCGTGGTGAGTATTGGCAAGTACCCTCCAAAATTATGACACAATTGTGAAAAATCTATGGGGGAGGCCTTTGTTCAGCAGTCGACGTCCTTTTAAATGAAATGGATTACATCGTGTATATTATAGACATTTGTTTTCCATATCGTTTCGAACACTTTGCAGAGTTCCTGGATGCAGGATAGAAGGTGACAGGCGCCGTAACTGTTTCCTTTTTTTATATCTACCGTAACATTTTAAACAAAAAATTGTTTCGATGCAAGCAGTAATCACTCAGTGTCTTGATGTTTTTTAGTGTGGTAGGAAGTTTGGGAATTTATTTATTATTTTAATTAAAGGACTCCAAATTGGTGGTACCTGCCAACCATCTTGTTAATTGAAATCAGGATATATTTTTAAATGTCAATACCCTCACGATACAAAGCGGAGAATATAGTTGAGTTTATCTAGGGCATGTTCACATGCATGTTTATATATGTGTGGTGTCCGGATTAAGAATATAGCACAACTCCATCTCCTCCCGTGGGTGGCGTAAAAGCCGACTAAGGGATTCTAAACCAGAGGGATAGGCAGCAGCGTTCCTTTTATAGAAGAGTAACCATACTGCGCTCACCAATCTGCCTGCCAAAAGTGGTGAGTATTGACAATTTAAATAACGACACAATTGTGCAAATCTATGGGGGAGGCCTTTGTTCAGTAGAAGACGTTCTATGGCCGATATGATGATGATGATGATAATGTTCACAGACTGCAGACTACTTGTGTCAGCTATGTGTCCTTTCGTTCTGGTGGCTTTACTATGCTTTGTTTGCCGTATGTGTGGCAATCTATATCCAATCTAGTAGATTCTATTTCTAATTTTTGTAATCTTTACCTGAACGCTTTATATTCTTATTTTTAATATGTGCTAAGTTTCAGAGAATAAAGATAATTTTCAACTATATATTGTGAAACTCGGATGAATCGGAGTCAACATCGTTACACCAGCTAAAAGACGTTTACTGCTGAATAAAACCTTCTCCCGTCGAATTTCATGACGACTGGTTACATGTTGGCCACCAACATCATCATATCACCTAGTGACATTCACCAGGTCACCTGTCTCATAGAAAAATACCAAGCATAGCTCTCTCCAATGCTTGCTGAATGACCTTAAGCTTTTTTGTGAGACCCATAGTGAGTTACCACGTCTCTGTGTCATCGCTGGTTAGAGTTTCGTCTTAAGGCACTGCGATTTTGTTGACGAAAAAACGTTGCGAAGTTTCCCGAAAGCTACCCGGCTAGGCTCGCTATCTGTGTAACATATACCGATATTCAAATACATGTGTTGACCCCATGACCTCAACCAAGTGGCTAGCCTGAAACGCTGAAAGTGTATTTTCATTCGATCTTCAATAACTAACGTGGTGGAATATTGCCATTAGCACCTTGCTTGGCAAACGGTTTGGTGATCGTAGTTTATTTTCATAGCGACGCTGACATTAAAGGAAGGAGTGGGTTTGCGTGTTCCTTGCCAAGAACTCTTTTTCACATGAAGCCAGTATGTGACTATTTCTTGCACATTCTATATTTGAACTTCAGTAGTGTGCTCGCTATACGCCAAGCCTTATATCTCGAGCACATCCGTTGGACGTGATGTAGGCGTTTGTTAGCGCCTTCCTGTATAAATATCCTACGCAAATATGTCTGTGATACACTCGTCGAGACTTTGTTTGATTTTTCGTGTAACAGACTTTACTTGGGAGCTTTTGCTTTGTTGATTTCGGTTATTCTTGATTGTTATATATGAGTATGTACTTTAACCATAGACTGATTTTTTTTTGGGCATTGCCTCACACTTTGATTTCTCCTGTGTCGTGGGTGCGTTTACAGACACAAATTCCACACACAATACACCCAGACCCGGAACAACTACCCGCAGATCGTACAAATATTTGTTCTGCGCGGGAATCGAACCCACGACCCGGTGCGCAGCAGCTGACTGTACCAGCCACTGCACCAACCGTGCAACCGCACGGAACAAATATTTGTATGATCTGATAGTGTGGGGCAAAGTTAAAACAAAAAATCATTGATTACTCTCAATTTGAACCAAAGCACCTGGTTCTTTTTATTTTCTTCAAGATATTATGATTTCTATTTTTTTTACTTGTTAATAGCTGCCACGATATCATCTGCGAGAGAACTAATCAAATCACTTAAGATAACTTGATAACGCAATAAATGGTATTCTATAATACAAGGTAAATAAAAGACCGCCCACAAGTGGGCCGTGACGACCCACTTGTCTTGTGTCTTGTCTGGTCGTTTAGACGTAAAAGGGAGGCAAAGTTGATTTCAAGAAGATAGGCAACATCATGATCCTTATGCTAATAAAAACACACTGCGATTACCAATCCGCCCCTGATCCATGTTCAGCAGCTTTCTTCTTCTTTTCTCTTTATCTGTAGATCATACAAATATTTGTTCTGTGCGGGGACCGAAACCGCGATACGTAGCGTTCAATGCCAATTGCTTTGCCACTGCACCAACCATGCCTTCCGTTGCGACGAATGGTGATGAACCTTCCTCGATACCAAATTTATTTGATTGTGTTCGATCGTTTGAACGTGATGGAGTCCAAACATTCAAACATAGAAATATTGTTATTTAGTACTAGAATTTAGTATTTATCTTTGGTTTTCATCACGTATATATAGATAGCATTAATAAACACTACCGCAGTGCTTCAAGACAAAAGTCCTTAACCACTGAGTGTTACTAGTGAGGACATATTGCACAGAGACGTGGTCACTCACTATGGGTCTCACAAGAAAGCTCAAAGTCACTCAGCGAGCTAAAGAGAGAGCTATGCTTGGTACTTCTTTACAAGGTCGAATAATTAGAAATTAAGAAATCCATGGAAGAACTAAATGTGAACATAGCTGAAAGGGTAAATAAACTGAAGTGGCAATGGGAAGGGTTCTCAAGTGGAGACGGCGCACCTGAAAATGCAGCGTGAGACGACCTCTAACGAGGTGGACAGACAACCTGGTGAAGGTCACCGGTCCTTGTGGAAATAATTGATATGATGATGATGATATCCAGATAGGTATATGTTTTCCTCCTCGGGGGTCGCGGGTGCGCAGATTGGGGAGTCTGCGTGCTCACACCGAGCGACCCCCGGGAAGACGGTGGCGCGCACGTGGTCACGTGCCACCGTGTGCGCAACATAGCGCAAAGCGAGGCTTGGGGGGATCCTTTACAATCCTCCCCGAGAAGTGCCTGGGGGGGCGACCTTTTTACAGTCGCCTTCCCTCCGCTAGAGGGGGTGACCGCTTTACAGTCATCCCTTCTGAGATGTGCCTAAAGGCGTGGCACCAATGGGCGGCTCTAGTGTGATCTTACGAGGACCTGGAGCCCCCTTCGGTGCCGAAGATGACCGCTCCAGTGGTTTTAGCCGGTAGGAGTCCGGCATACCCCTTCACCCTTCCCCGGGGTGAAGGAAGTTCCATGTAGAATTTCCACAGGACATCAATAAAAAAAAAAAGGTATATGTTTTCCTATCGTTTCAAACACTGCAGCATTTCTGGCCACAGGATGACTAAGGTGATAAATATCGTTACAGATTTTGAAAGTTATTATATCTCGAATCAGTTACAATCTTATAATATTATTCAGTGTGGTATGAAATTTGGGAGTTAAAAAAATTTACCACACATTTGTTTTCTTAAATCGTTTGATATTTATTTATTATGCAGTATCAGTACATAGGCGGACTTTATGCCTTAGGCATTCTCTACCAGTCAACCATAGGGTGATAAAGAGATAACATGGCAGTTCCAATATGTTTAAGACAACTATACAATTTTATAATTCTTACAATATATTTAAATATTCATATACATACATGTATACCTAATAGCACTAAATAAATAAATACATACATAATTATTATGTAAGTTATAGAAAAGATTTAATTATGATTCTCCTAAGGTATTGTTATTGAAAGAATTAGTAAACTGAAGTGGCAATTCGCGGGGCAAATTGCTCGTAAACTGATGGCCGCTGGGGCAAAAAGGTTCTCGAATGGAGACCGCGCACCGGAAAACGCAGTGTGGGACGACCTCCAACGAGGTGGCCAGACGACCTGGTGAAGGTCGCTGGGAGTCGTTGGATGAGAGCGGCATGTGCGCTTGTTGTGGAAATCTAAGGGGGAGGCCTTTGTTCAGCAGTGGACGTCCCGTGGCTGATATGATGATTGTTGAAGGACAGTGTAGAAGAATATTGAAAGTGTGGCATAAGATAAGAATTTTTTCCTAAAATATTTATTTACTCTTTGACTTACAAGAAAATCTACACACTCCTTACTAAGTTGAAGCTTGAATGTGAAACAGAGCAAACAAAAACTAATTCCAATTCATCCTATACCTACCGAAAATGTGTGAATCGAAATTTTCCATCCTACTTCACTTCTCAAATTTTTCCATCCTACTTCATTTCTCAAAATTTTCCTTACTCAGTTTAATGAGTTCTTGAAAGTTGTACCCAAAAACCACCGTTAAATTAACAACGAAGTATTGAAGAAAGGCAAATTTAGAGGCGTTCCCTATTTATCGGTTTCTTTAACACAATTTGCAACTGAAATTATCCAACAAAACATCTTTGGAGCTTCGAGGCTTCCACAATTTACGTCTTACAATGAATCTCCATTAACGCCACGATTTGAAGTTCAATTCAAAATTACCGATAAATATTCCATTTACCGTTTTGTGAAATTCCCATATTAAACAGCTCGTTACGTGAGCCAAATGTATTTTTTATATACAATCTCAATAGATGCCGTGTGGTGCCGACTAAGAATACCACCAACGAGATGGGTGGTCCCGTGGGTGTCGTAAAAGGAGGGGTATAGCCGGAGGATAGACAGCAGAGTCCTTCGAGTACATTTATAACTTGACTGCGATCGCCAAACCGTCTGTGTCCATATGTGATTATCGAGTAAAACCAGAAGCCCACACAAACGCAGTTGGGAAACGTTTTAAAGCTTATTTTTAATGGCGGAGTGTAAGGGGGAAGCCTGCATAGTTCTCCCAAATATGAACACACCACCACATTTCCACACCTAAAACGTGAGACTATCGACCGTCAGATAACGGGATCGTTGCTAGACCCCATACCGGTGATGAGATGCGGCATCACCAGTGGTAGAAGGCAGTGTGATACCCACCACCGACTTACGCAATCTGGTGACTATTGGAATTTTAGAGAGTAGTGCGAAGAAATTGAAATTTAAAATTAAGCTCAAGTAAGCTGATTTGCCGTGTGGTGCCGGCTCAGAATGCCACTACCCCATCTCCTCCCATGGGTGTCGTAAAAGTCGACTAAGGGATTAGCCGGAGGATGGGCAGCAGCGTCCTTCGAGTACATTAACAACTCAACTGCGATCGCCAACCCGCCTGCCAAGCGTGGCGATTATGGCAAAACCCCCCAATGAGCCCACAACACATCAATATCCGGTGGTTGTAGTGATGTAGTGATCTTTGCGGGAGGCCTGTGTCCAGCAGTGGACTTCATTCGGCCGAAAAATTATAAGCTGATTTTGAACATGTATGTGTTCGGTGGGAGGACATTAAATAGTTTACTTAATGTGCTCATTGCCAGTTACACTCACTCATCGGCTAACGATTAGTGAGGTTAAGCAACACTTCACGAGGTCAGGTTATGGATGGGTAACCGCATAGTGGTATTTGAACTGAACATTTCCATGTTTCGGAGGGCACGAAAAATCGCCGGGCCCAGTTGTTGTAATTAGACGGCAATCATTAAGCCAAGTCGGAGGCTTTTGGGGCACTGACAAGGAGGCCACTAACCACACGCAAGAAAAAAAAACAAAATATGTAGTCAATGTTTAACTTTCATTCAATTATTTGTGACACCGGTAATTTTGAAAACAATCGCCATTGCTCATATGCTATGGAAACAAAAATGTGCAAAAATGCTTAAATTAATAGTACCTAAACACAAGCAAAAACATGAATCAGAATATAACTGCACATTCAGTTGATATCAGCAGAGCAAACATGGAAACGAAACACAAAAAAATACGAAATTGCTACAGCAATACATCCGCCCATCTGTTATGTTACCTAACAGCGTTAGCTATGAGTTATTGCCCTTAACTCGAGGCTCGAAATATAGCTCGCATTCACTCTTCATAAAATTCTACAAAATATTCGTCGTATTCTACAAAATCATTGGTTTTTTTTACGTGTACATTAACACTTCATGAACGTGTATAGCGCTTGTAGGTAGCCCGAATAATTGGGGGTCACGGGTGCGAAGATTGGGGAGTCTGCGTGCTCACACTGACCGACCCCGGGAAGACGTTGGCGCGCATGTGGTGACGTGCCGCCGTGTGCGCAGCACAGCGGAAAACGAGGCTTGGGGGGATCCTTTACAATCCTCCCCGATAAGAGCCTGGGGGGGCGACTTTTTTACAGTCGCCTTCCCCCAGCTAGAGGGGTGACCCCTTTACAGTCATCCCCTCCGTGATGTGCTTAAAGGCGTGGCACCAATGGGCGGCTCTAGTGTGATCTTACGAGGACCTGGAGCCCCTTTACTATCTTGTGCATCCTATATATAGAATAAAATGCTAAGTTCGTTATGACCACCCATTGTACATTATATTTATACCTTAGTTTTATTTTTTTAGGTTTCATATGGTTAACAATAAAGTATGTTCCATTCTATCTATCTATGCTGTAAGAAACTGTCCCTAAACATGGAATGTTTTCTAGGACTTTAATTGGACTGCAAACTATCGAAACATAAGCCGAAACTGTGTTCTTTTTATTTATTTTTCTTGCTGTTGAAAGCTCGTTACGTAAAAGCCAGTCTACCGATTTCATAGCTGTCCTACTAAGGACATCTAGGGTGTTCAGGTGTGCATATTAGCACTCGGCCGAAACAGCCCTGAGGTTGGTATATCATTTAAATAAATGTTATGTTACACTATCTTTTACAAGTATCCCAAGGGTAAATATAACTAATTGAATGTGCCTTCCAAGTTCACGTTTAATTCATGATAAGGTTAAGACTGCCATAGAAACGTTACTATTTTGTTTTTTACAGGTTGGACCATTAAATTCTGCGGATTTGATAAATATACCTTATGGAAATAAACTTATGTTTTTATTGAAAAAGATATTCAAAAAAAAAACATGACAAAACAAAACATCATCCACATCACACACCTCAATGCGAGCACTTTTCAAAACCGGACATCAAATTTATGAAAATTCTCTCAAGCATTGCGCATGGAATGGCATTCAATAAAAATTCTCAATCAAATGATTGAGAATTTTTATTTTCGACGGGGCAATCGTGGTTGATTAATTGCTGTAAACATAATTTTTAGGTATTCTCAAAGAAAGAAGTCCCAAGGGTCTGGCCTTCACGGAATGTCCTTTTGATGTGAAATAAGTTTTGCTGCGACCATTTTATTTATGCCTTCCAATGAATCATTGCATGTGACGCGATCTTGCTGATACTATTTCTGTCTGTTATAGACTTCAATTTCTTGCAGTATCAGAAAGAAATGTTGTAATAGCATTGTTGTGTACCAAACAGGATTTTCGGTCACAAATTCACTTCGATGCTTCTCTAATAAATCATAATTTTAGCCGAATCAGGTCCACTGCTGGACACAGACCTCCCCCGAGGATCAAACCACGATTGACATGGGCGTGTTCTGTGCTCGTCTGGGGGTTTTGGCATAATCGCCACGCTTGGCAGGCGGGTTGGTAATCGCAGTTGAGTTGTTAATGTACTCGAAGGACGCTGTTGCCCACCCTCCGGATAATCCCATAGTCACCTTTTACGACACCCACGGGATGAGATGGGTTGGTGCTATTCGTCGCCGGTACCACAGGGCACACTAAGAATTAGGGACAGCTTATCCCTTTAGTGGAAATGGCTGCCCAAACTGCAACTTTTGGTGAATGCTGGGGTTTCTGTTTCGTCTTAGTGTTCAAGCGTTCGATGTTTTTATATTCGAATATAATCATTTTGGCCCACCCCGTACGAGTTAGTGACGATACGAGCAAGTTGTACGCCTGGGGTAAGCGTAACGCCTGCCCATAACAATTGTAATGCCACCCTGTACTAGTTCTGCGTGGCATTATACTTCGTTTATCATCTCGAGACATTCGTTATTTAGTCTCTTATAATTCCAGTTCTATATGCCCAATAATTTCACTAGTTACAGTGCTAAGGCAGAATATATGGAACTCCAGTAGAACCTGTTTTTTTTTATTGGTGTCCAGTGGAAATTCTAGATGGAACTTCCTTCATCCCAGGGAAGGGCGAAGGGGTATGCCGGACTCCTACCGGCTAAAACCACCAGGTCCTCGTAAGATGGTCGCCCCCAGGCACTTCTCGGGAAGGATTGTAAAGGATCCCCCCAAAACACGCTTTGCGCTGTGCTACACACACGGCGCCACGTGACCACGTGCGCACAGCTGTCTTCCCAGAGGTCGCTCGGTAACTACAGTAGTACCTACCTAGCCGGACTCTTGCAATAAGAAACCTCATCATCATCTTTTCAGTCGAATAAATTCTACTGCTGGACCTGTGTCCAAAGATCGTTGTGGCACGACCCGTCAGGGTGTGTCATGTGCTCATTGAGGGGTTTTGCCACAACTGCTACGCTTGGCAGGCGGGTTGGTGATTGCAGTTGAGTTGTTAATGTTCTCGAAGGACGCTGCTGCCCATCCTCCGGGTAATCAAATTGTCAGTTTTTACGACACTCACGAGATGAGGTTGGTTGGTGCTATTCGCAGCCGGCACCACACGGCATAAGAAACCTCCACCAGTAAAATGTACGTGTACGTGTACGTATTCTTTAATATAATATTACAAACGCATAGATCAACCTGCTAACATCCGCCCAAAGTTATGCATTTGGCGATATTCCTTTCAATACTAAGCCTCATTTCTAAAATACCTACTAACATAGTACTGTTTAAGTAAATACGAATATGTACATCATCCAAGTGAGACCATCTAACTAATCTAATTTACATCGGCATAGTCTCTTAAGATAATTAATTGTTTATCAAGACGATGTAAACTAAGTTGTTTGGCGGAGCAATAAAATACTAACTTAAAACAAACTTCATCACAACTTGTATGTTTAAGTTACACAACTTTACGAGTTCAATTTGTTCGTTAAGACAAGCTGTAGGGAATTTAAAATGTGTACGTGTTGGGTAACACTGTGTTATGCTAGCCTTCAAAATATTTATTCTCTAGGGCAGCAAGTTCATACTAGTTTGTGTGCCATCGAACCCTAATTAATGGCAGATTCCAGTGTTTAGATGCTAAATATTTTTACATGAAGTGATTTTCCCTGGCTTTCTTGATCTATTGGGACATTTCGATCACATTCAAGTGCCTATACTATTCATGAGTCTGCAACGTCGTTATTAATAACAGTTAATTGATTTAACGACTATTTCTTCATCTAAGCATAATTCAAAAGTTCATTTCGTTTATTGTTTTATTGCAATCCCTTTCTACTTGAGGTCTCCAAGTATTTTTATGCAACTTGGTGACTAGCCGAGCAAGTCATTCGCCTGGTGGTAAGCAACATACCTGTTCATGAACAATTAGAAAGTTAGGCTCTTATGAAAAATAAAAATAAACTAAGCTAGTGAAGTTACTGAACTTCACTAGCTTAGTTTATTTTTATATATACCTATATACGCCCGAACCCCCTGACGTTACTATAAGGCGGGGGGGACTCTGAATTCGTGGCTGCGTAGATTGGGGTATCTGCGTACCCGCATCGAGCAACCCACGAGAAGACGGTGGCGCGCATGTGGTCACGCGCCGCCGTGTGCGCAACATAGCACAGCGCACAGGGACGCTTCGGGGGATCGGTTACAATTCCCGCCGATAGGAGTACGGCATGCTCTCTTCGTCCTTCTCCGGGGCAGATGAAGTTCATGATGAATTTCCACTGGGACGAATAAATAAAAAGTTGTAAGAAAAGTAAAGCGTGCCATGTTCCGAATTAAATCACAAGAATGAGTTCTTTCATATCGATATCTGGCGTTGGATAAAAGTCTAATACATAAGTTGGAGACCGCGTAATGGGTTTCCAATAGAGTTGAGCATATGTGCATGAGTAAGTCCTTGTGCTCCTAATTATCTTAAAATTTTCTTTCAACTTTTAGGTGGATCTCACAGTCATGACCTTCGAGCTTCTGAAAATTTAATTCTTAACATTCCATCCCACCATACAGGGTTTATGTCCAAATCCTTCGCTGTTTCAACAATAAAACTCTGGAATGCGCTTCCTCTTGATATAAAGAAAGCTCCAAATAAATTCGCGTTTAAACGTAAAGTGCGTCAATACTTCCTGAAATTGTTACAATCCTAATCAGTTTTGTCTTCGTCATTAGAGTTAATATTTATATTAGATATTTATATGTATTCTATTTAACTATTTATAATTATGTAATATAATATAGTGTCTATTTTTATATTAGTATATGTATGCATTCCTATTTTTAATTCAGTCTTTTTTAACATTAAATATAGCTTTGCTTTTATACTTCTTTCGAAGTGCTTTGTTTAACCCAAAGGTTGACTAGTAGAGAATGCCTCATGGCATTAAGTCTGCCTTATGTATACTCAATGTACATAAAAGTTTAAATAAATAAATAAGTCGAGCATGTGGAGTCGAGCAAGTGATGATAAAGGACGTGGGACAACCAGGTGAACATGACAATTTTTTTTAATAAGAACGTTTGATGATGATGAAATAAAATTAAGTAATATAGAATAATCAAAACCGGGAGTTATATCAGAAAAAAGGCGAGATAACCGATTTTGCTTATAAATTGGAAAGACTAACAAAAATAATTGTAATGCAAATACATACTGTATCAGATTATTTAACCTGCGTGCCGTAGGTATTCTCGACTAAGCTACGTCTTAAACCTCATTATGCATAGAAGTAAATGGGATTACGGTAGATGTAATGCGTCTTTCACTTGAACCGTCTGCTTTTGAGGTGGCACTCGAGTTTATGGAGCGGAATTATGTTTTGAATAATTTATTTATGGTAATTGTATTTTTTGTCGCCTCCCACGCTCCCACCTCGTTGTTTTGACGTAATTTTTGTGGGAACATACTGGTTTTTACGCCCATTTTAACTTTTTGGTAAGAATTTCAAACTTCTTCTTTAGCTACGATGAGTTTTTGGTGTCAAAACATTTTTAGTCAGTGGTTGAAATTGTTTTCATTTGGTACTTATTCATAACTGAATTACTTAATAGTACTAAAGTTTTACATTGCCATCCACCTGAATGAACCAAATCCAGTGACTAATTCAAAATAATATCAGTGTGGTTGATAAAGAGAACATATCAGGTGAATTTAGTACTTTGGAGCCCATCTTATAAGTTGTAATCTACTACATAATTTTAATTAAAGGTTGTTTCTGTTTACTCAAAGTACATACATACATACATATAATCACGCCTCTCTCCCGTAGGGGTAGGCAGAGACCACTTCTTTCCACTTGCTACGATCCTTACATACTTGTTTCGCTTCGTCCACTTTCATTATTCCCTTCATACATGCTCTTCGGTTTAGGGTACTCTTGACCTGGCCTTTTTCCAAGACGTCCCTGATTTGGTCTTGAAACGTCCGCCTAGGTCTACCCCTTCCAGCACTTTCATTCACACTCGCCTTATACACTTTTTTCGTCAATCGTTCTTCATTCATTCTCTCAACATGGCCAAACCATCTCAGCATACCTTTCTCAATTTTTGTCACTACATCTTCTTTCAGACCACAACGTTTTCTTATCTCACTATTCCTTATCCTGTCACTCAGTTTAACTCCTATCATACTTCTTAACGCTCTCATCTCAACTGCATTTATTCTGCTTTCATGTTTCTTCTGCCATACCCAACTTTCACTTCCGTACATGAGTGTCGGAACCAACACCCCCTCATGCACAGCCAAACGAGCCTTGTTAGACACCTTCCGACTGTTCATAAAGGAGTGCAAAGCTCCATTCACCATGTTTCCTGCATTCACTCTTCTTTCAATATCACTCTCACACTTTCCATCTCTTGTAAACTTTGAACCCAGATAGACAAACTCATTCACTTGTTCAATTTGTTCATCTCCAATCACGATATTGCAGTCTGTCACTGCCTCATCTCTTTCAAACACCATATTTACTCTAAGTAATCCATATAATACCCATAATAATCGATATTAAACTCAAACTCAAATTTTTTATTTCATATAGGCCCTAATAGGCTCTTACGAAAAGTCAAGCTAGGTGCACGGTTCGGAAAAGTCGGTCCTATGGAGAAGAGCCGGCAAGAAACTCCATGGATATACTCTTTTCAAAAAAAGTTATACTACAATTTTGTTATTACATGGTAATAAGCTAGGTATGTGCGAACAAAGTAGACTAATTAAATGTAAAATACACACAATAACAAAACAGACAATTGCCTCTAACACAATAGAAAACTGATAACAATTAATGTATAGCACTATAAAGTCGACGAAGTTCACACATTTACAAAATGTAGAAGAAACTAAATTATATAAAATGAAAGGCATTTTAAACGCCAGAGCTTTAAATGTCATATTGAATATGTCAGTAAAAAAAAATATCATGTGTACCTTCCATTTCAATATTATTCGTGACTATTTTTCTATAATGAGACCATGGAGAGTTCCCGGTTAGTGTCTTATAAAATTTTGGACTAAGTAATCTCATTGGTGACTACGGTATGTTTTATTAGCGCTAAAAGCACTCAGTTACCTAAATCCCTTAGTTACTTTTTCAAATTCAAATTCAATTCAAAGTTTGTATTTCATATAGGCTATATGGTGATGATAATAGCCTCGTAAGAAAAGTTAACAGTTAAGGTGCATGGTTCAGTTCAGAAAAGTCAGTCCTATGTAGAAATTCCTTTGTTGAAAGTCATGGGAAATGAGAACTATACTACTGTAGGAAGCATAAAGTCTACTGCTAGACACATGCCTCCCCCAAAGATCGCCACAGCGATCGGTCTGGGTGTGTTGTGTGCTTATTGGGGGCATTTGCCGTAACCGTCACGCTTGGCAGGCGAGTTGGCGATCGCGGTTGAGTTTTTAATGTACTCGAAGGACGCTGCTGCCCATCCTCCGGCCAATCCTATGGTCGCCTCTTACGATACCCACGGGAGATGGGTTAGTGCTAGCCGGCACCGCATGGCATTATTACTAATATTTGGTTTGCACCTCTATAAAGCCACAAAAGAAAACTGAAACTAATGAATGTGAGGTTTTATATTGTAATCTAGATGAATCGCGTTTCTCTCTCTCTCTCTCTTGGAATTGAATCTGGCCCTTGAGGTATGTGCACAATCGATCACAACTCCAACGCATATGTAGAACATACTTTTTGTCCATATATAGTGGTAAATAAAACACAAGTTTATCCCACCATTCCCTAATGGGTAAGTAGATATGCTTTGGAATGTCAGTCACTGGCAGTACAGAAGCTATTGAAGCCCTTGGGGAATCTGGCTATAATGTTTTATATTAGAAGAAGAGGTCCCTGTGAAGGACTTAACTCATAGTAATATGTATGGATTTATAAATGCTTATTAGATCTGCATGTATATTTATTGTACATTACATGTACGTTGTGGGTTCCTAGACAGTTATTCCATTCATTTCATATTATCCAGTTTCATTCGTCACTATTTTTTCCGGTAGTCGCCCTTGTAGTTTGCAGTGGGTAGCGGGCTTGTCCTGCAATCGTTATGTAAATAACGAATTTTAAGCTTAATTTTGCCAAAACTAGCTATCTGATTTTATAATCTGATATTCCATTGTCAATGGCAGTCTCTAAGTAGATAACTCTACTTTCGCGAACTTTGGGATATGACCCAAGTTGTAGGGGCCAATTTGGACGACCATATCTAGTGTAGCCGAAGCTTTAGAGTGGTAGTGGCAATTTAATTAACACTGTTGTTCGTGCCACTTAGGACATGGAGCACTGGCTATTATTTGTTAAATGGGTTAACTATTGTTGCGGTTGAGGAAATAGTGTTGTTTAATTATATTATGAAGACAAAAGGTGATTACAGGGAAAAAGTACTACTCAATGTAATCTAATGAAGGTTGAAGTACATTACTAGTAAGTTATTCAATTGTGGATCATAATTGTTTTGTTTAGGGTTCCGAACGTCCGAAGGAAAAGTCTGTGGAACCCTTGTAGGATCACTCGTGTGTCTGTCTGTATGTCTCAGCCATTTAGCGCCGAATTACTGGACCAATTGAGTTGAAATTTGGTAGAAATGAAATAATCATTTAATCCAAATAGACCAAATAAATTAGTTATTTTTGAACGTCAACACTAGAGAGCACCCATATAAGCCCTTCACCGCTTCCTAGTGTTTAAGCTGGGGAAGAAACGACGCAACAAACTCTCCATCGACACGTCTGTCATTTACAATATTTTAAATTACATGTACACAAAACAATACAAAAATGTACTTAGCTCGGCAAATACCCCCCAAAATAACGAAAAAATTGTTTTTTTTTGTCGCCCTGCCCTAGTATTTCTCCTATGTCGTGGGTGCGTTTACAGACATGAATTCCACATACAATACACCCAGACCCGGAACAACTACTTGCAGATCATACAAATATTTGCTGCGTGCGGGTATCGAAACCACGACCCGGAGCGCAGCAGCCGACTGTATCAGCCACTGCACCAACCGTGCCATCAAAATTGTGGAAATCTATGGGGGCCTGTGTTCAGCAGTGGACGTATAAATGGTGGATATGATGATAATATGATCATAATCATCACACTTAGTAATCAAATTGGTGATTACAGTATTTCGTTATTAGTGCAGAGGAGGACGTATATACATCTTCTATATACAGGTGTAAAAAGACCCGAGCCGAAATCAACGCTATTTTTACATCTAACTATCATTGAGCAAAAATAACTGCTGGGAAAGGACTTTTATATTTAGATTTTAGAACAGCTGTGTTTCGTAGCGCACATGTAATATACGCTACCAACGATACCTACGTGTGTTTTGTATACGCGACGGGGACATGGACAGTAACATTATAAATTACCTTAAAATAATGTTTTTTTATAAACTTACAACAAATATTGAGACTTGGACCAGATATAGTCTACCGCAAGGTATGGTAAGGTGGGATACTCTTCGTGAATTCAAAATGATTACAAATTAGCAAACGGCACTACGTTACTTACGTTACTACTACCGACGCACCTGCGCTCTTTACAGCACAAAATAAATGGCTAGAATTCTAGAAAACATATTACAAACAGATAGCTGCATGCCCCTTTTAATAAAGCATAACATAATATTAACTCTACCCTGTATATACATACTAGAAACATGTAAATTCGCACACAAAAATATACTTCTACTCAAAACTTACAATCAAGATACACCTTACGATACAAGTCACGATTAAATTTGCCAAGTTTTCGTTTAAATATGCCGATTAAAATATGTAACTCTAATAAACTAATCAAAAACGAAAATAAAAGTAATACATTCACACATAAACTAAAAAAAATAGTACTCGACAGTTAATGTTGTTATAGTAATATAGATAGATTTATATCCTCTTTATTTTGCATGTGCCCGACAGGGTCCATGATAGATCTCATAATTTATTTTTACTACCTAACACTTCATTCTGGATTGTGTAATAAATATACTGAATACTGAAACAAAGGGCCTGTAGTCCTTGAGAATGTACTTCAAACGAAAACTTAAATTAACATTTGTGATACTAAAAATGTATTGTATCGTCATCATCATATTAGCTAAAGGGACACTGCTAAACAAAGGCCTACCTCATAGATTTCCATAACTGTGTCGTCATTTCTGGAGAAATTTGTCAGTACTTGCCACGCTTGGTGTACGTAACGCAGTATGGCTACTATTCCACAGAAGGAACATTGCTATCCATTCCTCAGGTTCAGAGTCCCTTAGTCAACTGTGGCAGGAGATGGAGTGGTGCTATATTGTTAATCCGGACACCACACAGAACGGAGTTAATAAAATTGTGTAAAGTCAACGTCCTAAGAAGCTACATGGACTCGTATAAATGTATACCCATGAAATCCCTCGGGATTTTTACAAATCCCACTTGTTTACGAAAAAGTTACAATGTATTGAAACTCGTACCGGAATATAAATTATTCATCGAACGTTATTTTCTGGGCATTACTCTTGATTTCGGTTATTTTTTTGATATTTACTCATAGCTCCCTTTCATAGACTATACCATGATTCATTGTTTTATGACAGCTATGATATGCATCCAAATCACAAGTTAATCGGTCATGTACAAATATTATAAAATAGCTTGTAGTAATAAAACTTTGAGTATCGTTAATTTCTTTGTTGTTATCTATACTTAATTTAGAACAATATGTTTTATTTTTATTGCTGGCACGGCTGGCATTTTGGTAGATACTAATAAAAACCTAAAGTAACGACGAAGCTACGTATAATAATAACACTGAGTTTATATTAACTAAGAAAATAATAGTGGCAAGAAAGTCAACAATATAATTTAACGAACTACAGCTGAAATAATAAATAAACTCATGTTTGTATTCTCGTGTGGTGTCCATATAAAGGAATAAAGCACAACTCTATCTCCTTTCATTGGTGTTGTAAAAGGCAATTAAGAGACTCTAAGCCTGAGGGATGAGTAGGACGCTGCAGTAGCTATACTGCGCTCACTAACCCGGCTGTCAAACATGGTAAGTACTGGCAAATTCCCCCCAAAATGACGACACAATTGTGGAAATTTATGTAAGAGGCCTTAGTTCAGCAACGGATGTCCTTTTGCTGATATCACGATGATGATGAAATATTAAAATAACTGAATAAAATATGAAATAGCTGATAATTATCTTTCGTTCCAGTGGCAATGATGATGTAGGAGCGATGTGCGCGCCGGCCACAGCGGCGCTGTTGCTCGCCGCCCTCGCTGCCCTCCCCTGCAGAGGTGATGTATTTGTGATTATTCTATTTTGTCAATCTTGAATATGCGTTAATTACATTTTAGTTCATCTTTTTTCATGATGATTACGCTTCCATTCAATGTATATTATTTTGAGACTGAGACAACATACTTTATAGTGCTTTTAAGTACTTAACTCACCGGTTATATGTTGTGGGTATGCCCAACAATGTCGGATTCAACCAGAACCCTATTCTTAGACGTGTTGTTTATCATCATCATCATCATTTCAGCCGAATGAAGTCCACTGCTGGACACAAGCCTCCCGCAAAGGTCACCATCATTGGGGGGTTTTGCCATAATCGCCACGCTTGGCAGACCGGTTGACGATCGCAGTAGAGTTGTTAATGTACTTGTAGGACGCAGCACCCATCCTTCGGCTAATCCCTTAGTCGACTTTTACGACACCCATGGGAGGAGATGGGATGGTGGTATTCTGAGCCGGCACCGGTTGTTCATGAATGTTCAATTAATCCGTTCTTCCGGTCGTGCGTCCGTTTGGAGAATTAAAACGACTTGTGAACATATTTAAAAGAAACAGTTTGAGTGTATTTCTGACGAGTTGAGTAGCAATCGTCAGGAATGCACTCAAATTGAACCACGAGAAGCAAATTTTGGAACGATCAAAACAAAAGTTTCCCGAGAAGAAGTATTATTCAGGATATTTAAAATGATCTTCCTAATCTTACCTTAGTGATTTCCCGTCATCATATCAGCCTGTAAGACTTCCACAAATGATGACCTAGTCTAGTAGGATGACTAGACTATCGCTTTAATCAATACGCTTAGTGGACAGATTGTTAATTTAAGTATCTAAACTATAACCCATTCTGTTGACACACTGACTTAGTTACCTTATACGATAACCAAAACTAGAAAGGAAACTTACTGACTTTATGACTAAGTATCCATTAGGATACTCAGTCCGACCTGGAGCCTCCCTTACGTGCCGAAGATGACCGCTCCAGTGGTTTTAGCCGGTAGGAGTCCGGCATACCCCTTCGCCCTTCCCCGGGGCGAAGGCTAATTCAGCACTGCCCAAAATTGTGTAACCTGAACCAGCATATATAGTGACTGGTTTTGCTAGTCGTCGACATTTAAAAAAATATTTTCTTTACGCGCTTCGCCTAAATTAAATTGGAAATCCTCGAGAGCTCTTAACTTGTATCACTAAGTGCCTTTATTACATTTTAATTCCTTGAGAGATTTTAAATAAACTGTGCCGGATGCCACCTTAAGGGCAAATTGTTTGATATTCTCAGAAGCAAATCGTAACGCGATTACGTATATAGAGGCAAACGGTCTTTAAAGCTACCTATTTGATACCACAGTATACACGGGCGTGACAAAATAGAGTGGTTTATTTTGATTTACGTAAATAGGGATAGGATACAATGAAGTTCATTGAAAAACGGAAAATAATAGTAAGGAATATGTTTCCTACAGATGACGTATGTAAGACGCAACTACAGAATTGTAACATCAGATGTTACAATTGTGTATGCTGAGGTCTTGGTGTACCAAGAACTCAGCATATACCTGTATGTACTGGTATATCACGGATCCAAGTTAAATTTACTAACCTACATCACAAAGTACTTCATGCAAGATTGAAACATGTTTGCAGGACCACCTTTTGTTAAAATATGTTGTGAGGCAGCAAACAGAACCTAAAGTAGTTACAACCCAATAGAAAACTTCCAGTTTGCTTTTCAACGAAAAGGTTAAGCGTACCCAGACAGGCCCAAATAGTTGATTGTTTATCAAGTCTAAAATTTACATTTACATTTGCAGGCACCGATGCCGACGTTGCCTCAAGGATATTGAACGAGACCAACAATCTTCAAGAAACCGGCTCCCTACCAACAATAAATAAACTCTATCAAATGTTACATACTAACCCTGACGTACATAATCAAAGCAAACTTGTCGAAAACTTTAATTACTCTAGTGTTAATCTAACGCATAGTTTTAACTTATACAACAATCTCAAGTATCCTACGAGTACAGATAAGAATCACGTGGAGTGTTGTGTGAATAATGATCAGGTCGGTCGTAAAAGCAATGTTAGTTTATCAAATGCGGGTGCTAAAGTAATTGTAAATGATAAGAATGAAATTGATGGTAAAAAGAATAGGAAAAGACGGGTTGTCAATGTAGTTCGGACATTTACTACAAGTGATACTAGAAGGTACATTGAAGCGACCGCTTTCTCCTTGCTTTCGAGCCACTCACCTGTGGTGATGGAAAGAAAACGCAAACCTGGCGAGACAGGATCAAGCGCGCCGTTGCTGAACTACATATTTGATACGTACTCCAATACACATCAGCATAGGAATGAAAAGTAAGTATAATATTGAAATAATTTCGATAGTTCAGTCAACGTCATAAATAATTAAAACAGGAAGTTATTAATTTCTTATGTAAAAAAATTGGTAGCCACCTTGGGGTTTCTATTGTATCGTGGCAACAGTTAACAGACAAATCTCAGATGCACAAATAGCCAGACCCGAAAAAACTATCTGTAGTTCTTACAAATCTTTGCTCCGTGCGGGGATCGAACTTGTGACACGTAGTGCAGAAATTGAATCACTTAGCTATTACTATGTTTACATGTGTAATAAAGTATTATGATATTTTTTTTTTTAAATTATAGTCATAAATAATAGCAGTAATAGTCTATAATATAAGTGATAACATCCGTAAAAAATGTTTTATTATAAATAATAGTAATTAGTAAGTTTTCATTTATAAAATGTTTTTTTAAAAAACAAAACAACCAACAAACAAAACATATTTGAAACCTTGTATATGCGATTCTTAGACTAACTACGAAAATGTGTATTTTTTTTTGTTTTACGCATAGTAGAATGTCCATGTTGCCAGTCCGTAGTCTCAATAACACCGGGTGGTAATTATTTAACCAAGCATCTTCCTTTCAACGTTTAAGTAAACAAATTCTCGCTCCATTGCGGAAATCATCTGAAAAATAAGACACTATTCGAGTCTCATCGCACTCTTGCCGCAGAAAATTGGAATCGACATCTTATGGGGTTATTATTTTTTGTGTATGTCGATAAATTTGTAATTTTTTCCGGGTTTCAGAGATGAAAATATCGCTAATCCTGAGGATCCTGGCAAGGATAATGGGACAAACTATAAAAATTATTGCATTGTCATCGGTCCTTAATAAGTGTGCGAAGTTTCAAATCAACCCGACGTTTTTAAGGGGATGAAAATCGAGTTCAAAAATTCTGTTACATAGATACATACCAAGCTAATAAAAGCGTGTTAAAAATACTAAAATGTTCGATGAAAATTTGAATTTATATTTTGCGAATGTTATTTTACCTTGTAATATTCCGTAACTTGAACAAACAAACCAAAATTTTCACCATTAATAGCAAAACCTTTATTTATTGAAGAACAAAACATTTTGTTAATAACAGTAAATAATTTAATATAATAAAACCCTAATCCTATTTCACAGTGCTGGAATCTCTAAACAAAACGTTGTATATGTACTTCATCACAAATTTAATACATGTCTACAATAGAATTGATGAACCAACGTTCATGTTTGGCCGGCGTTTCATAACAAAAACGTGTTTGCCCAAGCCTAATGGTTTGGCAGAATGGTAGTACTGAAATTAATTCAGTTTTATTGACTTAGCGAAGCGCCAAAATCTAATGATGAATAATATGAAATTTCAGACATCGAAATTTAACTTTTCGAATACAAAATTTGGTATAAAATACTCAAAAATATTTTCATTGAAACAAAACTTCTTTGAACATAATTTTGTTCCATTTGTCTTTCTTATTGTAGCGGAAAAAATTGCCGCATTCCAAATTGTTGAATCATTTCTCAAACGGATTTAAGGTAGACAGTTCAAAGCTAAGAAGTTTGGAAACACCTTTAATATTTCTAAGGGTAACTTTATGATTCTCCAGGTGAATATTTGGGCTTAAAATGTCGTAATTATAAGCAAATCTTGATTAATCAGGGTTGGGAACGGGAACAGCATTTATGCGGCGGCTGCTCCTGAGATTGAAGCTTTGGTGGGATCTACTGCTCACTTGGACTGCAAAGTAGATGCTCTTCACGATAAACTGGTAATAAGTATGTTTCTTGATACAATTCATTCGCTTTCAGTCATTCTCTTATAAATTATCTTTTTCTGTTTATTTTTATTAGTTCATCATGCAGCATTTTTTTATTTGCTTGATTTTACGAAGTGAATTTAGAAATGTTATATACATGAGTGGTTTCTGCTGCCCAGGTATCATGGGTGCGTCGAAAAAACGATGAAGAGCCAATGGAGCTTCTAACTACGGGTACACAACAGTATACTGCAGACGACAGGTAAGACTTACAGGTAGTAAATAAAACAAAAGTACTTAATATTGCAATTATCGTGACAGCTTCCTCAAACTTTTTAATGTATGGTTCTTGAAACTTTGCAAAGTTGGGGAAACGAAAATATGAATAAGTGTGTTCCTTCCCAAGCAGAGCTTCGTACAGTTTTCAAACTTTGCAAAATACATAATATGTCTATGATGAAGAATTATCGAATGCTCTTTGTTTAGTACTTTTTGGGATTATAAAGTCAAGAGTGAAAACAAAGTGTAAAATACGAATCCAAAACCGGTTGCTATTTAAATGTTCTCGAACACTAAAGTATCCATATTAGGCGTTGCAAACCAAGGTATAGTAAAGAAAATGACTGGTAATACAACCCTGAGGGGGTATATCTGAAGTATTTTAATTTTTTTAGTATAGTATTTTTATATGAGTCCGGTGTCCTAATTAATATTGAAAATTCAAATTCTATATTCAAAAGTTTTTACCTCTTAATAGCGATAGTAGGTCTGAAGAAAGTCAACAGTTAAGTGTATGGTTCGGAATAGTCCTATGGAGAAGATCAGGAAAGAAGCTCCATATTAGTTTTCAAAAAAAATATATAATTCTTCATGACTGCTGTGTTGTTGCTACATGATATATATGATTTATTCCATGAAATTGTTAATATATTTGGTTTATTTTTAAAGAATGTTACTGTATAGTGGTTATTGGTTACTTCTACTACTTTTTTCTTTGATATCGTCAGGTACTCTGCCCGGTTCATCCCACCAGATATCTGGAGGTTAGAAGTAAGGGAAGTGCGTCCGACTGATGCAGCACACTACGATTGCCAGCTGTCGGCGCATCCGCCTCGCACAGCAAGGGTCACACTCAGGGTGCCTGGTTAGTTCAAGAAACCAGCTTTTGATTATCATAATCTTATATTGCTTCCTTTGTATACAAGGTGTTACATATAGTCATGTTTCAAACATGAACCCTGTTAGGCAAAATCTATTTTACAGATGTCAATCATGTTAATACCTACGACTTATGCCATAATACATCTATTTAAGAACTTAGACAACATATTTAAATAAATTTTAGATTTTTTTATAATAATCTGTACAATAATTTTCTTATTTATTTCTCATTAAAAAAAGTATTTCAAAATATACTAGTATTTTAGTGTTAAAATCGTTGATATCTGTAGTTAACTTTTAAATTTATTTTCGTATTCTTCGGTCGTCAGTCAAACCTACTAATTTATATCATATTGTCATTCATCATTTCGGCCGAATAAAGTCCACTGCTGGACACAGGCCTCCCCCAAAGATCACCACAACCACCGATAGGGATGTGTTGCGGGCTCATTGGGAGGTTTTGCCATAATCGCCACGCTTGGCAGGCGGGTTGGCGATCGCAGTTGAGTTGTTAATGTACTCGAAGGACGCTGCTGCCCATCCTCCGGCTAATCCCTTAGTCGACTTTTACGACACCCATAGGAGGAGATGGGGTGGTGGCATTCTGAGCCGGCACACGGCAATTTGTCATAATATGGCATATTGTCATTACATCATATAATGGCACAAGATTATTTTCCGTTTTTACAATGCTATTGTGATCGTTGTCGTGTTTCAAACAAACTTACTGCACACCCGACACGCTATTGGCAGTTGTTTTATTTTTACTGAAAAATAGTAATAATTTTTGTTTCAGTATTGCTTGCCTTTTCATCGTACACTACTAAAATATCACAACTAACCGTGTGGTGTCCAGATTAAGTATATAGCACCACTCTATCGCCTCCCATAGGTGTCGTAAAACGGCAACAGCGTACGTTTTGTAGCACAGTGTTTTTTGGCTGATATGATGTCTAAAACATAAGTAAATTCTTTTCTTTATTTACAAATATTTGTAAACGATTGATGGCTAATAAACTTCATAAAAACAACTTTGACAATTGGCTTAAGTTTAATTTACCTAATTACCCATGCAATCCACGAACTCAAACACAGTAGGAACGAACTTACAAGGTTATTCTTAAAAGAAAAGTAAACCTATTTATCCTTTGTCAAATGAAAAGTTAGTGAAACAACTTAACGAAGACTTCTACTGGATTAATAACCAAGTACTTAAAAGGAACAAATTGTACTTTTATTTTATATTTGTTTGTGACTTGGGTAATGTGTTTTATTCCAATACAGTTATATCAAAGTTTAGTTCATGAATTCACCGTTTTTTTTATTTATTTGTGCTCTGATTACAATGATACTTCCTTTTTACAAAAGTATTGCCATTTCATCTTTTCTATTTTACCATTTTATCTTACTTCATCATATTGATTATTTACACTACTCTATTTTTTTTTTTAGGGAAAACAAACAGTTTTATATTTATTCTTATGGCTTCTTCTATGGCTGATTGCTAAACGTTCTGTTAGGAAAAACATATTCAGCAACAATTTTAAAAGGGGAATATGATGAAATTAACAAATCTCATTCTCATTTTTCAAATAGAAGTGTCAGTTCGCATCGTAGACGGCGCCGGCGCAACAGTGCCAGAGCAAGTTTGCGAACTTGGCAGCACTGTAGCTCTGCGGTGCGAGGTGAATGGGTTGCGGATGGAGGGAGGCCCTTCGTTGCTGTGGTACAGGAAGGACGACCTCCTCAATGATGATACTACTAGAGGCGGTATAAGGTACGAAGTTGGTTATTCAAGGATAACCGTAGGGGTATTAACTTCTAGTATGCTGCAATTCAAGACACAATTAAAAATCAATTGTGTCTCGCATGGATCCATGTCACATACCGGTTAATGCTAAGCTCAGTGATGACTTACAATTTATTAGAAAATGTATATCTGTTGTTATATAAGGTTGTCTGTCATAAATCAAAAATCGCTAATATACTACACACTTATATACTAAGGCATGATAATTGTTTTCTCTTTGACAGTGTACGAACTGAGTTCGGTGCAAACGGCGCGAACTCGATCCTACGGGTAGCGCGCGTGCGTGGTGATGATGCAGGCCGCTATACCTGCGCAATCGCACGTGCCCCACCCCCCGCGCCAGCGCCTGCACACGTTATACTACACGTTATTAAAGGTACAAGGTGATGATGAAATGAAGTGGAAAATTTTCCCATAGTTTACCGGGTGCCTATTAAATAACTTTCGACATTCCAATGCGTCAGAGCACTGATCCAATTAATAATAAAAAAAAGACTTTTCGGATTCATGTGCGGATCAGAATTTAATTATCTGTTGCGTTAACGATGAAGGAAAACGTCGTGAGGAAACCTACACACCTGAGAGGGCTTTAAAATATTCTTAATGGTGTATGTAGTACACCAACCTGTAATAAGTCAGCATGGTGCACTAAGGCCTAAACTTTCTCATCGTGAGAAAACTCGTGCCCAGCATTGGGATAGTAATGCGCTGATTATGTTATACACTGGAATACAAACGGATAAAAACCGTCTTAAACCCTAAGAAGAACATAAAAAATGACGTGCAATAAAACTTTTTAACTGAAAAAATACAGACTTCAAAATTCATTACGACATTAAAACCACTAAAAAGAAAAAAATAACTTTATTTATTAAGCCGGGCGGGGCCCATAAATATAACTCGTTGATCTGCTTGACCCATAGTTGGGGCATACCTGGCTGGCTAGTGTAAGAACATTTCCCAATTTGGTATCCGTATCATACACTAAAAATAATTTTAAGAATCGAAACTATTAAGACATCATCTGGGTAAGCGCAGTCAAGTTAAACCTGTTTTTTGAAGCTGGTTAAAAAACTACTCAATCAAATGTAATGAAATTTATATGGGACAAATTCGAAAGTATTCTGCACCTATTAAAAAAAGAATCGGTCAAATCGGTCTACAAATCTCGGAGTAATCAGTGTACATACTTAAAAAAAATACGCACCAAATTGAGAACCTCCTTCTTTTCGAAGTCGGTAAAAACTATAATGATTGCGATTTGTTTATCGATATTGTAAACAAATACAGCCATAATGGTGATCCGCTGAGAAGAGTTGCTCAGTTTAAATGTTTTGGTCACTATGTCACCGATAATCTTTAAGATCGCCTGATCTTCTTCTATGTCTACCTAGACACAGAAGGTGAGCGTAGGACGCTAGCAGCGAAGTGTCACATGTTGGCGCACAGGTTCGCCCGCTGTAGAAGGGAAACTAAAATAAAGTGATTTACTCCCTACTGCCAGAACTTCTACACGGGCTATCTGTGGGCCAACTGTACTCATAAAGCTCTAGATGTTCTGCGTGTTCAATATAATAATGGTTGCAGAATGCAGTTGGGGCTGCCTCGATACTGTAGTGTGTCTAGTATGTTTGCTGAAGCGCCAATAAATTACTTCTACGCGATAATAAGAAACAGTCCACCAGGATACGTGAACGTGGCAGTTCCAATAGCATTCTGAAAACCTTGGCCGATCAGCATGATGCTCCGATCTTAGAACATTTATCAATGTGTTGGTGTGACTTGTCACACAACCTTGTGGGTCATAAATGATTGTATTAAAAAATACTAACTCGTAATTGTTAATTTTTGTAGTTACAATAAATAAATTAATTATCATTATTACAATACGCTGTTTCTTCATGGCTCTTCTTGATTTATTTAAGGACGTATATTTAATAATGTCTTAGGTTTTCGCGAGTATTACACATTATAATAAAACACTTTTAAACGGATTCTATCGCGTATATTTTAGATCGCAGGATCCTGCGACCACGAGCAAAGCAAAGCATTCGAAACGTCAGGAAAACAAAAATCTAAAATATACGCGATAGAATCCGTTTAAAAGTGTTTTATTATAAGACGTATATTTACCTAAACTAGGTACCAATTTTCAATTAGCACTATTGTATTGTGTAACTGACACTTCCTAACAAAGTAGATTGTTTAAATTAAGTTTAGTACCTAAACAAATAGACAATAGAGCTTCTGCCCGTGTTTGAACCCTTTTTTGTAGGAATAATAAAAAAACGAATGAATTATTTTTCTTTCTTCGTTCTTACTTTTATTTATTCTACCTTTTTCTGTTATAGGTGAGAGCCTAGCTGAGCTACATCAGGGCACTCCAACATCCACACCGTCGTCGTGGGTGCTAACACTGGCGCTGTGCGTCCTTTTACAAGTCTACTATTAAATTTGTTTATTAATAAATTGTTCGTATTTACAATGGTATTTTCTTTTGTCACAAATATCATACTTATTAGTTAGTGTTTTTGTTTATCCGTAAGCCTCTTCTGAAGGTGGCTAAACTTCCTCTTTTTTATTAACCCCGTGGAAATACATCGTGCATTTCCTCCACCTCAGTGAAATGCGGACGAGCGTGCTGGATTCCTACCGACTAAACCACTGGATGGTCATTTTCGGCACCGCAGGGGGGCTCCACGTCCTCGTAAGATCACACTAGAGCCGCCCATTGGTGCCACATCCTCACATCTCGAAGGGAATGACCGTAAAGCGGTCACTCACACTAGCGGTGGAAAGCTGTAAAAAGGCCACCCCCAGGTACATCTCCGTATCTCAGGGGGGGTTGTAGACGATCCCCGAAGCCTCGCAGCCTCGCAGCCTCACTGCACCCACGGTGGCACGTAATAACATGCACACAACCTTCTTCAAAGGGGTCACTTGGTATAAACACGCAGATTCCACAGGCTAAACCACCTACTGTAGTAGACTAAATACTATTTGGCTAAGGTGAAGATTTTTTTTTTTGGTTTGCATTATAGTATATCTTGAGTGATGACTCATGCTCTCACGAAACTCGCAAAGACCCATACAGGGTGCCAGCAGACATTTGGATACGGCAGTAGCGTAGCAAAGATAGCTCAATATTGAGTTCATCAACCTTTTTTTATTGTTCCCACGGGAAATTCGTCATGGACTGCCGCCGCCCCAGGGAAGGTCGAAGAGGCATGCCACACTCCTACCGGCTAAATCCAATGGGGCGGTAATTGTTGGCACTTACGAGGGCTTTAGGTCCTCGTATGATCACACTAGAGCCGCCCACTGATGCCACGCCTTTAGGCACATCTCGAAGAGGGTTTGTATAGGATCCCCCGAAGCGTTTCTGTGCGCTATACTATGCTGCGCACACGGCGGTGTGTGACCACATGCAGCATCTTCGAGCAGGATCAGCCCTCTTCCGATCCCGCTCTGCCGTCTGCTAGTGCCGGCGGAGAGAGATCTTGCCTTATTTGATCGATCAGGATTCGTCGCTTGACAGCCCACGCAGGACGCCTCGAGCGTATCACGTATCGTATATCTATGCGGTATCAATGGTGGCATTGTGCAGGTACATCTTGAAACAACCGTGCCCGGTGAACACCTGCGTCAGGTGGTAGGTAAGGCGCTCGCTCTTTCTGAGCCATGCTCTGAAGAGCGGCAGGACGGCCTTGACGACACGCTTGGTCGCTAACCATTTCCGCAGGTGGTGACGCCACTTTAGCCGCCTCAGCCTATTAAATGCACGTTCGCCGCTCTGGCAAAGGAAGCATGTCTGATCGTAGACCCACGCATCTATCTCCACGCCAGAAAGTTGCCGCCCCGTAGGACTTTGTTCGGTATCCTCATGCGATCCATATAGCCACTCTGCACTGCAGACCGTGAAGTTTGGTTCTGCAGCGCTGGGAGTCTGACAGTCGAACTGACCATACAGGTGCCCCGTAGAGGACCACGGACCGAACAAAGCCTGACCTTTCTGACATGGTCCTCCGAGATTGGGCAGCAGTCGGTGTCCGGACTCAGGAGTTGTGAGGGCATTGGGTGCACAACACAATCAGCCCCAGTGACTCCAGGAGTGTCCAGGGTGAGTCCCAGGTATTTCATGTCGGGGTGGTCCACGATTCGCCGAGTTCAGTAACCTATAAACCAAAATCATCCAGCCAAAAGCCATAGACGACATTAATGAACCTCTGGCACATCAGTTATACAATCTATGCCTATTACCGCACTATGTGAGAACAAAAACTCCTATGCATAATCCGATATGTTTGCAACTTAACAAATAAAATGGTCATTGGTACAGACGTTAACGTTTTTCCCGCATTTCCCGTTTCCATTATACGAGAATGGATTACATAAATAACCATGATGACGGCCAGAGTGGGAGATATGGTGTTTTATGGCTCGTATCTGGGCTAATAACTATAAATTGGGGTAGATGGAGTATTAATGACGGGATGTAATGGAAACCTGCAGCGGATTTTGATTTTTTGGAGTGTTTCAGATAAAAGTTGTGTTGACTTTAGGATTGTAGTGTGGCTACGAGTATGTAGCTACTGAGATAATTTATGTCTACACGAGCTACGCTGTCGTAGCAGATAGCCGATGTTCTATGCGTCGAAATGAGTCACTAGTTTTGGAACTTTTTAGTACAGTAGAGGTTTTTTATTTCAATATTGTGTAAAATAGTATGTAATAAAGTCCCCCGTCTGTATGTATGAATATTTAATCTCGTAAACCTCCAAATGGATAATTATGGGATTTTCTTAATTACTTAATGATTCTTAAGGAAGGTTTAAATACACAAAATATGGACTTTTCACATGTATTTAAATAGATGCAACGAATTATGTTAATGCATTACCCAATTAATTACGCCATATGGTGAATAGCCAACCAATCTCATCCCGTGGGTGTCGTAAAAGGCGACTATGGGATTAGCTGGAAGATGGGCAGTAGCTTCCTTCGAGTAAATTAACAACTCAACTCGATCGCCAACCCACCAGCCAAGCGTGGCGATCTTTGGGAGCCATGTCCAGCAGTGGACTATATTTGGCCGAAAATGATGATGAATGAATGATGTTTATGCAAACAATATTGTGGACAAGGCCCATTCGTGACGCAAGCTGACAAAACACACACACAAATACGCTAAAACACATACAACATTTCCCACAAAAACTTTGCAACCCCATGCTCCCATTAGGGGTAGAATTTATCAAAACGCTGAAATACGTTTCATTAATTGTGTTGCAGAGTAATAGTAGGTACCAAGTTTCAAGTAAATCTGACAAAATATTATTTCTGCCCGAACGACGGCAGCGTGGTGGGTGTGCACTTGACGACGTATTTGGAGTAATTGGTATATGACCGGTCCGGTCGTATGTTGCAACAACGGATATGGTCTGCGAGTTTGGTCCGTTGGAGAAAATTTGAGCATGTGTTGATGTTATTAAGGTTAACGGGTTTTAGGTACCAGGGAAAGGCGTGTTATATGTAGCTTTGGTTACAGTGAATGCAGATGGATTCGTGATCGAGTTCTTGAATCACAGAATATAATGGTTTGTCCCGGCGAAAGAGTCTGGCCTACCCTGTGCCGAAGTTCAGTCACTTGATTACTTATGCAGCTATAAATAAAAAAGAGCCAGCGTGGCCACTAGTAGAGAAAACTTTATTTTACATTGTAATTAGTGTGTTGCCAGTTATCAAAATATACCAGAACTTCACAGTTCAACAATTACTATAAATATGTAGATGTGTATCCATATTTATGAGCGAGACTTGCTGAGCTCGACTGATATTGGATAAACTGCTACCTACGTAGTAAAGTGGTTGTTTATATACCAAACTGGCCAATGTTTCCTAAAGGGTTCACATTGTTTTCTTTTTAATTTGAAAAATTGCCCGCACTAGGCGTTCTCTTATGACGTGGATACTATTTACCCACAAATTTTACATGCACAAATCACCAGACCCGAAACAACTATCTGTAGATAAGACAAAAATGTGTGCCTTGGTGAAATCGAACTCACCGCACGCGGTGCAGAAAGCTAATCGGTTAGTCACTGTGCCAACGATGCCAAATTAAATTTGTTTCAGTGCTCGGTGAAATCGCAAAATATTGATGTTTCGTAACTTTTCCAAAAATATGTTAACAATACAAATGCCCTATTAGAGAGATAGAGACAAAGAGTTACCCAAATACTAAAAATTTTCAGCTAAATTCAAAACTATGAAGCATCAACCATCCTCCTACACAAACCATTAATGTATAGGCAAGAAATGTTAAGTGGTTCGAAAGGCGCCGACTAACCCAATGCGAAGCAATTTGCTCCTAATCCTATTATGAAGTAGGCTTCCTAAGCATAAATCCCAACAGTATCCACGTAAACCGTTCAATATCGGATTGAAGTCTCCAATGTTCTATCCCCAAGATGGGGCGCTACAAAACTACACTAATTCTGATCCATTCATTACATTTATTCATTCGCTACAACAAATATATACTATTCGAGACAAAACTTTAGACAGACAGGCAAACGGTCATTTATGATTAGACATAGTATAAGTAGTATTTTCCACTTAAATTTTGGCATTTATTTTGAAATCATAGGCAGGTTCACAATCACTTCAATTTTATTATATTGGTATAGATTTCTTAATATTGTTATGTGCACAGAAAGTGGATGCATCACCCATACAAAGAGAGATAATGACCCATAAAATAGTTAGTGAGTGAGAATATTATATGCTAGAAACAAGCTAAAAAACATAAAATGAAACTACTGTCACTACATTATGCGTTTAATACCCACGGGATATGAAATAATGTAGATATCAGAGACACAGCCACGACCGAATTTTGTTTGCACGGTACTAAAATCTATTCGTCTTTTGGTCTCTTGAGGTTATCAGACGTACACGAAGTATAATTTAAAATCAAAATATCAAAACAGATGAGAGAAAATTTGTTACGAAATCACAGTGTGATGTTTTATTTCTCGTGTGGTGTCCGGATTAAGAATATAGCATCACTCCATCTCCTCCCATGGATATCGTAAAAGGCGACTAAGGAACTAAAACAGTAAAGATTCTAAACCTGTGGGATGCGCAACAGCGTCACTTCTGTGGAACAGCAGCCATTCTGCGCTCACCAACCCGCCTGTTTTTTTGAGCGATCATAAACAACTGCACTCACTTATCAGTAATCGATCGGTGAGGCTAAGCAACTCTTGGCGCGGTCAGTTTCTGGATGGGTGACCACAAAGTGGTACTTGAACTGAGCGTCACCGTGCTTCGGAGGGCATATAAAATCGTCCATCTCCTATTGATATAAAATCAGTTTCCTATTGTATACGGTAGGTTTTACATTGAATTAGTCTACTTTGTTCACACATACCTTAGTGTAATGTAATAATCAAAACTATTGTAATATAACTGATATAAGAGTTTATTATCCATGGAGTTTCTAGCCAGCTCTTCTCCATAGGACCGACTTTTCCGAACCGAACTGTTGACTTTTCGTAAGAGCCTATTAGAGCCTATATGAAATAAAACGATTAAATTGATGATGATGAGAATAGAAAACAAAAAATAAATGGGTAAATAAATATCTGTGTGAAATAGCGTGAAGATACGTTATTAAAGTAAGACTAACTATTTTAAATAAAATAAAGTAGGATGATTGGCATCATGCTTGGCAAAAATATTTTATTTACACTGTCGTACCAACCTATACATACTCTATACAAATAAATAAAATTGAAGTGTCTGTTTGTAATGTCAAAATCAACAACAGCTTTTTACTAAATGCATATGAAAGTATATACGGAACATATAACAAAAAATGCTTTTTTTTTGTCTGTCTGTCTGTCTGTTGGTTCTGGGTTATCTCCGAAACGGCTGGACCGATGTTGACGGGACTTACACTGGCAGATAGCTGATGTTATAAGGAATTACTTAGGCTACTTTTTTTTTGAAAAAAATTAGGGTTCCGCGCAAAAAAAATTAAACCCTTGAAATTCAAAATTTATATATTTTATGTCAAGTGCCGATGTCGAAGTACTCTAAATGTATTTTTAACTAAACGCGGGTGAAACTGCGGGTCCCAGCTAGTTAGAAATAAATCCTGACATGATCGTGCAGTATATTTTTACAATTATTAAATAAGACGGGATTGTTATTATTACTTTTCACAGAGTATATAGATCAGACAAATCGGCCGATCAGCATTTCTGATTTTACTATCGAAAAACGATATCTTCGGCTGGAATGGTTTAAAATACTAAAGCTCACCAAATGCTACATGTAGCCGCTGACTTTCAGCTGAAGGCTCTACTTACTATATTCAAGCCAAAAAATTTGTTATTTATTCCGTGGAGGAATAGAACCGGTGATTTTTAGCTTATAAAGCCGATTGCTAGGCTTCTGCACCATTCGTGTCAGTTTGTTCACCCAACATTTCCTTAGTAAGTAGTTTTGTGTATTTTGTTGTAACTTTATTCTGGCTGTAAAATTTCTCATAATAGTGCACTGGTCAGGAAATTAAAGTGCTTGAAAGCGTTTTTATCCACAGCTCCAATAACCAATGTTTCTCGTCCAGGAACCAATGTTTCTCTTCCCACGTGATTTTCGGTTCTTTAGATATTCATTATTTCTCAAGGACCATTATACAGTTTGTTTTGTTACGAGTTAATAGAACAGTGTCGTTGAAGCCAAGTTGGTTCCTTCATTTAGTTCAAACATTTTCCTTATTTCAACAATTCTGTACAAGTACAACGGATTCTGGCTATATTTAATCAAACTCAGAAAATACACAACTGAAAAAGTTTTCTTTTATCATGTAGAATGGCATTGGTATCGTAGATAATTGTATTACTTAAATGCTATTTGCTTCGAAGACTTCCAGGAAGTAAAAATTACTTCCAATCTAGGTCTTTTCGATATCATCTTCGAACTAGCTTGTAAGAGTCAACTGCTTAAATAGGCCGTCTGAAATTTGCATAACGTATGTCATGATGAAATCCCACCTAAGCTACCACGCTTAAGAAGAATCCATGTAAGTAACCAAACTTGAGAAGATCAGTGATCTCAGTGTTATGACATGAGCGTAGAGAACGATGAACTCTTCTTTTGCCAGTAAATATCAGACTGCCAGACATGACACACAAACACTCAATGGTGTTTGAACTGCCATACTATGAGACAATACAATACGCTCTGATATAAAACAGATACTCTATTGTGATTTACTTGCTTTAAGAGCTCCGTAGTGAAATAATCAACGTTCGTCCGTGTGTCTCTTTTTTATTTGTTCCATTCTTTCCATTATAAATTATCTTTATTTAGCAAGTGGGATTCGTTTAATAATACTGGTCAATAAATCTAGATGTAGCCAGTATTACCTACTGACTGCCTCTGAAAGTAATGACGGAACGAACTCAAACGTTTCTGTTTTAAAGTCCAGAGAAAAAGAAAGAAAGAAGAAAGTTTACGTATCCTTATGACGTCCACTGCTGAACAAAAGTCCGTTTTAGAGATATGCCGCCAGTATCCTTCGCCTGTCCGGTGTCCGTATTAAGAATACGAGTATAGCACCTCTCCATCTCCTCCCGTGGAGGTCGTAAAAGGCGACTAAAGACTCGTAACCAGAGGGATGGGCTGCAGCGTCCTTTCTGTGGAATAGTAGTCATTCTGCGCTCACCAACCCGCCTGCCAAGCGTGGTAAGTACTCGCAAATCCCCCCCAATATGATGACACAGTTGTGGAAATCTATGGAGGAGGCCTTTGTTCAGTAGTGGATGTTGTATGGCCGATATGATGATCCTACAACTTCCAGCTACCGTCATCAGGACGTTTTTCAACAGTTCTAGTGACAGATATTAATTAATAAAAGCTAGAGACAGAGTGCATGAAAATATTCATTAATCATCGCAATCAAAACTATTCCTTGTCGACTTGATTATGTTGTATGTTATTCAATAGTACCATTTACGGCGTGAATAGAATTATGTATTTGGTCACTGGTAAATCAAGTTGTGACTAAATAAAACGGACTCTATTTAAATAATGAGCACACGAAAATGAAACTCTGAACGTCTGTTCGAATGCAATTTTTATCAATAACTGACTGCCCAAACAATAACAGCTGACCAACTCGCCTCAGCACCTATATCCCATCATTCTATCTCGGTCTATTCGTAGTGTTGGGTTCCTGTTGCCAATTAAAACACAAAGTTATACTATTAATATCAAATATATAAAGTTATATTTATTACATATCATCATAACCACATCAGCCTATAAAAGTCCACTGCTGAACATGGGCTTCGCAACAATGTGCGGTTATATTACCATAATCACCACGTTTTGCCAGTGGATAGGTGATCGCAGTACAGATTTTATTGGCACACGGAAGGAAGCTGCTGCCCATCCTCTTGATATCAATACTTATCGCCTTTTACTGCACCCATGGCTAGAGAGGTGTGGTCTTTTTTTTTCCGGGAATCATACGGTCTCATGTAGTGTATGACGTATTACAAACAATAAAATTATAACCTTATTTATTGCGTAGCCCAACACACCAAGCAGGATATTTATTTTTTAGTTTCTTAGCCACCACCACGGTTCGCTTGGCATTACGCATAGATTTTTAAATGTTTATTAAACTCCTATATCCTATTACAACCTCCTTGAATTTGTATGGCTATTTAAGTGTGATAGAGCCTTATAAGTAGGCTAATCCAAGATAAGAAAATACCTTCGCTGAAAAGTGTTCGCCTATCAGTGAGTAGAAAAAACACAAAAGTTAGCTACCTCTCAAATAGTTCCGAAACTGGCAACTGAAACAAATGGGTAGACAGTACAGCTTAAAAACTTTGACCAACTTTGCCCAGATGGATTTCTCCCGCTCATACATTACTTCCGGTGGCGTATCTCTTTCTCGTGTAAACGGGTGGTTTTTGTTAAAGGGTTCTAGTGTTGCTTTTTCAAAATGTTAACTATATTTTTAAAGGTGCTTAATGTGCTTTACGTCCCTAGTTGTATAGTAGTACTGTTTGTTGCGCTAAAGGTTTCAAGATTGATTCAATCAATCGTTTGATAATTTGTCAGATTAAACTCGGAATATAAATATAAGCTATACAAATGTTTGACCCTGTGTGGGTCAAAACCACGAATTAGGCACTTGGGCTACTGCATTGACCATGTCGTCATTGACTTTTACTAGGCTGACAACTGCTTAACGCATCACTCTTTTAATCGGTTTCTAGAATATTATTGAAATACCTAGAATTTATTGGCACAGTGTATAAATAGAGCGATAGTTAGATGTCAGATCATTTGACACCTCGACCTGGCGTACCTACTTAGATTTATGGCCTTGTATTAATTCAATTTAATTCCATCAGACACGCTCCCTCCACCAGAGCGGCGATGGAGCGCCTCCAGGGACGTTCGACAGGCTGAGACAGCTACCTCGGCGGCGCGCACTTGAAAAGTGGTGTCACCGCCTGCGGATGCAGTTTGCGACCAAGCGCGTCGTCGCGGCCGTCCTGCCGCTCTTCGGAGCTTGGCTCAGAAGGAGCGAGTGCGTCACCTCCTGACGCAGGTGTTCACCGGGAACGGTTGTTTTGGTGCGTATCTATACAGGATAGGACGTGAGGCCACGGCACAATGCCACCATTGTGATAGGGACCATGATACCGCACAGCACACGCTCGAGGCGTGTCCTGCGCTGGCGGCCGAGCGGCGGATCCTGGTCGATCGGACTGGGCAAGATCTTTCTCTGCCAGCAGTAGTGGCTATGTTGGCAGAGCATGAAAACTGGAATGCAGTGGTCTCCTTCTGTGAGAGCGTCATGCTCCAGAAGCAGACCGCAGAGCGGGATTGGGAGAGGGCCGATCCTGCTCGAAGAAGTAGGAGACGGCGCTGGGGTAACTAACCCTAGCACCTAATTCTTATACGCCTGAAACGCCCTGCCGTCGCTATAAGGCGGAGGCCTCTGGGTTCGCGTGTGCGTAGATTGGGAAATCTGCATGCCCACACCGAGCGACCCACGAGAAGACAGTGGTGCGCAGGTGGTCACGCGCCGCCGTGTGCACAGCACAGCACAGCGCACAAGGACGTTTTGGGGATCCCTAACAATCTCCCCGGGGGTTTACAGTCACTCTCTCCGATATGTGCCTTTGGGCGTGGCACCAGTGTGTGGCTCTAGTGTGATCATACGAGGACCTGGAGCCCCCTTAGGTGCCGAAGATGACCGCCCCAGTGGTTTCAGCCGGTAGGAGTCCGGCGTGCCCTTTTGTCCGTCTCCGGGGCGGAGGAAGTTCATGAAGAATTTACACTGGAGACCAATAAAAATAAAAGAAAAAAGATAAAGACCTAATATACTAATTCGTTCTGCGGGTTATTTTTGCTCTTCCCTATGTAACAAGAAACCATAAGTAATAAAGACTTGAGTCAAGACATGCGTTCAAAATAATCTCTTCTGTCGATTCTTATTAAAAAATTTTTTTTAAAAAACGTTGCCGCTCACTAGGATTTCTCCTGTGTCGTGGGTGCGTTTACAGACATGTCTTCCACATACAATACACCCACACCCGGAACAACTACCTGCAGGTCATATACAAATATTTGTTCCGTGTGGGAATCGAACCCACGACCCGGAGCGCAGCAGCCGACTGTATCAGCCACTGCACCAACCGTGCCGTCAATAATTATATCGTTCATAAGTTCAGTTACAAATTAAAACGATTTTTTAACGAAACTATGTAATGTTATGCAATAAATAAATCAAATTACACGCCTTTGACTTTGACAAAGACTTAATCTCTCAAGACGTGAATCTATATATTTAATTTACACACGATTTACATAAGTGGTAATGTAGCCACTAAGCAGTGGAGCAAGCGCTCTAAAGATTTCTCGAGCGATTTAAAATCGTAGTGACATTTTGAGTAGGATATGTCCTCTCATACTGGCCACGATGTGTAGTCCAAGTGGTTTAGATTTAGGCTAGTCTTTCAGCTCTTATAAAGTTAGAAACATATATATTTTTCTGTTTTCTCTTAGGGTTTTCGTGAATTCTGGCAGCATTTGCCAGCAATAGGATTTTGTTCAACATTCCGCTTCCAATATAATAATTTAACATTATGTGTTAATTTGTCATTGTGACTAAGAAGTCGGGTCACTTACTTTTATTTAATTCAGGTCTTCCCACATTTCATGCATACAATATACTATTTAATTAATATATATATGGTAACAGGCCAACACACTAGCCAATTGCGGGCTAACCAACATTTGCCATAATGAGTAACATAGATAATATAACAAAAAAAAAAAGTAACAGACGGGTGAGGCAGCTTAAGCTTGAAATTGAAATGATTGAGTAGGTATTACATTTTTAACAATTCTAGACTAAAGGCTCAAGAAAGTATAAAATCAAGTTAGTTTTTTATAGTATTTTTATGGAATTCAGGATTTTGGATCTAAATGAATTTATCGAATCGTGGTGTATGTCCTGGTACTGACTTCACGAATGAATTCATTTCTCTACACATTCTGTTAAGCGGTGAATTTATTCTATATTAGTTTTACAAGACTGAATGTGGAATGGTTTGGTTATAGGATATCTGGGTAATTTAAAAGGTACATAGAAACAATGGAATACGTGTAACGAGTTCATCACTGTCAAATCTATTATTGATTAATTTGTAAAGGAACATTAGGTCTTGTAATCGCCAAATTTCTCGTAGAGAGATCATGTTGAAGCAATCAATACGTTGGTCATATGGACTTCTGGGAGATATTTTATTTGTACTATACGCGAGGTGTTTAATGTAAGACATTACATTATTACTTACGACATTCATTTCAAAATTTATAATATTTTAGATAAACAAAATACCTTTATAACTTTATAACGCAGGCCCGCCACCGCATTATGAAGCGAGAAAATTGAGAAGTTTCTTAACAAACGATTACAAAGAAAACCCATTATTCCCTAGTTAGGCACCCCTCGTGATACTGACATACTTAAAAACTTTGTCATTAAAAAAATGTGCATGCAATATATCCTTGCTACTGGAAGTGGGGCGCACAGTGGGCAAACTAATCTAACTTTTGTTTGCAAAGTGGCTTCGGTTTCCGAACAATCGCACCGTGTTTTATAAAGCTATTCAATTAAGTTGTTTAAAGACATATCAGAGTAATTAACGTATTGTATTGATATGCTGCGAACGACAGCGAAGTAGTTCAATTTTAATCAGGACTGAAAAAAAAGAGGGTTTTGTTTATTTTAACATGCTTTCCGTATCTGTTATTGATATTGTGATGTAGACATTGTCCCTATTGCACGTGTTCATTAGCAACGTGTACCATAACACGTACTAGTAGTACTCCACAGGCGAGTAGGCCCAATATGGCCCATAAAATGACGCGCTATGGAAAACCACCATTAAGTTATCGAATTTAGAACTGATAATATCTGGTGTGGTTCTGCCCCACACTAGGTTTCTCCTGTTTCGTGGGTGCGTTTACAGACATGACTTCCACACACAATACACCCAGACCCGGAACAATCACCTGCAGAGCATACAAATATTTGTTCCGTGCGGGAATCGAACGTACGACCCGGAGCGCAGCAGCCGACTGTACCAGCCACTGCACCAACCGTGCCGTCGTATTTACAAGACATATGATAACCATGGCACACACTATGTTTTCTCCTATGTTGTGGGTACAGTTCACAGATAGAAATCATAGACACGAATGCACAAAGACCCAAACCCGGAACAACTTAGTAAGGTCCGCCAATTGTTTGTACCGGTCGCGATCTTGCAGCAACATTCAAGTTTAAACTTTAATAAAATAGCTGTAATTTCCAGGCCACAAAAAGCTATAGCCTAAGGCGAAAGATTTAAAAAAACCTGAATGTAAATACTTATTTTTGCATCTATACAACAAAACTAGCAAAATTATCGACATACGTACTTTTAAATTAATAGGGATTGTAAAAACAATTGGTGCGACTACTCATACACTTACCTATGATGAAACGGAAATCATTGTGATGGCGATTTGTTCTCGCATAGTCTTTCGTGAAAGCGTCGGCTGCCACTTTGGCAAGAGCTCCTCCTTTATTATGGTCTTTAGGTAATTTGTCGATACATACACGATTCGATACCTGCCGTCGCAAACTTTCGAGCGCCAAGAGCCCCTGAAGGCACGACTTCACCGCTCTGGTGAAGGGAGCGTGTTTGGTAATACACCACCGCATCCATCTTCACCAAGATATCAAAAGGCAGAAAGCACGCCAACAGAGTTGCAGCTCCTCGTGCGCTCTACGCTGCAGACCGTGAATCTTGGTTCTGTAGCGCTGGACGCCCGAGAGTCGAGATGACCGAACAGGTGCCCGGTAGAGGCCATGGAGCGCATGACTCACCCGAAAAAGCGGCGAACTTCATCCCTCGGTCCCCCGAGATTGGGCAGTAGCCGGTGCAAGGTACCCACTATCATCCGAACTGGGAGGCTTCCTGCTCTGCGGCAGTTTGTGGAACCATAGTGCCTTGACAATTGCCACCGCTTGCTCGGGAAGTCAGATGGTTCCGTCGACGGAACACAACAAAGAGTGTCGTCAGCATAACAGACTAAACTGAAGCCAGCGGGGAGCATACATGCGCATGACCACGTAGTAGACGAGGTTCCATAAGAGAGGGCCAAGAACAATACCCTGTGGAACCCCGCATGTGATCTCCCACCGCTTTACGCTACCATCCCTGTCCACGTAGCGAACATGCCTTTCGTGAAGATATGCCCCTATGATACCCTGCAAATATAGGCACTGATGGTGGACTAGTGCCCCCTAATCGCACCCCACGGGATAGGGTTAAAGCCGTTGACTATATCAAGACTAGTAAATCATCAGTAATTCCCCGCATTTGTGTAGTACGTTGATTACACAACCTTTTATCTAGACAGTATATCAACCAACTTCCTACCATAAACGGGCGACTGAAATAAATATTAAGCGGCGTTTCAGTACTCGGCTATCATATTCATCACAGCCGTAAAAACGTCCACTGCTGGACAGAAGCCTCCCCAAAAGATTGCCATAACGACCGGTATGGGTTTGTGTTGTGTGCTCATATCCCCCATATTCGGCTATATCTCCCTTATAAAACCAAATTATTATTTCCGAACTATTTAAACTATTATTCATAGCTCGGACCACATAAAATTTAGGTAGACATTTAGGAAAGAGGATTGTGATAAATAAATACACAATTTGATCAAATGTTCAAAGTATACAATTTTGTATTGCCAAACAAAACTTGTGCATCTAAACGGTAACCAGAAACACATCCAACTCTCGTTACTTCAAAGTTTGCATCTTAAGCTAGAACTTTAAATCTTCTATGATATTTTCCAAGCCATAGGGCCGTTAAACTAATATTATATCTATTTCGTGAGATTAAAAGGATGTAATATTATAGTTTACTTGGTAATTACACCTCTAATTGGAACTATGGGGGCATTTCACTACATAACAACCTCTGAGAAGAATTGCCGAATGAGCTCAGAATAAGATTGTTTTCGAATTTGGCACCTCATTGGTAATTTCATACCCTTACGTTTTACGTTTTCCTTTACCTAAGTCAGTGATATCGTAGATTAACTATGAAAGTCCATATGACGCAACCTGATGCATAATAACCAAGTCCGTAAATCCGCGGCAGCCACGACAAATCTATTAACAATGTTCTTACTTGGACTTGCGATTATTTAAATATTGACATAATCATGTATCTTATCCGATCTTATCTGTTTGTCGGCTATGTCAGGCTCGGCTGTCACTGAAACCTAACCCTTGTGGATCTTTTGTGCTAACCTTCTACGTCGTTCATGGTAACCTGCGATTATGCCAGCTTCGAACTACACGTAATCATTTGATACAGGATCAGCTGTTCCAATGTGATTCGCTCTACGTAGCAAGGGCATTCGCAATCATACATGTGTAGTTTTGACTGTATTTCACCCCAGAATCTGTACGTATCATTCATCGTGCTCAGTCATCGTGTTTCATTCTGTGGAGATGCTCCTTTGTACCGAAGTGTCCTGTGAGTGTACCAAAAAGCGTATTTAAATATACGATAAAGCAATGAGGCCCGAATACACAGTTTATATGGACGAGACCTAATCTCAAAATATACAGGTAGCTTCAAAACTTAAAATCACTGTTGCCTTGAAAATATCGTTTGGCCGCCTCCAGCTCACACATACACAAGTGTTAATCTAACTTTTCTACAAACAATTGACGGTGTGGACATTACGCAAACTATACGCTCGAGTGTTGTTGTTCTTTAATAGGTGAGTCTCACAGTTGGGATCGTGGGGACTATAATTTTCCGGGAGAATTTGCTTAGTTGTTGTGCGTTTAGTGTGGAGATTTATAAATTAGGTTAGTCTGTGCAAAATGTTAAGGCGTTAGCTGTGTTAAATAACTAGCTTTAGCACGCGACTTTGTACTGTAATATAAGATTAATTTATTTGTCTAAATGTGGTTCATCGTACTAACATTTTAGCATACAATTGTGGCATAGAAATTTAAACAATAGAGAAGTATAATGACGTCATGCATTACTGGAAATTTAATTTTAAATGGGTGCGTAAGTATGCTGCTTATGGTTTGGATAGACACTAATTACATTATCATGAATTTTTATTATTGTCAGGAGTTTAAGAACTTTTTTAGGGTTCCGAACGTCCGAAGGAAAAACCGGCCGGAAAAAATACAGTAAATAGCTCTTTATCTATAGATTACAGGTAAACCTATAAAATATCCTATCTATGTTCTTAAAATAACATGGTAAATCTTTTAATATTGTGCGTACAAACTTATGTTTGCGGTTTTAATGTATGGGAAAACATGTTTTTCAACTACGATATTAAGAGACCGAATTCAATAACAGACAATATATTCGGCAATTTCGGAATCCTCTCCACTCGAGTTCAACTCGCACTTGTCCGGTTTTTGTTACTAATAATGGGACCAGAACTCTATCGCATTGGAGTGTTGGCTATTAAATAGGCTTCCTGTGTATTTATCTATATTAAACACCCAATATTAATGTAATTTCCAATAACCCATAATAATAACTGTAAAATTAATATCTACATATTTGTCATGTATATCAATTATTATATAAAAACATACTTTAATACTTACACCGATTGTGCAGGAATTCATTTTTTCTGTAAAACATTTTGACGTTAAACTTCAAATCGCCATCCTCTGCTGGACATAGGCATCTCCCAAGCGGCGCCTCAACACCCAGTCCTCAATATTCTATATCTTATTATACACAGCTGACTTCTTCAGATCATCAGTCCACCTGGCTGAGGGCGTCCCACACTATGTATGCCGATTCGCGGTCTCCACTCAAGAAAGGGATTCGTCTTTTGTTTCTGGGCCCTGAATGATCATTGTAGATGACCGTTCAGACCCAGAAATAGCGTGCAAACCTCTATATACTGCCAGTCAGTGCGATATCGTTCCAGAGCATCCATGACAGCCCAAGTTTCGATGCAGTCAAAGACTTGTTCATTGTCTTCAACAATTCTGTTCAACCGCTGTAATACGGTTGCATCTGCATCTCTGCAGTCTTCTTTACAATCCTGTTCTGTACATCTGTGTTGGAGCAAATGAAGTCGCATCGTACAGCTTCCTGATCTGTAGATTTAAAATTCTCTTATCTGACGAAGATAGATCTGCGTGGATGGCTTCTCTCGTATTGTACTCATTAGATCGAGATTCTACGAGGAGAGTTTGGACGCCTTGTTGTTCTGGACATTTTCTGTCACAGCGGACGCACTTCATGTACCGATTTGACGATGGTGTCATTCTTTCTGTCAACAGTTACTATGGTTTCCAGTAGGTCGAATCGATTTTCCAGTTCCAATTTTAACTTTCCAGAAACTAAAGATATTTAGAGCGGCGTTGGCAGGAGAGTAGACTTCATCAAGCGGATGCTCTTAGATTTTTAGTTTACATTTAAAGTGGCTCTGATAAGTCGATCATGACTGCCGATATTAAACCTGTTGACCCTGGATATATCTCCAGAGCTTTAACATGTGACAACTCGGCTTGTGGGTGTTCAGGGTCACAAAGGTCATGTAATCGATCTATCAAAAATGTAACAACAAGATATAAGAATATAAACCTACACATACAGACAGACATCTGGATGCCTCATCTCACCACCATCCACCACTTACAGTCCATTCTTACATCTTTAATGAATCGAGCACAAGAATTTTGTGACCCTGAAAGTACATGACTGCAGCTGTGGTAGTTCTTACATTGGACAGAAGCGAACCATCGCGGAAAGAGTGAAAGAACATATCGCAGCTGCTAAAAATCGTCAATCAAACAAATCGGTGATCGCTGAGCACTTGCTTGAGTCAGGATCAAATCACTGGATTGAAATTCATGACACGAATATTCTCTCCACCGGTTAGCATTACTGTTTGCGATTGAGAAACAACATCCAAATTTCGATCACGAAGATGGATTTAGGTTATCCGCGTCATGGAATTCAGTAATAAAAAAATCTTCGCGTCGCGATTTATCTCTGTGTATACCTGCCGATACTGTCAGAAGTGTGTGTCATGGTGGTGCCCTGCAAGACCTAGTGCGGGTAGTTGGTAACTCCCGCCCATCTCGACGCTGACACCCGCTGCCCCAGTCTACTCGTGACCACGGTCAATGCAATTTGATCATAACGTCGAGGTTAGACAAAATATGATTTTGATATTAATCTGTGCGCGAAAGGACCCGATACTATTTTAAAATCATACAAAAACTGTTCTTCTGGCTTTACAATATGAATAAACTCCATGTCATGCAATGTAAGAAAACCTATCTATTTATCTTCAAGATTATACTAGTGAAGAGATCTATCCAGCCAGTTCTTGACCCATCAAATTTATTTTTCGAGATCTCTTCCCAAAAGAAATAAACATCTTACTGCTACTTTACTTTACAGACGCAATATCTTAAAGAGCATAACTTGGTAATACTAGATATAATAAAACTAAATTAGAAGAGCTACTTTTTATGTACAGTCTATATATCTTTTATGGGATCTACTCTATCTTACTTTATGCAAACAAGCAAGGATTATCTAATGAAGAGAAATGTTAAAGTATAATAGTGCACCTTTGCAAGACCACGAATATGTATGAATTCATTATGTTCATATATCGACATAATTTTTTGTGACATCAATATTATTAGAGCTTTCATTTTCAACCCTTATCCACCCAGTGCGGCAAGACAAAAGTCTTTAACCAGTGTGATATATGACAGATGACGATGCTGCACGGAGACGTGGTCACTCACTATGGGTCTAATAAAAAAACTCAAGGTCACTCAGCGAGCTATGCTTGGTATTTTCCTGCGAGATCGAATATGAAATGAGGAGACTCAAGAAGAACTAAAGTTGCCGATATATGTGAAAGAATTAGTAAGTCGAAGTGGCAATGGGCGGGGGGGAGGCACATTGCTCGTAGAACTGATGGCCATTGGGGCAAAAAGGTTTTCGATTGGGAACCGAGCCCGGCAAATGCAGTGTGGGACAACCTCCAATAAGGTTTTTTTTTTTTATTTTACCATTCGTTGTAGAAAACTATGGGGGAGACCTTTGTTCAGCAGTGGACATCATTTGGCCGATATGATGACTATCCACCCATTTTACATGTGTCTGTTAGTCACCTGCGAAGCGTGGTGATAGGTATTGATAAATTCTCCCTAAAAAGGCATTACCTTGAATTGCTTCCAGCTTAGAAAAATCTCAGAGATTGTCATATTATGACGTTTAAAAGTGTCTGTTAGGACCTAATAATTAATGAATTAATGGTAATATTCTATGTCTATCCTACTTAGATTTATCGATTCAAATGATAGATGGAACCCTATATCTGTGGCCCAACACACATTTAGCAGTTTTTATACTTATTAAAGCACTGATGGCTTAGCAAAATTAATTACCGCTGAATAGCTTTTGATGCTGTCTTCGCGTCAGCGAACCTTTCTATTCTGTCCATGCTAACGAAGTGGGGTTCTGGTTTTGACACCACTCAACGAGATGGCGGTGATATTGGATGGACGCGGCAAAAAATACTTAATGGAATCTTGAAGTGCATTTATTTATTTATTAAATGATAAATTGATCTATGTAAAGTAAGTATGTTTACATTTTAAGACGAGTAAAAGTGTTTCATGTATGTATGTATCTTAGGATAAAGCCGGGATAAAGATTTTTTACTGACGGCCTCTGAGAACGAACGCGAACACTACAGGTGCAGACACTGCTGCTGAAACAAACTCCAAGGTTTCTGTTATAGGGTCTAAATATATTTAAGGTACAATACTTTATGAAAAAAGGCTGTAGGCCTGTAGTTTTTGACATCTGGAATAGATTCCAGATTGAAGAAGGATTCATAGCCATGTCAATATTTTAAAATCTATGCCTTTGGTATAGTTTACAGACCTATAGATAGTTTTCCGGGTTTGGGTGTTTGTGCTTGTGAGATTTATGTCTGTAAACTGTACCCACGACAAAGTTGAAATTCAAGAGAGGTGCACCGAATTTTACAACAATATAAATCCTACTTATCCGTGTGGTGTCCAGATTAAGATTATCCATGTGGTTTCCAGATTAAGAATATAGCACCATTCCATCTCCTCCCGTGGAGGTCGTGAAAGGCGATTAAGGGACTCTAAGCCAGAGGGATGGGCAGCAACGTCGTTTCTGTGAAACAGTATCAATTCTGCGCTCACCAACCCGCCTGCCAAGCATGGTGAGTACTGGCAAATTCCCCCCAATATGATAAGACAGTTATGGAAATCTATGGAGCTGGCTTTTGTTCAGTAGTGGACGTTATATAGCCGATATGAAGATGATGAAATCCTACTTTGGCTTACAAAAACTTAAAACCGTTGTCACCTATAACGGCTGAAATTAATAATCAATTTAAACCAAGCTCTCAGATTTAAGATTTTGAACTTCATGCATTTTTGTGTTAAGATCATCATCATAGCAGCCAAAGGACGTCCACTGCCGAACGAAGGCCTCCCCCATAGATTTACACAACGAGCGGTCATAAGTAGTCAGCCCACATCGTTGGAAGTCGTCCCACTCTGCGCTTTTCATAAGAAAGCTCAGGTCCCTCAGAGAGCTATGTTTTGAATTTCTCTACGAGATAGCATCAGAAATGCAGAGATCCGTAGAAGTTGCAGACAAAGCTGAAAGTATTAGTAAACTGAAATGGCAATGCACGGGGCACATAGCTCGTAGAACTGATGGCAGTTGGGATAAAAAGCTTCTCGAGTGGAGACCGTGCACCAGAAAGCGCAGCGTTAAAAACACATTTAAATAATAAAAAAACAGACAAATTTTTTATCCGAAATCCAAAGATTTTGGATTATATTGATTATTAATTTAGGCCGTAAATCTATATATTAAGCAATGCTGAACAAAGGCTTCCTCCATAGATTTCGACGATTGTCATTTTGTAAGAAATATTCTAGTACTCAACACGCTTGGCAGGCAGGTTGGTGAGCGCTGAATGACTGTTTTTCCGAGGAAGAAACGTTGCTGACAATCCCTCGGGCTTGGACTCCCTTAGTCACCGTTTACGACATCCGATCTGGAGGAGATGGAGTGGTGCTATATTCTTTATCCATCCATCATACTAACCTTCGTTTCGTTTTATCACAAATAGTCATATTTCATATTTTTGGTAGCATTTAGCATTACAGGAAATGAGCACTAAAGAGCCGCATAGCGAATGGTTTCATCCGTCACTGTTCAAATGGTTAAGTATTGCGTGTGCCGAATAGGTATTTTTTAAATTTATCTAATACTAGTAGGTAACTCATAAAATCTGACAATATTAAGTAACGTAAGTAAGTACATTTGGACGAACGGTAATAAATCGAAGAAAATATGTTCTATTATTCTACATTAATTTCGAAGGGTTCTTCTAAGTGGATGACCATGCACTATATAAGGTGACTTTTTGCCTTGGAGAGCATACTAAGCCTAGTTGTCACAATTACCGATGATAATGATCAGGGTTAAACAAGAAGCCACTTTTGTGGTGCCCGGACATTCCATGTGATGCCTGGATTTCGCAGCGCTCATAGCTATTACTTAACTGATCAGTAAATGATTGTTAAAGTTAAGCAACGCTTGGCGTGGTTGGTATATGGATGGGTGACCGCATAGTGGTATTTTACGGGTGGCAGGTCTCTTTTTAGGGGCTGGCTAGTCAAGTACTACTCCAGTATTAGATAGTCGCCGCTAAGCAGTCACGTTTAAACTTTAGACATTACTGTGCTCCGGTTAGAAGGGTACTACAGCTAGTGAAATTACTGGGCATAAGAGACTAAATAACTTCACGTCTCGAGGTGATGAGCGCAGTGTGATGCAGAGCTTGCAGCGCAAGACGAGATGATGGGTAGGCATAACGCTTACCACCTTACGCGAATGACAACTCCGTCTCATCAGCTAGTTGTATAAAAAAATTGAACTGAGCGTCTGCGTGCTTTGGACACCTTTGGGCGGCTTGAGCAACTCTGAGACAAGGTTGATCACTAACCATACGAAAACAAAAAAAACCACTCCATGTCCTTCGGTGGATGTCATAAAAAGCGACCAAAGGACTCTAAAACAGAGCGATGGACAGCTATGCTGCGTTCACCAACCCGCCTGTCTGACGTGTACTGGCAAATTCCCACCTAAATGACTACACAATTGTGGAAATCTATGGGAGAGACCCTCGTTCAGTAGTGGACGTCCTTTGGCTGACATGATGAACAAGCCATTAGTAATTTGGCTGCCTAGGTTGCAGCTACTCCCAATACTTTTACTTCCGACGTATTTCTAGGTATAATGTGAATGCGGTCACGTCATCCTTTACAATTACCCCCCCTCCCCCCAGTCATCCCCTCCGAGATATGCCTAAAGGCGCGGCACCAATGGGTGGCTCTATATGGAGATTAATTGAGATCCTGGAGCCTCCCTATGGTGCCGAAGCTGACCACTCTAGTGGTTCTAGCCGGTAGGAGTCCATGCTCCTCCGCCCTTTCCCAGGTCAGAGGAAGTACATGATGTATTTCCACCGTATCAATAAAAAAAAAGTATAGGAAGGCTCTTAATTGGAAATATGGTGTTATTTAGTAGGGAGCCAGGTGTGTTAGTTAATTTGACGACCATAGCCACGCCATGTAAACCGATCCCAGGAGTATAAATGGACTGTACCTAATAATTATAGCTACACGTCACCGACACCACCGCCCAGGGACCACCTCCACGGTCGAGTGACTAGCGACAATTTCTTTAGTATATCTCTGCGTCAAAATTGTCGTTTGGAAATAAGATCATATTAGACTATTTACAGTAAAAGCGTAAAGATTTTAGATCATTCACACATCTCGCACGTTTCAGTAGAGTTCGTCTCTATCGTCAACATTTTTAAGCTAAGTCGGAGGCTTTGGGCGGTTTAAACAATTCTGGCCACTAACCACTCAAAAAGAAATAGAATATTTTGTTATTTTTTAGAAGAGGTACCGCATGAGTATCATGTAATGTAAAGCTACCCCACAGCCGGAGAAATTCCGGTCATCAACTTATCCCATTTTATTATGTCGGGTACGTACTTCCGGTTGGTAATTAGCAACGGCATTCATGGACATCAGTAATCTAGTGCTAGGCTTAAGTTGGAAAGCCTGTCGTTTCGGTAATTTCAGTAGCTGTTCATTAACTATACGCGGACATAGCTATTATAGCAGTTGAAATAAGTAATACTGTAGGACCACCCCTTTTTTTTTTTTTTTGTTGATGTCCAGTGGAAATTCTACATAGAACTTCCTTCACCCCGGGGAAGAGCGAAGGGGTATGCCGGACTCCTACCGGCTAAAACCACTGGAGCAGTCATCTTCGGCACCGAAGGGGGGCTCCAGGTCCTCGTAAGATCACACTAGAGCCGCCCATTGGTGCCACGCCTTTGGGCACATCACGGAGGGGATGACTGTAAAGCGGTCACCCCCTCTAGCGGAGGGAAGGCGACTGTAAAAAGGTCGCCCCCCCAGGCACTTCTCGGGGATGTAGGACCACCCTAGTCGGGCAATTCACATAGAACTCTACTACAACTCTGGAAGGGACAGATGTAGACCTCCAGTACGCGTCGCTCAAAGCACGATACGTAGCAACGCAGTGTTGCAACTTTACGTGGGTATGCTGACAGAGGATGATACTTCCTTGGTCAAGCCTATTTTCGATCTGTAGTACTGCTGGCTAGAGGAAAGATCTAGTACGAACCAATAGCCATAGCCAATAGATAGTCTCAGTCCGTAAAAACAACTAATATGGTAAGTAGTAGTGTTGCGAGTGGTTGGGAACACGATTCGGGTACCTAAATGTCAACAAATACTAGAGCCCTGTAAATGATTTACTGGTAGTTAGTAGAGGTAGTAGGTATGTCATTTATTGCAAGAGTCTGGTTAGGTAGGTACCATCGCAGTATGTTCACTACGGGGACAAGTACGATAGCGTTAAGTCCAAAGGAGATAATGTGTAAAACAGGAACGGGTTCTTGGCCCCTCTTGTGGAACGTCCAAACAAACAAAAGCCAAACAAGCAAACACAAGATAAACAGCCACAACGTCCAAAATTACGACAACTGCGTAATTTTTTTGTGTAGTCTTTTCTAGTAAAGTTGCGAGTAGTACAGTTAGCAGGGTTGCCATGTAAATATGGGCAAAATGGAAACAACCGATGATCAATTAAGATTAACTTTATTTAAAGTTTGTTATACGAAATTAGCCGACGTAATATATCACCTCAAGGGTCAAAAAACAAAAAAAATGTTTATTAATCAAAAAACCAGGTGGCATCATATGCGGCAATTCTCTTGGCGCACTTTCTGCTTTTCACACTAGTGATAGAAATGGGTGCGTGGGTCTATGATCAGACACACTCCCTCCGCCAGAGCGGCGAAGGTGCATTCGATAGGCTGAGGTGGCAGGCTCGAAAACACGTACTCGAGAAGTAGCCCGAGTGCCTGCGGTCCCCTACCACCTGATGCAGGTATTCACCGGACGCAGTTGTTACGGTGCGTCTCTGCACAGGATAGGACGGAAGATCACAGTGTCACCGTGTGTGCATTCAGAATATGCGTACTCAAACCACTGGAGGAGGTCACAGCTTCACAGTTACCTCCTTTGAGATTTACCTAAAAGGATGGCATCAACAGGTGGCTGGAGCCCCCCGTGGTGGTGACGGCCTGGTGGTTTTAGCCAGTAAGAGTCCGCCGTACTCTCCTCTTAGGTGGAGAAAGACCATGTGTGTGTGTGTTCCACGGTGTGAAAAATCAATGTCAGATATCTCATAAGAAAGCTCAAAGTCACTCAGCGAGCTATGGAGAGAGCTATGCTTGGTGTTTCTCTACAAGATCGAATGAAATGAGGAGATCCAGCACAGTAAGCCCAGGTTGCTTCAAAAACTCCTGAGTAGTGTTCGCTCGATGAGCAGGAGCGTTATCATGGTGCAAGTGCCAACTGCCCAGACGCGAGTTTGGTCGCAGTTTCTTCAGCTCACGGATAACTTGCGGCAAACAAACATCAGTGTACCAGGTAGCATTGACAGTCTTCTGCTTGTCTAATACAACTCTGGCGACAATGCCTCTCTCTTCAAAGAAAACTGCGAGCATCCTTTTTTTAATTGACTTTTGTTGTTTGACCTTAGTTGGGGTTGGCTCGTCTTCGAATACCCAGATTTTTTATTTTGATTTACTTGGAACGTCAAAGTGTACTACTTTTCCAGCCAAGTTTCATCTCCAGTCACGATTGAGTTAACATTCCCAGATCGGCCTGAGTCATACTTTTTCAAAATTTTCTTGCACCACTCTATACGCGCCTTGCGCTGACTATCGTCGAGAGTGTGGGGAACCCAGAGAGAACATAACTTTTTCACTTTTAGGTCTTCGTGTAAAATTGAATTAAGTGTTTATGCACCAATGTGAAGAATCTCCTCAACCTGTCTGCACGTAATTCGCCTGTTAGTATTTATCAGTTTACTAACAGCGTCAATTATTTCTTGGGTCCTACTTGTAATGGGTCGGCCCGGTCTTTCGTCGTCGTCTAAATTAAAGTTACCTCTTTGAAATTCCTTATACCACCTGAACACAATAGAAAGAGAAGTGCTCTCTTTACGGAAGTTATTAAACATTTCCTCGTGGCACTCCTGGTAAGACAATCCCATTTGAAATTGTAAAAAAAAAACACTCTGTACTCGCGGTTACCGAGACTAGCCATTTTCACATTTTTTTTATTTATTAACCAAAGATTACTGATGCCCAGCTCAACAAACACTGCGTGCATGGACTTGCAATAAGTGGCAGATAGCCATACGCTGTCATACATTTCCAAACGTGTTACATTCTTTCTTTTGCAACACTTATGGAACAGCCTACGTATGGTTATATTATCTGACTTCTATAAACAGGTAGGTAATTGAAGTTTAATGTTATCAGCGATCGGTATACAGATATTTGATTTACTGATTTCAGGCAGCTATTAAATTTATGAAACCGGCAGCAAAATATAAAGCAGGTATTGCCTGAAGCGATCAGTTAGTACAATATTTATCATTAAGTTGTGCCATTACAAACATAGCAAGTCCCATTTGTGGTATAGTTATGTTAAATTATCTCACAGTGGTTACCATGGACCGATTATCGGGTGACAGCTAAAATTGTTGTTTAAAATATGTGAACGTGATTTATATTGCTTTATGTTTTGTGGTCCTTTTTTGGTCCTTCGATCCGGTTTTGTTGGCATATATGTACATAGTATAAATTGCCAGGTTCTTAGGAGGCAGCTGCGATAAGTTTTTTGACGGAAAACTAAAGGGATAGCAATATTTTACTAAGTCAGAAGTACATAGTCGGGAATGTGTGTGTTAGCATTAATACAAAACCGGTTCTATGAAACATTACCATTTTTTTATTATACCTTAGTCTATAGATAGATAGATGCAGTTACAGGTATGTGTAGATGTAACCTTAACATTAAGCCAACCAACAAACCAAACAGTTGGCAATCCGGCTTAACTGTTAGCGCTATGAGGAGTGACTCGCGGTGATAAGGACTTATTTGTTTTAGTTTTTACTTGAAATATAAATAGATGAGCTATTCATCGGCCTGGTTGTGAGTTTAACGCCTCTCCATAACAATTGTGACCTACCCAGGACTAGTCCTGCGTGACACTACACTGCTCATCACCTCGAGAGATGTTATGATATTTGTCTTGTATGCAATGGTTTCACTCACTACAGTGCCCTTCAAATGCAATGCAAAGTTTAAAGTCTTAAGACGCAGTGCCAGATATCCTTCTACCAATAGAAGTGTTAACACAAGCAATGTGCCCGCCCATTCCCACTTTAGTATACTAATCCTTTCAGCTATGTCGACAACTTAAGTTCTTCTACGGATCTCCTCATTTCATTCGATCTTGTAGAGAAACACCAAGCATAGCTCTCTCCATAGCTCGCTGAGTGACTTTGAGCTTTCTTATGAGATATCTGACATTGATTTTTCACACCGTGGAACACACACACACATGGTCTTTCTCCACCTAAGAGGAGAGTACGGCGGACTCTTACTGGCTAAAACCACCAGGCCGTCACCACCACGGGGGGCTCCAGCCACCTGTTGATGCCATCCTTTTAGGTAAATCTCAAAGGAGGTAACTGTGAAGCTGTGACCTCCTCCAGTGGTTTGAGTACGCATATTCTGAATGCACACACGGTGACACTGTGATCTTCCGTCCTATCCTGTGCAGAGACGCACCGTAACAACTGCGTCCGGTGAATACCTGCATCAGGTGGTAGGGGACCGCAGGCACTCGGGCTACTTCTCGAGTACGTGTTTTCGAGCCTGCCACCTCAGCCTATCGAATGCACCTTCGCCGCTCTGGCGGAGGGAGTGTGTCTGATCATAGACCCACGCACCCATTTCTATCACTAGTGTGAAAAGCAGAAAGTGCGCCAAGAGAATTGCCGCATATGATGCCACCTGGTTTTTTGATTAATAAACATTTTTTTTGTTTTTTGACCCTTGAGGTGATATATTACGTCGGCTAATTTCGTATAACAAACTTTAAATAAAGTTAATCTTAATTGATCATCGGTTGTTTCCATTTTGCCCATATTTACATGGCAACCCTGCTAACTGTACTACTCGCAACTTTACTAGAAAAGACTACACAAAAAAATTACGCAGTTGTCGTAATTTTGGACGTTGTGGCTGTTTATCTTGTGTTTGCTTGTTTGGCTTTTGTTTGTTTGGACGTTCCACAAGAGGGGCCAAGAACCCGTTCCTGTTTTACACATTATCTCCTTTGGACTTAACGCTATCGTACTTGTCCCCGTAGTGAACATACTGCGATGGTACCTACCTAACCAGACTCTTGCAATAAATGACATACCTACTACCTCTACTAACTACCAGTAAATCATTTACAGGGCTCTAGTATTTGTTGACATTTAGGTACCCGAATCGTGTTCCCAACCACTCGCAACACTACTACTTACCATATTAGTTGTTTTTACGGACTGAGACTATCTATTGGCTATGGCTATTGGTTCGTACTAGATCTTTCCTCTAGCCAGCAGTACTACAGATCGAAAATAGGCTTGACCAAGGAAGTATCATCCTCTGTCAGCATACCCACGTAAAGTTGCAACACTGCGTTGCTACGTATCGTGCTTTGAGCGACGCGTACTGGAGGTCTACATCTGTCCCTTCCAGAGTTGTAGTAGAGTTCTATGTGAATTGCCCGACTAGGGTGGTCCTACATCCCCGAGAAGTGCCTGGGGGGGCGACCTTTTTACAGTCGCCTTCCCTCCGCTAGAGGGGGTGACCGCTTTACAGTCATCCCCTCCGTGATGTGCCCAAAGGCGTGGCACCAATGGGCGGCTCTAGTGTGATCTTACGAGGACCTGGAGCCCCCCTTCGGTGCCGAAGATGACTGCTCCAGTGGTTTTAGCCGGTAGGAGTCCGGCATACCCCTTCGCTCTTCCCCGGGGTGAAGGAAGTTCTATGTAGAATTTCCACTGGACATCAACAAAAAAAAAAAAAAAGGGGTGGTCCTACAGTATTACTTATTTCAACTGCTATAATAGCTTTATTCTATTAAATTTTATAGAGGGTTTAATCACAAGCTGATTATGTCACCCTAGCATATTTTTAGATGAGATAAAATCTCTGGACTCGTGACACCGTTACGAGACGCTAGACGTTTTATTTTGGCGTTTCGCCGTCGGGATCGCATTAACCCTCGTACCCAACTAAAAAATGTCTAACGCGCCAAAATAAGTTTTCCCTTCTGTCGGCACTCCCGGAGTGCAACCCGTATTTTTTCCTATCGTTGCTGTAGTAATTTTGGGGTCTATTTAGGTGCTATTACCCAACTTCAAAATTAATTCACGCCTTCAGATACGTTCGGACATTTCCACGGACGAAAAATATCACTTCATCTAGAAACGAGCGCGCGAATACATTTCCAAGAAAAGCAAACTGGAAAGAAACTATAGTTAAGAAACCTATAGTACTGATTATTGTGAAAGTGCTCCATTTCTTATCATATCTGTTCCAGAATAGTTACACTCTTTTGGTCAGTCAAATTCGGCACGGTTGGTGCAGTGGCTGAAACAGTCGGCTGCTGCGCTCTGGACCGTGGGTTCGATTCCCGCACGGAACAAATATTTGTATGATCTGGAGGTAGTTGTTCCGGATATGGGTGTATTGTGTGTGGAATATATGTCTGTAAACGCACCCACGACATAGGAGAAATCCTAGTGTAGGGCAACGTTTAAAAAAATACGGGTTGCACTCCGGGAGTGCCGACAGAAGTGAAAATTTTATATCAATAAAAGTTTTTTTTATTTATCTAGACGCGTTCGCGGTCTGCTATATGTACATGCATATATGCACACACTATATTTGTATTTGTTTGGTAGACATGATAATAATTTTTTATTTTATTAGTATTTTATTCACTTTATTTATTTATTTATTTCAATGGTAAGACATGCGTTTAATGTTACTGTCAGTAGGGAAATCAAAACGTAATCTACTAGCACAGCCTCCCCTTATAGCACCGACCTCGCGCCATGTGATTTTAGTCTCTTCCCGCTGATCAAGAGCCAGTTGAAAGGTCGATTTGCAACTGATGACGAATTAATAATAAGTGCATGGGATGAAGCCCGTGCCAGTGTCGCAAAGGATCAGTGGAAGATTATGTTTAATACGTGGTTTGAACGCATGCATAAGTGCATTAACAGTGATGGTTCTTATTTTGAAAAAATTGAATAAATAGTTAGATTTTTGCAAGACTTATGGAACATCCTACGTATAAACACTAGTTTAATCATTTAAGTTGGCGTAAGGAACAAATTACTGTTTTTCAGGACAGCGAAAACTCTTTCTTATTTAAGATATGGTTATGATAACTTTTTTGCATTATGCGTTATATTGTAGTTGGTAAGATATTTTTGGCTACGTTTTTGTCCTACTAATACTCGGTAAAATATATTTAAAACTGTAAAATGCTGTAATAAAACCCAATACCAAAAACATGAAGCTTACGCCAAATTAGATTACAGTCGTCGATATGTGCTAGCCAATCATAATAAAAACAAGGGAACTAATTTTTATTTTTTTATTTTAAAGACGTCTAACCACTAGGATAGGATAGGCACACAAGACACTAGGATTTCTCCTGTGTCGTGGGTGCGTTTACAAACACAAATTCCACACACAATACACCCAGACCCGGTACAACTACCTGCAGATCGTATAAGTATTTGTTCCGTGTGGGAATCAAACCCACGACTGTGGTTTAAAAATCGCAGATATATTCGATTCAATCGCCTATATATTTTATTATACCACACATGTCGGTATCATGACCGGTCCTATATTCACATTTAGTATTGAACATAATCAGCAATTAGCCTGTTTCCTCGGCAGATTTAAAAAAGATCCGCCAGAGGCAGAACTAGTAGATTACGTTTTGATTTCCCTACTGACAGTAACATTAAACGCATGTCTTACCATTGAAATAAATAAATAAATAAAGTGAATAAAATACTAATAAAATAAAAAATTATTATCATGTCTACCAAACAAATACAAATATAGTGTGTGCATATATGCATGTACATATAGCAGACCGCGAACGCGTCTAGATAAATAAAAAAAACTTTTATTGATATAAAATTTTCACTTCTGTCGGCACTCCCGGAGTGCAACCCGTATTTTTTTAAACGTTGCCCTACACTAGGATTTCTCCTATGTCGTGGGTGCGTTTACAGACATATATTCCACACACAATACACCCATATCCGGAACAACTACCTCCAGATCATACAAATATTTGTTCCGTGCGGGAATCGAACCCACGGTCCAGAGCGCAGCAGCCGACTGTTTCAGCCACTGCACCAACCGTGCCGAATTTGACTGACCAAAAGAGTGTAACTATTCTGGAACAGATATGATAAGAAATGGAGCACTTTCACAATAATCAGTACTATAGGTTTCTTAACTATAGTTTCTTTCCAGTTTGCTTTTCTTGGAAATGTATTCGCGCGCTCGTTTCTAGATGAAGTGATATTTTTCGTCCGTGGAAATGTCCGAACGTATCTGAAGGCGTGAATTAATTTTGAAGTTGGGTAATAGCACCTAAATAGACCCCAAAATTACTACAGCAACGATAGGAAAAAATACGGGTTGCACTCCGGGAGTGCCGACAGAAGGGAAAACTTATTTTGGCGCGTTAGACATTTTTTAGTTGGGTACGAGGGTTAATGCGATCCCGACGGCGAAACGCCAAAATAAAACGTCTAGCGTCTCGTAACGGTGTCACGAGTCCAGAGATTTTATCTCATCTAAAAATATGCTAGGGTGACATAATCAGCTTGTGATTAAACCCTCTATAAAATTTAATAGAATAAAAAAAAATAAAAAAAAATATGCGTAATGCGCTAAAAGAAGTTTTAGCTTCACAAATTTTAAGCAATATCCTCGACTCTGTATTGTACAGCCATAAACATCTATTGCTGATCATTGGCCTATTTAAAAAGTGCAAGCATAATACGTTGGGATGTGATGTGATACAGACGGGAAGACTAACAAATGCCTTTACAAGACGAAATCATAAGGATTTTATTTTGCTACTTGGCTACGGAACTCGAAAGAGGTAAAGTCATAGCTACTAATTAACTTAATCAAAACCCCTGATTTATATTTGCTTTTTAATCTTCCTTTGTTCGCTGCTGGTACCGAAGACAGTCTCAGTCGTATCTCACAGATTAATCAAGGGCTACTTAGCCTCGTAAATACATGAGAATAGTCCTTAAGCGTCCTAGTTTAGCACAAACGAGCCAGCTATTCCCCGGCTGTAGCCGCTGGAGGCTATTACAACCATTTTATCGGCCACACGAGAGCTATTACATAAAACGGTCCATCAACTACGTGGTTGTCCTCGATAGTCATGTTTTAATCGTTTTACGGACTTTGATATTAGTTCAATATGTATTGAAATGAAATGGGAAATGCAATTAGGAACTGGTTTTGTCTGGAAAGACCACTAATCATAAATATTATAAAATGTTAAGTAAAAGTAAATATGCAATGTATTCGAGCCCTTTTGATAAGTTATATAAAGTCATTATATACCTACTAGCTTCCGTCTTTATAACAGAAAACGAAGTTATATCTTGTATCGCTAGCTTCTTTCCTGATGTACCTGTTACACTAAGGTAATAAATCAGTTATTATTATAATAGCCACATCCACTACTGGACAAAGGCCTCTCCATAGATTTCTACAATTGTGCCGTCGTTTTGAGGGGTATTTGCCAATAATCACTACGCTTGTTAGACGGGTTGGTGAGCACAGCATGGCTACTGTTCCATAGAAGAGACGTTGCTGCCCATCCCTCTGGCTTAACCTCCCTTAGTCGCCTTATCGATATCCACGCAAGGAGATGGAGTGGTGCTATATTCTTAATCCAGACATCACACGGTTAGTAATTAAATTATCAATTATTGTTCAAACACATTCAAAGATTTTGGTCAAGAAAACAATAACCAATTTAAGTATAACCGTACAGACAATATATGATATTAATAATAAAGCAAAAACCAAATACTTATATTTCAGCGGACTTCGATATTTAACGGACTTTGGAATACTGTAGAGCTCTGAAAAATGTAACGAGCCCATCTTTCCTACATATATAAAAACAATGTTGATATTTTAAAAAGGTAAACTAACTAAAGCTACATATAGTAATTACAGATAGTGTTCGGATGTTTGTGTATGTGAAATATATGTCTGGAAACTGTACCTAAAAGTCCTAGTGTGCGACATCGTTTCATTTCGATGATGATCACCATATCAGCCAAAAGATGTCCACTGCGGAACGAAGGCCACGAGTTTAGTTCAGTTCATTTATTCCGTAACAATATTTTAAAATTGTGTCTGAATATAGCATTCAACATTTAAATATACATTAAATATAAGAAATACATGTCATACTATTATTACGTAATATTTTATCAATTTTAATTAAAATAAACCATACAATCAAATAAACAAAAACAAGCTTGTTCAAGCATTAAATTGTCCAAATGATAGAAATGTATAAAAAGTGGTGGCCACATCATCATTTTGGGAGTAATTTGCTAGTATTCACCACGCATGGCAGGCGGGTTGGCTAGAGCAAAACTAATACTGTTTTACAAAAGAAACGCTGCTGCCTTTCCTCTGATTTAGAGCCCCTTAGTCGCCTTTTGTGATATCCACAGGAAGAGGCTCATGTGGTGGTATATTCTTAACCCACACACCACAGAGAAATGAAAATAAATATTTTACCTAACAATATTGTAAATTTTAGTAAAATGGTAATTTACTGGCGGCGCAATGCTGTCTCTGGCTAGTTTTTGAGAGTAAAAAATTCCCGACAGGCAAAAACTAAGACGCAACTCCTACAAGGCTGTGAAACGACAACATTTTGAACCAAGTCACGCACGCAAAGAAATTACAGAGTGCTCCCCCGAGGTGTAAGTAAACGAGCTGAAAACTTCAGGTTCCGGAGAAATTTCATACACGAAAAGATAAATAAATTATTAAGTAGAGCAAACAGGGCATTTTGTTGATGGTGTTATTAAGGTGCGTCGCGAAAGCTGTATTCTTATGAAAAATGTATGTTGTTATGTTAGAGTTTGCTTCCAATATTACCAGATGCGACATTTTTCCGATCTCTGCAACGCAATCCTGTTGTCAGACTTTTAAGTCAAATCTTCTCTGACTGCTTGCAACGGTTGTCATAAATATTTGGTATATGGTTACCGGCCTAAGGTATGACCGTGTCAAGTGCAGCTTAATGTTCAGGAAAAATCCTTTTGGTACAAGTGTCTCAATCCCGCTACAGTATAATGATAAGTATTTGCAATGTTTTTTTCTGCAGAGCAGTGCCGATGGTTAATTTCTTGGCAATGTAGGGTTGACTCCAGCAGGTTTGCCAAGAATATATGTTATTTCACATGTAAGCAAGCACATATATTGTCTTTTTATAGATTTTCTAGATTAGACGCTGCTTTTACACTTTATTAATTACTGTGTTCTGGTTTGAAAGGCACTATAGCTAGTGATATAAATGGGTATTAGAGACTAAATAACTAATAACTAAAGGTGACGAGCTCAGTGTAGTGCTGTAATATCGGTCGCCTCCTTGGTACGATTTACTGACCATTATAAAAACGACAGAGATGCGCGAACCTAGGTTGCTATCAAACTGTGATTACACTATGAAGTACCTTAGAATCTCCTAGGGGCAAGATCATCGTACTCAGCAAACACCTTTAACCTGTAATATGAACAGGTAAGATGATTCAATTAATCGTGAAGTTAACGCCTAAACGAAATTAAGTGAAGCAGTTACCTAGTTAGTAATTGGATAACGTGCAAACTTAACGTGAAACTGAAGTCTGTGTTTTCAGTTCCCTGGAACTTAGAAGGGAATTGACCTGTATGATTAGAGGAGCTGATGTAGAGCGTATCTGGTAAGCGAACCGATTTATGGTATATTTCGAACCGTAATACCGTATACCTTATCATCGCTTTTTATTAGGTGAGATCGAGGACAAGAGCATTAAAAATTTGTTGCTGAAAAACAGCGCTGCTGGTATTCGTTCGAAGCCACAGCATTATGCCGAGCAATATCTATGCTTCTGCGCACATGCGACGCACAACTATAGACCCCTTTTTTGTACATATTGTTTGTAATCTACCTATTTCTTGTTGTTTGGTTGCACAGAATATTTAGAGATACTGCGAATTTTGAGAGGTCAGAATCAGTACCACAGATAATACAGCTCCATTAATCGTTATAAACTGGATTCTTACAGACTAAAAGTTATTTTTTAAATCAGTAGGTACTACTAATACACCCAGACCCGGAACAACTACGTGCAGATCATACAAATATTTGTTCCGTGCGGGAATCGAACCCGCGACCCGGAGCGCAGCAGTCGACTGTATCAACCACTGCACCAACCGTGTCTTCAAGATGTTAGTTTAGATACTATATTTGCTGTAGCAAGTTTAGTTTTAAGTCTTGTGTCAATTGGGCAGAAATTTTTTTTTCTTAATTAATAAATATAGAATATTGAAATTTTGGCAATATCATCACCACAGTGATGACGAAACGTTTCACATTAACCAAAACAACAAACGATTGGTAAAGGAGCTAAAGTCGTTTGGTGCCGGCTACGAATATCACCACCCCATCTCATTCCATGGGTGTCGTAAAAGACGACTATGGGATTAGCTGGAGGATGGGCAGCAGCATCCTTCGAGTATATTTATACAACTGCGATCGCCAACTATTATGCGGCTATCTATCTAAAAAGCATTCTTCGACCTCTTCTGTCTGTCATAATTAATCCCGTCGTATGCTTGGAATCGCTGTCATCACCACCATCATATCAGCCAAAAGAAATCCACTACTGAACAAAGGCGTCCCCGTGGCAATCGGTTACATGCCGTGTGTCAGCATCCTGGGAGGAGTTTGCCAGTACTCACCATGTTTGGCAGGCGGGTTGATGAGCGCAGCATGGCTGCCAATCTTGAGCAGCGACGCGGCTGCTCCATCGCTTTGGTTGAAAGTCCCTTACGCCTTATACGACATCCACGGGAGGAGACAGAATGGTGCTACCCATATTTTTATCCGTAAATCTCACGGAATCCGTGTATGTCTACCAAATCTCAGATGAAAATATTCAGCCAGTAAGTGCCTCCAAAATAACTTGTATGTAGTATGACATCGAAAGATATGATCACAAAAATATCTTAACAAAAATCTTTATTAAGTCATATTATTTTTCATTGCAACATTATTTAACATATTTATCACGCAAAGTTGGTGCGAGTTCTCTGTTTATTTGATTAAAACAAAACCTTAGGGTCGCTGAATGACTTCATTTTTGCAAATATTCTTAAATTATTGATAAATTACTGGATTCTTTAGAGGCCGCAGCGTTATAAAAGATTGAGCCTTCGTAATAAGAATGTTATACAAGTTTATTGTACAACATTTTCTTCTTGTATATTTAATGCGAGAGTCGGCTGCTCCTTATTTCACAGTGGACACCGTTGAACTTAATTATGCACAGAATTTAGATAGTAAATCATAACAGCGCGTTCGTTTTTATTACTGAGCTAGCCATTCCCCGCGAAGCGCGCTAGGCTTCAATTATATTTATATTCATATCTTGTGAACACTGCAAGGTATCGAAAGAGAACATACACGAAAATTTTAACTTTAATTCCGGATTGGAGCCGTTCCTGAGCCTATACGAGACAAACTTTCGTAGAAAAAGAATTATCTAAAAACGGTCATTTATGATTAGGCATCGTATAAATAGCAGCTTTCACTGAAATGTTGGTATTTATTTTGAAATCATACACATACACTTTTTAAATATCGGCGTAGATTTCAGCCTCTTTTTTGTTTGGTTAATAACCAATTGTATCAGAATTGTCGATTGAAAACAAAATAAAATAAATTACAGATATACAGATCCGGTTGGCTATGGAAAATAAACTTCTGACAGTTCTGAATCTTCTTGACTTTAGCAATGCCTTTAATGCAGTTGATCATGACATCCTCTTAGGAATCCTATCCTCTCTAAATATATTTTGTTCTGTGATTGCATGGTTCAGCTCCTATCTTCGGGGTCGCTCGCAGTCGGTTCGTTCCGAGAAGGCCTCCTCAAAGTGGTGTGATCTTGCTGCGGGTGTTCCTCAGGGTAGCGTTCTCTCTCCTCTTCTTTTCTCTGTTTTTATTAACGCTATCACTAAAGTATTAACTTCTTCCTGGCATCTCTAGGCAGACGACTTGCAGGTATATCGTCACTTGAAAGTTGGAGAGCTCCCTGAAGCTATTGATGCCATCAATAATGATCTAGGTACTATCAGCCAGTGGGACAAATCTTTTGATCTATTAGTAAATCCAATCAAATCCCAAGCTCTCATTATTGATGGCAGATACATGTCTAACCTCTTGAATCAAAGGTCTCTTCCTGTGGTGATGTATGATTGTGTCCCTATAGCCTTTTCCAGGAGTGCTAAGAATCTAGGTGTTTTCCTGGACTCTAACCTCTCTTGGAATGTCCAACTGAGGAACTCCTTAATAAACTCGAACGTTTGCAAAATGTATCTATCCGCTTCATTTTCGGCCTTCGGAAATATGACCATATGTCGGAATTCAGTGCGAAACTGAGGTGGTTACCAATACGGAAACGTCGCGACTCTCATATTCTTTCCCCTCTTTATTCGGTTCTCCACGACCCTAAATCTCCTGTCTATCTGCGTGAGCGCTTTGAGTTTCTTGTACCTAGGGGTAGAGTCCGTCGTACATCTTCTTCGCTTCTCCTTCGTACTCCTCATCACACCTCCAACCGTTATGATGGATCATTTACAGTACGCAGAGTGCGTCTTTGGAATTCTCTCCCACACTCACTACGCGACAGCTCTTCTCTGGACGTTTTCAAGAAAGGACTCAAAAAGCATTTTCTTTCAGTATAACTTATAAAAAGGTATTTAAGGTATATATTTATTTATATAGTTATGTATTTATTTAAGTATATATTATTATTATAGTATTTATTTGAGTATATATTATGTCTATGCTGTATAGTTGTGTATGTTATCATTATTCTTAACTGTTGTTTTCTTCCTGATTGTACACTTCATACTGTCCTCTTTTGTTTCTATTTTTTTTTATCATTCAAAGGTTTGCTGGAAGAAAACTCAATGTTGAGTTAAGCTCGCCTTTGTACATCACGTTTTATTTTATTTAACAATCTGTATTTTCTGTTTTATGTTGTACAATAAAGAATAAGAATAACAATAACAATCGGAACTGAAAATCTTACGTGCTCTCCGAAGCACGGAGACGCTCAGTTCAAATACTCGTATGCGGTCACCACAAGACTGACCGCGTCAAGCGTTGCTTAACTTCACCGATCATTTAACAATCAGTGAGTGCAAAGATACGGCTGTAAGGAAATATAACTGTAATTACCTCACGTGGCGAACAATGCTGTGATTGCAAATTTTTTGCTTTATGCACCCAGGAGAAGACATTGCAACCCATTTTCTTATTCCGTAGTCGCCATTTACGATACCCACAGGTTAAAAAGTTGCCTATCCTGGTTTGTAAATAAAAAGTCAATATGTTTATGTACAACTTGCTTCGCTGTGCACTACGCAAGTTTTTAATATTAACTAGCGACCCGCCCCGGCTTCGCACGGGTGCATTTACTAAATAATAAAATGAGGAGTACACTTAGCAAGAAAGTATTAAGTTATTTTTTATAATAATTTATTTTACAAGCCGTGGCACGGACCCCAACGATTGCGGCGTGTGGCACCCGGATTAGCTAAAATCAGCGACTCCAGACGTGACAGCAGCCACCGCGCAATCAAAAGTCCACCGGTGGCAAATCGCCTGAAATTGAAAGGCGAGGATGCAATTTTTAGTTTGTGACGAAGTCATCCTTCATCTTCATTTCAATCAACCTCTTTCATGACTTCATACCTTTTATTTCCATCACTGTCCACCTCACACGATTCATTCTTTATTCAATTCAAAATTTGAATTTATTATGTGACGTAGAGTCGCTCTTCATATTTTGATCATTATCACATTGGATTGGATTCTGAACGCTAGTGGTTCGACATACAGCTATCGCTCTGACAAATAGTCTCCTGCAATATTACAATTACTTATTTTTAATTAGCTTAAATTGTGATAGTAAGCTACCAATACGTGGAAGGCTCTGGAGTCTGTGATACAGTTTATACTAGTACAGACTCCGCCGTCCTTACCCAGACCCTCTTGTTTTAACTATAAACATACATATACATATATTTGTCTATGTAACATGTTACTTTAAACCGTGTCCATTAAAGATAATTATATAATTATATATTTAAAAAAATATATAATCATCAGCATGAAGTGTTGAAGTTGTGAATATCAATATACCGTTATAAAAATATAGTATATATGTTACGTTTCATTGAATCAAAATAACTGAACTCCGTTACTTGCTGCCGTGGAGAGAGCCTCCTAGTTGAGCTCACCGGGAAGGAAATACGCAGGGAGGCACTCCGCGACAAGTTCATTGATCCTCAGACAGAGTGTGCTTCGGCTATTTAATCGCTATCGGCAAATACGTAATACCAAAATGATGTTTGACTGCGACGTCTGCGCAATTTACGCCTGTCGCAAACCGTCTATGACATACGTAATCAGCCCGACGGCAGACCGCCCGTTTCGGTGTGAGCGATTTTTTGGTTGCATGTATATCTGAATCGTTGGTATCTCCTAAAGTATTTATTTGAATGATATAGTATAAAAGACAATTTTAATCTACTAGTATATTCAATGCAAAAGTAACTAACATATTTATCTGATTAAGGATTAATAATTAATTGGAGAAAATAGTTTCGCAAGTAACCTATCGTTTTTTACTAATCTGTAATAGATAAAAATGGACTGTATATAATTTTGGACTGATGTTTGACTCTTTATCGGCTAACGCCACTATTATTTATATACTTTCAACATTCTTTTTTGTTACGCGTGTATCGTCGGGGTCGGACGCTACCGACTACAATCGACACGGTGTTAGTCAAAATCAAATATTTTTATTTCAAATAAACCAATTACTGGCACTTCTGAAATTTCAGAATTAAAGTTGCACTGTTTCAATTAGTTGATCCTGTGGAGAAGGGCTGGCAAGAAATTCCATGAATACTCTTTTAAAATACTTGAGATTACAATATTGAACAAGATATTAATAACATAATACAAGGTGTTTAAATCTTCACCAATACATTTTTGACAAATAAATATAGCAGCTATACAGTACACATTTCAGATATATTTGGTTGCCTAGGAAGCCACATGTGCAGAAAAGAGCTAACGCTTCATGTCTTAATCATCATCATAGTTTTCATCCTATAGTAGGCTTTTTTAGGAGATATTTTTTAACGTGTGCTTTAAACGTCCCGTCTGTGAGATCAGTAATTGCTTTAGGTATCTGGATGTAAAATCGAATACAGTTACTATGACCTACCCTACGCCGGAGGTTCGAGACTTGCTCGCGAATTTAGCGCAACCCCCCAAAAGAAGGTCTAGTTAGTACGAAACTAAACCAAGAAAATAATTTAATCATGTTTATGGGTAAACATACCTTATGGCATAACACGCCCCATATTATACGAACAGATATTACAGTTAACCGCTGCGTAGAATCAATTCTGGCGTTAATTTCCAAGGCGCCATCCCCTCTCTACAAATAGCATCTAAGTTATTCCCTACTAAGTTATCGGTTAATATATTCGATGGCAACATCTTCCCGTTCGAGAGTTCTGCCAAAATAAAATCAGTCATGCGGAGCTCAAGCGTTCAGTGGAGTGATACTTCAACATTACTTAGTAAACGACAGAAACTAATTAAAGCTGAAGTAAGCTGAGCTTTTGGGTGTGAGAAATACTTAGAGCTGGACGAAAATTGTAGTTAACGCTACGCCTTACAGGTGGATATAAGGAATTTTTCCAAAGGTAAGTCAATCAAACATCAGCCTACATCGGTCCACTGTTGGACGCAGGGGTCTCCCAGCGCGCACCACAACACCCGGCCATCAGCTTTCCGCCTCCAGCCGGACCCAGCAACCTTTTCCAGGTCGACCGGTGGGCGTCCCACACTACGTTTGCTCACACGCCGGTCTCCACTCTAGTACTCTTCTGCTCCATCGGCCATCGGTCCTTCGACAAACGTGACCAGCCCACTGCCACTTCAGCTTGCTAATTAGGTGTGCTATGTCGATCACTTTGGTTCTCTTACGGATATCCGTAACATCCCTACAGCTCTTTGAATTTCATCAGCGGCCAAATGACTTTGCTCCATGACGACAAAAAATGACATCCAATTCCTTTTTTTCAAAAAATATTCATAATTGAGAAAATTAATATTAATACCAAGTTTGGTTTAGCAACGAAAAATCATTTTCATTTGAACACATGAATTCTCGTTTATTTTTATTAAAAAGAAATAATCAATCTACTACTTTTTGTTTTTAAAATCAGAATACATATTGTTTCTGTAGCAAAATGATTACATACCTACCTTTTGTAAGGGTAATTTTTTTAAAAAGTTTTAGCGATTATTACACATTGTAATAAAACACTTTAAACGGATTAAATCGAGTATATTATAGATTTCTGCCTAAACCCTCAAGTCCTCGCGAAAGAGGACCGATATGTACCTAGAATGATTCGTTATAATGTCGAATTGCCTCATTGAATTTAAAAAACATCCTAATTTTAATACAGAAGATAGTTGGCTGGTACCACCTGTTTGGAATCCACTTGTTAAAATAATAAAGGCGCAAACAACATACCGTACATAAAAACATCAAGACACTGTGAGAGATCACTGAGTACATGGAAACAAAGTTTTTATTAAAACTGTACGGTAGATAAAATTAAATAACTTTTTAAAATCTATAACGACGCTTGTCACCTTAGTCATCCTGCAACCAAAAATGCCGCAAAGGATTCGAAACATCAGAAAAAACAAAAATCTATAATATACGCGATGTAATCCGTTTAAAAGTGCCATATTAGAAAAAAATTGTAAAATTTGTTTTCTTAACTGATGGAGTTGCTTCGACTTTTTTTATGTGTGTATTTACAAAAGTCCTACAAATATAACAAATAAATCATGTCATGTTGTCAGTGTACGCTTTCAGGGTGAAATTTTGATAAATCGTCATTAATGGGTGTATCAAAGCCATAATATACACAAGGGGTTAAGCCTAGTTGCCAAGCACCACGGGTACAATTTTTTTATTTACCGGTCGTCCTATGTTGTGAGCTATTGTGACTGATTATGCACAGTTCATGAAAGGACTATGAAATTGGACTTCTGGAGTGGAAAGCCTGGTGACCTGAAATACAGGCTTCAACCTAGTTTAGGCACCAGTCTCCCACAATAAATTTATACAATAACAATATACTAATATATATATATATATACCAATAAATAAATACAAAATAATTACAAATACAAATCATCGCGAAACATTTTAACGTAATCAACAAAAAATGTCTTTATATACGCCACATTTTACCCGAAAAAACGGGACCCAAGAAAATAACGAACACGCATCCATTCGTCGAATTTCGCTATTTACATATTGAGGTTTCCACAATAAAAGGATATATAAAAATGTATTGAGAAATGTATTCGTTTTCCGTCTATTCACTAGGGTATTGGTACGTAGATGTGCATTATGTCTTTGTGACATGCTCTGGAGATGTGCACGAACATAAAATGTTTATATTTAGCGGAATCCGCTAACCCGTAATTAAAATTACCGCTTCACGTACATACTTTGTAAAAATGCTACCATGACCCTACTTATCATTATCATCAAGCCAAAGGCCGTCCACTGCCAAACTAAGACCTCCCCATGAATTACCACAACGGCCGGTTACATTATACCCACATCCAATGACTCAGCCATCTCTACCAGGTTGTCTGTCCATCTCCTCTGACGCCGTCCCTCGCTGCATTTTCCGGTGCGTGGTCACCACTAGGGAACCTTTCTGCCCACAAAATAGTTCAACGAGCTATGTGCCTTTCCCATAGGTACTTTAGCTTTCCAATCCTTTCAATTATTTCCTTTCAATTATTAAGTCGGCAACTTTCATAATAACATGAACGTCAAATAAAAAACCCCCGTGTAAAATCGAAACAATTTCGCGACCACTTTTATTTTTACAGTAATTCCCACCTAAACCTATGAATATGCCTTTAAGCACTACTGAGCACCATCAATTTAAACAAATTGTTTGGCTATGAATTGTAATTTCAAATGAATATTATTTTATAAACATGGTTTTCACTATTCAAAACCAATCTTATGTGTATTGATTAGTATTGTTTTCATCACGTTTGAATCTTTTTCGTCATCATGGATATGTTGAAAATTCGAGTAATGATGGAATAGTACCAATCTCCTCCCGTGGGTGTCATAAAGTCGACTAAGGGAATAGCCGGAGGATGGGCAGCAGCGTCCTTCGAGTACATTATCAACTCAGCTGTGATCGGCAACCCGTCTGCCAAGCGTGGTGATTATGGCAAAACCCCCCAATGAGCCCATAACACACCCATATCGGTCATTGTGGTGATCTTTGGGGGAGGCCTGTGTCCAGCAGTGGACTTCATTCGGCCGAAATGATGAACCATCATCACTAAATTCTGATCAAGTTAGCATGCCAACAATGTTACCTGATACTCGTATCTGAAAGTTAAGCAATATTAGCAACACGAGATGGCGTGAAGTCAGAATAGAATTACGCTAATGCTACTGTCATAAAAGCTAATTTGTAAGTTAATATTTTTTCAAAGGAAACGCGAGATGTCCGACCTTAATTATAAAGCATTACATTTACATCTTCTATACAAATAAATAAAATTGAATATCTGTTTGTAATGTCAAAATAACAACTTTTTACTAAATGCATATGAAAGTATAAACGGTACCAAGAGCAATTGTTTATTGTATTTTTTTTGTCTGTCTTTCTGTCTGTTTGTTCCCGCTAATCTCCGATACGGCTTGACCGATTTTTACGGGACTTTCACTGGCAGATAGCTGATGTTATAAGGAATAACTTGGCCACTTTATTTTAGAAAAATAATGAGGTTTCCGTGCAAAAATAATAAAACCCCTGAAATCCAATATAAATATACATACTCTATGTGAAGTGTCTATGCCGAAGTACTCTAAATTATAAATAAATCATCTACTTTCTTTTAAATTAAACGGCGGGTGAAACCACGGGTCCCAGCTAGTAAAACAATATTATAATAAGTACCGAAGCATCTCGTATAATTCCAGCTAAATTATTTAAATTTTTCATAACATGTTACGCTTTGTTCTCAACCAAACATATTGCAGTCCAAACCTAGCAGAGGTCGCTCCCTTAAATTAGGTGGAAATTATTGCTGCTGCAAACTGCTTTCTTCTTCTGATTCAGCAAAACTGTTTTTGCAAGGTAATTATGCAAGGCTGATTAGGAGAATTTGCCGTGTGGTGTCGGCTCAGAATACCACTACCCCATCTCCTCCTGTGGGTGTCGTAATAGTCTTCTTAGGCCGGAGGATGGGCAGCAGCGTCCTTCGAATACATTATCAACTCGACTGCGATCGCCAACCCGTCTGCCAAGTGTGGCGATTATGGCAATACCCCGCCACTGAGCCCACAACACAGCTATATCGGTCGTTGTGGTGATCTTTGGGGGAGGCCTGTGTCCAGTAGTGGACTTCATTCGGCTGAAATGATGATTAGGATAAATGGCCGGACCATCTGTCCTGAACTACGACAATGCAGCTCAGTACGGGATTCCGGGATAGCGCATTTACGTTTAAACGTAATCAGTAATTTGACGTAAATTATCGATTTTATTCGTCTTTATCATGTCATAATCGAACTGGTTAAAGTTGGAGCTGTTGGACGTAAACGGCTCTGATCCACTTGTTTTGTAGAGGTCTGTGGGGTAAACCATTGCCTAGTGCTTATCTCAGTAACAGTTTGGCATCTCAAATCCGGCTAATGTTGCCATCAATCACTCTTCGTCGTTCACAGTTGTATCTCGTCGAAGGAGAAGAGAGTCGATTGTTAAAAAAAAATTTGGTTGTCTGTAAAGTCGGTTTACTGACGATAGTTGAACGTGACAACGTCTGAAGAAAATACTGATGGAATGGTAGCATTTTTCAAAAGAAAATTTTAATTTCATTTGTTTAATAGATTTGTATGTATATAGAGAAGGAGGTAATTGGAAATCACAATGAAATTGATCAAGTTAGATTTAAATTGCACTTGATACTCGATCAAAACATGTAAATGTACTATAGTATAGCAGCTGTCCACGCAGACGCATCGCTCACTCAAGTAGGAGAGAGACGGATGTCGAACGCTGCCGAACGCAAAGGCCGATTGTGCTTCTTTGTCGCTCGTTCCACGCTCTCGCTTGCACTTCAAGCCTTACATGGAACGCCTCCGAGCGAGGTAACGCCGCATGAGTCATGTTTTTTCGTGCGTGCAGCCGGCTCTATCGAATTATAAGACGTTGTTACGTCAAAAAATCCATTAATTCGTTCGTAGCTCATATAATAATATAGAACCATTCCCCTTTACGGTTCTTTTTTTATCATAGATCCTACTGGGGATTTCATATAAGTCTAATGACTATTTAGTCTAAATACCTTACCTTTATTTCCATGTTAACATACCGCTCAGTAATGTTATTTTCTGTGGCGATAAATCAATTTTCTTTCATTCTAGTGTCCTTGTTACTCCAATTAATAATTATTATATATTTTTTCATTTCAGGTAACCAAGACCTACACATAAAACACGTTATAGATAATTATAACACGAAACACTGTAAAACTTAATTGGGTACTTGGACTGAAAGAATTTCGAGTATGTAGAACTTAAAACTTATTCCATTCCATCCGTGACAGCTTAAGTATCGCCCTTCCTTCGGCACCGATTCTACCTTGACTCGTTCTGACATACTAAAGGATCCAATCGAGAGATAAACAGGAGCATGATAGGCGCTGAAGCTTTAACATCTTTGCTTGTTAAAAATATATTACGCAAAACCAATAAAACTCAACATTTTGTAGGTATCTAATGTAATTGGATTCAAAACAAAGAAGCTAATTGAACTGTAATCTTTAATACAAAAAAAGAGCATCCAATATCAACCTCGGTCCCGGAAACTTTTATACGAAAATTTCTAAACAATTGCACGAGTTTCATCTGGCGACACAATTACACTGCGGTTCGTTCCGCTGCAAAATAAAAAAATAACGCATGCGAAGCTCGGAGATTGCTTACGTTACATAATAAATGTATATTTGCACTTATTGTTTGTGTATGAAAATAGAGGTAATTTTGAGATAAAATTTACCGGTATTTTATGCATAAAAATTCAGTTTTTGGACGACTTTGTATGACAAAAGCTTGATTTTTTTGGGAAAATCTGGGTTGATGTGCAAAGGTGTTTTCGTTTCTAGAACATTTTTGACCAGATGTACGCAAGATTTCTTAGCGGACGCTAACGTTTTCATAGGAAAAAAGGGCTGGATTATGGATTATACTTTATGGTGATAAGGGTGATGACCCTAACCCTTTTCTCACATTATTGGGCTGGTTTCTATTTTCTTGTATTATTATTGTCCATAGAGTCTAACTCGTACCGGTTAAAACCACCTGAGTGGTCATCTTCAACACCGAAGGAAACAGAACAATCGCACTGGAACCGATGTTAACACGTGTTTTATTAGGAAGCCAGTGTTTAATATGTCTTTGGACCGATTTTACTGGACCGACTTACTGCAAGAGGCTGGTTGGGTGAGGCCGGATAGGTAAGTAACACCCATCCCTTCCCCTTATCCCTTATCTCTTATCTTAATGGAAAGGGAAAGCCTTACCCTTCGGTGCCAAAGATGACCGCTCCAGTGGTTTTAGCCAGTAGGAGTCCAGTATGGGGTATACTGGACTCCTACTGGCTAAAACCCGCTTCCCCGGGGCAAAGGAAGATCATGTAGAATTTCCACTGGAGATAAATAAGAAAAAATAAATGCACTCCGGGAGTGCCGACAGAAGTGAAAACTTATTTTGGCGCGTTAGGAAATTTTATCTCATCTAAAAATATGCGTACCGCGCTAAAAGAAGTTTTCACTTCCTGGCATTACAAGTGGCTTGATATTTACCTACCACCATGAGGAGGAAGGAAGTCGTTGCATGAGGGGCATATGACCGCTCGTTGTGGAAAACTACGGGGGAGGTCTTTGTTCAGCAGTGGACGTCCTTTGGCTGATGATCATCACATGATTATCACCAGGCCAATGACATGCTCACCACGTACCAATAAAACTGTTTTTGGTACTCAAGATACTATAAGGTAAACCTTTAGATAACTAGGTTATCTATGCCGTAGATAAGTACTCCCAATGGACCAGTTTATTCCAGACTTCATTATGTATGCCAGTTAAGTCCTAAAAGCGCGAATTAGTTTTTTATATCTATGCTCCCGAGAAAGTATGTGAATAAAATGGAGACTTGGATTTAGAAAAAACATTTTTACCATTGTAACGCGCCTTTTAGAACTGTTTAAAAGTCCATTACGTAACGAAATACTAAGAATTGAGATGAATAGAGACAACATTTGTACAACTATTTTCTTTATTCTTCTAGGACGAAAATTACAAACGAACCCTATAAAATAAAGAACCGACTTGTATATTAAAGCTAATAACTTTGAATAGAATTTCAGAAATTGCCTAATGACTACAACTGCACAGCCTAAACTTAAAAAAGTTTACGATATCCACTACATAGCAATATAAACAGAATGTCTGGTAAATTGAGTGAAATATTGAAAGAAAGGTATATACGAGTAATACAGTATTTTCATTCGAAATATGCAAAAAAAAAATCCTTAATATTTGATCTAACTATATTTGAAATATTTTTCCATATATTTTTGTCATGGGCAAATAGATTAATACAGTTTTACTAACTTTCATTACAGAAGGGAATTGTTTATCGCAAAAGTAACCAGTCTGGTGCACTCGAGTGACAACGAAATTGCGAATCTGTTTCTTAACCTTATCTTTATGATTTAATCATTGAAGACCAAGCTTTTTAAAAAAATCACGAGCTTGAACCCATTCTGTATTATCGTCTCCCTACTTCCCTATACCCCTTCCCCTTGCCGTGTGGTGCCGGCTTTGCCGTGTGGTGCCGGCTTGCCGTGTGGTGCCGGCTCAGAATGCCACCACCCCATCTCCTCCCATGGGTGTCGTAAAAGTCGACTAAGGGATTAGCCGGAGGATGGGCAGCAGCGTCCTTCGAGTACATTAACAAATCAACTGCGATCGCCAACCCGCCTGCCAAGCGTGGCGATTATGGCAAAACCCCCCAATGAGCCCACAACAAATCCATATCGCTCGCGCATATGGTTATGGTGATCTTTGGGGGAGGCCTGTGTCCAGCAGTGGACTTCATTCGGCCGAAATGATGAAAAAAAAATGACTTCCCTATAAATACAAATAAAGTTGCAAAAAAGTATTTAAACTTAGAACGTAAACTTTAATATCACACAGGTTGAGAAGGAAAACCTGGCTGTCCCAGGGGCAGCATACGCTTTAAACAAATTGTGTAAAAAGTTATCTTAGTATTAAACCTACAAATGTGCTAGGAAAGAGATGGAGATATTTTCATATGGTGACGTCTCTATCAGTTTAACACTTTTGTAAGGCTATGTTGAATAGGTTCTGAAGTGTGTAACTAAAAGGATTTATAGGCTGATGTAGAATGATGACGTAGTAGAACTTAATATGGCGGCTTCAATGAACTAGTTAGAGCAGAAACTAAATAATGTTGCAAGTCAGCTGGCTGATTGGTTTCAGCTCAACTATATAAAAACTCATTTCATTCACTTTGGACTGTCAGGCCAGTTATAAAATCACTGATGGTGTCAGCGAATGGAGTAAATATTGTACAGTTTGACAAACTAAAATTCTTAGCTACGAGATTGACGGGTACCTAAAGTGGAAAAGCCACATTAATAAAGAAAGAAGAATATAGAAAGAAAAGCGATTTATTACCACAACCAAACGCAGTTGGTACATTCATTTTATTTTATTGCAAGTTTAGTGTAGATTTTAGTCTAATTACAGACTAAAATCTATACTAAACTTGCAATAAAAAACTGATCATAGAATAGAAGTAAAAAATGAGATACAAAATAAAATAATAATTTTAAAAATGCTGTTTGCTGATGCACGTCTTAAAGACTGGCAAAGAAGTCAACACTCAGCATAATACTGTTGGAGGGGATGACTGTAAGGCGGTCACCCCCTCTAACAGAGGGGATCAACTGTAAAAAGACCGCCCCCGGGCACCTCTCGGGGGACTGTAAAGGATCCCTCAGAGTCTCCCTGTGCGCTGTGCTGCGCACACGGTGGTACTTGATTACGTGCGCACCGCTGTCTTCCCGAAGGTTACTCGGTATAAGCACGTGGACTCCCAATTCACGCACCCGCGACTGGGGTGTTAGGTTTTTTTTAATTTTTTATTGGTGCCCAGTGGAAATTCTTCATGAACTTCCTTCGCCCCGGGGAAGGGCGAAGGGGTACGCTGGACTCCTACCGCTAAAACTTAAAAACCTGAAACCACTGGGGCGGTCATCTTCGGCACCTAAAAGAGGCTCCAGGTCCTCGTGTGATCACACTAGAGGGGGTGTTACCTACCTAGCCGACTTCTTGCAATAAGAAGACTACACCAGTTACCTACCTACTGTCCGGGCACCAGTTTACAAGTGCAATATTTCATTTATTAGTTCCAGTATCGAACCCGTAATGCTTTTGGGGTTACCTCGTACCAGGGAGAGGCTTGGTGGCCCTCTTGATACATCTATTAGTCTTTTATCCTTCCCAGGAAGAAGGTCTCCAGAAATCTGAGCTGTATCTAGCTGGGGTGCAATTCCTTAAGCTCAAACATCGATACATCCTTGAAAACGGAAACGAAATAACGGTGTAAAACCAATTCGGTATTCGCTAAGAGATGATTGAAGCTATTCAAGGACACGTTGCAGAAAATAACCCATGGGGACCAGTCTTAGCGATTACCAAATTAGGTTATCGTCGTTATTTAAATTCTGTATTCAAGGATGTACGGAAGTTTGACTTAGAGAATTGCACCCCTGGTAGCCTTCTTGCCATAAGCGTGCTTCTCATTCAATAATAAGGCGACATCATTTAATAATAAGGCTATTATCACCGTCAGCACAAGAAGGTACATTGATCACAAAACAGACTGAGGAGTTAATAATAATGATAAAACCATAGTTTTGATGTAAAACGCGGTTGTAAACATATAAAATAACTGACTGCGTAAAAATTAATATACGCCATATATTTAAATACCCTATTTCACGTCCACAATAAAGACTAATCTAACGACACCTCGCATTTTAAAATCCATCAAGCCATTTAGGCTACAGAGCGTGCTATAGAAACAAGCACTGACATACGCTCGAAAGACATTAATTAACTTCCTTCCGGAGCGGCATGCAAGGTAAGCAATGAAAATTGTAATATCATTCGTATAGTCACTATACTGTGTACATAGATATAAATTTTCATTGTATACGCGCATGGCCAAGAACTCTTCGAAACCGGGACCGAGTTATTTGTGGAAAATTTGGTTGTGCGTGTTCTGCTCTCGGTCGGATCACTATAGTAGTTCCCATGAAAGAAGTGCGAGCATGCTACTTTGCAATGGTGGACTCGTTCTTTCAATATGGCGCAGAGCTGTAAGGGCTCGCTGCCGATTGGGAACGTCCGTTCCCCGTTCTGAATGCAGAAGGCCACTGTGAGAGCCATTGTCCGAATACCACAGCATGTGTCAGCTAGACCACATTTCAGCGAACTACTTACTTACATTACCTGTTATAATAGTCATATATCAGGTCGCAGGATATGCAAGGATAATCCTGGGGGTATACACAAAGCATAGTAGCATACACTCCTGTTGCACCTATAATAAGGAAAAGCTTTTGGCAGTGCCGAGGACACTCACAAAGTTATCTAAGACATTCATGTGAAAATGAACGGCCGAAATGACAAACTGCCGGGAAGTAAATATACTGAGTACCCTTAACTGTTTGAAAACACGCTTAATTAAAGTGCTGGCTCGTTCAGCAAGTGTTATACATAAGTAAGTATATTTTTATGATGTATTTGTCAATTATCAAAGTAAGTATATTTTTATGACGTATTTGTCAATTATCAATTATAATAGTAGTAATTATGGGCATTATGAGTACATTATTTTTTCATAAAAACAAAAGTTTTTCATTGTAATTCTTGTTGATATTGAAATTAGAAAATTTACTTCTGTTAGTTGACTAACAGGATTTATTTTCAGTTGTTTTACATTTGTAGCAAGTCTATACTAATATAATAAAGCTGTAGAGTTTGTTTGAACGCAGTAATCTATAAAACTACCGGTCAGATTGGAAAAAACATATTTTTATTTCATAGTCCATTCTTTGAGAAAGGTTACAGGCTATTTAACATCACGCTATGGCTCTAATAAGGCCAGCAAATTTTATGTATAATTGCTAACATACGCTTTAATATTAGTTTACGATTTGTATACTGGTTTGATGTGTGTTTATCATTATGCATTTCTTTATCCCTCCCTGTTGGTGTCGGTATTGGTTGGACTCACAGAAATAGGAAATAAGGAGAAGTTGTACGGGGGCGTAACCGCGCCACCGCGACATGCACAATCCGGGCCATTCGGAAAAAAATTGCCGTTTTATAACATCAGTTGAGATTCGATCGCGTAAGTGAAACTTCGTTAAAGTGTCGAGTTGTTCGGGAATAACATGCAAAAACCGAAGCGAAAATAATAACTTTATCAATGAAGGAATCATATACAATATGCAAATGAAAGGATTTTCTTGTATTTGTCTATAAAAAGAATAAATTAAAAACTATTGTTTTCTTTATTATGTTACATTTGGATTGATGGAGCAGAACGACATTATTACTTTTGTACAAAATACAATGTTTCTTATGTACCACTTTTAACTAGCAATCGGTGAATAACAAACACAGTGAATAGAACAGCGAATGGTACTTCCAGTAAACTTACGCGTTGCGTGGTACGGCCACCGTGTGCGGTTCGTACGCTTGGCATGATTGGCTACCTACAAAGTCGTGGGTGTGTTTTAGTGTGAGTAGCCAATTATAATGTTGTGTTTATTCAGTTCATTGGATGATAACTTGTAACTGTGTGTATTAGTGTATTTTTATGAAGATGGTAGGGGAAAATTGGATTTCTGCTCGCATATATTTTGAACTATATATATCTCCTTTCTACCAATATCTTTGGTCGGACTAGACACGTTACTACTTAGACGCAATTTAATCGACAAAATACACTTTTAATGGCTACTCCACAATAAACAGTCCAACCCGTCGGCACTAGAATACGTTAGCCTATACCAGAGCGATATCTTCGGGGCACTAGACGCCAGTGCTATGATATTCAAGCAGTTCATGAAACTAGTGTCTAAACGATATGTCTCTGTCCGCCTTATCCGAATTCCAGAGATATTGGCCGACCGATACAAAAATTTCCTCATTAACGATCGTCACCGTCCGAGGCACGTTCTCATCAATTCGAACGGTTAAAATCACCCTCCACCACGTAAAATACGAAAAGGGACTTGGACCAATGAGGCACGTTACTACGACCCGTTCCATCCCCACCCCGACCCTTGCTCAAGTTGGCTCGTGCCCGTACGTTTTCCTGTAATCTATAAGAAAAGGATTTTTTTCTGTATTATTTTTAAATCTTTTAAGTCAGTAATTTCGGCGATAAGCCAAGGGCGATGGACAATTTTCATCTATTTTAGTTAATAGTTTTAAAATTAAAATAAAATAAATGGAAACTTATAATTTTTACGATTATCATATCTTCTTTCTGCATCACCCTAAGGTAGACTGGTACAAAATCTCTATGGCATCAAGTCCGCTTCTGTACATGTATGTGCATAAAGAATAAATAAATTATCTTAGGCGAAAACAGGCCGATCCTTACCCTCGTTCTCTATCGTTTCATTATCTATACTCTATTATACAAATAAATAAAATAAAAGTGTCTGTTTGTAATGTCAAAACAACAGATTTTTACTAAATGCATATCAAAGTATATACGGTACCTACAACAAAAAAACTATTTCTTTTTTTTGTCCTTCTGTCTGTTGGTCTGTCTGTCTGTTTGTTCCCACTAATCTCCGAAACGGCTGGACCGATTTCTACAGGACTTTCATTGGCAGATATTTGATGTTATACAGAATAACTTAGGCTACTATTGTTTTAGAAAAAGAATTAGGGTTGCACGCAATAAAATAAAAACCCATTCAATCCAATAGATATATACTTTATGTCAAGTGTCTATGTACTCTAAATTATATATAAATAATTCAATTTCTTTTCAATTAAGTGGCGAGTGAAACCGCGAGTCCTAGATAGTAATAATATATAAACAGACTGGTTTCCTTTAACTGCGTCAAGCTACTACTGATAGAGAGCTGTAAGTAGTAAATTAATATAATTAATTATTATCACACCAGCCTAACAGCAAGAAATACCTCCCCTTTTGTATTTATCTAATTATACTAGCCAAAGATCGTCCACTGCTGAACAAAAGGGTCCTTCTTAAATTTCCACAATTATGTTGTCATTTTAGAAAGAATTTGCTAGTACTCACCACGCTTGGCAGGCGGGTTGATGAGCGCAGAATGGCTACTTTTCCACAGAAGGGTTGTTGCTGCCTATACCTCTGATCTAGATCTCTGATCTGATTTAGAGTCCTTTAGTAACCTTTTACAACTTCCAAAAGAGGAGATGGACCACAAGGATAGCTATAATCTAGCTTATGCCCCCATTTTCTGAATAAATAAACTCGAGTGAAACAATATGTGACAAAATACAGCAACATAGAAGTTCCAATATACTTACGACAGGTGCCAGAAGTTAAAAGACCTCGAAAAACCGATACTCTTAGTAAATAGTTGCCTACTTCATTCGCGAAAGTGGTTTGATAAAAAAGGGTACGACCATTTTAGCGATGTTTGCCGACCTGGTGACTGTGTTAGTTGAAAAGCGAAAGAAATATAGAGACGAGTGTTTCAAACGCTTGTATTGAAAATATCGAATAGCAAAAAGGTTTTCCTAAATGAGCTTTGACGATAGCATAAAAATAAATAGTTTACTTCTTATCCTTAAAGAGATATGGTGATACTGCTACCTTATTTTCTTAGCTAATGAGACTTGTAAATCGAACCAAAATCCAATTAAAGGACTTTATAGGCGCAATGACAGGCAACTTTGGCATTTAGGATCACCTCCACAGGATAAATCTTACAACGGATACATGCAGATTCTGTATGGAACATCAGGAGTCAATGCTGCACATTTTGTACACTGTGACTCTCTGGGAAGACGTAGGGCAGTTCATCTAGGAATGGCTTATCCATCACCTGATGTCTATGTGTGGCTTTAGGCACGTAGGGACTCCTTGATTTACCAGCGGAGAAGTCGTGCAGGGCTTTGGGGAGCACAATGGACCCAATAGGGTTGAAGTGCGTTCGGCTGATGCCGAGCACGTCAAAGCCATAATATAATAGAATTGAATTTACTAACGATAAATCTCACATAAACTCCGGTTTGTGTCCGGATTTATAAACAAGCACCACCCTTTTTCCGTGTGGTGCCGGCTGAGAATGCCACCACCCCATCTCCTCCCATGGGTGTCGTAAAAGTCGACTAAGGGATTAGCCGGAGGATGGGCAGCAGCATCCTTCGAGTACATTAACAACTGAACTGCGATCGCCAACCCGCCTGCCAAGCATGGCGATTATGGCAAAACCCCCCAATGAGCCCAGAACACAACCATATCGGTGGTTGTGGTGATCTTTGGGGGAGGCCTGTGTCCAGCAGTGGACTTCATTCGGCCGAAATGATGACCACCCTTTTTCCTCTCGTAGATGTCGTAAAAGCGGAATAAGGAATTCTTAAACAGAAGGATGGACAGCAGCGTCCCTTCTGCCACAGCAGCCTTTCTGCCATATCTGGTATATAGTCCCTTAATCGGCTTTTAGACACCCACGGGAGGAGATGGAGTGGTGCTATATTCTTAATCCGGACACCACGGACATCTAATTAATGGCCACGGATTCAAAATCTCAAGTCTCTTTGAATTCGGAAGTGTAGATCAATCCCGAAACAGCGGATATGCCTCACTCGTGGCAAAAGCAAGGACTTCAAGAATGAATAGGTCTACACTTCTACAGAATCAAAGGCGAGTCGACATGATGTCATTGACATACTTAATGCAGACTATGAGGTACTCAGTGATCTCAATGTTGGATTGCTTTTATGATTGACGTCACGACTGGCTAATCGACACCCTGCGCTACGTCGCAAGTTCGATCCCCACAAGAATCACATATTTGTAGGATCTACAGCTAGATATTTAGAGTCTGCGTGTTTGTGCTTACGACGATTTTATGTTTGCTATTCCCTTTTTTGATGAGATAATGCGCACTCATCTATTCCGTGTGTTGTTATTTTATTCTGGACCAATATTATTTTTATTGTTATATTGCATGCGGCCAACTTCATCATCATATCATCCATACAACGTCCACCACTGAACAAAGGCCTCCCCCTAGATTTCAACAACTGTGTCATATTGGAGGGAATTTACCAGTACTCACCACGCTTGGCAAGCGGGTTGGTGAGCGCAGAATCGCTATTGTTCCACAGAAAGGACGCTGCTGCCCATCCCTCTGGTTTAGAGTCCCTTAGTCGCCTTTTACGACCTCCACGAGAGGAGATGGAGTAGTGCTATATTCTTAATCCGGACACCACACGGACGGCCTAACTCCAAATAAATTAAATTATCTTTCTTTCTAAACTGTATCCACGATGCAGGAGAAATGATAAAGCATCGTTACTTTAAAACCCAAAAAAAATGTGCCCTCTATCTACTGAACCTATAGCAACATGTTGCTTTCGTGCAGATCACAAAAACGATTTATTTGTTACTTAGAATTAAAATTGCTTGCGTATATCATTTTGATCAGAAACGAGGAGATCCGTAGAAGAAGTAAACTCGCCGACATAGCTGAAAGGATTAGTAAGCTGGAGTGGCAATGGGTGATATCGCTCGTAGAACTGATGAGCGTTTGGGAATAAAGGTTCTCCAGTGGAGACCGCGCACCAAAAAATGCAGCGTGGGACGACTTCCAACGAGATCGATAGACGACCTAGTGAAGGTTGCTGGGAGTAGTTGGATGCGGGCGGCATGTAACCGGTCGCTGTGGAAATCTATGGGGAAGGGTTTTGTTTAGTAGTGGAGGTCCTTTGGCTGATGTGATGATGATGATATCATTTTGAATGTTTGGTATATGGACACGCACATTTCGTTAAATTGTGGAGGGTGGAACTCCTTCCTTCGCGGCCGCATAACTTTGTAGAAGTATCCGGAATATTAGCTTTCTAGAATTTTCTTGGCTCTGTAGTTTCTCTTTTTCTTAAACATTGCCCCACACTAGGATTTCTCCTGTGTTGTGGGTATTACTGCTACTAAGGACCAGATGGCATCGTGTCTTTTAGTTTAGCTATTTAACAGAACTTTTTAGAACACAGTAGAATTTTCTAGACTTCATAGTCCTGCCACTAGGCACCAGATGAAGGCACGTACCCTAGTTCAGACATGTAACAGAACTATCAATAACACTCCAGAAGTTTCTAGACTCTGTAGTACTACCACCAGGCGTCAGATCACCAGATGGTACTACATTCCACTATTAAATATCTATTGAATGGCGTAAAAGTACGTATTGTAACAATGGTTGGACGCTTTGGTGTAAGATGCTGACCACTATAAATACATACGATTTAATATACGATTAAAATACTAATTTAGAAACCACAATCACAGTCAATCTTGTAGACCCTGCATCTTGTAAAGGTATGTGACATTTCACCGGTTTGAGATGTTGGTTGATCTTCTTATGCGGCTTGAAATAGGTTTTAATAGAAGCACGCGTCAAGATCTGACCAATTTTGTCGGTGACTCCCTTAATAAATGATAAAACAGCGGGCCGTCGATCAACCATGGTCGGCGACCACCTGGCAGAGGAGCTTAACCATGTGAAGCAAGTTCTTCAAAATAACAATTTGGAAGCTCCACATCCCCTTCGCAGAACCCACCCGAAACCCACCACGGTAGATCGACGGCCTGCTGTTTTACTACGCAGGGGTCTACAAGATTGACTGTGATTGTGGTTTATCATACATAGGGCAAATAAAGCGTAGCATAGCCACCCGAATAAAAGAACATATAGCTGACGTCAAGCATCCACCAAGCCTGCAGTGTGTGGACATGCCTTAGGCAAACCTAACCATTATCTTCGTTTTGATCAACCTCAAGTCCTCGCGAAAGAGAACCGATATGTACCAAGAATGTTTCGTGAGGCTATTGAAATAAAAAAAACATCCTAATTTTAATAGAGAAGATGGTTGGCAGGTACCACCTGTATGGAATCCAGTTATTAAAATAATTAAGTCCCAAACAAGATACCGCACTAAGAAACATCAAGACACTGTGAATGATTACTGCGTGCATCGAAACTAATTTTTTGTTTAAACGTGTACGGTAGATAAAATAAAATAACTTTTTTAAATCTGTAACGACGCTTGTCACCTTAGTCATCCTGCGACAACGAATGCTGCAAAGTATTCGAAACGTCAGGAAAATCAAAAATCTAAAATATACGCGACAGAATCCGTTTAAAAGTGTGTTATTATAATGGGTAATAATAGCGAAAAAATCTAAGATTCTAGTCATGTCAATTTAAAAAAAGATACGCGTTACAAATAATAATATAAAACGTCAGATATCTTATTTTAATTTGTAATAATGCGGTACCAAGCCTTACCTTAAGGGTACGCTTCCCAAAGTATTATAGTTGAAAAGTCGTTCTGTATTATGAGCATCTTTTATTTACGCAGCAATGTGTTACCTACCTCAAACTTTTGAACTGGACCACTAATTTCACAAACAGATTGAAAAAAGAAAACGTAAGCTTCGGTTTTGTTCCAGCAGCTACTTCCTATCCCATACTATAATACGGAATCAACAAACTTTAAAGCCGTTGTGTGGAAACACGAAGTCTAACACTATATTGTGTGGTAACCCGCAGTTAAGTGTACAAAGTTTCATGTCAATACAATAACATTATGAAGTGGATCCAAACTGAGAGTTGCTGTCTGAAAGTTTATTTTTTATCTAACGACAGAAGGCGGACTCAATTCCATGTGGCATTCTCTCCCAGTCAACCTTTGGGTTAAAAAAGATATGCATAAAAAGGGGTACATAAAAAAGATAATTATAAGATTTACATATTTATATACTTATGTAATGATGTCAACCGTCGAATCCGACTCGGCTGGGCAGCGTTCGGGAAACTTCGCAACGTATTTTCGTCAACAATACCGCAATGCCTCAAGACGAAAGTCTTTAACCAGTGTGTGTTACCAGTGATATGACATATGGAACAGAGACGTGGTCACTCACAATGGGCCTCATAAGAAAGCTCAAGGTCACTCAGCGAGCTATGGAAAGAGCTATGCTTGGTATTTCTCTACGAGATCTAATCAGAAATGAAGAGATCTGTAGAAGAAGTAAAGTTGTTGATATAGCTGAAAGAATTAGTAAAGTGAAGTGGCAATGGGCGGAGCACATTGCTCGTAGAACTGATGGCCGTTGGGGCACAAAGGTTCTCGAATGGAGACCGCGCACCGGAAAATGCAGCGTGGGACGACCTCCAACGAGGTGGACAGACGACTTGGCGAAGGTCGCTGGGAGTCGTTGGATGAGAGCGGCATGTAACCGCTCGTTGTGGAAATCAAAGGGGGAGGCCTTTGTTCAGCAGTGGACATCCTGTGGCTGATATGACGATGATGATACTGATGTACAATGATTACAGATATGAGTCTCACAAATACCCGGAAAACTGTCTCTACGCAATTCAAATATTTGTTAATACAAAGTTACAAGTCAAGTAATAAAAGCATCATAAAAGCGCTTTTACGATTGTTATCTCCACATGTTCCTATCTAACATTTTATATTCTCAAACAGGGCGCGATATAATAAAATTACCTAATTTAGCAAACCGTTGTAACATCGCGGCCAATTTTGCATACTTGTACCGTAACATCCCTGGAGTGAGATAAAGTCATAAAAAATCGCCTAAAACTGTCGAATAAGTTCGTAATACGAGTCGTCGCTAAATAGGTGGATTTTGCAGTTGTTTTCGCGCCCATTGCGTTTTATCTAAAGTGTTTGTGATGATGGTCAGTAATAACGTAGTAGAAAATACGCAGTGTACGTCAGAAGAGGATGTTATCAAGATTGACTCATGTATAGATCTTTTTTATACCGAAAGTCTGTATAAGTAGGTCATTATCCTTAAACGTGACGGTTTTTATATTTACGAGCTGGCTCTGGAGTCCATAACAATGCCAATGGTTTACTGTAAAAAAATGTAGCAGCTACATCTTGAACCTGCTTGCATATACATATATGCGCAAATATTTGGACAACTTTTGAACAGTATTGGCAAAATTATAACATGGTTACATACCGAAATAATATTTTTAGGGTTCCGATCGTGCGAAGGAAAAAACGGCTGAACCCTTATAGGAACACTCGTGTGTCTGTCTGTCCGTCTGTCATAGCTAATTTTCTCCGAATCTACTGGACCGATTAAGTTGAAATTTGTTAAGTTATAATAATAACGGACGTGTAACGTAAATATATACATTTTTAATATGGGGGTCACTTTTGGGGGGTAATATAGAAAATTTAAGAATAAAGTTTTGCAAACTGTACCGTGTAACATTTTAATGAAAGGGCTTATTGTGAAGGTCTTAAATATATTTAATTCAAAAATTAAAATTTAAGTTTACATATTCCGCGTTACAAGTAAATGTTTGCTCATTTACATGTCATTTCGCCACAACGTGAAATAACTTTAACGAGATACTAATTACTAGTATCTCGTTAAAGTTACGTTGGCGTATATGAAAAATTCCAAGCGTAAATTTACGCCCGTAGTACAAACTAAAGGCTGAAGTTTCAACTCACGACTGCCGAATCGCCAGGCGTACACTTTCACCGTATTGCCATTTTAAATACTGTTTAGCTTTGCTCTCTTTCTTCAATATTGGTTAGTTTCCTATTAATGTACACTATATGAGTTATTAAGTCACGCCAGCATCCATCATCATCATCATCATCATATCAGCCATTAAGACGTCCACTGCTGAACAAAGACCTCCTGGTCTACAGAAGAGACGCTGCTTCCCATCCCTCTGGTTTAGAGTCCCTTAGTCACTTTTATTCTTAATCCGGACACCATATGGACGTATATAAATATAATATATACGAGTACAATATTGTAACGACTAATTGGGTAAGCGTGCTGGTACGCGGGAAAGAACCTACATATGACTTTGGAATATAATTATAAAACTCTAGTTACTTCTAGATAAATTTATTTCTCAGGAGGTAATACAATTTGATTTTTCCATAACCGACAACCTCACTGGCGGAATTCTCTCTCTTCTTTTATTTTTATTTTCTCCGTCAAAATACTCTCATATACTTATTTCAAATAATGTGTTTTTTTAATTCTATGTGGCTAGGATTTTTCTCCCAAACCCTATTATATCTAGCTGATATAATAGGGTTCAAACTCTTTGGGACACTATCGACGAAGAAAAAAGCGTGAATCGATTACAAACATCTAGCACACTGGACAGATTCAGAGGACCGTTTGTATTCAAAGTCACGTCTCTTCTAATAATTCATGGGAATCCGTAAAAAGCTGTTCACTGTAATTCAGTAATGGCCCGGCTCACTAAAGACGTTGTATAAGTAGGAATTGGAACTTATAGCCACTTAAAAGTTGTAATAATAGCCGGTTTACGATGTTGGGGTAAAAAAGCAATTTTGGTGTTGTAGATATTTTTTCACATCAAGCGCTTTTTAGTTTGCGGTGTAGAAAAAACTGTTTACGGGCCGTATTGAGTGCTCGCCTTTACACGTTGCATTATATAATTCACCCATTACTGTCCCACTGCTGGATAAAGGCCTTTTCTCACTATGTGAAAGATTAGGCCTAGATCACCACGCTGGCCTAGTGCGAGTTGGTGAACTACACACGCCACTGAGAACCACTGAGATCAAGCACCCCTCGCTTTATCACAATAAAACATGTTTTTTGATCACTCTATTCTCATTTTGTACTTATTGAAAATGATTTTCTACTTTTTCGTCCGGCTATCTACAAAAAGTGTTTTTTTAGATTTTTTAACTATTATTTATTAAGCATAATTGCGGAGTGTACGAGAACGAGTACGGAAAACCAAAAAAACTAAAAAATATACTGAGTTACGGTCGAATTTCAACCATTCGGCAACCACTAGTAATATTTGTTACGCGATGTTGACCCGAAACCCAGTCGTTTAAAACTAAGATTAGGCACCTATTTTTGATTCTGTGCCAAATTATAGGTCGTAAAATACCAGCTAAAGCGATCCATCATCCGATATTTTAGTACCTGATTATGCCATAATTATTCTAAAAATTTCCGCGATTTGCACACGTTCTAAAAACAGTTCAAACACAGATTTAGTGAACGCTTTATCTTTCAGATCACAGCAAAACATTCCTATTAGCATGATATAATAGCTTTTCTCGCTTAACCCCTTAACCGCTTAAGCCCTTTTTAAACGACTTTCTTTGGAATTTAGGCTGCAAAATATTTTATATTATCGTTTGAGTTTAATATAATTGTTCAATCACATAATGGTTTGAGCTAGCGGCTATGTAGCTTAACCGTAGTTATTTCAAGTAACCAATTTTTCTTATGTAATGTTAAGCTTGTTTTAATAAAGATTGTATTACGACAGACGTGTCACTGCCTAAATTAAATTCAAATTGAAATATAATTTATTCAAAATAGATTAAAAATAGTACTTTTTAAACGTCAACAGCTGGGGAGAAGAAACGGCGCAACAAACTCCCCAGCAACACGTCTCTGTATGTCGTGTTATTTTTAATATTGAATTATACCTTATATAAAATTAAAGAATAACAAAGGCGTTGCCTGCTGTAGGTTGGCATGTAGAGCATTAAGAAGCTTTGAAGGGTCCCGCTTATATGGGTGCTGGCTTATGTTAACGTTAAAACAAAACATTTTCAATACATAAACAATGAATAAACGATATTTCTATTTCTGAAGGCAGCAGTTGTATGCGCTAGCGCTAGTAGCGCGGGTACCTGGAGAGTGGCGATTTGATTTTTTTTTCTTTTGGGCAACCTTTACACTAGGATTTCTCCTGTGTCGTGGATGCGTTTACAGACAGAAATTCCACACACTATACACCCAGACACGGAACAACTACCTGCAAATCGTACAAAATTGGTTCCGTGCGGGAATCGAACCCGCGACCCGGAGCGCAGCAGTCGACTGTATCAATCACTGCACCAACCGTGCCGTCCATCCTGCTTTTAAAAATGAGCAATTAAAAAAAAAAATTGTAACCTTATATTTAATAAAACATTACTGATTTGCTCGTCATATATAGGTATTCTATTATTATACTATCATTTATATTTTTTTTGAATAAAATGTTGCCCCACACTAGGATTTCTCCTGTGTCGTAGTCAATTCCAGAGGTCAAACGTACGGACCGTATAAGGAACTCGATGATTAGTTCCAAAACACAAATTTCTGACGTGGGGCAAACAGCTGCCAAGCTGAAGTGGAATTGGGGGGATAGTTGGAGGAACTTGGGCAAGAACGCTCACACAGTAGATTCTAAATAGCAAGAAACGACAACGTGGCAGGCCCAAAAGGAGTTGGCGAGATGAGCTGGACTCCTATTTAAAAAGCTGGACCCCGATAGCATAAGATCGGGATAGATAAAAAGAAAGAAAGGACGACTTTGCCCTGCAGAGAGACATCATCGGCTCATCATAATTAAATTGTTTCTATAATATAAACTTCAGTTCTTTCTTTTCTTTTTTCTAATTATCTTATGTAGTTACATATTGTTTTATAATGTTGTATTATATAAAGTTCTACTTCTTTGGAGAAAAGTCCTAGCCACTTAGAATTTCATTATTTCGGCCGAATGAAGTCCACTGCTGGACACAGGCCTCCCCCAAAGATCACCACAATGACCGATATTGGTGTGTTGTGTGCTCATTGGGGGGTTTTGCCATAATCGCCACGCTTGGCAGACGGATTGGCGATCGCAGTTGAGTTGTTAATGTACTCGAAGGACGCTGCTATCCATCCTCCGGCTAATCCCTTAGTCGACTTTTACGACACCCACGGGAGGAGAAGGGGTGGTGATATTCTGAGCCGGCACCACACGGCACTTAGAATTTAAACATGACAATTTGAATTATGAAAGTGAGAACGTTTTGACAGACATAGAATAGGATTCGGGCTGAAGACAGCAAGTTTGTCGGGTGTGTGAAATCACTGTATTAGCTTCCGAGTTCCGAGCAGTAAAGTTATAAAGTAATAAACGCAGTATTCAAATTGAAGTTCCGAAGTTTACATGCGGGAAGTTCTCGCGTACCATTCTACCAATATACAGCTCACCCACGTATCTAAAGTGATCACCTGAAACACAGGTTCAACCTAGTTCAGGCAGGCTGATAATAGTTAATTTAAGTCGAGCTGACTTTTATTTTCATGTTTGTACCTATAAAAATATATTTTAGTTACAAATAAATGTCAATTAAGCATTAATTAAATAAATATGTATATTTTTTTATATATATCAACATTTTTGCTTCGATGAATGGACGGGCCCAAACGTACGTATTTTTGAAGTCTTATAAAGTAAGCGAAACGTTGAGGTAAGTTAAAATATCATTTTAATATTAATCTGTGCGCGAATAGACCCGATATTATCTTAAAATCATTCATTATCATTGTTTAGTAATCTCCATTTTGTTACTATACCAACGCACGAAGTAGTAGAAAAGTACAGAAATATACTTACATACTAAGTGTTACAACGAAAGCTGACACTTTGACAATGCCTATATAAAATTCCAACCAAATTTCAAATGTCATACCGTTCGAGTGCAAGGGATATCATAGATGTTCTCTTTTCACGTAGTTACATTTGCTATATTTTTTGCCTAAGATATGCACCATAAATACTTAATAATTTAATAATTATATAAACTTAATAATTTGTCTGATTGTTTTGACTCGTCACTATTGAGCAAAACCAGCCGAAGAAACTAGCCTTTTGACAGGCCCGTCCATTCATTTTATATTGGTCGAAGTTTTTATGAATGAAAATATTTTTCACTTTATCTGTATATGTTAAATTGATGACATGGTTAGCGCAGTAACTAAGCGATTGGCTTTCTGTGCTACGGGTTGCAGATATGATTCCTGCACGGGATAAATATTTGTATATCCTATAATTATAGGTAATATAAATATTTGTTCCGCGCGTGGATTCCTACGGTGTTTGTGAAGGTGTTTTTTTTAGTATGTTGTACCCACGACTCAAAAGAAATCCTTGTATATGGTATCATTAATTAGTTAGCACTCCTTGTGTACACTGAGTGCTAACTAATTAACTACGCATAAATCTAGACTAGTCCGTGTGATGCCGGCTCAGAATACCACCACCCCATCTCCTACCGTGGGTGTCGTAAAAGTCGACTTCGGGATTAGTCGGAGGATGGGCAGCAGTGTCCTTCGAGGACATTTACAACTCAACTGCGATCGCCAACCCGTCTGCCAAGCGTGGCGATTATGGCAAAATCCCCCAATGAGCCCTTAACACACCCATATCGGTCATTATGGTGATCTTTGGGGGAGGCCTGTGTCCAGAATTGGATTTCATTCGGCCGAAATGATGATGATGATGAAATCTAGACTGTTTGGACTTGGAACTATTAGAAATTGAACGCTGCGAATCGTGCGAGAGGGTGCGGTACTTTTTGTCGCTTCGCTTTCGTCCCACTCACGTACACGCTCATCTACTCGGCTACACATCAAGCTATACAAATCCAGTTTAGTTTGAGCACGTGGCACACACCACCACCATGCTCTGTCCATAATATATATATATTTTCTTAACCAACTTCAGCAAAAATATTGACATAAATGTTCATAAATAAAAAATCTTACATAATTATTTAATTAATGCTTAAATTACATTTATTTGTAACTAAAATATAATTTATAGGTACAAACATGAAAATAAAAGGCACCTCGACTTAAAATAACTATTATCAGCCTGCCTGAACTAGGTTGAACCTGTGTGTCAGGCGATCACATTAGATACGTATCATATCATTGACGGCACGGTTGGTGCAGTGGCTGATACATTCGCTGCTGCGCTCCGTGTCGTGGTTTCGATTCCCGCACGAAACAAATATTTGTATGATCTGCAGGTAGTTGTTCCAGTTCTGGGTGTAATGTATGAGGAATTCATGTCTGTAAACGCACCCAAGACACAGGAGAAATCCTAGAGTGGGGCAAAGTTTAAAAAAAAATACGTATAAAATTTTGTTAGCAAGTTTAACTCGTCGTGTAATACATTTTTGATTTGAGCTGCGCCTGAGCACATATACATCTATCATTATTTATTATACATTTATAGTATTAGCAAAGACAGGACACAAGAGAAATCCTAGAGTGGGGCAACGTTTTTTTTAGAAAAATAAAGGCAATGACTATTAAAAATTTTTCGCTAATGTCTATAGGAGTAAAAGTAGACAAGTTAAGGATGTAGACCTTAATAAAAAAAAATAGCTTATTACTGTCCCTCTACTGGGCACGGGCCTTTTCTTAGGATGGGAAAGGTTAGGCCTTAGTCCACCACGCTGGCCTAGTGCGGGTGAGCAGACTACACACACCATAGAGAACATTATTGGAGATTTAATAATAATGTATTTGCTGTGGCAGTTCACGGCAGACCAGTCCCAACAGATGGCACCCATTCACGAGCATGACGCATGCATCAATATAGCTTAGCTAAGCCATATTGTGGGTAACCGAACGACCCGATACACAACGCCACCATTAGCAAGACACTTTAGTGAGCATAACAGACGAATATAGTAAGGCAAAAGACAATCAAAATCAGTACTAAACATATAACATGCCGTGGCTACATGATGTTCACACATTTACAGTCTTGTATGAATATCACAAGAACAATATTAATAATAACTAATAGTCAATCAATGCCATTATATGAAATTGATGTACCTAAATAAACATAAAAAGTTATGAAATTTTAAATGAGTCAACTCAAATGTCAAGTTATTAAATATAAATTAATTACATAAAAGTTATGAAATATTAACAATCAATAGTAAATTACAATAATGTCAAAATTATAGAAAGTTTAAACATATAATATTCACTCAGTCAACTTACTCCATATGTGATAATTAAGATTGTCTTGAGCTGAACCCAGCGACCAGCAATTTTTATCACCCATATAATCGTTTATGGTGTAATATGCCATTTGAGTAAGTATGGATTTAATATTAGATTTAAAGGTACTAAATGGCAACTCTAGTAAACGATGTTTATTGTAAAATCCAATACCAAGCCACCACACCACAAACGAATCATGCACTCTGTGTAATCCATGATATAATTTATGCATATTTCTAGTATTGACATTGTAAATGTCACTATTTTTGGCGTATGAACTTATATTTTGCAACAAAATAACTATCAAAATCTAAACATGTTCACAATATAAATCATAATTTAAAATCTATAAAACATACTACTAAACCCCTCTGGGCAGTCGTTATCGCCCCATGGGATAAGGTAATCCTGGAGGGCAGATTAAAGTAGCTGCTTGATTTCTTCCTACCTTCTGATATAAAAAAAAGTATATCATAAGAAAAAAAAAGTATATTGAGTAGCTTACAGAACACAGGGCAGTTTGTGGCGAGCTGGACGTGAGTGGCGACACTGCGTACCTGAATGCTCCAGAGAGTCGGTCAGGGCCTCGTCTCCGGCTTGCCTTTATTGGTTGGTTGGAGTGGTACCCCATGAGTGCCCGTAGGATTTTTAACTCTGGCTTGCCTTAGTTGGCCGATCAGAGGGGGCCGCTAGAGCTATATGCTCGGGGGTGGAAGTGTCTAATGGCGTAATAACGGGGAAACCCGCTCCGAGTCTTCGAGACGCGCGATGGTGAAACCGGTGCCGCACCTCTCTACACCCCTAGCCCCTCACACCGGTGTTGGTCCTTGTCGCCTGTAGTGGTGGCCATTTAGGGGGCCCATCTTATGAATGGCAAGTCACCGTCGGCCACAGAATTTCATTTTAAAGGTTGAAAGGCAGACGCCATTTTTCTTAGTATTAAATCCATTTAGCACCCATTGCAATAGACCTTATACTTGTAGTTTCCATTTCATACAATAGTTTTATACCTCCGTCGACAATCCGACACTGCATTTTATAGTGCAGACATGGAGAGTCCCCGGTTAGTGTCCCATTACATTTTAGATTAAAATTCTCTAAAAGGCCTCTACGTGTTGGACCCATGTCCCCGCGTAAGCCTATCAAAAGACCGGGTTCCCCCTTACAGGGTATATAAACCCGTGTAATAGAGAAACATAATAATTACTTATTGACTTTTAGTAATATAGTTAGATAATTGTATTTATGAGTTCCAAAAGACAAACCGTAAGCAGAATCCCAATCAAATAGTAAAGTATTAACAACCAAATACTACTATATAACAAGAGCTGTGATGACCTAGTGGTTGAACGCTTCCCTTCCATACAGGAGAGTCTGGGTTCGAGTCAGGCCGACTTACTTTTCAAATTCATATGCGGATCAGAATTTGATTGTCGCTTGTGTTAACGGTGAATACAAAAATTCTAAATTCAATAATTTCGAGCCGTGTAGGGAAATGCCACACAGTCACTTGCGCATGGCGACACATCACCGTATCTTCATACTATCATATAGAGTGGCAACGCATGCCGTGACGACGCGTCAGTACGCCAACAGTCGGTCTGACCCGCCGCATTAGATGTTTTATTCATTAATAAAGCTGAATAGTTTGTTTGTTTGAACGCGCCAACGGCTGGAACTACCAGTCGGATTTGAAAAATTATGTTTGTGTTTGATAGCCCAATTTTTCAGAAAGTTTATATGCTATTTATTATTACGTTACAACCCTCAAGAGTCGAGCAAAAAGATAAAAGTGAAAACAGCAAGAACGCTAAGTGAAAACGAAGTAATAGTGCCGGTGGGCGATGCGACGCGGTGGGTCGGGGCCCGAGGGCAGCCGCCCGATGAGGCCCGAGCACTATCGAGAAGAGCCGAACTGTTATGCAGCGAAAACCAGTACACTACACGAAATTCTGGCAAAAATTTGGTCTATCGAGCCGAAGTACTCTAAATTATTTATAAATAATCCAATTCATTTTATATTGAACGGCGCGTGAAACCACGACCCTACCTAGTATAATATAAAAGCCATAATTCTTACACATGAAATCAATTATAAAACTTAATCACTAACATAATAATTTATTCTGTACAATTCATTTAAGGGTACTAATTAAGCAGTTCGCAAAGTTTAAACGAATTGTCTCTCACAGGATTAGAGTAAAAACTTTACAGACATAACGACTCCATTTAATTTTGCCATTCGATGTATTTTAGCGAAATAAGTTAACGAGCGCGAATACGTGATGAAAAGAGTATTTCATAATCAAAGTTGAATTCAGGAACGTGTCATAGAAACTTTAAGTTTATTAGACGAACAATTTTATTATGTTTATTATATTTAATTTATATTCAAGTTCATACAGTGTTTTTCTTGACGGCATGGCTAAGGGATTATAGCTTCTGTGCTACGTGTAAATCTTTGTATGGTCTACAGATAGTTTTAGTTTATTTATTTGCTCTTTAAAGTTCAGCCTTACACTTTCTTATTACATATGGTTATTTCGGGTCTGCGTAATCAACAAAGCATATGAGGTTTATGTCTCTAAACTGTTCCTTGTAAAATTTTATTACAAAATATATGTACGAGGAGGGATCAAAAAGTAGTGAGAACGACATACTCCTTGGTAAGAAAAAAAAACTGGCAGGCATAGCTCAGATACATATTTATAATATTAATAAAGAAAAAAATCTTCGATTCTCTTTTGTTTTTTCTGAATGTAGTCATTTGTTTGCTTCGTGTCGGAACGTGTTCTCGAAAATGGAGAAAAACGAAGTGCGAGCCGTTATTAAATACCTCTGTTTAAAAAGTTAACGGCGCAAGAGATTCATTGCGATTTGGAGGCAACATTAGGAGAGTCTGCTCCGCCGTATACTATTGTCGCAAGGTGGGCTTCTCAATTTCAAGTAGGGAGAACGAGTACGGAAGACGAACATCGTTGCGGCCGTCCATCGACGTCAGTCACCCAAGAAAATGTTGCGAAAGTCGAGAAAATTGTACGGAGCGATCGAAGAATTACCACCCGATACTTAATTCAAGAAACGGGCATTTCATATGGAAGTATTCAATCCATATTGAATCTTTGAATATGAGAAAAGTCTTCGCAAGATGGGTGCCGAGAATGTTAACCGACAGTCAGAAACAAAATCGACTTGACATTTCGAAGATATTGTTGGACAAGTTTCAAGAAGATTCTGAAAACTTTTTGTCTCGTTTCGTAACAATACACGAAACATGGTGCCATCATTTTGATCCCGAGACAAAACAGCAATATTCGCAATGGAAACGGCCATCATCACCGAACCCAAAGAAGTTTCGTGTCATGCCATCGGCTGGCAAGGTTATTGCCTCAACATTTTGGGACTCAGAAGGGATATTGTTGATTGATTACCTGGAGCGTGGAACGACTATTACAGGCCAATATCATGCTGCTTTAATTCTCAAGTTGAGGAATGCCATCAAAGTGAAAAAGAGAGGGAAACTTTGAAGGGTCGTGCTGTTTCATCACGACAACGCACCCGCGCACAGGTTGGCAGTTTCGATGGCTGCCATTCAGCAAGCTGGCTTCGAATTGGTTGACCGGCCCTTATTCACCAGATCTGGCGTCTAGCGATTATTATCTGTTCCCCAAATTGAAAAAATACTTAAGGAGAAACAGGTACGAAGACGATAACGAGGTGATGGATGCTGTGGAGAGCTTTTTGCAGGACCAAGGCAAAACTTTTTTTTTGAAAGGGATTGAAGCCTTGGAAAAGCGCTGGACTCGGTGTGTAGAGAGACTCGGAAACTATGTAGAAAAATAAATTATTAAGTTATCAATAGTCATTTCATTCTATCTCATTCTCACTGCTTTTTGATCCCTCCTAGTACAATATGAACCAAAACCCTTTTCTATCCGTGAATGTGATATTCAGTATTATAAGGTGATCGTTGTGATATTGAATATTTAGCAAATTCTACCCAAAATTATGCCACAATTGTGGAAATTTATGGGGGAGGTATTTGTACCGTAATGGACGTCCTTTGGCAGAAATGATGATGTTATTGTCTGTGGTCATATTTATGAAATGCTTTTCTGAAATGAAGCATAAATTTAAAAAGAAACGGGCTTATGTTTGTAACTTGCTACGGCTACGATAACCAATTAGCCTACTAAGTTAGGTGCGGAAAGCAACTCTCATTAATTAGTAATAGGATGTTGATATTATAATATTCTCTTCTCTTTCGGACCGCCCACTTCTGACTTGGCTTAATATCTCCCGCCTAATAGCAACAATCGGGACCGGCGATTTTACGTGCCCAACGAAGCACGGGAACTTCGTTCAAATACCACTATATGCGGTCACTTACCCTCAGACTGACTGCGCCGTGGGTTGCTTAATCTCACCGAACTTTACATAAATAGTTTATCACTGCCAAACGAGTGGTTTGTATGATCGATCAGTTGCAGTTATATTCAGCTTACGTATAGTTTACGAGCAGAAATAATCGTTCAAATGTTTTTTCATCGTAAATTATATTATCAAAATCAATTATACATTAAACATTGCTCCTTCAATTTGTATCTCAATTTTAGCGCTGTTGTATCAGCTCTTCAAAATAGTAAATTTGAAGAACACTACTTGACTTTAATTTATATACGAAGCGATGTCTAGCGTAGTGTTTGCACTATCTTTCAATAGTGAGACTTTAATGTCTTTAGGTTTCGAGTGTATGTTTGAAATGGGTGCAAAGCTAACCAGTTTTGCTTAGAAAAGCATTTTTTATACGCTTTTATTAGCTTCACTTGTAATTAGGATTGTAAGCAAATCTTAGAAGTCAATATTATGGTCATATCGATTTGAAACTTTGCAAATAAATGTAATCCTGATCACAATACAATAATCATAGTCATCGTGGTACCATTTAACTGATCTGATGATGGATACAGGAGGCAGATAGTGGAAGTTTTCAATGACTACTAGTACTAGAATAGTATTATATTATCTGTGCTACTTCCCTTGGTTATGAGCTTATTTGGTTTTTTACCAAGTCCCATACATTCCAATTCGTAATGAGGGTCTGAAGTTCCCCGTGAGGTCGATAGTGGAACTCTTCAATAGCTACCACCATACTTTAGTTTATTTTAACGAGTACTACAAAATACTGGGTGACGAGGTTCAGATGATGGAGCCGGGAAATAGATAGTTGTGCTCTTCAATGGCTACTAGAAAACCCCTCGAGTTGGGTTGATTTGAGTGTGTTTTTTTGTTTACAAAAGGTCAGGAATAAAAAAACGGGTTAAGTGTGAGTTGAACTCGCGCTCTAAAAATCTTATAAAGCGCTATTACCTATATATTATTTTCAAAATGTTAGGCTCAGTAGTTTTGTTGATAAGGGGGGAATGGTCAATTTTCGTATATTTTCTTAAATAACTTCAAAACTATATATTTTAAATTTATAAAATCAATACATTTGAGACCCTCTCAACAAGTTCCTTCCATATCATATGTTACACGGTACAGTTTGCAAAACTTTGCTCTTCAATTTTCTTGCCCCCCAAAAAGAACCCCATAAATTTAAAATGCATTTATTTACGTTACACGTACGTGTTTGGATCGCAGAAATCCATATGTGTACCAAATCTCAACTTAATCGGACAGACAGACACACGAGTGATCCTATAAGAGTTCCGCCGTGTTTTCCTTAGGACGTTCGGAACCCTAAAACCTAAATTTGGAGTCCCACAGGGCAGTGTACTAGGCCCTTTACTTTTTTACCGTATATTAATGCTCCCTAGCTGCATCAGACATCCTATGGTACTATTCGCTGATGGCAGCACTTTAGTAATAAAATGTGATGATTATAACAAGTATGAATATAAAATCAATGACATGTTAACTTCAGTAATCCAGTGGTTGAACAAAAATAATCTTAAAATAAATATATGTAAAACTAAAATCATGCACTTCTATCAAAAGAAACTACATTGGCATCCATTCTGAGAGAAACGCGAATCCAAAAAGTCTGAGTTGCGGGCCGGGACCGAACTCAGACCCTCTTGTATAGAAGGCAAGCGTTCGACCACTAGGCTATCACTGCTGCATTTATGATCTACAATAGGATATTGTCCTCCAAAGATCAGTAAAACCACAACTCCAAGCAATTCTATATATATTAATTTATGTGTACAGGTTAACAATAAACAAGAAAAATAAAAACATACTAAAGTTTATACCTAATCTGTGGCCGAACGAGTCTTCCATATAAAAAAGCGAAAACCGCTAAACTGATCGCAAAAATATTTTCATCGACATACAGAGGGCTGTTTCACACTATAAATTCATTAATATATCATAATTTCGTTCGTAAATTACTGTAAATAAGTTTGTATTCAGTAATATGCCAATGCAGGCTGGATATTTCTATGTTTATATTAGTATTATAAGCATAGAAATATCCAGCCTGCATTGGCATATCATACTACACACTAGTATGGAGTAACAATTCGGGGGTCACGTATATAGTGCGTATTTTTTAAATCAATGTAATTCCCAAGTTTTTAGACTACCCAAAATAACAGTGAATTTTCTCTGTCTCCTGCTTGCTACGGAGGGAAGTGGAACTTATCTTCTTTCCTAACCCTCCTTTTTCTTTTCTGGTTAATTTCGATGCGGCTTACAAGATGGTTATTCGTTTCCCTGGGAAACAATAAGCTTCAGAATATAATAGAATAGAAAATAATCGTTAATTCAATAATTAGGTCCTAAAAGTCACTTTTACATGTCCTATTGAAACGAGGCCTTCTATCTCGACTATTCTGTATAAGGGTCTTTGAATGGTTTCAATATTACATTTATTTTTTCATTAATCTTTCTTTTAAATCTCGGCCAGTTACCGAAATTTTCATATATGAATATTGTAGAGGCACGCGCTCGCAGCATCAAAAGGATATTTAAAAGTGTTATCCGTTCGTACTTCAGCTCTTTATTAGTAAACCAATGAAGCGACATAAAGGGAAATTGAAAATATTTGCATGTACGTAAGGGAATGCAGTCCATCGCGCGTCAGATTAGCGCTCCCGTCGCATCTCCAATATTCCGATGAAAATAAAAGTACGCACGCGCAGTAAGCCGTCAAAGCGAATTTACTGAACCTCTTGGAATAAACGTGTTTGAGCAGTCAACTTGTTCATTACGTTGCTCATGCTTGTGTTTATCCTTTTTTTGTCAATGTAGCTTAGAGTCTCAATACAAATCGCACAAATGACATACACTGTAATCTCAATTATTTTAAAAGAGTATCCATGGAGTTTCTTGCCGGCTCTTCTCCACGAGATCAACTATTTGGAACCGTGCAACTTAGGTTCTGACGTTTCATAAGTTTCATATTTCATCATCATATCATCATATCGGCCATTTATACGTCCACTGCTGAACAAAGGCCTCTCCCATAGATTTTCACAACTTATCATCATTTTGGGGGGTATTTGCCAATACTCACCACGCTTGGCAGGCGGGTTGGTGAGCGCAGTATGGCTACCGTTTCACAGAAGGGACGCTGCTGCCCATCCCTCTGGCTTAGATTCCCTTAGTCGCTTTTTACGACATCCACGGGAGGAGATAGAGTGGTGCTATATTCTTAATCCGGACACCACACGGAATTTCATATTTGGTTTATTTGAAATAAACAACTTTGACTTTGACTTTAACTGGGCAGTTTAAAAAATTTAATTATTATATAAATTACATATAAAAACACATTTCAAAAATCAAAATAGAATAGTTAAACAAAAGAAAAAGCTTAGGTGTATACTAGTAGTAGGTAATCTAGGTACCTACGTATTTACCTAAAAAATTATAAAAAAAAGTTTTATAAACACATATATTGTCTATTGCAATTTGGGGTGCTCAGGAATATAGTTTGCGTAGTGCTATGAAATGTGTCAAAGAACATGATTGTCTACCCCCATGCCCCCTACCAACTTATCTACGAGAAAGATTACTCTTATGGGTCGGTATTTCACTAACTTAACTGGAGGTTCACTTTGCAGAGCATGCCAAAAGTTCATTGTACCTACTTTTTACTATTGGCTTTTCGCAGGTAGCTCGGGGAGCTGTCGCTGCTTAACCGGATAAACTTGCGAAGCCGAAAGGGTCTCCAGCCAGGCGATAACCTACATACTAAGCAACACAGCTAAGGGTATCCCCTAGCGGGTCTAGGACCTACGGCTTTTGAGGCTGTCTTGCCGCTCTTCGGAGCCTGGCTCCAAAGGAGCGAGCGCGTCACATTCCGCCTGACGCAGGTATTCACCGGACACAGTTGTTTCGGTGCGTACTTGCACAGGATAGGACGCGAGGTCACGGCACAGTGCCACCACTGTGGAGACGATCAGGATACCGCACAGCACACGCTCGGAGAGTGCCCTGCGTGGACTGCCGAGCGGCGGATCCTAGTCGATCGGATCGGGTAAGATCTCTCTTTGCCAGCAGTAGTGTCGGCTATGCTGGCAGAGCATGAAAATTGGAGTGCTGTGGTCTCCTTCTGTGAGAGCGTAATGCTCCAGAAGGAGGTCGCAGAGCGGGATCGGGAGAGGGCCGATCCCGCTCGGAGGAGGAGGACACGGGGCCGGGGTAACAACCGCCGCGGCGCCCGTGTCCAACACGCCTGAGCCCCCTGTCGTCTTTATATGGCGGGGGGACCTTGGGGGTCGCGAGCGCGCTTATTGGGAAATATGCGTGCTCATACCGAGCGACCCCCGGGAAGACAGCGGTGCGCATGTGGTCACGCACCGCTGTGTGCGCAGCACAGCGCATAGTGAGGCCTCGGGGGAATCTTTTACAATCCCCTCGAGAGATGCCTGGGGGGGTGGCCTCTTTACAGTCGCCTTCCCGCCACTAGAGGGGATGACCACTTTACAGTCATCCCCGCTGAGATGTGCCTAAAGGCGTGGCGCCAATGGGTGGCTCTAGATGGAGATCTTTCGAGTTCCTGGAGCCTCCCTTCGGTGCCGACGATGATCACTCCGGTGGTTTTAGCCGGTAGGAGTCCGGCATGCCCCTTCGCCCTTTCCCGGGGCGAAGGAAGTACATGAAGTATTTCCACCGGATCAATAAAAAAAAAAGGGCCTACGGCTTAGGGCGTTGCTGGGAAGGTCAAGCTGCAAAGCTGGACCGGAAGTTACTGGCTCGGCATGAGCTCGGGGTTGGGGTGGAATGGATTGTACAGATGGGCCACACTGACAAGGTCTGTACAGCGGTCTGTTTGGTGAGACTTTGTGAGTCGTGTGTTACGTGGGATGGGAGATTTAATCGTCTGGATCGATGAGAACGTGTCGCATACGGCGACGATTGTTAATGAGGTAAGTAGGCATTTATATCTGGTGGCCACCATACCACTAGGGGATTCGGGTAATACTGGACAGAGAAATAGCGGGACTAGTTTCATGAACTGATTGCACGTCATAGCGCCGACGTCTAGTGCCCCAAAATATCGCTCTGGCAACAATAGACTAAAGTATTGTAGTGCCGGCAGGTTGGCCTGTTTATCGCGAAGTAATCAATAAAAGTGTATTATGTAGATTAAATTGCGTCTGAGTAGTAACGCGTCCAGCCCGACCAACCCCGACAAGAACAGAGAGGGATAAAGAAAAGAATAATGCAAATGCATTCTTGCTGTAAAATGATCATTTGTTTTTTGTGAAATAAAGCTATTGCAGTTCAAATGAATATTCAAAAACGAATCGTTTTTCTCACGACTGGGACGGCTTCCTAATAAAGATAAAGATATTTATTTTAAAAAATTTGGGTTTTGACAGCTTTGTGGATGTCCAATTATAATATGGTATGCAAAGTATGGATTAGAATTAAAGTACCAAAGATTAAACCATAAATTATGTATACATAGAAAATTAAACATCGCTTAATAGAATACATGCAGATCAATAATTAAAACATAATTACTTTTTACAATTATTAAAATATTGTAAACAGATATCCATCAAATTCTTAAATAATCGACACTTACGTAGTTGCTATAACAATCAACAGCCAACACAGATGGCAACCTATATATTATAGGTTGCCATCTGTGTTGGCTGTTGATTATACCAACAATAATATTATATTACAATTTACGTGCATTTAAATACCTCTTTACAGAATAATAACATTTATTTCCTAGCCAGGAATGTAATTTTTGCTCAAATATATTTAATGGAAGAAAACTCATAATATGCAAATGCTATTACTGGATGGTAGGGATTGTTGCGCTTTGCTTAAAGATTAAGGTTCATTATTGGCAACAGACGCACGAGTCGTAATCCCACTAATAATGTAACTTTTAGTGTTGGTCCTTGACTTTTGTAAACAATAATTGAAAATGCCACTTTTAAAGGGAACTGCAAGCGTTTGATCTAGAAAGGTAAATTTGTGGGGATATAGGGACTTCGTGGCAGCAATACCTGCCGTCTTTCCTTTGGCTCCTCTGGTGATAATGTCCTATACAATCACATGCTTTTTCAGCTCTGTGATGCATAACCACCATTCCGCAACCTTGATGTATCCAGGTTACGCATCAGTGTTATAGGCACACCGACTTTCAGCTCCAACTTGTGGGATATCACACCTGTGGAGCTGTTCTAAGCGCGTGAAAACTTTCCGTATCGAAAACGTGCCTATATAGATACGGTATTAAAACCTATTTATTATAAAAGGCTAGAAAATATTAATAGATTAAAATTTATAGTTTTACCCGTTATGAAAATATGTTTTCGTAAGCATCAATTATAGTTGGTAGATTTTTAATACCGATCTCTGTAGACACGTTCTCGACACGGAAAGTTGCACGCATTTAGAATAGCTCCTCAGATATTTCTAATGAAATGAAAAACTCAACCGGCTATGTAGATGATCACATAATCAGGAGGTTAATCTCGCGCGCTTCGATATAAATCTTTAGAGATAATTTATGCTCTAACCCCCTGTCTAACAAAAAGGTCACGAAAATACGGTCTTTTATAAAAATCGTATTAAAGTAAATAGTATAATTATGGAATCTCTACAACTATATAGGGTCTTACTTAATTAATGGAAAATATTTTAAGGCTAGGCTCTATGAATGGTATAGAGTTCATTTCAAATATCAAGTATCGATTTTACCGATAATAATTTCATTCATATTCAAAGACTCGACTAGCGAAAGATGTACCGACTCAGTATTATTTTATAAAATAAAGGTGGATGTTATGTTTATTTTCATTGCTAAAACGCATCATTGCAACCTATAGATTTACCTCCTAAAACATTTTCCTTTATTAAAGTAAGACCCTATATATTAATATATGTACGTAAAGAAAAACTTAGTACCCTTTTTTAAATACATTGCGTACACAGAGGAGTGTCAGATTTGGCATAGATAAATTTCACATGGAGGAGGAGTACAGAAAGTTAAAATGGATGTTTGTATAATAGGTGTAACAAATACATTATATCAATTTTTTTGAAGTGAAAACCTCTTTTAGCGCAGTACGCATATTTTTAGATGAGATAGAATCTCTGGACTCACGACACCGTTACGAGACGCAGCTATAGTGTGTGCATATATGCATGTACATAAAGCTGACCGCAAACGCGACTAGATAAATAAAAAACAATAGATTTCGCTTCTGTCGGCACTCCCGGAGTGCAACCCGTATTTTTTTATGAATTGTGGTCGTATTTCGACTTCTGGGCCACTAGTTTCTACTATTACACGTTCCACGGCACTCTTTAGCTATTATTGTTACATAAAATATTAGCTAAAGAATATATAAATAAATAGGCGTTTCCTCACTCGCAAGGTTCAGCGGAAGTTTGAACACCATGTGAGCAGTTCTTCGAATCGATTCCCGCACGGATCAAATATTGGTATGATCTTCAGGTAGTTGTTCTGGGTCAGGGTATATTGTGTGGAATTTGTGTCAAACGCACCCACGACTCAGAAAATCTAGTGTGGGGCAACGTTTAAAAAACGGAAATGTCGTGCCCGTGCCTTCTGGTTCGTCCAATAAATAAAGGCCACATTCCGCGTACTCCGCGCGACTTGAAATGTTGTTAAAGATTTGCTTTTGCTCTGGTAACAGCTGGAGTTCTGTTTCAGCTATTTCAACCATCAAGACCGCAGTGTCGTAATTGACCTTCCTGAGTATGTCAGTGGAGAAAAGTGATGTACGGTGGGCAAGCTGAAATCAGTTAGCTGAATGAGAAAACTTTGTCCTTAATAAGTTACAGCACTACGTTAAAATATGTAGCATCGTTGGCCTCTGCTATCTCTAGATACCCGTGTGCCGTATCTTCTGATAAAGCGGTTTTATATTTAACCCGAATTTGCAAAGGGTTCGAGAGTTCGCACGTGTTAATCATGGTGAGCTGAGCGGCACAATACGTCATCTTGCATTGTAACCTCAACAAATTATCAACGACAGAAGCTATAATAACTGATAATCAAATTAGAAAATCCAGTATTCAACAAACTCAATACTATCACACAACAGGATACTTCGTCATAAAAACATAAATTTATGAATGAGTTAACACAAACCTATCCATAAAAAGATCGAGATCGTAGAAATGTACCAAATCGTCTTAAAGACAGGAGCTACAGTTAGAGCCGAATACTGAAATACCACTTAATATTAAGTCTCGCTTAACTATGTGAGCCACCCTATTTCCTAACAAAAACGGGTTTTTCTAATAATTAAAGCGGGACTTAATCATCATCATTTCGGCCGAATGAAGTCCACTGCTGGACACAGGCCTCCCCCAAAGATCACCACAACCACCGATATGGATGTGTTGTGGGCTCATTGGGGGGTTTTGCCATAATCGCCACGCTTGGCAGGCGGGTTGGCGATCGCAGTTGAGTTGTTAATGTACTCGAAGGACGCTGCTGCCCATCCTCCGGCTAATCCCTTAGTCGACTTTTACGACACCCATGGGAGGAGATGGGGTGGTGGCATTCTGAGCCGGCACCACACGGCAAGCGGGTGCTAGTGCTAGTGTGTGCGGGTGAAATGCCAGAGGACATTATACTGTGAAAGTAGCTAAAGTAAACCAGTCTTGCGGCAGCTACATCTATTAGAATTCTGATTTGTGTAGCAGCATAAGTAGATTCTGCCGAGTCCAGCTCTACTCAGCTGTCCTGCTACATATGAAATTAATTTAATTGTGTTTTTAGGGTTCTGTACATCCGAATGAAAAACGGAACCCTTATAGGATCACTCGTGCATCTGTTTGTCTGTCACAGCCAATTTGCTTCGAACCTACTGGACCGATTCAGTCGAAATTTGGTAAATAGTTATATGAATTTCTGTGACCCAAATACGGATGTTTAACGTAAATAAATGAATTTATAATAAGGGGCTCACTTTAAGAGACAAATTAAAAAATAAAATAATAGGTTTGTAGTCTGTACCGTGTAACATCAAATGAAAGGGCTTGCTGTGAGGGACTAGTTTTTTTTTTTTTAAAAGAAATTCATTTAATATTTGATCTTACTAAGCCAACACTTTTGAGAACAACATATTGATTACATTTCTTTACTTATAGATTACAGTAAAACCTATATGAATGTCTATGGTCTCAAAATAACATTATAAATGTTTCAATATTGTGCGTACAAACTTACATTTGCACTTGTTATGTATGAGAGACCATGTTTTTTCAACTACAATGTTTATTTTATCTTGGAATAAGTTATTGGTATCAGACAGAATTCAATTATAGATAATATATTCAGCAATTTCCCTCTACAATCCGATCCTATACATACTTTTTTAATTCATCATCATCATTTTTTTAATTACCACTTACAAATTCTGGTCCCTGTCCACGCGAGTACAAGTCGCGCTTGTCTAGTTTTTCCTAGGTTGTCGCCATTTTATAGGGAGTTGGAGGCGGGTTTGACCTAAACCAAAAAGAAGTGTTTAGTATTATATTAGATAGCGTATCACGCGAGATACGTGGAGGGATTTTTTTTATTATTTATTACTTGACAAATATTTTATCGGAACTAGTATATATCGATTGATATCAGCTCATGCTACAAGTTTAATATTAACCATTACAGAGAGTACTCTCTCAACTGACTTTGACACACTTCGTTTTTCAATACTCGAGAGATAAGCATGAAAATTGTTTGTTTTAAGTAGCACTTCACATTTCTATTGTGTGCGGGTCCAATCTGTAAATAGTTAATAATACAAATAGCTGTCACACTTGAGATTATATGTAACAAGCCAATGGCCTAGACACGGTATGTCGATACGATACCTTCATGTAACTACATTATCCGATCCGTGTGGTGCCGGCTCAGAATGCCACCACCCCATCTCCTCCCATGGGTGTCGTAAAAGTCGACTAAGGCTAAATTAGCCGGAGGATGGGCAGCAGCGTCCTTCAAGTACATTAACAACTCAACTGCGATCGCCAACCCGTCTGCCAAGCGAGGCGATTATGGCAAAACCCCCCAATGAGGCCACAACACATCCATATCGGTCGTTGTGGTGATCTTTGAGGGAGGCCTGTGTCCAGCAGTGGACTTCATTCGGCCGTAATGATGAACTACATTAAGGGCCTATAGACAAAAATGCAATATGAGATGGCCATCCCTATTTATTACACACTTTATATTTGCTTAACCTGTATGTATATATGTAACTATGTACCAAATTACTAGAACCTTTAGAACCTTTAGAATTTTTAATTTTTATTCAATTTTTAACCTCTTCTAGAAATCCGATTGACTTAAAATTTTGCAGACGAATCGAGTACAAACGACAATACAATAATTTGACTTGACTAGAACTTGGTGGTTGGTACCATTGGTGAATTTGAATGTATAAGTAATGAGTTATAGGTTTTTAAAGTTAATTTGTGTAATTAACACTGCTATGTGTTACCGCTAAGAATACCACCACCCCATCTCATCCCGTGGGTGTCGTAAATGGTGATTATGGGATTATCCACAGGATGGGCAGCAGCGTCCTTCGAGTTCATTAACAGCTCAACTGCGATCGCCAACCCATCTGCCAAGCGTGACGATTATGGAAATACCCCCCAATGAACTCCGTGTGGTGTCCGGATTAAGAATATAGCACCACGCCATCTCCTCCCGTGGATGTCGTAAAAGGCGACTAAGGGAATCTAAACCCGAGGGATGGGCAGCAGCGTCCCTTCTGTGAAACGGTAGCCATACTGCGCTCACCAACCCGCCTGCCAAGCGTGGTGAGTATTGGCAAATACCCCCCAAAATGATGACACAGCTGTGAAAATCTATGGGGGAGGCCTTTGTTCAGCAGTGGACGTATAAACGGCCGATATGATGATATGATGAGCCCACAACACACCCATATCGGTCGTTGTGGTGCTCTTTGGGTGAGGCTTGTGTCCAGCAGTGGACTTCATTCAGTCGAAATGATGACACTGTTTTAAACACTCATAGATCTATCTGTTTGCTGATGATCTCGAAGTTAGAAAGGCTATTCACAACAACGCGGACTCGCAATTGTTACAAGATGACATTGATAGACTAACATACGGGTTTAAAAAGTAATATGGCGTTGAACATAAGTAAATGCCATTATATACAATACACACGAAATAATATAATAAATACACGAAATAAATACCCACCAATAAATAGATAGGAATTAAAGTTAATAAACTCAAATCGACAGCGCCCTCAAGCTCGATATGCACATTTTGCAAACTGTTGCAAGGGGATATAAAGTGCTTGGATTAGTAATACGGAACTGAAAAAGATTCAACTTTTTTCCCTTACATTTCCACAACGAGCGGGTACATGCCGCCCTCATCCAACGACTCCCAGCGACCTTCACCAGGTCGTCTGTCCACGTCGTTGAAAGTCGTCCCACGCTGCGTTTTCCGGTGCGTTAATATCCGTTGGGAGCTCTGTTCTCGAAGTTGTTGAAGAGTATGTCTACCTAGGACAAACTGTCCAGTTAGGTAGGTCCAACTTCGAGAAAGAGGTCAATCGTCGAATCCGACTCGGTTGGGCAGCGTTCGGGAAACTTTGCAACGTCTTTTCGTCAACAATACCGCAATCCCTCAAGACGCAAGTCTTTAACCAGTGTGTGTTACCAGTGATGACATATGGAACAGAGACGTGGTCACTCACAATGGGCCTCATAAGAAAGCTCAAGGTCACTCAGCGAGCTATGGAGAGAGCTATGCTTGGTATTTCTCTACGTGATCGAATCAGGAATGAGGAGATCCGTAGAAGAACTAAAGTTGTCGACATAGCTGTAAGGATTAGTAAACTGAAGTGGCAATGGGCAGGGCACATTGCTCTTAGAACTGATGGCCGTTGGGGTACAAAGGTTCTCGAATGGAGACCGCGCACTGGATTCAAGAATACCTTTACAAAAATTAGATTAATAACACCCTTGTTCACCAAATTTTGGAGTATGGCTCTGTAATATGGGATCCCCAGTATGAAAAATACTCAAAACATTTGGAGAGCGTTCAAAGACGATTCCTTTACCACCTATTCTATGGTGATCTTGAGCACCCGACAAAGCAACTCATAAGCTACAACGATAGATTAAAACATCAGGTACAATATAAATACATTAAGTAGTTGTATCATACGCAACGGGATTGGCAGCCCGGCGACACTAATCCTATAGATTCTGTAAGGATAGCTTAGATGTACTTACCAGCGCAACGTGCGGGTGCAGATTTAGGGCGAGGGTCACATGTAAGTCTGTCATGGTCAGATGTAGGTAGGGATCTGGGGTTCCCCTGCGTGGACAAAATCTAATAAACTATATGTAATTAAATCAATAAGGGTTAAGGGGTATTCAAGAATGTATACTTGTCCACTGGACCCAGCGCCACATATCACCGCGTGGCGATCACCGGGGTTTCACACCACGTTTCACCTATACACTTCACGGAAACTATTTCTGTTCAAATATTGTCACTATCCCGTGGGTTATGTATGCGCAACGAGAACTTCGCGAGAAGAATATTTAATTTCGACTACCAACGCGGGCGCAGTAACCAAACTTGGATGTACTATCGACCGCACTCAATACGTTCCAACTTACAACTCCTCGACCCGGGGTGACGATACTCAGCCCGGCCGGCCAACAGTAATCAAAAATTGCGGGTATATTTTAACAAAAGTAAGATAATATGACCTACATCTATATTACATTAAATACTACAATGTATTCCGAACAGTAGTCGTATAGAGATGCTAGATTTAGTTTTCATACATAAACTTACTAACGGTGCTAGCACAGACAGCAGCGAACTTTTGAGCACCATTAACATAAAAGTTTCAACTCGTATTCCTAGGAAGAATATCTATAATTTATTTCATATTCTTTTTTGAAAAATGGACCTCGGTCATTACGCCAATGTGCCAAGATTATGTAGGCAATACATAATTTTGGCACATTGGCACCCGCGCATTTCTGCTTCGTGAATCACGCTGGTGACTGAGAAGGTCAAAACCGACAAATCCGGTTCCGACGAATCCGACAAGTCTATAGGGATTTCCCCACGACAAAAACAAAGGAACACTATCACCTGGTGCCACGCAGGACTACCTTGGCAAAAGCCCATGATGAATCTATCAAAATATAAAAGATTTTAAAACAGTTTTGTAAAACAACTTTTCATTTTTTTTGGAACTTATTATACGTGTGTAAGCAGTTCTTACAAAAATTTTACCTTAATGTATTTCTTTTTTCATTAATTTAATTTAGTTATGTTATAGCTTAGTCGAAATATTTTGGATGCTGTGGCCTCCTGTAACTGATGTAGTATACCGTTACTGGATCCATTTCATTTTGTATTTCTGTATGAATTTATGTTTATGTCCTTTGATGGAGGCCCTTAATAAAGAAATAACTAAACACGAAGAACCTAATAAAACACGTGCCTGCAATTTATATCTAATCTAGTTTGTATATCAGAAATTCGTAACTGATAATCATTATTATATCGGTCGTTGTGGTGGTCTTTGGGGGAGGCCTGTGTCCAGTAGTGGACTTCATTCGTCCGAAATGATTATGGGGAAGACCTTTGTTCAGCAGTGGACGTCTTTTGGCTTATATGGTGAACTGATGAGCCACAGGCTTCGTTTATGCTTGTTTTACTGTCAGGGTAAGCTGTAGAGTGTAGTTCTGAATAGCACTGAATTACATGTTAGGACGTTAGGTATTACCTAATTCAGTTCAAACAAGAAAGCCCTGAGCTGAAAATCAAAATTGAACGTTATATTTACCCTGTAAATAAATTAAACAAAAACCTGTGTGTAAATATATTTCATATAATTTTTTGATTATAAATGTAGGCCGGCTCTTATCTCCTCGTGGGCGTCGTAAAAAGTGACTAAGGAATTATGTTGTAAAGATTGGCATTGACATCCAGTGTGCAAATAACAATATACATCTATCACCAATCCATTTTCCAAACAAGCTGATTCTGACAATGTCGACCTTGCTCAGAATAATAATATCCGCAGAAATGGAACGAGAGTTGATAACCACTGTGTATAAGCCTTTCGATCCAGGTTTCCTTACGACGATTTTCCTTATCCATTAAAGACAATGATGTCTTAGACTAAGTAAATACAACATTTCAAAATTCACATTGACACATGCGAGGTTTTGATCCAGCAACGCTGTGCTTATTAAAACCGTCGAAAAACCGCCATATAACTACGTTAAAATCTAATCTAAAGCTCGGCATTCACTACACGAGCCACGTGCCTCAAGTTACACCGTACAAGCCTATGGTAAAATCCATCCTCACCCACACACGACACGAACAGTCGCAGTCAGCAGCCATACAGTCGCTTGAAAATTTTGCTGAAACCACAAGTGTAGCAGTTCAACACTACACCATTCCACCTATGTTGATAGGATTGAATAAAAGACGAATTTTTGGAAAAAATCTTTATTATCATCTTATGACATGATATTATTATGCCTCCCTCTCAAAAAAACAATATAAAATCAAATAGATCAATGCTTCGCTTGCATACATTCTAATGCACCCACGCATTTCTGCTTCGTGAATCACGCTGGTGACTGAGAAGGTCAAAACCGACAAATCCGGTTCCGACGAATCCGACAAGTCCATAAGGATTTCCCCACAACAAAAACAAAGGACCTCTATCACCTGGTGCCACGCAGGACTAGACCTGGGTAGCATTTTAATTGTTATAAACAGGCGTGACACCTTCCTGTAGGTCAATCACTTACTCGTCTTGTCACTGAATTGGAATATAAAAAAACTTCCTCTTTTAGTATTCGACTAAAGTACCCATCAACGATTAAGGCATTGCCTTTGAAATTGGTGTCATTTATACAAGCTTAATGTAGGGCCATTTTTTCGTCGTAATCTTTTCTACAAGTCATTGACTATCGACTTTATACTTTCGGTACTATCATTAATTTTAAAGTCTTACTTAAATTTAGCATTATACTGATAATAAACGATTGCCCTGTTTAGCCCCCTCTCTCTCTAACACTATGTTTAGTCTCGGGCTCGATCCCAGCACCGAAAAAATGTTTGTATGAATTATATAGCGTTCTACAAAATTAATTACATTATCAAGTTCCCTTATGGTTCAGTACAGATTTAGCGGAGAACTTCTCGTGCATTTTCCTATTGATAATTAAATATCGTTCTTATACAATTCATTTTTATTTTTTTAAATACGTTGCCCCACACTAGGATCTCTCCTGTGTCATGGGTGCGTTTACAGACACAAATTCCACACACAATACACCCAGACCCGGAACAACTATCTGCAGTTCGTACAAATATTTGCATCGAACCCTCGACCCGGTGCGCAGCAGCCGACTGTATCAGCCACTGCACCAACCGTGCTGTCGTCCATATAATTATCCATATGGTGTCCAGATTAAAAATGTATCACTACTCGATAGCACGGTTGGTGCAGTGGCTGATACGGTCGACTGCTATTTAATCATGATATTGTTTGATCTGCAGATAGTTATTCCGGGTCTGGGTGTATTGTGTGTGGAATTTGTATCTGTAAGCGCACCCACGACACAGGATAGATCCTAGTGTGGGGCAACGTTTTTAAAAAAATGAAAGAAAAAAACATCTACTCCATGTCTTTCCGTAGAATTGCCTCAAATCAGAGCGATGGGCAGCAACGTCCCTTCTGTGGGATAGTAGCCATACTGCGCTCACCAACCCGCCTGCCAAACGTGGTGAGTACTGGCAAATTACCCCCCAAAATGATAACACAATTGTGGGATTCTATGGAGGTCTTTGTTCAGCAGTGGACTTCTTTTGGCTGATATGATGATGTTGATAATGACAATTCAAATAGGGTTGTAAATAGTATGCAAGAGATAACTTTCTTTAGCAGACAACATTGTGTGCCCGAACACGCTCCCGTGATCTATTTTACGGTCGAGAACATGCTTGATAATGCGCGAGCAGTTCTCCGCTTAATCTTTGCTGACCCTAAAACGGTTTAAATTGGTTCGGGGAAAAAGTCGCGAGTATTAGTTTTATTATTTTATAAAAGGAAATTGACCGTCGTCTTGTAAACGACACGAGTCTACGAAAATGTCGAAAAAGTGAATTTCTATTCTTCTATCTAAATGGTACTAAAAAACAGAAAGGCGCATTTGTCGCCAGCAATTGAAGGTACTTTATTAACACCATAAACATAACATAATAATTTTATTGGAAATGTTTACACGTGAATACGCTATGTAGTTAGATAATAAATGTAAATACATAGTATGGCAAACCATTTTCAAGGAATGTTACGATCTGTAATGTGTGGGAGACGTCAATGCTCGTTATCTTTTAAATATAAGCCCTTAGTGCGGGTGATCGCACATCATTCAATTTTCGCGTTAACAACAAGATGATTTTGTTCTATGTATTCATTTGTTTTTCTATAGTGCAAACATGTGTGACGGACAGCGTCGAAGAATATAAATCGTACGAAAACTATAAAATGTACAAAATTGAGGGAAGTAAAAATGGACTACAGAAGCTAATGAATTTTTTGACGGAAAATTATGTGAGTAAATACTTTGTGTTCAGAGGAAAGTCGGTTGATTTTGTCGTTATTATCTATTAATGACTTTCTAGAAGAAAAATGCTCATAAGACCTACCTCTTCATTTATGTCAAATATGTATAACATCAGGCATATTTTCCCCCGAGGGAGTCTGCCAGACTAATCATGCTATAATTCCCATGTTAAGGGAGCATTACATTTACTGCGCACAATTCCAAACCTCGAACTGTTTCCGAGAATTTCCTATAAGAAAAATCCAGTAATCATTCAATAAAATAAACCCCTCTGGAGTAATCGCATTTTGTGTAACTAAATTAAATGTGTGTAATAATAATATTAATCCCTCTGGGCTAGGGGGAGAGGGGGGAGGGTAGATTAGATCAGTTTCCTTCTTTTGACACAAAAAAGCTGGGCACCTTGTGGCGTACTGTATGTGAGTACTGCGTTCTCGAATGCCCCAGAGAGTCGGTCAGGGCCTTCAGCCTACCTTTTTGATTGGCTGGAGTGGGAATGAGTTCCCGCGAGCCTCTTAACTCTGGATTGTCTAAGTTGGTCAGGGTTACCTCTAGCCGGGGGTGAGTTGTACGCTTTTCTGCATTGGACCGCTCCCCCGGGTCCAGGGTTAATAACGGACTAACCAATCTGAGGCTTTGAGACTCATGATAGTAAAACCGGTGCCGTGCCTCTCAACAACTCAAGCCACTCTTTGTCTCTCTGTCGCTTATAGAGGTGGTGAGAGGGCCCAACTTGTGATTGTATTCCGTGAGGTATCCGGATAAAGAATATAGCACCACTCCGTCTCCTCCCATGGATGTTGTAGGCGACTAAGGGATTCTGAACCAGAGGTATGGGCAGCAGCGTCCCTTCTTTGGAACATGAGCCATACTGCGCTCACCAACCCGCCTGCCAAGCATGGTGAGTACTGGCTAATTCCCCCCAAAATTGGGGAGGCCTTTGTTCGGCATCGGATGTCTTGTGGCTGATATGAGGATGATGTTGAACTTATGAGGGACGAGTGATCGTCTGCCACAAAATTTCATTAGAAGGTGAAAAGGAAGACGCTGTTGTTTCAGGTTTTTCTAAGTTTTAATTTATAGAACACAATACAATACAATGATGTAATTGACCTTATTGTTTAAAGCTTTCTTCTCATAAAACAGTCCTGCACCAATAGGAACTATTCGTGGCTCTATAGTCTACAGAATCCCTAGTCAGTGTCCCGTTATAGATTAAACCTATCTAAAGGGACTCTGCGTGTTGAAACTGTAACGACTAATTGGGTAGGCGCATTGGTACGCGGGAAAGAACCTACATATGACTGGAATTATAATCATAAACTCCAATTACTTCTAGATAAATTTATTTCTCTCAAGGTATATAATTTGCTTTTTCCACAATCGAAAACCTCGCTGACGACAGCCCGAATTCTCTCTCTTCTTTTATTTTCTCCGTCAAAATATTCTCATATATTTATTTAAAATATTGTTTTGTTTATTCTATGTGGCTAGGATTTTTCTCCCAAAGAGTTTGAACCCTATTATAAAACCATACCCCCGCGTAGCCTGATAAAAGTACCAGGTTCTTCTTCCTTGCAGAGGATTAGAGCCCGTAAAGAGAGTCTCAATATAATAATAATCATACAGCTGCCCAACCTGGGTATTGAACACCTATCAAATGACATTTAAAAATAAATATTTCGATCTCTCTCTGCTTAGGTATCTATGTTGAGTACATTCAACGTAGAATAGCTAAATTGTAATGATTGTACCAATTTCTCCAAGATTTTATTTAATATTTCTAGGAAATCCCATTTCATTCGGCCACAAAGGATGGATGTCATATGCTTGTGGCACCAATCTTGGTGCCTATCATGGAGGACATCGCCAAAGCTGAAGGATTATCTACGAAAGTTCTTATAGATGATTACTCTGAGTAAGTGTAATGTTTCACATAGAAATATGAGTCGCAAGTATATTATACTTATAAATCACATTATTTCCATAAAGTATGTAAAAAAGTGCATAAGCATGGGATCACAGTATAGATAATGCGATCAAATAGTTATTAGCAAACGGGAAGATACTGCTGTCTGTCATCTTGATATCAATCCTTAATTGCCTTTTATGATATCCATGGGAGGAGAGGGGTTTTTTTATTTTGCCGTTTGTACATGGAATAGATTTTTCACAACAGCTCTATTTGACGGCACGGTTGCTGCAGTGGCTGATACAGTCGGCTGCTGCGCACCGTGTCGCGGGTTCGATTCCCGCACGGAACAAATATTTGTATGATCTGCAGATAGTTGTTCCGGGTTTGGGTGTATTGTATGTGGAATTCATGTCTGTAAACGCATCCAGGACACAGGAGAAATCGTAGTGTGGGGCAAAGTTTAAATTTTTTTACAAAATAACGTTCGTTGTGAACGATGAAATTCATTTCAATAAATCAGCTTTAGCAATAGCACATAGCATGGTTATAAATGAAATATAACATGCTTTTAAAATAAAAAAAAAATGCATTGCATCGATCACTACGTTGCCGAAGCATGTTGTCTGTTTTTTTTTTCAAGTGTAAGTAGGTATTAAGTTTTTCTAAATATAGTGAACGCTATTTCAAGGTTCAGTCAGCAGGATCGGGGAAGAGGACCGTGGAAAAAGATCGCGTTTATTAAAAAAACACAATTTGCAACATCTTTTTTATTTCTGTAATAACAAATAAACAAAATAAATTGTTGCAGAAAACATTGCAATTACAACGTTTTTCTATAAACACGATCCCTATAATCCAATGATTGTCTCCTTCAAATGAATCGTTTGGACGTTCTACAAATATAACTTACTTTTAAGTGTGGGTCACAAATTATTTTTGTCGCGAAATATGTGTTATCATATCGGCCATTTATACGTCCACTGCTGAACAAAGGCCTCCCCCATAGATTTTCGCAACTGTTTCATCATTTTGGGGGGTATTCGCCAATACTCACCACGCTTGGCAGGCGGGTTGGTGAGTGCAGTATGGCTACCGTTTCACATAAGGGACGCTGCTGCCCATCCCTCTAGCTTTGATTCCCTTAGTCACCTTTTACGACATCCACGGGAGGAGATGGAGTATGTGTAATTATCACAAATCCTTCTTCTTTTTTTAAGAATTATTCGTAAAGAAAAACTTAATACGCAACGCAAAGATGGCTTCTCTTGGACTGCTTACCATGATGTTGACTTGGTGAGTACGCTTATTATTTACCATAATTTTTAACACGTCAGTGAGTATATTTGTTAACAAAATACGGGAATTGAGGGGTTAGGACTCAAGATTTTATATAATACTAGCTGGGACCCTCGGTTTCACCCGCGTTTAATTTAAAAGAAATTTAGAGTACTCCGACACAGACACTTGACATAGAATATATATATTGGATTTCAAGTGTTTTTTTTTGCGCAGCAACCTAAATTAAAAAAAAAATGAAAGTAGCCTAAGTTATTCCTTATAACATCAGCTATCTGCCAGTGAAAGTCCCATCAAAATCGGTAGAGCCGTTTCGGAGATTACCCAGAACAAACAGACAGACAAAAAAATAAAAAAATGTTTTTTTTTATATGTACTGTAAATACTTTCATATGCATTTAGTAAAAAGCTGTTAGTTTGACATTACAAACAGACACTTCAATTTTATTTATTTGTATAGATGAACAACCGTTCGTCATTTTATATTTTAAAAATTGTATTGTAATAATTAGTGTATATTAATTAAAGTACTATTACTACTGAATAGCACACTCACTAGATCGCACTTCTGAATGCAAAAGTAGTAAATATACGACTTTAGAGTTCCCTGCGGATTCAGAATTCAGTTTTCTAGTGAGTTCTTACAGAATAACCACGCTGTTCGGGTATTGGACATTGGTCAACTAGACTGTCAGAATATCAACCGCGTGATCGAGTTGCCATCAATTAATGTTACCTATTCGTTTTTAATATTGCCTCTTTTACACTGTTGCCGATTTTTATTGGTCCACCCGACCGACAGTGAAAGTGTGAGAATATAATTTACATAAAATGCCGTAAGCATTAATTAACAGACTGTACTTTATATATATAACCTTAGGGTCGATTAATAAAAAAATTGGCAATGGAATAGACACAATTTGGCCATGCGGCCACTGCTAAACTGTTAGACTTTCGTAACGTACGTGACCCCTTACCTTACTTGAGAGAGAGAGAGCCGTTTCGGAGATTACCCAGAACAAACAGACAGACAAAAAAATAAAAAAATGTTTTTTTTTATATATACTGTAAATACTTTCATATGCATTTAGTAAAAAGCTGTTAGTTTGACATTACAAACAGACACTTCAATTTTATTTATTTGTATAGATGAACAACCGTTCGTCATTTTATATTTTAAAAATTGTATTGTAATAATTAGTGTATATTAATTAAAGTACTATTACTACTGAATAGCACACTCACTAGATCGCACTTCTGAATGCAAAAGTAGTAAATATACGACTTTAGAGTTCCCTGCGGATTCAGAATTCAGTTTTCTAGTGAGTTCTTACAGAATAACCACGCTGTTCGGGTATTGGACATTGGTCAACTAGACTGTCAGAATATCAACCGCGTGATCGAGTTGCCATCAATTAATGTTACCTATTCGTTTTTAATATTGCCTCTTTTACACTGTTGCCGATTTTTATTGGTCCACCCGACCGACAGTGAAAGTGTGAGAATATAATTTACATAAAATGCCGTAAGCATTAATTAACAGACTGTACTTTATATATATAACCTTAGGGTCGATTAATAAAAAAATTGGCAATGGAATAGACACAATTTGGCCATGCGGCCACTGCTAAACTGTTAGACTTTCGTAACGTACGTGACCCCTTACCTTACTTGCTACCACAACAGAAAGAAGCGATGCTGCTTATAGTTTTATAACTAGATTTATTTAAAAGAATCTTTGATTTTATTTATGCAGAAACTGCCATGCTCTAAGTGGCTATTTCCGAAAAAAAGCCAGTCTTTTAAACGTATAGATTCACAGGTTCAGATTCACTTAACGAATGCAGTGTCTCTGTTGCTAGTTTTGAAAACGGAACAGTATTTTTCTTATAATAACGTGAATTTGCAGTTTCAATGGTAATAATGCACAGCGCCACCTATTGGAAATTGCTCAAACTACTTTGTAAACCTATCCAGTATGTGTCGAACATAACCCATGAATTTGAGCTCAGTCGACCGTAAGGGTGAGATTCAGAAACGAGTCTAAGCTAAGTTCACGCTTCCATCTAATTCCATTCCATCATAAGTAGTGCATTTTGACATATGGAAGTGTAAGTTCACGCTTAGACTCGTTTCTGAATCTCACCCTAAGTATTTCAAGAACACACGAATATCTATGCAAATATATATTTATAAAGTGTGACAATTTCCCCCAAAATGACGTCACGCGCCAACCGGTCATTTATGGCAGAGATTTTTTCAGCAGGCCATATTATGGTTGATATGATAATGATGATGATAATTCATTTTTATTAGTAGGTAAATGAATAAAATACAAAATTTTATTAGGTATCATCAAAGGTACTGTCTACAGCTACTTCATTTTTTACAATATATTATTTAAATGGCGGTAGTATAGATATTATTTAACACAGTATACAAAAACGATGTCTAACTCATTATTTATCACAGGAGCAGGAGCATTAATATCAAATTTTATTTCATAGATATACCGCTACCTGCATAACATGAGTACCCACCACTCAAACTGCACACGGCTGGTGGTGGGTGGCCAGAGTTACGAGGGACGTCAGATCCTGGGATTAAGGATCAACACGCAGAACGAAGTCGACAAACCGGTCATGTTCATTGAATCGGGCAAGTGTCGTGAATAAATAAGACCAGTATAACAAATTCAAGTCACTTAGTGTGACTATAATTTGTCATACTTTCGTTTCCTATACACAGCTACTTGAGCGCCTTGCTAAAATTGAAGCCATGGTTGTACTTTTTAATATTTAAAAACTAACCTTAAAGAAATATTTTGCAATTCCTCAAATTTATCAGTGGCATCCAGAAAGCAGGCGTCAGCGTAGTCGAGAATGGGTTGAATGAGTGCAAGGGCAATTTTAGTTTTCAATAGTAGGAAGCTCTGAAGACAATTCAGCGAATGGAAAGTGAAGGGAAACTTCCTAATGACATCAGCAACTATAATTTGTCATACTTTCGTTTCCTGTACACATTCTGTGTCGAATCGTATTTACAATTAATATTTAGTCGTGTGGTGCCGGCTCAGAATACCACCACCCCATCTGATGCCGTGGGTATCGTAAAAGTCGACTAAGGGATTAGCCGGAAGATGGGCAGCATCTGAGATCGCCAACCCGTCTGCCAAGCGTGGTGATTATGGCAAAACCCTCCAATTACAACACACCCATATCGGTCGCTGTGGTGATCTTTGGCAGAGGCCTGTGTCCAGAAGTGGACTTCATTCGGCCGAAATGATGATTTAAACATGTTAGTAAGCAAAGTAAGTTACCGGAAATAAAATAGTCCTGCATTTTCTAACAATAAAGGAATTCTAATTTTGAAATTATAGTCTTGGTCAAGAATAAACAAATATTGTTGAGGTTGGCTTGTATCGTGTAAATAAAAAAAACCTATATATAAATACTAATAATATATTTTTATGTCTATTAAAATTCGGCCAGTATTAGCATAATGATATTCACTTTATTATTCAACCTCGTTTGGCAGCCAGCCAGCTGCAATGAAAAGAGCGCGAAAATTAACGCTTTGTTTTTCGCTAGGCATCCACGCAAGGGAATGGATCACTCCTGCCACAACGACATATTTTATCAATGAACTGCTTACAAGTAGTGATCCGGAGATCGTATCATTAAGGGACCAGTTTGATTGGCACATCTTCCCTACAGTCAATCCTGATGGATACCATTACAGTTTTACAAAAGTAAGTAACCAATTAGTATAATCCTCTATAGCGCATATGTTTTGCATTGTACAGAGCGACCAATCTTCTACCCACTTCTTGTCGGTGCATTTTCGTAGGTATTTATCGAACAAGTCATTGTTTCCACAGTGATCCGCCTCACCGACGTCGCGGAGGCCTATCGCCGCGTCACCTTCCCGTTCAAGTTAGCACTTCTCCCTCCCGTCTCTTGCTCGCGCCGGCCCGTGCCGAGCCTGTAGCTTTAAATGTCCCTTAATACAATTTAAATAATACCGATCCAGCTGTCCCCAAAACAATAGCTTGATATCCCCAGCAACGCCCTAAGCCGAGGTCCGTGTCCCGCAGGGGGCGCCCTTAGCGAAAGTTGCTTAGTTTTTAATAATTAATTTAAGCCTGGCTGGAGGCCTCTTTTGGCTTCGCCAGCAAATGACCGGTTAAGCAACCACATTTCCCAGAAATGTATGCGAGAAGCCCAACAAAAAAAAAAAAAAAAAAAAAAAATGTTTCCACAGTGATATTTACACATTCGGTATTTTTAGGGTTCCTAACGTCAGAATGAAAAAAGGGGCAGCCCTTATGGGATCACTCGTGTGTCTGTCTGTCTATCCGTACGCCATAGCTAATTTACTCCAAATAAGTATGAATCTCTGTGACCCAAACACGAACGAGTAACGAAAATAAATAATATGGAATATGGAAGCACATTTAGGGGCTAAATATTTTTTTAAGTATGTCGTATTGTACCGTGTAACACAAATGGAAGGGCTTGATATGAAGGTCTCAATTAAAAAAAATGTAATTAGTTTAAAACTTATATAAGATAATAGATGAAAAATTACCATTCGCACCTTAACTCCGAAACTACTGTGTAAAAAATTTAAGGAAAATAACATGTAATAGTGCTTTACTTATACATTACAGAAAAACCTATAAAAAGGCTGTGGTTTTAAAATAACATTGTAAACCTTTAATATTGTGCGTACAAGCTTAAATTTACAGTTAGAATGTATGGCAGAATAAGTGTTTCAACTACATTGTTCAATTTGTTCTTGGGATAAATTATTGGCACAAGACAGAATTCAACAATAGACAATAATTATGTTCAGCAATTTCCCTCTACACCTTCCACAACTTAAATTATGTTAGACTAGCTGTTGCCCACAGTTTCAACCGCGCGTTTATTTTTAATAATGTAGATGCAAATATATCAGTATAATTAGTATCCGTGTTCGGTTTATTACCGTACAAAACATAACAAGCCGTATAAAATACCGTATACCGATACCATACCACTATAATATATCAAAATAGAGTACTGCGCGTAGCTGAAAAATTCATAAATAATATAAAGTCACGCATACAGTCAGCTACGGTAAATATTGTGTGTTGAACTATTTTTAAACTACATTGATCTGTGGGACGAAGCTTCAACGAACAACAAAACAATGACCATAATGAACGCATTCCAAATATAAACAGGGAAACAAAGATTAGTAGTAGTTTTAAAACCAAATTAATAATAACAACATTTTAATATCAGGATCGAATGTGGAGGAAAACTCGGTCCAGGTCTCCCAACGGATGCTACGGCACCGACCCCAACCGCAACTGGGACCACAACTGGATGAGTATGTTATATAATAAATATTTGTATGAACTACAGATAGTTGTTCCGGGTCTGGGTGTTTGTGCATGTGAGATTTATGTCTGGATTCTGTACTCACGATACCAGTGAAATACTAGTGTGGTATTGTTATAAAAAAAATACAGCGTATCACAAATCCGCGGACTGGTTACGTATGTTGCATACGGTTTACGAGAGACGTAAATCGCGCAGACGCCGCTGTCAAACGTCATTTTGCTATTACGTAATTGCCGATCGCCTACAGGCGTAGATCTCTGATGCACACTCTGTCGTCAGTTCAATGAACTAATAAGTAATTGTTTATAAACCTAAAAATCACGCTTTTGTACATAACCGAACTAAAAAGTAGAAAATAATTTTCAACAAGTTTAAAATAAAAATAGAGTGATTAACAAAAAAAAAGTTATTGTAAAAAAGCGTGGCGTGCTTTATCAGATATTTTCATGAAGACTCTACTTTTACAAATATTCACAAAAATATTTACAACAATTGACATCAAGCACCCCAGACAGCTTCCGCAGCGACACTATTCTAGTCTCATCGCACCCTTGCCGTGGAAAATTGAATCGACATCTTATGGAGATGTTATTTTTGTGCAAGCTTGTGTATGTCGACGATTTTTTTTTTAATTTCTGAGGGTCCTGGCAAGGATAATTAGACAAACTATTTATTGCATTGTCATCGGTAATTGATAAGTGTGCGAAGTTTTAAATCAATCCGACGTTTTGAAGGGGATGAAAATCGTGTTCAAAAATTCCGTTACATAGATCCATAGTTAATAAAAGCGTGTTAAAAACTGCGTTCTCGCCTTTCAATTTCAGGCGATTTGCCACTTGTGGATCCTTAGTTGCGCGATAGCCGTTGTCGCTGTTTTTTGCTAATCAGGGTGCCGGACGCGCATAAAAGTGACACGTCTATTTTATGTCCGTGCCCCGACGCATCGCCCCAATATTATGTACCCGTAGTATAATTAAAATACATTATTATGAAAGTTAGAATACAAATGTTTGGCAAACATTCGCACATTATTGCCGACATCTCGTCATCTTGGTGTGAATTGCGCCTTACAGGTATAGATAAATATGAATGTGATCATCTAGTTGACACACACTACTTCCACTCAAAAAAGCAAAAAGTGGACAAGAGGATCGGTAGCAAAAATTATGAAATTTTACACCATAAGGGCAATAAAAAATTGATTTCCTCTACAACCTCTCTCTTAACTGTCATCTCTCTTTATCCGCTCACCCCGCGCCGCATCATATTTCGGCAACGCTTTAGCGGATGGGTGACCATGGGCGTCAGTAACCGCTTACCATCATGTGTCACGTAAGATAGTTTGATTGTGTGATTTACCTACTATAAAAAAATATATAGGAATATTGTTTATATATATTTTTCTGTTTCCAATAAACTGAATCGATTATATATAAGACTTATTTAGTCATAAAAAAGTACATATCTAATACTACTTAATAAATTCAAAGCAAATATTTTTATTTTAGATTATAGCTCATCAAACAACCCTTGCGACTACCAATTGTACGCTGGTTCCCGTCCATTCTCAGAGATAGAGACAAGAACTCTCGCTGAGTACATTTCTGGGCTAGAGAATATGTTGGGATATGTTGCATTCCATTCTTATGCACAGGCATTGCTTCTACCGTACTCTGATTCGACAGAACATGTCGATAATTATGATGACTTGGTAAGTTCTTTGACGAGTTTTATCCTTTTGCTAATTTTAATATAAGCTATAAATCCTTAAGTTGAACATCTATGTTTTATCAGCAAACAATATCACGGCAAGAGACGTAAGAGTAAATTAAGATTGGTCCATGCAATCTCATGTTGCATATAGTTCTCCCTCTAGCTATGATCAGCTCAGAATATTTTCTAGATAAAAAGAATGAAAGAAAAGCTATTTATTTCCTCGACATACGTTGACGCACCAATACAGATTTAGAGTTATGAAAAATTCCACATATATCATAACTCACCAAAAAACGAACACTACAGGAAACCAAACGCGAATACGCGCTGGCACCACTGATACTATATTTTGTCCGAAGAATTTAGCAAACAAAACCAGTTCTACTGATCAAGGACAACCAAGTCAGGTAGAAACTACTTATTATAGGCTATAATAATAACGTAAGCTTGAAACTATCCCGCTGCAGGGTATAAGCTTCTTCTCATACAGAAATGGAATGAACATTTATTATCACACTTACTGCGTATTCGCAATTCCAGGTCAGTATCTATAGATCCAGGTTTCCTTATGATGTTTTCCTTCCCTAGAGGTCAGTGGTGCCTTAATAAATTAAGAAAGTACCTACATATGTTATTGGAATTGACATATTAGTACATGTTAGGTATTGAGCCCGGCAAGCTCCGGGAGGTGCGGCCGCACAGATTGGGGAATCCGCGAGCTCACACCTAACGACCCACGAGAAGACGGTGGCGTGCATGTGGTCACGTGCCGCCGTGTGCGCAACATAGCACAGCGCACAGTGGGCTTCGGGGGGATCTCTTACAGTCTCCCCGGGGGGTTACCGCTTTAAAGTCACCCACTCCGAGATATGCTTATAGACGTAGCAACAGTGGGCTGCTCTAGTGTGATCATACGAGCTCCTGGACCCTTAGGTGCCGAAGATAACCGCCCCAGTGGTTTTAGCCGGTAGGAGTCCAGCATGCCCCTTCCCTTCCCTAGGGCGAAGTTCATAACAAATTTCCTCTGGGAACATTTAAAAAAGGTATTGACCCCACATTCTAGTGATTAGGAAGCAATTTCAATTTCAAGCAGATGTAACGATGAACATAAAAATTCTATTAACAGCCTCAGCGTTTCGCTGTCCAAATAGTAGACATGAACTTTTGTTCTTATTAAATTTTACTACAGCAAATTATACTGCAGCACTTGGTCTAGATCATTTCTACCCCGAGTCACCTTCTTTATCGGTTATCAACCCATCGGGCCTTAGCCGATAATCCGGCAAACAAAGCGTGGTATGCCTCTAGAGGCATACCTCCCAATTATCACTACAATGAGTGGGGATATTGCTATTATCACCAGGCTTCACAGGCGGATTGGTTATCGCACTATGTTGTTATTAGCACACAGGATAATGCTGGGTCCCATCCTCTTGATATCCGCCCTAAGCCACCTGTCACCACACCAATGGGTGAAGCAGGGTAATTTATCATAACACCCGACAACACTTAGGGTTTTTAGTAATCTTTACATCATCATATCAGCCACAGGATGTCCACTGCTGAACAAAGGCCTCCCCCCTAGATTTCCACAACGAGCGGTCACATGCCGCTCTCATCCATTGATTCCCAGCGACCTTCACCAGGTCGTCTGTCCACCTAAATCTATACATACAAATAAATAAAATTGAAGTTTATGTTTGTAATATCAAAATAACTGCTAAATGCATATGAAAGTATATAACCAATTTTAATAGTAGTAAATGTTGCATTTTTTGTATTTACTGAAATATATTAAATATCATGTAGACATACATAACACATACAAGATCTACTTCATCAAATGATTTTTTATTTCCCATGAAGAATACAGTTGCAATATTCTAAAATACAATGTAAAACAACTGCAATTTCTCGTAAAATAAACATAATAAAACTTTATAACAAAAAAAATTCCGTCTTTAAAAATCCTAGACGATATATATAAAAAATATTAAAACCACTGAAAAGGAAAAAAAAACTTTATTTATGAAGTCGGGCGGGGCGGCGGGGTTAGTTTTATGTTATAAGTACCGTATATACTTTCATATGCATTTAGTAAAAAGCTGTTATGTTAACATTACAAACAGACACTTCAATTTTATTTATTTTTATATCTCAATATGTATATGACATTTGAGATCTATATTTTTTTTTTAACTAAACGGCGGACTCAGCTAGTGTAATTATAAAGATCTCGTTTTTAAACGACATTTGAAACTTTGTAGAACCGTCACTGCTGATTATAAATACCTATGTACCTAGCTTTATCACACGTTTTAGTCGTAATTGAATAATCAAATACACGACAATCACATTATATATTATATTGCCCTGCAGAAGAAAATCGGCGAAACTTCACTTCATCACGGATATGCAGTCAATAAGGCGGAATACGACGGCCCAGGCACGGCCGCCGAAATTTTGTGTAAGATTAACTCGATCCATTAAATTTGATACATTAACTGCTTTTAAAAGATTCATAACTTTGAGTTTGACTGATAACTGAAAGCAAAGAAGTATTCGCAAATCACGAACTCATCACAAACAGAATCAAATTTGATCTCCGATATACTGATGTTATATAGTAATGTCTTAGGTTTTCGCGATTGTTACTGATTATAATAACACACTTTTGAACGGTTTACATCATGTATACGAGTATTATAGATTTTTGTTTTTCCTCACGTTTCGAACACTTTGTAGGGTTCGTGGTCGCAGGATGACTAAGGTGACAGGCATTTATACAGATTTAAAAAAGTTATTTTTTGTTATCTGTATGAATAATTAATTCAATTGCATATTTCGTCTTACAATCATAATTATTGCCCAAATTTTGTCATCATCATCATCATATCCGCCAATAAATATCCACTGCTGAACAAAAGCCCATAAGACGACCGGTAACATGCCATGTGTTGTCAGCAGCCAGTACTCACCACGCTTGGTAGGCGGGTTGGTGAGCGCAGAATGGCTCCTGTTCCACACGCATAAGGGATGCTGCTGACCATCCCTCTGGTTTAGGCACCACGAGACGAGATGTAGTGGTGCTATAGTCCTAAGGCGGATAGCACACGGATTCACTGAATCCTGTATGTTTATTAAACGTTTCCACAAACTATAAGATGTCCATAAAAAATACCGAAAATTCTTCTTGGTATTGTTCAATACCCTTTTATGATTTCGGTACCCCTAAATTGGCATAGTAAGCGTCCTAAGAAGATTTTCTAAATAGTACAGTAGCATACAATTATAGCCCTACATTACGATTATCTATCATCAACATTTCACCCAACGAAAGGTCACTGCTAAACTGCCTTCCTCGTAGATTTTCACAATTGTGTCATCATTATGGGAGAACTTGCTGGTACTCACCACGCTTGGCAGATGGACTGGTGAGCGCAGTATGACTATTGTTTCACAGAAGGGACGCTGCTGTCCACCTCTGGTGGAGACCCTTTGCCGGCTTTTACCCCACCCACGGGAGGAGATGGATTGGTGCTATATTCTTAGTCCAGATACCACACGGAATAATTATCAATGACTAACCAAAATTCTTTTCCAGACAAGGCATCTGGAGGCAGCATGGACTGGGTGCGGCATACCCAAGGCACTCCTCTCGTGTACACGTACGAACTTCGAGGAGTGTACTTCTACTGGCCTCCCGGCAGAATCCATGAACAAGGAGACGAGGTCACCCAGATGATGGTTGGAATGGCCAAGGAGGCTCGGAACTTAGGATACTTTTAACCACAACTCTTTGTGCTGGGTATAAGGATAAATCCTGTTATTCAGATTAGTAGACATATTGATCTTAAGAATTAGGTGTTTTGCGTTGGTTTGCCGACGAAAGTGAAACCAAAAGTAAGGATAGTGATTTTAACAGTCTACTGACTAAACACGTTGCTTGCGCCACTCAAGTCCGAAATAGTCTTCGATTTATTAAAACCAATAAAAATTGCATCCCTAAAAACCAATAAAAATATGGACTAGAAAAAAAAAACAAGTGTTGTATCTTCTTTTTAAAGAGGTAGCACTGGCTGCAGTTGGAGTTGTGAAGAACATATTAATGATTCGGACATAAATATATTTTATTTTATTGTATCTCGTACATTGGATTATCCACACAAAATTTTAACAAACACAGTAAGTAAGAATAATATTTGAGTAGGGGTTGACTAGCGTTTTCGCTTGTATACGAATCACAATGTTTAAACACCGCTTTATAACAATAAAATACACTTTGAATTTATGAAGATTAAAGGTACATTTTACTGTGTAATTGTTTTGTTAATTTCACGTCCCCAAATATTGCTGGTGATAAAAACCTTGATCTGTATAATTTACTGCTGTATAATCAATCAAACTGCCTATCGTAATCTTCTGCTGGTCATATGCCTGTACCAAGTTGTGCTGAATCCAGTTAACTTATTGAGCTTGCAAATGGGTTACTTGAAAACTAAAAATATATTAATGAACGCAGTTTTATCGTTGATTTCTATGTGAATGTACAGTAACATGAATAAAATTTATTTATAAACGGATTCGTTTTCTTCTTCATGAATGTACCCGTCATTATTCTTCACGAAACCATTCATAAATATGTATTATAATTTTATTGAAAAGTTGTTTAGTAAAAAAGTACAATAGGCGGCCTTACCGCTATCCGCGATCTCTTCCAGGCAACCTTAGCATGGAAAATGGTACATAGAAGTAGTTATGAGGCAAGTTTGAGGTGTAACAAACATACTAATATAAATAAATATTATTTTATACTATACATGAAAACTAAATAATGAATAACAATTTAATTTTTTTTTTTAACGATGGCCCGCACAAGGATTTTTCCTGTGTCGTGGGTGCGTTTACAAACATAAATTCCACACACAATACACCCAGACCCGGAATAAATACCTGCTGATCGTACAAATATTTGTTCCGTGAGGGAATCGAACCCACGATCCGGTGCGCAGCAGCCGACTGTATCAGCCACTGCACTAACCGTGCCGTGTGTGTGTGTGTTTTTGTTCATCATGGAGAAATCCTTACGGTCCTCCTCTGCCTTAGGAAAGGCGGAGGGAGTACACAGGTACAGCCTCCAGCTGGTATGAGAGCTCTTACTACCTTGTTTATACAAAAATACTAACGATTCATGAACTTACTTGCGACACGTAAGGTGTACCTGACACAATAATAACTCTGGTAGTATAATAAATTGTATTAATTTTCCTGGTAATCATTACACAGACATGAGGTCACTCAGTTAATTATGAATTATTCTGTATGTTATCCTTTGCAATTCGTTTTAACTGAGGGGTGGTGTTTTTAGGAATAAAGTAATCCAAATACCTTGCTTGAAATTTTCATCATTTCGGCCAAACGAAGTCCACTGCTGGACAAAAGCCTCCCCCAAAGATCACCACAACCACCGATATGGATGTGTTGTGGGCTCATTGGGGGGTTTTGCCATAATCGCCACGCTTGGCAGGCGGGTTGGCGATCGCAGTTGAGTTGTTAATGTACTCGAAGGATGCTGCTGCCCATCCTCCGGCTAATCCCTTAGTCGACTTATACGACACCCATGGGAGGAGATGGGGTGGTGGCATTCTGAGCCGGCACCACACGGTTTTTATTTCATTTCCATTTTATTTCATCCTTATTATTAGTAGGTAGTTTTATTTATTTGAAGAATATTTCGCTTCGTTTATTTTTTATGCAACTTAGTGACGAAACCAGCAGATTGTAAGCCTGGTGTTAAGTGTCATGCCTGCCCATAACAATTATTTTAATGTTACCCAGGACTCTAGTTTTGCGTGGCACTCACTGCACTCATCACCTCGAGATATACTACTAGTTTGACTGGTAATTACATATAGCGTTAAGTGCGCCTTGTGTAATAGCATTCATCATATCAGCCAAAGGACGTCTACTACTGAACTAAGGTCTCCCCCATAGATTTCCACAACGAGCGGTTACATGCCGCTCGCATCCAATGACTCCCAGCGACCTTCACCAGGTAGTCTGTCCACCCCATTGGAAGTCATCCCACGCTGCGTTTTTCGGTGCACGGTCTCCACTCGAGAACCTTTTACCCCAACGGCCATCATTTCTTCGAGCAATGTGCCCCGCTCATTGCCACTTGAGTTTACTAATCCTATCAGCTACTTAGTATGTTGGCAACTGTCCCTCTCCGGATCTCCTCATTTCTGATTCGATCTCGTAGAGAAATACTAAGCATAAAGCTTTCTATAGCTTGCTGAGAGCTTAAGTCTTAACACTTGAATGTTATTACAGTCAATATGGCACCGCTGCAGAGATTGCAGCACTGCCCAGGTTTCGATCGAACCAAAGGCTTTCTTATAGTCCAGAAACGCTCAGCATAGTGGCAGTTTATTCCGGGAGTGATCCCGTGCCACCGTACCGTGCGCACAGTACAGCGTATAGCTAGGCATCCATGTGGATGCAAACCGCTGTCTTCCCGGGGGTCACTCGGTATTAGCACGCAGATTCCCCGATAGGTACGCTCGCAACCCCAAGTCTGTCTATCGTAATTCCGTCACCACCCTGACACCAGACACCACAAGGTCTGGTTTTTCAGGTGTGTGTTAATTTGTGTGAATTTCGAGTGAGACTTCTTTTTTCTTTTTTTTAAACGTTGCTCCACTCTAGGATCTCTCCTGTGTTGTGGGTGCGTTTACAGACATAAATCCCAGACGCGGAACAGCTACCTGCAAATCGAACCCACGACCCGGAGCGCAGCAGCCGACTGTATCAGCCACTGCAGCACCAATTATTCACTATATGTGTAGAACGCCTTTGAAATTGGCTTCCACGTTCGTTGTTTGATAAGCCCTTCCTTGGAACCTTTCAAAAGAAGAATTGATAATCATTTCCTCTCCGTATAACTTGGTAGTATGTATATATTATGTATTCTTATTGTTGTATATGTTTACTTTATTGCATACGTAATATCTTGTACTGTAAATTCATATGTATGTTTTATTGATATAAGTTTTATAATAAACTTTTATCTTTCTCTTACTCTTATTAATAAATAATCACGCTTTATTCATGTCGTACACTCGATCTGTCCAATTATAACTCTATTGGTCAAAGGTTTGCTGTAAAATAATAAATAATACATCTTCGTCTTTCTTTTTTTTTTGATTATATATTGAAATTATGTGTACAACAAATTTAATTACGAATTAAGAATTGTTTACAGAAACGTATTGCAAAAAAATGTTGGCTATCAAAAGACACTATTACAGTATTTTTACACCGTAAAAATACACGAGGTGTCGCATACAGTAATATTAGTATCTCTTAACAATGTATGAGAAACATCCACCAATAAAGTGGTTTTGATAAAAAAAAATCCTTTAACGTTTTTTGTTTTACTTTTATCGTAAAAACGGTAATAGGTACTTGCAAAAGTAAATTCTTATGTAGTTATAGTCCAAACTCTAAAGTATATATCAAATGAAATTTGGCAAGTGCAAGTCGGGCTCGAATAGGCGTTGCATAGTGTAGTGGTACGGAAACTTGACTCGCGAGTCCAATTCGCACAGAGCCGGCTTTTAGTTTAAATGAGTCTATCCGTTAAACTACTGTTGAAACCGTGAGGCGCAACTAGTTTTTAATACACTACTTCAATTGTGTACTTTGTAAGTGACATAATCAGTAGTTTGCCTGTTATTTGCTAACTGCTGCTTGCTACTAGTAAATCTAAAGTTTTCCTCGTCATTTCATTCTGAATAGGTAACTTAACCGTGTGATACAATCATGTGCAAATGTGTATAGTTTTGTGATATTTTTTATGTGTGAACGTAATCAATCCACACAGGAATCACACCTTGGGCGGTGAGTCTTATAATTATTTTAATTGTAGTGTTGTAATTAGATATTATATATATATATATATATATATATATTTATATATAGAGAGAGAAACACGGTTTATCTTTATATGTAAAATACGAGGGTCACATTGAATGTTTTTAGAATTGACCAGTAACTAAAGTAGCCGATGAAATGTTAATTTTAATTACGAATAAAGAACTCTTTGGGAAGCTGTACATTTAATTCATATTTCATTAATGTTTACAAATTGGCAGCAATATAAAAAGTGAGTATCGTGCTTCAAAATTAATTTGACTAGAGAAATTAGATCAAAATGATCGATAATCATTTTGATCTAAGATTACGAGAATCTCGCTGAATGTTTTTAGAAAAGGTCAGTAAGCAAAATTGCGAACGAAAAATTCATTTACATTTTGAATAATGAACTCCTTGGGAAGCTGCAGATGTACATTTTTTACAATTTGGCGTCAATTTAAAAAGTGCGTGTCGTGCGTCTAAATGAATTCGACTAGAGAAATCTTTTGCTCCATCTTCAGAAGCCATAATTTAAGAGAAGAAGAAGAAGATCTTTTGCTCCATGGTTTATTATGACTTTAGGTGTGATCTTCGATCGGCATTTACATGATGAATCCCCATCTCGTGCCACTGTTTATAACTGATATAATAAGTTGAATCGTGGTTAAAGCAATGTCACTGATGATTTGCGCGAAGAACGACCTTCTACGGCGACCACTGAAGATAACATAAGTACTTTGCAGCTAATGATAGAATTTGATAAAATGGTGACATATCAACAGATCCGGGCAAGTTTAGGCATTGGTATAAACCAAGTGCAAAAAGTTTTACACGAACATTTAGGCACCAGGAAGATTATATGGAATTATTATGGAAGATCAAAAACGTTTCGATTGTTACCGCAAAATACTTGAAAAATATAACGGAGGTGACTGGAATACCATGACAGCATCATAGGGGATGAAAGCTAGATATATTGTTACGAGCCCGAAACCAACAAATAATCTGCCCGATGAATGTTTTCATTCGAAGATATGTACAACAAAATTAAAGAAGGGCAGAAGTCCAGGGGAAAAGATGATTGCCAATTTTTTTGGACGGACAGGTTATTTCGTAACAATTACGCTAGAAGATATAAGGACTGTTACTGCAGATTGGTATATTAGTTATTACTTACGGACTTGGAAAATGTTCACCAGTAGCGCACAAGAAGCAGGATCTTCTTCCTTCACGACAACAGGGAAGGTGCGGAATTTGTGAGTCAACCTGAGGAGGTTGATAATGCAAGGTGCCAGGTCAGGAGTGTGAGGGCACTCATGACCTGGCACCTTGCATTATATAAACCTACACAGCTCCTTAATTCAGCAGCTTTTCTGACTGGCCAATTCTAAAAAATTTAGTGTGACCCTGGTACGTTTTTCTAGTAACTAATGTGAACTAGGATGAAAGTGGATATAATTCTTTGAACTGGCGACAAACTTAATGAATCTGGTATCCATTGTTTGCTTTCATTTTAACTTTAAAAGTGACAAACTTAATCAATCTGGTAACCATTGTTTGGTTTCATTTTAACTTTAACAGTAGTATATTCGGTTCCTGTGTTATAATTTTAAAATGACGAATTTTGTAAGCTGCGACCAAACCGCTTGGTGCAGGGGTGCAATTCTCTAAGCTCAAACATCCATACATCCTTGAATACGGAATTGAAATAACCCAATTTGGTATTCGCTAACACTGGTCCTTATGGCTTACCTTCTACAACGTGTCCTTGAATAGTTTCAATCATGTCTTAGCGAATACCGAATTGGTTTTACACCGTTATTTAGATTCTGTATTCAAGGATGTATGGATGTTTGAGCTTAAGGAATTGCACCCCAGCACGCAGCGCGACCGAGATTAGATCGCTAAAATGAGACCTATGTTTAGTGATAAACTGGCTGATATATAGTTTATGTGTGTGTATTAATTAGTTTATTTATTTTATTTAAGTACGTATTGATAAACAAATTTTATGTTACAGAAATGTCAACGCTAGTAGTTCTGCTGGTGACCCAAACACTACAATTCGCTGATGCGGTGTTCTTTCACGAACCCTCAAGTGTGCTTATCAGACCTCACATCGTTATAGAACCCTCAGATTTTGGGTTTTCACTGGGCTATCGGACGGCACAAAATAGTTTAGGTGAGATTTCAGTTAATGATTTAATGTAAAAATACAGTCAGTTTATGAATTACTTTTATTCATTCCTTATGAACAAACATGGGCAGAGTTGGACTTGATATTATAGGCATTTTCTACAGTCTACCTTAGGGTGATGCAGAGAGAAACTTTCCAGTCCGGTAAAGTGTACTAAATTTAAGTTTTTCTGTTAGAAGCTTCTAAGTTTCAGTCCTGGTTTTAATGTAGAGTGGACGACAAAGTTTCCCTCTTCTCTTCCTGTATAAAGCCACAAGGGTGCGAGCCTCGGGTATATTCGCCAATGCATGTACTGATAGCAGTACCAGCACCATCCAGGCAATGATCACCAGTGGGGTAGATTGCCCGTACACTCGACACTACTGCGGCAGACATAGCTAGCAACGCCGACTCAAAACGTCAACATTGTAAATAAGTAAATAAGTTATTGTAGAAAGAATGAAACGAAGTCTTTGTTAACTGGAAATAAAGAATTGGTTGTATGTCTCTTATTACAAGAGTCCGGCTTAGTAGGAACCACAACTTTCCTGATAATCTGCTGGCAGAAGTAGTGTTTGAACTTTAAACAGTACTGTGATCTGGTTTGAGGGGCACTGTAGTAATTGAAATTACTGGGCATAAGAGACTAATGACTCGATGTTACGAATGCTGTGTTGTTAAGAGCAGACGTGACGCTTATCACCAGGCGAATAACTAGCCCATCTCGTAATAGGTTTGCATAAAAGAAAACGATGAATGTTTTTTTTTTTCTTTAGCTATCGTATATGGCTATTAACTCTTTTTTTAACTCTTTTCTGACGAAGACATTTGGGCATTCTTAGAACCAGAAGTGAAAATTACCAGAAGTACATCTTGTACATACAGGTTGTTCAGTAAATAGCACGACATACTGCAGGGGGTGAGAGCTTGGTTCAATATCTACCAAAAAAACACAATATATGTCCAGCAAAATCTTACTGATTTACAGTAGTACAAAATTTTCTGAAATATCGAAAAATCTCTACCTTGACACAGATTTTGAAGCATCTCGTAATGAAAAAATCGTTTTCTAGTTTTTTTTTACCTCAAATTATTTGTGAATAGTTACTTTAATCATTAATAAGTCTTTATTCTATTAAAAACTAAAATGATTTCAGGAAATACAATTTTTATTAAAATTTTCACAGTACAATTTTCTTATCGCTTCATTTTAACCAACAGTGGTGAAAAAAAAAGTAGACAAAAATGTATTATGTATATTGTGTTTTTTTGGTAGGTATTGACCCAAGAATTTATTATTGATATATATTGTTTTTACTGTACAATTCACCCCCTGCAGTATGTCGCGCTATTTACTCGACAACCTGTATATCATATTCGTTTTGGTCTGATTCATTCATCACAATCTGTTTTTTTATGAATTTATTATTGATATATATTGTTTTTACTGTACAATTATACCTATAATTGACATTAGCAGAATCATAGTCAAAACTATGTAGCCGTTAAAACTAAAATTGGAAACGGAACAAACATCCCTGTGACACTTTACAGCTTGAAAATTTATAATCAATACAATTTGATGTCGACTGCCTTGTGCAGGCAGAATATTCGCCTTTATTTTATAGATATCAGTTTGTAATAATGATTTGCTTATTTTGGCAGTTGTGGGTGCACCCAGTGTGGATGAATTTGGAAAAATATATACATGTGAAATGATCAATGCTCGTTACGTAGACGAAATCATCTGCGATGAGAACCTCATTGATTTTGACGAGCTCACTACATATTCTAGAAGTAAGCATGTTTTTTAAAATACTTTTTCTGTGTATTCTCAACCTCAGCTGCTAGTCACGTCCCTCGGGTACATCATCATCATTTCAGTCAGACGACGTCCATTGCTGGATACGGGCCTCGCCCATAGATTGCCCCAACGACCTGAATCTGAGTATGTGTTGTGTTCTTATAAAACTCCCCAGGTTTTGCGTTATCAGGTGGGTTGGCGATCGCAGTTGAGTTATCTATAAAAATACTCGAAGGACGCTGCTGCTCCTCTTCCGGATAATCCCGTAGTCGACTTTTACGACGACGTTTAGATCAGATGGGGTGTGGCTGCACACGGCATCGGGTTCTCTTTCGCAACGACTTGAAGTTGATCGAACCGAAGAAAATGGTTGGGTTTGTCTAAGGCATGTTCGCACATTGCAGATTTTGTGGAGCGTCTATGCCACAAAGTCTGCGGTGTATCGATATGCACCGACTAATTACAAAACATTCTAATTTTGATAGAGAAAATAGTTGGCAGGTACCATCATACCATAAAGTCCCCAATCACACTAAAAAACATCAAGACACTGTGAGTGATTACTGTGTGCATCGAAATAACTTTTGCTAAGAATAGTACGGTTGATAAAATAATATAACTTTAAAATCTAAAACTACACCTGTCACCATATTCGTCCTGCGACCACGAATGCTGCAAAGTGTTAGAAACCACAGGAAAAACAATAATCTATGATATACGCGATGTAATTTTATTGATTAGAAGTGTTTTATAATAATGAGTAATAATCGCGAAACCTTTAAAAACCATATCTTTGTATATTTTCAAAATCCATAATTATTTTCATTTTTGTATCATTATCGAAACATCTAAACGTCCTTTTGAGTCGGACAGGACTTAAGATATTTTCTATACCTGGGATATTAATCGATAGCAAAATGACCAGTGTATATGCACTGCAAGGTGAGTAGGTTATCTGCTCGTAATATCGATTATTAGATCGACCATAACATAAAAAATATGAGGTGTTACTGTGAAAAATTCTATGTATTTTTTTCAGATGTAAATCCAGATCAATGTTTCTACACGGGTTCTTCCATTGCTGCGACGTCTGATTATATATTTGTAAGTATTCATCTTTTTCTTCCGCTCTTTGAGAAAGAACTACATTAAGAGCGCGGCGGAGATAGAAATGCCCGTACAAACGAAATACTAAAATTATTTCTAGTTAAAACATATCCTAATTCAGCATAATAGCACACCATATTGTGGTATTCGGATTTGATTTGCTTAATCTAGGTTCTCGAAAGAGACTTTTTTTTTTCAAAATACGGTGAGTATTTTCAGATATTTCAGATTTTAGATAAATATTATGGCTTTGATAAACCCAGTATTGACGATTTATCAAAATTTACTTTCATTTTATTTTGCGTCTTTGACTTGACATTTTTGACGGAATGAAAGTAAAGCTTTTGTGAGTTTAAAGTTCGTCGCAATGTTTGGGTTCGCGTTCACCTGATCTATGACCAGCGACAGCATTCAACTCGTGGGCTTCTTGGGCTATAATCATTCGTAATGAGCTCCTGAGTACGTTGAAAATGATACGGGAGCTGACCGTCGTGGCGTACGATCCTCCATGCTGGTTTTTGTGGGACGTCAAAAACTAGCCCGGCTTAAGTGGTGCCACGTCTCGGGTCTTCCCAGAAGTACTACAGTATGTCTTCCTCCAGTGCCATGCATGTACGACCCGAAGGCACAGGTGTACCTTCAGAACGCGCCGGCTGAACGGTCCCAGTGGAAAAGAGCCGATGCGTTAAATTGCGAAAACACCGGTATAATGGAACTGGATGGTTAGTATACCGTTGACGATTCAATTTCCGCACTGGCACTACACTTTCATCAAATTTGCCTACACACAACATCATGTCATAGTACTCCAGGTTCGTGTACTCTGTCGCCATTTTTGACATTATATACTTTGAACTCAGTAACGTAAATAACGATGGAAAAAATAAACAATAACCACACGCAACTCGCGTAAACAACCAAATCGACTTAATGCCAGGAAACACCGTAACAGACTGCAAATTGCAATGATTTTGCCTTCAAATATAATATTAAGTAGCTAAACAAAGCGGATCAAAAATAACGCCGACAGAGGCACCGGAAAGTAGGCAATACGTGGTGGTATCTATCGCAAAATTGATGAATTATAAATTTGTATTTTTGCACACACCTCGAATTGTAGTTGGCCGTAGCCTCAGCCGGACTCTTAAGGAGTGTAGTCATTGCATGTCGGCGAAATGTGACCGGTGGTAGAGGAAATGTATGAGATGGCCTTTTCTCAGCAGTGGAGAGCCATCAGCCAAAGGTCGTCTACTGCTGAACAAAGGCCTCCCTCATAGATTTCCACAATGACTGGTGACGTGGGGTTTCGTACAAGTCAATATAAATCCTCTACCAAACTGGCCACGTATATGTAAAAAAAAACACCATCGACACTAGCGTAACGTAACTCTGGTTTTGTAGAAGGCCAAAAGAGATGCATGCATTGCATGTGAAATTTATGTCTGTAACCTAATAAAACACGATACAGAATACATAATAGTTTCAACATCAACAATACTGGAGAAATAATAGTGTTGAATTCAGTAAATGTCAACTAGTGGCTTAGCGCACAAACATACAAATTGCGACATTTTTAACTTTTCAGAAGATCGACTAGAAGTTTATGACGACATCAACAAAATTTGTGTGTATCACTCGTATTCATTGTTAGATCACTGAATATATTATTCATTTAAGATCATCATCATCATATCACTCAAAGAACATTCAATGCTGGACAAAGGTCTCCCCGGTACATTTCCTCAATTGTGTCATCATTTTGGGGAGAATTTGTCATTACTAGCCACGCTTGGCAGGCAGATTGGGGAGCGCAGTATAGAGTTACTGTTCCACAGAAAGTACGCTGTTGCCCATCCCTCTGGTTTAAAGTCCCTAAGTCACCTTTTGCGGCATCCATAGGAGGAGATGGAGCGCTGATATATTCTTAATCCAGACACCACAAGGATCTAAGACCATATAAAGATACCAAGAATCTTTTAGTTGTATCTTTTAGTTTTAGTCTTTTGTGCAGATAAATGTTACCACAAATTTACTTAGCATTATTGCGTATTGCACACTAAATATGTCGAAATTATTCATGTGAAGTATAAACATAAAGTAATGTTTTACGTACAAAATTAAATAATTGAGTATATTTCTATGTTTTATTTTGCCAAGGCTAAAAGGTTTAATGTCATTTTATACTTAAAAAAATATTCAATGCCGTTAGCTTGTTTGTGAGTAAAAATACACGTGCTCCTATTTTTAAGGTAGATGGAGATAGAATTATAGAACTTTAATAAGCGATAACGGTAGAGAACGTACATTATTTATAAGCAGAAAACCCAAAAGTGTGTAATTAGTACGTTTATGCACTATACCATCGAAATATTATCAAGATCTTATGAATTATGTCTAAATTGCTCAAATCGTCCCCAGAACGCAGTCTATTCAGAGCTACGGCACGGTTGGTGCAGTGGCTGATACAGTCAGCTGCTGTGCACTGGGTTACATATTCGATTCCCGCACGGAACAAATATTTGTAAGATCTGCAGGTAGTTGTTTCGGGTCTGGGTGTATTGTTTGTGGAATTTCTGTCTGTAAACGCACCCACGACACTGGAGAAATCCAAGTGTAGGACAACGTTCAAAAAAATTGTCACATAAAATCTGCTTATTTATATAAGTTGCCGAATCGTGAGTTCTACATGAAGAGATTCAGAATGGTCTTATACCAAATCCTTTTTTGTCGAATTTTCATCTAAATATTTCTTTAGCAAATTATTTAGAATTTATGTATGGACCTGTTTTGAATAATGTGTCGCAATACAAATATTTCCCTTTTCCTTAACTGCTAAGTGGGCTAATCGATTGGGCTCCTCATTACCGCTAATATTATGTGTAATGGAATTCATTCTACAAGTATCGCGAACATTCAGAGACGCTTTGAGCCAAATTCTACAGAGCGCTTTTATTGACATAAGTAATTGGCAGATTAAGTACCCATTACAATAGATCTTATAATAGCACCCATTACAATAGATCTTATAATTGTAGTTTCCATCTTATACAATACAATAGTTTTACACCTCGGGGGACAAAACAAAACTGCATTTATAGTGTAGCCATGAAGAGTCCCCGATTAGTGTCCCATTACGTTATAGATCTGCGATCTGCATGTTGGACCCATGTCCCCGCGTAAGCCTATCAAAAGAGCCCTTATAGGAGATATAAGCCCGTGTATAGAGAAACATGTAGTAATTGGCAGTTTAAATCTTTAATGCAATTAAAAGCTCCGATCCAACTAGATAAACATCATTTATTTTACAGACGTGTGCTCCTTTATGGACTTCGGATGTGAAGGCATCAAGTAAAATACTGTCAGATGCATTTGGGACTTGCTTCGTGCTAAATGATACGGACACGAACCGGTATCGCGGGACCTTGGAAAGATATTTGACGCGTCGTGGGAAAATCAGTAATTTGAGTAAGTATTCTCATATGTTTTGTATTGTATGTGGAATTTACGGCTGTAAACTGCACTCACGATCCAGGAGAAATTCTACAGTGGTGAAAGTTTTTATAAAGAAAATATTACGATAGTGATAGCTCCACCAGTAGACTATAATACAATAAAGTTTTTTCTTCTTCTAACTAGATAGTTGAATAAATGTATAGCTATTGGATTGAAACTTGATAGTAATCTATTGGGATGGGCTCGAGATGGGCATTTGACATGATTTTGGTCTTGACCATGTTCGTTTTAAGGCCCACCTATTTGGAAACTATATTGAGACCGTCGAGCATCGTGCTGAGCTCTTGGAGCGATTCTGCCATTACTAAGATGTCTTCGGCAAATCAAAAGTGAGTGATATACTCGCCATTGATGTTAATGCCGAATCCTTTCCACTTCAGTAGCTTGAAGGCATCCTCCATTGCAGTGGTGAATAGTTTAACAATTTAATGTACCGATACTCAATATGGCACCGCTGCGCAGATAATAGATGCAGATTGAGAGATTGCAACACTGCCCGTGATTTAATCGAATCGAAGGCTTTCTCATAGTCCACAAACGCTAAACATAGTATCCGATTATACTGCTCTGTCTTCTGCATAACCTGCCGCAGTGTATGGATGTGGTCTATGGTACTAAAACCTTTTCAGAAACTAGCTTGTTGGGAGATCTGATCTCGAAGTAATTGACGAGTATGTCTGCCTGGGGCAAACTGTCCAGCTTAGGTAGGTCCAACTTCAAGAATGAGTTCAATCGTTCAATCCGGTTCGGCTTGGCAGCGTTCGAGATATATCACAACGTCTTTTCATCAACAACACCGCAATACCTCAAGACGAAAGTCTTTATCCAGTTTGTGTTACCAATAATAACATACGGAACAGAGGCGTGGTCACTCAGTATAGGCCTGATAAGAAAGCTCAAAGTCACTCAGCGAGCTATGGAAAGAGCTATACTTGGTATTTCCGTACGAAATCAAATCAGAAATGAGATCCGTAGAAGAACTAAAGTTGTCGAGTGGAGACCATGCATCGGAAAACGTAGCGTGAGACGGTCGTTGGGTCTCCAACGATTACTTAAATAACTTGTATAACTTCATCTTCTGAAGATGTTTTAAAAATATTGTAGTCTATTTGTCAATGAGCAAATAATTAGGTTTATTTTTGCTGTCTTTGTTTGTTTATCAATCAAATTAATGAGATAAAATATTAGTTAAAGGCCGTTCAGGGTTACACTAGGCCGCTTTAACACCGGAAATGGATTGAAGTGAAAAAAACCTGTGTAAAATTATTTTTATGCATTTTCAGAGTCTTTTATTGGAGGAACCGGTTGGTCTACCTTAATAGATGAAGAAAATGATCTTTTGCTGATAGTTAAAACTTCCTTGGACGGAGACTTCGTATACACCCCGATGTCGAATCCCCTGAAGGAAACGAAGTCAATGGTTTTGATGACTGACAGAGTATCTCGAAGGAACGCATTATACTTGCAGGAACATTGGAATATAGGTGAAGTGATGACTAATTTCTACTCGTACTTGGGTCCTAAATCCGAAAATAGCCTGCTCTACCAGCTTACATAATAAAGCTTTGACGGTGCGATTGGCACTGTGGCTAAGCAATTTGCTTTCCGCGGTACAGGTCACGTGTTTGGTTCCTAACATAAACATAACAAACTTTTGTATGGCTGACGGGTGTTTTTAGTTCTGAGTATTAGTGCCTGTCAGATTTATGTCTTTAACTGTACCCATGATACAGGAGGCCTTCAAAGAAAAAGTTGTCAACCAATTTTATCAACGATTGCTAGTAAGACATGGTTTTAATGGTTAGGAAGTGATTTATTTCGTTACGCTATTGAGATTATGTTTCATATTCGGTAAAGATATAAAAGTGGTAATGTGAACCTAACAGTCTACAACTTATGGTATAATTACCATACTATGTCACTGTTGTTCATCTCCACAAATCCGTAAACATACACTGAGCATTACATTACAATGAGCTTTCATCATTAGGTGACCGCAGTATATTGTTATTGGTACACGGAAGGATGCTACTGCCCATCCTGTTGATATAGTAGCTTTTTTAATACCCATGGGAGAGGGTGATAGTCTATTCACTGTCGGGAACTAAACAGACATATAATTGGATGTAGTTGCACAAAAGCTTTTCAACCCACTGGACATTCAAACTGAGATAACGTTCTGTTTGTTGGTTAATCAAGAATGGTAATTTGAGGACTGAAATATTTTTACAACGTGATGAAGGATATCTTAAAAAGCCTGGTGAAATTAATTTTAAATTAATTGAGATAGAGTTGTGTATTGAAATGTTTTTATTAGTTTAAGGTTATTATTGATAACCAGCGCTGCTGGCGTTAGGTCTGCCTGAGTTCTGAGCCTGGCTCAGATGGAGCGAGCGAGTCACCCACTGTTTGATGCAGGTATTCACCGGTCACGGTTGTTTCGGTGCGTACCTACACAGAATAGGACGCAAGATTACAGCACAATGCCACCATTATGGAAGCGGCCAGGATACCGCACAGCACATGCTTGAGGAGTGCCCTGCGTAGGCTGCCTTCTGCCAGCAGTAGTGTCGGCTATGTTGGCAGAGCTTGAAAACCGGCACCTAAATCCAAAACACCTGAGCCCCCTGCCGTCAGTAGATGGTGGGGGTGTATAGATTGGGGAGCATGCTCACACCGAGTGACCTCCGCGAAGACGGCGGTGCGCACGTAGTCACGCGCCACCGTGTGCGCAGCACAGCGCAAAGCGACAATCCTCCCCGAGAAGTGCCTGCGGGGGTGACCGCTTTACAGTCATCCCCTCCGTGACGTGCCTAAAGGCAGTGGCTTTAGTGTGATCTTACGATGACCAGGAGCCCCCCTTCGGTGCCGAAGATCACCGTTCTAGTGGTTTTAACGGTAGGAGTCTAATACCCCTTTGCCCTTCCCCGGGGCGAAGGAAGTTCCATGTAAAATTTCCACTGGACAACAATAAAAAAAGGTCTGTCTGAGTTCTAGCAATATGCTGAACAATTACCTGTTTCTGTGCTCATACGACGCTTAGCACATACATGTTTAACACGATTCTAATTGTAAAGTATGTCTTCTATTGATGATTATAAAAAAGCGTTACTTCTTTTTTATTATTGTTTTGATGATGTCAGTTATAGATAGACACTAGACATATGTTCATAGACCAGGATAATACGAAGTCCATAAAAAGCATTTATCTTGGATCGAATAAAGTCTGCCTTTATTTTTAGAGTTATCGGTCTATTTGTATTCAACTTTTATTTTATAGTACCTTTTTGTTTTTGTTTAGCTTTAAATGCGTCTCATCTGTTGTGATTATCGCCTTCCATGCAGAAGAGTCTAAGTTCAATCCCAGCCCGTACCTCTGACTTTGATTATCAGTTGCGTTAACGGTGAAGGAAAACATCGTAAGGGAACCTGCACACCTGAGAGGACACCAAAATGTTCTCAGTGGTGTGAGTAGTCCACCAACCCACACTAGTCCAGCGTGGTAGAGTAAGGCCTAACCTCCCGTATCATGAGAAAAGGTCCGTGGCCAGCAGTGGGACAGTACTGGGTTGATATATGTTGTGATTGTTTTAAGATATCTAATGCGTTTAATGGAGCGTAACAAATAAGATTTATTCCTTTCTTCTAGCAACGTCAAATTTTATCCTTAAATAATATACTACTTTATAGGTTAATTCAACCGCACTCAGTAATATACTTTTTGCCGTGTGGTGTCCGGATTAAGAATATAGCAGTACTCCATCTCCTCCCGTGGAAGTCGTAAAAGGTGACTAAGAAAATTTAAATCAGAGAGATGGGCAGCAGCGTCCCTTCTGTAGCAGTAACAGTAGCCATTCAGCCCTCACCTACTTGCATGCCAAGCATGGTAAGTACTGTCATATTCCTCACAAATAGAAAACTGGCCCTCAGTCGGCTGTCCTGCTATTCCTGGTTAAGCTAGCTGCCACAGTAAAGGTGGGGCAAAGGGTGCTATGAATCTTAGGTAGAGATCCAGCTACCACCCCAAACGACATCTGGCCCTGGTGAGCATAAAAAACTGCGCGATACAAGTGTAAGATTTTTGTTAATTATATTGTCGGTGTAACTTTTCAATTGGTTATGAAGATTCACGCAAACGGTATAGTTGCGTCACCTACCTACATGATTTACAATTGAGGGACAAGTTACAACTTTGACAGCGATTCGTCTTCGACGTGGTTTTCATAACGTACTTTTTAATTTGGGAGAAGTTTACCGGCGTGTTTATAATTATTATACAGATCTCGTAACTCCAGCTTAGTTTTATGATTTCAGGTTATGGCATCACAGCTGGAAAGTTCTTCTCAAATGAAACAGTGTACGCTTTTAGCATGGAACTGAGGAGTATGGGAGGTGCTGTAAGTACATAATTATACATTATGCGAATTAAGTATTAGCTAATAATCTATACTCTATACAAATAAATAAAATTGAAGTGTCTGTTTGTAATGTCAAAATAACGGCTTTTTACTGAATGCATATAAAAGTATATACGGTACATATAACAAAAAAACTATTTTTTATTTTTTTGTCTGTCTGTCTGTCCGTCTGTCTGTCTGTTTGTTCCGGGTAATCTCCGAAACGGCTGGACCGATTTTGACGGGACTTTCACTGGCAGATAGCTGATGTTATAAGGAATAACTTAGGCTACTTTAATTTTAGAAAAATTATTATCGTTCCGCGCAAAAGAAATTAAACCCTTGAAATCCAGTATATATATTCTATGTCAAATGTCTATGTCGAAGTATTCTAAATTTCTTTTAAATTAAACGCGGGTGAAACCGCGGGTCCCAGCTAGTATATTATATATCTCTTATGTTATAGAAGTCTAGTGCTTAACATTGGTTTCCTAATGAACTCTGTAATAGAGGATTCCTTTTTTTTTCACCACGATGTGAATTCCGCTTGGACTCCTAAATTGTAGCTATGTGGTGGTAGTAGTAATTTATCGATTTAAACTAGTCGACCACTATGCAGTTCATGAAACAAGTGTCTAAACACTACTTCGACACTGCACTACTCTACCCGTATCCCCTTGTGGAATCGAACGCTCTCGCCGCCCTCGCCACATGCTCATCGACCCGGACGATGTAATCAGCCTAAAACAAAAAGGGACTAGCGCAGTCTCGTTCAAACAGATCGATTTAGCTTCCTCACCACCACTGCCGAGGCCCATCACGACATGTACAATCCGCCCTCTCGAACGTTGCTTAGTTGCTCCGTGCGGATCCAGTAGTTCTAAATATCCCCTAAAAATATATTATAATACCGATTCAGCTGTCCCTAGTTTGATCCACCAGCAACGCCCTGAGCTGAGGTTTGAGCCCCACAGGAGGCAACCTTAGATGCAGTTGCTTAGTTTATAAGTATTTATACCTGGCCTTTTCGACTTTGCCAAATCTGGTTAAGTACCGACAGTTCTTTGATCTGCCTGCTAGAAGCTAGACAACTTAGTCAATATTTTTTGAACGGTGTGACACGAACTAGGGGAAAACAGAATAATGGTAGTCAGCGGCCAATGGTGGTCAATACAATAATTGCAAAACTAATAGACATAGACAAGTGAATATCAACGAAAACCGTCGGTTGTACTACGCCCGTCTGCTGTCCAATCGCCCATTCAGCTAGCTTGAAGCATTTTCACAAGGAGGCAGTGTTTTGTTTTTCTGCACTTGCGATGTACATCATTTTACGTGTGCACTAAATACAAGGTGAGATTTTGGAGTTCAATTTTGGTAATTTAATATTAATTTTATCCGGGTCTGTGCCTATTTAATCGTGTTATGAAACATTTCGAGTGATTTGTTCAGTAATTTCTTTATTTTGTTTTTTTTTCTGTCTGTTACCTGTTTACGGGTAATGGGAATCAGCAATCGGCATAGGACGCAATAAAAGAGAGTCTAGTCGCGAAAATATAAGACATTACTACTTAGTTGCCTTTTACGGCACCGATAGGTGCAGAGAGGTGGTTTATTCTATGCCGAAAATTACACTGAACACTGAATATTGGCTACGACATCTATAAATTTGGGGTTTTATAGCATTTGTCCTTATTTTCAGATATCGTTCCTCAAATACAATTCTATGCGAAACGTGTTAACTCTAATGTATAGAAATGAGGCCCCGTACAAGTTAGAAAATAAGGCGATTGGTACAATGTTCGGGTCAGCGATGGGGGCCGCGGACCTGAATATGGATGGGAAAGATGAACTTCTGGTGGGTGCGCCCGCATTGTCTGAAGAAGAATGCGTTGAGTGCGGAGCCTTACATATTTATTTGGGTGGCAATGTCGTAAGTAATACTGATATCAAACATACGCACCGAAATATTTTTTCTATTCTTGCATACATAAAAAAATATACACTTACTCGCCATTACTATGTAAATGTGTGACAAAGAATTTATTTGACTCACAGGAGAGTTATTATGATGGAATTGTTGCGAGATTCTTGCCTGTAATCATGGTCTCTTAAACGAGAAATGTGTTGATGAGATTATTTATACATCATCCTCTTAGAAGAGGTAGTGTTTATGGTCACAAAAATTTCGTATCTCACTCTGTATGATTATCCATTTTAGTCATTGGAGGTAGTCAAGTCTTCGTTGTCACCTGACGACCTGGACTCCCCCCGCTTGGTGGGCGGGTTGGTGAGCGCAGTACGGCTGCTATTTCACAGAAGGGATGCTGCTGCTCATTCATCTGGTTTAAAGTCCCCATGGGAGGAGATGGAGTAATGCTTTATTCTTAATCCGGACTTTTTTTCATACCTATCTTTACTTAACGAATTTATAATACCCACAGGAAACAATAGACGATAGAAACAGGCTACGAACAATATTGGGCAATAAGGACTTTGGCCGCTTCGGAACAGCAATAGCTGCGAGAGACATAGATGGTGACAGTATACCTGGTGAGTACTACAATTATAAAAATCTCCTTTATGAAAATTATAAGCCATTAAAAATACATATACCAACATTTTAAAATAAGATGTACTTTTTAAAATGGCAAAACCCTACGTTCGTCAAACGAATGTAGCGAAAATAATGAATTATTATTCTTACGATTGGACGGGATGGTTGTGTATTTTTATTATTATTTCGGCCTATTAAAGTCCACTACAGGACACAGGCCTCCCTCAAAGATCACCACAACGACATGATATCGGTGTCTTGTGTGCTCATTGGGGGGCTTTGCCATAATCGCTACGCTTGGCAGGCGGGTTGGCGATCGCAGTTTAGTTGTTAATGTATACGAAGGATGCTGCTGCCCATCCTCCGTCTAGTCGGCTTTTACGACACCCACGGGGTGAGATCGGTTGGTGCTATTCGTAGCCAGCACCACACGGTGTGTATTGAATTGCGAAAATATAATAAATTAAAAGTGGGTAGTGTTATAAGTATAATATTCAAAGCACGAAACCTAATTTCCCATGTAACTTACAGTACTTATACAAAATTATTCTATTCTATCTATATCATATATGATGTTGAAATAGGCTCGTATTAAATGTAACGACTATATGAATAGTGGATTCATTAAATTCCATATATTGCTTGTGCACCTTTTATGAAGCAAACTCATTTTGTTTTAGAGATGTTTTATTTTTCTGATTCCATTTGATGCATACATAAAAATATTTTAATGAGGTCGTTAGCTGAAGACTGACATCTTAAATATAAATTACAAGATTATATTTCCAATCGATTTCACAAACTTCACAGCCTGGAGATCTATTTTATATTTAAATGCCAAAACTCATGAAGATGTTTATACTCTCTGAAAATTACAGAATTGTTTGTGAGTGCACCATACGAAGATGAAGGACGTGGAGCTGTATACGTACTATCAGGTTATGAGGTCTACCGTACCGTCGTGAAGTTCCAGACCTTCATGCGCATCCAGGTATCAGACCTCAAGTGGACGCAGAGGATCCAAAAGGAGTCATCTAGAACTTTAGGCTTCAGTCTGCAGTTTGTAGCCGATTCTGATGATAACGGGTGTAGTGGTAAGGACCTATATCACCTGAAGTAGAACTACTGAAATATATTAAGTACTTTACTTATAGTATAACTAACAATTTTCTTCAAGTTAAAAGTAATTAGGCCCTGAACCGTGTTGATATTGACGTTGACGCGTTATTGATAGATTTAAAAATAAATAGTTAAAAAATTAAGTGCGTAAGACAAATGTAACAGGCGAGCACGTACAGCCATGACATGATGAAATTAGTGTCACATGGTTATTCCCAAGCATTATCAGGCCGCACAGGGCATAAGGGCTGCTGGGGCAAATGGTGCGCTGAGATAGGTCCGGCATTCATTAGTAGAGAGAGTACCCCGCGGGGAGTGAATGCGCGAGTGAATCCAATTCATTTTAACCCCGATTATTTTTTAATATTTTAAAAGCATGAAGTGTTGATCCTAATGGCAGCACCAGATATATATCATATCAAATTATTGTAGTGTCATCTATTCTTGATTTCAAGTCAAGCGGCCGTCTATAAGTGGGTGAAAATTGAATCCCATTACATTCATACATAGGTATGTAACGACAGTTCAAGCTAACATGAATAGTGTAAGAAGGCTTTGTGTTTTTTAGACAATAGAACCAAAAAATTACATGGAATAAGTAACGTAATGGAGTAAGTTACAATAATAGTAACAGATTACCTTATACCAGATGATTACGTGTAGTTCCATACTGACACAATCGCAGGGGGTTACAAGGATTCTTTGATGTGCCATCGACGCAGTTGAAGGCTAGAGTCAGCACAAAAGATCCACAAGGGTTGAGGTGCCTTTCGGCGACAACTAAGCCCAGTCTATAGCCGAAAGATTAGATAGTAAGAAATATGTTTATATTTCTTAGTGACATGTCAATGAGCTCGATATTTTAAATTAAATACTAAAGTCGTGATTAAAAAATGAGGGGTGGGGGTAGGAGAGTGAAAAATACTTTACGACCTATTCTCATACCTACCCAGCATACAAAAAATATTATTAAAATCGGTTGAGCCGTTTCGGAGGAGTGTGACCACAAACACCGTGACACGAAATATTTATTATATATTAGATAAAATGTCCTATTTTGACCAAAAAAAATTGTAACATACGGTGAAAATTGTATATATAGGTGTCGTTGTAGATATTGCTTGCTGTGTATTAGACAGTTTGGCTACATACGTATACATTGTTGAACAGAACTGGTGGCGGGTTCCCCGGGCACCGGCAGCGTGCTATTGTTCAAATGCGTGCAAGCAATCAACGTGACGGTGTCCAACGAACTAATTGGTGCACAGGTAAGACATGTCTATCTTGTTAGCAAGACTCGTTCTCGTACGACTATGTTATACAGATATTAAAAAAGCCATTTTGTTTTTTTACAATGCCGCATTTACTAGAATGTGTTCCGGTTGGAAGGGCTCTAGCTAGTGAAATTACTGGGCATAAGGAGAACTAATGTCTCGAGCGCAGCGTAAATGTCATGCAGGACTAGTCCAAGGTAGCATTAAAATTGTTATAAGACTGGACTGATGCTTACCACCAGATGAATGACTTGCTTGCCTCGTCACTCGGTTCTATATAAAAAAGGGTAATTGAAGTCTTTCTGTATATAGTTTACAAGATATGTCATCAAATTTATTTGCTCTGTGTTTAAAAATATTAAGGCGTCACGCATTTTTTGGTCACTGACAGCAACAAAGAACAATTTGAATGTCATAATTTTAGTCGTGTTTTTTTTTTTTGAATTGAACCGTACGACGTTGCCGACATATTTTTTAGAATTTTTTCATTTTTGAGAATAATTTTATGAATATGTAAAGATTTATTAATCAAATACCGTACGACGTTGCCTTAAACTTGACATTGGCGAAATTGTGGAAGATAATCTACAGAAGCCATAATCTAAGAGAAGAAGAAGAAGAATTTTAGTCGAATACAATGTCCGTGTGGTGTCCGGATTAAGAATATAGCACCACTCCATCTCCTCCCGTGGATGTCGTAAGAGGCGACTAAGGGAATCTAAGCCAGAGAGGCAGCAGCGTCCCTTTTGTGAACCGGTAGCCATACTGCACTCACCAACCCGCCTGCCAAGCGTGGTGAGTATTGGCAAATACCCCCCGAAATGATGACACAGTTGTGGAATCTATGGGGGAGGCCTTTGTTCAGCAGTGGACGTATAAATGGCCGATATGATGATGATGATGAGCCGAATACAGTTTACTGGTAGCCACTGGCCTCCCCCAAAGCTCGCCGCAGCGCCGCAGCGCACCTGGTCTGGGTTCTGCTCATTGTTTGCCATAATCGCCACGATTAGCAGACGGGTTGGCGATCGCAGTTGGATTTTAAATATATACTATATATATTATATGCTGCGCATCCTCTGGCTATAGTTGCCATTTACGACACCCACGGGATGGGATTGAGTGGTGTTATTCTTAGACGGTACAACCCGGCAACATCAGAATGAGTTATTTAATAAAGTACGCTCAAGTTAGCGACCTCTCAATTGAATGCTACTTTGAATTTTATTTTTATTTTTAATTGCCAATAGCAGTATAATTACCAACTAGAAGAATAAAAAGGGGCCAAAGAACCCCGCTGTCACGACAAACATCAACACCATAACCAATACATACACAACCTTTTGGCCCTATAAAATTGTAGACGACTTTTATTTCTGCGTTACAGATAGTGAGGGAACAGGATAATGAGTTCAAGGTCGAAGTGTGTGTCCGCATCGATCTTCATGATCTGCCAGATAGTATTCTTGGACGTAAGTAAGCAAACATACTCTTGCATTTTATCTGCTTTATACTAGAAGCATTTGAATAAAGAATTCACCATGGAAAAGGCGAAGCGGAACACGTGTCTAAAGAAAGATAGAGTGTACCTTGAAGCCCTTGGTCTCTGTGAACTACAAAGGTGTTTTGTGAGTTCCTCTTACAGGATTATCAACAACATCATCATCATATCAACCGAAGGATGTCCACTGCTGAACAAAGGCCTTCCCATAGATTTCTACAACGACCAGTTACATGCCACCTGCATCCATCGACTTCCAGCTGCCTTCACCAGGTCATCTGTAGTCCGCCCCACGCGTTTTCCCATGCGTGATCTCCACTCGGATCCTTTCTGCCCCAACTTCCATCCATTTTTCGAGCTATTGCCTGCCCAGTGCCACTTCAGCTTACTAAACCTTTCAGCTATGTCGGTGAATTTTGTTCTTCTATGGATCTTCTCATTTCTGAACCGACCTTATACAGAAATACCAACTTTATCCCCACCAAAAGTATGTTGTTCCTTCTGTGTGGAAGATATTTGGTCAGGTTTCGTGGTCCATGGCATCAAACTCGCTTTTCATTCGCTTTTTGTTAAATAAACTGGTTTTAGTGTAATAAGTGCAAGGTAAATCTGAATAGGAAAGTAAATCAACTAAAGAGAAGCTCTTCAGAAGATTTAGCACTGGTTACGTATTAAAAGCATGATTGCGCAAGCCGCATACTTTGCTTAAACTCATAGAACATAGAACATTTATTTGCTAGAAACATGGTTTCAGAGATGTTACATCAATTGGTATAGAGCAGCACGTCTCACCGTACAATCGGCATGCAAAAATCAAGTGTTATTATTTCTGTACCTAGTAATGAATTTAAACATATGCAACAAAATATAAATTGAATTTGAAGACACCATAGTCAGTAATATTATTTATTAAATTATATTGAATTAGTGCAGTATGAATATATATATGTAAGCGTGTAGACAACATTTACCACGAAACGTACCTATGTCAAATAAAATTATAATATTGTTAAGAGTTAAGTTAGAATGTCATTTCACAAATGTAACTGAAAATTACAATATAAAAAATGTAAAATTAAGATTATTATATCTTATTCCAGAATTTCGCAAAAGAGAACATCATTGTCATTCAAATCCTTACATGTCATAAACTCAGTAATTGTGTAAAAACATTTATCTACAAGCCATAAGCGCAGGTTTGAAGCGATTAAGTGGTAGTTCCCTCAGACCTTTCGGTATTTTATTAAAAACTTGGATAGTCATGCAACTGCTATTTCTTTTAAACAAAGCGGTTGACATCATAGGAAGTACTAGTTTACTCGGGTCTCTTGATATAAATCTTCGGTTGTCACTTGTTCTTTCAAATAAATCAGAATGCTTTTTGACAAATACACCGATTTCAAAAATATAGAGAGACGTTAAGGTAAGCAACTTTAGTTTTATAAAGAGGGACTTACAAGAATCAACAGGACCGGCACGACATATTGCTCTGACACATTTTTTCTGTGATACAAACACTTTACTTATTTCCGTCGAATTACCCCATAGTAACAGGCCATATCTGAGTACTGACCCTGTATAACTGTAAAGTACAAGTCCGTGATCAGTAATTAGTAAAGTTATTACTTTATAACACATATTATAATCCATTTTGTCATCACCATCATATAACCTACTTTGTTTACAAATACCAAACTTCTTAAAATGTAGTAATCAAAATTGTAACTTCACTTTTTTAAAGTACATATTATTAGTGTTTCTTGCCATTTCTTCTAGATAGGATCCAATTTTCAGAACCGTGTACCTTAACTGTTGACTTTTATTTATCTATTACCACCTCTGACGAGCACATGCGCAACGTCGTATGAAAGAAAGATATGTCTATAGAGCATTGGTTACAGCAAAATAATCGGATGGCACCGTTTCGTACTAAGGAACGAGAACTTATACTTTCTGTTAAAACTGTTAGCGTCGTGTGTTAACCAGATGGTTTCAGATAAATATAGCTGTAGGCGCGCAATACTTCAAGACGTGCGTGAACAGTTAGTGCTTTCTCTTTTTATCACACGTAATGCTCGCATTAGGATGACAGGTCTTTATAACTGGAAATTTGTTCAACTTAATAGGCTCTATATATGTAAGTAGGTAATACTATATCTTTGCCTCCATGAACTAAAAAACTACGAATTTGAATTTGTAGAGCTGTTACATGTTCGGATTACTCAATCAACGAAGACGTATAAACCGGAACTTCCAGCTCAGTACTAGTCAGAATGTTACACGAACGAATTTACCAAAAATAATCGTTGACCAGTTTTTCTTATCACTATTAGATAGCCGCTGCATTAATTGTGTCGTCATTTTGGGGGGGAATTTGCCGATACTCACCACGTCTGGTAGGCTTGGAGGTCACACACCGGAAAACACAGCGTGGAGCGACCTCCAACAAGATGGACAGACGACCTGGTGAAGGTCGCTGGGAGTCGTTGGATGAGGGCGGCCGGCATGTAACCGCTCGTTGTGGAAATCTAAGGGGGAGGTCTTTGTTCAGCAGTGGACGTCCTTTGGCTGATATGATGATGATGATTAAATAGCACTGCATAAATCTATCAGTGTGGTGCCGGCTAAGAATAGCACTAACCCATGTCACATAAGTGTCGTAAAAACCGACTATGGGATTAGCCAAAGTATGGGCAGCAGCATCCTTTGAGTACATTTATAAAACTGCAATAGCCAATCCGCCTGCCAAGCGTATTAAGGCTAAAACCCTTAAAGAGCACACAATGCGAACCCAGTTCGGTCATTGTTCGTTCTTTGGGGAAATCTTGAGTCGATCAGTGGATGTCTTTAGCCTGAAATGATGATCATTTCGGCCGAATGAAGTCCACTGCTGGACACAGGCCTCCCCAAAGATCACAACGACCGATATGGGTGTGTTGTAGGCTCATTGGGGGGTTTTGCCATAATCGCCACGCTTGGCAGACGGGTTGGCGATCGCAGTTGAGTTGTTAATGTACTCGAAGGACGCTGCTGCCCATCCTCCGGCCAAACCCTTAGTCGACTTTTACGACACCCACGGGAGGAGATGGGGTGGTGGCATTCTGAGCCGGCACCACACGGCAAAATGAAATGAAAAAAAAAATGATGATGATGATAAAATTGATCTATCTGCAGCGTAATTAAGCCTTCAGCCATGTCTGATATTTGCCTTTCTATCTTTCTCAATATATTTTCTGCTTTCAGTTGTGTCAGTCGATAACAACATTATTGGTGAGAGGACTTACATGCCGGAGCCCAGTTTCGTCATAGACTTTTCTTGCAACAACTGCTCAAGGGTCAGACAGGAGTGTAAAAATGTCAGCGTATTACTAGTAAGTTTCCATAATTTACATACTGTAATATTCTCTTATTAGTCCATAAACTGCTGAACACAGGTCTCCCCCAAAGCTAGCACAATATTGCCATAAGAACCAACTTTGGCAGGTGGACTGATGATCGCAGAGCGTTGTTAATTAACCGATTTCAGAAAGGAGGAGGTTCTCAATACATTGATTACTCCGAGATTTGAAGACCGACTTGAGCAATTCTTTTCTTAACAAGCGCTGAATGCCTTCGAATTGGTCTCATATAAATTTCATTACATTTGTCTGAGTAGTTTTTTAGCCTGCTTCAATAAACAGGTTAATTTGACCGCGCTTATCTAGATGATGTCTTAATAGTTTCGATTCCTCTGAGGTCAGAGAACCGATTTGAGTCATTCTTATTTTTGTTAGTGTTAAATAGTACTGATACCAAATAGGAAAAAGTTCTTACATTTACTTTCACTAAAATGAAACATATAATACTTTTTAACAAAAAATATACCGACTTCAAAAACCCTACCATCATCATCATTTCGGCCTAATGAAGTCCACTGTTGGACACAGGCCTCCCCCAAAGATCATCACAACCACCGATATGGATGTGTTTTGAGCTCATTGGGGGGTTTTGCCATAATCGCCACGCTTGGCAGGCGGGTTGGCGATCGCAGTTGAGTTGTTAATGTACTCGAAGGACGCTGCTGCCCATCCTCCGACTAATCCCTTAGTCGACTTTTACGACACCCATGGGAGGAGATGGGGTGGTGGCATTCTGAACCCTACACGATATTAAAATATTAAAACCACTGAAAAAGAAAGAAAAACTTTATTTATGAAGTCGGGTATGCCAGGTATGCCCCAACCATGGATCATATAGACCAACGAGAATGAGAAGTTATATTTTAAACCAGGCCTCGCCCGACTTCATAAGTAAAGTTTATTTGCCATTTCAGTGGTTTTAATATTTTTATATCGTGTAGGGTTTTTGGAGTCGATATATTTTTTGTTAAAAAGTTTTATTTTGATATCAGAAAGATAGAAAAATACATTTACTAGACACAAAACAAAGAATAATTTACGTACAACTAACTGTGCACACGAAAATCAATTATACCAAGAATATTTGGTTTGAATACGTGTATACAGTTATATTACTTCTTACCATGTTGTAATGTATTTGTACAAAGCGAAGTTGATTTGGTGTACAACAGTGCATCTAATGGTCGAAATTAATAATCAATCTAATCCAATATCTACAGATTTAAGATTTTGACATTTATCCGTTGTTGTGTTGCGATTCAATTTAACAAAAAATTCAAGGATTTTGGATTCGATTAATTATTAATTTCGGCCGTAAAAGGCCACAGCTCAACTAATGCTACAGATAACTTCAGCGCTGATTTTCAGCTGAAGCCTCCTATCAATTCTTAGTCACCTTTCACTACACCCATGGGTAAAGTGAGGTGATCTATTTGTTTCCAGGAAACTCACGGGAGGAGCCACACAGCGTACGCACGGCTACATATCAAACTTCACATTTCCAGTATGAGCTGATGTCGCATTGTATCAGCTTTCCTTACTATTAAAGATCAGCTTAAACTAGATATGTATAGCTTGATGTGTAGCCGAATGAACACTCCTATGCAATTTACCGTCATATTGGCAAATGACTCATTGTCAATTCGTTGATCACCGCAATTCTGTACATATCAAATCGGATAATTGCACTATACCCTAACCAATACCGCTGTACCGCGCCTTAGGTATGTGCGAGGAGGTGTGGAGTGGGAAGGAAAGAGCACGAACTATAAGTAATGACAAAACGGAGCGGCTATTCGGCCCCCACCTTGCTGTTCGTACACCTAAGGCGCGGTACAGCGGTATTGGTCAGGCTATAGAATGTTTACTGCTAGTCCCAGTAACTTGAATGTGAATTCAGTTTTCCATACTAGAGATAAAACTTTTACGTATCGAGCTCCATATAAGATAATAAAGTTTCTATCTCTCGAATGGTCTGCACTGCCATGTAAAAACACTTTATCTCAAACAACAAACCCCTGTATGTCACAACAATGATTAAAATTTTAGGTATGTACGTATTGACTTACATTGTATTTGGGGTGGGATGGGATATGTTTTAATAAATAACATATCCAAAATACTAACAACCAACTTTATCAGATATTATGGGCTCTTGAAAAAATACAGCTCATTCTGTTTTTTGTAAAATACTTTTTTATACAGTATACTGTAATGACATGGCAGCATTTTATTTACAACTAGCTGGGACCCGCGGTTTCAAGAAATTTAGAGTTCTTCGACATAGACACTTGACATAGAATACCTATATATATATTCGATTTCAAGGATATTTTTTTTGCGCGGAACTCTAATTATATTTCTGAAATAAAAGTAGCCTAAGTTATTCCTTATAGCATCAGCTATCTGCCAGTGAAAGTCCCGTCGAAATCGGTCCAGCCGTTTCGGAGATTACCCGGAACAAACATACAGACAGACAGACAGACAAAAAAATTAAAATTGATTTTTTGATTTATGTACTGTATATACTTTCATATGCATTTAGTAAAAAGCTGTTATTATGACATTACAAACAGACACTTCAATTTTATTTATTTGTATAGACTAGCGGTGCCCCGCGATCTCACCCGGCGTTTAAAAGAAATCGGATTATTTATGAACAATTTAGAGTACATATTACATATATAGACGTAGTATACTAGTTTTCTTGACATAGGCATGTGCAGTTCGCCCCCGACCCCCCGCGTCGCATCGCCCGCGTGTGCTTTTAGTTCGTTTTCACTTGTTTCTAACCTTTCTTCTTTTTGCTCGGCTCCTAAAGGTTGTAGCCTAATGTCGAATAGCCTATAACCTTACTTAAGAACTGGGCTTTTAAATGCAAATATATTTTTTCTAGTCCGACTGGTAGTTCCAGTGATTAGCGCATTCAAACAAACAAATTATTCCGCTTTATTATATTAGTACTATAGTGATACGCTACGATGTCACTCGTAACTAAATATTTATAATATGGTATGATTCTATCTTATTATTATAAAAACGGGTAAACCTTATTAATTCTCCGTTTTATATCAACTCGTCATAAGTGAATGACATATTTCATTGTTTTCTGATAATACATTTATCATTTCCTATCATATTATTATCATCATCATATCGGCCAAGGAACGTCGTAAGCTAAACAAATGCCTCCCTCATAGATTGCCACAACGACTCATTACTCGACTTACTCTCGCTTGGCAGGCGGGTTGGTGATTGCAGTATGGCTGCTGTTCCATGGAAGGGTTATTACTACCCTTTGGTTTAGAGACTCTTAGTCGCCTTTAACAACGTCCACGGGAGGAGATGGGTTGGTGCTATATTCGTAATCCGGACACTACACGGAATATCTAGAGTGAATTTTCTCCTTGTAACTGAATTTCCAAGCAACGCTCTCAAGCATCCTCTAGGATGTATATGCAATTATTCATTTCGGCCGAATGAAGTCCACTGCTGGACACAGGCCTCCCCCAAAGATCACCACAACCACCGATATGGATGTGTTGTGGGCTCATTGGGGGGTTTTGCCATAATCGCCACGCTTGGCAGGCAGGTTGGCAATCGCAGTTGAGTTGTTAATGTACTCGAAGGACGCTGCTGCCCATCCTCCGGCTAATCCGTTAGTCGACTTTTACGACACCCATGGGACGAGATGGGGTGGTGGCATTCTGAGCCGGCACCACACGGCAAATGCAATTATTGGAGTTGCATAACTTTTTTAATGAAGGATATGACTAAATCTGCGTGGTGAGTATTGGCAAATACACCCCAAAGACCGCACGATCAGTGCAGTGGTTGATACAGTGGACTGCTGCACTCTGGGTCGCGGGTTCGATTCCGCACGGAACAAACATCTGTATGATCTGCAGGTAGTTGTTTCGGGTCTGGGTGTATTGTGTGTGAAATTTGTGTCTGTAAATGCATCCACAACACAGGAAAAAACCAAGAGTGGAACAAAGCAAAAAAAACAAATCGTCACAATTGTGGAGGTCTATGAGAGAGGCCTATTTTCAGCAGCATGTATAAATGGCTGATATAATGATGATGATGAATTCACTTTTACAATGAATGAGACACATGTATAAAATGGTATCATTCTATCCTTATTACTTTTACTCGTGGTGAACCTTATTAATTCTGTTTTATATCGACTCGTCATAAGCGAATGACTTATTTAATTGTTTTCCGATACATTTACTTTATTCCAGCCCTCTTTGAAAGGTATCAAATGGTCGTAGAATTAATTTCGGTAGTGAAGTAGCATCGATGACAAAAAAGTCCCGATAAATGCTCATCGTAAAATTCGACAAAGTATCGAGTTACTGTAGAATCTTGTTTTCAGTTTCTTTCATTTGTTCTTTTTTCCTCTTTATCTTGATTTTCTAATACTTGAAACTTGTCATGGATAGGTTGTAAAAGATAAAAAAGTACTTCGAGAATAATAATCAAAGAGGCCTTTTTGGTCCCCAGTGGCAATTCTTCATAAACTTCCTCCGCCCCGGGGAAGGGCGAAGGGGCATGCTGGACTCCTACCGGCTAAAACCACTGGAGCGGTCATCTTCGGCACCGAAGGGGTGCTCCAGGTCCTCGTAAGATCACACTAGAGCCGCCCATTGATGCCACGCCTTTAGGCACATCTCGGAGGGGAAGACTGTAAAGCGGTCAACACTTCTAGCGAAGGGAAGGTGACTGTAAGAAGGTCGCCCCTTGAGGCACTTCTCGGAGATGATTGTAAAGGATCCCCCAAACTGCGGTGTGCGTTGTGCGCACACGGCGGCACGTGACCACGTGCGCACCTCCGTCTTGCCGGGGGTCGCTCGGTATGAGCACGCAGACTCCCCAATCTGCGCGCCCGCAACCCCGAGGCAATCAAGGGGCCTCACCTAGTATGGGGTAATAACATTAAATTAAGTGAAATGTCAAAAAAACTAGGCTAAGCGATCAGCTTAGTTTTTTTCTTCCCAGAGGTTACACTAAAAGTGAAATGCCCCCGTCATTTAAAAATGTTCATGCCTTCATTAATTTGATTTTATAACCCCATAAGAAGACGTACATATGTTTTGTTTATTTTTTATTCAAATAAGACGATGAGCCATACACACATTTCCTTTATGTTGTGGATACTATATACATACAGTTTACAGACATAAATATTTGTACCACACGTAGTGTGAATCGAACCCTGTTAGCCACTGCGCTAACAGAGCCGTCAAAGGCGCGACTACCTCTCTTGGCCAGAAAGTCCGCTCCCCGCCAATTAACTACTTCAATTTACTACTAGTTCAACCATAAATAACTTAGTTGGATGAAGGTAATATTAGCAGCTGACATCGCTAGTAATGTAGTAGTGAATAATTTTGTGACATTTGTGCAGAACGACAATGAGCCGAGGGACTACACGTTCACATCAAAAGCAGAACTGCACACCGAACATATATTCAAGAGCAAAGGTATGTAAAATCCTACTAACTCGTTGGGGTTAGCTGCCAGACAGCAATATCAGTTCTTCACATAGAGCGACTCCAATCGCATTTACTAGGCGATACCGGTACCTAAAGACGATAATAAGATACTTGACTCTTCACGTGCTCACAGCCAGTACACCCACAGATCGGTTTACGATCAGTGAGGTTAAGCAACGCTCGGCGGGGTCTTTCTATGGGACCGCATAATGGTATTTGAATTGAGCGTCTTCGTGCACGCAAAAGTGTCGGTCCCGATGTTGTTTGTAGACGGCAGTCGTTAAACCAACTCAGAGGCTGTTGGGCGGCTTGTACAACAACCTTGTGTCAGACAAGGTCGACTACTAATCAAACAAAAAATAAAAAGCAGATCTACTTTCAAACTTTTGCCAGTAACTATTGTCATACACAGCTGTGCCGTGCCGTTAGCCGTATAGTGCTGGCTGAAAATAGCAGCACCCTATCTCATCCTGTGGTGTCGTAAAAGATGATTGTCATACATAGATACACACATCACAATCACACATCGTAATGTTTAAAGCATCGAATTAGGAATAGCTTCCGTACAATTTTATCAGCGTAAGTCAAAAAGCGTTGTATTATAATGTTATGTGTAGCGTATACATAATATAATAAAATGCTTTTTATTGACTTCTTGAACTGAGTTTTCATTGGGCGCTATAAGAGTAAAACTACAAGGTCAAATTTGAGTGCGACGTTTATATGTAACATTGTCTGGGCACATGCGTATTGCGGGCATTAGCGATTATTTCCATGCGCTAGTCGGAAACAAAAAATAAACGAATCAAAAATAGTTGCACGCGCTCCATTTTCTTTTCATAACTTTAAAGTCATCTTGCGACCACGAACGTTGCAAAGTCGTTTCACCGATGAAAAGAGTTTTATTGTAATGACTATGAGTAATAACTGCGAAACCAAAGACGTACTAATGGCATCCATTTTATTTTAAATGAAGTATTATATAATATTTTCCGAAGTTTAAATGAATAGCAACCATTCAATCGAAATAGCTTACGGAAATATTTTCATTCATTCTTTATACATGCAGCATATTAAGAGTAGTATTTTATTTATTACACGCCTTTATGTTCCACCAAATAAATGTGGGCTTAATTGTGATTCAGATATAATAATATATAATATATATAATATAATAATGAACGGATGTTAGTATATAGGGTAGAACTTAAAGAAAGCATTTATAATTCATCTAGCGTATGTGCTAGGGTAGATTTATAGAATGAATGAAATAAACGCGATATATTTCCGTAAGCTATTTGGCTTCAATTAAATATTATGTATAAGTAATTCTTACAATTTTGCGAACTGAACACATGATTTTAAGATAGTATCGGGTCTATTCGCCGTCTACTCGAGACCACCAGTCAATGCAATTTGATTGAAACGTTGAGGTTTTATCGAAATCTTATTTTGATAGTAATCTGTGCGCGAATAGATCCGATATTATCTTAAAATCTACATATACATACACATAATATTAGATTTAAGTTAAATAAAAAAGAGATTGAACATTATTAAGCGTGATAAATTAATTATTACCGACTTCACAAAGGAGGAGGTTCTCAATTCGACGCGTTTTTTTTTTAATATACTGTTTTTAGAGTTCAATCAGAAGTGGGTGGTGGCAAGCCCGCACAGTCAGCTGGTGAAAACTATAGAGGTGCCCCGACATTGTAGAGGCGATGACTGTATACCGAAATTGTCTATGAAGGGTAGTTGGTCCGGCAAGTAAGTAGAATACAGATACTACGGAAGATTTTATTTTATTTATGCTGTTCACATAATAATTTCAGCTTGGCACTCAGATTGATCTATCGGTCACCCGTAGAATACAATATTTAATCATGATGAATGATAACCTATAAGCACAAATTTTTATTTACTTGACCCTGACCTGTCTTTTATATTTTGATATAATTTTAACATTCATATTTTTATTGACTGCTTTTAATTTTTTTTTTTTTTTTTTTTTTTTTTGTTGGGCTTCTCGCATACATTTCTGGGAAATGTGGTTGCTTAACCGGTCATTTGCTGGCGAAGCCAAAAGAGGCCTCCAGCCAGGCTTAAATTAATTATTAAAAACTAAGCAACTTTCGCTAAGGGCGCCCCCTGCGGGACACGGACCTCGGCTTAGGGCGTTGCTGGGGATATCAAGCTATTGTTTTGGGGACAGCTGGATCGGTATTATTTAAATTGTATTAAGGGACATTTAAAGCTACAGGCTCGGCACGGGCCGGCGCGAGCAAGAGACGGGAGGGAGAAGTGCTAACTTGAACGGGAAGGTGACGCGGCGATAGGCCTCCGCGACGTCGGTGAGGCGGGCATCCTCGGCGGCGAGGGCGGTACAACGGTCGGGTGTTCAGTGAACGAGACAACGCGAGTCTCTTCATGTGATCTAACGTGATTTTATCGTCTGGATCGACCAGAACGTGCCTCGGGCGGCGTACTCTACTGATACGGGAGGGTTCGTAGTCGGCGGCTGATACCACAAGGGGATTTGGGTGGGACAGGGCAGAATCGAGATAGCGTTTGGACGCTTGTTTCATAAATTGCCTGATGGTCGGCAAGTTAAGGTCGAAATGGAGTTGGTCGTTTCGCATGTACAGAGGCGCTCCGGTGGCCTTGCGCATGTAACGGGTTTGGAGGGTTTCTAATCTACGGAGTGGGTATGATTCGGCGTGTGCGAACACTGGGCTGGCATAGGTCATGATGGGTCGAATGCATGTGGTGTAAATTCTCACCTTATTTCTAAGGGATAAACTGCTTTTAATTACTTTCATGACTTTATATTTGTATTCTTTTTTTTATTCTTTTAGCAGTTTTCATTCTATTTCACATGACGTCCAAAGGCTAAATGGAGTTCAAATCAATTCTGGTTACTTCTAAGATCAATTGTACTCTCATCATTTCGGCCGAATGAAGTCCACTGCTGGATACAGGCCTCCCCCAAAGTACACCACAACGAACGATATGGGTGTGTTGTAGGCTCAGTGGGGGGCTTTGCCATAATCGCCACGCTTGGCAGACGGGTTGGAGATTGCAGTTGAGTTGTTAATGTACTCGACGGACGCTGCTGCCCATCCTCTGGCTAATCCCTTAGTCGACTTTTACGACACTCACGGGAGGAGATGGGGTGGTGGTATTCTGAGCCGGCTCCACACGACCTGTTTTGTTTTATTTATTGTACTCTATTTATTGCGAATAAAGAAATTCTCATCTACATGGCTGCAATTCTTTTTATGAATATAATGATCATACGTCTCTTGATTTTAGCCCCGAATATATCCTCGGCTCCTCGCCCAATGAGACGGCGACTATACAAGTCCGTAACGACGGCAACGCGTCTTACGAGGCGTGTGTGTGGGTGCGTGTGAGTGGCGCTCCCCTCACCATCCGCGTCGGCTGCGCGACTGACAATGACGGGTATAGGTGCTATCTGCCTAAACCATTGAGGAGGAAAGCAGAGGTACATTTTTTTGAAGTGAATGAAAAAACATCTTTTGGCGTTGTACGCATATTTTAAGATGAGATAAAATCTGTGGACTCGCGACACCGTTACGAGACGCACCTATAGTGTGTGCATGTAGATATAGCCGACCGCGAAAGCGTCTAGATAAATAAAAAAATTAAGTTTTCTCTTCCGTCAGCACTCGTATTTAGGAGCGCAAACGAGCTTGCGGTTCGTCATAGCGATCGCCGCTGCCGTTGCTGCTGTCACTGGTGTGTTACCGACTTTGCAGACATATACTTTTTCCTTAAATGCCGTGTGTCTGCCATATTTTTGGGAGTTAGACTTCCGTTATTCATCATTTTCAGGCTGGGTGTCTGCGTCATAGGTATTGCTGTCACAAAATGTTTATAGCACAACGAGTTTGTTATTGCTAATAGCAACAGAATCATCACCGGTAAAATGGTGGTATAAAGCGGCCTACTTAAAGCACTGCTTGCAGGGCCCCAGTGTGAATGTTTGCAGAGTTTGCAAATATCGATATTTATCGCCTCTACAAACATTCATACTATACAATACGGCAGAGATACTGCATGTACATGAGGCCCTGCAGGCAGGGGTTTGAGTAGGCCATTTTAAACAGCAAAATTACGATTACCCTGCGTGGATTCATCATTTCGGCCGAATGAAGTCCACTGCTGGACACAGGCCTCCCGCAACGATCACCACAACGACCGATATGGGTGTGTTGTGGGCTCATTGGGGGGTTTTGCCATATTCGCCACGCTTGGCAGACGGGTTGGCGATCGCAGTAAAGTTGTTAACATACTCGAAGGACGCTACTGCCCATCCTCCGGCTAATCCCTTAGTCGACTTTTACGACACCCACGGGAGCAGATGGGGTGGTAGTATTCTGAGCCGGCACCACACGTGGATTACAGGCATAATATTACACAGTGTTCCAGAAAGGGTATACATAATTAGCAGTGGTGTATTTAAACCGCCATGGGTTGTTAATACTGAACATTCTTGGCATGGAATTCATCATCATCATCTTCTTGCTTGCCTGGTTCCAAGTTACTTGAGGTCGACGCATTATTTATTTTTCATCCATTCTTCCTTATCAGCTTAATTTAATGCATTTTCCTTCATATCCATCTGAGGAAACACAATCCATCTATCTTTCCTCTGATATCCTTCTTCCCGTCCATCTATCAACATTTGTATTCATCACTGTATTAGTCAAATTCGTTTCATCCCTCATCACTTGCCCATGCCAAGACACAATTTCCTTTCAACTTCCGTCACTGGCGATACTTTCAAACCCCCAGAAATTTATTTATTTCTTACTCTATTATCCATTTGTGTAACTCCGCACATTCATCTCAACATTCTCATCTCCACGACGTGCAATTTTTCACATCCATCATCTTCACGGCCCGACATTCTGAACCATACAGAATGACAGGACTTTAATAAAAAACATGGCCTTTAATTTGAGGCCCATTTGTAGGCCGCTGTGACCTGTCACCATTTCATTGGCTATCGCAATTATATTATAAATTATCAAAGAAGACTGTAATTCACGTTGCATTTCGTTTTAATTCACAATTTAAGTTACGATTACGATGTAAATCGTTTAAAAAAATAGGCACTACTTTATTTATATAATATTTTTTGTACATTAAAGCAAATATTTAGCCCTCCCCAAAACCCTGTCATCCAAGGCTATATGCAATTGTACATACACTACTGATACTACCCTTAAATTTTATATAACCTTCCAGAACAACTTGTACAACAGCTTGTATATTTATTTACCAACATCGCCATAATTTACTGGAATCTTGAAACATGTCTCATTCTTACAGTATTCGATAAAACTCGTCCTGAACATGACTCAGCCGACGAACCTGGAGAGAGGGCTGCTGGTTGAAATGTTGTTGCATGAGAACTGTAATCAGAGAAATAAGATCAGTGCAAATAATAAGATAACAATTCCATATGTTTACACCACAGATGATATTCACGTTAGTGGGTAAGTATATTCCGCATACGTGCTTTGATTTCTGTAGAACTATAGACCACTACAATTAACCAGTTGTGATCTTTTTCCACTATCACTACAGTCAGTTGATTGGTTATCGCTCTTGTTATTATATTATACTGAACTTTGCCCGCAGTTTCGACCTATTACAGAAAGACTTATCGCGAATCCCTCGCAACCTATTTTTACCTTAATCAAAAGTACTCTATATTTTAATCCGGATCTATATGTGTGCTATTTAATCTATATGTGTGCCAAATTGGTGATTGATTTACAAACTTCCAAACTTCCAAACATCCATACATCGTTCACATTTATAATATCTGTAGGGTTATTCATCATATCAGCCAAAGAACGTCCACAAAGCTACCTATCCTATAGATTTCAACAATTAATTGTGTCGCCATATTGGGTGGAATTTACCAACATGCACCACACTTAGTAAGCGTGGTGGTTAAAGCAAAACCCCCCAATGAGCACACAACACAGACCCAAACCAGTTGTTGTGGCAATCTTTGGGGGAGGCATGTGCCCAGTACTGCGTTGCTCGGTCATAAAACCTCAGGACCCGCAGTATTGCTCTGTGGAAGCACTCTCGTTGATCAGGGATAAACTTGACTGTATGTATAGATATACAAAATTCGATGAGCACTAAGCCTAGGGTAGGTATTAATATCATCAGAACAGACACCGTTTCATCATCATTTCGGCTGAATGAAGTCCACTGCTGGACACAGGCCTCCCCCAAAGATCACCACAACCGCCGATGTGGATGTGTTGTGGGCTCATTGGGGGGTTTTGCCATAATCGCCACGCTTGGCAGGCGGGTTGGCGATCGCAGTTGAGTTGTTAATGTACTCGAAGGACACTGCTGCCCATCCTCCGGCTAATCCCTTAGTCGACTTTTACGACACCCATGGGAGGAGATGGGGTGGTGGCATTCTGAGCCGGCACCACACGGTTGTTCTACATATATCCTAACATTCAATACAGAAACAGCTAGTCTTACATGACCAAACAAAACTACGCTGAGTCAATTAACGTCAGAGGCGTTAAGTTATAGGGACGTAATTGAGCTACTAGATTCCCAAGTCAAAACTAGCAATGCCAAAAAAACATACGAAGAAGTAGTTTGGTAATCTAAACAGTTGCTAAATGCTAAATACGGCGGTTGGTGCAGTGGTTGATACAGTCGGCTACTGCGCTCCGGGTCGTGGTTTTGATTCCCGCACGGAACAAATATTTGTATGATCTGCAGGTAGTTGTTCCGGGTCTGGGTGTATTGTATGTGGAATTCATGTCTGTAAACGCACCCACAACACAGGAGAAATCCTAGTGTGGGGCAACATTGAAAAAAAAATATATATATATAAATCAAATAATCCTCATAACTTTAATTTCCCCGCAGTTTGGTATTCCCTTGCCTACCTTTTAGGCTGACTGTGCTTTGTTTTATTGCTTAACTAAACTTGTCTTTACAGAATATCGCACAGTCGAAACGTCACGGAAAAGCAGATGTCGGACAGCAGCTCTATCTTTGACGACCAGGAATATCTGGTAAGCTTTTAGCCAAAAGTATCGTCAAATAATAGTCAAAATATATTGTCAGGAACCGCGGTTACTAATCACGGAATATTGAGAAGAACTACATGTTTGTCGTGTGGTGCCGGCTCAGAATGCCACCACCCCAATTCATCCCGTGGGTGTCGTAAAAGTCGACTAAGGGATTAACCGGAGGATGGGCAGCAGCGTCCTTCGAGTACATTATCAACGCAACTGCTATCGCCAACCCGTCTGCCAAGCGTGGCGATTATGGCAAGACCCCCCAATGAGCATACAACACACCCATATCGGTCGTTGTGGAGATCTTTGGGGGAGGCCTGTGTCCAGCAGTGGACTTCATTTGGCCGAAATGATGAATGATGATGATGATGACATGTTTGTCTATGTATAGTTGTTAATTATATATTTTTTGTTCCAGATTACCAATTCCGGTACCATAACATGGAAAAATATTTACGCTATCATTTCTGCGAAAGAGAAACCGTTCATTCATTCATTCAAGGTACGTAATTCTGATATTCAAGACTCACGGTGCTTGAAGAGCGTTTACGTCTAGCGTGCGACGTCAAGTTTATTTAATACTAGCTGGGACCCGCGGTTTCACCCGCGTTTAATTTAAAAGAAATTTAGAGTACTTCGTGAATACTACTACTTCTTTAATAGACACTTGACATAGAATATATATATATTGGATTTCGAGGGTTTTATTTTTTTACGCGGAACCCTAATAATTTTTCTAAAATAAAAGTAGCCTAAGTTATTCCTTATAACATCAGCTACCTACCAGTGAAGGTCCGGTCAAAATCGGTCCAGCCGTTTCGGAGATTACCCGGTACAAACAGAGAGATAGACAGACGAAAAATTTTAAAATAGTGTTTTTGTTATATGTAACGTACATACTTTCATATGTATTTAGTAAAAAGCTGTTATTTTGACATTACAAACAGATACTTTAATTTTATTTAATTGGATAGATATTGGTTACAATAATAATTTTATCCGGATTTTAATTTCGTATGAAAATATACTAACATAGAAATTATTCATTATAATAAAACCCTTTTACGAGTAAACGGATTCTATCGCGTATATTTTAGATTTTTGTTTTTCCTGACGTTATGAACACTTTGCAGGGTTCGTGGTGCAGGAAAATGTTCAAATCTTTTTAATTAATTATGTATATATCTTAAGGATCTTTACAGCTAGCCTAATATTTTTGTTGGTAGGTCTATTAGTGATTTTAGATATTTTAGGCTTGCAAATTGACGCTGAAAATGAAATAACGAAAACCTCTGTTCAGATATCTTCATAGATTTCACAAATGGTCTTTTAATCGATCAATTTTCCTAACTAAATATTTAGGTAACAACATTTCCTAAAATTATTAGTAATCAATATGTTTTTAAAATAAGTGGTTAATGGATATTAATTGGTTCGAAACATTCAAAGAGCGCACGGAAGGCGTTAACGCTCTTAGGGGAATACAAATTCTCAGAACGTTACCCTTCACTTTTCGTAGATATGAAGTGAAGATAGTGTACTTGCAATAGTCGCACTCTATCTACTGTTTTGCTATGATTACTCTGTCATAATGATAAATAATACATTAGGAACGAATTGCAGCATTAGACCGAAAACTTCATGACCCTTGAGAGCAAAGAACTTGAGTTAGCGCTTAAGCGCCTGGATTCATGCAAGATTGATACTTGCACGAGATAGATAGATGTATGGCCTTCAAAGACGAGAAGGCGGATCAACTAGCAAGGGCTGGCTCGAATAAGCAGCTCATTGGTCCATTGGTCATTGGCTCATTGGTGCCATTCGTAGGAATACCTCATGGTACCTTTTTTTTTGTTATTGATGCCCAGTGGAAATTCTTCATGAACTTCCTTCACCCCGGGGAAGGGCAAAGCGGTATGCCGGACTCCTACCGGCTAAAACCACTGGAGCGGTCTTCTTCGGTACTTAAGGGAACCTCATGGTACCTACCAACTGGCATTACATGCATTTGCTGATAACGAACATGTCGGAGAATGGAGGCAAGCCTAAACAATTCCAAGACTTTCTGCAGCACAAGACTAGACGGGTTTAAGAGACTATTAAATCTTACCAAAACCCATTTAAGGCACTATACGAGTATAGGCGCAATGCCGTGTGAAGTGTGTGGCTCAGAATACCACCACCCCATCTCCATCCCCATCATCCCGTGGGTGTCATAAAAGTCAACTAAGGGATTAGCCGAAGGATGGGCAGCAACGTCCTTCGAGTACATTAACAACTCAACTGCGATCGCCAACCCGTCTGCCAAGCGTGGCGATTACGGCAAAACCCCCAATGAGCCCACAACACACCCATATCGGTCGTTGTGGTGATCTTTGGGAGAGGCCTGTGTCCAGCAGTGGACTTCATTCCGCCGAAATGATAGGCGCAATGATTGGCCACTTCGGCACCAAGGAGCACCTCCATAGGATAAAGCTTAGCACAACGGATACATGCAGATTCTGTATGGACAATGGACAATCAAGAGTCTATGCAGCACATATTGTGCAGCTGTGACGCTCTGGGAAGACGTAGGTCAAAACATCTAGGAATGGCTTATCCATTGCCTGATGATTTTGCACGGCTCCAGGCAGGTATGATTGCGAAGTACCTACAGGGACTTCTTGATTTGCCAGCGGAGGAGTAGTGCAGGGCTTTGGGCAGCACAATGGACCCAGTAGGGTCGAAGTGCGTTCGGCTGATGGCTGGCTAGGAGCAAACAATAGAATAGAATAGAATGGCCTTTAGATAGTTTTTTTTGTGTCACAAAATGCCTTACTGTTAGTGGCGTTGTGTATTGAGTCGTGAACTTCCCTGCAATATGGTTCCGCTTAGCAACGCTGATGTATGCATCATACTCGTGACCCAGTGCTGTAATTTGGGACACAGTCAGTCAGTTCTCAACTGCCATGCAATCTTATTAAGTAGAACATTTATTATTATCCTACTTCCATTTTCAATATCACACTTTGGCAGTACATTATTCTCACTTAACTTAATTTTAGTGTAACTAGGAAGAATGTAATTATTTTATTATTTTTTAGTGTCTATGATTTTTCTTGTCGGCTCTTTTCCATTGGACCAACAACCTGAAAGTGTACAACTATTTAAATTCAGACTATTAATAAGTGCCTGTATATGTATACTTTATTAGAATAAACTCAATTGTTTGTGCATATGAGATAGTGTCTGTAAACTGCACCCATGATATAGGACCAAAAGGAATTGCGTGTGACGTCGTTTTCTTAAAAAAGTAAGACAAAAGAATCATCATTTCAGCCGGAAAACGTCCACTGCTAGACAGAAGCAGAAGCAAAGATTATGTGCTCATTGGGGGGTTTTGCCATAATCGCCACGCTTGGCAGACGGGTTGGCGATCGCAGTTGTATAATAATTGTACTCGAAGGACGCTGCTGCCCATCCTTCGGCTAATCTCAAAAGAATAATGGTTACAAAATATATTCTACAGGTTTCAGCTATGGAATCAGTATGTGAAGAAGATAATGCACAAGGCATTATAATGTACAAGTGCAAATTGGAGATAATGCCAAACTCTACGAAAAAAATTACAGCAACTACTGAGATATCGCTCGCTAATATAAGTAAGTACATGGAGCACTCTTCTATAAATACATTTCTTAATGATAATAGCTAAGATAAGATAAGCTTCAATATCAATTAATTAAATCTTTGTATGTCATTCTCTTGACATGTTATCATCATCATCATATCAGCCAAAGAAAGTCCACTGCTGAGCAAAGACCTCCCCATAGATTTCCACAAAAACAGTATCGTCATTTTGGGGGGAATTTTCAGGTACTCACCACGCTTGGCAGGCAGGTTAGTGAGCACAGAATGGCTGCTGTTCCACAAAGGGAACACTGGTGCGCTTTCTTCTGACTTAGAGTTCCTTATTCGACTTTTTCGACATCCATGGGAGGAGATGGATTTCGATTCGATTGCGGGTACCACACGAAAACAAGTCTAATCGGATTCGATTATGATACTCTTATGAAACAGGTGCCGATATAATTTTATTAAAATGCAGCAGCGGTCACTATCAGTACCACACTTTTTTTTTTTTCAGTAAACCTTTACCCCACCCTAGGATTTCTCCTGTGTCATTGATGCGTTTACAGACATTAATTCCACATACAATACACCCAGACCCGGAACAACTACCTGCAGATCATACAAATATTTGTTCCGTGCGGGAATCGAACCCACGACCCGGAGCGCAGCAGCCGACTGTATCAGCCACTGCACCAAATATGCCGTCTAAAAATCGTATATGTAAAATAAATTGAACACAAACATTCAGATCACACAAACAATTTAGAAACGCAAGGCCACACATCCAAGCACGCCCGAATGTCCTCCAAAAAGTGAAGTCGTACCGCTCACTGCCCGCTACAAGCACCAGCTTGTAGATCTTCACTTACTTACAATAAAATGTGAGCGCATGATTAACTCTAAGCTATAAGGCATAATACATATTATAGGTAAATAAAATTACATTACTTTTTATGTAAAAAAATGATTTTGCATCATCATTTGTAAAATAAATCGAGCAAATTCTGTTATTAATAGAGAACTACTTTTTAATTTCGGTGCATTTATCCATTTCCGTGTCACAAATGGATCCTTTGGAAATGAAGAATCATCATTATCATCGTCATCACCATCATCATCATCAGATCAGCCAAAGAACGTCCACTGCTGAACAAAGCAAATTATTTTCACAATGCCCGGTCATATGCCGAGCGCATCCAACGACTCCCAGGGACCTTCACCAGGTCGTCTGTCCAGTCGTTGGAGGTAGTCCCACGCTGCGTTTTCCGGTGCACGGTCTCCACTCGAGAACTCTTTTACACAACGGATATCAATTATACAAGCAATGTACCCGACCTATTGCCACTTCAGCTAAATTATGCTTTCAGCTATGTCGGCAACTTTAGTTCTTTGATTCGAATAACTAGAATATCCCTCTATTATTAAACTTTGGCATAAAATCAACAAGGAATTTGCTTCGGTTGCAAACAAATAAATAATATCTATTATTTTGAATTAATATACCTCTACCATTGCAATTTAAACTTGTAAAGTAGTATTAAAGCAATGTTTCATATTCAAAGTTGCTTATTTTACTTTCGAAAATATCGTCTGTATTCATAATAAAACACTTTTAAACGGATTATATCGCGTATATTATAGATTTTTGTTTTTCCTGACGTTTAGAATACTTGGCAGGGTTCGTGGACGCAGGAAAGTGTTGACAATTACCCTGCAAAGTGTTCGAAACGTCAGGAAAACAAAAATCTATAATATACGCGATATAATCCGTTTAAAAGTGTTTTATTATGAGTAATAATCGCGAAAACCTAAGACATTACTATCGTCGGTACTATCGATTTTAGTAAATCACTACTATAATCACCGTGCCAATTAGAAGTGTTAATTATATTAGGTAGATGAATAAATAATCTATAATTTTAAATAATCATATATGTTATAAGTTATTATTTAATAAACCAGGTAACGGTTATTTACGTTGGCTTACTATTTTTTAATAATAAACTTCAACATCTGCCACTACGTCACATATTTTATAAAGTCCCATCTATACGTTCATTTTGGAACTTTCTCAAGTGAAATTACTGTCAAACGAATGCCAATTCATTGCGTACGTCAGTCGTAGTAGTAGACGTAATTTTATGTCACACGCTAAACTATGCTTTCATAACAGTAAAAAACAGTTACAAGAGTTAGATTCCTATCAATATTTTCTCGAAACTAATAAATATTAGGAAAACCTGATATGATCGTTTTGATCTAAGATTACGCTGGTCACACTGAATGTTTTTAGAATTGGTAAGTAAGAAAAGTTGCTGATATTTGATTTATTTAAATTTAAAATAAAGAACTATGTAGGGAACTGAAGGGTTTGCAGCACTGAATACGTCCATAGTATTGGCTACCAATAGCCATACTTAAGTAACTATAGCTATATCAAATAACGCGTAACAACTAGCACTGCACGGCGCGTATTGCAATCGAGACGGTAACAAATCTTGGCGCTCGACGAAGTAATAAATATCATAATAATATATTACATTGCTCGTAGAACTGATGGCCGTTGGGGCAAAAAGGTTCTCTAATGGAGACCGCGCACCGGAAAACGCAGCGTGAACGGCCTCCAACGAAGTGGACAGCGACCTGGTGAAGATCGCTCAGCACAGCGCAAAGCGAGGCTTGGGGGGGATCCTTTACAATCCTCCCCGAGAAGTGCCTGGGGGAGCGACCTTTCTACAGTCGCCTTCCCTCCACTAGTGGGGGTGACCGCTTTACAGTCATCCCCTCCGTGATGTGCCTAAAGGCGTGGCACTAATGGGCGGCTCTTGTGTGATGTTACGATGACCTGGAACCCCCTTCGGTGCCGAAGATGACCGCTCCAGTGGTTTTAGCCAGTAGGAGTCCGGAATACCCCTTCGCCCTTCCCCGGGGTGAAGGAAGTTCCATGTAGAATTTCCACTGGACACAAATAAAAAAAGGAGTTATTGGATGTGACCGCTCGTTGTGGAAATCTATGGGGGAGGCCTTTATTCAGCAGTGGAAGTTCTTTGGCTGATATGATGATGATAACTATAGGGTTAAAAATAATAGGCAGTGGACACGGCACGGACACGGACAATGGTCCGTCGGCGTCATATTGGCACAGTAATTACTGTACTGTTTTTTTATATCCACTTGACAGCTTTTGATTCTGCGGTCGGATATAGTGCAAAATGGCTTAATACTAGATTCTTTAGCAGCAAGTCTCAGCCATCACATTGAGTAAGAGGACCTATATTGCTTAGTATTGGTACACGTGCCCCGCCCACTTTTTTTCTATCTTGATATATTTCTGTTTGCCCCCCTGGATGGGTTTTTCTTATAATACGATGAATGTACCATGCGGTGCGCTTGATAACTCTTAGTAAAATGGTTCTAGATTGCAATTAAATATGTTGACGTACTGTCTAACGCGGTTTGCGTGTATTTTGAAATATACGGTTTCATTGAACCGTACTTAAGTCTTTTCTAGCTGTGCAATACAAATAATAGAGGGACACTGTAAACTATCCACATTATACGCGTTTTATTTTCCTTATTTTGTTACAAATGAATAACATTGGTAAGGGCGATAAATATTTCCTTAAGTTAATCATAGCACTAATTGTCGGTATATGTTATTGACCTAAAAAAACAGCTCAACTTATAAGAGTTCACTGTTGGGTGCTTCTACTAAGACTCACAACACCAGGAAGCTGATTGCGTATCTTGCAGGGCTTTAGACATACGTGAAAAAAAAAATCCTTTCTTTTTTTATATAATAATTCCTTGAGAAAATTTCGCAGTCACTGCTGTCAAACACCAACAATCCAACAATGAGAAGCACATCATCGTATCAGCCAAAAACGTCCACTGCTGAACAATGGCCTCCCCCATAGATATACACAATGACCATACATGCCAGGTGTCGTCATTGTGTACATCTATGGGGGAGATCAGGAAGACGGCACGGTTGGTGCAGTGGCTGATACAGTCGGCTGCTGCGCTCCGAGTCGTGGGTTCTATTCCCACACGGAACAAATATTTGTATGATCTGCAGGTAGTTGTTTCGGGTCTGGGTGTATTGTATGTGAAATTCATGTCTGTAAACGCACTCACGACACAGGAGTCTAGGATTACTTAGGATTAGGGCAACGATTTTAAAAAAGAAAAATAAAAAATTGCCCACGTAATAAATACTCAGCACGCTTAGCAGGCGGTTTGGTGAGCACAGTATGGCTAGGTTCCATATAAAAAGACGCTGCTGCCCGTCCCTCTGGTCTAGAGTTGTAGGGACTAAAATGAAATATATCTATTTGCTATATCGTGTGGTGCCGACTACCAAAAGCACCAACCCATTTCATCTCGTGGGTGTCGTAAAAGGCGACTAAGAGATTAATCATTATCCTCCGGGGATGGGCAGAAGCATCCTTCGAGTATATTAACAACTCAACTGCGATCACCAACCCGCCTGCCAAGCGTGGCGACTATGGCAAAACCCCCCAATGAGCGCACAGCACACCCAGACCGGTCGTTGTGGTGATCTATGGGGGAGGCTTGTGTCCAGCAGTGGACTTAATTTGGCTGAAACGAGCGACAAATTTGCAATAGGTAGCTATTTCAGTCACCTTCGTGAACGTTATAGGCATATTAATTTATATGGAAATTTATTTCACAGAAGATAATTTATACAATGAAATGTTGAACACGACTTCTCAATTAAAACTGTATCTGCTGCCAACCGAAGATATCAAGAATTCTAAGTAAGTATGTTATTTAAATAAATATATAATAAAGTTATGCCTAATTGCCTAAATTAGTACAGTCCTGTCAAGGTACATATTTTTTGTTTTCCTAGGGAATCCTTGGATGGTTGCAATGGATTGTTACTAACTATAACAATTAAGGTGTCCCTTCGACTTACCCATATAGTTAGACTTCTCTCGCGCAAACACAACACCCCTGGCAGCTCATGGCCCATCACATATTCTTGCAAGCCCGTCCCCTGGTGTGGCCTGGCATAATCATCGGGTGACAAGCCTCCAACTCCCCTTTGAGCAGACTGGCATTAATGCAGCCACTTCTTCATGACGATTACAACCACAAGTGCATATTTTATCTCCTTTTTTAGGGTTCCGAACGTCCGCAGGAAAAAACGGCGGAACCCTTATACTCGTAGAATCCCTCGTGTGTCTGTCTGTCCGATTAAGTTCAGATTTGATACACATATGGCTTTCTGCGATCCAAACACGTACGTGTTACGTAAATAAATGTATTTTGAATATGAGGGTCCTTTTTGGGGGCCAATATAGAAAATTACAGAATAAAGTTTTGCAAACTGTACCGTGTAACATATATATAAATACGAATAAAAAAAAGTGAAAACGTGTCGCTAGACTTAATATTTCCATAATTTATTACTATCAAATCGAAATTATATTTTAACTTATTGCTCTACCTTGGATATGTGTCTAAAGTTTCCAAAGTTTGAGCAAAACACATAAGCACGTGCCAGAAGGGAAACTGGCCCGCGCATGCGCTTACATAACGTTAAACATAAAACGTTGCACTCCAATTTGACCTTGATATTCATATAGATATGACCTTTGGGCACGATGACAGTAAATGTCAAATTTCACTGCTAAAGAAACATCATCATTTTAGCCAAAAGACTTCCACTGGTGGACATAGGTCTCTCCAAAGAACGAAGAACGACAACATTCGGTTTGTGCTATGTTTATTGGCGGGGGGGGGGGGAGTTTTGCCATAAACGCCTCGCTTGGCACGCAAGTGTTGGTGCTATCTTACGGCCGAAATTAAGAATCGATCAAATCCGAAATCTTCAGATAACACAAAAAAACAGACATCCGAAATCCAAAGATATTAAGATATTAGTTTAGATCGATTATTAAGTTCGGCCGTCAGTCGGCACCACGTAGGATTTTTTTAAATAAGTAATACAGAGACATTAGGCCAGCCTACTGTTCGAAAATATTAATAAACATATTTTTCTCTTTTATTTCCAGTGTAACAACTTATATGAAACTCGAAACAGAGCTTTCATTCGGCAATAATAAGTTGCTCATTGGGTTAGTGGCGCTCCTCGTGGCAATAATTATACTGGCTATAATCATTTTTGTTCTTTACAAGGTAAGCATAATTTTGATGTCAGCTACCGCAGTGGCTAAGCGACTAATTTCTGCGTTACGGGTTAAGGGTTCGATTTACGCACGGAACTAATATTTCACCCCGTCGCAAGAAGAGTGGATAACTCAGAATGTTAAAGTTTACCGGAGACCGTTTTCAAATGCAATGATTTAGGAGACCGAATACCTTTTATTGTATTATCAAGTTTCCTTTAAGGTCCTAATTAGTTGCCGCGCGGAGGTTATAGGATTTTCTTGCCGGCTCTTCTCCATGGGACTGACTTTTCCGAACCGTACAACTTAACTGTTGACTTTTCATAAGACCCTGTCAAGGCCAATATGAAATAAAAATGTTTGAATTTTGAACGAAGTCCCGGATGATACCTTTTTTTATTGGTGTCCAGACGAAATTCTTCATGTACTTCCTCCGCCTCGGGGAAGGGTGAAGGGGTATTCCGGACTCCTACCGGCTAACCACGGAAGGGGTCATCTTCGGCACCGAAGGGGGCTCCGGCTCCAGGTCTTCATAGGTCACACTAGAGCCGCCCATAGATGCCACGCCTTAGGCACATCACGGAGGGGATTATAAGGGTTCCCCCGAACCATCCCTGAGTGCTGTGCTGTGCTGCGCACACGGTGGCGTGTAAAACCACATGCGCGCCACCGTCTTCTCGTGGGTCACTCGGTGTGGGCACGCAGATTCCCCAGTCAACGCACCCGTGAACCCATAACGCTATATTATAGAGACAACAGGGGGGGTTTCAGGCATATAGGAATTAGGAAACAAGGCGGTTGTTATCCCGGCGCCGTCTCCTCCTTCTTTGAGCAGGGTCGGCCCTGACCCGATCCTGCTCTGCGGTCTTCTTCTCGAGCATGATGCTTTCACAGAAGGAGACCACTGTATTCCAGTTTTCATGCTCTGCCAACATAGCCGACACTACTACCGGCAGAGAGAGACCTTGCCCGATCCGATCACCCGGGATCCGCCGCTCGGCGACCCACACAGGGCACGCCTCGAGCGTGTGCTATGCGGTGTCCTAGTCGCTATCACAATGGTGGCATTGTTCCGTGGCATCACGTGCTATCCTGTGCAGGTACGCACCGAAACAATCGTGCCCGTTGAACACCTGCCTCAGGCAGGACAGCCTCGACAACGTGCTTGACCGAAAACTGCATCCGCAAGCTGTAACGCAACTTACCAAGTTCACGCCGCCGAGCCAGCCACCTCAGCCTGGCGAACGCCACTGGAGGTGCGCTTTCGCTGCTCTGGCGGAGGGAGCGTGTCTGATCGTAGATGCACGCATCCATCTCCGCCAGGATGTCAAAAGGCGGAAAACGCGCCAGGAGAGTTGCCGCCTCGTAGGACACTGTTCAGTATCCTCATGCGATCTGTAGAGCCACACTGCGCTGCAGACTGTGAAGTTTGGTTCTGCAGTACTGGGCACCTGACAGTCGAGCTGACTATACTGGTAACCCCTAGAGGGTCACGGACCACACGAACCCCCGTAAAAACGGCCTCAGATGACACCTAGTTACATATAATATGTAGTAATCATTATGATTACTTTTTATAACTTTTTAGTAGCATCATAGCATTCCTTCAAGATTTTCAAAATGTTATATTCATCACAAAAATACGCAATAGACTAGCTTCGCCGAGCTTTTTTTTGTCGTGGAGATATCCTCATGGATTTCGTCCGCCTTAGAAGGGGCGAAGGGGCATGCTGAACTCTGGCGGTTAAGTCCGCACGGTGTTCCTTCCAATTACCTATGGCTGTGGGTGCAGTGCTCGCCGTACAGGCTTTGGCCAACACCATCATTTCGCCGCCCTGGGAATCATATTAGTAGTAGTCACTCGGTAGCCAGTCTTGCAACCACTTCACTAATGCGTAAAATAATCGGAACAATATATCTACACCATTATTATTTGACCATGGTCACAAGCAGACCGAGGTAAATGCAACTGAATCGAGACGTCGACGATAGTCAGAATGTTGTTTTGATAATATTCGTGCGTAATTAGACCAGAGGCCCAATTCTCGTAATAAAAATGTTAAAAAAATTGCTCCAATCTAGTCTCAGTGTCGTAAATTGACAAATAGTATTCTCCTAAACTAGCAAACAACGTCAGTAGTGAACTTATATTGTGATGAGATTGAAAATAGATCGAAAGTTGATGGAAGCCAAAACGGTATTCTTTAACATTTTGAACTGACACAGTAACTATTTTCATCAAATAAAAGTCAAAATTGACATTAAAATGAGACTGAATTGAGATCATGCTGAACTTTATGAGGGACAGAATACTTATTTTTTTATTTAGTTCGGTCAACTTTCAATCCTAGGGTTAATTAATTACAATTGGCCCTCAAATATTGTCTTGTCGACAATGCATTAATTCTCGAATAATTATGTGCCTAATTAATCAAAATGTACCCATTTCACAGTACGGGTTCTTCAGGAGGAAACAAAAACAAAGACTTCAAGTATTCAGAGAAAGCATAAAACGACAGAATTCCGTAAGTATACAGTTTTTATTTTATGCCTTCCATTAAAAGAATATGGACAAACATCCGAATACTAGGTCCATTAAATCCCATAGTAGACTATACATTAGCAGAAAATAAATTATGATAATCATTATGTAATCCAAAAAAGCAAGCTGAACTGTGTTAGTCTCTTCTGTCGAAGACCCGATGGAGCAGACGAGTCCTAGAGTGAAGACTACGTATGAGCAAACTTAGTGTGGGACGACACCGGTCAGATGGACGGACAACCGTAAGAAGATTGCTGGCTCTAGCTGAATCCAAAATGAAGACCGGGTGTTATGGCGCACGCTAGGAGAGGCCTACGTCCAGCAGTGGACCGATATAGGCTGAATAATGAATCGTTATGTACACTGGGTGTCAAGTATAGACTACCTCTCTCCAACCATGAGTGTTATAAAAAGCGACTAAATGTTGATATCAAGAGGATGGGCCGCAACACCCTTCAGTGTGCTATAACAACACGGTTGGCACAGTCGGCTGCTGCGCTCTGGGTCGCGGGTTCGATTCCCGCACGGAACAAATATTTGTATGATTTGCAGATAGTTGTACCGGGTCTAGGTGTATTGTGTGTGGGATTTGTGTCTGTAAACGCTGGGATGTATAAATCATGGTCCAACGTTTTCTTAATAAATTAAGAATAAATAAACATCTTGCCATCGTCAGTCCGTCTGCGAATCGTGGCATGCCAATATGTCTGTCCATTAAAGCGGTCATTGGGAGGCTCATGTTTACGGGATCATGAGACACTGTATTTTAGAGCAATGATATATTAAGTATTGTACATATTACATCAGTCATAATTTTCACTGCTGTCTATAATTGAAGTGTCTGTTTGTAATATCAAAATAACAGCTTTTTACTTAATGGATATGTAAGTATATACGGTACCTATCAGACAAAAAACTATTTAGTTAATTTTTTGTATGTCTGTCTGTCTATCTGTCTGTCTGTCTGTTTGTTCCGGGTAATCTCTGAAACGGCTGGACCGATTTTGACGGAACTTTCACTGGTAGATAGCTGATGTTATAAGGAATAACTAAGGCTAGTTTTATTTTAGAAAAATGAATAGGGTACCGCGCAAAAACACCTTGAAATCCAATATTCTTATTCTATGTCGAGTGTCTATGTCGAAGTACTCTAAATTTCTTTTAAATTAAACGCGGTTGAAACCGCGGGTCCCAGCTAGTCTCTAATAAGATCTTACAAAAACAGTGATATTAATTTCAAGAGGACAACCACTTCGTTACAGGGATCGCGTTAATTAAAAAGAGAGTTGTAATTTCCAACTTAATTTTTGGAATACTCAACAAATAAAGTTGCTATTCGAGCCCATAAATACATTTTTTCTTTCGTTACGATGACGTGCTCGAATGATGACTTTGTGCTGAATATTATATTAATTATTGCAAATTACACACGGAATTTATAACTTTCTATTTAACAAACACGATGTCCGCCGATTGTTGTCCCCTCAAAATAAAGTATAAATATATAAAGTTTGTCAAGTCAACAAAAGATTGTCAAGACATCGTTATCTATACAAATAATAAAATTGAAGTGTCTGTTTGTAATGTCAAAATAACAGCTTTTTAATAAATGCTTATGAAAGTATGTACGTTACATATAACAAAAAAACTATTTTTTTTTTTTTTGTCTGTCTGTCCGTCTGTCTGTTTGTTCCGGGTAATCTCAGAAACGGCTGAACCGATTTTGACGGGACCTTCACTGGCAGATAGCTGATGTTATAAGGAATAACTTAGGCTACTTTTATTTTAGAAAAATAATTAGGGTTCCTCGAAAATAAAATAAAACCCTTGAAATCCAATATTTTTATTCTATGTCAAGTATCTACTTTAGTACTCTAAATTTCTTTTAAATTATACGCGGGTGAAACCGCGGGTCCCAGCTAGTATTTAATATTACACGTATGAAGTTTGATTCTTTTTTTTTCACAGAGGCGAACAACTTATGCTTCTGAAGCTAAAGATGGAAACGCTGAAGGCGTAAGTACATATTTATAATCTAAAACAGATATATCTTAATTGATATATCGATAATCTTTTCTCGTAGCTTGATGAGGAGCATAGCTCTCTTATGAACCGTAATTTTTAAATCATCTCTATTTTGTGCCAACGCGCACTTCTAAGTCCACTTTTAATCAGAGGGTGAAATCATCATATCAGTCAAAAGACTTCCACTGCTGAATAAAGCCCACTCCCATAGGCGACCAGACCAGATGCCATGCATCGTCATTTTTGGGGAAATCGCAGAGCTTGGCAAGTGGGTTGGTGAGCGCAGAATAGCTGCTGTTCTATAGAAGGGATACTGCTGCTCAACTGTCTCTTTTACGACATCCACGGGAGAAGATAAGGTGGTGTTACATTATTAATCGGGTCACAACACAGATCTATGACAGGCGTTGATGATAATAATTTGGAACTGTTATACTGAAAATACAATAGCAAACATATATGAAACAAGAGAAACTTCTCCAATCGTTAGGGAATATTACAGACGTTAATGTGTAAATAGTTCCAACAACTTTTCTGACCCAGTTATCAAACTGAAACTAATGACGCTACCGCTACTAAAGTTGCCAGATGGCTGCGATTCGTCTAAATTCTCCCGACATTTTGTATGATTTTCATTTTTCTTAAAAATACAATCTCCCGACAAACGCGCATCTTAAAGTTGTCAAATTCGAAGTCTCCTTCTAATGCTTTTAAACGTATGTAGCATGAAAAGAGCATCCTAGTGAGTCAGCCCCTTTACCAACCTTGTTGACTGCTAATTGCTGCTTTTCACCATAATACGAGCTATTTCCATTTGAAATATAGCTCGCGCCGACACAAGAGAAGAAGGATATTCCTTAAAAGAACTGCCTTTATAGATTCCAAGTTGGTGAAGTCAATGAAAACAAATGCAAATTCATGTGGTAATGCAAAAAAAGATGTTCATTGCAGGAATTAACTACCTAAGTACGAGTTTAATTGATCTCAAATTTGTTGATTATTGAAAATTAAAAGGACTCTAAACCAAAGGCACGGGTAGCAGCGTAACGAACAGTAGCCATTCTGCGCTCCACAAAATCCACCTGCCAAGCGTGTTGAGCACTGGCAAACTTCTCCCAAAATCACGACACAATTGTTGTGGACATTTAGCGGGGGGTTGCCTTTATTCAGCAGTCGGACATCTTGTGGCTATTATTATTAATAAAGTCATAGACACTTCGTTTGAGGCAGCGTGCCCCTTTGTCTGTGCCATCTGCCAAAACAAGATACTGAGCCAACACTTTTATTTAGCGTGCATGTAGCTCTTTTAACCAATTGCCACTTCATCATATCAGCCAAAAGTCTGCTGAACAAAGGGGGAGACCCCATAAACGACCGGACATGGTCGTCATTTTGGGGGGAATTGGCCACTACTCACCACATTTGGCAGGCGGGTTGGTGAGCGCAGAATAGCTGATGTACCACAGAAGTGGCGTTGCTGCCCATCCCTCTGGTTTAGAGTCCCTTAGTCACCTTTTACGACATCCGCAGTAGGAGATGCGAATAGTGTTGTATTCTTAATCCGGACGTAAAATTGCCATTTGAGGTTGATCTATGTTGAACTGTCAACAGACCTTCTTCAGCAAAAAAAAGTATAGCCAATAACTTCTTCGTAAATCCTGCTAACGCTACCCGTTAGCGCTCTTTGCCGTGTAGTTAAAATACTTAAATATCCATCGATGCACACTCTGTAATCTACTCGTGACATACATGCACACGATGTAATCCGTCTCACATAGTTATAGTACTTGTATCACTTATTGGTGAAGTTTTGTAAATGGCACAGGACTACCTAATATGTATTGTACTATATTATAAATTTAATTTGTCTGTAAATCCTCCTTACCTTAAATAAATAGAGACCGATACGGTTGGTGCAGTGGCTGATACAGTCGGCTGCTGCGCTCCGGGTCGTGGGTTCGTTTCCCGCACGGAACAAATATTTGTATGATCTGCAGGTAGTTGTTCCGGGTCTGGGTGTATTGTGTATGTGGAATTCATGTCTATAAACGCACCCACGACAAAGGAGAAATCCTAGTGTGAGGCAACATTTTGATTAAAAAAATATATATATATATTTATATATAGGGCGGCACTGAAAATTTCGGGAATCAAGAAAGTGACACAACATTACTATTTAAAAATGTATTTATTGCTTTTCGAAGTATTCTCCGCGAAATTTGACACATTTTTCCATACGATGGAACCAATCATTGAAGCAACCATTCCATTCGGAAGTTGGGGTCTCCAAAATGGCCGTTTTGTAGGCGTCCACAGCTTCTTTAGGTGATGAAAATCTCTGTCCACGCAATTTATTCTTTATTTTAGGGAAAGTATAGAAATCATTAGGGCTTAGGTCGGGGCTGTACGGCGGATGGTCTAATAATTCTATGTTTTCTTGCTCTAAAAACTCTTTTGTTCTGTGCGCGGTGTGAGAACTCGCATTGTCGTGATGGAGGATGATGCGGCGGTTGCAGTTCTCTCTACGGAGTTCAGAAACGACCTGTGGCAAACAAATGCTAGCATACCATTCTGCATTAACCGTTCTTTGTCCCTCAAGAGGAATAGTCGTAACATGGCCGGTTTTGGAGACAAACGTGGCCACCATTTTTTTTGCAACACTCCGTCAACGAACAATTTTTGTTGGCTTTAACTCATTTTCGAACACCCAAACTCGTGACTGGTTTTTTGTTTCGGGTTCGTACGCATATATCCAGGATTCGTCACCTGATACGATGTTGTATACAGCATTTGAGCATCCTGCGTGGAATCTTTCGAGAGTTCTGACGCACCAAGTAACGCGAGCCGCTTTTTGCTCTTCACATAGCAAATGCGGTATCCATCGGGAATTCAACTTTTTTACACCTAATTGTTCATGCAAGATTATTTGTATTTGACTCATGCCAATGTCTAAAGTTGCCTGAATTTCGCGGTATGTCACATGTCGATCTTCCTCAATCAGCTTACGCACAGCATCAACGTTTTCTTGGGTGACTGCAGTTTTTGGACGACCTTGACGAGGATCATCACTGAGCTTGACACGTCCACGTTGAAATTCAGCAAACCAGCGATAAATTGTGGTTTTGGATGGGGCTTCATCACCAAATGCAGAAATCATCCGGTCAACACACTGTTTTTGTGTTAAACCACTTCGAAAGTCATAATAAATCATCGCTCTTGAATTTTCTCGAGTCAATTCCATTTTCTCAACGACTAAACAAGTTTGACAAAACCTTGTGACAAGACCGTGAATCTTTTTTTAAATAAATAAATGGTATTCGATTTGTAAAACCAAGGAGTTTTCAATTAAAAAGATTTTAATATGACAGGAACAGTGGAAATAATCCATTCCCGATACTTTTAGTGCAGCCTATGTATTAATACAAATCATTGCTTTTATTTTCAGTTGCAGATGGAAGTCGATGATGACTGCCCATTTGACAATATCCCGGCTCCAACAACGACTAATGACAACGCTATTTTAGTAGAAGGAAATACAAAACCATAGATTCGTTTTGACACTAGCGTTTTCCGTTTAATATAAAGGCATTGTACTAAAAGACGCAGTGCATTAATTTACTCACAACTAGTATCCATAGTGTATATTCGGAGGCAATTGCCGCTACTACTGCGTTTGTGATTAATACTTCATATTCATAATTTTTTACTCAGGTTACCGATTTTTTGCATGGCAACAAGTATATGTTGCTACTCTTAACGTAACCTCTTTTTCACTCAATATGGCACCCACGGAAAGTGTTTAATGATATATTATTTAAAATGCTTCTGTAATGATATTTTCATGGTGCGCCTTCTGCATACTGAATGATTATAAAATGTAAAAAGTTGTTAATATATAATAAAAATACTTATTATTTTCACTGTGTTTATCATCGTAATATCAAGACAGCTACCTACATTACTCAATATTTCAATATGCGCAGTTTGTAAGTATTAAAAAAAATTAAAGTTAGCTATACTACGGCCGCCGAGAGAATGCGTTCCTGACCCCTGTTAATTGGTCTAGTTTCTGTTATGTTATATCAAAGATTAAATTTAGCGCTAAACTATTTAAGTTTATTGTCTGTTGACGTTACTACATTAAAATCATATTATATATGAAAACGTTACTACATTATAATCATATTATATATGGAATTAAAATAAAATGACCTAGACAAATTAACAGATGTCAGGAACGCATTCTCTCGGCAGCCGCACTTTAATGTAACTTATTCATACTTAATAATGTCACCGATGAGGAGCAACACAAGGAGCACCTAAACGTAGGCATGCGGCGAAAAGTGTGGTCGTCCAACATAGTGTGCCTATGTTGGGCGACGGGAGTGCCTGAAGCCAAAGCCCCGACTCCCATTCACCCACAGCAAACGGTGAAGCTGTTGACCGCCTCGGACACCATGGCTTGTCTTGCATTAAAAGTGCGGGTCGCATAGCACGGCATGCCAATATTAACGACATTATTCGTCGTGCTTTTGTCACTGCCGGCGTGCCAGCTGTTTTGGAACCCAATGGCTTGGCACGTAATGATGGTAAATACGACGGAATGTCGTTACTGCCACGGAAGATGGGTAGGCCTCTGGCGTGGGACTTGTGTCGACACCCTTGCTCCATCTCATCTTCCAAGCACGGCATGCTGTGCTGGCGCTGCCGCTTCTGCAGCAGAAGCCCTCAAACGGCGCAAATACAATAACCTTATTGGCAATTATTGTTTTGAGCCGTTTGGGGTCGAAACGCTTGGGTCATGGGGTCCGAATGCACGTCAGCTTTTCAAAGATATAGCTAGACGGTCGGTCGACACTTCGCGTGATCAGAGGGCTGGCCTTTTCTTTGGCCAAAGAATAAGCATTGCCATTCAACGTGGCAATGCTGCCAGCCTTCTAGGAACATTATCAGCTGACAGCGATGAGGAGGTATACTTTGACGCCTAAGTACATGTTATACTTTTCTATATTTATTATATACATAGTTATTTTTTATGTTTAGTGTAATCATAAATAGTGTATATATAATGTCATACACGTTATATAATATGTTCTTCAACAGTGAATCGTGTAGTTCCAGGCAGGATACGCCACGGTGAGGACTAGTGTTGTCAGGTCAAAGTCAAATATCGGGGCGGAACACCGGGACTTTGACTTTCAAATCGGGAAAGCTAGAAAAATAAGCGTGGCGATTATGGCAAAACCCCCCAATGAGCCCACAACACATCCATATCGGTCGTTGTGGACATCTTTGGGGGAGGCCTGTGTCCAGCAGTGGACTTCATTCGGCCGAAATGATGAGAAAAATAAGCTTTTCTAAGTTGACGTTTAAAACCTACAGAACATTTATTTAAGAAACAATGGCATCGATAATAATTTAAGTGATTCGGAAGACGCTGTGGTGCAGCTTCACAAAATGTGCAGCATTGACTCTTGATTATCTATACAGAATCCGCATGTATCCATCGTAATAAGCTTCATCTTGTGAAGGTGCTCTTTGGTGCTGAAGTGGTATTGAAATAACAGTTATTGCACCTTTTTTTTTGTTTTATTGGTGTCCAGTGGAAATTCTACATGGAACTTCCTTCATCCCGGGGAAGGGTGTGCCAGACTCCTACCGGCTAAAACCACTGGAGCGGTCATCTTCGGCACCGAAGGGGGGCTCCAGGTCCTCGTAAGTTTACACTAGAGCCGCCCATTGGTGCCACGTCTTTTGGTACATCTTGGAGGGGATGACTTTCAAGCGGTCACCACCTCTAGCGGAGGGCAGGTGGATGTAAAAAGGCCGCCCCCCAGGCTTCTCGGGGAGGATTGCAAAGGATCCCCCAAGTCTTGCTGTGGGCTGTGCTGCGCACACGTTGGCACGTGACCGCATGCGCGCCACCGTCTTTCCGGGGGTCGCTCGGTATGAGCACGCAGACTCCCCAATCTGCGGGCCCGCGACCCCAAGAACAGGTATGGCACCTATATAGTGCTTTAGTTGGCTTTTGGTTAAATTGAGTCCCTTGAAGCCGTCTATCCTTCTGCTGCAGAAAGTCTTAGAATGGTATATGCCTGTCGCTTCCCTTTATTTTCTGAGATGATATTTTCCACCAAACGCATGTAATGCCTGTTGGTTCCATGAGGTATTCCTACACGAATTGTTAAATATGGTATGGTTAATATCTGCCATATGTCACCATCCGGGCAAATCCCTTAGACATATTATCTCTGGTTGTTCGTTTTGCTAACGGTGAATATTTTAACCAAGTAGCCAAGATTATCCACCGGCAACTTGTTCTAAAGTACAAATTTGTGGATTCTGAGATACCGTATCACATCCAGTTATTAAAAATGGTCCTGCCACATTTTACTGTGCTCGATCATCATCACTGATAGGACTATTGTTGCCAATAAGCCTGACATAGAGGTGATAGATCGATAAAAGCGCCGTGCGATAATTGTTGATGTTACCGTTCCACATGACGAGAATCTCGTGCAAGCTGAGAAAGATAAACAAATCAGGTATCTGGACGTGGCACACGAGATTGTCGACAATTGGGAATATGGACTCTGCAATCATTGTACCGATAGTTGTGACAACCAATGGCCTCATTGCCAAGAGCCTCGACCAACATCTAAAGAGGCTCTTGTTAGGTGGCTGGATTAAGGGCTTGATGCGGAAAGCAGTTCTCCTTGACACGGCACGGATTGTGAGGAAACCTCCTAAAGGAACCCCTTTCTCTGGAGCCCCAACCACCGGCAGCTGGGACCCTACGATGCTGTTTGGTCATTTTGTTTTGTATTTTTTAATGTATGTAATTTGTATTGTTATAGCATATTTTAAAAAGGTTATAAAGGGAATAATAATACAAAGTTATGGAATTCACCTAGTTCCATACATAATGTTCTAAAGTAACCCTATTAATCATTTTGTCTTCTATGTCAACCCATAATGTGATATTTTCTGATTTTCCCATTTGTATACATCCAATAACCTTCCTACAGACCAGATGTTCACTTCATAACGGCCGAATACTGAAACGCCGCTTAGGTAATATTAAATCCCACATTAACTATTCGAGAAACCTGTTTTCGACAGGTACCGAGTGGCTCAAATAGTTAAAGTGGGACTTTATATTAACTGGCGTTTCAGTATTCAGTCGTAAGTTGACTGCAAGTAGTCTAAACTTTTGATGAGTGAATCAGTCAGTCGGTAAGTGATAAAAAAATTGATTTCCGGACGTCAAGACCTCGAGAATGGTAAGAGGTGGCCAAATGCAAAAGCATCATGGGTCTCAGCTATGAAGATACCGAGAATATTTTAATGACGTTACCACCTCTATTCGCAAAATATACACGCACACACATCCTCCCTCACACACCCCTGTAACACCTTCACACATTCTCTCATACATCTCACACAACACATTACAGTTTTACATTCTAACGATAAATTTTACTTTTTCGAAATTTCTTCTGTCATGTGTTTAACATAGTTAAAATATTTAATACGAGAGAGAAATCCTTAGCTTCCATATCACAAGTTATTGGGTAGTTTGGAAGTATTACGTATTTTTGTCTCAATAAATATTTTGTTTTGTTTATAGTTGAAACATGGAATTTGGCAATAAGTCTTACTAGACATGCAAAATCACAACTGCGTAAGTCAAACAGATTTTAAGTTACCCGAAAATGCTTAAAAGTGGCCCGAAATTAGCACAGCACTAATAACTGTAGTCATATACATTTATTCTATGTTATTATTATTACATTTTCATTGTCATTCTGTTCTTTCTCTCTTTGTTTCTTTAAAATTTTTGTATAAAATAGCCCTCGGCCGGTGTGTCGCCCTTTTCCTTTACGAAGTTGGCTGACACACTACCTAAATCTCTGGGCTCTAGATAAACAAAATCAATTTCTTGTTTAAGTTCAAATTTATATTATGTAATAAGCCTCAAAATTGGCATTCTAATAACGCAACAATAGATGGCCTGATATTAACCTATTCTCAAAGGACTGATCAGGAAAATATCGACAGTAAAACTATTTGTAAACAGGCAAACGCATATCTCTATAAAAGTACCTAGTTTACACTTCATATTGGACAACATAAGGATGAATTTTGACATAAACCTAATTCAGTTATACATGGCTATGAATTTCAATAACGAGGTAAACGTTATCCATTACGAGATAATCCTTATTAATGACGTCAAGTATATTTTAAATATGTAGCGGAATTCTATCATATGACTGCGCAACAAATCAAAGCATGTATTAAGAACATCGTGAGCGCCAACTAGTATCTTATGCTCAGTAATATTACTGAGCATAAGATACTAGTCTAAGTCTTCAAACTTGGACACAATAAGGTCTACACACTGTAGCTTGGCAGCTTGATTGGTCCCCAGGGGAAATTTTCGCACTCCTACCGGCTAAAATCACCGGAGTGTCATCTTCGACATCGGCTCCAGGTTTTCGTATGATCATACTAGAGCCACCCACTGGTGTCACACCTATAGGCACAGCTCGAAAATACTACAGCATAGCTACAAGAATCTATTCCCCAGGGAGATTATAATGGAACCACCCGAAGCCTCACTGTGTGCTGCGCAAACGAGTGAAACCATCAATTACATTAATATTTGTTTTTAGCGTAAGGTAATAATAATAATCAGTTGGGACATAATTTGTACGCAATACGTACGTAAATTTGATATCTAATTTTCAAAATTAGTAAATACCGTCTCCTGTCTTGGCTTTAAACTTGATTATATGCACTGAAAAGGGAACGTACCCATACTACGTGACCTATTTTTTAAGATTTTTTGACCCCTCCCTCCCCTCGGTAACCACTCGTAGTATATGCCAAGACCCCCCCCCCCCCCTTTCAAAATTTTACGTAGTATTGACAAGTATGATTTTTAATCATTTTGCAGGCAGAAAGTGTAACAAATGAAATAATTTGACTCATATTTGTATTTATTAATACACTGTTTATTGTAAAAGACTGCATTACATGCATGCTTATAATTACTAGTGAATTAAATATTAAAATAAATACTATGAAAGAGAAAAACTTATGTAAAAACATATTACTACCGTAACTTAATTTATGAAAACTACAATTGTTTGCTGTTTCATAACATTAATATCTATCTCACATATCTTCAATAAATACGTTTCCAGCATCAATCCACTCGGATACATTATTGATCACGGGGGCAGTAGTATCAGGAGCTTCTTCAGACTTGGTCATTTCCTCTTCATCGACAGTCTCGACATCTAACCACTCCACACTTTCTTCCATAACACACAAAACCTCGTGTGGCCTTCTGGAGAGAATCCGCAGAGGTCGTACACGTGACAGATTTTCCACTGCACCGCCATGCAAATTTTTTCGATGGCTTTTCATTGCTTTTTTTGAAACAAAATAAAGACCACAAACTGAACAGGTTCTTCCGTTGATATCGTCTTTGACAGATGGACAATAGGTATCATAGGGAATTTCTCGACCCTGTGAGAAATCCGGCCGTAATGTTAAACATTGACGTACAAGTAATGATGGAAAAATTTCCGGCCCAACTTCATCTGGGCTTGGTATACGGACAGAAGATAGTACATAAAAGCGCGAAATTTCTCTCGGCGAAATCTACTACGTGACAAAAATCTAAGCCACCCCCCCACACTCCTGTGACTGATCGTAGTATTTTTAAGACCTCCCTCCCCCCCCTAAACGGGTTACGTAGTATGGGTACGTTCCCAAACGAATGCTGAGAAAAGATAAATTTTGATCTACACTGTTAAGAAGTAGTCTCGAACAATTATTGTTTAGCTGTTTAGCTTTGCGTCTATATTTTTCTTAAGAAGATCTGTCCAACTATTACTATTTGATTTACATAATCAATTAAAACTAAAACATTCTTCGAGTAAAATATGTCACAGAGGCATAATGTACCCTGTGAGTAAATACATTGCTTTACAATACTATCATTTATTTACCTATAATTCCATTCAAATTCAGAAACCGTTTGTTCAAAATAGACTAAAAATAGTAGAACTATTAGTTTTAAAGGTCAACATAATATGAGACAGCCTCCAAAACGCCCATCCTTCACCGATTCCTAGTGTGTAACTGCTATCAAGAAATTTACCGTATTTTAAACTGAAATAAAACATAAGTTACTATCGGTTCTAGTTAGGGTAAAGTTTCGTGGTACTGAGACTTAGGTCACTATCCTCTTTATTGGCTGAATTATATGATTGAAATTAGTCATAAGTCAATCAAAACTTATTAAAATTAACGGATACGTGGCAACACAAACACTCACATTTCATTTGTTAATTCTTAAACTACTATATGAAAATGCTTGTTATCTATTTGTAATATTGATGCTTTAATACGGGTATCCGAATAGATTTATACTTCCGAACATAAAACGTCATTATTACCATACAAATTGCCATCCCATGACCATTACAATATTTAAACATCCGGAAACTATGAGAAGTCTCGCACTAAACATGACCACCTCCGCCACTAACAGTCCGTTGGTACATCTTCGATGAATTGAGCACATGAACTTAGTGACCCTGAACTCCTACAAGCCGAGTTGTCACATGTCCAGGAGGTACAACAACGGCTATAAATTAAACAAAAGACGGCCCAGACGCAGGTATCGGAAGAACGCTGACTTTAATGTCAAAAGACAGCCGGCATTCTTGACCTATGTGAAAGGGGTAACGGAGAAAATTGGAAAGAACTAAGAAAATAATCCGTTAAGTCTGTATACAGTCCGATGTCCAAAGTAGCGAGACAGGTTAGGACGGCAAAGGACATTATTCCTCTTCAAACACCTACTAACAGTTGCACAGTAGTTCTTACATGGGACAGACGAAGCAAACCTATCGCAAAAAAAGTAAACATATCGCAGCTGTTAAAAATCACCATTAAAACAAATCGGCAATTGCTGAGCACTTGCTTGAGTCAGGACCAAATCACTGGATTATGCTTCATGACCCAAAAATGCCATCCACCGATCGACAGTACTATCCTAGAATTGTTCGTGAAGCGATTTAGATTTAAAAACATCCAAATTTCAATCGGCAAGATGGATTTAGGTTGTCCGCGTCATGGAATCCAGTGATAAAGAAGTTTTCGCGTCGTGATTTATCTTTGTGTATACCTGCCGATACTGTCAGTAGTGTGTCGTGACAGTGCACTGTAAGGCTAAGTGCGGGTAGTTGGTAACAACTCCCGCCCATCTCGACGCTGACACCCGCTACTCCAGTCTACTCGTTAAGTCGTGACCACGGTCAATGCAACTTGATTGAAACGTTGAGGTCAGTCAAAATATTGTTTTGATGTTAATCTGTGCGCGAATAGACCCGATGCTATCATATTTTTATTTTACATACAGGCTGGATGAAAAATGTTACTATTCTGTAAACGAATTCCTTAAAGGCCGATTCACACATTTCCGTGACGACACAGTACCGGCACCGGCAAAGTCGGTCAGAGTGAAAAAAATATTGTTTCAAACATTCTATATGGATGCGACGACACTCATTATATTAATATTATTATAGTAATATGATTTGTGATTTATCCTTAAATTTTAAGAAATAAATAAATGTTGATGTATTAATTAATTTTGCATGTGTTTTGGTTAAAATGTGCAGCAACTTATTGTGACCTTTGTAAATCTGCCCTAACCCATATTATTTGCAAGTATTTAGATTTAAACACAAAAGTACATAATTGATAATATTATTTTTGAGCACTAAGTCACCCCATTATTTGTTTCGCAGTGTCAATCACATACAAGTGCTCTAACGTATTGGATTGTTGAAGGTAAATAAATCAGCACCCAGTATCGTGAAATTCACTCAAAATAAAGATCGGAAATAGCATAATATAAATAAAAATACCACAATGAAAATCCCTACAGTCATGAAACCACGAAAGAACCCTATGCAAATTATCGTCCATCGTCCTACCTGAGTAGTAAACAAGTTGATGCGATGCCGCGGACATAATGCAAAAATATTAAATAATGGCTGTTCCTAGGTTGCTATTCTTACGAAGTCTATTCTTTCCACTGAGCTGGTGGTGTACCTGGCTACGTCTTCTTCCAGGTTAACACTTGATTATGGCTCATATTAATCTTATTATTTGTCCTCGACCTCCGATACAATAACTAATTAACAGATATATCTGTAGGTATACGGTTTTGAGATGTCGCGTTACAATTTGAAGTCGCATGGCTTCGCATCGCATTTGTCGTTCGGAGGGTTAAGGAAATATTGATAATAGGAAAACTATACATTCTGTGCTTGGAGTTATATTAAACTGATTAATGTGTCATAGGTACTAAGTTATAATTAACTGCATGACTTCATAATTCATATGAGAAAATTAACAGTTTGTTATTTTGCTATATGAGTTATCAGGAGTCAGAGTGAGCACGTTGTTAATTTGTTACACATGGATTGACAATTAAAATCATGAATAGTAAGTAAAATTTATTCATAATAAATTTCAAAACATATTCACATTTAACATATTCATTTAAAATGTTTTTTTTTTGTGTAATTATCATGATCTTATTAGCCAGAGGACGTTCACTGCTGAACATAAGCTTTTCACGTTAGTCATTATTTAGAGGGATATTTACGAGTACTCACCACGCTTAGCAGGCGGGTTGGTGAGCACAGAATGGGCGCTGTTTCACAGAAGGGACGCTACTGCTTATCCCTCTGGTCTAAGTCTCCTTTATGACATCTATGGGATTTTCGTGCGATACCACACACTTTTGTTTTAAACAATATAAGAACAGAAACACCTTACAATAATACATTTTTACAGAAATTCATATCGGCCATTTATACGTCCATTGCTGAACAAATCCCCAATTGATTTTCACAACTGTGTCATCATTTTGGGGGGTATTTTCCAATACTCACCACGCTTGGCAGGCGGGTTGGTGAGCGCAGTATGGCTACCGTTTTAAAAAAGGGACGCTGCTGCCCATCCCCCTGTGGTGAAATCCCTTTTTCGCCTTTTACGACATCCACGGGAGGAGATGGAGTGGTAGTATATTCTTAATCCGAACACCACACGGATAGTTATTCATTCCATGATATCCCAGATTCAGATTCCGTTGTGTTTTTGATGTAGTGGTTCTGCCGCTATGTCAAAATACAATAAATATACCGTCGATTTTCCTATTACATATTACCCCCATACAAGGTTCATTCATGTCTGATGTGTGAACATTACTCGAACTCACTGCAAGTTTCATACAAAACAATGTTCGTCATTAACGTTAATATTAATTATGTCAGATAAGATATTTGTACACGTTACTAGTCTTTAGGGTGGTAAGACAGTTATCCAGTTTCTTTGTTCAATATTGGATCAAATTTCTTTGACGTCTGCGTCATGCCATTCACCCAATATCTTTGTACAATATGTAATGTTTGTCAAGTACCATATTCAATACCAAACGCATTATTTTATTTTTGTAATCTCGATGCCGTGTGTTATTAGGACATTGTTTACTTTCATACTCATTAATCGTATAAATCTCATGACTCGTATATCCCAATACCTACATGAAATTTATAATATAGCAAACATGTTTTAAAAATGATAATAATAAACCCCTCTGGGCAGTCGGAAAGCTTTGCTTTTTGGTGGGATTGACTTTAATCCCTTATTTCCTGAAGCATAGGTCATAGGCGATGGCTGTGGCTTGTAGGATCTTAGCTATATTATTGGGGCTGTAGCCGGAGTAGTATATGGCCGTTTCATTGGCGAAAAGTTCAAATTTAGATGAGTTGACGGTTCGTTTGGGGATGTCACTGGTGTACAGTGAGAGCAATAGTGGGGCTAGCATGGATCCTTGTGGTACTCCGGCTATTATGGGATGAAGGGACGACAGTGTACTCTTGGTGTGATAGCGAAAACAGCGATTGGACAAGTAGTTTCTACTGACGAGTACGAGACGGTCGGGCACTGCGAGTTTATACAGCTTATACAGGTGTCCAGTAAATAGGACGACATACTGCAGGGAGTGAGAGCTTCAGTCAATACCTACCAAAAATATACAATATATATTCAGCAAAATCTAACAGATTTTTTTTTCACCATTGTAGATTAAAGTTAAGCGACAAGAAAATTATACTGTGAAAATTTAAATAAAAATTGTATTTCTTGAAAATGTTTTAGTTTTTAATAGAATAAAGACTTATCAATGAGTAAAGTAACAATTCACAAATAATTTGAGGTAAAAAAAAAACTAGAAAAGGATTTTTTTCATTACGAGATGCTTAAAAATCTGTGTCAAGGTAGAGATTTTTCGATATTTCGGAAAATTTTGTACTACTGTAAATCCGTAAGATTTTGCTGAACATCATCATTTCGGCCGAGTGAAGTCCACTGCTGGACACAGGCCTCCCCCAAAGATCACCACAACCACCGATATGGATTTGTTCTCGCTCATTGGGGGGTTTTGCCATAATCGCCACGCTTGGCAGGCGGGTTGGCGATCGCAGTTGAGTTGTTAATGTACTCGAAGGACGCTGCTGCCCATTCTCCGGCTAATCCCTTAGTCGACTTTTACGACACCCATGGGAGGAGAAGGGGTGGTGGCATTCTGAGCCGGCACCACACGGCAAGAACATACACATGCTGAACATATATTGTGTTTTTTTTTGGTAGGTATTGACCCAAGCTCTCACCCCCTGCAGTATGTCGTGCTATTTACTGGACATCCTGTATAATAATCCGTTGTGCCACACTTTGTCAAATGCTTTCACCACATCGAAAAACAGTACTCCTGTCATCTTGCCGCGTTGGAATCCGAACGTAACATGTTCAACTAATCGATAAATGTGTTGTACATAAGAGTGTTTGTCTCGAAAGCCAAACTGTTTATCGGTAATGAGTTTTTTTGGATTCAGCATAATCCTTTAAACGGGAACAGATAATCCGATATATGATATCTTCGCAAGGGCATTGAGTTACCTATGAGGCTAAAACCAGTGGGTTTACCATTTGGTTTACCGGATTTTTGGATACCAATAACTGTGGCCTCTTTTCTCTGGGGTGGAAAGCAGTTGTTTTTCAATGTCGCATAAAAATGGTGGTTCATCATTAAAATCATTCATCATTAAGACGGTTTGGGAAGAGTTTTACCAGGTTGTTGGTGGAACCGGTTGAGTAAATGAATGAAATGTAAATCTTCACCCTTTTTCACTTTGTCTGTGACCTTATCTGCCGTGGTCGGAGGGAGAAGGCCGCCAGGGTCCTCGGCAGGCGGAATAGCGGCTCTACGTTCAACTTCCGCGTCGACTTTAGTGACATAAGCTTGGTCTATAGGTAGAGTGCTTGGGGAACATTGTGCTTCTAGACTGTCGGCTAGGCATTCTGATTTACTGTCGTCATCAAAGGTGTCCTTAGGTTGGGACGATTGAGAGGGGCTATAATACTCGTTGTGTCGGATTAGAGATTATGTTGCAAATGCCAGAACGCTGGAAATCTCAAGGCTCTAAATCGCCCAACAACTTGTCCCAACTAGCCTCTCGGTACTCTTATATACCTTTGTATACACGTGCATCATCAGGCAGTTACAAGCAATGATTTTCCATCACAGGAACTTGCTGTGAACATTCGTCCACGACGGACTGTACGTGGTCGGTGAGGGAGTCGAATGCGCCTACCGTGTTTATGACAGACTTTATGTAATCGAGTAATTCTGTCTAAGTGGACGGATGAAATATCATAAGGCGTTCCCCAACTTTCCTCCGGTCCGTTGCCACAATTGTCTGAGAGGGTAGTCCTTTTTTATGTTACTTCTTAAATACTCGTTTGTAAAGTATGTAAATATGGCATATTATTAAATTAAGGCATAAGAGACCAAATAACCAATTTATCGAGCTGAAGAGCGCAGTGCGGTACCACGGAGGAGTAGTCCTGGATAGCATTACAATTTGCTGTAGGCAGGTGCGATAAGCATCACATTCATATGATTCTGATTCGGGTGGGTACCGAGAATCTCCGAATAACCTAGTTGTAAATTAACCTCATTTTTTGTGGGTTCTGTCTGGTTTTACTTTTTAATTTTATTTAGCCACAAGCCAAATATACACCTTACAATAAAATAATATTTAAGCCCATAGTTTCACAGCCGAACGGATTGAGAGATCTGCCAGGTTAAGCAATGGTTACCGCGGTCAGTTCTTAGATGGGTGACTATTCCTAGCACATAGAAATCCCTCCGCGCCTTGGCACGCACGTTAAGCCGTTGGTCCCGGTTGTCGTATAAAACATCTATTCCAGTCGTTAAGGGTAATCAGAAGCTCAATAGTCAGATAAAATAATTTCGATATTGCCTATCTAGTTTGTTGAGGTCTGATGGCATTTGCTTCATGTAAAATATCAGTATTCAGACGACCTCGAAATACTTGTGAAAAGGCTCGGAAGATGATGATGATGATGAATAATACTATAACCTTTAATCTTTTTTTTTTCTAGTTCTTCTCTGGGTGTGCATTACTCAAGCAGTATGGCCAAAGGCGCAAGCATTGTACCACGAGCTTTCAGAGGTAGAGTTCCAACCACCAAAACCTCTACGTAACGATTCTTTTTTCGGCTACAGCATCACTTATGATCAAATGTACAGACAGTAAGTATATATCTCAGCCAGTAACTCACATTTTGTATATTCAATAGAATTTTAGGGGAACACCTTGGCAACAACGCACCGGAAAACACAGCGTGGGATGACCTCTGACGAGGTGAAGGTCGCTGGGAGGTGTTGGATGGGGGCAGCATGTAACCGCTCGTTGTGGAAATCTATGGCGGAGGCCTTGTTCAGCAGTGGACATGCTTTGGTTGATATAATGAATATAGTTTACGATAAATAAATAAAACGACAATTACGACCAGATATGCGCCAGATATGTAGCATGGTATGCTCGTAGCATGATTCTAGTATGGTGTGTTTGTAGTGTCCCAGCGCTGCAGAACCAAAATTTACGGTCTGCAGCGCAGAGTGGCTTTCCGGATCGCACGAGGATACTGAAAAGTGTCCTAAGAGGCGGCAACTCTCCTGGCGCGTTTTCCGCCTTTTGACATCCTGGCGGAGATGGATGCGTGGGTCTACAATCAGACACGCTCCCTCCACCAGAGCTGCGAAGGCGCGCCTGCAGGGGCGTTGGAAAGGCTGCGGTGGCTAGCTCGGCGGCGCGCACTTGGAAAGTGGCGTCATTGCCTGCGGATGCAGTTTGCAACCAAGCGCATCGTCGAGGCCATCCTGGAATGCAGTGGTCTCCTTCTATGAGAGCGTCATGCTTCAGAAGGAGAGCGCAGAGCGGGATCGGGAGAGGGCTAATCCCGCTCGAAGAAGGAGGAGACGGCGCCGGGGTAACAACCGCCCTGGTGCCTAATTCCCATACGCCTGAAACCCCCTGCCGTAGCTGTAAGGCGCCCACTTTGGGTTCGCGGGTGCGTAGATTGGGGAATCTGCGTGCTCACACCAAGTGACCCAAGAGAAGACGGTAGCACGCATGTGGTCCTTTACAATCCCCCCGGGGGGTGACCGCTTCACAATCACCCTCTCCGAGATATGCCTATAGGCGTGGCACCAGTGGGCGGCTCTAGTGTGATCATACGAGGACCTGAAGCCTCCGTTAAGTGCCAAAGATGATCACCCCAGTGGTTTTAGCCTTGTAGCATGGTGTACTTGTAGCATGGTATATTTGTAGCATGGTGTACTGCTAGCGTGTATAATTGTAGCATGGTGTACTTGTAACATGGTGTACTTGTAACATGGTGTACTTGTAACATGGTATACTTGTAACATGGTAAACTTGTAACATGGTGTACTTGTAGCATGGTGTACTTGTAACATGGTGTACTTGTAGCATGGTGTACTTGTAACATGGTGTACTTGTAACATGGTGTACTTGTAACATGGTGTATTTGTAGGTTAGAGTACTTGTAGTATGGTATACTTGTAGAATGATGAACTTGTAGTGTTGTGTACTTGTAGCATAGTGTGCTTGCATTGTAGTTGTAGCATGATGTACTTATAAGATGCAGTATTTGTAGCATGCTATGCTTGTGGTGCCGGCTTGCCGTGTGGTGCCGGCTCAGTATAACACCACCCCATCTCCTCCCATGGGTGTCGTAAAAGTCGACTAAGGGATAAGCCGGAGGATGGGCAGCAGCGTCCTTCGATTTCATTAACAACTCAACTGCGATCGCCAACCTGTCTGCCAAGCCTGGCGATTATGGCAAAACCCCCCAATGAGCCCACAACACACCCATATCGGTCGTTGTCGTGATCTTTGGGGGAGGCTTGTGTCCAGCAGTGGACTTCATTCGGCCGAAAATGATGATGATGATGCTTGTAGTATGGTATGCCCGTAGCATGGTCTTAGCATGATGCGCTTGTAGTATTCTGTACTTGTATCATGGTGTGCTTGTAGCATGGTATGCTCGTAGCATGGTGTGCTTGTAGAATAGTATAGTTGTAGGATGGTACTCGTATAATTGTCGCATGGTAAACTTGTAGCATTGTGCAATTGTAACTTGATATTGTTGTAGCATGGTTGTAATTGATCCGGCGGCATTAAATTTATCACATGTTTGTTTGAATTTGGCTCGTTAGCCAAAGCTCGTGTATTAAATTATGATGAGAGTAGATGCTGTCTCTCATTACGTCATAGTTGGCGCAGTGGCTAACCGAATGGCTAGATGTGCTGCTGGTTAGAAATTAACAAAATTCAAACTTCCGTGTGGTGTCCGGATTAAGAATATAGCACCACTCCCATCTCCTCCCGTGCATATCGTAAAAGGCGACTAAGGGAATCTAAACCAGAGGGATGGGCAGCAGCGTCCCTTCTGTGAAACGGTAGCCATACTGCGCTCACCAACTCGCCTGCCAAGCGTTGTGAGTATTGGCAAATACCCCCCAAAATGATGACACAGTTGTGAAAATCTATGAGGGAGGCCTTTGTTCAGCAGTGGACCATAAATGGCCGATATGATGATGACATGTACAAATTTTAAATGATATCCCTGACTTAGAAGAAATTTAATATTTTTCTTTTGTATTTCAGATTAGTAATAAGTTCACCGAGGGAAAATGACATCGGAGAAGTATATGAGTGTGATATAGAAAACCTAAATTGCACTAGGATTGTAAAAAATATAGTAAGAGGTAGGATTCTTTTATTTTTAGGGTTCCTTACGTCTGAATGAAAAAACGGCGGAAGCCTTATACGATCACTCGTGTATCTGTCTGCCTGTCCATCTGTCACAGCTCCGAATCTACTGCACATATTAAGTTGAAATTTGGTACTCATGTGAATTTATGCGATCTTTACACGGGCGTGTAACGTAAATAAATGAATTTTAAATAATGAAAAATGAAGAAATTGTTTTGCAAACTATACTGTGTAAGATATCAAATAGAAGAGTTTGTTGTGAGGCTCTCAATTTTTTATTAAAATAGATGAATATTATCATTATTTTCGAAACTAATGAGCCTTAAAATTTCAAAATGAAACCTTAAATAGTTCTTTACTTATAAATTAGAGGACAACCTAATAGAAGCCTTAAAATAAGGTAGTAAATCTTTCAATATTGTGAGTACAAACTTACATTTGTAGTTGGAATATATGGGAAACACAGGTTTTGGCAGAAAGGTATTACATTCGGCCCCCTGCCTAACACTAAACCTCTTTGGGTATGCTAGTATTGGTTGTTTTACCGGCACCCGCGGGTAACCCAAAGTGCCTGATGGTTCGCACTGGATTCCAAACTCCCTTAACCATATTCTACGACACCATAGGATTAGATTTCCGTGCGGGGATCGTACCCGGGACTCGTAGCGCAGAAGGCCAATTGCGTAGCCACTACACTTATCGTGCCGTTAATTACGTCCACGTTGTGTGTACACGTTGTTTGTGTGTTAACAGTATTTCGTTCAGGTTCCTAGCAAAGAACAGACCACCCGTCTCCACTAATGTGTGTTGTATAAGGTAACTAAAACGTGAATCAATCGGATGGGCAGCAACATCCTCCCGCTTGCGCTTCATCATTTCGCCCGAATGAAGTCCACTGATGGACACAGGCCTAGGCCATAATCGCCACGCTTGGCAGACCGGTTGGCGATCGCAGTTGTGTTGTTAATGTACTCGAAGGTCGCTGCTGCCCATCCTCCGATTAATCCCTTAGTCGACTTTTACGACACCCACGGGAGGAGATGGGGTGGTGGTATTCTGAGCTCCGCTTGCGCTTGCTAAACAACCTACTGCGGTCACCAATCTGCCTGCTAAGCGTGGTGATTATGGTAATACACTCTATGACCGACCGCTCATTGTAGTGATCATTGGGAAGCCCAAGCCCATGTTCAGCCGTGGATATTTGTGGGCTGACACATTGTTCCCATAGATGACCATTGCAGGATAGGACAGAATAAGTTAAAACTTTAAATATATAAGTTCCATTACGAAGTATTAAATAATTATTAATTAACTACAAATATCAGATATATTTAACTTTACTGGATGTAGGCATGCATGTTTAAATTTGGAAGAATATAAATTAAGATAAAAAATAAAGGATAAAAATATTGTTATTCTTGTAAAACCATTTACAGGCGCTGAATGGTTAGACTTTAGTTGCCGTTCCAAGATGTAGATTTCCTATGGAGAAGAACGGGCAATAAACTTCATGGTTACTTTTTTAAATCATAATATTTGACTACATTGTTTTTAAAATAATGGTTTTATGAGGACAATGTAGGAGAAAAAAGTCTAAACTACATAAACACTAAACAAGCCCAATTTTATTATTTGTTAAAGTTTATGATATATAATCATCATCATCATTTCGGCCGAATGAAGTCCACTGCAGCTGGACACAGCCTTCCCCCAAAGATCACCACAACGACCGATATGGGTGTGTTGTGGGCTCATTGGAGGGTTTTGACATAATTGCTACGCTTGGCAGACGGGTTGTCGATCGCAGTTGAGTTGTTAATGTACTTGAAGGTCGCCGCTGCCCATCCTCCGGCCAATCCCTTAGTCGCCTTATACGACACCCACGGGAGGAGATGAGGTGGTGGCATTCTGAGCGGGCACCCCGCGAAATATAATACTTATATAATATTTTAATATTTCAGTCTCCGACTCTTACAAGCATGACTATTGGTTCGGGGCGACCGTCAAAGCAGGCCCGAAATCCGTTGTGGTAAGTTTGAAGGATACCCTAAAACACATTCCCAACACCACACTGCCATATTATCGCCCACTAAGAGTAATCCTCTCCATAATTACTGTCGGGTGTCTTAACAGGTGATACTAGAACAATAACATTACATCGCCAATGAAAATGTTATTAGAAACTGTAGACTGGTTACTAATGCCTGATACAAACCCTGCCTTATTAACACTCACCGCCGCACGAGGCACGGACTCATCGAACCGGGAGATGAAATTACCGTATTTCACGAAACATACAAAAGAGTCTTGCACAGTCTCATTAAAACAGACTGGTTTACCCTTCCCGCAACCTGCTGGGCGACCTGTTCACAGCCGCCTCCCCTCCACTAGAGGGGGTAACCGCTTTACAGTCATCCCCTCCGTCATGTGCCTAAAGGCGTGGCACCAATGAACGGCTCTCGTGTGATCTTACGAGGACTTGGAGCCCCCTTTCGGTGCCGAAGATGACCGCTCCAGTGGTTATAGCCGGTAGAAGTCACCGCATGCCCCTTTCCCCTTCCCCGGGACAGAGGAAGTACGTGGCAAATTTCCACCGGGGAACAAAAAAAATGGAAAAAGGGTACATCATCAGAATTTAAGTTGATAAATATTTTATAATTATAATTTATATATAATTCAATATAAATTAATGTTTTAGTAAAGACATAAATAATATAGGAAAAATGACACTGCAAGAAAAAAAAACTGTTAAATGCATATCATTAAAATTATGAATAATATACGAGTATGTGTCAACTGTAACATATTTAGCCCTTTCTTAAATCTTTATAGGTCCGTGGAAAAATCAATAAAAATAGCGCGATCTTTTGGAGTTTTGCATTCTAAAACCTAACTGAAACTAATTATAGTACTCCTTTTTACCACATGGCGCATGTGGCATTACAAAATATGATATGGCGTATGATGGGGCGTGGCTAAAATTTCTATTGCTCAAGGTCATTGGCCCTTAAATTCATTCAAATGTTATTTTCAGATGTGTGCACCAAGGTATGCAGGTATATCTCCGAGTAAGTATTTATTTGTTTGTTATTCATTTAAATTGATTTTATTATGTGTAAAAACTCATAAGAATGTATTTAATTTAAAGATTATTATTATTATTTACTGTGTACTATTTGGAAGCATTCAAGAATGACATAGATAAATATATGTACATCGGTATTTAACTTCGAACTTGGCTTAAACCACACGTAAGTACAGGGCCGGATTTAGCCTCAGGCTTGCGCGACCTGGACCTAGGCCGACAATATTAGGAAATTTGGAAGGGCAACTAAAACCAGTGACGTTACGTATAATAGCCAGTAACCCGATGATTTTAGTACAAATACCACCAATATAAAGTTTACGACAAATAATTTTTTTTCAACATGTTTGCCCTCTACTTTACTGCCCCTTAATTATGATAAAGCCTGTAAGAAAACGGGATATCAGAGCAGGCCTAGGGTACCATTTCAATTTCATTCACCCCTGCGTAAGTGGAACTTAATATTTTTTGTTTTTGTTAGAAATGCTGTAGGACCTAGATTCATCGAGCGGCATGGTCACTCGAGTACTCAAAAACCTCATATACAGTAATATATACAAATAAATCTATATATTTAAAATTATATCTACCTAAACCGTTTTTTGTCCGCAGCCTATAATAGCATTGGAGCGTATGGACAATGTTACTCATACTCAGAAGGTCATTTAACCCAACTTAAGCCCATAGACCCGAGAAAAAGAGCATTAGATTCACCAAAACCATTTGGTATGTATTTTTCTAGAACGAATTAATTAAACGTGTCATCTCCAGTGGACCATACCCAATGGGGGACAGCATTTTTCAGCAATAACTCACGTGTATCTGGACGTCTAACAAACACAATAAGTTGTGACGATGACCAGAATGGATTTATTTCACGCATTACGTTAGACCTTGTCCACAATTGTGGCATTTTGGTGTGTCAGATCTCCATCGCGTCACACCAACGTATCTCATTATCGCTAGTCTGGATGCATAATGATACACGATTATGTGATACGTCGTTGTGACCCTGTATCTGATACAACCCGTGCTGCATAAAACCGCGCATCGTATACGTGTATTGTGATCGATAGTATGGACGCATTTTAATACTGTATCGCGATATGATTTGATTCATAATACACCACGTCCCATCGCGAGGCGGTTTTTCCACGATCAACGAAGGAGCTATGATAATATGTGGTACAATGTCAAAGGCATGGATCTTCACATGCACCTTCTTGGATCCAAATACTAAAATACTGGAATTACCAAACAGGCTAGAATGGCCTCGAACGAAATGGACAGACAATTAGGTTAAGACAGCTGCCAGGTTTTATTTTATTTTTACTAACTGTACGGATTGTGGCAATGTTCTCTTTCTCATACAGCTTATATCTCTTTGGCTATATACGATCATATGTCCAGCCATGTACATTTTTTTTTATTATTGGGCACAGTGGAAATTCTACATGAATTTCTTCCGCCGCGGGGAAGGACGGAGGGGCATGCCGGACTACTACGCAGATTCCCCGATCTACGCACCCGCGAACCCAGAGGCCCTCTGTCTATAGGGACGGCAGGGGTTATCAGGCGTATGGTAATCAGGCGCTGGGGTGGTTGTTACCCCGGCGCCGTCTCCTCCTTCTTCGAACAGGATCGGTAGTCTCCCGATCCTGCTCCGCGGTCTCCTCCTGTATCATGACGCTCTCATAGAAGGAGACCACTGCCAGTTCTCGTGAACTGCCAACATAGCCGACACTACTGCTGGCAGAGAGAGATCTTGCCCGATCCGATCGACCAGGATCCGCCGCTCGGCGACCCACGCAGGGCACGCTTCGAGCGTGTGCTATGTGGTGACTTGGTCTCTATCACAATAAGCCGTGGACATCTACGGACCGATATGACCGCTTCATCATCATCATATCAGACAAAGGACGTCCACTGCTGAACAAAGGCCTCCCCATAGATTTCCACCAAGTCCGGTCACATGCTACATGCATCCAACGACTCCCAGCGAGCTTTACAGTCCATCTCGTTGAAGGTCGCCCTACGCTGCATTTTCCGGTGCGCTGTCTCCACTCCAGAACCTTTTTTTCCCCAACGGCCATCAGTTCTAAAAACAATGTGCCCCGCGCACTGCCACTTGAGCTTACTAATCCTTTCAGCTATGTCAGCAACTTTAATTCTTCTACGGGTCTCCTCATTCAAAGGCGCGGTATTTTAGTTCACTTTTTATTAATTAAATCTATTCAAATTCGTTACTCAAAAGCATTGCTATGAAGTCATTAGAGATCCATATTGCAATACTCGTATTAGAGCATACATTTTCTTTCAAATTATGAATGGGATAATTTTTGAAAAAAATTTGTTTCCAGTTTCTAGCATAAATTATTTTTTACAGAGGCAACTATGGATTCATTTGGTTGGAGTATAGACGTTGCTTTCGATGACTCCATAATAGTTGGCGGCCCCGGCATGTTCACCGGTAAGTAACCACAACCCGACTATCGCCTAATATATTCGTACAGATAGAAGGCAGCGTGTCAAACGGTTGCAACTCTAAAAACAACTGCAACTCTAGACGGCACGGTTGACGCAGTGGTTAAGGGATTAGCTGTCTGCACTACGTGTTGTGGGTTCGATCCCCGCACGGAACAAATATTTCTTTCAAGCTAAAGATGGTTGTTTCAGATCTGGGTGTTAGTACTTATGAGATTTTAATTTCGAAACGCATTTTTTATATTATAATTAATGCAAAAGCATGCAACTATTAGGCCAACTTGACGCCGTGGTTATTGCAGTGGCTGATACAGACGGCTGCTGCGCACCGGGTCGTGGGTTCGATTCCCGCACGGAACAAATATTTGTACGATCTGCAGGTAGTTGTTTCGGGTCTGGGTATATTGTGTGTGGAATTTATGTCTGTAAACGCACCCACGACACGGGAGAAATCCTAGAAGTGTCCTCTTTCGTGGTCGTCGAGATGACTGAAGGTTTAGGCTAGAGAACGTACAGTCTCCTCAGTTTCGACAACATACTACAGCTACCAATCCATTTGTGAGTCTTGGTGATTAGCGAAGTATTTTCTTGCGGTCATGCTTTCCATTGTCAGGGGAGCTCCATGTTCTGATGTCTAATGTCATATTATGATGATAACTGTTTTTTCTTGACATGGAACTCAATGAATGGAATACACATGTTTGCAATAACAATAATAATGCTTGTCAGAGTGATATTATAGGTTGAAAGGCAGAAACCGTTTTTCTCGTTTTTTTTAAGTTTTCATTCCATAAAACACCAAATTGCATTAGTCCTCATCGTTATAGTTTCCGTGTCATACAATAGTCTTATACCACTGGGGACAATCTGTGACTTGTGCAGCCATGGAGAGTCCCCAGTTAGTGTCCCATTTAATTATGTTATCCATGATCCCGGATATGGAATATGCCGTGTGGTGCCGGCTCAGAATGCCACCACCCCATCTCCTCCCATGGGTGTCGTAAAAGTCGACTAAGGGATTAGTCGGAGGATGGGCAGCAGCGTCCTTCGAGTACATTAACAACTCAACTGCGATCGCCAACCCGCCTGCCAAGCGTGGCGATTATGGCAAAACCCCCCAATGAGCTCAAAACACATCCATATCGGTGGTTGTGATGATCTTTGGGGGAGGCCTGTGTCCAACAGTGGACTTCATTAGGCCGAAATGATGAAAAATGATGATGATCCCGCGTAAGCCTATCAAAAGACCGGGTTCTTTACAGAGCCTATTAACCCGAGAATAGAGAGACACGTTTGTAATAACTACTCATGTTTGCATACTCTAGTTTATTTGTAATACTCATGTTTACTGCTTGTAATTTTAAAATACAACATAATTTTAATTAAAATAATAATTAATTAGAAATTGAAATCACAATCAGTACTAACACATATTTATTTTACTCTCTAAGGTCGAGCGATGATCTACAAACCTTACATTCCGACGCCATTGTTTATATTGAGTACTGCACATACTTCAACATTTAATTTTGGTAAGATATTGATTTATTTCGTTATTTCTAGCCGATGATTTAAAGCACCAATAAACATTGAGAAAATATATAGCAATATGACTTCTCTGTATAAGTAGTATTTGAAGTGACTGCAATCCGATGGGACGGATTGCGGAAAAACACTACACGGCACAATGGTCGGGGAGCGCGAGCATAGCACGACCGTCTGCGGCGAGCGTCAGATGCGGAATCTTAATATGTGCTTTAGGCACTCGAGTTTTCTCATACTATTTCTTTTCTCAAGCCAGATAAACAAAGCAGAGTCATTCGGATAGCTAAAACCTCAAACGGCGATTTAGCGAAGTTATATAATCGCTGGGAGATATTGGATGTGGGCAGCATGTAACCGCTCGTTGGGGAAATCTATGGGGGAGGCCGTTGTTCAGCAGTGGACGTCTTTTGGCTGATATAATGATGAAGATGATGATGATGATGATTATGATGTAGTCGTCAAAATGCAAATAAATTTGTTTTCATGAGAATTTTCATCTACATTATTGCCAATAATCCGTGTAGAGAATAGACCACACCTCTTCATCCATGGATGTCATAAAAGGTGACTAAGAGCTAATTTCAAGCAAAAAGATGGGCATCAATATTTTCCCGTGTGCTAATAACACACGGGAAAATATTGATACTAATAATTAATACATAGTCTCAATGATCACTACAATGAGCCAGTCATCGGGGATATTTTCATAATCACCAACCCGCCTGCCAAACGTGGTGATTATGAAAATATCCCCGATGACTGGCTCATTGTAGTGATCATTGAGAAGCCTATGTTGAGGTGTAAACGTTTACGGGCTGACTTGTGTATATATTGTGAAGAGCCATACCAACATGGAATATGTCATACTAGAACGATATAAACTAAAAAGTTGGATAAATTGAGTCCGACGTTTCACTCGATTCGAATTACGTGTGTACTGATCCGTGTGGTGTCCGGATTAAGAATATAACCCCTCTCCATCTTCTCCTGTGAATCGTAAAAGATTAAGGGACTCTAAACCAGAGGAATGGGCAGCAGCGTCCCTTCTGTGGAAATGTAGCCATTTTGTGCTCACCAACCCATCTGTCGAGCGTGTTGAGTATTGGCTTGCCCTCAGAATGACGACACAATTCTGAAATCTATGGGGGAGGTTACGCAGTGGACGTCTTTTGGCTGATATGATGATGATGATGATGAAATACTTAGAATTAGGAAGAACCTTGATTTAATTTTGTACCGATTTGGCTTGACTTAATAAAAGTTAACCCACGCATTTGTGTAAGTAAAGTTAATGTTATTGCTGTTAAGCACATCCTCGTAACTAGACATTTATTGCGTCGTTTAGAAAATTCCTCAAAGTTACAATGGACTTTTATTTTATTTCAGGATATGGCGTATCCTCTGGTACATTTATAAATAACGAATTGTCTTATGCTGTGAGCTCAACTTATGGAAAAGTGGGTTTCGGAGGGGTAAAGTAAACAAGACAGTTAATTATGTTCTTATTAATATAAACACAGTATATTAAATTAGTAAGTATACAGAAGCTGGGCCAATAATAAATTCCAGGATCTCAAACCGTCAACACCACTCGCTGATGAGGCTCAGAGCTTCGACATACAGGATAATTCATTTCATTCATTCAATCAACATTTTCATAATTTCGGCCGAATGGAGTCCATTGCAGAACACAGGCCTCCCCCAAAGATCAACACAACGATCGATATGGGTGTGTTGTGGGCTCATTTGGGGGTTTTGCCATAATCGCCACGTTTGGCAGACGGGTTGGCGATCGCAGTTGAATTGTTAATGTACTCGAAGGACGCTGCTGCCCATCCTCCGGCTAATCCCTTAGTCGACTTTTACTACACCCACGGAAGGAAATGGGGTGGTGGTATTCTGAGCCGGCACCACACGGCAAGTTCATTCCATTCATTCAATGCTCTAGTGTAAATATATATTCCAACATTGACACTGAATTAGAAATAGAAGGTGAACTTGACGCTGGAACTGATTGCTTGATTTGATTGTCTTGATTCGTCTGCGTGGCATGAGATCTTTCAGTCAATTCCAAGTATTTATACTTGAAATGTACGTGAAATGTTCTCGAAATGAGGGTAACGCGAGGACAACGAAGGAGAAAAGAGTCTAACCTTCTTAAAATGTCTGCACTAAGCAAGCCTGATTTTAATATTTACTAGAGTTTTTGATTCAATTGTCATGGCAGCAATAAGATGACCAATCCCAACAGACGGCACTCGTTCACGAGCATGATGCATGTAAATACATAACAAACAATACACTATATTAAAATATTATTATTATATATAAGAAACACTATTAATATGGATCTGACAGAAGGGCACTATGCCTATTGAAATTACTGCGCATAAGAGACTAAGTAACTTTACGTCTCAAGGTGACGAGCGCTGTGTGATGCCTCGCAGGATTAGTCCTGGGTAGCATTACAATTGTTTTTTCCAATTACTGTCCTGCTGATGGTGGCGTCGTGTATCGGGTCGCTTAGTTTCCTACAATATGGTTAAGCTGAGCGACGCTGATGCATGCGTCATGCTCGTGAACGAGTGCCGTCTGTTGGGATCGGTCATCTTATTGCTGCCATGACAATTGAATCAAAAACTCTAGTAATTATTAAAATCAGGCTTGCTTAGTGTTGACATTTTAAGAAGGTTAGACTCTTTTCTCCTACCATTCGACCATTGTCCTGATCTTACCCTCATTTCGAAAACATTTTAGTTCAAAAAATACATTGTACCAATATTATTTAAAAATAGTAACCATGGAGTTTCTTGCCCGTTCTTCTCCATAGGAAATCTACACCTTGGAACGTGGTAGCTAAAGCATGAGTAACCCACGTGCCTATCAATGGTTTGACATGAATAACAAATATTTTTACCTTTATCTTTTATGGGCAGACGTGACGCTTATCACCAAAGGAATGTCTCATCACCATGTAGTATAAAAATCGTCATAAGTTACCAGCTCTTGATTTATCTATAATAACAGTTTATATAAATCCCTGAGGGTCCCAAACCGGTCCTTAAAAGCGTAACTCACATCATTGTAATCGCTTGTATTTTGACGTTTCAACAAGGGTCATTATTACCTTCAGTTGTCAAAAGCAGAGATTTCTAAAACAAAAGCTATGAACTTTTTTTGCAGTAATTAAGTTGACTTGAGCTCGTAAATGGTCTAGTTCAACCGAGGAAGTACTAGGCCATCACAGAATACGTTTAAATGCGTTGCGTTTTCCTTATAGGTGCACTTGCAGGGCGAATCACAGATTATTATATTTCTCTCAGTAGAGAGGAGTTCTTCTTTTCTTAGATTATGGCTTCTGTAGAGTATCTTCCACAATTTCGCCAATGTCATGTATAGGGCAACGTTGTACGGTTGTCTTCTAATGCTAAAATTGTTCATTCTAATCCTGACATTGTTAATCCAAATTGACTGATAGAGTTAGCGAACGTCATGATATTTTTCGTGTTCAGTAATATATTTATATTACATCAATATGTTTACGGTTCGGTAAATAAGTCTGATCTACTAATGTATGCTTAGTAGTTCATGACTAATTTTATAAAAAAGTAAATCAATTGACATATCTGTATTACTGAACGTAATATGGAAAAAGGTAACCAAAAACATCTTACTTTTCCGAACTTATACACTTGCCACATTATACGACATACATAACAGAAATAAAGGCTTTATATACTTGTTGAAAATTCTACAAATACAATAACTGCAAAATTGATATTGATAAAAGCAAAATTGATGTACCTCAAATCAAAAGGAATGACAACAAATGAAATTTTAGTCATGTGTATTTACAGACCACAAAATTATGCTAAGGGTATCATATCTCCCTTTTTCTCAATAACTTAGACCTTTAACAACAAATAAGTTATGTGCATAGTAATGCACAGTAACTCACAACTTGACGCTTAGCTTACAAATATCGACTTGACTATGCAGTACAAGTTTCATTCATAACATAATCCATAATATCAGAGGTAGTAAATGCAAAATTAGAAAATGGGCTATATCTGACCATACGGCCTAACTCCTAAAATGCCCTGTAAAGAAAACGTGTACACTAACATACTGGTGTACCATCGGGACTACTGCAATGAAAATATTCGTAACAATGTCTCCAAAGCTTAAAATTTGATTATGTTTACAATCCTGCCAGTCCAAATGATATGTTTAATGAATTCCACGATAAATTTAAACTTTTCTATAACTTAAGCATGCCAAGAAATAAAAATAAAACATCAGTAAAATTCAATCGTTTAGAAGACATGGATCCCTAAAAGTATACGACACTGCATAAGGAAACGAATGATTTTCTGCCAATATCACTAAACAGCTACTCCAAACAAGAAACTGATGTTTAATAATTTAAACAACAACACAGTTAGATTAAAACACATAATAAAATTAACCTAAATGTCCCAAAACAACTTCTTTATTGACAACGCTGCGAATAAAACTAAAGCGTTATGGAATATAATCAATAAAGCTAAATCCAATTATCACAGAGAACATGTAAATAAAATAATAGTTGAAAAAAAAGTTATGATCACTACTGATTACTTTTTTGACTAGCTCGATTTTTATTTTGTTCGCTTGGTTAATATACAGGGTGTCCAGTAACAAGCACGACATACTGCAGGGGTTGAGAGCTTGGGTCAATACCTACCAAAAAAACACAATATATGTTCAGCAAAATCTTACGGATTTACAGTAGTACAAAATTTTCCGAAATATCGAAAAATCTCTACCTTAAAACAGATTTTTAAGCATCTCATCATGAAAAATTCCTTTTCAATTTTTTTTTTTTACCTCAAATTATTTGTGAATCGTTACTTTACTCATTGATGAGTCTTTATTCTATTAAAAACTAAAAAAATTCAAGAAATACAATTTTTATTTAAATGAATACAGTACAATTTTCTTATCTTAAAATTTTGTACTACTGTAAATCCGTAAGATTTTGCTGAACATATATTGTGTTTTGTTGGTAGGTATTGACCCAAGCTCTCACCCCCTGCAGTATGTCGAGCTATTTACTGGACACTATGTATACATACATAGTGCGCGGATCCTTTTTGCTACTGACATATTAATACACTAGCGGCCCGTCCCGGGTTCGCACGGGTGGACATTTATTTTTTAAACATTTTTGGACAAACGTACGATAAATGTAAACATGGTCTGACTTTGGTATATAGTTTCCGCAGCGTATGCGATGAAAGATATTTTTATGGCGAATTTTTTTGCAACTTGGGTTCTATTATTGTAGATTTAGTAGAGATCCCAAATATTTTTCTAGTAATAAATATAGCCTTTGTTGCTCAAGGATAATGTAGCATTCTAATGGTGTAAGATTTTTTTAAATCATACACGTAGTTTTTGAGTTTATTCGTTATAAACATTCAAAAATACAAACATTTCCTCTTTGTAATATTTGTGTAGAAAAGTGTGACCACAGTTTCAGTGTATAGTTGCTCATACTAGCCCATTTATGTAAACCCACTGCTACCTAATGCTCCTAATTTTATGTTGAGGAGCATTAATTTGTAAACAGTTTTATTCCAATACACAGGTAACCTTCTTTAAAGATGTTAGCTGGCAACAACCCCTGGTTAAAAAAGTCGACTTAGATGTCGTGGGTTCCATGTTTGGAGCAGTCCTGTGTGCTGCCAAGCTTACCGGCAAAAGGATGGACTTGCTTGTGGGCGCACCCACATATGCTGGGAAATCTACTTACAATATCGGGGCTGTATATGTTTATATCGCTCTTAAAGTAGGGGTAAGTACTACACATTTTAATACATTATTCCTTGTATATTTCCACAGTTTTCGTAATTGTAACTCATTATAATAAAATACTTTAGAAACTGTACCAACGCTGTAACAACGCCTGTCACCTTATTACCTATAAGTGATACGGTTAAGAACCTGGGGATATTGATAGAATTTTTCTTGGGGTCCACAGTTGTAAGAAGCAAGCTCTCTGAGGGGACTACGCAATTTTCTCCCAACTGCTACTAAAACTTCGGTGGCTCAATCCCTTCTCCTTCCCATACTTAATTATGCTACTACCAGTTCTCCCCTCCACCTCCAGATCTTACTGAGGCAAAATTAGATAAACTTGGGCGACACAAAAACTTTTGTATTCGATTTACGCAAATATGATCATGTTTCAGAATTTCGTACAAATCTCAAGTGGCTTCCAATACGTCTTCGCCAATAATTTGCCTTCGGAATTCGCCTTCGGAATTCTCATATACTTTCCTTGCTTTACAGTATTCTGTTTAATCCTGCAACCCCCTTTTACATTAAAGAACGTTAAGTTCCTTAATGACGCACTTGAGATCGTCGGAGAATCTGAGAATTGAGATGCCAGTGCATTCTACCAAATTTTGTGATAAATCCTTCACCGTTCAGGCTGTCCGATTATGGAATGCACTGCCTGTGTCAATCAAATGTGCCCCGTCATTGGTTACTTTTAAAAAACTAGTAAAAGTATGTCTGTTTAAATGTTTGAAGTATTGACCAATATAGTGCTTTCTTAGTAATGTCTTAGATTTTCGCGATTATTACACATTATAATAAAACACTTTTAAACGGATTCTATCGCGTATATTTTGATTTTTGATTTTCCTGACGTTTCGAATACTTTGCAGCATTCGTGGTCGCAGGATGACTAAGGTGACAGGCGTCGTTACAGATTTTAAAAAGTTATTTTATTTTATCTACCGTACAATTTTAATCAAAAAATTTGTTTCGATGCACGCAGTAATCACTCACAGTGTCTTGATGTTTCTTAGTGCGGTATCTTGTTTGGGACTTTATTATTTTAATGACTGGATTCCAAACAGGTGGTACCTGCCAACCATCTTCTCTATTAAAATTAGGATGTTTTTTAATTTCAATAGCCTCACGAAACATTCTAGGTACATATCGGTTCTCTTTCGCGAGTACTTGAGGTTGATCAAAACGAAGATAATGGTTTGGTTTGCCTAAGGCATGTTCACACACTGCAGACTTTGTGGAGCGTCTATGCTTGACGTCAGCTATATGTTCTTTTATTCGGGTGGCTATGCTACGCTTTGTTTGCCCTATGTATGATAAACCACAATCACAGTCAATCTTGTAGACCCCTGCATCTTGTAAGGGTATGTGACATTTCACTGGTTTGAGAAGTTGGCTGATCTTCTTGTGCGGCTTGAAATAGGTTTTTATAGAAGCACGCTTTAAGATATGACCAATTCTGTCCGTGACTCCCTTAATAAATGGTAAAACAGCGGGCCGTCGATCAACCGTGGTGGGTTTCGGGCGGTTTCTGCGACGGGGATGTGGAGCTTTCAAATTGTTATTTTGAAGAACTTGCTTCACATGGTTGAGCTCCCCTGCCAGGTGGTCGGCCGACCATATCTTATTATCTTATCATATCTTAAAGCGTGCTTCTATAAAAACCTATTTCAAGCCGCACAAGAAGATCAGCCAACTTCTCAAACCAGTGAAATGTCACATACCCTTACAAGATGCAGGGGTCTACAAGATTGACTGTGATTGTGGTTTATCATACATAGGGCAAACAAAGCGTAGCATAGCCACCCGAATAAAAGAACATATAGCTGACGTCAAGCATAGACGCTCCACAAAGTCTGCAGTGTGTGAACATGCCTTAGGCAAACCAAACCATTATCTTCGTTTTGATCAACCTCAAGTACTCGCGAAAGAGAACCGATATGTACCTAGAATGTTTCGTGAGGCTATTGAAATTAAAAAACATCCTAATTTTAATAGAGAAGATGGTTGGCAGGTACCACCTGTATGGAATCCAGTCATTAAAATAATAAAGTCCCAAACAAGATACCGCACTAAGAAACATCAAGACACTGTGAGTGATTACTGCGTGCATCGAAACTAATTTTTTGATTAAAATTGTACGGTAGATAAAATAAAATAACTTTTTAAAATCTGTAACGACGCCTGTCACCTTAGTCATCCTGCGACCACGAATGCTTTAAAGTATTCGAAACGTCAGGAAAATCAAAAATCAAAATATACGCGATAGAATCCGTTTAAAAGTGTTTTATTATAGTGCTTTCTTCTTATTGTGTATTTTCCAAGTATTATATGTGTGCATATTTAAGTAATTTATGGAATATACACCTATTCGTTTTATATTTAATCGTCTAGATACACTTTTTAATTATATTAATTTGCAAAGTGATGTAAAAAAGTTATAATTTTTTTTCTTTTTTTTTACATCACTTTGCTAATTATTTATTTTGTATTATTTGACTTTATTATGAATTACGTTTAAAAGACGAGCGAGTAGAGTATCGTTGGAACCGAGCAATGCGTATTTCTGCGCTCGTCAACATGCCACAATACATGTAAGTAACGACAAATCAGCACGCTGCGGCGCAGTGATTAAGTAATCGGCTGTTGTGCTACGGGTTGTTGTGGGTTTGATTCCTGCATGGAGCCGGTCTCCCATTACATTTCAAATTTAAATTGTCTAAACTGCCTCAGCGTGTTGGACACATGTCCCTGGATAAACCTATCAAAAGACTGGGTTCCTCCTTGCAGATGAGTAACCCGCGAAAAGTGAATAATTAAAATGAAACACTAAACATAATTTCTTTTTCAGAAATCACCAACACACATAAGGACAATTAGAGGCAAAGAATCTGGATCATTATTCGGCAGTGCAATCATTAGCCTCGGTGATTTAAATGGCGATAAAAAAGACGGTGAGATTAAGTGGCAAAAGTAATATCAGTATTAAAAATCTCTGTTATACGGTGTTCTGTTCAATCCATCTATACTCCCTTACCTTAAACAACCCCTTACCTTAATAAAAATATACATATCTCACCATGAAAACGCATTCCTGGAGGGCAGATTAAAGGAGCTACCTATAAAAAGTATGTGATAAGAAGATCTATTAAGAAGCTTACAAAACGAAGGGCAGCTTGTGGCGAGCTGTGTGTGCGCGGCGACACTGCGGCTCCCAATGCCTAGAGAGATGGTCAGTGCCTCGACTCCGGCTGGCCTATATTGGTAGGCTGGAGTGGAACCTCATAAGTGCCAGCAGGACTTACAACTATGCCTTATCTTAGTTGGTCGATTAGACCAGGTCGCCAGAGCTATATGCTCGGGGATGGAAGTATCTAAGGGCGTAATAAAACAGATGGTGCAACGGATGCCACACTAACTATTGACAACCCGAGCCGCTCACGCCAGTGTTACTCCCTGTAGACTGTAGTAGTGGACATTTTGGGGGTCCATTTTGTGAGTGGCGAGTTATCGTCTGTCACATAATTTTATTTAAAGGGACGTATTCAATCCATTTACCACCCATTGCAATAGTCCTTATAATTGTAAAATGTTCTCCACAAGATCTTTTTGATTTTCCAGAAGTGGCAATAAGTGCCCCTTTCGAAAACGAGGGTCGCGGCGCAGTCTATCTTTACAGCGGGGCTGACCTCATCAGCGAGAAAACTGAAAAAACCCTGACATGGCTCCAGAAGATCGAGCCTAAATCAAGCGTGGCTTATGGCCATTCTTTCGGCCTGAGTCTCACACCACTACTGGATTATGACGGGAATGGATGCAACGGTGAGTGCTTAGACCCGAACTCAAAAAAGCCTCTTAATTTGGATCTTGAAATCAATAGGATGTTTGACAATTTTTTATATATTTCTTACTAAAATCTATACTAATATTGTAAATCTGCAAGTGTATATGTTTGTTTTTTACTTTTTGGCACCTCAACTTGTACCGATTTGGATGAAATTGGTACAAGTTGAGGTGCCTTAGTTTCCCAGGTAGAGCAATTTTTAAGATAGTTTCACTAGATGTCAATTTTGTTTATTATACGTCGTATTAAGAAATAAATATATCTTTAAATCGTATACCCGGTCTACAGATAGCAACGACAAAAAGGTGTGGTGTTTGTGCATGTGCGATTTATGTCTGTAAACTGTACAGATGATACAGGAGAAATCCTAGCTTCATCATTTTTGGACAACAGCTTGTGATGAAGTCATCCTTCATCATCATTTCAATCAACCTCTTTCATGACTTCATACCTTTTATATCCATCACCTTCCACCTCGTGATTCATTCTTTATTAAAATCAAAATTCGAATTTATTATGTGACGTAGACTCGCTCTTCATATTTTGATCATTATCACATTGGATTCCATTCTAAACGCTAGTGGTTCGACACACAGCTGTGGCTCTGACAAATAGTCTGCCTGCAATATTACAATTACTCATTTTTAAGTAGCTTAAATTGTGATAGTAAGCTATATTTAAAAAATGTAAACATCACCATGAAGTGTTAATTGAAGTTGTGAATAACAATATACCCGTATAACAATATATATGATAGGTTTCATTCAATATCATTAACTGAACTCCGTTACTTGCTGCCGTGGAGGTAGCCTCCTAGTTTAGCTAACCGGGAAGGAAACACGGAAGGAAGCACACCACGACAAGCTGCGCTGCAAGGCTCGGCGAAGCTACATTTTTTCGCGATTTATTTCAATAGCACTACTGCATTTCCTTAGTTATTTTGCTCGTTTCAAATTACCTCTAATTAACCTTCCACTTTTTAATGTTTTTCTAATAGAACTGGCCATTGGAGCACCTTACAAAGACACAGTGGTTCTCCTGAAGTGTATGGCAGCGGTCACAGTAAAGCTGTTCGTGTCTTTTCCAAATTTACAGGTAATTTTGTTTTACTGTTAACGGACTCGATCACATACACAATTAAAAATATATTGTGTCTGGTCATCCCGCGGTTTGTGCCATTTGAGGGGTTTAATACTTTTGTATGTTATTCTTTCTTGCGCGGTAAATAATCTAAACTTCTTAAGACTCATTTACACGTATCCGATCTTTAGTGAAGTTCATGTAGTAACAATATAAAATTGTATGCATATGTAATGAAGTTAGTTGAGTGAGTGTTTACTCGGGTCGAGTCAGTAAACTGTAACTAGACTTCGATACAATTAGATATTTCATTATTTTTTCATGTCCACTGCCGGACAGAAGCCTCCAATAGAGATCGCCGCAACGACCGGTATGGGTGTGTTTTGTGTGCTTATTAGGCGATATTTCCATAATCGCCAAGCTTGGCAGACGGGTTGGCGATCGCAGTTGAGTTATAAATATACTCGAAGGACGCTGCTGCCCATCCTCCGGATAATCCCATAGTCGTCTTTTTCGACACCCACGGGATGAGATGGGTTGATGCTATTCACAGCCGGCACCACACGGCATATGCTTTATAAAGCAATGGTATTATTTTATTAAAAAAAAATTACACCAACTAATCAATAATTATAATACGTGTTGAACCCACGTCCCCGTGTAAGCCTATCAAAAGATCGGGTTCTACCATCCAGAGGAGCTACCCAATAATAAGCTTGTTTATTTTTTCATTTTCTTTATTAATTACTCAACATCTTTACTTTCAGAATCGAACTCTCTCTGGTAAAACAGACTTCGTATTCAAGGCTTGTCTGTCAGTAGAATATCCAATGAAACCGAAAACTGTTATAGCAAGTAAGTATTGAAAAATAAAGTAATAGATATTTACCTATGAAATTGCCGTTCTGCAGTACTGGCCATTTCAAATAAAAATATTTTTCGTTTGGCTATGAAATTATTAATTACAAATTCATTTTAATTTGTAAACATGTTTTTCATTATTTAAATTTTCTTCGTAATGGATACGTTGAGAGTTCGAGTAATTATGGAATATGAGTACCGACGTGGCAGCAACGTGGCACAAGCGGCATACAACATCAACGACATTTAAATATTTTTTTTACATTTAGAAAATATAGAAAATTATATTACATGCCGTAATTTCATAGGTAAAAACCTAATATTTATTTGATACACCACACATGAAGCTAGACTGAGATAATAATAATCGATAAGCTGCCTAGTTTTTTTTTAATACTTCGACTAACTTATACTTAATTTACTAATAAAAATTAGAAATTATTGGATTTAATTATCAATCAATGACTATTGTAATACATATATATACCGAGAAAAGCTTCCACAAGAGATTGCCACAACGGCCGGATTGGGTGTGTTTTGTGTACTTATAGGGAAATATTGCCATAATCGCCACGCTTGGCAGACGGGTTGGCAATCGCAGTTGAGTTGTTAATGTACTCGACGGACATCCTCCGGCTAATACCATAGTCGGCTTTTGCGACACCCACGGGAGGAGATGGGGTGGTGGTATTCTGAGCCGGCACCACACGGGACTCGGCACCACACGGGACTCGGCACCACACTGCGGCAAAGCAAGCGTACTACCACTAGGTTATCACTGCTAGATAGTTATGTACAGCAAAGAAAGGACCAAAAATTTTGATACGTAACTATAAATCATGCACGTGCTAAAACTAGCCGATTGTCGTGACTAGGGTCATAGTCGAAGCTTCATAATAGTTTAAAATCTAAAATTTGAAAATTACGGTACCTAATTTCAGTTCCAAATAACAACGATTAAATAGCGAAGCGTCCAGTTCATCATCATATCATATCGGCCATTTATACGTCCACTGCTGAACAAAGACCTCCCCCATAGATTTTCACAACTGTGTCATCATTTTGGGGGGTATTTGCCAATACTCACCATGCTTGGCAGGCGGGTTGGTGAGCGCAGTATGGCTACCGTTTCACAGAAGGGATGCTGCTGCCCATCCCTCTGGTTTAGATTCCCTTAGTCGCCTTTTACGACATCCACGGGAGGAGATGGAGTGGTGCTATATTCTTAATCCGGACACCACACGGATTAATCCGGACACCACACGGACACAGCGTCCAGTTAATTGGTTGAAATGAACATACTAGGAGGGATCAAAAAGTAGTGAGAATGAGATAGAATATAATGACTATTGATAACTTAATTATTTTTTTATAATTTTTTGTTTTTTTAATAAAACTTTGCCCCGCACTAGGATTTCTCCTGTGTCGTGGGTGCGTTTACAGACACAGATTCCACATTTTTCTACATAGTTTCAGAGTCTCTCTACACAACGAGTCCAGCGCTTTTCCAAGGCTTCAATCCCTTTCACAAAAAAAGTTTTGTCTTGGTCCTGCAAAATGCTGTCCACGGCATCCATCACCTCGTTATCGTCTTCGTACCTGTTTCCCCTTAAGTATTTTTTCAATTTGGGGAACAGATAAAAATCGCTAGCCGCCAGATCTGGTGAATAATGGGACGGGCAACCAATTCGAAGCCAGCTTGCTGAATGGCAGCCATCGCAACTGCGCCTGTGCGCGGGTGCGTTGTCGTGATGAAACAGCACGCCCCTTCGAAGTTTCCCTCTCCTTTTCTCTTTGATGGCATTCCTCAACTTGGGAATTAAAGATGCATAATATTGACCTGTAATAGTGGTTCCACGCTCCAGGTAATCAATCAACAATATCCCTTCTGAGTCCCAAAATATTGAGGCCTTAACCTTGCCAGCCGATGCCACGACACGAAACTTCTTCGGGGTCGGTGATGATGTCTCGGGATCAAAATGATGGACCCATGTTTCGTCCATTGTTACGAAGTGAGACAAAAAGTTTTCAGAATCTTCTTGAAACTTGTCCAACAATATCTTCGAAATGTCAAGTCAATTTTGTTTCTGACTGTCGGTTAACATTCTCGGCACCCATCTTGCGGAGACTTTTCTCATATTCAAAGATTGTTTCAATATGGATTGAATACTTCCATATGAAATGCCCGTTTCTTGAATTAAGTATCGGATGGTAACAATTTTCTCGACTTTCGCAACATTTTCTTGGGTGACTGACGTCGATGGACGTGGTTCCGTGCTCGTTCTCCCTATTCGAAATTGAGAAGCCCACCTTGTGACAGTGGAATATGGCGGAGCAGACTCTCCTAATGTTGCCTCCAAATCACAATGAATCTCTTGTGTCGTTAACTTTTTTAAACAGAGGTATTTAATAACGGCTCGCACTTCGTTTTTCTCCATTTTCGATAACACGTTCCGACACGAAGCAAACAAATGACTACATTCAGAAAAAAACAAAAGAGAATCGAAGATTTTTTTCTATATTAATATTACAAATATGTATCTGAACTATGATATGTATCTATACTATTATTATTTTTCTTACCAAGGAGTATGTCGTTCTCATTACTTTTTGATCCCTCCTCTTATATAGTCCTGGAGTAAGAGCTACATGATCTGAGATACATTTTAATAATTTGTGAACTTTACACTAGTTCATAATATTACAACAACAAGCTGAAAAAATGGCTACTAAAATAGCAACAGTTGTATGAGCTTCCTAAAAGCAGAGACTATCTCCAAAAATGTAATCATTGTAATATGTGGTATAATCGACTGTGTTCCAATAATAAGAGGTTTAAGTCAATGCGTATGGAAAAAATCTACATCGTAATGTCAGGATTGTCGCGGTAAATAACCAAAGACACAATACAGTAAAACTAATTCGATCAGTACGAGTTGAAAGTCCTATTAATGGCACCGATAATCTATACAGAAGCTTGCCACCCAAACCTTACGTAACTATCCGCAATAAGACGCCTGCTAATAGGTCTGCAGCGATTCAATAATACTTACATGAGCTCCACGACCGAGGCTAACGTCACTGTTCGTAATAAGACACAGAGTCCAACCCCAACTAGTCCAATCAACGACAACACCATAATGGAAATCACGAGAGCTACTCTATACTATATAAGGCCCGGATTACATACAGATCGAGAATTAAAACTCAAGGAGAACCTGAGTCGATATTATATAGTCGATAATATAGATGCTGGACCTTTTACATAGGGTTATTATTTGATTAACGCAATCTAGATTCAAATTTTACTTACGTTTTGATTCTCGTTCTGTCAGACCGGGAAATCACCAGTGCCCTCAAAGAAGTAGTTGCAGAACAATTTAATAAAAATAATGACTTGATGATTGGGTTTAGAGCATAGCTAGACTTTAACAGTGAGAAATTGGAAGAAATCCAAATACATTAGAAGAAAAGTCTTCCAAACTGCAGATAATATGCAACTTTAAACATCTATGCAAGATATGACCAAACGCATCAAACTAGAGTAACAACACGATAGATTAACAAATTTCAAACTGCAAAACGTACCAGAAAATATATCTGAAAACTCTCTTATTATATAAATCTCTCATAGAAACATCTCTTAAAGCAAAATTATGAACTGTGAAATTGATGAAGCAAGAAAAGTCAACTATCTGGGCTTGTTATTGTTAAAAACTTGGAACAATTGAAGTCCATTACTTATGTAAATTCAATTATTCACAGTAGTATCAAAGTCAAAGACCAAGTTTTTTTATTTCAAATGTACCAAATATTGGCACTTATGAAACGTCAGAATTTAAGTTGCACGGTTCCAAATAGTTGATCTCATGGAGAAAAGCCGGCAAGAAACCCCATGGATACTCTTTTAAAATATTTGGGGATTACAATGTTGATTGATACAAATGATTGTAAAACATATACAGAGAAAAATGTAGGTTAATGTGTAAAGGTGGAACATACCACAATAATATTATAATAGTGAATTTGCCGTGGCGGTTAACGGCTGAACAGTCCCAACAGACGGCATCCGTACACGATCATGACGCATGCATCAGCATAGCTTAGCTCAACCATATTGTGGGGAACCTAACGACGGATACACAACTCCACCACCAGCAAGACATTTTAATGACCATGACAGACCAATACAGCCAGGCGATTTTAAATATAAGTAAATAACATTAAAAAATACAGTTTTGAATTAGTCAAGCCAAAGGTCAAGTTATTTTTACATTAATAATATAATCAATTCCAATTTGTAAACATTAAACCTTTGATTGCAAGTTACACTACACTTCCAATCATATGTTCATCAGAAGTTATAAAATAAATTATACAGCGCCAGAGGGTCACAATGTGCAGAAGGGAATCTTGTGCCAAATACCTTTATCATCGATGTGATGATTTATGCTGTAGTAGGCCTTCGACATTAAAACACACTTAATCAAAGATTTGAACTTTATTCTGGCAAATCGGTAATAATAGAAGGAATTTTGTTGAAGAACTTAACACTGTTTCCGATAAAGGACTTGCTGGTTCTGCTAAGTATAAATAAGCCAGGCAACACGTCGATACAGTGTGCGTAAAAATTGAGGAGGTGTTTTAATAGCAGTCTCAAGGAACTTAATCCAGGTCATGTCGTATAACCCATTGAGAAAGTCCGTACGAGAATGTATCAATCAGTATTGATTTGAAATATTGAGAGTCGGTACTCTTACTGTACTTAAAACATAAATTCTACATCTGTGGTATTTACTTACTTTCTTTCATAACCACAGCAGTATTAATCAATAGGGCATAAAATATGCTTGACAAAAAATTAAATTAAATAAATCAGACCACTCCGAACCCCAGCAACAATAGCCAAGTAAGTTTTATTTTATTTCTCTTATTAGCCAGTACCACCACCAGCGTGTGGTGCCGGCTCAGAATGCCACCACACCATTTCATCCCGTGGGTGTCGTAAAAGTCGACTATAGGATTAACCGGAGGATGGGCAGCAGCGTCCTTCGAGTAGATTAACAACTCAACTGCGATCGCCAACCCGTCTGCCAAGCGTGGCGGTTATGGCAAGACCCCCCCAATGAGCACACAACACACCTATATCGGTCGTTGTGGTGATCTTTGGGGGAGGCCTGTGTCCAGCAGTGGACTTCATTCGGCCGAAATGATGATTAGCCGCCTCTTAAATTTTTAGTCGTACGCAAAATAATTTCCCCTATATTATGCTATCGGCGAACATTCCAATATGCGATTTTTTTAATCCTCTATTTACATTGCATGTTGTGCTAGTCTGTACCACCACATTTCCTGCTCACACTTTATGTAATATAATTCTATTGATATAGTGTTTTAAACTGAAAATGGGATGTTTGCCTTTTTTATTTATTTGAATTAAGTTTCCGATATTTCGGCACTGTTGCAAGCGCCCATGATCACAGATCCCGTTCAGTCATCAACCCTCCGTCCCTTGCTTGTGCTAGTGCATGCCGAGCCTGTAGTCTTTAATATTCTCTAACATATTTAAATAACACCGATTCAACTATCCCTACGTAGTTTGTATCCCCCAGCAATGCCCTAAGCCGAGGTTCAAGTCCCGCAGTGGGCGCCTTTAGCGGCAATTGCAGAGTTTCTAAATGTAATTTTAAACCTGGTAGGAGGCCTCTTTTCGCTCCGTCAGAAATCACCAGGTTAAGCAGCCACATTTCTCAAAAAACCTGCGAGCAGCCCAACAAGAAAAATCCATACTATATTTTTATATAAATCCAGCTTTCGGTTCTAACAATAGGAATTGTATTGGCCTGATTTCAACGTTCCGCATTTTCGTATATACTCATATATGTATGATTTATTCGGGTTATTTGTTTTCACTTCCTCTTATTTGAAGAACATTATATTTAATTAAGGGAACACTGCGATCCTACACCCGTACCTAAACATGAAAGCTAACACATTTATATTATGGGAACACTTATAAGGTTTCGGCGAAATTATATCCATGTCGTGTAACCTGAGTACAAATAATTTTGTCGTAAGTGTTGGCGTAATTAGAAAGCCCTTCAAGTTACTGGGGAAGACTAGATGTACAATTTGGAGAGGCCTAAGTCCAGCAGTTCACTCCGAGCCAAGGGACTGAGTTAATGATGGTAATATGGGCCACACAACATCGAGACATTGCGAATATTAGCCACTGGGATCTTTTTTTATGTATCATGTACTCCAGGATTACCTTATCCCATGGTGAGATAACGACTGCCCAGAGGGGTTATTATTATTATTATATTACCATATCTCTGAAATATGTAAAAATGTTTGTTATATCAGATTGCACTATGATTGGAACAAATGCAATAGAGATTTTGTCTAAACCCGACTAGGATATTTTATGTTTAAAAATTGAAGCGAATCAGATCTTGAGACATGTTTTATTGTTTCAGATATATTAACTACAGTGGAGATGAGCCACCCACACGCCAAGTTGACCAACACTAATGCCAACGGCACCTACTCATTCTTAACGTCACTGCACGAAAGACTACCTGAGTACTGCTCAGATGTTAACTTTACTTTGCCTCTGGTAATACATTTGTTATTTTACAAAGCTGATAGTATTAACCAAAATAAACCCGGGTTACATCTAAAGGCCAATTCTCGTACTAAAACACTATGACTGAAAGCTGACTGAACTAAGATTAAATTATGAATTGACAAAAAAAATGGTATTCTGCTACTCTAAAGTTCAGTCGGATTTCCATATGACCTCAATCTAGTCTCATTTCAATGTAAACTTTGACGTTCATTTAATGGTAATTTTAGTACCTGTGTCAGTTCACCGTCAGAATACCGTTTTCGATTTTACCGGCTTCGATGAACTTTCGATTCATTTTCGGTCTCATCACAGTGTAAGTTCACGTTTGACGCTGTTTTTTAGTGTAGGAGAATACCATATGTGACATTTACGACATTGAGATCTAGATTCTAGATCCGAACTATATTTTGAACATTGCAAATTACAAGAATCGGGCCTCTGGTATTGCTAACGTATGCAGCTCGGTATCCCCATTATCATTGCGGAGTTAAGATAACAGGTTCTTCGTGTAAAATAGTAATATTTATCTGCATATGGCTGAAGTCGACCCTACTCTAGTTGGAAACGGGCTTGACTATTGGTCATGATCATCAGTCCAGTCGTAATTGGTTGCCTTTCGAGATGTGATGTGAGAATGACTCCCAGCTATTTTTACCAAGTCTTCTGTCCATCTCTTTGGAGACCGTCCCACACTTCTGGTGCGTGATTTCTACTCGAAAGTTTTCTGCTCAAAAAGCAATCAGTTTACGAGCTATGTGCCGTGCCTATTGCCACTTTAGTTTACTAATCCTATCCGCTATGTCAGCAACTTTAGTTCTTCAACGGATCTCCTTATTTCTGATTCGACCATGAAACACTAATAGACCCTTTGAAAAAGGAACACATTCAAGTATAGATATATCACTGCTGGGGAGGTGGGGGAAAAGGATGGTCACAGTTTTGCTTGTGTGTAGCCTACTCCGCTCACCAGCCTGTCTGCCAAGCATGGTTAGGGTTGGCAAATTTCCCCCAAAATGCCACACTTATGGAAATTTATGAGGGAGGCCGTTGTTCAGCAGTGGACATGCTTTTGCTGGTATGGTGCTGATGATGGTGTTACTCACAAGAACATTTGATTTTTAAGAACGGCAATTACGATACAGAGATCAACTACCAGATGTCATCGAGCCTGCAGGACAGTCCCCTAAACCGGAGAAAGTTTGAAAGCTCTCGGGTGCTTCTGAGTGATCGCAGCATCTTGACCTTGCAAGACTCCTTATGGGCAGCCGAGTGCTCGGGGAACAAGGAGTGCGTGCCTAACCTGCACCTAAAAGACAACTTCAGTTTCCAGTAAGTATTATTAAAAATCCTTTAGAAGAAAACTAAGATGTTTAGCTTCAAGAAATAATCCTTCAATAATAAACCTGTAATATTTGAAGAGGTGTATCTGCTACTGATACATCGTAGGTCGCATATCGTAAATCATAGAAACACAAATTGAGGGTTTCACCAAAATATTATATTAAGTTTAAACGCAAGTAGCAACGCGAGTCAATCTAAAATAGAAAATAGTTGGTAAGCCACCAAACGCGTAAGTCGCGCGCCATCTTGTATCACATCGTCCGGATTGGTTCTCGTGTACCTCGTTATTGGTTATAAGCAGGTTGTAACTCACCAGCGGCGTCAGCAGTATGCGAAAAGAAATTAAAGTTATGCAGGCAAGTTTTGATGCGCAAACTGAAATTGTTTATTGCACACAGAATAGTTTTTTTTCTCACCACAATAATGAAAATGTTATAGTTATGTTCAAATTTACTGTGAGAGACTGGTGCCTAAACTAGGCTGAAGCCTGTATTTCAGGTCACTAGGCCTTCCACCTCGGAGGTCCAATAAACTGTGCCAAGCGAAATTTTTCCATTTCATTGTTCTTAATGTATCTGATTCTATCAAGTTGTTTGCTCTTGTAAAAGTTCTCTCGGTGAATACTCTCGAATACGTTGATATCACTATATAAGGCCCCAATACTGGTTGATTTTGTCCTTTATAACCCAGTTTTCATCTTAGATCCCATGAATGCGCACTTTCGCTGCAGACAACATCTTGATATAACAATAGACTCGCTGTTCTAGTAAAACGTGTGTATTATGGCTTTGATACACGCAATATTGACGATTTATCAAAAAAAAAAAAAGATTAATCAGATAGAAACACAAGTTGTAGCACGAGATAGTAGAAGATATAGGTTACAATGGTAGAAAGTTTTAGCACTAAGAAAGAAGGAGAACATAAGAAAAGTGGTAATTTAGGTAGGCCGCAGGACGATGTTTAATAAAAGTGCAAGCACGCGCATCGTTCCTTCGGTCGTAGCGGACTACGAGGCTGTCCGACGTTGCAATGTCGACAGAGCTGCAAAAGTTACTACTAATAAATAAACAATGTCTTGCATTGTATATGAAACATTATTTTTATCAGTATTTATGTTTATAGTATATTATATATTTATTTTATTATATAGATTGACAATATATGTGTGACGTTTAAGAGTAATATTATTTATAATATGATGACACAATATATAAGCATGTATACCAACCAAACATTTTAGGTAACTAAATATTATACAATATTAACACAAATTTATATTAAGTAATCTTATATAGGTATTTATTTAGACTAAGCTACAGAACATTTAAGCGCAAAACGAACGCTCGCTTCCCCCAGATTATGCAACCTCAAACTCCGACCTTACCGGTGCAATATTTCGGATAAATGTATTAAGTACATGAGTGGAGGTTTTTGGTAGCTATCGATAAAAGCTGAAAAGCAGAGTGTTGCAGATGACGAAATCATATATAAAAAGAAAAGCAATATGACCGACTGACATAATCATGCCAAATTAAAACGACTGAAGCACAGTATTGTTCTGTGCATAATTCAATGCGATCATCGGATGCAATTAACACAATTCGTTGTAACAAAACCTTTTTTTTTATAGATTTCCACAATTGTTTGGTTATGTTTGACAGGCGGGTTGGGAAGTGCAGTACTGGCTGTTACTTTACAACACGAACACAGCTGCCCATCCTGCTGGCTTAGAGTCCATTAGTCACCATTTATTTATTTATTTATTTGGGATAAAGTAGATACAGTAATGATATTTGACGGCACGGTTGGTGTAGTGGCTGATACAGTTGACTGCTGCGCTCCGGGTCGTGGGTTCGATTCCCGCACGGAACAAATATTTGTATGATCTGCAGGTAGTTGTTCCGGGTCTGGGTGTATTGTATGTGAAATTCATGTCTGTAAACGCACCCACGACACAGGAGAAATCCTAGTGTGGGGCAACGTTTTAAAAAAAAAAAAAAAGTTTTCACAAGTTACTAGTAACATAATAAGATCACAACGGAAGAGAAAGTACCTTGTAGATAAACAAATTATGAAAAATAGTAAGAACAATACACAATATAACAAAATACACACTATAACAAAATCTAATTAAATCTACGCCCCAGAATATCTTTTATATGATTCTTGTAAAATCGACATGCTCTTTTAATTAACACGTTGCTGCCATAGTTGGTTTTTGATACAGCTATATGGAAGAGAGACTTATTACGTGCATGTAATCGACGACATCCAAAATTGATCTTGCCTAATAGATAAGGGGAGTTCATTAAATCACGGATAATTTTATACAAAAATATAAGGTCTCTCTCCATACGCTTGTTGTTGTTCTTCAAGGCATTGTAACAAATTGTTATTCATATTTTTAAACCTTTTACGACATTCATTACGAACCTATGGGATGAGACAGAATGGTGCTATATTCTTGATACAGACACCACACGGAGTAACGGAAACAACCTCACTATAATAAATATTAAATAAATAATACATCTAATAATAAATCAAGTTGAAGTCAGCCGGGTTCAAGACGCTAGATATATATGTTTTGACAAGCAAATTAATCATCAACAGATTTTTTTCTGTACAACGAGCAAGATGTGCTTGTACGGTGTACGATCAAATAAAGAAACGATAGGATCACTTAAACCAGTCTTGCTTTAAGCTGCGTTCCATGTACCTATTAGTAATAGTTATTTGAACCGTTTAAACGTCGAAATAAATTATAAGGATGTAGTCGAGTACAGTAACACTTGAGATATGTAAAAATGTTAAGCAAATTGAGTCTTAAGCTAACTAACAGCCGAATACTGAAACGCCAGTTGATATCAAATCGCGCTTTAATTCGAGAAAGCTGTTTTCAGTAACCAACCGAGTGGCTCAAATTATTGAAGCGGAGCTTAATATTAACTGGCGTTTCAGTAGTCGGTCGTAAGAGTCCTTACGTTAAATTTTACAATAAGCATTTTTATAATATGCCTTGGTGACCCACACCATGATGGCCTCCATGTATCTCCTTGGGGAATACAGGCGTAAAATAATTGTTTGTTCAATACTTTTAGCAATGGATACATAATCGGTTCGAGCAACAAGGAGGTTTTCGACATCTCTCTGTTCAACTCCGGGGAGGTGGCATACGACGCATGTGTGCGGGTGCGCGTCGTCGGAGCGCTCGTGTTTCATCACTCACCCGCCTGTGTGCGCGAGCCCTCTACTGATGGAGACAGGTTGCTATGTGCGCCGGCGCAACCGCTGCGGACAAGTGGTAGTTGGGTATGTAGCTAGTATATGCTAAATATAAGGAAATTCCTGATTTAATTTTTAAACCAGAAATTCTCAGTTAAATCCTCAATTAATGGAAACAAGTTTGCTCCCGATTCGCATAAAACCTATTACGTTGATAGGCAAAATCATCATCACCACAATCATCTCAGTCAAAGGACTTGCCAGTGCTTACCACGCGTGGTTGGGTTGGTGAGCGTAGTATAGCTACTGTTCCACAGAATGGACGCTGCAGGCCATTCCTCTGGTATAGAGTCCCTTACTCGCCTTTTACAGCATCCTCGGGAGGAGATGGAGTGGTGCTACATTCTTAAGAAATAGATAAATAGACACCACATGCAAATCGGACAAACACGGAGTACATGTGTCTACACCTTTGTAGTCACGATATGTGATTTCTTGTATATGTTGGAGGTACAGTAAAAAAACAATAAATAAACTCCTTAACCTTTTGAAAAAAACCCTTAGACTTCTTTAATACTACCCACTGGAGGAATCGATCTAATCTTTGCCCCGACCACACGGCGAAGCACTGTTTGATACACATCACTTCAGCCTGTAAACTTCCACTTCTGATCATGAGCCCCCCAATGATCACTACAATGAGTGTGTAGTGTATGTAGTATGTGGGACATTGCCATAATCACCACGTTTGGTCGGCTGATTGGTGATAACAATATGTTATCAGCATGCGGGAGGATGGTGGTGTGGTGCCGGTTCAGAATACCACCACCCCATTTCCTCCCGTGGGTGTCGTAAAAGTCGACTATAGGATTAGCCGGAGGATGGGCAGCAGCTTCCTTTGATTACATTAACAAATCAACTGCGATCGCCAACCCGTCTGCCAAGCATGGCGATTATGGCAAAACCCTCCAATGAGCCCACAACACACCCATATCGGTCGTTGTGGTGATCTTTGGGGGAAGCCTGTGTCCAGCAGTGGACTTCATTCGGCCGAAATGATGAAATGATGATGCGGGAGGATGCTGCTACCCATGCTCTAGATATTTTTTTTTTAAGGAACGTTGCGTTGCACTAGGATTTCTCCTGTGTCGTGGTTGCGTTTACAGACATGAATTCCACATACAATACACCCAGACTCAGAACAACTACCTGCAGATTATACAAATATTTGTTCCGTGCGGGAATCGAACCCACGACCCGGAGCGCAGCAGTCGACTGTATCAGCCACTGCACCAACCGTGCCGTCAATATTCCGATATTAACCTAGTCACCTTTTACGACACCGCAGGAGAGCGGGTTAGTCTTATCTTGGGCGGAAACCACAACGAACTGAACGCTTTATGTTTATCTATTATTAATATGTATGTAACACTCTTGTGGAATAATCTTAGGGAAAACTATATGGAATAACGACACAAAGTATACACTTCACAGAGCACCGAACAAATCATTCTGGAGATGTCGTCTCTTACAAATTTGGACCACAACATAACCATCGATACATTCCTATACAATCGCTGCAAGGATGACAAGTTCGCACATAACTCGACGGTGATCTTCCTGAAAAGCGATCCGAACGGCATCATTTTTAATGGGTTCGTATCAACATCATAGCCACAGTGTCTCCAGCTAAACATGGGAATATATGAACTCGCAAAACCCAGACTCGGGACAAGTACCAGTAGACTTCACAAATATTTGTTCTGTATGGGAATCAAACCCGCGTCGCGTAGCGCAAAATGCATTTAGCCACTGCACTACCCGTAAGCTTAAAAGATTTAAATATTCATCAACAGACTTCACCCATTTGATATGGTGTGGTTGCCTTTACTCTGGGTTCTTCCGACCCTCCAAAACTCTGGTAGCTAGATTGCATTGTTGATGTAGTACGAGATACAAGTAACTCTTCATAACGAAAAATTTCAAGATTTCGCACTGGTGGAATCGCAAGAATAGTTAGTATTATATATTTTAATGCCTAGTTATTATAAATGTATACTGGTGCTCTCCTCTTATCATTCTATCAAACATACCTTAGTTTTAAATTTGACTAAGCTAGTGTCTGCCCTGGCAAGTCTCTCACGACGATCTGTATGTACTACTATTTTTTGCCTTATAATCTACAGGAGGATAATTTAAATTAAATATCAGTAAAAATTTGAATTACTTTTCCTCAAGACTTTAAGCAATCGCCTTATATATTATGCTTTTACTAGTTCTTTTTTTCCAGGATAACTAATATTGGTGATATTGTCAACATGACGAAATCAGATATCCAGTATGACGGCAAACAGATGGAACACGTTTATACGGTAAGCTTTTTTTTTTTCGCGCCACCATCTTTTTGTTTCAGTGATGGATTTTAAGTGGCTTTTGTAACCGTCTTTTGGATGTATGTATTTTGATTTCGGTGGGTGAATTACCTTCTTCATATGAAACCATTCTTTACCGGAAACCACACGGCGAAAAAATTTAAGCCACCTTTTTTTGGTAAGTTGCTATATAAGGTCTTATTTTAATAATCCACGATATTTTGCATGGTGCCTCAGTAAATGCTTAAGATGATGTACCGAACACAAAAAAAAAACTCATGGTAAAAATCCACTTCTTTCTTTTGTGTGATGTCGCTACCGTGCGCCGTCTGTTTTGTTTAACGTTACAGACTATCTAAACCAGTCAACCAGCCCCATCCGCCATTGTCTTACTAGATGCATGTGAATATTATCACAACTAAGAGAACTAGGAAGTAATGAAATAAATGAATTAATGAAATATTTTTTTAAACAGCAGATTTACAATTTTTTTTATACCTACATTATCTTCATCGTTCACTATAGTGCCATGCAAAATATCGTGGACTATTAAATTAAGACCTTGTATATTATCATACGCCAGTATTATACATGATAAAATACTTAAACCACTTATTTCTATATTCCCTAGATATATATAACTGTGATGATGATGACAGTTATATCATTTCGGCCTAATGAAGTCCACTGTTGGACACAGGCCTCCCCCAAAGATCATCACAACCACCGATATGGATGTGTTTTGAGCTCATTGGGGGGTTTTGCCATAATCGCCACGCTTGGCAGGCGGGTTGGCGATCGCAGTTGAGTTGTTAATGTACTCGAAGGACGCTGCTGCCCATCCTCCGACTAATCCCTTAGTCGACTTTTACGACACCCACGGGAGGAAATGGGGTGGTGGTATTCTGAACCGGCACCACACGGCTAATATCACTAACATAACTGTGAAAGAAGACGATTGCCCAATACATTCAATATTATTGCCCAACTAAAACTTGTTGTCATACTAACCGGTATTTTTTATTAATATGGTTTAGTTGACAAGATATTAAACATATTCTTAAACATTATTATACCAATTTTTATTTATTACACAGATCTTGAACCGAGGTCCAACGAACTGGATTGGGCTTCAGTCTACGGTCACTTTGCAAAAGAAACCATACATCAGATATGATCCTAAGTCAGTCTCAGTAAGTATAGATGATCAATTATCGAACTAGTTTACTTATAGCTAAGACGGACGACTGGTGACCAGAGGACATCAGATCTAACTTCACCCATTGAATAAACACGAATATATTTCTGAGGTCCTAGTGAAACAATGTTTATTATTTCATGTCCAAAATTCAATGTTTCGGTTTTTTTAACTTTGCCCCACACTAGGATTTCTCCTGTGTCGTGGGTGCGTTTACAGACATAAATTCCACACGCAATACACCCAGACCCGGAACAGCTACCTGCAGATCGTACAAATGTTTGTTCCATGCGGGAATCGAACCCGTGACCAGGAGCGCAGCAGCCGACTGTGTCAGCCACTGCACCAACCGTGCTGTCTTTAGTCTATTATGATAAAGATCGTGGAATGTCATTATTTAGAGAGACATCGCTTTCATCTCGAGCGAAAGAAGTTTGTATTCTGTTAGAAGCTCCTCTCCTATAGCAAGCGTGTATACGATGGTATCTATATTGCATCATCATTTCAGCCGAAAAATGTCCACTGTTGTACCGAATCCGCCCCCAAAGATTGCCAAAACGACCGGTATGGTCTTGTGTTGTGGGCTCATTGCAAGGTTTTGCCATAATCGCCACGCTTGGCAGACTGGTTGGTGATTGCACTTGAGTTATAAATGTACTCGAAGGATGTTTTGCCCATCCTCCGGCTAATCCCATAGTCGCCCTTTACGACACCCATGGGATAAGATGGGGTGGTGGTATTCTTAGCCGGCTATACAAGTCCCATATCTGACGAGCGTATTCCAGCAGAGAACAAATCAGAGAGCGGTTCACGTAAAGAAATGTATAGGTGCGAGTAAAATTAGTGGCGGCCCTGATTACAAATCTGTACATTTTAAATGCTCTGGTAGTGGTAGTACATAACAATTTTTTTTATGTATAGGTCCAATTGCAGCTTACAGTCGAGCATTATGCATGAGTCTTGTAGTCAGAATGCTTTCAAGTTCGTAACTTTGGTCACGTTGTCACTGAGGGTGTAGTCGAAATTTATTCTATGTATATTTTTGATACAACTGATGATATTACATTTAGGAATACTTTGACTTAGTTTTGTTTGCAATATTCGGAGAGTATATTTAGTTCACTTTGAAAACTCAAAATCATTAATATATCTAATAGCTATCTTGTTCCAAATCATCAGCGTATAAAAGAATGTTCCGTATTTAAACACACGCGTGTCTATGTCACTATTGAAAACGTTATAAGTGGGTGGCCTAGGATTGGGAATACCAGATGTCACTTTAGCGCTATCCGAGTTAAACTCGTTAATCACGAGTACCTTGTTTCATGTGTCAATCGAATGCGTGACCCGCGCAAACATCCAATCGCTTAGCCACTACGCCAACCGTGCGACAAACTGTTAACAACTTAATAATATGGTTAATGGCTCGGCACAGGTGAGCTCTAGTAAGAGTCGGGAGGAGATATACCCGGTGTTCTTTCTATGTACTTTTTTGTGTTTTTGTTGGTCTCCAGTGGAAACTCTACATGAACTCCCTCCGCCCCGGTGAGGGGTGAAGGGGCATGGTGGACTCCTATATCGGAGAGGATGACTGCAAAGCAATCACCACCTATTGTGGAGGGAAGGCTGTAAAACGGTCGCCCCCCAGATACTTCTCGGGGAGGATTCTACAGGGTCCCCCAAGCCTCGCAGTGCTGCACGTGACCATGTGCGCGCCGCCGTCTTCCCGGGATCGCTCGGTATAAGCTCGCAGACTTCCCAATCTGCGCACCCATGACCCCCGTCTTTCTACCTACCAAACGCCTAGGTCATACCCATACTGTTTAATATTAATTGTATTAAAATTAATTTCCAGATGTACATAGGAAACGCGCACAGTGAATGCGAAATGGCTGCAAACTTAACAGACGTGTTACAGTACACTTGCAGGATAGACAGTTTCATGGTAAAGAAGAAGGACATAAAGATCATTATACCAATGTTTGTTGAGCCCGGGACCCTCGGCAAGTATTATCTTTACTTACGAACATATACATATACCTACCTAGCAGTAAACTTTGATAGACGGAATTGTTCTAAAACGCAATAATAATAGGTAGTCACAATAATTTCTAGCGTCCAACTTTTCCTTGAAATCGTTGACAATACTATGAGCAAGGTAGCCAAATTTTTTTGTGTATCGCTTTTTACACTAGCGTTTATCTAGTATCGTGAATTGCTCCCAACTACGAACTCTCTGCTTTCTTCCGCATGCACGTCAGCCCGTAAACGTCCACTGTTGAACCTGGGCCTCCCAATGATCACCATCAACCACTTAGTTGCCTTTTACGATGCCCATGGATGGATAGTGCTCTATTTTTTGCTGGGTACCACATGGAGCTTTCTTCCACCCAATATAAATCTCCGATCGCCATTGAATTAACACGTCCACGAATAGAAGGTTTTGATTCATATAATCTATAATATGGTATTTTTCTCCGTACGTGGAATTTCCATTGACTCTTCTTTCCTTGGTTATTGGATTGCTGATGAAAGCGCTCTCTGGGAAGAAACATAATCTTAAGCAAAAACTGCGCAGAAATGCAAAGGTTCGGAGAATTTCCACGTCCATGATATCAGAAGTATCTGCTTTTTATTGTACCCTTTCGTTATATACCCCTTAAGACAGATAGAAACAAATGATGAGGCACATCATAAACTATTCGGTTCTGAGTCGAGGACTGTAGAGAGTAACTCGGTAAGATTTTTTAGAAAACAATAGATTATTGTAAAAAAGAAGCCAAAGTAAAACGAGTAGAACACATTTCGTTAAATTTCATTTTAGTAACCAATTTATACATCATTTTTCATTTCGGCCGAATGAAGTCCACTGCTGGACACAGGCCTCTCCCAAAGATCACCATAACGACAGATATGGCTGTGTTGTGGGCTCATTGGGAGGGTTTTGTCATAATCGCCACGCTTGGCAGACGGGTTGGCGATCGCAGTTGAGTTGTTAATGTACTTGTAGGACGCTGCTGCCCATCCTCCGGCTAATCCCTTAGTCGACTTTAACAACACCCATGGGAGGAGATGGGGTGGTGGCAATCTGAGCCGGCACCACACCGCAATCTATACACTGAATATTTTTCTGTGCACTTCTATTACCGTCAAAGTAGGTAAAGTTAAAACGTTGGTATTATTCAAAACATTTAATCAAATAATATTATTATAATTATTTACTTTACAGATGGAATTCTTGAGGAAAATAATAATGTCACAATAAACTCTAGCGTCATACTTTCCCTTGAAAACATTGACAACACAAAGCTAACAGACAGGTAGCCAACATATTTATTTCATTTTAATGTCGCTTTGCTGTACACTAGTTGTTAGTTTAGTATTTATCAAGTACCGTGAGTAAACTGTAAACTGTAGTAAGACTGATAAACTGTAAACTGATAACTCCCATATGCACGAACACCCAGTGCCAGAAATATTATTTGTAGGTTATAAAAATATTTATTCCGTGTGGTAATCGAGCCTCCATAATTTCATATTTCTGTAGAAGTATTGATAATCCTGACGCATGAAGGAAAATATTAATATTTGTCACACTGGTATGTCTGCCGTACATGAATCGGCTATTTTATGCAGGCCGTACTGCATCACTTTGACCTAACCTGGCATGGATATAAACGATAGAACAATCAGTTCTCAACTTTATATTAGCTTGACCTGCCAGATGCATCTAGACTTCAAAGCGTAGCTCGTATGCACGGTGCAGAATCTGAAGGTAAAACAGATTGTTTATGATGACGTTTAGGGCTTACCAGCTGAACAGTTCCTGATAACCTAAGAAACGGCGATATCAAAGACGATGGCAGATGCGCCACGTTCGGTCGTATAACGTATTTTTTAGCCCATTGACAAAGTGTGATGGTGGGGTGTTACACACCGCCAATTAAGATAGCTTTGATCATTCAGATAGACTGTTGTTTCACTACAGTTCACAGATGAGGTCATCGCAGTAATCGTTGCGTTGTGATCTCGTTGTTTACCGTGTGGTGCCGGCTCAGAATACCACCACCCCATCTCCTCCCGTGGGTGTCGTAAAAGTCGACTAAGGGATTAGCCGGAGGATGGGCAGCAGCGTCCTTCGAGTACATTAACAGCTCAACTGCGATCGCCAACCCGTCTGCCAAGCGTGGTGATTATGGCAAAACCCCCCATTGAGCCCACAGCACAGCCATAACGGTCGTTGTGGAGATCTTTGGGGGAGGCCTGTGTCCAGCAGTGGACTTCATTCGGCCGTGATGATGATGATGATCTCGTTGTTTATGATACATTGCGTGCTCAAAAACAGTCATCTATTATTTCCGAGATAAATTACTTTTATTTTTATTCTAAGTGTAACCTCTTTCCAAAGCTTTCCGTACGTTCTCACTTTATATTATTAGAACATTCTCATAGGTATAGAATATATATAGAAGATATCGGTATACTTTTACTCGGAGAATCCAAATAAACGGGCGCGATGTTTAAAAAATATATCGCAAAAAGTGGTAAATAAAGAATCTTCTTTTTTAAGTGGATTAGAAATGTAAACTCCTTTAAGTTCTGTATTTGTCACGCCTTCTTCTTCTCCTTCACGTCTGATTAATGCAAATTTGTGGCTTTCAGCATAATCACGACAATACAGTTAAAGGATGCTGAGGTGCCGCTGTGGGTGATAATTGTTTCAGCGCTGCTCGGCCTGGTTATCTTGTTCATCATCGCATTTGCACTTTATGAGGTACTTACGTTTATTTCAACCAGCATTACGAGTAGAACTGTTCCACTACATCAAGCGGCAGGATTGGTAAAGCTTAAACTAACTCCAAGCTCTACCGAATGAATATCAGATTTTTGTTTCATAGACAAAATTTATTTCAAATGAAACATAAATATGAACTTGACCAGATGGGAAAATCTTTCACCTGGTGGTAAGCGTCTTGCTTGCCCATAAAAATTGTTATGCCACTAAGTATTAGTCCGGTGTGGCACCACACATCGCTCGTCACTTCATGACATCAATTATTTAGTCTTTTATGTCCAGTAATTTCAGTGGTACCTATCAAAACAAAACACAATAATGTTTGAAGTTTAAACAATACTACTTGGCATCAGAATATCTGGCACAGCGGTTGTAACTACCGAGCCTTTTTACTTTACTTATTACTTTTGGAATAATAGAACTATTTTATTTTATATTTTTATTGGTGTCCAGTGGAAATTCTACATGAACTTCCTTCGTCTCGGGGAAGGGCGAAGGGTATGCTGGACTCCTACCAGCTAAAACTACTGGTGCGGTCATCTTCGGCACTGACTCGAGGTCCTCGTAAGATCACACTAGAGTCGCCCATTGGTGCCATATCTTTAGGCACATCACGGAGAGGATGACTGTAAAGCAGTCACCCCCTCTAGCGGAGGGAAGGCGACTGTAAAAAGATCGCCCCCCAGGCACTTCTTGGGGAGGATTGTAAAAGATCCTCCCAAGGCTCGCTGTGCGCTGTGCTACGCACACGGCGGCACGTAATAACGTGCGCGCCAACGTATTCCCGGGGGCGGAATAATAGACCTACCACCAGTGAGAATTAAAAAGTAAAATATTAATAATTAGTATACAATATAGATAAATCAATATTAGTATAACTAGTAAAAAATCATCTACAAAAAAATATTGGAGTCTAACATGATAAAAAAATATCCTAATAAAATAAGCTTTTGGGAAACCTGACTTAGACGGAATGTCTTTCATTAAAAGATTGCCGTCACTATCACCGCGAGGTGGTAAGACAAGAAGAACTAAACTATCAGCGTAAAACTCTCAAAAGCCGACGCTATTCATTGATTACGTTGACTTCAAAAGAGACTTTTGGACGCGAAGGCGCCCCAGCTCCTGTTTATTCAGATCTATAAAGACTTATCAAGCTGTTCGACCAAAGTGTGAACGCTCCTGCCAGCGTCTATGTTCCTTCTTACCGTTAACCTTTAAATTAAAAGTGAATAGGCGATTGTGTCATCGCAGACCTCATCGTTCCAAGATCGAGATCGAGTTCCAACAGCAACAGCAGAGCCATTTAGTAATAAAAATAGTTTACCGTATATACCGTAAATTTATACAATTTATAAATTGTCGGTCTGTCTGCCATAGGTTTTTATTGCTATAATTTTCATCAATACTTTTTTATTTCTTCCAGTGTGGTTTCCTGCGTCGGAAGAATAAGGAAAATTTGAAAGAATTACAAAGAAGTGTCAAACGCCAAACTATTGTACGTAACGTTTTTCATACTATTACTATTATCGATCAATAATATAGGGAAATTTGCCCGGGCTATGTGCTTCCATATGCCATGTGGTGCCGGCTCAGAATATCACCACGCAATCCCCTCCCGTGGGTGTCGTAGAAGTCGACTAAGGGATTAGCCGGAGGATGGGCAGCAGCGTCCTTCGAGTATATTAACAACTCAACGCTCAACCCGCCTGCCAAGCGTGGCGATTATGGCAAAACCCCCAATGTGCCCACAACACACCCATATCGGTCGTTGTGGTGATTTTTGGGGGAGGCCTGTGTCCTGTGACTTCATTCGGCCGAAATGATGAACAGTAGAATTGGCGGTCTTATGGCTAAAAGCGATTTCTTTTGGATTTCTTCTTTCGACTTTCGAAGGAAAAAAGCATTGAAGAGATTAAGAGAGAATAGAATAGTTTTTTGAATAATTTTGAAACCCATTACACATAAATGAAATGAATAATCCTTTCTCTCTGCAGAGGCGGTCGATGATGCTGACGCAGTCTCAAGCTGCAGACCGGAGACAAATTCTGGGGCGCATGAATGAGGAGAACGAAGGTGATCATAACGAAGCTGCATCTACTTAAATCAATTATTATAACGCACTGTTCATTTATACAGTTTCTCTACTTAGTAGTTATTCAAGACCACTTTTAGATGATTTGTAAATGATGAATGTACGAACAGATCCAAGTCATACGGATGAGGTCAGAGGCTCAGGAATAATATGTGACTACTGATGGATTTAATACCGCCAATATAAGTTGCGAGAAGAAATTTAGCAATCCGTTCAACCTACTTTTTCGTTCTATCTATAATTGTTGTATAACGGTTTTGAATCCGTCAAGAGGCACAGTTCATCACTCTTGGCTGGGCGTTGCATCGCCTTTCTCCGTCACAAAGAGTATTTATGTGAACAGTAAATTGTCCATTTCTGTCTATCTATTTAGACTCTACATGAATCAGCAGTTATCATAAGCTGCGTGAAACTTAAAGTTAGTTTGCGCAGATATATCACACAGCAAGAAGTAATCCACAATACGCATGATGTACACATACATATACGTGCATACGGCGATCGTGACAGCATTGAAATAGTGCTCGGTTTTGATTTCGGGCGCTCGGAGATAGCGTGGGAATAAAGACTCAGAAAATCACTTCTGCGGAGGTCAGCGCTCAAGTTTAATGCGGCCTAGTAGATTAGATTGGTTTATATCCATTTTTATATATAAACGGTAGCTTGATGACTGCTGTCGTTCTCCGGTAAAAAGTACATGCTACCGAGAAGCAAGTAACAATAGCGGAATCGCCCTTTCTAATCCCGTTCCATAAAAATTTACGTGTTACTCGGTCCGTGTAAACGATAACTGTTACTTATAAGATTTTAAACTGAAAGGACACTAACGGTATCATTAGAACTTGATAATGAGATATTTAGTTCTTTTTTGAGATTGTGGTATTTCGCACTGTTGCAAAGGCCCTTTTCACAGCCCAACGGTTAATCAGTAAGCCTGAAAAGAAAAAGAAAACTGAAAATAAACACGATAATAACCCATTTTACTTCCTAATGATGACTTTTATTTTTTTGATTTTAAAATTATGTAACTTTCAAAACACGTGAACGTGTGAATGTAGCTTAAGTATACGTGTGTATGTTTAGTACAGCCGGACAACAACATTGCCCGGTTTACTTCCGGTTAAACGGTCGTAAAATATAAACGGTGTGTGTGAAAAGACTATTTTTGCTGTTTATTCCCCAGCTACAGCAAAGCGGTCAGATTTTTTAAGTGCAAGAAAGAGAAATCTCTTTAATCTCTCGGCACGAATACAGGATATTTTATCATGTTTTTTTTATTGTTCGCATATTGATTATATTATAAGTTTCTAATATCTGATATTTAGCCTAATGTAGATTCATTATCATCAATATAATATCCGCCAATAGACGTCCACTGCTGAAAAAGGCTTCTCCAATAAGCGATCGATTACGTTCCATGTGTCGTAATTTTGAGGGGAATTTGCCATGTAATGTAATGTGTATGTTAATGTAGATTGGTCAAAGATAATCGAAATAGGCATATATAAATAATGTAAATAGGCATATCTCATCTATTTCCTATGTTGAAATTTAACTTTTCATTAGTTCAAAACAAGTGTTTAATGTTAACGTTTCAAGTAATATATTTAGAGGTAGAAAAATAAATGTTATATAATATACCAAAATAAATGTTTTTCTTTTTCTTTAAAAAAATAAGAGATACACTCTTTTTAAGCGAAGCTTCTTAACCCCGTTGGGCTGGGTTGATTTTTGGCAAAAACTTGTCATGTGAACTCGTGTGTAGTCGTGGAATGTTACCCGATACCTTGCCGCAGTAAAACAAGTCGAGTCAAGTTTGTGCTTTATTAGTGTTTCGCAAAGTATCGTGATCATGCATATGGTTATTATCATCATTAGCGGGGAACATAGTCTTCAAAATGATGTCTCAATCATACGTTTTCATCTATACATCTATACAAATAAATAAAATTGAAGTGTCTGTTTGTAATGTCAAAATAACAGTTTTTTACTAAATGCAGATGAAAGTATATACGGGACATATAACAAAAAACTGATTTTTATATTTTTTGTCTGTCTGTCTGTCTGTCTGTCTGTTTGTTCCGGGTAATCTCCGAAACGGCTGTACCGATTTTGACGGGACTTTCACTGGCAGATAGCTGATGTTATAAGGAATAACTTAGGCTACTTTAATTTAAGAAAAATAATTAGGGTTCCGCACAAAAAAATAAAATCCCTTGAAATCCAATATATATATATATATATTCTATGTCAAGGGTCTATGTTGAAGTACTCTAAATTCCTTTTAAATTAAACGCGGGTGAAACCGCGGGTCCCAGCTAGTAGTGTAATAAGCGGCATGAAATATCAACGACGTTTACGGAGCGAATACTACAAAAGTTTACTAGGAATCGATGTACTCAGATGATACGCAACGCAAAGCGCTGCCTCATTCTGAATAATATATCTTCTTCTTCTTCTGCCGAAATTTGGAAATACCTCGGTATTGGCAAACCACGACATTTAGATCTGCCAAGCTCAATTGGGTTAAATGACCTCAACCGCCATTTCTCCACTGTACCTAGTATGGATCGTTTAACCCAAGATCAAACTCTTGTGCATATGTTTGGTCTAACGCGTCCTGATATTGACCCCTTTCCGCTCTTCCCAATTGACCTCGGAGAAATCAAATAGATCATCCTATCCATAATATCTATGCCGCCGTATGATTGTAACGATCCTGAACCAGGTCCCTGCCCCTATCGCCCGTATCATAAATTTCTCCTTTGCCTCCGGAGTATTCCCGTCCTTATGCCGTAAAGCTTACGTCCGTGCCCTACCTAAAATTCCTAACCCTTCTCTTCTCATCCACTTTCGCCCAATATATATCCTTCCTCTCCTGTCAAAAGTGATTGAGAATTGTGTTCATAAGCAACCGTCACACTTCTTTCATTTCAACACTCTTATCATAATCTTCTGTGGAATGCGCTACCACTGGAAATCAGGAGGGCCACAAGTCGGTACTCTTTTAAAATTAAACTACGGAAACAATCCTTTGGCAGAATCATCTCAGCGTTGAACTTTCCTATTATATAATTCATATATAGTATTGCTTATATTATTATTATTATATATGTACGTATATTTATACCTATTTATAATATTTTGCTACTTTAAAAACGTTTTCCAAATATTAATATATTGCCTTTATTAGTTATTAGTTATACTGTTAGTGCATCTGCCATATTTTGTCTCTGCATCACTGTTAGAAATGCACGACTGGTAGAAAATGCTTAATGGCACTAAGTCCGCCTCTGTACAAATTGTGCGTAATGTATGAAATAATTTCGCAACAACTGCGCTAGAGGATAAAAGGACTGTTACTGCAGATTGATATGTTAGTCAATTGTTTACTGGTTCCTCCTCCTTTAAGTACTAAGGTAGGGGTAAACACCGTGACGTTATTGTATCGTGACGGCGCGTGGGCAGAGTCGTGTTAAGGGAGGTGTTTGTAAGTAGGCTCAGTCTTGAGTGAGCAGGCATCCGATACACTCCTCCGACATGAAACTGTCGGTTTGCCCTAAATTAGGAGATAAGTGATTTACTAACTGATTTACTGTGTAACTGTGTTTTTACTGTAATTCTGCGATCTGAACCCGATACCACCGATTCGCGCTATACGCTCAGCCATCGCTGACGCCGACATATAAATAAATTATTTGCCATGGCAGTTAACGATTGACCAATCCCAACAGACGGCGCCCATTCACGAGCACGTTGCATGCATCAGCATCGCATAGCCCAACCATATATTGACCTAATACCTAATCAAAACATTCAGTTAAAATTAGGAGAACAATTCATCTTATTGAAACAGATGACGCTAGGATGCAGTTGAGCGCGGCGATTAACAAGTTTTGGAGCTTCCACAAATGTTTTTGCTACTGTTTTATTAGACGTTTTGTTTTTCGAATCATTATTGCACATATATTGTCCGTCTGGTTCCCGGAAAAAAATCATAACATCAGAACATCCCCACGGGTGCGTGGATGTCGTAAAAAGCGAATAAGGGTTGATATCAAGAGTAAAATTGTATTATTATACAGAGTTAAATTCCATGACTTTGTTTGAAAGATCTGATTACATTGTTAGACGAAACCTGCAAGAAAGGTGAAAGCTCATTGAAAACCCTCACAAATGTGGCTTCGCGTGCTGAGATTTACCCCAATTACTGAACCAGCTGGAGGCCGCATGAACCGCCTCCTATGTGAGTTAAGAGACTAGCTCCAGGTGAACGTCTCTAACTGCAAAGCACACAAATATAACACTTGGCCAGCTTACAATCCCATACGGTCGGCTATCACACGGATCCGGCGCAATCCAGACCTATGAAAAAGTAAACTTCACATGCGTCCTGTCACTTGGTAAGTGGTGGTGAAGAATCTACGCACCCGCGAAACCCAGAGGCCCCCCACCTTATAGCGTCGGCAAGAAGTTTCAGGCGTTCGCTCCTTCTGAGCCAGGGTCCAAAGAGCGGCAGGAGGCGCACCTTCGCCACTCTAGTGGAGGGAGCGTGTCTGATCGTAGACCCACGCATCCATCTCCGCCAGGATGTCGAAAGGTAGAAACACGCCAGGACATACCCGTAGTTCTGTAAATGAATTTAAGAAGAATGAACACTGGAACAATGGATTATTTTTATGTAAGGCTTGATTAGTTGTAATAAAACTCCTCTGAGGTCGTCACCGGGACAAGTGCAATCCTGGAGGGTAAAGTACACAAGATTTTATTACAAAAGTTTAAGTACAAAAGAAAGTGTATCATAAGGAGATCTACATGCTTCTTGCATACAAGCCGCAGAGCAGCTTGCGGCGACCTGTATGTGAGTGCTGGCACTGCTTACTCGAATGCCCCAGAGAGGTCAGGTCCTCGTTTCGGGTTTGCATTTATTAGCTGGCTGGAGGGAACCCCATAGGTGTCCGCAGGATTCTCAACGCTGGGTTGCCTTGGCCAATATGACATCCTACTTTCATCACTTTAACCGCATGTCAAGCATAATTTTTATCTAGATTAATTCTGCTCGTATGGAAGTCCGTTTGTGAGGTATCGTAATTAATGCAACCTTTAATGTGGCTTTTCTTACGATACGTTGCCGCGTTTAACTTAATTTGGCAATGAGCTGTATAAATCCCATAAGTTAGTTAACCTTAATTATAACTTCTATTGTAGGTATCTTTAGGTAGCTTTTCATTGCTGTCTGCACTGAATAAAATATTATCAGGTTTGGGCAGTGTCTCCTTTCTTTTGCAACTAGTGCAATTATTGGAGACTTGTAACACAGGTATTTCTAGCAGACTCCAGTCTCAACAACATAAACCTGTAATTAGCTATATTTATACAACCTTACATTTTTATCTTGTTATTATGTGGTGGAGAAAATAAAAATTATTTGTATTGTATTCATATCGGCCATACAACGTCCACTACTAAGCAAAGATTTCCACAACTGTGTCATCATATTGGGAGGAATTTGCCAGTACTCACAACGCTTGGCAGGCGGGTTGGTAAGATCAGAATGGCTACTATTCCACAGAAAGGAGGCTGCTGCCCATCCCTCTGGTTTAGAGCCGCCTTATACGACTTCCACGGGAGGAGATGGAGTGGTGCTGTATTCTTAATCCGGACACTACACGGATATGTAATGTATTGTATTATTGTAATTGCTCTGAAATACATCAGAATTCACAATCTAAATACCCGTAGACTTGGCTATCGTATTTACTAGCATCTTAGATATTCGACATTATTTATGTTTGACATTAAGAAAGACTTTATTCGCATGATGTCTGAATTAAGAATAAAGCACCTCTCCGTCTTCTCCCGTGGATGTCGTAAAAGGTGACTAAGGGACTCTAAACTAGAGAGATGGGCAGCAGTGTCCCTTCTGTGAAACAGTAGCTATACTGTGCTCACCAACTCGGCAGCCAACCGTGGTGAGTAATGGCAAACTTGCCCTAGAATTACAGCACAACTGAAAAATGTATGGGGGAAGCATTCGTGGCAATGGAAGCTCAAAGCTCTATTTACCATGATTGTTACAAACCTAATCTCAAATGATATCATAAGAAAAAACTGTCTTGTTGAATCTTAAAAAACTTGGTGATACTGGAAATACATTTCATTGTTTTTAAATACTCTAGGTTTGCTTTATTATACAGCACTCGTCTTTATCTCTCATCGCGGCTAATAAGCATAAGTAGTAACAGTTTCACTTATAAAACATAAGGTTTTATTTTTTAAACTAAACTTATACATAATGAGGTTAGCTATATATCCCTTATATCTTTCTTGCTACATTGTTTACAGGACAACCGGTAGATATAGATTTTAAGAGAGTTAAGGTTTTTTTATAATGCCTTATTTTGAGACAAGCAAGTCAATCGCCTGCTGGTGAGCGTCACGCTTGCCCATAACAATTGTAATGCTACCCAGGACTAGTCTTGCGTGGGACTGTACTGCGATCATCAACTCGAAACAAAAGATTACATACGCTAGCAGAGCCCTTCGAACCAAAATACAGTAATGTTTAAAGTTTAAATACTACTCTGACTCCGATTTGTCCAGCGCCTACTTTAAGTATGAAAATATGTTTTCGAAATAAATGTTCACATTTGTTTACTATCAAATCAACAACAGTACTTCCACTGTTGAACAAATGCCTCTTCCATAGAATTACAAAAGTATGTCATCATTTTGGGGGAATTTGCCAGTACATGGGCTTGGTAGGCGGGTTGTCTGACGCAGTTATTTACCGGTCACGGTTGTTTCGGTGCATACCTGCACAGAATAGGATGTGAGGTTGCACAGGGCCATATTTGTGGAAGCGACCAGGATACCGCACAGCACACACTCGAGGAGTGCCCTGCGTGGGCTGCCAAGTGGTGGATCCTGGTCGTTCATATCGGGCAAGATCTCTCTCTGCCGGCAGTAGTGTTTTAAAATTGGAGTGGTCTCCTTCTGCGAGAGCGTCATGCTTCAAAAGGAGACTACAGAACAGGATTGGGAGAGGGCTGATCCCGCACGGTGAAGGACGAGAAGGCGCCGGGGTAATACACCGAGCGACCTTGCCTGGGGGGTGGCCTTTTCACAGCCGCCTGCCCTCCGCTAGAGGGGATGACCACTTTACAGTCATCTCCTCCGAGATGTGCCTAAAGGCATGGCATCAATGGGTGGCTCTAGTGTGATTGTGCAGGACCTGGACCCCCCTTTGGTGCCAAAGATGACTACTCAAGTGTTTTAGCCGGTAGGAGTCCCCCTTCGCCCTTCCCCGGGGCGAAGGAAGTGCATGTAGAAGTTCCACTGGACACCAATGTTTTTTTAAATGGTGGTTTGATGAACGCGTTATGGCTACTGCTACAGAGGAGACGCTGCTTCCATCCCTCTGGCTTTGAGTCCCTTAACCGCCTCTTGCGACATCCGCGAAAGGAAATGGACGACGGTTGTTTACTAGTGCGTGGGAAATTTATTATAGGTAGTTTTATTTACAGCTTATTATTAATAAATTTTATTATTATCTTTATGACCGCATGAATAAACTTATCGGTGGTCAGGGTCTGCTGTCTGTAAAGAACGCATCTCAAGAGCAGTTGGCTGTCAATTAAAATATGGACAAATACGTGATTTTTGTGATCTGTTTTATACTGTGTAAGTATGTATTTATACTATTATGGACCTTAAAGCCAGTGTTATGTTTGTATCGTATTACACCATAAACAAGATAAGAAATTAGTGCATGTGTAACGACCTATTGAAAATTTTACTGCGTTTACTACGGCGGTAGTGAGCACAAGAGTGGCCTATCTTTTCCAGACACTTTTTGATTTTAATTGTCGCTCGAATGAATCGGTCACTGTTGCGGTCACCGCCTTAGATCATTAGGTAATCTTTTCTGCAGTTTACTCGCATAGCATCCATTGAATCGAAAAAGCTTACGAAAATATATCGTGTAATATTCATACCTACGTGCAGCATCCATAGCTGTTGTATACATCCGTGCAACGTACAATTATAATATTATAAGTGCACATATATAATAAGTGTATTTTAATTACAAACACACTACTTAAAACATACAATTAAAACTAACAATATTTATTTATTTATTTATTTCACTAATTACAATTGTCATTACAGGTTATATAGATTCTATACTACTATGTAACTAAACTAACACAATATAAATACAAATAAAACTATAAGGAAGGGTTATTGAGGCGTCAAAGTACTCCTCCTCATCGCGGTCAACTGGTAACGTTCCCAGAAGACTGGCAGCGTTACCACGTTGAATGGCAATGCAAAAAATAGGCCAGCCCTCTGGTCACGCGAAGAGTCGACCAAACGTCTAGCAATATCTTTAAAAAGCAGACGTGCTCGCACTCGGACCCAATGAGGTTATTATATTTGCGCCGTTTGAAAATCTCTGCAGCAGCAGCGGCAGCGCCAGCACAGCCCGCTGAGCTTGAAATATGAGATGGAGCAAGAGTATGGACACAAGTTGCATCCCACACCAAAGGCCTTCCCAACTTCCATGGCAATAGTGACATACCATCTGGTCTCTTCCCATCAGCACGTGCCAAGCCACTGGGCTCTAATGTAGCTGGCATATATATGAATTTTAAAATCAATGTATACTTTATATTCTTACCCTATATAGTAACATTTGTTCATAATTAATACCTGAAACATCATACGTGCAATATACATGCGAGAATACATCCACGATAAATTTGTAAAACAAAAAAAACATAGTTGATAGCATGTTCATCGTACGGATAAACCTCTCTATGTGAGTTCAAGTCGCACTTGTCCGGTTTTTATGTCTAGTAACCTGTTATTCATATAATAACTAACATTATAAGTAAATAATAGCATTGTAATAACATGATAATTACTTTATAACTACTATGATAGTAAGTTATTGCCACAACAAATATAAATTAATATAATATAAATAAACAGCGAATATAATATAAATAAACACTTGACCTATAACAAGAGTTCACATCTAAACAAGTGTAATTCCACCAAATGGGTTCAATTATAGTTTGTTACATAAGGCTTAAATACAGAAGAAGATATAAATAATCAAAGAGCTGAACTAAAAATCTTATTAGCTAGCGTTTTCGTTTTATTCTTTATTGTATTTAGTCCAGTCAAATAAGCCTTTTAATCGAAATTTGAGAGAACAGGCTGAACTATTGATATGAATTATATCTATTATAGTTAGGCTGTCTGAATATGGAATGCACTGCCTGTGTCAATCAATCATGCCCAGTTATTGGTTACTTTTAAAAAACTAGTAATAGAATATTACTTGTCTGTTTAAATGTTTTTTGTATTTACCAATATAGTACTTTCGTTTTACTGTGTAACAATTACTGTTCACAAAATGATTAGAAATATCAACCCCGAGATAGGTTCAAAATAAAATAAAGTGTATTATTGGTCTGGTATTAATGGACTGGTTCAACGAGAATAGACCGTCTCGTGAAATAAACAAGAAATGCCGCTTACGGTGTTCATTAAGAAAGAAGATCCACAAAAAACCTAACTGCTAACCTTAAGTGGTAGTGAGTGGGACACATTGTTCGCAGAACGGAAGGCCGATGGTGCCGAAAAGTTCCCATACCCCACAGGGTGGACCGACGAACTAGTGACAGTTGCCGGAATCCGCTGGATGCGAACAGTACTGAACCGGTCTTTGTGGTGATCCTGGACCTATCTCTAGCAGTGCTCGTCTTTCGGATGTAATGATAATGATGTTCTTCTTAAAATTGCTCGATATCTAGATTTAGCTCGCCCTGATACAATTTCTATCGTCGGAATGTCGATCGTGCCAAAGCCTGAAATATTAATAACCTAAGTATCCCTACTAAATAGGATGTCAGTTCCCCTAATAGAATGCCCCCTTCTGATGTTGGGCCACATATGGTACAAAGCTACCAAGTTGATCCGAAATAATGAAAGAAAGATTAAAAGCATTTATTATCGCACTCAGTCCGCCTCTCCCACTATCCTTATGTATGTTACCAATATTTTATTTAATGACACCCAGTTTATAGAGTACCCTAAAGATTATACTTGTATAAGTTATCTAAGACTTTAACAATAAAAGATCTAATAACACTGGTTTTACTACAGCATCAACAGTGGCGCCACCGCCTTCAGTCTCAAAGCACTACCGGATGGACTATGAATACAACCGTAAAACAGACGCGTTCTACAAGCTGCACATCGAGAGCCAGCGGTATTGGCAGACTGCAGGTGACTGCCGGGTCGAGGGGGCTGAGCTCATGGTCCCTACCTCAAAAGAGGATATTGTACAGCTGCACGCAATGTTTTAGAAGTACCACGATCTCGGGGATTATGTTTGGGTAGGTGACGATGGGGAAAACCATGACTCAGCTGAAGAGCAACCGATTATTGACTGTAAGTATTAATTTAAAAGCGATTAGGAGAAGGCTCTCCGGGTCACAGTTTCGATCTCCACATAGAGAGATATTTGTATGGCCCAGAAATAGTTGTTCCGGGTATGGGTGCTTCTGCTTGTGCGATAGGTGGTCACCAAGATATAAAAAAAGCGATTTGGAAGTTAGGCATTACGTATCACAAGATAGACAGAAAACTACTTGCGAAAAAAAATAGGAAGCTCTCCGACATAAATAGCGCTCCTACGACGCAGGAGAAATCCTAGTCCCCACACTAGGATAATAGGATAGGCACAACGTTTTTATAAAACAGAAACAGAAGTGTCCATGGAGTCTAGTGAGTCGGGACTGCTTGCGGTAAATATCCCCAGTGCGTCGTGGCCGATGATGTGTAATCCTAAGTGAGTTTATTTTTTGGAGTGGTGCAGTGAAGCGTACTAGCTGGCTGCAGCATGGAGCAGAAGCATCTGCGTTAGGATGTCAAAGGGCAAAAAGATCTGCCTCTTATGACATAGTTAAGTAACCGTGCGCGATCTGTATAGCCACTCTGCACTGCACCCCACAGAGATTGGCCCTGCAATGCTGGACACCTGACAGTCAGGACGAACATACGGGCGCCCCTTAGAAGGGCACGGATCGCACGACCCTCCCAAAGAGATGGCGAATTTAGGTCTTCTGATATTAGGAGGCGAACGGTGCATGGTGCTATCCGCAGACTACGGAAATGGATTTCAGCCACGACTATTGGCACCGGCTGCTCGGCAAGCCGGATGGTTCCCTCAAAGAACTCCCGGCTGGCCAACACAAGTCTCATCAGCGTAACAGACTACGCTGACGACAGCGGAGAGAACCAGGGCGTGGTCTATAGCTCATAGTTTTTTAATAAATATGTGTCAGCAGTGGCGCAAATTCAGATAAGACTCTGCAGATGATTGGTAATGTTTGTGCTGCCGTATAGCTTGCGGATGTGTGTATTTTTGTGCGGTCAATGGCCGTGTGGACATTTTCCCCCTTTCTTCTTGTGTCTATCATATATAATTATACATACGGAATAACCTCAAGAGAATGCGGATAGTACAGCCACCTACACATTTGTGTTAGCAATGACAAGACATCCTTTATTATTTACTCCTGTGTGGTGAAAGCAACCATAACATGCTACGAATACCAATCCGTTAGTCAACCACGCCGTGTGGTGCCAGCTAAGAATACACCGACGGATTGCTTTGCTTTTTTTTAAAAACATTACCCCACTCTAGGATTTCTCCTGTGTCTTGGGTGCGTTTACAGACATGAATTCCACATACAATACACCCAGACCCGGAACAACTACCTGCAGATCACACAAATATTTGTTCCGTGCAGGAATCGAACCCACGACCCGGAGCGCAGCAGGCTAATGTATCAGCCACTGCACCAACCGTGCCGTCAATTAGCCGAAGGATGGGCAGCAGTATCCTACAAGTACATTTATAACTCAACTGCGTTTGCCAACCTGTCTATTAAGCGTGGCGATTATGGCAAACCACCCCAATAAGCGCATAACACAAACCCATACCGGTCGTTGTGGCAATCTTTGAGGGAGACTTCTGTCCAGCATTGGACGTTTTCTTGGCTGAAATGATGATGATGATAGTCGATAGTAGTTATTCTCTCACGATCATTTACTGTAGCAGTTGGCGCATGTTCGTCAATGGACGTTCGAATACGGGCTGATGTTAAGGTTAGGATAGTATTTCGTTAAGTTTATATTCCGTTAGGTTAGTATTCCGGCAAGTTAATATTCCGTGTGTTTTCCAGCAAAGAATAGGCCACCCATCCATGGGTGTTATAAAAGATGACTAAGGGTTGATATAAAAAAACAGGCATCCTCCCGTGTGCTGATAACAACATACTGTGATCAACAATCCACCTGTCAAGCGTAATATTTATAACTATATGGGGTATGACGGCTCATTGTAGATATCATTGGCAGACCCGAGTTCAGCAGTGGACATTTACGGGCTAATCTGTACTGAGGCCAGAGTCTGATTCTTGGGACCTCTAACCTAGATAATTTTCCTTGATAATGTAGCTATTAAAAGTTTAAATTCATAAAGTTACAGCATCCTTGTCAAATGATGCCAATGAGGACATGCACACTTGCGACGTGGTGACGCGTACTGGTGAAACTGAGACGATGTCGTGCTTCCGACAATTGCCGTTCATCTGTAAAGTGGCTGCCAAAGACGCCCCATACGAAGAACACTCTGGCGTCTACGGGAAAGGTACCCTGACACATAAACTTCTAGTCGAATAGCAAGTTACGTGCCAACAATAAACGTTGTGCAAATCTTGAAATCCTGGAGGATTTTAAAATATCATGAAAATAATACTAAAATTGCTATATAAACAATTTTTTTTTTAAATTTAATAATGTTTGGTTTTATTTTAATAACGTACAGATGTAATCCATCTCGTTCAATTATCTATCCGTGTGATGGCCAGATTAAGAATATAGTATCACGCCACCTCCTACCGTGGCTGTCGTAATAAGTGACTAAGAGACTAAACGAGAGGGGTGGGCAGCAGCGTCCCTTCTGTGGTTCAGCAGCCATTTTGCGCTCACCAACCAATCTGACAAGCGTGGTGAGTACTGGCACATTCCCCTAAAATAACGACACAAATTTTGAAAGGCCTTCGTTTAGCAGTGGACGTTATCTGAAATGATGAAATAAAAAAGGCACCTGATTTCGACATATTGGTTCAGTTCAATTTCAATTTCCCGATTACAGGTGTTATTCATCTGTGGGGAGTTGCTACAAGATACCTCAAGTAGCGTTCACATGGAGTCAGGCTTACTCTGAGTGCCAAGCGGAGGGCATCCACCTAGTCGTGCTGAACTCTCGGACTGAACAGGCAGCAGTACAAAACCTCATGAAAACGGAACCGAGGGTCGGGGGAGCTAGGACCTCCTACTCCTTCGTCGTTGGATTCAGAGCTAATATACCTACAGGAAACGCTACAGTGGTGTTCAAAACTATTTTTAGTGAGTTTGTATTGATTAATTCTTTAATAGGTCTTAAAGCTCAAATAATAAAATCTCCAAGTTTGGCGGGGAATTGTTGGATCGAGTGGCATGTAAGCGGTCGTTGTAAATATCTATAGGTGAGACCATTGTTTAAAAGGTAAACATCGTTTGGTTGACATGATGATGATGAAGTCTGTAGTAAAGTGGGAGACTTCAGTAACAAAAAAATTGTGGCTAAACCCAACTACTTGTACACGCAAAGAACAGTGTATAAACGCGCTGATCCAAGCAAAAAATGTATTCCAATTACTTATTGGCAAGGCACTAAACCTTTGTTGGTATCCAGTGGAGTTGGAGAGTGTTGTCGCAGTTAACGGCTGACCCGTCCCAATAGACGGAATGAGCATGACGCCTGGATCAACATCGCTTAGCTCAACCATATTGTAGGAAACCGAACGACCCGATACACAACGCCACCGCCAACAAGACATTTTAGTGAGCATGACAGACCAATACAGCCAGGCAAAGGACAATCAATATTAGCACTAAAAATAACATTAACGGCTACATAATGGTCACACATTTACAGTTTCGTATTAATATTATAATTTAATGTTACAGGAACAATATTAACAATAACTATTAGTCAATCAATGTCATAATATTAAATATAAGAAAATAACATAAAAAATATGAAATTTTAAATGAATTGGTTCAAGATTAAATGTCAAGTTATTGAATATAAGTAAATAACATAAGACATTATGCAATTTTAACTAAGTAAAGTCAAATGTCAAGACGCAAATAGCATAAAAATGCAATTGTAATTGAGTCATGTCAACTGCCAAGTTATTTTACATTAATAATATAATTAATTCCAATTTTATAAATTTATATATACATTAAACCTGTGATTACAAGTTAAAACACTTGCAATCATATCAAAAGCTTCAAAATAAATTATACAGCGCCAGAGGGTCGCAGTGTGCAGAAGGGAATCCGGTGCAGGCATCTTTATCATCTATTTATGCTATAGTAGGCCTTCGATATTAAAACACGTTTCATCAAATATTTGAACTGTGATTCTGGTAAATCGGTAATACTAGAAGGAATTTTTTGAAGAACCTTACATTGTTTCCGATAGACGACTTGTTGGTTCTACAAGTCTAAAGCCCGGCAAGACAAACTTGTTCTTATTGTGAGTATTTAAATTGTGCACGTCACTTTTGTATTGAAACTAATAATGTTTTTGCGTATATACATGATATTTTGGTATGTATATAATGATGGTAAAGTAAGTATGTTTATCTCCTTAAATAGATCCCGAAGTAACTCACGAGAACCCAGATTATAAATAGCTCGGACTGCTCTTTTCTGTAATATAAAAAATAACACCCACAGTAAAATAGCGTATGACATAATACTGTGGAAGTAAGCAAAATATGTCTTAGGTATTCGCGATTATTACTCATAATAAAACACTTTTAAATGGATTATGTCGCGTATATTATAGATTTTTGTTTTTCCTGACGTTTCGAATGCTTTGCAGCATTCGTGGTCGCAGGATGACTAAGGTGACAGGCGTCGTTACAGACTTTTTAAAGTTTTTTTTATTTTATCTACCGTACAATTTTAATCAAAAAATTAGTTTCGATGCACGCAGTAATCACTCACAGTGTCTTGATGTTTTTTAGTGCGGTATGTTGTTTGGGACTTTATTATTTTAATAACTGGATTCCAAACAGGTGGCACCTGCCAACCATCTTCTCTATTAAAATTAGGATGTTTTTTTAATTTCAATAGCCTCACGAAACATTCTAGGTACATATTGGTTCTCTTTCGCGAGGACTTGAGGTTGGTCAAAACGAAGATAGTGGTTGGGTTTGCCTAAGACGTGTTCACACACTGCAGACTTTGTGGAGCGTCTATGCTTGACGTCAGCTATATGTTCTTTTATTCGGGTGGCTATGCTACGCTTTGTTTGCCCTATTTATGACAAACCACAATCACAGTCAATCTTGTAGACCCCTGCATCTTGTAAAGGTATGTGACATTTTACCGGTTTTAAAAGTTGGCTGATCTTCTAATGCGGCTTGAAGTAAGTTTTTATAGAAGCACGCTTCAAGATGTGACCAATTTTGTCGGTGACTCCCTTAATGAATGGTAAAACAGCGGGTCGTCGATCAACCTTGGTGGGTTTCGGGCGGCTTCTGCGACGGGGATGTGGAGCTTTCAAATTGTTATTTTGTAGAACTTGCTTCACATGGTTGAGTTCCCTTGCCAGATGGTCGGCGTCACAGATGCCATGTGCTCTCTGTAACAAAGATTTGGCCACCGTAGCTAACTGACAAGGATGGTGGTGAGATGCACCGTTAAGGTCCCTATCTGTATGGGTAGGCTTGTGCACAGTGTGACTAACAGAATGATCAGGATTATGGATGAGAAATATGTCAAGAAAGGCCAAGGATTTGTTGTCCTCTAATTCCATAGTGAACTGAATTTTATGGTGTATTGAATTTAGGTGTTTTAAAAATGCAGGGACCCTATTGTAAGGCAAGATGGTAAAAGTTAGGTAGGTAAAAGGTACCCAAAGGGACGGGACTTGAAAAATTAGGGTATAGTAATAACTAAGATACAATTTTTTCTTGACTTCGGAAGCGGTTTGCACCAGTAAAAGTTGCTTTCTAGGTAACCAGTGCATTTTCATTCTTAGAACTCGTATTTTTTAACTCTATTCTCATGACGCTTCGGATCTTAAGGAATACTACTAAATTAATCAAGTTTTTTTTAGTAACAGTTGTCACAAATGACATCATTAAACACTGACAAACCTCCCATATTACTGGGAAAATCGGAACGCTGTTTTACTGACAGTACTGAATGTAAAATATAAAAGGGGATACAAATTAGCTACCATCTAATTTGTATCCCCTTTTATAAGTTTAGAGGGATATTAAATAAAAATCTGTTAATTTACGTGTGCAACATAATCCCGCTAGCTTTATTATGTTTTTACGATCGAGAATCGCGCTCTTTCACATCACATTTACCAATTTTAGTGAAAATAATTTAATATGTTAACCGGTTGAAGTCAACCTAGCCACTGACTGACTTAAGGCCGGGCATATGACTGGAAACGTATTAGCGCGGCAACTACTATTGTTGTTGGGCTTCTCGCATACATTTCTGGGAAATGTGGTTGCGTAACCAGTCATTTCTGGGCAAAGCCAAAAGAGGCCACCGGCCAGGCTTAAAATTAATATTAAAAGTAAGCAACTTGCGCTAAGGGCGCCCCCTGGGGGACATGGACCTCGGCGTAGGGCGTTGCTGGGGATAACAAGCTATTGTTTTGGGGACAGCTGGATCGGTATATTGTTGTTAGTATGTTCTCTACGCGCTCCTGGACCATTTATCCGATTGAGTTGAAACCTTGTACAGTTGTTCTTGGTACTAGAGTGAAGGTTAAAGAAGGTGAAGAAGAAAAAAGAGGCATTGCAGCGTATGCCCGACATTAGCTAGTTATTATATAAAAAATATGTTCCTTTGTCTGTTTGTCCCATATGCGTTCCTATACCTACCATTCATCTGATTGAGTAAAACCTTGTACAGTTGTTGTTGGCACTAACGTGAACGTTTCTGACATAGAAAAAAAGAGGTACTGCATCGCATGTCGGACATTAGCTAGTTTGAAATAAAAACTTTCACTGCTGCCTTATTTGACTGCACGTATACTATCGTACTTGCCGTGTAGAGCCGGCTGCGAATAGGACCAACCCATCTCACCCTATGGGTGTCATAAAAGGCGACTATGGGAAAAATCGGAGGATGGGCAGCAGCGTCCTTCGAGTACATTAACAACTCTACTGCGATTGCCAACCCGCTTGCCAAGCGTGGCGATTATGGCAAGATACCCTATGAACACAAAACACACCCTGACCGGTTGTGAGAGCGATCTTTGGGGAAGGCCTGTGTCCAACAGTGGACTTAATTCGGCTGAAATGACGATGACTATTCACTGCAATGCACTCGACCCGGCTACATAAAGCCATAGCAGTCTTAACATCTAGATCCATTGCGTATCTTTGTAGCAATATTTAAGCATGTCAGGTTTAGTTCCTCAAACTATGCGCTATTTTACATGAAGTCGTGTATCTAATATTTTCCAGATCAAACCTTGGAGCAAGCGGGTTTCAATGAGTGGTCAGCAAATGAACCGAACAACTGGTCAGGCAGCGAATACTGTGGCTCCATCTTCAAGAATGATGGAAAACTAAATGATTTAGACTGCTCGCACAAATATGGTTTTATTTGCGAAATAGAGTTGAATTGAAACGAATGTCGTCATTCTTTTATGATCTGTCGGGAAATAGGAAGATCACAATTATATTTACACTTCATTGAAGTTTCCGGCTGATAAATATTACACATTTTAACTTAATATAGGAGTTAATAGTAAGCTCCAGGCATACTATGAAGCTGTGACTTAGATTACAGTGCGGCCGCCGAGACTTTCAATAAAAATTTATATTGTAACGTCAGCCTACTCTATATATATAGGGTCTTACTTTAATAATGAAAAATATTTTAAGGCTAGGCTCTATGAATGGTATAGAACTCATTACAAATATCAAGTATCGGTTTTACTGATAGTAAATAAATCAATATTCAAACGTTTCGACTAGTGAAATATTTACTTACTCGGTACTATTTGATAAAATAAAGGTTGATGTTACGTTTATTTATTTTGCTAAAACGCATCATTGCTACCTATAGATTTAACTCCTAAAATATTTTCCATTATTAAAGTAAGACCCTATATATAATAGTTTAGCGCTAAATGAAATATTTAATGTAAAATAAACCAGTTGAACATACATTAATGAATTTTTTTAATATATATACTCGTAGGTCAATATTTCTACAGATATAATAAGGAGTTAAACAACAACGTTGCGCGTTGTGGGCTCGATCCCCGCTTGCAGCAAGTTAGTGACAATAAATTCTAGCATCAAACTTTTCCTTGAATTCGTTGACAACCCAGAGCTAACAGAAAGATAGCCGACATTTTTTTTTAAGTAACTACTTTCTTGCACTAGCCTTGTGTGACACTTTTTACATTGTTCAAAATGCGAACTACGACCTCCTTGTCTTTGTCTACACACACACACCAGCCCGTAAACATCCACTGCTGAACATGGGCCTCCCAATAATCACTATCAACCCTTAGTCGATCACCGAGGACGTCTTTTACGATGCCCACGTATGGAGAGTGGTGGTCTATTCTTTGCTGGGTACGACACGGAGCTTTCTTACCTCAATATAAATCTCCAATCACCCTTGAATTAAAATGTTCTACCTTAGCGGGTATCAGATTTTTTTGTAGACTAGCATTTCTTACATAGGTAACATAAATGCATAATTTTTATCCTTTTTAACTGACTTCAAAAAAGAGGAGGTTCTTAATTTGATGAGTATTAATTTTTTATGTGTGTACACCGAATACTCCGAGATTTGTAGACCGATTTTAGCAATTATTTTTATAACTGGTGCAGAATACTTTCGAGTTGGTTCCATATAAATTTCATGATTTGATTTACTACATTTTTAACCAGCTTCAATAAAGAGGTTAATTTGACCGCGCTTATCTAGATGATGTGTTAATAGTTTCGATTCCTCTCAGATCAGAGAACCGACTTGAGTCAATCTTATTTTAAGTGTTAAAACCTGATACCAAATTGGAAAAAGTTCTTACTTTTATTTACACTACTATTTTTTTATTCTACTATTTTAAAAAGAAACAAATAAAACTTGTTAACAAAAAAAAATACCGACTTCAAAAACCCTACTACTTTTATTATGTTGGTTTTCCTGTAAGCCGGAACCCTCATGTTTAAAACACTACTGCTTGGCAGCAGAATATATGGCACGGCAATGTTAACAGCTACACAGCCGGACACAAGCAATAAGAGACCTTAAACCAGTAAGAATAAAAAGTAATGTTTGAAGTTTAAACAGTACTGATTGGTAGCAGAATACTTGGTACTGCGGTGGTAACTACGTAGCCAGACTCTAGCAATAAGAGACCTTAAACCAGTAAGAATTAAAAGTAATGTTTCAAGTTAAAACACTGCTGCTTGTCAGCAGAATATATGGTACTTTTACTTTGTTGGTAACTATTTAGCCGGACTCCAGCAATATGAGACTAGCTAACCAGATAACCAGTAAGTATAATATAATTACATTAGTATACAATGTAGATTAATCAGTATTAATATAACTAGTAGAAAATCATCTAAAGAAGAATATTGGAGTCAGACATGGTAAAATATTTAGGCAAAACATTATTTTTTTTGGTGGTTTGGGACATTTGACTTAGGTGTCATGTCTTTCATTCATCGTCACTTATACCATGATACGGTAAGACAAAAAGAAGTAAACTATCGGAATCCAAACTGTCACAAGACGACACAGCGATCTATTATTGATTACATTGACTTCAAAACAAATTTTTGCACCTGACAGCGCTCCAGCTTCTGTTCATTCTGATCTGTGTAGACTTAACGAACTGTTCGACCAAAGTGTGAACGCCCCTGCCAGCGTCTATGGTCCTTACTACCGTTAACCTTTAAATTAAGAGGAAATAGGTGATCGTTCCATTGTAGACCTCATCGTTCACGTTCCATCAAGCGAGGTGGAGGTCAAGACCAGAGCCATTTAATAATAAAAATTCTTGCGTCGCAAAAATTAGGAAAATTGGAAAGAATTTCAGAGTGAGATTCAGTAGTGTCAAACGCCAAACTACATACAATAGTTTTTGACTTCTTGACAATACATCATGTACTTCCTCCATCCCGGGAAAGGGCGGAGGGGTATCCTGCCGGACTCCTACTGACTTAATCCACTGGAGGTCATCTTTGAACTTGAATAATCTCCATATGGAACCACCCACTGGTGCCACGCCTTTAGGCAAACCTCGGAGTGGATCGGTCACCGCCTCTAGCAGAGGGAAGACGACTGTAAAGAGAGAGCCCCCCCCCCCCATCTCTCTCAGGGGGATTGTAAGGGATTCCCCCGAAGCCTCGCTATGCGCTGTGCTGTGCTCACGACGGCAGGTGACCACATGCACACCGCCGTCTTTAACGTCAGGCATCACTCGGAATAAGCACGCAGATTTCCCACTAGGCGACCCCCAAGGCTCCCCGCCGTATAAAGACGATAAGGGGGTCAGGCATGCTGGACACGGGCACCGCGGCGGTTGTTATCCCGGCTCCGTGTCCTCCTTCTCTGAGTGGGATCGGCCCTCGCCCGATCCCCCACTGCGACCTCTTTCTGGAGCATGACGCTCTTACAGAAGGCTACCACAACATCCCAATTTTCATGCTCTGCCAGCATAGCGAACACTACTGCTGGCAGAGAGAAATCTTGCCAGATCCACTGCTCAGCAGCCCACGCAGGGCACTCTCCGAGCGTGTGCTGTCTCTACAGTGGTGGCACTGTGCCATGACCTCGCGTCCTATCCTGTGCAAGTACGCACCGAAACAACCGTGTCCGGTGGAACGTGATGTGCTCGCTCCTTTGGATCCAGGCTCCAAAGAGCGGCAAGACGACCTAAACGACGCGGTTTTGCGTGTACTGCGGCAGCATGAGCAGCTGAGCCTACCGTCTCGAACTTTCGAGCGCCCCTGAAGGCACGCCTTCACTATTCTAGCAGAGGGAGTGTGTTTGGTGATACAGCCAGGCATCCATCTCCGCCAGGATATCAAAAGGCGGAAAGCGCGCCAACTGAGTTGCCAGCTCAAAGAACACCGTTCTGTATCGCCTTATACTTATGCACCTCAGATCATCGATATACCTCGGTGTCGAGTGCCCGGCGCTGCGCCCGTACCTGCGTACGCTTCCTGAATGGTGCGGGCGTGGGACGCTTCCACGCATTTGTTTTGACTTAAACTATTCTTTTACTGACATTGTTTGGTATTTTATTACTACTTTGTTTTTTTTTTGTATTATTATACTATGCAAATATAATAGAATACAATTTCGTTAACCACTTCTTAAGGCCATTCCCTCCATTATTTCTTCAAAGCTTCATTTCTCTGGCTTTATTATTATATTTAATTTATAATGCAGTTTAGTCTATGGAGCAGATGTAGTGACAATCTAGTCGTATTATAATAAAACAAGCAGGATCCTGCGACCACGAATGCTGCAAAGTATTCGAAACGTCAGGGTAAACAAAAATCTATAATATTAGCGATCTAATCCGTTTAGACTGGTTATACGGATCGCGCGCCTTGTTTTTATTAGTGTCCAATGGAAATTCTACATGAACTTCCTTCGCCCCGCGGAAGGATAAAGGGCTCCTACCGGCTAAAGCCACTAGATCGGTCATCTTCCGCCGACTTCGTCGTCGTCGACGCCGTCGAGCCAGCTGCCTCAGTCTGTCGAACGCCCCTGAAGGCACGTTTTCGCCGCTTTGGCGCCTCCAGTGGGCAGCACACCCAGACGGTGCCCAAGGGTAGCTTCAGTATACGTGAAAACGTTTAGTGCAGTCGACAACAACAGTGCCCGGTTTGCTTCCGATTCCGACCGTTTAGGTCCTAAATCAGAAACACTCTTTGTGAAAAGACGGATGCCGTTTATCCCTCCGCTACGGTAAAGCTGATTTTCTATATCACCAACTGTAAGGAAATTCCCCCCAATATGATGACAAGAATTGTGGAAATCTGTGGGGTAGACGTTTTATGGCCGATATGATGAACTGCAAGAAAGATACACATGCCTTTAAAAAGATGTCTTGGCACGAATACAGGATTTTTTATAATGATTCGCATATTGATTAGTTTCTAAGTTTTTAATATTTAGCCTAATGTGGATTCGTCATATCAGCCAAAGGATGTCCACTGCTGAACAGATTAAAACGCAATCGGTAATTTATAGGGAGATCCCCATAAATGACCGATTGCGTTTTAATTTCGTCGTAATTTTTGGGGGAATTTTCCATATAACTTAATGTGTATGTTAGTGTACATTGGCCAACCACAACATGGAAATAGGCATAATCTCAACTATTTTCCATGTTGCAATTTAATATAATTTCAGCCTAAAACGTCCACTGCTGGACAGACGTCTCCCCAAGAATTGCCACCACGACCGGGTTGAGTGTGGCACCCATAGGTTTATGTTGTGTGCTCATTGGGGGGTTTTGCCATAATCGCCACGCTTGGCAGACGGGTTGGCGATCGCAGTTATAAATGTTCTCGAAGGACGCTGCTGCCCATCCTCCGGATAATCCCATAGTCGCTTTTTACGACACCCACGGGATGAGATGGGGTGGTGGTTTTCTTAGCCGGCACCACACGGCCATCTTAGCCGGCACCACACGGCCAATATAATAGACCACTCTTTATTAGTTCAAAAGTGTGTAATGTTAAGGTTTCAAATAACATAAAGGAAAAAATAAATGTAATTTATACAAAATTAAACGTTTTTTTCTTTTAAGGAGATAAACTATATTGTATCCTATTTTTTTTACGCTAAGCTTCTTGTCCCCCATTGGGATGGGTTCGTGTTCACGTTCGCTCGTTTCACAACATATGAAACGAGCAAACATGAACACGAACGCGGCGAGATCATGTTTGACCTAAACGTGTCTTGTGTTGACGAACCAGTTAACCAGTCCGTTCATTTTTATGGTTTTATTAGTATCTGCAAAGTTGTCACACAGTATCGTGATCATTCATATTGTTATTTTCAGTCATTAACTGGGAACATAGTCTTCAAAGTGATGTCTCATTCATACATTTTCATAAAGTATTACGAGAGATATGGCATAATAATAAAAATAATAATAATTTCGGCCGAATGAAGTCCACTGCTGGACACAGGCCTCCCCCAAAGATCACCACAACGACCGATATGGGTGTGTTGTGGGCTCATTGGGGGGTTTTGCCATAATCGCCACGCTTGGCAGACGGGTTGGCGATCGCAGTTGATTTGTTAGAGTACTCGAAGGACGCTGCTGCCCATCCACCGGCTAATCCCTTAGTCGACTTTTACGACACCCACGGGAGGAGATGGGGTGGTGGTATTCTGAGCCGGCACCACACGGCAATGGCATACCGACAAAAAAACACCTTTTCGAAATAGAATAATATGATGATTTATAGACGTTAGCTAAAGTTCGCCCGACCAGAAAATTCATTTTTGACACCTGTCAGGTGGACTGGTTTAATTTATATTAAAGATTAAATTTTGTGCTAAGCTATTATATACAGGTTATCCAGTAAATAGCACGACATACTGCAGGGGGGAGAGCTTGGGTCAATACCTACCAAAAAAACACAATATATGTTCAGCAAAATCTTACGGATTTCCGAACAACACGAAACAAGTACAAAATTTTAAGATAAGAAAATTATACTGTGAAAATTTAAATAAAAATTGTATTTCTTGAAAACATTTTAGTTTTTAATAGAATAAAGACTTATCAATAAGTAAAGTAACTATTCACAAATAATTTGAGGAAAAAAAAAAACTAGCAAAGGCATTTTTCATTACGAGATGCTTATAGATCTGTGTCAAGATAGATTTTTCGATATTTCGGAAAATTTTGTACTACTGTAAATCCGTAAGATTTTGCTGAACATATGTTGTGTTTTTTTGGTAGGTATTGACCCAAGCTCTCACCCCCTGCAGTATGTCGTGCTATTTACTGGACACCCTGTATATTGTAGGCTGACATTGGAATATGAATTTTAATATTGTAATGTTTAGCGCTAAATTTTATCTTTAATAAAAACACGGCGGCCGCACTGTAGTCAAATACAAATCATAACTGCATAGTATGCCTGGAGCTTACTATGAACTCCTATAGTAAGTTAAAGCGTGTTGTATTGAACTGCCGAAATCATCAATGAAGTGTAAAGATAATTGCTACCCTCCCATTTCCCGAACGATCATAAAAGAATGACGACATTAGATTCAATGCAACTCTTTTTCGCAAATAAAACCATATTCGTGCGAGCAATCTAAATCGTTTAGTTTTCCATCATTCTTGAAGATGGAGCCACAGTATTCGCTGTCTAACCAGTTGTTCGGTTCATTTGGAGACCAGTCATTGAAACCCGCTTGCTCCAAGGTTTGATCTGGAAAATATGATAAATATTAGATACACGAATTCATGTAAAATAGCGCATAGTTAGAGGAACTAAACCTGACATGCTTGGAAAATTGCTGCGAAGATACGCAACGGGTCTGGATGTTCAGACTGCTGTGACTATATGTAGCCGGGTGTAATGCACTCGGCATTGCAGTTAATAGTCATCACCATTTCAACCGAATGCAGTCCACTGTCGGACACAGGCCTCTTCCAAAGATCGCCGTCACAACCCGTCAGGGTATTGTGTGTTGTGTGCTCATAGAGGGTTCTTGCCATAATCGCCATGCTTGGTAACCGGGTTGGCAATCGCAGTAGAGTTGTTAATGTACTCGAAGGGTACTGCAGCCCACCCTCTGGCTTTTGCCATACGACACCCATGGAATGGGATGAGATAGTTTGGTGCGGCACTACACGGCAAGTACGGCAGTAAATAGTACGTGCAGTCAAATAAGAATACTCAAAGTTTTTATTGCAAACTAGCTAATGCGTTGCAGTACCTCTTTTATTTTCTATGTTAGAAACCTTATTTACAACAACTGTACATAGTTTAAACTCAATCAGATGAATAGTATAGAAACGGGACTAACAAACAAAGGAACATATTTTTTATATATTTACTAGCTCACGTCGGGTATGCAATGATTCCTTTTATTCTTGTTAACCTTCACGCTAGTACCAAGAAAAACTGTACAAGGTTTCAACTCAATCGGATAAATGGTCTAGGAGCGCGTAGAGAACAAACTAACAAAGAAAGATTCAATTTTATGTGTGTGTATAAAAAACGAAAATGAAGGAAGAAGAAGATAAATTAAACCAATAACAGACTCAACTCAAATGGTGTTAACACCCGGTTTAGTCTTTAGACTAATACAAACTAGACATGTTGCTGTGACAACTATTTGTCCATTTATTAAAGTACCCACAACTGACTGAGGATTGATCGAAATTTAAATATAGGTGTGGTGCCTTGCCAATAACTAATTGGAATTAATGTTTACTACTAAGAAGTTAGGTTCGAGCAATTTTTTTTTGTTACTGATGTCTCCCAGTTTACTACAGACTTCATCATCATCATGTCAACAAAAAGACCTTCACCTTCTAAACAAAGGTCTCGCCTATAGAATTTCACAACGACCGGTGACATGCCGCAATGATTCCCAGACACACTTGGCTATTATTAATTGGGCTTTAAGAGCTTTTTAAGGAATTAATCAATACAAACTCACTAAAAATTGTTTTGAACACCACTGTAGCGTTTCCTGTTGGTTTATTAGCTCTGAATCCAGCGAAAAAGAAATAGAAGGTCCTAGCTCCCACGACCTTCGGTTCCGTTTTCGTGAGGTTTTGTACTGCTGCCTGTTCAGCCCGAGAGTTCAGCACAACCAGGTGGGCGCCCTCCGCTTGGCACTCAGAGTAAGCCTGACTCCATGTGAACGCTACTTGAGCTATTTTGTAGCAACTTCCCACAGATGAATAATACCTGTAATCTGGAAAATGAAACTGAACTGAACCTATACGTCAAAATCAGGTGCCTTTTTTATTTCATCATTTCCGATAACGTCCACTGCTAAACGAAGACCTTTCATCATTTCATTATTTTAGGGGGAATTTGCCAGTACTCACCACGCTTGCCAAATGGTTTGGGTGAGCGCAGAATGACTGCTGAACTACAGAAGAGATGCTGCTGCCCATCCCTCTGGTTTAGAGTTTCTTAGTTGCCTATTTCGACATCAACGGGAGGAGATGGCGTGGTACTATTTACTTAATCTGGACACCACACGGATTACATGTTTTATTTTATCTGGTGGAAATACATCATGTAGATTTGTACTTAGTCTATTTTATTTCTATGATGCGCAGGCAAAAACGCTCCAGGAACAATTGATACAGAAATATTTCATTTGCTTAAATTCATTATTAATTTTGTAAAAAAATTGCTTTTTTTTATTACCCGCAGTCTTCTCTTTATGTATTAATTGTAGCAAAGGGCCAATATAATAGCCGTCCCCTTCCCCTGAAAACCAGCGTTGACCCGTGCGTGGTTTCACCACTGCGCACTGTCTACATTGCTGAGTCCGTTCCTTTTACCATACTACACAAAAAACAATTGTATCTATTTGTATTGTTCCGCATTGAACGAATTATGTGTGTTTAGTTTGGTAATAAATAAACTTTATCTTATCTTTACATCCCCTATTCGCCCCGGGGAAGGAAAGAAGGGAGTGCTGGGCTCTTACTGGCTAGATTTCTTTATGTGGGGATTCCTGAAAAGTCGGGCTTATCGCAATAATCCAACCACTATTGTTCAGTTAAAGGCCAATATCCGGGAATAAAAGGCCTCTATTCCACGTGCACTGCGCCAGCGTGTGGCGCTCATAGCCAGTTGTACTCACTGATCGGTAAACGATTGGCGAGGTTAAGCAACGCTTGGCGCGGTTAGTGTCTGGATGGGTTACCGCATAGTGGTATTTCAACTGAGCGTCTCTGTGCTTCGGAGGGCACGTTAAATCATCGGTCCCGATTGTTGTAATTAGACAGCAGTCGTTAAGCCAAGTCGGAGGCCTTTGGGCGACTTGAACAACTCTGACACAAGGGTGGCCACTAACCATACGAAATATATATATATATACTACGCCAGCGACTTTTATTCATTTAAAGACAAGGTTCGAAGAGTGTTCGTAACGAGATGGATCCCATCTGGATGTTATTTCCAAAAAAACACTTCTTCAAATTTAACAATAAATTTGTTTATGTACCAATTTTAGTTTTATGAATCCTTATGTTTTTTTTAATCCTCACCAATGTCTGGCATATCCTGTACATAAGATTTCTTTCCAAATTTGCACAACGTTAATTGTTCGCATGTAACTTACTATTCGACTAGAAGATTATGTGTCACTGTACCTTTCCCATAGACGCCACAGTGCTCTTCGTATGGGGCGTCTTTGGCAGCCACTTTACAGATGAACGGCAGTTGTCGGTAGCATGGTATCGTCTCAGTTTCACCACTACGCGTCACCACGTCGCAAGTGTCCATGCCCACATCGGCATCATTTGTCAGGGATACTGTAATTTTATGAATCTAAAGTTTTAATTGCTACATTATCAAGGAAAATAATCTAGGGTAGAGGTCCCAAAAATTAGACTCTGGCCTCAGCCCAGATTACCCGGTAAAACTCCACTGCTGAACTTGGGTCTCCCAACGTTCTCTACAATGAGTGGTCATCCCCATAATTATGACGCTTGGCAGGCGGATGCGTTATCGGCACACAAGAGGATGCTGCTCTTGATGTCAACCCTTAGTCATCTTTCTCGACACCCAGGGATGACTTAGGTAGTGTATTCTTTGCCCAAAACCACACGGAATACTAACCTAACCTTAACATCAGCCAGTAATTTAACGTCCGTTGACGAACATGCGCCAACTGCTACAGTAAATGATCGTGAGAGAATAGCTACTATGATTGACTTAGAATTGAATCATCCTCATTTCAGCCAAAACACGTCCAATGCTGGACAGAATCCTCCCCCAAAGATAGCCACAACGATCGGTATGGGTTTGTGTTGTGAGTTTATGACTCATTGTGGGGTTTTGCCATAATCGCTACGCTTAGCAGACGGGTTGGCGATCGCAGTTGAGTTATAAATGTACTTGAAAGATGATGCTGCCCATCCTCCAGCTAATCCGTCGCCTTTTAACACCCACGGAAAGAGGTCGGGTGGTACCTCCACCTTCTTGGCTAACACCATGATTGACTGACGGATTGATAATCGTAGCATGGTATAGTTGCTATCAGCATTTCCTTTGGGAATCAGTAATAAATGATGTGTGGACATTTGTCCTGCTGAAGTTAGTGTTTTGCGTCGGGTTACTAATACAAATGTGTAGGCCGTACTGTCCGCATTCTCTTGTGTTATTTCGTATGTATACTTATATACGATAGTCGCAAGAAGAAAGGGGGAAAATGTCCACACGGCCATTGACCGCACAAAAATACACACACCCGCAAGCTATACGGCAGCACAAACATTACCAATCAACTGCAGAGTCCTACCTGAGTTTGCGCCACTGCTGACACCAATTTATTCAAAAACCATGAGCTATAGACCATGCCTTGGTTATTTTCGCTGTCGTCAGCGTACGCTGTTACGCTACGCTGATGACACTCTTGTGTTAGCCAGCCGGGAGTCCTTAGAGGAAACCATCTGGCTTGCCGAGCATCCGGTGCCAATAGACGTGGCTAAAATTCACGCCCGCAGTCTGCAGATAGCACCATGCACCGGTCACTTCCCAATCTCAGGAGACCTAAATTCGCCGCCTCTTCGGAAGGGTCGTGCGGTCCGTACCCTTCTAAGGGGCGCCCGTATTTTCATCCTGACTGTCAGGCCGACTCATGCTAAATCTGTCTGAGCTCATCCATCACATATGGCGGAGAGCCTTCTAATTTTTGCAAGTAATGTGTGTGTCTATCTTGTGATATGTAATGCCTAACTACTACTAAATCGATTTCATTTTTTAATATCTTGGAGACAGTTTACAAACAGACAGTGTCTCACAAGCATCCAAACTCGGATCCACTATCTGTGGGCCATACAAATATATCTGTGTGTGGAGATCCAACCAGTGACCTGGAGAGCTTTCTGCTAATCGCTTATAAATTAATACTTACAATCAATAATCGGTTGTTCTTCAGCTGATTCATGGGTTTCCCCGTCGTCACCTATCCAAACATACTCCCCGAGATCATGGTACTTCTTAAACATTGCGTGCAGCTGTTCAATATCCTCTTTTGAGGTAGGGACCATGAGCTCAGCCCCCTCGACCCGGCAGTCACCTGCAGTCTGCCAATACCGCCGGCTCTCGATGTGCAGCTTGTAGAACGCGTCTGTTTTACGGTTGTATTCATAGTCCGTCCGGTAGTGCTTTGAGACTGAGGGTGGTGGCGCCACTGTTGATGCTGTATTAAAAACAGTGTTATTAGATATTTTAATGTTAAAGTCTTAGATAACTTATACAAGTAAACTCTTTAGGGTGCTCTGTATAGGGGGTCATTACATTAAATATTGATAACATACATAAGGATAGTGGGGGAGGCAGACAGAGTGCGTTGAGCGGTGTTAAAGATATGCATTGTTTTTAATAAAATATTTATCTTAATTTTTAATCCAATTTGTGCTGTAATAAATGCTTTCATTCTTAATTTAATTATTTCGGATCAACTTGGTAGCTGTGTACCAAACGTGGCTCAACATCTGAAGGGGACATTCTAGAAGTTAAATCTACCTTACAATACAAATTTAAAAAAATCGATGCACACTGTAGTCACTCATAGTGACTTGATGTTCTTCAGTGTAGTGTGAAGTTTGGGACTGAATTATTTTAACTACATAATTCCAAACTCGTGGTACCTGCCAACCTTCTATTCTATTGAAAATAGGTGACTTTTTTATTGCAATAGCTTTTTTGTTTACTTTTTTTTTATTGATGTCCAGTGGAAATCCTACATGGGACTTCCTCCACCCCGGGGAAGGGCGAAGGGGTATGCCGGACTCCTACCGGCTGAAACCACTGGAGTGGTCATCTTCGGCACCGAAGAGGGGCTCCAGGTCCTCGTAAGATCACGCTATAGTAATTTCAATAGCCTCACGAAGCATTCTAGGTACATACTGATTCTTCTCCGTGAGGACTTGTTTGATCAAGAAAGGAAGTAACTGTCGCCTTTTACATCAACGGGAGCAGATGTGGTAGTGCTATATTCTAAATCTGGATACCAAACGGATTTAGTTATTCTTATCAGTTTCTTTTCAAATACCTAATACACTATTTTATTTTGAACCATTCTCGAGGTTGATATTTTATATTGGCTTATACTTTTGGTTAGCCTTAGTTCAGCCAACCGGCGTTCCCCTTAAATTTCAATTTAAAGGGTTGTTTGACCGGACTAAATACAATGAAGAATAAAACGAAAACATTAGTTAGTAATCTTCTTCTGTATTTAAGCTTTATGTAACAAACTCTGAAAACCACAAACTATAATTAAACTCATTTGGTGAAATTACACTTGTTTAAAAGTGAACTTGTTTTTTTCAGGTCAATTCATTATTTGGCGTTTATTTAATCACGTTTTTGTGGCAATAACTTACTATCATAGTAGTTCTAAAGTAAGTATAATGTAGTTACTATAATGCTATTATTTACTTACAATGTTGGTTATGTACTTACTTTGTTTTTATGCGTATCGTTAATTAACCTTTGTGTGACTCATTTCTTAAAACATGTGTGCATGGTTTCTCTACCTAGTTGAAAGTATCACCGATAAAAAATATTTTCAATTCATAAAATATATAATATATTATGTAGTTTTTGTAGGATTCCATACTCATAATAGTAAACCAGAATATTATAGTGTAATTATTGGACTACTTTCCGATAATAGTATGGACACCACCACCCTCAGGGTGCCAGTCAATTTATTCCCTAGTGGAAATACGTCAAATGTTACTACATTTGCCTCCTCCTCCACCTCTCAGACCACTTCATTCCAGTTTTTTGTGCTCTGCCAACATAGCCACTACTGCTGGCAGAAAGAGATCTTGCCCGATCCGATCGACCAGGATCCGCCACTCAGCGGCCCACGCAGGGCACGCCTCGAGCGTGTGCTGTGCGGTGTCCTAGTCGCTATCATAATGGTGGCATTGTGCCGTGGCCTCACGTTCTAGAGCAAGGTAACCTGCTGGGCACACTTAAGGAAATTCTGAAAAGCAGGTCAGTATTTAGTTTTGATGTCATCAATTTATGTAGGAAACTAAGATCAAATGTCTTTCTACGATTCTTAAGGCTTTGAAGTTTTTAATGTCTATTAGTGTATGGTACAAATAATACCTCGTGTACTTCCTGTACACGAGGTATTTCCAACGTATCAATAAATATGTCACAAATAACTAGTAGGTGACTCCGACGTGATACCTCCGTCTCATCATTTCATCATTTCGGCCTAATGAAGTCCACTGTTGGACACAGGCCTCCCCCAAAGATCATCACAACCACCGATATGGATGTGTTTTGAGCTCATTGGGGGGTTTTGCCATAATCGCCATGCTTGGCAGGCGGGTTGGCGATCGCAGTTGAGTTGTTAATGTACTCGAAGGACGCTGCTGCCCATCCTCCGACTAATCCCTTAGTCGACTTTTACTGGAGGAAATCGGGTGGTGGTATTCTGAGCCGGTACACCACACGGCTTAGCCGGCAGCACGCATTAATAATGTAATAATTTTATGTGCCAGGGTTGGATGTTGCACGGATGTATACGGCACCTATGGATGTTGCATGTAGGTATATATAATTAATGAAATAATCGCGGTATATTTCCGTAAGCTATTTCGATTCAATGGATACTATTCGCGTAACCTGCAGAAAATATTACCTAATGATTTTTTACTTTTTTCTTTAGTAATTGCAGTAAAATTTTCAATAGATCGTTACACATGCACTAATTTCCCATCGTGTTAAGTAACGTTAATGTTGCAATATGATAGAAACAAAATACTGTCTTGTAGGTCCAAAATAACTAGTATAAATACATACTCACACAGTATAACACAGATCACAAAAATCACGTATTTCTCCATATCTTAATTGGCAGCCAACTGCTCTCAAGATGCGTTCGTTACAAACAACAGACCCTGACCACCGATAAGTTTATTTATACGGTCATAAAGATAATAATATAATTTATAAACAATAAGCTGTAATTGGAACTACCCATTAGTAATTTCTCACGCACTAGTAAACAGCCGTCGGTGTGGTGTCTGTTTCCTCTTGCGGATGTCGTAAGGCGGTTGCGGGACTCTAAGCCAGAGGGCTATTTTCCATGTGGTGTCCGGATTAAGAATATAGCACCACTTCATCTCCTCCCGTGGATGTCGTAAAAGGCGACTAACGGAATCTAAACCAGAGGATGGGCAGCAGCGTCCCTTCTGTGAAACGGTAGTCATACTGCGCTCACCAACCCGCCTGCCAAGCGTGGTGAGTACTGGCAAATACCCCCCAAAATGATGACACAGTTGTGAAAATCTATGGGGGAGGCCTTTGTTCAGCAGTGGACGTATAAATGGCCGATATGATCTGATGAAGCCAGAGGGCTGGGAAGCAGCGTCCCTTCTGTAGCAGTAGCCATACTGCGCTCACCAACCCACGTGTCAAGCCTTTCCCCCAATACCCCCTAAAATGGCGACATAGTTGTGGAATTATATGGGCAGGCCTTTGTTCAACAGTGGTCCTTTGGCTGATATGATAGTAAACAAATGTGAACATTCATTTCGAAAACCTATTTTATATACTTTCAGTAGACTTATTTATTATACTGTATAATGTACACCAATCGGTAAAAGATATAAAAACAGTAGTGCTTAAAAGTATATTTTAGAGTACAATCGGCTTATCACCGAGCGCGATAAGGCCGCCCATTTCACTAGTGCATGAGAAATTCCCAATAGTTAGTTCCAATTAGACTGCATCATTTCAGCCTAAAAGCGTCCACTGTTGGACTCAAGCCTCCCCCAAAGAATGCCACAACGATCAGTATGGGTTTGTTGTGTGCTCATTGAGGGGTTTTTGCGTAAATCGCCACGCTTGGCGGATGGGTTGGCCATCGCAGCTGAGTTATAAATGTACTCAAAGGATGCTGCTGCCCATCCTACGACGAATCCCATAGCCGCCTTATACGACACCCACGGGATGAGATGGGGTGGTGGTTTTCTAAGCCAGCACCACACGGCTAATTAGACTTGCGCTAGACAAATGGGAGTCAGAGTAGTATTTAAACTTTAAACATTACTGTATTTTGGTTCGAAGGGCTCTGCTAGTGTATGTAATTACTGCATAAGAGACAACTGATCTTTTTTTTCGTGTGATAAGTGGTCACCCACGTGTGGTGTCCGGATTAAGAAGAATTTAGAAGAACTCCATCTCGTTCCGTGGATGTCGTAAAAGATGAATAAGGGACTCTAAACCAGAAGGATGGGTAGCAGCGTACTTCTGTGGAACAACAGCCATTCTGCGCTCACCAACCCGCCTACCAAGCGTGGTAAGTACTGGCAGCTGACGACACATGGCAAGTTACCGGTCGTCTTATGAGGGAGGCATCTGTTAGGCAGTGGACCTTGCTTGGGCTGATATGAAATGGTAACCTTGTGTCAGAGTTGTTCAAGTCGCCCAAAGGCACCCAACTTGGCTTAACGATTGCCGTCTAATGACAACTATTAGGTCCAACGATTTTACGTGCCCGTGCAAGGAGACGCTTATTTCAAATACCACTATACGGTCACCCTAGACAGATTGACCGCGCCAAACGTTGCTATCGGTCATTCACCGATCAGTGAGTGCAACTATGCGCTATGAACGGCTCAATTATCTTTTGTAGAGGTGATAATTGCAGTGCAGTCCCACGCAAGACTAGTGCGTAGCATTACAATTGTTATGGGCAAGCGTGACGCTCACCAGCAGGCGATTGACTTGCTTGTCTCGAAACAAGGCTTTATAAAAAAAAAAGTGTGTGTATTAGTCTACACACGTAAGAAGTGAAACTTCTTTATAACATCATTTTTCGAAAAATGATCTACTATTTACAACTTTACAGAAATTGATTAAATAAAATAAAGCTAAATTAGATAAATTTTAAGCAAAAAGCTTTTATTATCATAGACATGGATACAATTTAACTTCAATATGGCGCATAACGGAAAAATGTGACTTAGAAATAAAGTTGGCGCGTAACAGAAAAACGTGACTTAGAAATAAAGATGGCGCGTAACAGAAAAACGTTACAATTTTAAATTTCTCCCATACGTCGATAAAGAAGTTTCACTTCTAAAACATAACTCTTAAAATCTATATTTATAGGTTGTCCTGTAAATAATGTAGCAAGCTTATGGGATATATAGCTAACCTCATTATATACAGGGTTAATTAAAAAAAGACCTTAGGTTTATGTTTTAATGAAACTTACACTGCTTATACTTATTAGACGCGATTGCCAACGTTGTGCCATAACATCTTTATAAGAGACATCTTGCAGCTAAGATAGAAATGAAAGATAGAAAGAAAAATATTTATTCTCTCTCTCTCTCTCGTACACAATGACAATGAAAACGTACTATTAATATGATAAAAGTATGCGGCTTAGTAGTGCTGGCTAAAAAAGGTCCCGATCTCAGCATATACTGCAGCAGTTTATGCTGTAGCGCTGGTCTTCTGATAGGGCCTATATGTTGATGCCACGGGCTAATCACCGCTTTGCCGTAGCCGGGTAATATAAGGAAAAGAAAATCAGACTTTTCACACACACGGTTTGTGTTTTACGACCCTATAACCGGAACCAAACCGGGTACTGTTAAACCATGTCAATAATAATCAATAATCATTTATTTTTGTTAAGGATAGGTAAATAATACTGTTCTCAAAATATTATGGCAACAGCGCGCTATGTTTGCCACTAGAGCGTACAAATGATAGTGTCATGTAGTTTTGCACAATATTAAAAGTCAACAATTTAATGAAATATAAAAATAAAATTACAGCATTAACAAATATAAATAAATTACAATGTCAGCAATAAAATAATAGTTATATTTAAATACAGTGTCAAAAATTATTACATTTGTCACCAAATTAATACCAGGAAAAATAACGATACGAGATCGTATTGACATATTTTTTCCTGGTATTAATCACACTGATAGTTTTTAGAATCGGCCAGTAAGATAAATAGCTAATGAAAACTTGAGTTAAATTTAGAATAAAGAACTCTTTGAGAGCTGCAAATGTACATTGAATTCAAGTGTCATTTGTTTTTACAAATTGGCGGCAATTTGACGTTTTTATTTTTGAATCATTGGGCGTATATTGTCCGTGTGGTTCCCGGAAAAGAATAGACCATTCCTTTCCACCCGTGGATGTCGTAAAAAGTGAATAAGGGTTGATATCATGAAGATGGGCAGTAGCTTCCTCTCGTGTACTTATAACAACACACTACGATCAAAAATCCGCGAACATCGGATCTCGATAGTGGACCCGATTTCTTATTAATATATGTAACTGAACAACGCGCGCAAGATTATCGACTCGCCAGACTCTTTATTTGGAAATCCGATATATATTAATAAACTATTTATCATATTAGCCAAAAACGTCCACTACTAAACAAAGGCATCCCCCATGGGCGACCATGGTACACGCCGTATATCGTTATTTCGGGGGAAATTTGCCAGTACTCACCACGCTCGGCAAGCGAGTTGGTGTTGGGTTACACAGAAGAAACGCTGCTGCTGTCTCGTGACTTCGAATAGGCATTTAATATTGGCGGTATTAAATCTATCGGTAGTCTCATATCACTTAACCTCCGATCTTGCTCATCTGGTTCAGATTCGTTCAAAGTTCGCACTTTCTTATTTCATAAATTATCTAAAACTGGTCTCAGAATTGGTAGAACGGAAACTGTGTGTGTGAACAGTGCGTTATAATGATTGCTTTAAATAGGTGCAGCTTCGTTATGATCATCCTCGTTGTCCTCATTCGTGCGCTCCAGAATTTGTCTTCGGTCCCCAGCCGTCAGCGTCTGCATTGGCCGCCTCTGCTGAGCAAAAGTATTATTAATTTTATTTATATACAACGGGATTCGAAATTATTCTATTCTTCCAACTTTCATGATTTTCGTCCGTCCAATGGTTGTTGCTGTGTTTACAACTTTGTATTTATTTTGATGCTCTCTAAGCTGAAAGTGTACTAAACATAAGCTTGAGGTTATGTTATGTGCCGTATCGTTCACGAGCATAACGCATGCATCAGCATCACTTAGGTCAACCATATTGAAGGGAACCGAACGACCCGATACCTTCCTACCTTCCTTAAAAGACTTCCTGGCTTCCTTAAGACTTCCACAAATGTGTCATTTTGGGAGGAATTCACCAGTACCTACCGACCCCGCTTGCAGGTTGGCTGGTGAGAGCAGTATGTTCCTCTTTCAACTCTTTCGTTCCTTTTCGACGGCACAGTTGGTGCAGTGGCTGATACAGTCGGCTGCTGCGCTCCGGGTCGTGGGTTCGATTCCCGCACGGAACAAATATTTGTATGATCTGCAGATAGTTGTTCCGGGTCTGGGTGTATTGTATGTGGAATTTATGTCTGTAAACGTACCCACTATACAGGAGAAATCCTAGTGTGGTGCAGCGTTTTTAAAAATATAAACAAAAATTACAACGTACCGAAAACTTGGGTAAGAGGTTACAAAATGACAAGTCCTATAATAAAAATAGAAAAGCCATTTATCTCGGAAATAATACGTTATTGGTTTTGTAATTTTTGGGCACGCAATGTATCATACACAACGTGATCAAAACGCTACATGACTATTGTACTATGACAGCATCGGCGAACTGTAGCGAAACAACAGCCGTTTTGTTTTTATTTATAATGCTGGTTTTATGTAAAAATATTTATATTATTTTGTTTTCATTCAAAATAGCGTAAGAATAGACGACATTAATTTTTATACTGAAATCAACTAGATAACTGCAAAAATTAATAAATTTAGTGAAAATACCGACGCAAAATTCTAACACTGAGGGTCCCAGAATCTGGTATTAGTTTTCGTTCCGAGGTCACTTAAGTGTGACCCGTTGAGAAGAGAAAACTTCATTATTACAAATTACTTTTTAATTTTCTTTCACTCGTTTTCCTTCACTTCATACGATTTTGTACAGTATCTAACCATTTTACTTGCGATTTAGGTATTGAAACTGAATAAAATAAAAAATGAAACAAAATCGTTTAAGGTCGGGCTAGAAATAAACAAATGTTAACCTTTAGCTTGACAATTTTGATAGTATTTTTTGGAAGGAATGTAAGCATCGTCCTCAGGGACTGTGTCTGCGGTCACTAGAATGCCAGTGTAATTTTTTTTTTTTCAAATTCACTATTTTTTATTCAAGATAGACTATAAAAAGTTGTTTTTAATCGTCAACATAAGACAGCACCCATATAAGCCCACCCTTCACCGCTTCCTAGTGTTTAAGCTGGGGAAGAAACGGCGCAACAAACTCCCCAGCAATCGTGTCGTTGGGGTAACTACAATTTTAGGAAAAAAAACATCTCTGGCCGTGCTGGGAAGCCTCCATTACGGTGCATATGGACAGATGGGAGAACATAGCCCGGGAAAATTCCCCTACATTCTTATGGTTCTAGTATAAAAACATTTATTCACGTACAATTGATTGGCGTTTTACATTTCTTTGTAATTCTTTCAAATTTTCCTTATTCTTGCGACGCAGGTAACCACACTGAAAGAAATAAACAAGTATTAATAAGGTTCATAGCAATTAGATATATATTTATTATTGAATGGGTTCCACTCTTGACCTCAATCTCGCTAGTTGGAAAGCGATCAATATGGTCTACTATGGGCGACTAAGTGACTCTAAACCAGAGCTATGGGCAGCAGTGTCTCTTCTGTGGAACAGCAGCCATTTTGCACTCACCAACCAGCTTGCCAAGTGTGGTGAGTACTGGCGAATTCCTCCCCAAATTACGACACACTTACCGAAACCTGGGGAGACTATGTTCGGCACTGGACGTCCTTTGGCTGATATACCAGGCGAATTACTTGCTCGTCTAGTCACTCAGTTGTATAAAAACATTATCGCAGGATGTAACACACAGTATATTTTAAAAGGGTGAATAATGATGCAATGATGATGTGGTGCCGGCTACGAATAGCACCAACCCATCTCATCCCGTGGGTGCCGTAAAAGGCGTCTATGTGATTAACTGGAGGATAGGGAGCAGCGTCTTTCGAGTACATTAACAAATCAACTGCGATGACCAACCCGCCCGCCAAGCGCGGCGAATATGGCAAAAAAAAAAAGTTTTTATTATTTTATTATTTGAAAGAAATGTCTACAAAAAATCTTTATACCCACTCAGGTTTCAGGCAACAGTTCCACTAATGATACTGGTTGAAATAAGAGTACGTACCTTATAAAGCACAAAAGCGATGATAAATAAGATAAGCAAGCCGAATAGTGTTGCGACAATTATCACCCACAGCGGCACTACAGCGTCCTTTAACTGAATTGTCGTTATTATGCTGAAAGCAAAAAAAACCCTCAATAAGACTGCATTGATATATATTACCATCGTAACTACATTTTTATTTTACTGGGCCCAGTGGAAATTCTACATGAACTTCCTCGCGAAAAGGACGGAGGGGCATGCCGGTCTCCCACTGGCTAAAACCACTCCAGGCTCGTAGGATCACACTAGAGCCGCCCATTGGTGCCACGCCTTTAGGCACATCTCGGAGGGAATGACTGTAAAGCGTCCATCCCCTATATCGGAGGGAAGGCGACTGTAAAGAGGCCACATTGTAAAAGATTCCCCCGAAGACTCACTATGCGCTGTGCTGCTAAGTCCTAACCTTTCTGATCGTTAGAAAAGGCCCGTACCCAGCAGTGGGAGTGTGAGTAATCGGCTGATTATGTTAAAGCACCGTTACTTTAAAACAAAAACAAATATATGTTGGCTACCTTTCTGTTAGCTCTGTGTTGTCAATGTCTTCAAGTGAAAGTTTGACGCTGGACTTTATTGTGACATTATTATTCTCCCCAAGAATTCCATCTGTAAAGTAAAATATGATAATATTAATATTATTTTATCGCATTATTTTGAATAAATCCGTTTGTCAACATTTTAGGTAAGACACTTTTAAACGGATTCTATCGTTCTACTGACTGATGACTAGTCATCCTGCGACCACGAACCCTGCAAAGTATTCGAAACGTCAGGAAAAACAAAAATCTAAAATATACGCGATAGAATCCGTTTAAAAGTGTTTTATTATAATGTTTAATACTCGCTAAAACCTAAGACATTATTATTTTAGGTAAGGTAATTTCTTGTGACATTATTATTCGAATTTGGAACAACTCATCTAAGTCGCTTATTTAAAGTTCATTGCGAGGTATAGGTACATTCTTGTAAGTAAAAATAATACTTGCCGAGGGTCCCGGGCTCAACGAACATAGGTATAATGATCTTTATGTCCTTCTTCTTTACCATGAAACTGTCTATCCTGCAAGTGTACTGCAACACGTCGGTTAAGTTTGCAGCCATTTCGCATTCGTTGTGTGCAATTCCTACGTACATCTGAAAATTAACAAAAAAGTGAAGTATTTTTCAACTATACTCGTAATTACTTCTAATAACTAAAGTAGGTAATTATTGTAGGCCAGCAGTTTGATGCGGCCAATGCCTAGCCAACTCCATACACCCAGCGATATGTAGGTAGAGGGAACACGGATAAGAGAAGCAGGGTTAACGCCGATAAGAGTACGGCACACCCCTCCACATTTCCTCAGGGCGTGGAAAGGATTTCCCCCGCCATGAACTGCGCACGCACAAGAACAAACAAGGCCAGCAGTTAGCTGATCACGGTATGAAGCAAAGGTATGGAAATTAATAACTAATTATTATACTTCATACATTTCTCATTGACATTAATCTCCGATAATTAGTTACATTGCAACAATAAGCTATAATAATGTATTTTTATGTGCCAGTTCTTCGCCGCTAGACCAAGTCATTTGAACCGTGGAACTAAGTTCTGACTATTCATAAGTGCCTGTAAATGGTTGTTATGAATAAAAAATGATTTGAATTTGAATCTTGGAAAGCGCAACGAAATTATCTAAAAAGAAAAGTTTGAGGCAAGAAAATATATTGTTACGCCATCCAGTATTTAAAAGCGGAACGTGGCGCCATCTGGTGACTGGTAGTCATAACCTAGAAACTCTAGAAAGCGAATATTCTAGGAAGTTCTACAAAGTTTTGTTCAGCCCATAGCAGCCGTGAAGGAAGGGGGAAGTTTTCTCTGGCTTAGGACACAGTGATCAAGATGCGAAATACCGTACGATAATTGTGCAAGTGTACTAGCGAGTATTTGTGATTTTTATTATTGAAGCAAATAAAGTGTGTGATATGGAAATTTTGGTAAATTTCATTTTATCACGAGCCGCGTTTCTCATACTAACTATATGTATACAATCGACGCAACGACCCGATATCTCTTCTACAACCCTTGCTAAGGCTCACCTGTACTGAGCTAGTAATTGTCATTAACAGTTTGCCGGCACGGTTGCAGCAGCCGCTATATGGTTTGATTTTTGTGCTACCGGGTCACGGGTTCCATTCCCGCATGGAACAAATATTTGTTTGATCTACAGATGATTGTTACGGATCTAGGTGTTTGTGCATGTAGAACTTATATATCTGTAAAATGTGCTTTCCTTTTCCTTTTTTTTTAAAAAACGTTTCCCCTCTTTAGGATTTGTCCTGTGTCGTGGGTGCGTTTACAGACATGATTTCCACATACAATACACCCAGACCCGGAACAAATACATGCAGATCATATAAATATTTTGTTCCGTGCGGGAATCGAACCCACGACCCGGAGCGCAGCAGCCGACTGTATCAGCCACTGTTACGTCCTTAGTTATGTCCGTAAACTATTTTCACGACACAAAAGCAATCCAACCACGTAGGGCATTAAAAGGTCATTTAAAAAGTCTTGAGGACTACTCCCTAGAACGCCCTAAGTCTCAAAATGGAAATTAATCTATAAATTTATTGAGTTGTTAGACATACAATAAATCGGAAATGACGATTTTGTTTGACGAGTGGCACATCATACTAGTACTCATGTTAAGTGTAGTGGAAGGCCACTAAGCTGAATCTGAAGGCCTAGTGAAAAAGGTATATGTCGAAAATTCATGATTTTAAATTATGTATCTTACTATAATTAAACTGTAAAGGTAGTTTAATTCCGAAAAAGAATCGTATAATACTGTATGTAACTGTAAATCCGCACCCTTAGTATCTCTCTTTCATACAATAAGAAAACCACTGCATATTGTATCTAAGAAGTGTTGCACCGTTGGTTTATTTCTAGACATATGGAAATGCGCCTATGTCGTCCCCATTCATAAAGTTCTAAGCATCCTGTCTCCAAATATCGTACAGTTTCCATTCTCAAAGTGCTTTTAAAGACGATTATGCATAATACATTTTATCCAATTACATTCTTCCTAAACAATCATATCATCATTTCGGCCGAATAAAGTCCGCTGCTGGACACAGGCCTCCCTCAAAGATCACCAGAACAACCGATATCGGTGTGTTGTGTGCTCATCGGGGGGTTTTGCCATAATCGCCACGCTTGGCAGGCGGGTTGGCGATCGCAGTTGAGTTTGTTAATGTATTCGAAGGACGCTGCTGCCCATCCTCCGTTTAATCCCTTAGTCGGCTTTTGCGACACCCACGGGATGAGATGGGTTGGTGCTAGTCGTAGCTGGCACCACACGGCAACCCTAAAGAATACGGTTTTGTAAAACAAAAATTCGCAATGACGAAATTTGCCGCTTACAATGTTTTTGTTTATAATGTCGATGAACGCTGTGTACACAACTTTAAAGGCATTTTACAGGGTGGATCATGAGATTCTTCTAAACAAAATAGCTTTTAACGGAATCAGAGACGATCTTATCTATCTATCTTTAACGATGTTTCAATTTATATATTTCTAATAGTATTCACGAAGTCCTGGTCAACGGGTATAGATCTGATAGCAGTAAAATGACATCTGTTATTCCCTAGGGCTCAATACTAGGCCCGCTATTTTTAACGTCTTCAATCATGACATAAACACGTGCTTTAAACACGCAAACTTGTTTTATGCGCTGATGATTTGCAAACATTTAGGTGACCCTAAATGTAAGAAATATGAGTAACTGTTTAAGTTTTTAGGGTGAACTAAATACTACTCTTCGAATGTTGGAAACAAAAGTAAACTGAGTCTAAGTAATCCTAAATCATTGCTCATTAGATAGACATATTAATCATTAGTTAAACCAAAAAACAGAGATAAAATAAATTTCGACTATACTAGTGACAAAGTAGTACGTACTGACCAGTTACGAACTTCAAAGGCTTGAGCATACTGCTCGTCTGTAAACTGCACATGGTTTTAATTTTATTTATGTCCAGTGGTAATTCTACATGGAACTTCCTGCACCCCGGGGAACGGCGAAGGGGTATGCCAGACTTCTAGCGGACTAGACTGAAACCACTGAAGCGGTCATCTTCTGCACCGAAAGGGGGCTCCAGGTACTGCACTTGGACCTAGAGTAACCATAGAGTTTCTTGCGCGTTCTTCTCCATAGGAAATCTTGAAACGTGGCAACTAAAGTATTGAATATTCATATAATATTTTTATCCTTATCTTTTCCTACACATAGAAAATATTACTACCAGAGCAGTTAAAATGTACGATTTTGTAATTAGGGCCGCCACTTATTTTTGTCGATCCTCTTCATATCTTTACTTCATTCTCTGATTTGTTCTCAGTTGGAGTACATCTGTCTGATATGGGACCTGCTATTGCACAAATGAAAAAAAGCCATAAAAATACAAAGGAAATCTCTTTGAATTACGCAATTCAGATGCGAAAAAAAATGCAGAAGATTCAAACGTGCATGCCAGCATAGAGTACAAACTTCTTTCGCTAGAGAAGAAATGGATGCTTCTCTAGATAATGACAATCCACGATTTTTATTATAACAGAATAACTGTCTTGGAACCCGCACCGAAATTAATCAGAAAAGAAAAAGGAGGAGTAGGAAAGAATAGACGTTCCACTTCCATCCGTAGCAAGCAGGAGACAGAGAAAAACGATAGGCCATAGGCACAATAAATGGGAGTTTACAACAGGGTTAAGCCCAGTTGCCAAGCACCACAGGTACAGTTTTTTTATTTACGGGTCCTATGTTGTGAGCTATTGTGACTGATTCCAATAGTAGGTATGGCAAAAACACTTGAACGCACGGAAATTCGTCCTAGTCGCAACAAGGTCTGTATAGTAAACAACCCCGGACGTAACTTGCATGCTATCAAACATAATATTGCGTTCACCTCTCATGTTCATATTCACAGTCCGGTGTTGAACATTTGCAGAATGGTGAGGTAACAAGCTTGAAGCTAAATAATTTACTCTTAAAGTTACCATGACCGGTGAGAAATTGAGCCACGCAATGATCAACTTCCAACCATGCACTTGCCAGCCGCTCACGAATGGGTGGAAAGTACTGATATAGGTGATGGCCCTTAATAGACGTGTCCCACCTGCATTGCCATTCGGCCAAGAGTTCCTCCCAAACACCAGTCTGTGGTTTAAACAATCTGCAGATCCTAACACGATCGCGTTGTAGCAGAAATTCCGCGTCCATGTTTTCTCTAGTTGAGTAGTACATTGCAGCACGTCGCTGTATCTCAAGATCGACTGGCAAAACACCTGCTAGTACAGGCAGAGCTTCAGTACTTATTGTCCTATATGCCTTGCACAAGAATATCAACGCTAAGCGCTGGCTTTGGAGCAGTTTACGTCTTGCCGCGCCGATAGTAGCCCTATCGGCCCATACAGGTGAACCATAGCAAATACAACCTAAGTAGGTAGCGCCGTAAATAGTTTTCAAAGTATAAAATGAAAGACCCCATGTAGCTGTTGATATCCTTGTCAGGGCATAAAAGTTCCTTTTAGCTTTTTCACCTACAGATTTTATGTGTTCAACGAATGAAAAATTTATCTCCTATACAAGACCAAGGTAGCACACGGACTCCTTTCTTTTTACGGTAACATTATTGAATTTAATGCTCGGTGATGTCTTAAGATTGCCTTTTAAAATTAGTTGAAAGGTTTTTTGTGATGTTTAAGCGGTTTCGTTCGCCCCAACTAGATATTAAACGTAAACAAGTATTCGCCAATTTTTCAAGGCTCGCCCTTGTACTTGACTGAATAAGCAGAAGGCCGTCGTCTGCGTAACCGGTCAATGAACAGCCGGATGGTAATGGAATCGCTAGAAAATCATCGAAACCCATGTTCCATAGATAAGGACTAATAACGGATCCTTGAGGACATCCCATCGTGAGTTCCTTCGACACAGCGTGATGACCAAGTTTAAGTTTAAGTTTTCGTCAATACTCGTCAATACTTACTGAGACCGGCTTAGGATCATATCTGATGTATGGTTTCTTTTGAAAAGTGACGGTAGTCTTAAGCCCCACCCAGTTCGTAGGGCCTCGGTTCAATATCTGTGTAATAAATTGAAATTGGTATAATAATGATAAAGTATATACAAATTTTAATATCTTGTCCATTAGTTAAATCAAAATTGTATAAACCATATTTTGTGCTATATCGCATCTTGCCAAAGAAAGCTGGGTTAAATTCATTGGCCGTGTGGTTTCTGGTATGGGTATTAAGAATGGGTTTATACGTAGAATTTAATTTGCCCACCGAAATAAAAATACATACATCCACCACAAAAGGTGAGACGTATAAAAAACCACATAAAATCCATCATTTAAAATAATATAATGCTGGTTAAAGATCAATATTAACAATGCTTACCGTATAAACGTGTTCTATCTGTTTGCCGTCAACCTGGATATCTGACTTCGTCATATTGACAATATCACCAATATTAGTCACCCTGCAAAAAACAGGATTCCTAAAGGGCGCTTTTCTTAAAATGAGTATTTGATGTTATGACAAGTAGTAGTAGTAGAGACCACGAGTATACATTTATTATTACTAGTAATTAGATACTACAAAACTGGCTACCAGTTTTCAAGGAACTCCGTGTGAAGGCTAAGTCGCCATATCAAATGGACGAAGTCTGCTGATCAGTGATTAAAAGAAACCTCACACGAAGCCAAAAAAATCCATGACAGGAGGAGACACGGCTCCCTTATGAGCAAACGGCACGGTTGGTGCAGTGGCTGATACAGTCGACTGCTGCGTGCGTCGGAGGTTCGATTCCCGCACGGAACAAATATTTGTATGACCTACAGATAGTTGTTCCGAGTCTGGGTGTATTGTGTGTGAAATTTGTGTCTGTAAACGCACCCACGACAATCCTATTGTAGGGCAATGTTTGTTTTTAAAAAACAAAAAAAACAAAAACAAAAAGCATCGGCAATCATCTTACTGCATTGTGACTGAACCGCTCTTAGATGACTAAAATATTAATTTAGGTGGCAGAAATTTAATGATTAATTTAAAATGGATAACATACTGCAATCAATTGGCCAAGTGTGGCCAATTCCCTCGATTCCCAATCGACCCATGATCAGTTGGAGACACTGTGGCTATAATGATGATACGAACCCATTAATAATGATGCCGTTAGAATCGCCTTTCAGAGATATCACCCTCGAGCCATGTGTGAACTTGTCATTCTTGCAGCGATTGTATAGAAATGTATCGATTGTTATGTTGCGGTCCAAATTTGTAAGAGACGACATCTCCAGGATGATTCGGTCGGTGCTCTGCGAAGTGTACACTTTATGTCATTAGTTCGTATAATCTCCCCTACATAAGATTTTTTTCCACGAGACAGTAGAAAATATACAGGATGTTAGTGACAACGTACCAAAAACCTTAGGAGCAGGTTTCACTTAGGCTAAATAATAAAAATAGGAAAGCCATTTATCTTGGAAATAATAGGTTACAGTTTTTGTCATTTTTGAGCACGCAATGCATCGTAAACAACGCGATCAAAACGCTACGTGATTATTGTATGCACTATTATATGACATTATCCATGAATTGTAGCGAAACAACAGCCATTTAGTTTTATTTCAAAATAGCATTAGAATAGACGATAACAATACTTTTATACTGAAATCAATTAAATAAACTGAAAACAAATCTGATGACTCTTGAAAAGACTGACATAAAATTCTAACGCTCAGGTTTCCAGAATCATGTATTGAATCCATGGTATCAGTTCATTGTTACCATGTCACTTACGTCTGTTATATTAACAATAATTTAATATAAAGCAGGATATCAGTTCCGTATAGTTCCCGCCACAGAATAGACCACTCCCTCTACCCTTGGGTGTGATAAAAGCTGAATAAGGGTTGATATCAAGAGGATGAACAGTAGCATTCTCCAGTGTGCTAATAACATCACCAATCCACCTGTCAAACACGGTGATTATGGCCACACATATAGATAAAACCACACGCACACTTCACCCAATCTTATTAATTTTCTTTTATTTTATGTTTTATTATATCATACCACAAGACGGCCTTCTGTCTACTTAAAACTTCAGTGCCTTATATTATATAAGTAAATAAATCAACGGAAGAGCGGTATCTTCTAACACAAGCAATTTGTTGCTTATAAGAAGATTCCTCTAACAATGTAAAGTAATATATTTATAAGTTACTTAAATAAACATGTTTGTATTCGTTTTTGTATATTCCGTGATCGTTAATTGTAGTGATCACTGGTAGACGCATGATCAGCAGTGGAAGTTTGCGGGCTGAAATGTGTAATATGTATAGCAGACCACAGTGCTTGGCCGCGTGATTGAGACAAAGTTTCCTTCTACCAGTAAGTGGCGTTAAAGAAGACTAAGGGTTTTTTTTAAAAGGTTAATTAGCATTTGGTAAATTGTTTTACCTTCTGCTTCTGCTGAACAAAGGGCCTCCTCACAGATTTCCACAACTGTGTCGTCATTTTGGGGGGCATTTTCCAGTACTCACGACGCTTGGCAGGGTTGGTGAGCGCAGAATGAATACTGTTCCATAAAAGGGACGCTGCTGTCCATCTCCCTGGTTTAAAGTTCCATAGTTGCTTTTTACGACATCCACGGGAGGAGATGGAGTGGTGCTATATTCTTAATACGGACACCACAAGGATAATATACACAAAACATCACATAACACGACTAAAACGTTTAAGACATTTGAGAGAATCAAAGGAGGCCACAGCATGTCCAACAATAAGGACTAGTTACACACAATATATCTACACTAATATTTTATAGAGGAAAGATTTGTATTTTTGTGTGTTTGTAACGAATAAACTCAAAAACTACTGATCCGATTTAAAAAATTCTTAAACCATTAGAATGCTACAATATCCTTGAGTAATATAGACAATATTTGTTACTAGAAAAATGTTGAGATCCCTACTAAAACTTCAATAATGTAACCCAAGGTGTAAAAAAAATTGCCATAAAATGTCTTTCATTGCATACGTAAACTATTGATGATAGAACAAAAACATGTTCTACAATATTAAAGAACATATCAATATCTACAAAATTTTTTATGATACCATATTTCCAACTATTGTAGTTATGTAACTATAACTTATTTTTTACATTTTAAAAGTTGATAGAAATGCCGACCAAAATCAGACCATGTTTACATTTACTCACGTGTATCCCAAAAAGTCAAAACAATGAATATCCACCCGTGCGAAGCCAGGACGGGCTGCTAGTAAACCACATACTGCGATCGCAAGGGGTCGCTTACAGAAATATTTCCTTACGTCCATTTACTATGGCGCTTAATAATTGTATCATCATAACAGTCTGTGAATATCGATCACTGAACCTCCTCCCCATAGAGCGCAATGTTTGTATATATTTGTGGTCTTGCATTTTACCACAAATATAGGTAATGTAGGAAGATGGTTAGTTAGAAAGGGAAGTACTAAGCCAAGTGGAATATATTCGATTGCTCGATTGACGCAGTGGCCAATCGATTGACTTACGGTATATTTTCATTTAAATATTAATCTAAGAATTCCGGTCTATTCTATATACGCTAGGTACATACCCAACTACCATTTGTGCGTAGCGGTTGTGCCGGTGCACATAGCAACCTGTCTCCATCAGTAGAGGGCTCGCGCACACAGGCGGGTGAGTGATGAAACACGAGCGCTCCGACGACGCGCACCCGCACACATGCGTCGTATGCCACCTCCCCGGAGTTGAACAGAGAGATGTCGAACGACTCCTTGTTGCTCGAACCGATTATATATCCATCGCTATAAGTATTTAACAAACATATATATATTATGCGGCTGTATTTCCCAAAGAGATATATGTACATGGCGGCGCACCAAGGTATATGAATATATCATATGGCTTGGTGCACATCGTAAAATCTGACTTAAGGGCTCTTAATTAAATTTCCCCTAAAATGACAATTGTAGAAATCTATAGAATAAAACACTTTATTCAATGCTCAATTTATTCAATGCATTGTGTTCTTGGCATATGATGATCGCATTGATTTATGCACAGAAGAACACTGTGCTTCAAACATTTTACCTTGGCGTCTGTCAGTCTGTCATGTTTTTCTTTTATACTCAGGATTTGGATTTAGGTCATCTGCAAAACTCTGCTGTACAGCTTTTAACGATAACAAAAACTTCCCCTAATGTAAACTGTTATCCGAAGTAATGAACAATGTCTGTGGCCTTTTTAGGCCAGATAATGAGGTAGCGTAAGTTGGGCGAAGAGGGCGTTCGTTTTTCACTCGAATGTCGGCTGAGGCTTTCTCCACTTATCTTCCTATTTTTTATTCGCAGGGTTAATAGCATCGGAAGAAATAGGATATTTTGGAGTATTTGTAAGTTGTATTATATAGTAATACATTCCGTGTGGTGTCCAGATTAAGCATATAGCACCACTCCATCTCCTCCCACGGATGTCGTAAAAGGTGACTGAGGGACTGTAAACCAGACGGATGGCCAGCATCGTCCTTCCTGTTGAACAACTAAAGCTAAACTATTAGTACTAAAGCTATTAGTCAAGTACTGGCAAATTCCCCCTAATCTAAGGCTATCAATGTCACACAGAGATGTAATGATGATGTATGTGGTATTTCTATGATTCGGTACCTACGGCAAAGAAGTAGAATATTTATGACCTCAAATATTTACGTTAAAATGTCCTCAATCTTTATAAAGATACTTCTAAATAAAATTGAATAATACTCACTGGAAACTGAAGCTATCTTTTAGGTGAAGATTAGGCACACACTCCTTGTTCCCCAAGCATTCGGCTACCCATAAGGAGTCCTGTAGGGTCAGGATGCTCCGATCGCTCAGCATCACCCGAGAGCTCTCAAACTCCCTGCGGTTTAGGGGACTGTCCTGCAGGCTCGATGAGATCAGGTAGTTGACCTCCATGTCGTAATTACCGTTCTTGAAAATCAAATGCTCTTGTGAGTAACACCGTTTATATCTGTAATAGCTTGAATGCGTACTACCTAGAAAAGAACAGGCAGTCCCTCTTTTCAAGGCGTCGATTGGTGTATGGGATTGTGCATAGGAGATGGCAAACGGCATTTTTTTTTGTACGGTAGACATTCGTTGTGTCGTGTATACAAGCTAAATCAATGATAATCAGCAACAAAATTGGTAATTCGGGCAATAAAATAAAAGCAGAATAAACAAAGACATCGGCAACACAAAAACAGAATAACATCTTTAAAAATTATAATAGAATTATTTCAGATAAGCTGGAGGTCGCTAAGAAATTGGAAAAGTTTTTAACGAATATTCCGATAGATGTTACGAAAGCCCTTTCCTCATTCTCTGTGCTGACCGAAACTCTACTTTAACAGAACTATTGAACGATTTGATGAAACATAGCAAGATAATACAAATCTTCAAATCAGCAAATTAGAGGCCTATTACTGTGCTCCCGGCAAGTAGTAAAAATAAAATGCTTGATCAGATATTGTTACATTCCAATTTTAACGGGATTTCACATGGTCGACAGTTTGGATTCATGAAGGGTAGGGCAACCACGGATGCAGGAGAGAAATTAGTCACTAAAATGCTCGAATCCCGGAAGAATTCTCAAACTGCTATTGGCTTTTTTGGTGGCTTTTGACTGCGTTGACTACAATACGCTATATATAAATTACGCCACTACGGAATTCATGGACGAGCTGCTGATCTTGTTTCTTGTTATTTATCTTTTATTTAGCAAAAAGTAGATATATTTGGGGCTACCTCTTCGGGGTCTATGGTTAAAATTGGCATACTAGGGGCTCAATCTCTGGCCCTTTCTCGTTTCTGTTCATAAAAATGATCTTTAATATATTATCAACAATTTATTGAATGTGATTTTACTCACTCCCTAATTTATTAAAATTAATAGAAAAGATGATAATGCTATATATGTAAACGAGAGTTACTGTCCCCTCCAATTTGTTTGCAGCTTATAACCTGCTAGTTAATGCTGTTAAAACTAAATTATTTAAGTTTTCTTTGCCTAATATACCCCAAGTGGGATTAAAATTAGTTCTTGATAGCAATCAACTTGAAACTGTTGATGAAATCATATTTTTAGTAATAACTATCGACTTAGGTTTTCGCGATTATTACACATTATAATAAAACAATTTTAAACGGATTAAATCGCGTGTATTATTTGATTTTTGTTTTTCTTGATGATCCGGTTATTAAATTAATAAAATCCCAAACAACACACCACACTAAAAAACATCAAGACACTGTGAGTGATTACTGCGTTCATCGAAACAATTTTTGATTAGTTTTGTACGGTAGATAAAATAACTTTTTAAATCTGTAACGACGCTTGTCACCTTAGTCATCCTGCGACCACGAACCCTGCAAAGTGTTCGAAACGTCAGGAAAAACAAAAATTAATAATACACGCGATTTAATCCGTTTAAAATTGTTTTATTATAATAACTATCGACTCGAAATCACTCTATTTTTTTTTAGATATTATGTATGTCCCCAAAAATCTACATACTTAAGTTTTATATAATAAGCGATTTTCCCAAAATACATAACATAAGCATAAAATTGTAGTGCCCCAATTCAGATTAGCTAAAAAATAAGTAATTCTTTTGGAATTGTGTACGTTTTATAATAAGCTGCCCAAATTTGTTACAAATCTTACTGAGGGAAAGTTTAAAGCCCATAATAGAAAAGCTTATCATAATGATTACGTTGACGACAGAGATGTCTGGTATTGTTTCTTTCTGCACATGTGGCTTACCTGGAACCTTATAGACGACATATGCTTTTATAATAACTAAACAAAATGTTTAAGTGGATTCGTGAAGAAGCGTGGTAAGTACTGGCAAATTCTCCCAATAATGACAACACAGTTGTTGAAATCCCTTTAGAGGCCTTTTATCAGCAGTGGATGTCCAAGCTGATATGATGATAATGACGATATTCACGGAGTTTCTTGTCGGCTCTTCTCCACATGATCAACTTTTCTAAACCATGCACTTAACTACTGACTTTTCATAAGAGAGCCTATTGGGCCCTATATGAAATAAAACTATCGGATTTGAATTTAAAATCATTTCTGATGAAAAAGAAATGTTCTGGCGTATAAAATGATGTTATGACTACGACATACCACATTACTAACTTGTTTGCTAAGTTTGGTTGCTCAGAGAAAGAGTTTAGTCCTTAGAAGTCTTAAGTGACTGCAACCCGCAAAGGTATGTTCTGCCAGACGTGGTAAATATATTGCTCAAGAGCTGAGAAAATCTATCGGCTTTCACTTTAGCAAACAATGACGACTGATACAAATACTAACACTACCTTTCACAAGCTGGAGATAAGGATTGTTAAACGCAATATGATGTAAGTAGCTTATATGGATATTGCTGTCCAAGCTGAGATTCTTCATGATCATTCAAACCTGTTCCCAACTAAAGTAAGGTCGATTTCAAGTCAAGCATATGCAGATAAAAATTTGGATTTTACACGAAGCACCTGCTATCTAAACTCCGCAATACAATTACTTGGGGATAAGCAAGCTGCCATACGCTTGCAACGCCAGATGTAATCCGGGTTTGTGTTGGTACCCAGATTCAAAATATACATTAAAATGAGAGTTGATTTCATAAGAACTTTGAGAGGAGTAGAATACAATGTTGGTCATAATTAAATCTGAGATCAGTCACCTTTTAGTCATAGTCTAAATTTATTACGAGAATTGACCTTAAGATGTAATCCGGGTTTTATATTGGTTATCATATCCAGTTTAGTTAAATAACAAATGTATTACCAGAGGTAAAGTAAAGTTAACATCTGAACAGTACTCAGGTAGTCTTTCATGCAGTGACGTTAAGAATGTATAGGTGCCGTTGGCATCAGTGTTGGTCAGCTTGGCGTGTGGGTGGCTCATCTCCACTGTAGTTGATATTTCTGAAACAATAAAGCAAAGAACTCACAAAAAAATATTGCTTGTGGAATGGAGATTACTGTTTGTTGTTATTAGCACATTGGATGCTGCAGCCCATCCTCCTGACGGCAATCCTTTGTCACCTTTTACAATAGCCATGGGTGGAGTAGGGTAGTCCATTCTTCACCAGCCACCACCATTTTTCTTGGCCTTTGTTCAGCAGTGGGCGTATTTTCTTGTTTTAGGGCAGAATCTAAATTGGTCAGTATTGATTTCATTATTTTCGTGTATTCCGCAAAGAAGTAGAAAGCTTGAATATTTGATTGTCATTTATAAATAGGTATATATTATATTAAATAGACCTAACGCCGGATATCGCTTAAAAACTATCTGAATGGTGGTCACCACGTCGTCGGTCGTTAATAATCACTCTTGAACACCTGCCATTAAGGTAAGAGTAAAACCAGTTAAACGGTGATCCGCCTATGCCAAGCTGATTCAATGATCTACCCTATCGAATGCTTTACTGATTAAACTGAACTGAACTTGTATCCAATTCCATTCAATTTATTTGCGAAATATGGGTAATAGATATTAGATGGGATATAAGATGTTAAAAATATTTACAGATTCACTCTTACACCATGCAAATTGATACGTATATAATAACAATACAAATACTTGGTAATGTCGGATGCGTTGGGTATCAATGCAGCTGACATGAACCAATTGTTACAGGAACGCTTCTTTGGCCGCCTGAAAAACGTACTGAAAAATCTTTTGTCGGATGCTAACAAGGTGCGCCTTTAACGGTTGGGTCATACTAGTCTCAATAAACTCTTTCAGCATACTCGAGTAGGCTCAGACTGAAATGGATGCTCTGGATAGAAGAGCCCAGATTTTTTTACCGCTGTGGGGTCCATCACCGACGATCTTCCATCCCGCTAATGTATGGAGGTCGCGGCTTCTTATATGTTAAGACACTCCACAACCGTGAGGTGTGAAACCTCAAGGAGGATTTCCTCAAAACCGAGGTGTGGGGGGGATGCACCAAGATGTGGTTTCAGTGGAAAAGGAAGTCACTCTGCTCCTATTGTCCAAAGAAGCTGGCGCAAACCAAGTACTTGATACTATATACTATGATATGTATATATGTATATATATATATATATATATGACTTGATACTATGGCAGAGCAAGGAGCTTCCGTGAAGAATATTGGATGAATAGTGCGTGATTTGCTAGTGCACCTTAGTTTTTAAATATAAATAGCATTTTCCTAAACCTTGCTATTATTTTATGCTTTGTGAATGTTCCAGGTAGACTTCTCATCTAGATTCACTCCTAGGTAGTTTATAGTAGTGGCCCGTAATAGTGCTGCACAGTTACAGTTTGAGTGGTCCCCTACACAATAATATGAAAATGTATCTTAAGTTCACGACCACTTCCATAGGTACTTGAACTAGATTTACTAAATATTTTGTTTCAGTAGTATTAAATGACAGAAGACCATTTTACATCCCCCAGGTTACTTTAGCCAAGCCCGTTCCCATGTGACACCGTGAAACAGTTATTTGGGTTCATCCGCAAACATTAGTATATCTTGAACAGGCAAGGCAGCCTTGCACATTACATTTACGTAGATAAGAAATTGCGTCGGGCCGAATGTGCTGCCTTGTGAGACGCCATAACTGCGTGTGACACTGCTACTTTCATAGTTCTTAACTCGCAATCGCTGCGTTCTGCTGGATAACCGCTGGATAACTGAAACTATTCCAGCGTCAATCTGAAGTTTTCAAATCTGGTTATTAGGATTGCCACAAAGGCAGTATCAAAGGTTTTTTAAGGTCTAGAAAGACTTCCATGCACTTTTTACCTTTGTCCAGATATGATACAATGTCAAGGTCGTTGCAACAGCAACATCGATAGATATTCCTACCCTGAAACGGAACCAGGAAACAAGTATTGACCACTTAGACTGGTACTGGGTTTTCAGCTGCAATACCGATGTGACTGATGTTTAAACCAGTGATTTCTTGCTTTAACATTTATTTAAGAGTACCTCCGGTGACTACCAATACAGCGGTGTCGTTCATTGGGCTAGTTTAGATCGGACTTTGTGTCTTAATATGAACATAATATTAGCCTCAGTTGATGAGCAAAATCAAAATATTTGTTGTTAGGTTGGGTTCGGGCACACGAGTTGTGCAGTTTAGCGGTATCGTTAGCAGGACTTTCAACTCATACTGATCGAACTCGTGTTTCTGTTTTGTTGGTCTTTACCTGTTTACTGCCAATATCCTGATATTTCCAAGTGGCTTATTTTCACAGTAACTGGTTTTAAACCTCTTATATGGTAAATTGGAATACAGCAAACCCTACCTACCGTACATAAAAAATTGAGTGTTTTAGCTGCCATATGTTGTAAACTCTACCTGTATCTACGCAGTCTATTTAGCAATTTGATGTTGTTTGACATCTAACACAAGATTTTTACGTATATATATAGCAACAGTTGGCCAGTCAGTCTTTTATTTCTGTTATTCTGTATAATATTACAGTATCATAACAAAAATGTTTGTATAACACTTTCACTTGGTATTTGCAAATTAACCTTAGAGATTTTAAATAATTAGTTTGAACTTTCTTAGTATTAATACCAATTTTTTTATGTGTTATAAACATAGAACCTATTAAACTGAGGTAATCACCTAGTAGTGCCATCTGTCAATTATCTGATTATAAGCTATTCTCAAAAAAGGAATAATCATCAACAGATAAAATAAAATAATCTTTACTAGTAAATTATGATACAGGTAAGTATAAAAACACAGCAGCTAGGCAGCTTTTCGATTATAAACTCAGTCTAGCTTAATATATGTCAAGTAAATGCTTTATTTTACTATACTTACTTGCTATAACAGTTTTCGGTTTCATTGGATATTCTACTGACAGACAAACCTTAAATGCGAAGTCTGTTTTGCCAGAGAGAGTTCGATTCTGAAAGTAAAGTTGAGTAATTAATAATGTCAAATTACTTATTTTACTACTGTTAGGGTATGCAATGTTCTATAAAACAAAAAAAACATTCCTTATTTAAAAAAATAAGTTTTACTATATAAGGCATGATTAATATAACGCCTTTTGTATCACCATACTGTTTCGGTTTAGATCTACCATTTTGAATCTTGTTGCAAACGAGCGTTTGCACTGTTCATCTTCATGGTTTGAGTTCTTCTCCACTCACTCGACTAACAAATGTCCTAAATTATTAGTAACGAGTACATGACCTTTACAATATTAGACACGTGTAAATGAGTTTATAGAATAGAAGTTAATATTATATACCTCGTACGGAAGGTTAGCAGACAAGACCATTAATTATAGAAACAACAAATTTACCTGTAAGTAAGGAAAAGTCGCAAACAGATTTACTGTGACCGCTGCAATGCACTTCAGGAGAACAACTGTGTCTTTATAGGGTGCTCCAATGGCCAGCTCTATTAGAAAAACATTCAAAACGGGATGGTTAATTAGAGGTAATTGGAAACGAGCAGCATAATGAAGGAAATGCAGTAATGCTTCCTGCATGCATCAAAACGAAATAAAATCGAGAAAAAAGTTATGCGTCAACGCACCGCCGTGTGCCGCTGTCTAGCAGCTGTTAACCAAAACCAACGACACGAGGATTTCTCATGTATCATGTGTACAGTTTAGAGACGTAAAGTTAACGCTGTCCCGCACTAGGATTTCTCTTGTAACGTGGGTACAGTTTGTAGACATCAATCTCACATGCACAAACATTCAGATCCACATCCAGACAAATGTTTTGTTGCGGGAATGGAAGCCGTAACACGTAGTGCAGAAAGCACGTGCTTAGCCACTTTTCCAAACGGTGATTGCACTACAGTGAAATTACTACCTGAAGGCCGAAGGATTGTTCTAAAATGAATAATATCAGTGAATAACTAGCGGATTAACTCTCTATTGTCACTTCTGGAGTGAGTGTCCTTTGTTCGCATAACTGGGTTTGTAATGGAGTTGCAAAATATTGTCCAAAACTTTAGCTTTAGCTGATGCCAGCTAAGAAAAGCACCAACCCATCTCATACTGTGGGTGCCGTAAAAGGTGACTAAGGGATTAGCCGGAGGATGGGCTGCAGCGTCCTTCTAGTACATATACAAACTAACTGCTATCGCCAACCCGCTTGCCAAGCGCGGCGATTATGGCAAAACTGCCCAATGAGCACATAACACAAACCGGTAGTTGTGGCGATCTTTGGGGGAGGCCTGTGTCCAGCAGTGGACGTTTTGTTTCAGCTGAAATGACGAGTAAAAAATAAAGAAAACCCTGATAAAACATCTTATTAATTGTATTTCAAAACCCGAATTAAAAAGCTTTTTGGATTCAGTAATAAGGACTCACCGTTGCATCCATTCCCATCATAATCCAGTAGTGGTGTGAGACTCAGGCCGAAAGAATGGCCATAAGCCACGTTTGATTTAGGCTCGATCCTCTGTAGCCAACTCAGGGTCTTTTCGGTTTTCTCGCTGATTAGATCAGCCCCGCTGTAAAGATAGACTGCACCGCGGCCATCGTTTTCGAAAGGGGCACCTATTGCTACTTCTGCAAAATCAATAAAATGCTTGAGAAGAATGTGTTTTGTTGTTGTAAACTGATATTAGTTTATATCTATCAAAATAGACCAGGGGCGTTGGACAAGCTGAGGCGGCTGGCTCGGCGAAGCGCACTTGGAAAGTGGCGTCACCGCCTGCGGATGCAATTTGCGACCAAGCGCGTCGTCGAGGCCGTCCTGCCACTCTTTGGAGCCTGGCTCAGAAGGAGCGAACGCATCACCTACGACCTGACGCCTGACGCCTGCTCACCGGACATGGTTGTTTCGGTGCGTACCTGCACAGGTTAGGACGCGAGGCCACGGCACGATGCCACCACGATAGCGACCAGGACACTGCACAGCACACACTCGAGGCATGCCCTGCGAGGGCGAGCGGCGGTTCCTGTTCGATCGGATCGGGCAAGATCTCTCTCTGCCAGCAGTAGTGTCGGCTATGTTGGCAGAGCACGAAAACTGGAATGCAGTGGTCTCCTTCTGTGAGAGCGTCATGCTCCAGAAGGAGTCCGCAGAGCGCGATCGGTAGAGGGCTGATCCCACTCGAAGAAGTAGGAGACGGCGCCGGGGTAACAACCACCCTGGCCGCCTAATTCCGATACGCCTGAAAACCCCTGCCGTTGCTATCAGGTGGGGGACCTCTGGGTTCGCGGGTGCGTAGATTGGGAAATCTGCGTGCCCACACCAAGTGACCCAAGAGAAGACGGTAGCACGCATGTGTTCACGCGCTGCCGTGGAACGCTTTTACAATCCACCCGGGGGTTGACTGCTTTACAGTCACCCTCTCCGAAATGTGCCTATAGGCGTGGCACCGGTGGGCCTCTAGTGTGATCATACGAGGACCTGGAGCCTCCCTAAGATGCCGAAGATGATTTTAGCCGGTAGGAGACCGGCATACCCCTTCGTCCTTCCCCGGGGCGAAGGAACTTCATGAAGAATTTCCACTGGGCAACAATAAAAATTAAAAATAACCGGACGACACAGAAGCATACAGGTGACAAGCGTCGTTAGAGATTTAAAATAAATCTACCATACAAAACAAATCAAAAATTGTATTAAACACCTAAATTCAGTTTTCTATGGTATTGGAGGATAACAAATCCTTAGCTTTTCTTGACATACTTCTCATCCATAATCCTGATCAGTCTGTTAGTCACACCGTGTATAGAAAGCCATCTCACACAGACAGGTTAACGTTGAATCTCACCACCATTCTTATCAGTTAGCTACCATCGCCAAATCTTTGTTACAGAGAGCACACGGCATCTGCGCCGTCAACAATGTGGCAGGGAACTTGTGAAGCAAGTTCTTCAAAATAACAATTTAAGAGCACCACATCCCCTTCGTGGAATGCGCCCGAATCCCACCACGGTAGATCGAAGATCTGCTGTTTTACCAATAATTAAGACGTTATGGACAGATTTGGTCATATCTTGAAGCGTTCTTCTATCAAAATCTACTTCAAGCTGCATAAGAAGGTCAGGCAACTTTTCAAACCGGTGAAGTGAACATATTCCTTTACAAGATGCAGGGGTCTACAAGATTGACTGTGATTGTGGGTTAAAGAATCAAGCATAGACATTCCACAAAGTTTGCAGTGTGTGAACATGCCTTAGACAACTCTAACCATTTTCTTCGTTTTGATCAACCTCAAGTCCTCGCGAAAGAGAACCGATATGTACCGAGAATGTTTCTTGAGGTTATTGAAATAAAAAACATCCTAATTTTAATAGAGAAGATGGTTGGCAGGTACCACCAATGTGGAATCCAGTTATTAATTATTTAAGTCCTAAACAACATACCACACTAAAAACATCTAGATACTGTGAGTGATTACTGCGTGCATTGAAACAATTTTGTATTCAATTGTACGGTAGATAAAATAACCATTTTTATACAGGTGTCCAGTAAATAGCACGACATACTGCAGGGGATGAGAGCTTGGGTCAATACCTACCAAAAAAACACAATATATGTTCAGCAAAATCTTACGGATTTACAGTAGTACAAAATTTTCCGAAATATCGAAAAATCTCTACCTTGACACAGATTTTTAAGCATCTCGTAATGAAAAATTCCTTTTCCAGATTTTTTTACCTCAAATTATTTGTGAATAGTTACTTTACTCATTGATAAGTCTTTATTCTATTAAAAACTAAAATGTTTTCAAGAAATACATATTTTATTTAAATTTTCACAGTACAATTTTCTTATCTTAAAATTTTGTATATACATAGGCTGCACTAAAAGTATCGGGAATGGAATATTTCCACTGTTCCTGTCATATTAAAATCTTTTTAATTGAAAACTCCTTGGTTTTACAAATCGAATACCATTTATTTATTTAAAAAAAGATTCACGGTCTTGTCACAAGGTTTTGACAAACTTGTTTAGTTGTTGAGAAAATGGAATTGACTCGAGAAAATTCAAGAGCGATGATTTATTATGACTTTCGAAGTGGTTTAACACAAAAACAGTGTGTTGACCGGATGATTTCTGCATTTGGTGATGAAGCCCCATCCAAAACCACAATTTATCGCTGGTTTGCTGAATTTCAACGTGGACGTGTCAAGCTCAGTGATGATCCTCGTCAAGGTCGTCCAAAAACTGCAGTCACCCAAGAAAACGTTGATGCTGTGCGTAAGCTGATTGAGGAAGATCGACATGTGACATACCGCGAAATTCAGGCAACTTTAGACATTGGCATGAGTCAAATACAAATAATCTTGCATGAACAATTAGGTGTAAAAAAGTTGTTTTCCCGATGGATACCGCATTTGCTATGTGAAGAGCAAAAAGCGGCTCGCGTTACTTGGTGCGTCAGAACTCTCGAAAGATTCCACGCAGGATCCTCAAATGCAACATCGTATCAGGTGACGAATCCTGGATATATGCGTACGAACCCGAAACAAAAAACCAGTCACGAGTTTGGGTGTTCGAAAATGAGTTAAAGCCAACAAAAATTGGTCGTTCACGGAGTGTTGCAAAAAAAATGGTGGCCTCGTTTGTCTCCAAAACCGGCCATGTTACGACTATTCCTCTTGAGGGACAAAGAACGGTTAATGCAGAATGGTATGCTAGCATTTGTTTGCCACAGGTCGTTTCTGAACTCCGTAGAGAGAACTGCAACCGCCGCATCATCCTCCATCACGACAATGCGAGTTCTCACACCGCGCACAGAACAAAAGAGTTTTTAGAGCAAGAAAACATAGAATTATTAGACCATCCGCCGTACAGCCCCGACCTAAGCCCTAATGATTTCTATACTTTCCCTAAAATAAAGAATAAATTGCGTGGACAGAGATTTTCATCACCTAAAGAAGCTGTGGACGCCTACAAAACGGCCATTTTGGAGACCCCAACTTCCGAATGGAATGGTTGCTTCAATGATGGGTTCCATCGTATGGAAAAATGTGTCAAATTTCGCGGAGAATACTTCGAAAAGCAATAAATACATTTTTAAATAGTAATGTTGTGTGACTTCCTTGATTCCCGAAATTTTCAGTACATCGCATGTATTATAGTTTTCTTTACTAACGATTCGTTCTGGTCTCTGCAGCGTTTCTGGTCGCAGGATGACTAAAGGGACAGATGTTACAGATCTTCAGTTTATTTTTTTATATATTTTAACCGAAAATTTGATGTGGAAATACACAAATAATAATTTATTAAAAATGTGTAGCACTTACCCCTAGTTTAAGAGCGACATAAACATATACAGCTCCGACATTGTATGTAGATTTCCAAGCATATGTGGGTGCCCCCACAAGCAAGTCCGTCCTTTTGCCGGTCAGGTTGGCAGCACACAGGACTGCTCCAAACATGGAACCCACGACATCTACGTCAACTTTTTTGGCCAGAGATTTCTGCCAGGAAACTTCTTTGAAGAAGGATACCTGTGTGTTGGATTAAAACTCTTTACTGCCCATCATAAAACGTACGTTGGCAGCGGGGCGGTAACAGCGGGTTTACATATTATTTGGGATAGTATGAGCGACTATGCACTGAATACGAATTCCCACACATGTATCAACTGGGCCAAACCCCGCAATGAGCCCACAACACACCCATATCGAGCGTTGTGGTATTCTTTGGGGGAGGCCCGTGTCCAGTAGTGGACTTCATTCGGCCGAAATGATGAAAAAGATAAACTATAAGTATGGAATTCATATTAATAATATATTTTTTTAAATACACAGCGTATTATATTTTATACTCGAAATTGACTGCAAGATTAAAATGATCTGTCATTAACAATCAGTTATAAAGGCGTCAAGAACACCTTCTCTTTCTGACTCGTGTCATTATTGGAGGGAATATCTACACTGGAGATGCGTCTAATAAGACGGATATGCTGTTGTCTGAGCCTCTTCAACCAGTAATAGGAAGTGATAGGACACATTATTTGGTTGACGTTCTGAAATGCTGGACTTTGCTTATTGGCCCAACTGCCTTTATACTTACTAATTTATTTTGGTGTGCCTATATTAATAATAATGTATTTGTTTTTTGTTCATTTTACCTCTCCGAAACCCACTTTTCCGTAAGTTGAGCTCACAGCATAGGACAATTTGTTGTTTATAAATGTACCAGATGATACGCCATAGCCTGAAATAAGATTAAAGTCAATAGAAACTTTGAGGATTGTATTAAATGAGGCGGAAAATGGTATCTTAAAATTTCTAATTACGAATGTTTGACTATTATTAAAAGGACGACTTTGTATGGGCCTAACAGCGATTACAGTTCATTTTACTTCCACAAATGCATGGTATAAGAACTAATAAGCTAAACTTTATTAAGTATAGCTAAATCGGCAATTTAATCAGACAATTTAAAGGTTCTTCCCAATTCTAATCGAGTGAAAAGTCGGTCGACTCACCTGCATTTTTTATTTAGTAAAATCAACAGCTATAAAACTTATAATAGTAGTAACAGTAAATGCCATAAAGCCAATTGCAGGTTTCAGCGAAACACATTAAAAATTTAAACAGAGACTCAAGGAAAAATAAAGCAATATAACTACGAATAATATTAGATTGAGAAACATATAGATATACGTACATGTGATTGTTAGATTGAATGGAAAAACTTAAGGTTTAGAGTCATCCTTCATCATTTCAGCCCAAAAACGTCCACTGCGCTCATTGGGAGGTTTTGCCATAATCGCCACGCTTGGCAGACGGGTTGGCGATCGCAGTTCTATTACTTGTACTCGAAGGATGCTGCTGCCCATCCTTCAGCTAATCCCATAGTTGTTTTACGACACCCACGGGATGAGATAGGGTGGTGGCATTCTTAGCCGGCACCACACGGCGTCAGACAGAGTCATCCTGGCCGTGTTACTACTTAGTAAGAAATGGGTCAAGTGAAATTTGTTTGCATATCTTATTAAGTTTATTGTTTCATCATCATCATCATCATTTCGGCCGAATAAAGTCCACTGCTGGACACAGGCCTCCCCCAAAGATCACTACAATGACCGATATCGGTGTGTTGTGTGCTCATTGTGCCGGGTTGGCGATCGCAGTTGAGTTGTTAATGTACTCGAAGGGCGCTGCTGCCCATCCTCCGGCTAATCCCATAGTCGCCTTTTACGACACCCAAGGGATGAGATGGGTTGGTGCTATTCGTAGCCGGCACCACACAGCAATTATTGTTTGCTCGCACAATATATGAATCTATTATATCGTTTTAATATGACATATTCCATGTCGGTACGGCTCTTCACAATACATACACAAGTCAGCCCGTAAACGTCCACTGCTGGATATTGGCTTCTCAATGTTCACTACAATCAACCGGTCATCGGGGATATTTTCATAATCACCACGCTTGGCAGGCGGGTTGGTGATCGCAGTAAGGTGTTATTAGCACACGGGAGAATATTGCTGCCCATCCTTTCGATTGATATTAACTCTTAGTCACCTCGTACAACACCCACGGGTGGAGATGGATGGCCTATTCTTTGCCGAGAACCACACGGATTATTCACAACAATCTATGTAAAACATAGTATAAAAACGTGTTCATATACGTTTTGATGACTATACATGTAAGCTATAGAGCCGTTTGGAATCTCTGCTATCTGAATGATCAAGAATTGTTTATTTAGTTTGCCATCATATCAGCCGAAGGACGTCCACTAACAAACAAAGGCCTCCCCCATAGATTTCCACAATTGTGTCATCATTTTGGGGGAATTTGCCAGTACTCAACACGCTTGACAGGCGGGTTGATGAGCGCAACATGGCTACTATTCCACAGAAGCAACGCTGCTGCCCATCGGGCCCTTGGTTCAGAGTCCGTTAGTAGCCTTTTACGTCTTCGCGGGAGGAGATGGGGTGGTGCTATATTCTCACCACACGGAGTCGGTTTGTGAATAAGTAATATTGTGTTTTTTATCTTATTGGTGCTTTAAACCAACGGCTAGTAGCAACTGATTAAAACAATATCTTACCAAAATTAAAAGCTGGAGTGTGTGTATTATTCAACATGAATAATGGCGTCGGTTTTTTGGGTAAGTAGATCATCGCTCGACCTTTGAGTAACATAAATATAATAATTAGTGCTTGTGATGGTACAGTACGCAACGGAATCGGATCTCGATTTCACAAATCCTACAGATTCTGTACGATACATAAGTAAAACTTACCAGCGCAGCGTGCAGGTACTAATTTAGGGCTAATGTCACATGACCTTGTAAGGTCACTACATGGTGGGGGGCCTCGGGGATCGCGGGCGCGCAGATTGGGGAGTCTGCGTGCTCACACCGAGCGACCCCCGGGAAGACGGTGGTGCGCAGCACAGCGCAAAGCGAGGCTTGGGGGGATCCTTTACAATCCTCCCCGAGAAGTGCCTGGGGGGACGACCTTTTTAGAGTCGCCTTCCCTCCGCTAGAGGGGATGACCGCCTTACAGTCATCCCCTCCGTGATATGCCTAACGGCGTGGCACCAATGGGCGGCTCTAGTGTGATCTTACGATTACCTTGAGCCCTCCTTTGGTGCCGAACATGACCGCTCCATTGACTTTAGCCGGTAGGAGTCCGGCATACCCCTTGGCCCTCCCCCAGGGCGAAGGAAGTTCCATGTAGAATTTCCACTGGACATCAATAAAAATAAATAAAAAAGATATGGATTAGGGGTTCCACTGAGAGGTCTGAATCTAAATAAGTACAAGTAAATCAATAAGCGCTAAGGGGTATTCAGTAATGTATATTTGTTCACTGGACATAGCGCCAGATATCACCGCGTGATGATTACCGGTTTTTTTAACGATGTGTCATCGATACAATTTGCGGAAACTGTTTCTGTTCATAAAACTAATGCGGGACGACGACTTGTCACTATCCCAGTGAGCTGTACGCGTTGACAACTTCGCGTGAAGATCATTAAACATCAACCACCAGTGCGGGAACAATAACCAAAATTTTGCCTTACTATGAACCGCATTCATACATGTTTCAACTTACAACTCACCGACTGGCTCGTGGTTACTTACCGGTGTACATGCCGGGGCCGCCAACTATTACGGAATCATCGACAGCAACGTCTATACTCCAACCGAAAGAATCCATAGTTTCCTCTGTAAAAAACAATTTATTCAAGGACTGGAAAAATGTTGGTGCCGAAAACTGTCCGATTCATTATTTGAAAACCAATCGATGCTCTACTATTGCAATCTGTCCCTCTATATGCATAAGCTCTTTACTTTCGAGTAACGAATCGAAATAGATTTCATCAATATAGTTTTTAAATAAATATAAAATTTAAAGCCTTGTAAAGTACTTTAAGCCGTCAATGAGCACGGGCGTCCTATGTCCAGCCGTGGACAACTAGAAAAAAAGAAAGAGAAAGAAATAATTTTATTCTGATCGCGCATAACAAGAAAATAATTGTAAACAACAACACAGAATATTGCAAAATATCAAACTAAAATAAAAAGCATGCAAACAGATTTTTGTGTGAGACATCAGAATAGGCTCCTATCTTGCATTGCACTTTTCTTCCGATAGGACCTTAAATAAAAGAAGTCAAATCACGCACAGTAACCAATATATTATTTATATTAATAATGTATTTATACAGCATATTATATTTAAAGTAATTATATAGAAATCAAAGTTACAAATATACAAACGTAACGGAAGAAGGAATATCATTATATATAAAATTATCAATGTAATCGACTACCAATCGATTACCTTATCGATTTGGTACTTCACTAGATGCCTGTTCTTAATTTGTCTATGACAAAAACAAAACAAAAAAACCTTCGTAATAATCGTTAAATAATATAAATATTGTAAAAAATTAACATGTGAATTGTGTGCCTTACAATTATTTATTTGATTTATATTAATTGAATTAATTTGTGGTACATTGGTTGCATTTTATTATTACTACGGAAATATTTAGATATAAATGGACATACGACTCCTCGTAGACCACATATTTTGGAATGAAGTTCTTCTATGCGGCTTACAGCAGAGTGAACAGGCAGATATCGTCACTTAAGGAAAAAGCGTTATGCATCCCGGCGACCATTCCCTCTCTTTATCGTTCTCTCTGTCTCTATTACGTATATACGTATTTTCCAATGAGTTCCTATGTTAAAAGACAATAAGGCGACATTAACTTATGTTAATATGTTATGTATGTAATGGTTATCCATAGCTCTTTTGACCAAAGGCATATAATATTTCTAATCTCTATAAACGCAAGATAATATATTGTCTGTCACTCCTATAGTCAAAACAAATAACTATTTGCGCTACGACTGGTGAGCTTTCGTTCGTTTTCCTGTTTCCTTCACGTTCCCTCTTGTATCCTTATCCCTAAGCTCGAAAGAGGAAGAGAATGAACAACTATTCACGCCAACAGTCGTACGTCTTCGCAGGTAGCGCTGTATGCGCTCGAGGATAACAAAAAAAGTTCATACTATAGCTCACTTAAACTTTATACATGCGTTCAAACTTGCTTCCGTAAAGATTTTCTTACTGCTAAATAACCATTCTCTGTAAAATTACAATCTAAATGCAATGTAATATATATGCATTCGTTATGTGCATCAGTAGTATGAATTTGATTATTACTTGCGTCAACGGTAAAGGAAAACATCGTCAGGAAACCTGCACACCTGAGAGGGCTCGTAAATGTTCTCAGTGGTAGAGCGCCAACCCGCACTAGGCCAGCATGGTAGACTAAGGCCTAACCTTTCATCGTGAGAAAAGGCCCTTGCCCAACAGTGGGACAGTAATAGGTTGATAATGATGATGATCAGTTGTATCCACCATAACACCATAAAACTGGATAACACTCACTATAACTATTACGTAAGCTGCTGAAGAACTACTTGGTGAATCCTTTGCCTTTACCTATTCCGACTCCTTTGTCAGTATTAAGTGTATAGACTATGGACTCCTTCGACGACTGTTCATTAGTTATACCATACGTAAATTATTTAACACATAAATTTCGAACGCTACCGAATATTAAACACTATGATAAAGTTAATTCGATGTACCCTCACGTAGAAGAAAACACTGTTTAAGATTAGATTTAGAAGAATTTCTCCTTACCAACTTTTGTATATTGTACTCAAATATTAATAAAAATACAGTTTATATTTTTATCTCAGAATGATTCAGAAATGAGTTTGCGAGTTCTGCTCACTTCTAAATCCGTAGTACAATCTCTATTTTCATAATGTTTTTACTACTTTTCACTGCGGGTTCAGAAGTGAATTTGCTAGTGAATTCTTACAGATTAGCACTGCTGTAGATCATACAAATATAATTATGCTCCGTGCAAATATCAAATTCGTGACACGTAATTAATAATCAATCTATTTATTCTTTATTGCACACAATATTTACAGATTAAAACAATACTAAAGAAAAGTTGATGTACATAGGCGAGCTTAACTCACTATTGAGTTATCTTACCGCAAACCTTTGAGTGATAATGTTAATATGAGGATCGAATTAAGTGTACAACAAGAATGAAGTATTTATAAAATGAAAGTACATTAAAATGCGTAACATATTAGGTATATAAATAAAGATATACTTAGAAAATAAGTCACATACAAATATATACAACAATAATAATAATACATACATACATACATATACCAATGTCTAATAATACATATATACTCATCATTCATCATTTCGGCCAAATCAAGTCCACTGCTGGACACAGGCCTCCCCCAAAGATCACCACAACAACCGATATGGATATGTTGTGGGCTCATTGGGGGGTTTTGCCATAATCGCCACGCTTGGCAGGCGGGTTGGCGATCGCAGTTGAGTTGTTAATCGAGTACTCGAAGGACGCTGCTGCCCATCCTCCGACTAATCCCTTAGTCGACTTTTACGACACCCATGGAAGGAGATGGGGTGGTGGCATTCTGAGCCGGCACCACACGGCTTATATACTACTAAGTCATATTGAAAGGAAATCCTTCATTCTTCTCTTGAAAACATCAGACGAAGGGCTATCACGCAAGGAATGAGGAAGCGAATTCCAAAGGCGCACTGCACGTACAGTGACATCATAACAAGTTGAAGTGTGACTAAATTCCTTGGATTTGTGATTAAGGTTTTGTCCGTATTTTGTGTTAATTCTTAAATCTTAAAATGTTGGATTAGATTGATTATTAATTTCGGCCGTTAAACACTGCCATCTGTCTCTTATTATTGCCACTCGTATCGTCTAGAATTTCAGTTGTTTTTAGGGCTGCCAGCTTTTGACTCGCTGTGCTCTGTGCAAACATAAAATCAGGTGACAGTCAGACTGTGGGTACTTACCGACGACGGTTCCGTGGCCGCCAAGTTTTGTGGAGCCATTGAAAGCAACATCCATAGTTTTCTCTGTAATAAAATAATTATGCTAGAAAAAACACTTATGCTAGAAATGGACACATGGGTTTCGAAACCTGCCCGATTTATACCGTACCTTGTAAAGTCCTCCTCGTAGATCACTATATATATGTAGGATTAAATTAGTTTGTAGTTACATTACTACATATAGGTATTGTGTTTCGGAACGAATTAACAGAGATGTGAGTGGGAGATTTTGTTCTGTGAGGATAATAATAAGATGGCGACGCTATTAAGCGGGTGTTAAGATATTGGAAAGCAAATAAATAATCAAGGTGCAACTTGCGATTTTATTTAGTAATCCTACAAATAGATATTTCTACATATATACATTTATAAGAGAATTTTGTTATAATCAGCACTGTCGGCATACGTATCATCATATAAATCGTCAGACATCCACGGCTGAACAAAACACTCCTCCATAAACAACCGGTTACATACCATGTGCCGTAATTTTAGGGGGAATTTGCCAGTACTCACCTCACTTGACTGGCGGGTCGGTGGCGCGAGAAGTGCCTGGAGGCGGCCTTTTTACAGCCGCCTGCCCTCCGCCAGAGGGGGCGATCACTTTACTGTCATCTCCTCCACGATGTGCCTAAGGGCTGGCACCAATGGGCCGCTCTAGTGTGATGTGACTCTTCAGTTCCAAAGATGACCGTTCCAGTGGTTTTAGCCAGTCGGGGTCACCCCTTCGCCCTTCCCCGGGGCGAAGGAAGTTCATGTTGAATATCCACTGGATACCAATAAAAACTAAAATAAAAAAGGCTGGTCGGTGAGCGCAAAACGGCTACTGTTCCACAAAACGGATGCTACTACCCATCCCTCTGGTTTAGCCACCATTAGTCGCCTTTTACAAAATCCACGGATGGATATGTTCGTTGCTATATTCTTAAGCTGGTACCATACGAAGCAATCAGTTTTTTGTTGTAGAATGATACATACCGAATTTTCGCACCGAATCTATAGAGCTGTCTTTCGCGTCTATTCTCTTAAGTGTGGTTAAACGACCTTCTGAGTATGAGTAACATTGTCCAAACGCTCCGATTGTATAGGCTGCAGAACAAAGGGTTTAGATAGATATAATTTGTAATATAAATATTAATTGGTACATATTCATCATATCAGCGAGACGATATCCACTGCTGAACAAAGACTTCCCCATAAATTTCCACAACATACATGCCGCCCGCATCCAACGACTCCTAGCGACCTTCACCAGGTCGTCTGTCCACCTCATTGGAGGTGGTCCCACGCTGCGTTTTCCGGTCTCCACCTGAGAACCTTTTGGCCCCAATGACCATCAGTTCTATGAGCGATGTGCCCAGCCCATTGCCACTTCAGTTTACTAATCCTTTGAGCTATGTCGACAACTTTAGTTCTTCTACAGATTTCCTCATTTCTGATTCGATCTCGTAGAGAAATACCAAGCATAGCTCCCAGCATAGCTCGCTGAGTGACCTTGAGCTTCCTTATGAGGCCCATAGTGAGTGACCACGTCTCTGTTCCATATGTTGTCACTGGTAACACACAGTGGTTAAAGACTTACGGCATTGCAGTATTGTTGACAAAAAGATGTCGCGAAGTTTCCCGAAGCCGAGTCGGATTCGACGATTGACCTCTTTCTCAAAGTTTGACCTACATAACTGGACAGTTTGTCGCTGGTAGACATATTCATCCATAAATTCAAGAACACAGCTCCCAACGGATATTGGGATGAGCACGACATGGGCATTTGACATGAATTTCGTGTTGCCCATGTTCATTTGAAGAGCCACCATTTGGGAAACATTGTTAAAATCATCAAGCATTGTGCTGACCTCTTGCAGCGATTCTGCCATGACTACGATGTCGCCGGCAAATCGAAGGTAAGTGATATACTCGTCATTGATGTTAAAGCCGAGTTCTTTCCACTCCAGTAACTCAAAGGCATCCTCCATTGCAGCGGTGAACAGTTTCGGGGAAATGACGTCCCTCTGTCTCACACCTCTCTGCAATGGAATTGTCCCCGTGCTCTGTTCATGTAATCAGACCGACACGGTAGCGTTTCTGTATAAGCACTTTAACACTTCAATGTACCTATAGTCAATATGGCTCCACTCCAGAGATTGTAGCACTGCACAGGTTTGATCGAATCGAAGACTTTCTTATAGTCCACAAACGATAACCTTAGTGGCAGATGAAACTCCTCGGTTTTCCGTATAACCTGCTGCATCGTATGGATGTGGTCTATGATACTAAAATCTTTTCGGAAACTGGCTTGCTTGGGAGGCTAGAAGTCATTAAACCTACACTGGAGCCGATTCGTGATGGCCCTTGAAAACAGCTTATAAACATTGATCAGAAGCAAGATGGGTGTATAATTCTTCAACAGGATGCTGTCAGTTGTTGTGTTGGATGTTTTAAATAAGAGCACCGCCTCGCTTCAATTCCATGCATCCGGTGTTGTGCCCTCGAGTAAGACGGAATTGAATAGCTTCTAAAGGACTTTAAGTAGCGGTGTTCCACTCGCTTTCAGAAGCTCTATCGTAATTCCGTCACCACCAAGCGCCTTTTCATTTTTAAGCTGTTTCAAGGCCATCCTAATCTCGTACGAGCTAGTGTTAGCTATTGTTACCGGGATGTATAGCTGGTGGTAGCAGTTCTCAATCTCTCTCAAAACCTCTGGATTAGTCGACTCTACGCTGCCGTCCTCGGTTTTCAGCTTCATAATATGACTTTGTCCCATAGACCTGTCTCTTGCGAACACTTTGGAGCCCTAGTTCCGCTCAATCATCTCTTTCAAAAATCTTCGGTGGTAAAGGTACATATATACCATGTAACTTTTTTAGTCTACCTTTACGGGGGATTTACACCGTTTGGACAGTTTCTAAAACCCTACCATTTAAATCGTCCACAGATAAGCAATGTTCTAAGCACTCGAAGTGATTTTGGAGATCGAGTTGAAAGCTCTCAGGGTTTTGGATATGAGCACTAGAGGGCCGCAGCGGAGACTTCATCAGACGCGACCTTTGAGATTAACATTCAATGTACCTCTTACCATTTGGTGGTCACTACCGGGTTTCACCCTATGGATCACAGAGACATCATTGAATATTTATCTTTTATTGGTCATGACGAAGTGAATCTCATTCTTTGTGGAACCATCGGGACCCATCCAGGTCCATTTCCTATAAGGCGGCTTTTGGAAATAGGAGTTCATCACGAAAAGTCCCTTTTAAAAAAAAAGTCGGCTAGCCTCTATATTTAGCCTCTATAGCCTCTATACCCTGGCATCACACATTACATCTTCCGTTGACCATACCCAAAATGCTCCATTCCCAACTCACCATTGCACTGTGTGCCCAGTTTTGCGTTCAAATCCCACATTACTACAGTGACACTTCACTGTCACACACACTTGTCTTGAAGGCATATATGGCCCAACTTACGTCCTCATACATACTCCATCATCTGGGTGTGTCGAGGTCTGTGTGTAGACCGTACCGATTGGACCCACGTATATGACCTTCAGCAAATACCTCTTGGATATTCTGAGTTTATGATACGCTACCCTACTCGACACACTTTCAATGGTAATTATTGAGCTTGAGACAGATACTCGCCTTCCTGGTAGTAGAATAGGTTGCCAGATTTCACGGTTATCGTGTCCTGCCTTCTCTTCGGACTTTTGATAAACCCATGACATCCCAGTGCAACTTATCTATTTCTTCTCCCAGATCAACGATATTTTGGTCTGTCAGTGTGCGTACGTTGTATGTCACCACTCTTAATTATTTATTTATTATTGTCTCTCTTTACACGGGCTTATATCCCCTGTAAGGGGGAACCCGGTCTTTGAATTGGCTTACTCGGGGACATGGGTCCAAAACGCAAAGGCCCTTTAGACACTTTTAATCTAAAATATAGTGGGACACTAACCCCCCGGTTAGTCCCTACTCCCCATAGCTGCACTATGAAATTAAGTCACGGATTTTCCCCGGCGGTGTAGGGCTATTGCATGAGTCGGGTACAACGGCGTCTGCCTTCCAACTTTAATGTGGAATTCTGGGGCAGACGTTGACTCGCCACTCACAAGATAGGCCCTCTAAATGGCCAGCACTACAGGCGACCGGGAGCAACTTCGGTGTGAGCGGCTCGGGGTGTCGACAGGTGCGGCACCGGTTTCACCATCGTGCTCCTCGAAGACTCGGAGTGAGTAAGGAAATCGGTCAATAGGGAAATCAAAACACGTATACCCCCTACTAGTGCTGCCTCTGGCGGATCTTTTTATATAACATACGCGTAGACTATTGTGGATACATCACAAAACCCATTTACAAGCACTTAACAAAAGTGCCTGTAAATGGCAAATATTTTATTAATTTATATAAATGAATAAAATATTTATATCTTCTTTACAAGATAGTTAGCGCGGGAATCCTAGATTAAGTGCCAATTTACTAAACCATTTCGGCTCGTCAGCTTACGAGAGTAGTCGAGCGGGCGACCTGCGCGACGGTTCCTACTACTATAAATATTATTATTAAAGAGTTTCTACACGTATTAAAGTAAATAAAAAAACAACGAAACGAAATAATACTTACAGGAAGAATCTGATGAGGCTTTGTCTGCATACCTTGGTGCGCAAATCTGAAATTGAATTAATTTTAATAATTTATTTGAATTAATTTAGGTTGATTGATCTAAAGCCTTAAGTGGATGGGGTCACGCAGCACTACCTTGTGAAACCTTGGCACACCACAACCTAATCTATAGGGACTTACGAGTACGAGAATGTAGAGATTTGGTAGTATTTAAAATTGAATCTGAATTTCGGCTAGATATACTTAACCGACCATATCATACGTGAGTCACGCGGCCCATTTCGGACAATAAATAATAAAATTTTAATAATATTTACGCTCATGACTGATTCTGGAGCGGTCATCTTCGGCACCAAAGTCCAGGTCCTCGTAAGATCACACTAGAGCCGCCCTTTAGGCAAATCTCGGAGGGGTGGATATAGAGCGGCGTCCCCCTCTAGCGGAGGGAAGACAACTGTAAAAATGCCGCCCCCCAGACACTTCTCTGGGAAGATTGTAAAGGATCCCCCAAGCCTCGCTGTGCGCAATGCTGTGCACATGGTGGATGTGCCAACACACCACCACGTACGCACCGCCGTCTTCCCGGAGATTATTATTGCCACCAATTAAGATACCCGAGAGTATGATGGGAAAGACTACACCCTAGTGGGAATCACACGGTAGTGTTAGAGGCGCTCATACCCAGTCCCACTCATTGATTAGTAAACGATCGGTTAAGCAATGCTTGGCACGTCTATGGATGCAGCAGCCGACAAGCCAAGGCGGAGGTCTTTGGGTGGCTTGAACTACTCTAGACACAAGGGTAGCCACTGACCATACGAAAAAAGAAGACGGTAGTGTTGGAAATGTTCTGTAGGCAACTCCTCAAACTCACCACAACGGATTTCGGGCCTGCCTTGACAGTTGCCCCGAACCAGTAGTCGTGCTGGTAAGAGTCGGATACTGAAATATACATAAATACAAAAACTTAAAAATCTGTGTCAAGGTAGAGATTTTTCGATATTTCGGAAAATTTTGTACTGTAAATCCGTAAGATTTTGCTGAACATATATTGGGTTTTTTTGGTAGGTTAATACCTAATACCCAAGCTCTCACTCCCTGCAGTATGTCGTGCTATTTACTGGACACCTGTATATTCCGCCGTGTGATGTTGGCTAATAATAGCACTAGAAAAGCCTTAAAATTTAAAAATGTTACTTGCAATTTGTGCTTCTCTTTTATGTGGTGTACAATAAAGAGTATATAATTAAATAACTAAACAATTTACAAAATCTTACATCTCTCTATAGTTTTTACAATTCTTGTGCAATTTTGGTTTTCTGTATCACACTCATATACTTCTCCGATGTCATTTTCCCTCGGCGAACTTATTACTAATCTGGAAAAAACAAAATACATTAAAGTTCTTCCCCAACTGTATCATTTGATATTTATAGATAAATCTTTTGCAATTATGTGTTTTGTAATCTCAATAACGAGATGAGTTATAATCGGAGGTTTAATTTTAAGATAAACGATGCTCTACACAAACTTTTCTCCAGTATCGCGGGTGCAGGCTACAAATATAAATTTAACATGGACACTTTATTTTTATTTTTTCTTATTGGTCATTCAAATTCATCATGAACTTCCTCTGGCCCGGGGAAGGGTGAAGCGGCATTCCGGACTCCCACCAGCTAAAACCACTGGATCGGTCATCTTCGGCACCGAAGTGGGGCTCCAGGTCCTCGTAAGATCACACTAAAATGGACAAACACCTAGACCGTAACCACTAATGCCACATACACACGCTAGGCCATATAAATATTTGTTACCAACTTTGGTCATTTTACGCCAACCATGCCGAAAAATTCAACGTCAAAATTAAATTTTCTAAAATTCCTGTGATAATTTTAATGGTGCTAGTCTAACACAACCTTGCTACAAGTACACCATGCTATAGCCTGACCTATCCTACGATCATACCAAGCTAGAGTCATACCATGCTACACACAATCGTACTATGCTACAAGTACACCATGCTAGTACACCATGCTACAGCCTGACCTATCCTACGATCATACCAAGCTAGAGTCATACCATGCTACACACAATCCTACTATGCTACAAGTACACCATGCTAGTACACCATGCTACAGCCTGACCTATCCTACGATCATACCAAGCTAGAGTCATACCATGCTACACACAATCGTACTATGCTACAAGTACACCATGCTAGTACACCATGCTACAGCCTGACCTATCCTACGATCATACCAAGCTAGAGTCATACCATGCTACACACAATCGTACTATGCTACAAGTACACCATGCTAGTACACCATGCTACAGCCTGACCTATCCTACGATCATACCAAGCTAGAGTCATACCATGCTACACACAATCGTACTATGCTACAAGTACACCATGCTACAAGCCCATCATACAACGAGCATACCATACTACAAGTGCACCATGTTATAATCACGCCATGCTACAAATACACCATGCTGCAAGTACACCATGCTACAGACACACAGTACTACAAGTACACCGTGCTATAAGTCCATGACGCTGAAAGTACACCATACTACAAGTCCACCATGCTACAAGCACCCCATTCTACAAGTACACCATGCTACAGGTACAGTATATTACGTTCCTGGATCACGAAAGGCTTTAGTACCTCATAATGGAAGAACGGAATCATACCCCTAGTACACCAAACTTCGACGAGCACAGTATAGCACATTCCTGGGTTACGAAAGATCGCTATTTTTAAGGTTCCGTACCTCATAATGAAAGAGCGGCACCTTCATAGGATCACTTTGTTATCAAAGCCAATTTATGTATCAAGTTGAATATAATACTGAATACTAAGGTATACAGGTGAGGTTATCCTCATCCTGCTGTAAAAATAGTTTAAGGTTCTAGTTGAGCACAATAATATGATACGGCCTTTTACATTGTATGAAAATGAGTTGGAATTTTAGTATGAAAGACAAAAGTCCTACTAATTGTCTGACCATCGAAACCTACTACCTGATGATCAATATTTTCAAAATTGGCACGAAGAAAGATCTTGTGGCACAAGTAAAGAAATTAATCCGACAATCTCTACTTTGTAATCTCTCGTAGAATTATTACGAGACAAACTTATCATCATCACATCATCAGCCTATGTCGGTCCACTAATGGATATAGGCTTCTCCCAGCGTGTGGCACAACACCTGGTCATCAGCATTCCGTACCCAGATGAACCCAGCAATCTTCTTCTGAAAGTCCGTCCATCTGGCCGGTGGGTGTCCCACACTACTTTACGCGGTCTCCATTCTAGGACTCGTCTGCTCCATCAGCCTTCGGTCCTTCGACAGACGTGACCAGCCCACTGCCACTTCAGCTTGCTAATTCGGTGTGCTATGTCGATCATTTTGGTTCACTTCCGAATATCTTCATTTCGGATTATATCCCTTAGAAACACTCTGAGCATAGCACATCCACGTTTCGTCTATGTAGGTCATAACAAGTAGAATGCACTGATTGAAAACTTTCGTTTATGACTAATATTTGCGGTTACTTATACACGGGGGGAAGTTCTACTCGCAGTTGACTGTCCTTTTCTATCGTGAAATTTGAGTTGATTATTTGGCTGAGATATGTACTTACTTTTTCTCTAATTGATCATACGTGATGCTGTAGCCGAAAAACGAATCGTTACGTAGAGGTTTTGGAGGTCGGAACTCTACCTCTGAAAGCTCGTGGTACAATGCTTGCGCCTTTGGCAATGCTGCTTGCGTAATGCACACCCAGAGAAGAACTGGAAATAAAAAAAATGATAATATTGTATGGTAAGTGGCAATGTATGTGTTTGGGTAGCTAAATTACTACCATGCAGAACCCACAGCACAATGAGTGTGATTTACATCAAGGTTATTGGGAGATGCTGGGGAGCCCACCCGATTCCGAGTAATGCGAATCGAGTGTTTTATTTTTATATTAAACCTATTGATGAAACAAGAAATTAATTTGCTAGGAGGTAAGCGTCGCACTCACTCACAACAATTGTAATGCTGGCCAGAACTAGTCCGGCATGCCCCAAACTGGGCTTATCAACTCGAGACATTAGTTATTTGGTCTCAAATGCCAAGTTTTTTTTTTATTCTTTGCTCCATACTAGTATTTCTCCTGTGTCGTAGGTGCGTTTACAGACACGAATTCCACACACAATACACCCGGACCCGGAACAACTACCCGCAGATCATACAAATATTTGTTCCGTGCGAGAATCGAAACCACGACCCGGAGCGCAGCAGCCGACTGTATCAGCCACTGCACCAACCGTGCTGTCAATTTCACCAGCTACTGCTTAATCCGTTCAATAAGCTCACCTTACTCTTCAGATATAGCATTTCAACATGACATATTTGCTGCTGGTAATGCTGCGTCGTGCTGGTTCACAATAATTTGTATAGAAAACATTTGAAAAACGTATTTGCACTTTAAGGACAATATTTATTAACCCTGAATGAGCTGTGTTCAGTTATTGAACAATATTATAGCAACAAAAAAACCCATGCGATTAATAATTTGTGGTTGTGTGGTGGTTGTGGTGTACAGGAACACGAAATAAGGAAAAAATAGGACCAATAAATCTTATAAGGATATTCTATCTATTTATTTAAGGCCTGACTATCCACTTGGCTCCACACGGCTTCATTTTACAACACAATAAGTTATGTCAATCGCAAAGCAGCGGCCACTGTTGCATAAGCGCAAACGGTAAACGACGCGTCGGCGTCACTGGCTGGCTGTCACGTAATTTTTTCCCGTTTAGAGACGCAATAAGTAGATATTTTAATTTTACTATGTTTACTTATTAAACACCAAATTGCGAGCATGTAGTGTAGGTAGGTAGTAGTTTAAAGTGAGAATGCTTGGGACCTTGGGTGGGTTATATATCCTTTAAATATATATATTTATATATATCCGTTATATATTTACGATGTCTTACTGGTAAAAGTCCGAACTGATCTGTGATAATCGTTAATTTCGTACTTTTACTAGCATTCACTCGGTAAATCTTAGGTATTACCTCAGAGACACGGTAAATATTGAAAATACCTGCATCAGTGTATCTTAAGATATCACTCGTCAAGTCACTCGCTTAAATACTTACCTTCTAATAATAAAAGGTTATTATTAATCTTAAAGTACTAATATTGTCACCGTAGGTTGTCTGTATGTTGTCTGTGTGGAGCTTGCCAAGCGTGGCGATTATGGCAAAACCCCCCAATGAGCCCACAACACATCCATATCGGTGGTTGTGGTGATCTTTGGGGGAGGCCTGTGTCCAGCAGTGGACTTCATTCGGCCGAAATGATGAAACGCGGGTGAATCCGCGGGTCCCAGCTAGTTTATGATAAAAACAAAACCACCTTAAAACAATCCTGCATTCATTCGGTTTATAAAAAAAACTTCAAATGCTAGTAACGTAGGCGTTACTATTTTCAACGTCAAACGTATATCTATACAAATAAATAAAATTGAAGTGTCCGTTTGTAATGTCAAAAAAACAGCTTTTTACTAAATGTATATGAAAGTATGTACGTTACATATAACAAAAACACTATTTAAAATTTTTTGGCTGTCTGTCTGTCCGTCTGTCTGTCTGTCTGTTTGTTCCGGGTAATCTCCGAAACGGCTGGACTGATTTTGACGGGACCTTCACTGGTAGGTAGCTGATGTTATAAGGAATAACTAAGGGTACTTTTATTTTTGAAAAGTTATTAGGGTTCCGCGTAAAAAATAAAACCCTTGAAATCCAATATATATATTCTATGTCAAGTGTCTATGTCGAAGTACTCTAAATTTCTTTTAAATTAAACGCGGGTGAAACCGCGGGTCCCAGCTAGTTTTCAATATAAACAAAAGTTATTGCGGGTGAAATTGGCACTATAGAGATAAATTATGTCATGGATTGGGCCATAGGATACTTTTTAAGGACTACACTACCGTATTGCAACAAGCAATACAGGTTAATTATCCTGTATTGTTTGTTGTATTTGAGATAAATAAATTATTTTAATTATAAAAAACAAACCGTTATCACAAAATTATTTTTTACACCCCGAGAAACGGCCAAGTAGTAACATATTAAATATCGCCCCTTAGTTCGCATAACAACGGAAGTCTAATGTCCAATGTAATAAAATGTTTGGTATAAAGATTTTTCGCTTATTAGTTTATAGGCATACTAGTTTGTAATAGGTAATAGTGTTTTCATTTTCATATATTTTTATTGTGATATTTTTGTTTGGTTACTTTCCATAAATGTAAAAGGTCAACCGTCTAATAGTAATAAGTATTTACTTTAAATAATTTGAGCCAAACGTCAGTCACATTAGATTGAAGTGCGGCAGGGCTAACCCGATGCCGCAATTGTGTAAAATATTTTTATGCAAACGCAAACAATTTCACAAACCTAAAATGATGTCTAAGAAATGTTGTGTGTTGATATCGTATATTTGTTAAACGTGGGTATATGCATGACACGTGTTGGGTCCGGATTAAGAATATAGCCAAGCCATGTCCACCCGGGGATGTTGTAAAAATCGACTAAGGGATTTTTAACTAGAACGACAGGCAGCAGAGCCGCGTCTATAGAACAGTAGCTATACTGTGCTCACAGATCTGCCTGCCAAGCCTGGTGCTGGAAAATTTCCCTATCATGACGACACAGTTGTGGAAATCTATGGGGAAGGCCTCTGTTCAGCAGTGGATGTCCATTGGCTGATATGATAATGGTGATATGCATGAGAATTATAGGGCTATCAAGTTACACAATTGTGCAAACAGCAATCATTGAGAAAGAATATATGCCCGATTACTTATTCAGTATAGACGTTATTTCAAATGATGAGTATGACAAATAAAATCATGCAATTGCAAATTGGACTTTGAATTGTATGCAGTCCAATAGGGAACCTTAAATATCTTATCTGACATAAATATTTACCCGTATCACGAAAACCGTTTCTTATGATCCAGGGTTGCAGACTTGCAGCAAATTCAAGTAATATTCTCGCACTTTACGTTAAACGTTGAGTTACTCGGACCCTTCTGAAATGATGAATAATGGAAGCGCGTTCCAGAACTTTATTATTGAAACAGCAAAGGAATTGGACATGGACCCTGTATTGTTGAAATACACGATAAGAAAATCGACGGTGTCGGCGACTCCTTTTTTATATAGCGATTTTGCGCAACGGAAATAGTATCTGGGAATAAGCGACAAATTAATCATTATCAATGATTTTGTGTCAATATGCATTGTTATTAGGTGAAATGATGATGATTCCTGACCGCCCTTTGAGACATCGACTAATTAAAATAAACATCAGTAGGTAAAGTCATCACAAGGCTGTAAAGCAGGGAATGCTTTCACATAGTTTGAAAAAGACAGACTACGCACATAAAAATGCAATTTTATATTAAAAATTAGCTGGGACCCGCGGTTTCACCCGCGTTTAATTTAAAAGAAATTTAGAGTACTTCGTGACTACTACTACTTCTTTAATAGACACTTGACATAGAATATATATATTGGATTTCAAGGGCTTTATTTTTTTACGCGGAACCCTAATAATTTTTCTAAAATAAAAGTAGCCTAAGTTATTCCTTATAACACCAGCTACCTACCAGTGAAGGTCCCGTCAAAATCGGTCTAGCCGTTTCGGAGATTACCCGGAGCAAACAGACAGGCAGACAGACAGACGGACAGACAGACACACATTAAAAATAGTGTTTTTGTTATATGTAACGTATTTGCATATTTTGACATTACAAACAGACACTTCAATTTTATTTATTTGTATAGATAATATCACAATAAATTTTACTTACAATTCATGATTTCAATTGTCAAACAACTAATCCTTCTATAACAACGTGTTCACTCTCACACAATAATAACTCTTATGGTCATGTTACAAACGAAAAAATTTCCTCATATAAATTATGAGGTAATGCATTCAATTATAAATCAGTACCAATGTCGGTACATATAAATAGGTTAAATATTATTCGAAGAACACAGAAGGGATTAGGGATTTCCTCATCATTCGTCCGACATGCACGACAAATACGTAATGTCCCATTACGTGATGTCTCATATAGCCTTGTCGAGTACCTACTGAAATTTATTTTAATTAGTCCATGTATCAAAGGTCGAGAAGGAATCATCATCATCATCATATCATCCGAAAGACGTCCACAACTGAACAAAGGCCTCCCCCATAGATTTCCTGACCACTTCGCCAAAAAACCGGAGAGCATTAGACGAGGTTGCCAAAAGAAAGGAAAGGGTAACTGGACAGGAAAGAGGCATCCAGCTTTGTATACACCAAGCAGCTGAGCTGAGTAAGCAACCTTTGTCTCCAGTGGAAATTCCTCAGACTCCTACCGGCTAAAACCACTGGAGCGGTCATCTTCGGCACCGAAGGCGGGATCAAGGTCCTCGTAAGGTCAAACTAGAGCCCCGCATAATGCCACATCTCGGTGGAAAGGCGACTGTAAAAGGCCACCCTCCAGGCAGTTCTCGCGGAGAATTGTACAGGATTTCCCCGAAGCCTCGCTGTGTGCTGTGCTGCGCACACGGTGGCACGTGACCATATGCGCGCCACGGTCTTCCTGGGGGTCGCTTGGTATGAGCACGCAGACTCGCCAACCCACGCACTCGTGACCTCCGACCTCCCCTGCCATAGGGCGACGGCCGGAGGCTCAGGCGTGTTGGACGTGGGTACCGGGGCGGTTGTTACCCCGGCGCCGTCTCGTCCTACTCCATGCGGGATCGCACTCTCCCGGTCCCACACTGCAGTCTGCTTTGCAGTATGACGCTTTCGCAGGAGGAGACCACTGAGCTCCAATTTTCATGATCTGCCAACATCGCCGACACTACTGCCAGCAGAGAGAGATCTTGCCCGATCCGATCGACCAGAATCCGCAGCTCGGCGGCCCACGCAGGGCACTCCTCGATCATGTGCTGTGCGTAACCCTGGTCGCTTCCACAATGGGGGGGCGTGATGCGATCACTGCTTCTGAGCCAGGCTCTGAAGAGTGGCTGGCCTCAACGACGCGCTTGGTTATGAGTAATACAAAAAAAAAAACAAATTAATTTAAAATAATCAATCATAAATAAATTAGTAACAATACGATTATTAAGTTAACAAGATAAAAATAAAATATCGTATTATTTAGCTCAATTACTAATAAAATTAAATAGCATTATATTTTTCTGTGGGCAATAATGATCATTGGGTCTGAGAATAGTGTTTAATTATTATGTTATAAAATTTTCCAATGTCGTCATGGTGTATGTCGATCAGGTCACTGCAGCTGTTTAGTACCTTACATAGTCTTGGAATTGGTGAGTTTGCACCCAGAACTGTTCTCCGTGGGGGTGGGTATAACGGAGTGATGGGATTTCGAGGATATCGGGCTGGCTTATCTTGTATAGATCTCTTTGCAAGTAATTTAAAAAAAGTTGAAGCAAAAGTGTTATATTTAGCTTTGTCAGACCATGAAACAGGGCAAACCATAAAGTTTAATATTAGGAAAAAACACCAAGGGACCAGTTACTGTTACGAGACTAAAAGAGATTTTAGTAAAGAGAATATAAAAAAATTCTGCGAGAGCATCATTATCTTTTACAGAAATAATGGAAAAAGATACCGTTAATGATGCTTTTGCTACCTTTCATGATCTGTATAAATTAATATTTAATCTCTGCTTTCCTGTATTTTATGTAAGGAAAAATTACAGAAGTAGAACAGGTGGCTGGTTAACTCAAGGCCTAAAAAGGTCAAGTATACGCAAGAGAAATATGTACCTGACGCTAAAATTAACAAAAGCTAATAAAATTATACATGAAAAGAAATACTAGTGCTACAGTAAAATCCTTAGAAAATGTATAAATAAATCACAGCAGCTACATAATACCAAATATATAAATAATAGCAACAATACTTGTAAAGCTGTCTGGGATGTTATAAATGAAACCATCGGTGAAAAGGTAACAAACAAGCAAATAGACCACATCGTTGCCAATCAAATGACATATACAGAGCCAAAAGACATAAGTGAAAAATTTAATGATTTTTATATTGACATTACAAATCATAGTAATTTTAAATTTACAAATACTTACTTTGACAATTATACTGATTTTAATAACCCTTCAACAATTTTTCTGCAACCGACTGACCCAATGGAAATTTTTAAAATTATAAAGTATCTCAAGAACACTAACTCAGTAGGAATTGATAATTTAAACACAAAAATAATTAAACTTACGGCTAATAACATTTGTGCTCCTTTAAGTTATCTAGTAAACAAATCTTTAGAGGATGGAGTATTTCCAGATTGTCTAAAATTTTCAATTGTTAAGCCATTGTTTAAAAAAGGGAACAAAACAGACATGAATAATTATAGACCAGTTACTTTAATCCCCGTTATATCCAAATTTTTTGAAAAAGTTGTTTTAATTAGACTACAAAACTTTGCAACTTCGCATAGTATTCTAACACCAGAACAATTTGGTTTTCGATCAAATAGCACAACATCGCTAGCCTGTTTTAATGTAATGAAACACGTCACCGAGGCTATAAACGAAAAACTCCCTGTGATAGCAATCCTTTTAGACATGTCCAAAGCCTTTGACTTTGTTGACCATAAGCTGTTGCTACATAAATTAAATAAATATGGTTACAGAGGAAAAGCAAATGAATGGTTAGAAAGTTATCTGACTAACCGTAGGCAGTGTGTTGAAATAACAAAAATTATAAACTCACACAAAGTCGTCGTTCAATCGGACTTCAAACTAAATAAGTTTGGGGTTCCGCAGGGTAGTGTCATTGGCCCTTTCTTATTTTTAATTTATATCAATGACCTACCCAATATAACTAGACATAAAACAATTTTATTTGCTGACGACACGACAATCATTGTAAAGGGAGGAAGTAAATTGACATTTGAAAAAGAAATTAATGAAACTATATGTAACACAATTGAATGGTTAAAAAGAAACAATTTACAAATTAATCTTTCAAAAACAAGCTTCATTCAATTTAAAACCAGTAAGCAAACCAAAGAATTATTAACGGTGCAATACAAAGATACTCCAATTACACGTGTTGACACAGTATTTTTTTTGGGAATATGGTTGGATCAGCACTGTAATTGGAAGACACACGTCGAATATGTTTGCAACAAACTGGACCACTTCGCGTATGCAATTAAAAGACTTAGAGTACAGGTATCTAGTGACGCTGCCCTCCGTGCATATCACGGATATGTATCGTCGGTTCTCGCTTACGGTTTGTCATTATGGGGAAACTCCGTTGAAATTGAAAAAGCCTTTAGGGTACAAAAAAAATGTGTACGAGCCATTTGTGGTGCATGGTATATGGATAGTTGTAAACCATTATTTAAAAAATATCATATACTCCCATTGGCGTGTATGTACATAAAAGATTTATGTTTGATTGTAAAACAATATCCTCATTATTTTAAAAAACATTCGGATATTTTGGTCAGACATACTAGGCATAAAGACAGATTGTACCTTCCACCATGCAGACTAGAATTGGTGAAACGTAGCACATACATAAATGCCATTAATGTATTCAATAAGTTGCCAAAGGAACTAAAGGACTTGCCTACTACTCAATTTAAGGTCAAAATAAAAAGATGGTTGATAGAAAAAAGTTTTTATGACATTAAGGAATATTTTGACTGTAAATATAACACATGACTTTATGATTTAGAATTATTTTAATTTTATCCCTGTGACATTAATATGAATTTATTTAATTATTTGATAATGTATAATTATGAATGGAATTTATAGCATGCCAAATTATTCGATTAATATTTGCACGTCTTTTTAAAAGGCAGAACGTATAGGATCATTAATACTTTTTATATTTAAGAACTATTGTACCTACATTCTAGCAAATAAATTATTATTATTATTATGGGGCACGAAACTTTAGGAGACTCAGCAATTTTGGGCAAATTGGGCAGTCAATTTTATTTCTAAGCAGTTTAAGTTACCGCGGTATAAGCCTTCTCAGCGTCGTCGGTAAATTGTATGCGAAAGTGTTGACTGAAAGGGTTGTGAATGAAACAGACGAAAAAGTATGGGATGCACAAGCGGGATTTAGAAAGGGAATGGGATGTACGGATCAGGTCTTTTCCCTGCGCTGTATAGCCGAAAAGTGTTTGGCTAAAAACAAGAGGAGCTATTGCGCGTTTGTGGATCTAGAAAAGGCCTATGATAGAGTGGTGAGGAATTAATTGTGGTCAGCATTGTCCGTGAACGGTGTGAGCAGTATCCTCATACGAGCATTGCAATCTCTTTATAGGGATTCTAGTGCTTGTGTAAGGATAAACGGGGCGTACACTGAATGGTTTAATATTGAAAAAGGTGTTAGACAGGGATGTGTAGCGTCACTGTGGCTGTTTAATCTGTTCATGAACAATTGCTTGATAGATTTAAAAGAGAATTAAAGTGGGTTGAGAATGAATGAGTTACGCGTCAAATGTTTTCTCTATGCTGATGACCAAGTATTACTTGCGTCATCGGCAGAGGAGTTGCAGGAGATGGTAACTGCTATGAGTGGAGCTCTAGTTAGAAAGGGAATGAAGATAAATGTAAAGAAGACGAAAGTGATGGTGTTTGAAAGAGATGAGGCAGTGACAGACAGACTGCAATATCGTTATTGGAGATGAACAAATTGAACAGGTGAATGAGTTTTTGTATCTGGGTTCAAAGTTTACAAGAGATGGAAAGTGTGAGAGTGATATTGAAAGAAGAGTAAATGCAGGAAGCATGGTGAATGGAGCTTTGCATTCTTTTATGAAAGGTGGTCGGAAGGTGTCTAACAAGGCTCGTTTGGCTGTGCATGAGGGGGTGTTAGTTCCGACACTCATGTACGGAAGTGAAAGTTGGGTATGGCAGAAGAAACATGAAAGCAGAATAAATTCAGTTGATATGCGAGCGTTAAGAAGTATGATAGGAGTTAAACTGAGTGACAGGATAAGAAATAGTGAGATAAGAAAACGTTGTGGTCTGAAAGAAGATGTAGTGACAAAAATTGAGAAAGGTATGCTGAGATGGTTTGGCCATGTCGAGAGAATGAATGAAGAACGATTGACGAAAAAAGCGGACGAGAGGCGGACCTAGGCGGACGTTTCGAGACCAAATCAGGGACGTCTTGGAAAAAGGCCAGGTCAAGAGTACCCTAAACCGCAGAGCATGTATGAAGGGAATAATGATAGTGGACGAAGCGACACAAGTATGTAAGGATCGTAGCAAGTGGAAAGAACTGGTCTCTGCCTACCCCTACGGGAGAGAGGCGTGATTATATGTATGTTATATAGAAACAAGGCATCCGTTACATCTCTTCGAGTCGATAAGGAGTGCATCCTGAAATATTGCGGACGGGTATTATAAGAGGACAGCTGTTTACTTTTTCCTTTATAAAAAGAAAGGTGCCACAGAAACCGTTTTTGTACCCGTTATTAGTAGTAGCTTATGTGTTGCGTAGTGTGGTCTCCATACAACACTGCAATACTCCAGGACGCTACGTACGAGGCTATTGTACAGCATTATTTTAGTGTTAGCAAGTTTGAAACCCTTGGTGTTTCGTATCACAAAACCTAACATTTTGGATGCTTTTTTAATTATATTTTCGATATGGGGGACAAAAGTTGCTTTTTTATCGAAAATTACTCCCAGATCCCTTACTGTTTCAAAATTTTTGATTGTCCACGAAGTACTCTAAGTGTATAGGGTGAGCCTTCCTAGAGAATGACAAATGGTAACATTTTTTTAAATTCAATTCCATTCCATTAACATTACTCCATTCAATAACCCTGTTTAGGTCATCTTGCAAAAGCTTGGTATCACTTGATGATTCGATTTTTCGGCCAAACTTTAAGTCATCTGCGTAGAAATAACACTCGGAAAATTTAAAACGTAGGGAAGGTCATTTATGAATATAATAAATAATATGGGCGCCAAATGAGAACCCTGCGGGGTACCGGAAGTCATACAATAATTGCTGGCAGATCGAAAACCGTTTAAAACAACATAAAATTCACGCTCTCCCTAAGATATGATTTAAGCCATTTCAGCAAGGGTCCTGTGACACCATACGTTGCTAGTTTTTTAATCAGTATGGAATGAGGAATTTTATCAAAGGCCTTGCTGAAATCAGTGTATAACACATCAAACTGTTTATTTAAGTCAACAGATTTAATCAGGGACTCCGAAAAATATAGTAAATTTGTAGTAGTATCTCTTGACGTAACAAAACCGTGTTGCCTATCACTAAAATAAAGTCTGAAATGCTGTTGGATCTAAGGACAGATCATCGACTCAAATGTCTTGCCAAAGGTGGAGAGAATTGCAATAGGCCGATAATTGGAGATATTTTCTTTATTCTCCGACTTGTACACAGGAACAACTTTGACTTTTTTCCACTCTGATGGAAAAGATCCAGTGGCTAACGAAACTTCATATATTTTTAGTAGTGGAGCAACCAAGGCCGGTGCACAGGCAGAAATAAATAAGGGTGGAATTTCGTCAGGACCTGCTCCTTTACTGATGTTTAGAGATTGTAGTTTTTTGAGGAGGGAACAACTGTCCAATTCTGGAATTGTTAAGCAGTGGCTATTCGTTTCTAATGATGCCAGAAACTTTGAGTCACTCTTAAATACTGTGCTAGGATCAGGGGTATAGACAAATGAAAAATAACTACCGAAAAGATCACAGATTGTTGAGCCATTTGATGTGATACTCTGACCGTCAGTCATTGTCAGTGGATAGACACTAGACCCTCCGCGTTTAGCCTTTACGTGAGTCCAGAATAGTAATCTTAACTTATTTCTTTCTTGTAACGATTTTATAATTGCTTTATTAAACCATGGCGGATACCGGTTGGACTGTGGCTTACAATATGGGACAATTTTAATTATTGCCGTGTCTAACACATCATAAAATATTTTTAACATGTTATCTACTACCTTACTATTAGCAAATTGTAGATGCCAGTCATGTTCATCTAAATAAGTTTTAATTTAGATGAACTGCAACCTTGGGCGATATCGCCACATCTCGAGTGCGCGCCGTCAAAATAGCCGTCTCAGCCGGCCGAACGCCCCTGGAGGCCCATATGATTATGAAGTATTATTTTGTATTCGGCTGCTGGCCGACATTATACGTCATCTAGGCCCTCGCTGAAACTAGCGCTGCAGCGATTTATGCGTTGCCGCATTACGCTTAGTGTGGAACCTTATTGACACATCGGCGACCTACACTATAGTTTATTTATAAGTTAATGCCTACTATAACTGTACTGTTTATTTACGTAACACAATCGTTTTTTTTTCAAAAAAGTTCTCAGGTCACACTCTCGACCTCATTGCAGAGAGACGCGCCATGACGCTGCAGTCCTCCGGTGATGTTGAAGCATACCGACTGCTCAATAGACTGATATGGAAGTCATTGCGTCACGATATCCGCACCATTAACACTAACGGTGTTAAAGAGGCGATTGAGCGGAATCAAGGCTCCAAGGTGTTTGCAAGAGACAAGTCTATTGGGCAAAGTCGTATTATGAAGCTGAAGACCGAGGACGGAAGAGTAGCGTCGACTAAGCCTGAGGTTTTGAGAGAGATTGAGAACTTCTACCGACAGTTATACACCTCGGTTATTATGCCTACCATTGGCTCTGACAAATACCCGCGAGCCAAACTAACCCGACACTTTACCGAGGATATCCCGGACATCAGCCTGTACGAGATTAGGATGGCCTTGAAACAGCTTATAAATAACAAGGCGGAGACGGAATTACGACAGAGCTTCTGAAAGCAGGTGGCACACCGGTACTTAAAGTCCTTCAGAAGATATTCAATTCCGTCTTACTCGAGGGCATAACGCCGGATGCGTGGAACAGAGGTGAGGTGGTGCTCTTCTTCAAAAAGGGCGTTGACACCCTATTGAAGAATTATAGACCCCTCCGCTTGAGGGGGTAACTTCTTTACCATCATGCTCCAAGATGTGCCGAAATGCGTGGCACCAATGGACGGCTCTAGTGTGATCTTAGGAGGACCTGGAGCTCCCCTTCGGTGCTGAAGATGACCGCTCCGTTAGTTTAAGCTACTGGCTTACTCCCTCACCCTACCCCGGAGCGAAGGGAGTTCACTATGAATTGGGGCCCATAAAAAAGTTACACTTAAGTGCCAGTTATTGTGCTGCCAAGTAGTAATGTTTTAAACGTTAGATATTACTGTGTTCAGATTCAGTAGGGCTGTAGCTAGTGAAATTACTAGGCACAAGATGAAATAAGTGAAATTATTGGCGCTTACGTTGAATTACATACAAGCTTTGATTTGTTGCATACCCATATTTATAATAGAACTAGGCTACATATTTAAAAATACACTTTAGGTCATTATTAAAGATTCCTGTTTAAAGTTTACCTCGTTATTGAAATCGGTTAACATGCATAATTTAATAAGGTTTATGTCAAAATTCAACCTTATGTTGTCCATTACAAAGTATAAAACATTTTTATAAAGAAAACAGGTTTACTTAATTACCAATAGTTTTATTTTTGATATTTTCCTGATCAGACCTTTGAGAATAGGCTAATACCAATCGTCTACGGTAGCACTAATTCAAAGACTAATAAAATCCTGTGCTTGTGCCTGTATGATACAACTTTGAACTTGAAGAAGTAATTACTTTTATTTATTTGTAGAATTAGTTTCTCAAATAAATAGAATGGATTATAAATTCAACAAAATTTTTATACAAATTATATACAAGTATTATTAAAATATCATCTATAGCCTTCCTTCATATCATAAAAACAATGCTCTACCAACCACTTGTAAGTTAAGTCTTAAATTGATTTAATAATTAACCCGACACTACACCGAGCATATCCCGGCCATCAGCCTGTACGAGATTAGGATGGCCTTGAAACAGCTTATAAATAACAAGGCGGGGACGGAATTACGACAGAGCTTCTGAAAGCGGATGGCACACCCGTTCTTAAAGTCCTTCAGAAGCTATTCCATTACGTCTTACTCGAGGGCACAACGCCAGAAGCTTGGAACAGAGGCGAGGTGGTGCTCTTGTTCAAAAAGGGTGACAACACCCTGTTGAATAATTATAGACCCATCTCGCTTCTGAGCCATGTTTATAAGCTGTTTTTAAGAGTCATCACGAATCGTCTCGAGCGCTGGTTTGATGACTTCCAGCCTCCCGAACAAGCTTGTTAGACCGCATACATACGCTGCGGCAGGTTATACAGAAGACCGAGGAGTATAATCTGCCACTATGCTTAGCGTTTGTGGACTATGAAAAAGCCTTTGATTCGATCGATACCTGGGCAGTGCTGCAGTATTTGCAGCGGTGCCACATTGACTATCGGTACATCGAAGTTTTGAAGTGCTTATACAGAAACGCTACATGTCGGTCCGAGTACAGGAACAGAGCACGGGGGCAATTCCATTGCGGAGAGGTGTGAGACAGAAGGACGTCATTTCCCCGAAACTGTTCACCGCTGCAATTGGAGGATGCCTTCAAGCTACTAGAGTGGAAAGGATTCGGCATTAACATCAATGGCGAGTATATCACTCACCTTCGATTTGCCGATGACATCGTAGTCAGGGCAGAATCACAACAAGAGCTCAGCACAATGGTCGATCTCAACAGAGTTTCCCAACAGGTGGGCCTTAAAATGAACATGGGCAAGACGAAAGTCATGTCGAATGCCCATGTCGTGCCTATCCCAATACCCGTTGGGAGCTCTGTTCTTGAAGTTGTTGACGAGTATGTCTACCTGGTATAAACTGTCCAGTTAGGTAGGTCCAACTTCGAGAAAGAGGTCAATCGTCGAATCCGACTCGGCTGGGCAGCATTCGGGAAACTTTGCAACGTCTTTTCTTCAACAATACCGCAATGCCTCAAGACGAAAGTCTTTTACCAGTGTGTGTTACCAGTGATGACATATGGAACAGAGACGTGGTCACTCACAATGGGCCTCATAAGAAAGCTAAATAGCTGGAAGTATTAGTAAACTGAAGTGGCAATGGGCGGGCCACATTGCTCGTAGAACTGATGGCCGTTGGGGCAAAAAGGTTCTTGAGTGGAGACCGCGCAAAACGCAGCGTGGGACGACCTCCAACGAGGTGGACAGACGACCTGGTGAAGGTCGCTAGGAATCGTTGGATGAAGGCGGCATGTAATCGCTCCTTGTGGAAATCTAAGGGGAGGCCTTTGTTCAGCAGCAGCTTTGGCTGATATGATGAACATTATCTGCATATCAATAATGTTCATATTCGAACGTTCACGTTGGGGCCCGAGCAACGAGCGATTTTTTTCTTCAAGTGCGTCTGCGTGCGTAAGCGCAAAGCATGAATGGCCGGTGCCCCGATACGAGCTCCCTTTCCAACAATTTTGTACATCGCATATAGCATAGTTATGGTTATATAGGATGTCGAGCTTGACGTGTAGGCTCTGTGTGTACCTCGGGACAAGCTCATTATTTTAAAAAGAATGCAAGTGGTATGTAGTGACATAAAGTAGCTATTTTATTACAACATTTAGCATGCATACAGGAAAGTTGGCCGTTTTCACTCGTTCCATAGCTATGGTAGGTATGTCATGTTCACCCATTTATTTTAATATTATTTGGTTTATTTTTTGTGATTATATTTTTATATGCCGCGAAGTAGTCGACCAAAACTAAATGTGGGAAATTTTAAAACGGCCTTTGAAATAGTCATTCAAAAACGTTTTTCTATTCGGAAAGCAACTGAAGAGTTTCATTTCTCAAAATAATAATCGACCATCACGTGCAGTTGAACAAAGAAAAAGAACTAAAAAATAAAAGCGTGTTAAGAATTTTACTAAAACGGATCAACAAGACTATAAAAAAATCATTTTAAGAACTGCAACTAAAACGTGCTTGATCCCTAGATACTTTTGATTTGTATATTTATTATTTTAAAGGATGATTGCGCATTTCTTTTCAAACGGCACGGTTGGTGCAGTGGTTGATACAGTCGACTGCTGCGCTCCGGGTCGCGGGTTCGATTCCCGCACGGAACAAATATTTGTACGATCTGCAGGTAGTTGTTTCGGGTCTGGGTGTATTGTGTGTGGAATTTCTGTCTGTAAACGCACCCACGACACAGGAGAAATCTTTGTGTGGGGCAACGTTTTTTAAAAAAGATAAAAGAGATAAAAAAAGATAAGGGTACAAAAAAGAAACTAATGCCGCAATCGGTCGAATTGGCGCTAGCTTTTCTTATGCTTATTGTTTTCTCGCAAAATCTAGAAAATTACTATACAGTGTCGGCAAAATAACAACTAACAGCCACCTTTAGCTAAAAGAGATTTGGCTGGCGCTACTTCCTTTTAAAAACTTTTAAACGCCACTGTCGGCTACACTCGACAAGTCAAAGATGTCTTATATGTATATAATCAAAACTTCGGCACAAATTTCAACTCAAATGTTCGAACATTTGAGTTCACGCCGTTCGATCATACTTACTCATCGAACATCAACGTACCTACGTGTGGATGTCCCTTTTCGATTTAAAACATTAAAATTTCATCCGGAAACATTATTATTTTCGTATCAACAATTTACATTAGTATCCTATTCCTATCATCAGAATCAAATCAATCAAAAGCTTAGTCTTACAAAACTGTGCCAGCAGCTGTACAAACTGAAAATAATTTGATCAAGTAGACAATCAATATAATATCTTTATGTTAACTGACAACGGCACATGTCTAGCGCATCACCGACAATCGATATTTCATAATCTTAAACTGCTGCACATTTCTAGCGCAACGCCAATATTAGTTGTTCCCTGTACACAAGTCGGAATTTCACGACTCATTCATGACGACATAGGCGCACGAGTTGACTCATAGAAGTCCATCAACGTATAAATCTATCTATATTTTTAAGTCGTGTGCGATGTAACTGACAAATTAATACTAATCAACATCGTCGGAAACATTTAGAATCACTTTGGAAGTACTTGGCTTCGCCTTTCTTCCAATACCACCTACTCAGCCGTCTATTGCTTTCTTTCAGGCCTAAACAGTAGGGTAATGTGCTATTAAATCTACTCTGTACACTCAAGGTGAGCATAGGGAATGTGCATCACATGAAAGAACCGAGCTTTGATTACTAGTGGGAATTAAATGCCACCGACATCTTGTCACCATAAGGTCACAAAAAATGCAACCTACCATCATTTCCAAGGGATTTGCCAGCAGTGAGCATCTAATTCAACTTATTTATACGACTCGTTAAAATGGGTGATTCAAATTATATTAATAGTAGTATTGGGATCTGTGCTAAAAACCTTGGAATATTTAGAGCTGGCAAGTTGACCACCCCATCTCCGACGGAAGTCACTACCTTTGTATTCTATGGATGTCAACATCAGTTTTTGTAGTTTAGCAGCAGGTAAGATCGTTGTTGAGTGCAAGTCCCCTAATTATACTTCCCCTTTTTTTGTGTGAACCCAGTTGTGATTTCAGCCCTCAGGTTTGTCGACTCTAAATAGGTTCGCCGTACATGGACTGCAGGTTTCATAATGAAAGTTGCAGGTTTAATAATGAAAGTCACGTATATAATTATGCAGTAGTTTATTGTTACAGTGTCGCGGGGCCGGTCCTCAGTTGCTACACCGGCTCGCGCGATCTACGCATGCGCAACCCACCACACAAGCAAATATCGACTACCAAATATTCACATCAATTAACGAATTCAAATCAACTTTTAATTAAGGAATCAATCGAGAGAAACGTAGTGAAACGACAAAAATTCCGATATTTCTATACCTACGTGCGCATACGCAATATTTATAGTAATTTGAGCAAAACGCGCCATGGATTACACATACGAAATATACCAAAATTGTAGTTATAATGGAAAATGTAAGATACGGTTTCAAAATTGAGATAAGAGTTTAATAATGTCAATGTTACTTGTGTGCTGAAATAGCGCAATACGCTACAAAATTATTACAATAGTTTTGGCAGTTCGCAACAATGGTAAAATGCAACTAACTCAGTACACGACAGAAACACGTATTATTTATATTTACATTTACACTAAGTTTCTGGATCGCTGTGTACCTGTGAACAACTAAATCACAATACTATGATGTCCGTCGTGACACTTTAACTAAAACCTTTCTATACATTAATAAAATGTTGACATAAGACAATATAGCAAAGGAAAAAAATCTACTAAGTCTTATAGTGAACGTTGTGTCTTGGGCTTAAGAGAATCGATACAGCCATTTGATATTAATATCTAAAGTAGATTAACTTAAACACGACTATCAGTGCACAAAGTATCTATTTACATTACGACTGGTAATTATAGTAATTAAATCAAATGTCATAATTATAAAAACGAAGAATACAATTCATCTTCTCATATTTCGTACTTTTTTTTTAGTTTTTTATATTTTGGAAATTATGATACAAAAATTAATGTGGGATTACTGGACACAAACTAAGAACAGACACTTCTAAATTGTTAACACAAAAATTAGAAGTCATACCGCATTATCACTAATATTTACATAAAACATAAAAAGAAAGTGTGAATCCCGCCGCTTGCGCATGAGCATTCGAGTGTGCGATCACTTACAATTAACAGAAAAGCCTTGGCTGACTGGCCGTAGGGTACAAAGTAGAATACAAACGTGATGGCCTACCAATTAAAGATCACTTGTGTAAAATGAACAGTCGTGTACTTAAAACTTAAAATAATACGAGATCTCTGAAAGTCTGGAAACGCAATACGTACAAATTACATAAAATAAGAAGCGTGTTGGTTTAGGCGCCGCAATACTGTGTGCAACTAGCACGACCTTATACCCTCCATTAGGACGATCGGTCGCGGACGTGCGGGTGAAATACATGTTATTATCTAATGAGTGTTCGAACCGTTAATTACTTTTTGAATAAATTATAATATTTGAATAAATTTAGAATAAAGGAGTATACCCATTACACCTTATCGTGTCATGACCGTGCTATGAACGTATCAAGCAAAAAAATATTCTTCGTATGAATTAATATGAAAATAGACCGTTCAGTCACCGTTCCAACACCGTAGCGTGTTATGACCGGGACCGAGAGCAAATTCACGAGTAAGTTAGTGTATGGTACACACGGGTACAAATAACCAGTATAAGCTGATCTCGCATTGTATAAGCTTTCGGTATGATGAGAGATCAGCGTAAACTGGTTTTGTATAGCTTGATGTGTAGCTGTGTACATATGATAACGTTTAGTGTGCGTAGTGTCTCAGCTATTTATATTCCGTGCCCGATACGTTCATGGAACGGGCATGGTATGGTACAGGGTAATGAACAGACGCCTTTATATGTTTTTTACTTTGTTTGTCAAGGTTTTTGGATACATTTTCATTTACAATCTCTCCAAAAACATAATTACTAATAATGACAACCACAAAACCTTGCCATTATTGCAGTCCCCCAATGAGCTCACAACACACTCAAACCGATCATTGTGGAATTCTTTAGTGGGGCTGTTCCAGCTGGACTTTGAAATGAAGACTCAATTAGACTGTCGAATGTGACATTGTGGCGTAAAATTTTGGACCAATAACAAAACGCACAATTTCATCCGCACACCGCAACCAAACGCAACCTAAACATTATTCGTCTACTTAATATATCCCTATTTACATACATCCAAACGTCTTTTCACTGCGGAGTAGTATACAGCAGTTATATAATTAAGCAAATTTCTAATAAACCAATGACGATAATTACCTAACGAGCACTCGTATATATACAGTAAACACGGTGTCGTGTGCGGGTGCATCGGGACCAAAAACTATGCGTTACGGATCACAGTGTCAGTTATCTGAGTTAAGGCAAGGTGGGGTCCGTCGGGGCTTGCTTATGGTAGTACGCCACTAGTCCAATATGTTGTCCAAGGTTTGATCAAATATCTTCGACGACTGCGTCGTGCCACGCATCCAATATATTAGTTCAAGGTGTGATGTTTGGAAAGTGCCATATCCAATTAGCAACGCATTATTTTAATTTTATATTCTTAAAATAATGAAATGTCAAAATAATATAAAAAATCTTTGATCAAATGTAAATTGGACAGAGATTGGAAGAGTGACATACCACCCTTACACGCCTTTAGCTGTCACATACATATAGTAAGTAAAACTACGGTGGATCATAGACTACATAAGTTTTGTTGGTCCTATACTGAGGGCCTAGCGATGAGCCCGCTCCAAACTCGTCAACCAATCGGATCACCGAACGCGAACTCACACTAGGCTCTCGGTCAATCAATCAAATCAATCAATCTGGTCACCGATTCTGCCAAAGTTTACTGAACTAGAGGAATTGAAGTTCGGAATGTCATATTATGGTCAAGCCTACAGTAAATCGGTCACTGATAATAGGCTGTCTGTGTTCTGATACAGCAGTATGTGGAAGTTGATGATCACCTACATCAAACATCATCATCATCATCACCTATATCAAATATTAAGAAAAGCCACAAAGCAACGGGTTCAATGTCTTCAAGTTATTCTGTGCCAATTATATAAAATATCAGCTGCATTATAAAGATTGTTCTTAACAAATAAATATTTAGCCGTATTTATTGTTCCAAGCAAACCTTCGAATGATATTAAAATAGAAACAAAAGAGGACAGTATCAAGTGTACAACCAGGAAGAAAACAACAGTTAAGAATAATGATAAGAACCAATTTTGGTGGTGCTTTTAATCATGAAATACACAACTATACAGCATGGACATAATATATAATTAATACATAACTATATAAATAAATATATACCATACATACATACTTATAAATCATACTGAGAGGAAATGCTTTTTGAGTCCTTTCGTGAAAACGTCCAGAGAAGGGCTGTCACGTTGCGAGTGTGGAAGAGAATTCCAGAGACGCACTCCGCGTACTGTAAATGATCCAACATATCCGCTGGAGGTTTGATGAGGAGTACGAAGGAGAAGAGAAGATGTACGACAGGCTGTACCCCTAGGGGCAAGATAACCTGCGCACTCATGTAGATAGACAGGAGACTTAGGGTAGTGAAGAACCGAATAAATAAGGGAAAGAATTATGAGAGTCCCGACGTTTCCGTCATTCCGGCATCAATTTAATCAATTTATTGCAAAATATAATAGGAATAATAAATTGTCCTTGTAATATATATATCGCGACCCCTATAATATATATTAAACTTATAGCATATTCGTAGAACTGCCTTCATACATGTCTAATATATGTAGTGACAGCTAAAATAGCAACTGCAATAGCAAGCTCCCCTTCTTTGTACCATCTAAGCCTTATTCACACCGCTGCGCGACCCGCTAACTATATACAGCCTTCACTACATAAAACTAAATGTTTTCCAGACATTTTGTTAGTTAAATTGTTAATATTTGGCTACCCACTATTCACAAATAATTAGATAAGTAAAATGTTCTAGTTAAGTCGTGCAGCGGTTTGCTATAAGGCTAACTTCCAAGTTGTGGGCTTGCTAAATCGGCTAACATCCCGTACCAAACTAGGCTAACATTAATACTATGCATTTATTTACAACTGTTTTATTTTTTATCTGTTACATATATAGTTTTGAACTAGTTTTAAGGCTACGACGTCTCTCGACATTCACACAAAGTTTCCCTATGCTATATTATATGCTAGCAGCGTGATACAGTGGTACTACTTGAACGTAAGTGGAAACATCAATTTTGGACTTTAAGCGGTAGAAATGCAACCGAACATTCCCTCATTACAGCTTGGCAAATATAAAAGCAAAAAAATTTGCTCGACTATTAATTTTGAAACCTTCAATAGAACTAACAACAATAAGCGACGGTTACTTTAAGAGACGCGCGTCTACGTTCGATATTTAAATCGGTTTGTACAAGATTTCGCGCTTAATTTCCTTATAATGGGGAAAAAATATATGTTACATTGTCCATTATTTATATTTACTCCCGAATGGTTACACTTCTACCGTGTAATGTATATGAAAGTTTACCAATGCCAATAATTACATAAAACTACGCAATACTCACGCACACTAACACATCCCCGTACAATAATGTCAAACCTCTAGTATAACTATTAAATGCGTGAAATACACAATCATGTATTCGTTACATTTACAAACACTTCGCTAAAAAATATCTCACTACTGCAATGATAGTATGTGAATACTTCCTCGTACATTTGTTTATTTGCTATTTATATTCATTGCATCCAGTAAATTAGTAGTTTTATATTTTGTTATACTATGCTAACCTAACTACGTAAAAATGTTCAGTCGATGTTACATACAATGGTGTTTAGGATTAAGCTTAGTAATTATAATACACGGGCCGGCTACACGCGACAGTCCGCTGGAGATATTTGTTGGCACACAACTGAAATCTGTAAGTATGAAACTGTCGTATGTAATCGGCCTAAAAAGAACATTAAAAGGGAACACATATAAATCAATAAATCCGTACTTATAAAATAAAAAATTCAATACGCATTATATAATATTGCAAAATGTATTGCTTGCAACGTCCGTACGAAACACAATCAGGCACACATTGACACTACGTCATACTTAAAATTACATGGAATCGCGGAGATAAATGAAACATAACCTAATTACTACGCGAAGCGTCTTTGTCGTATATATCGCACCGAGGTGGGCAATGGTCTGTATTCGACGATTGCTGCCTCTCCTTCAGTTTCCACGCCTATCCATCATTATGTCTCGTACCGGCCGGTTTCAATAACTAATCTATCCAGGGTTTATACTACTAGAGACAGAAATTATGACATACTCGATTATCGACTCTCCCTGGGTAAAATATCGAACCTAAAAAAATGCATTTTTTCGTTTTATTATTGCAAAATCAGGTTATGTAATATTTTATATTCGTATTCAAAACCCAAAATTAATATTAATTTACAGTAAATATTTCACTTCAACTCTTAGATTATGGCTTCTATAGAGTAATATCCCACAATTTCGGCAACGTTGTTCGGTGTTCAAATGAATAAATCTATAAGCTTTTCCTACCAAAAATATTGCTCAGATTTGAACTTGAACTATCAAAAAAAAAAACAATTTTGCAGGTTCGACAGTTTGCGTGATGACAATTGATATAGGTTAAATATCGACTGTCGAAATAGTCTTAAACCGTCGATAGATTATCGAGACCAGTCTGTCAATCAGTAATACCTCTCTAAATATTTTCTGTCGCGAGGGCGACACGTTTCGTTGTATAAAATATGTTGCTAGCAACATTTATTCTCTCCAATCCTTTGTTTTCGTCCTTATCGATTATATTCACAGTTTACCAGCCAACTATACTATTCTACACACATTCGCTACACGCTACGTTACAAGTTAATATCAGAAATGAAGATGTTTTTGGTAAAGTGACGTCGCGAATCCGCCATCTTGCTTTGCTTACGTCTAACGCGCATTCGTGAAGCTCCCAAATACACATTTTATCATTGCTGGTACTTTCATTTTAATGTTATTTTGGGTAAATTATTACAGTTATATATTCAAAATTTTATTCATTGAACCCAATTCAGATTTTTGCTTCATCCGAAAATATGTACGTTTCTGTTTCCAAATAGGTTGACTACCCAATCATTCAGTAATTATTCTTCCATGACGGTATACTTTTTAATACAATTCCAGTAATTAACGCATTCTAATTACAGCATTGAGGTATGGTGCGGTATTTATACAATTCAAAATTTTAATACATTCACAATAAAGACAATACAAGCAAAACAACACAGTTTTAAGAAGACACCCGACTAATGTGACGTGTGGACAGTTGTTTAATTGAATTTTGAACTCGTATCACTCAAGTAATATGACTGAATATCGACTGTACATAAATGAGATTATTTTGTATGAGGGATACAATTCAAATTCCAATTTAAATAGTGTTGAAGCGAACTCGTATGTAATGTTATTTATAACATTACATTAAGTTACAATGTTTTTTTTAAGATCCTTTGAGATTTATACTTCGTTGGACACTATTTTATGAATAAAACAAACATATACATAGTAATTGTCTTTTGTTCCAATAGTTGTTTTGTCCAAATTTAACTTAATTCAAGTAACATCCAAATCAACCTGTCTATTTGGAATATTGAGTAATAATCGATTGGTTTCTAAAGTATTTATGTATTAAATAGTCTCATCGGCACATTCTATTTATTTATTGATACTTGAATAATACTCATTAGTAATAACAAACGTTTTAAAGCACTATAGGGATTTAAATATTTTAAAAACCAACGAACTTACAATATATCCTTTTTGTAAAGTGCTTATATTTACAATCAACTTTTGTTCTTTAAACTTGTTATAACGAATACCTACAGACACTTATTTGTAAAGCACTAGATAAATATGTATTATACCATACCATAATCGACCGAATGATGCTCGATCTATAACTAGCCAGAATACATACGAATTCGCTCAACCGCAATCCATAATGGATCTTACGACGCTGTACATAAAGTGAACTATCGCAATACTGAGACCTATTATTTATTTAGCATGACTTCGCCTCATCCAACCGTCGATCCATAATCGACCTTACTCTGCTAGCATAAAGTCGACTATCGCAATACCGGACCCTGCTACTACACGAGGTGGCCCAAAAAACAAAAATTATCCTTGCTCCGGTGCAATAAAGTCGGCTATCGCGATTCAGTGAAAACGGCGCGTCGCTTGTCAAAGCCGCGCTTGGTTTCGCGTCATTCCCACTGGTGCGGCGACGGCGGCAGCTCGGACGGATGGGCCACTGTGGAGCTGCAATGGTACAGAGTCGGCCATCGTTAGTCATGTGACGCACTAGTGCGTACCCACACCCACGCCACTTGCTTGAATGTTGGACTCATTGGGGCAATTGAATATTTATATTATATTAGAGCGAAGCAAAAACATAACTATGAATTAGACGCGAAGTTAATAATTATGTACACGCGGCTACATATCAAGCTATACTTTTCCATAATAAGCTGACCTCTCACTGTACGGAAAGTCTATACAATGCCAGATCAGCCTTTACTCGAGATATACAGCTTAATATGTTAGCCGTGTGTGCAAAGTTAGCAAATGAAGTGCCTACAGATTCCCTTATCGCGACCCGAAGCACATTTTGTAAACGCTTAATATTTTTGTAATACGCTATATACTAAATCATCTAATTAGCTACAACGAGTGCTCGTCAGTAAGCAGTTTGCCGTCATTGGTAACTATAGCTCTCGAATGCCGTCAGCGTTAGCCTTTACTTTACCGCTTACAGCACTCGGTAGCTACAATTACCTGTGATGTCAGCAAAGTGTCGTCCATCTGTAAGCGCTATGAAGAACCCAGTGGCAACATGGAATTAGGAAATATATTTAAGGAATCCGAATTATAACTGAAAATGATCGTTGATTCCTACATCTCACTTTAATTTAACGTCACAGTACAGACAGCAACAAAATTCGCGGAACCATTTCAGTTTTAAAACTTGACGTTATTTGAACACCGAATTGATGCACAGTAAAAGCTTTAAAATATTCTAAAATAATACAAATGTAGTAACTAGGATAGTTATTTTTTTATAGTGGATCAATTAGGTTTTCACTTAATGCCATGTTTAAAAACTAAAACTGGAACTGTTCAGCTACTTTTGTTGCTGACCGTACACGAACGCGGAAACTGGAACCAGTTTTTCTATCTATGTAGATGATTTTTAAACCTCGCCTCGACTCGATTAGTTTTACTGCACGGAACACGAGATTGCGCGTTTTCTAATAATGTATTACTGACAACGAATTAATGTAGTTGCATACAAGCGGCATCTATGCATTAAGTAGGTGAATTTTAAGTAGGCACCCCAGTTGCATCAGAAGAAACGGTAGTAAGGAATTTAATTTTTAGGTTTTAGTTATATTATGGTTCGCTTTTAATTGTTGATTGACAAATTTCACGGTTTGGATCTACGTTTAATTATTTTTTTCTTAGTTATTTGACTTCGCTAACCTTTCTCATGAATCCAACATACAAACCAACATGCATTATCTCATCGTCAATTTGAACAAAATCTATGATAATAAAAGAGAAATCTTTGCAAAACTGCATCACATGTCAAACGCTACTGTAGCTACTGAATAATAAATTAATGAAAATCACCACAACCATGTGCTTGGCACTGTGCTTCTCTCATTCTACGCATGCACTACGAGGCAGCCCTAACAGAACATAACCTCACTTCTCAAATATGTACCTTATATTAAACACATAAAATCTATATTTATAAAGCAATGCATTAGCTGCCTCACTTTTTAAATATGAACTTTATGCGATTGTAATAAAGTCTGTATTTAAGAAATATTAAGATTTCTGCTAGGGTTGTCACACCCACTAATACGTACAAAATCAAATTCAATGTCTGTACTGAAGTTTCTTCAAAATCGATTCATTTTATTTAATTGACGATTTTGAAAAAATATTGCTTCTCACTTAAGTTCGGTTAGCTTTTATATGGTATCATTTTTGTACTAAAATTTTGTATTAACGTGTCCATTAATACTGGCAAACGGATAGTAAAAAAACATCTAGATACTCTTTTTTTTAGTTCTTATTTTAAAAATAATAGGTACATGTAATGTGTGTAATCTGAATACACAATATAGCCACTGAACGCAAGTGCGAAGCCGTTGTAAACGCATGCACTGCAACCGAACCGTAAGGACGGAGCGAGCACTATCTAACGATCAACCCTTTTGAAAGTAGACGACGGTCGAAGGCAACAGCGCCTTAGTATTTAAAGTAAACTAAAGAACATAAAGATGAAGGACTGTGTTGCACCATCGAACGGCGTCTTAACCATACTACTAAACGTTGGTTAGATTCATGAAGTAATAAGGATGGAGTACTCATACACGTATTTATTCTCAACAGTCCAAGTTACGCGTGTTGTAACACGCTGGGACTGGGAGGAAAACTCGTTCATTAGACGGCCAATTCTCGTAATTCAATACATTTTCTAGTATTCTAACAAACAACGTCAAATATGAACCGATACAGGGATGAGATCGAAATTGATGAAGCCAAAACGGTATTCTACTAACATTCTAAACTGACACAGATTAATAAAATCGCTATTTTAGGAACGAGAAAATACTGAGATTGGAGTCAACTTAAAGAGCAGAATACCATTTTTGTTTCGATTCAAAATTTAATCTCAATTCGGTCAAGTTTCGGTCATAGTGTAAATTTATTACGAGAATTGGCCCTTGAGGATCGCGTTGTTGCGCCATATACCGTGAATAGGTAAGGCGCCGAAGTAGAATTATAACGACTCTGGCATAACGAGCCTGGCGCAGCGAACTTAATGCACGGCCGAAGTCATTAGCACTCCATTTCTTCCTACTCCATGGTTAGATGCAACAACGTTTAAAGTAAGGAGTGGGACGGACAACACAGGTACGCGTGCGGACGCTTACTGGGTTCCACGCCTATGCGGCGCACAGAAATATCACGGGCGATAGCAGTAGATACTTTGCGGCCGTCTTGAAAGGGGAACAGACTTTTGCTTTCGAACCCGCCCTAGAGCTGTCGCAAAACACACAAAAAAGCAGAATTAAAACTACCGTACGGGAGAGAACAGCGGTGCTAGTGAAGCGGGACACACCACCATTTCAAGAGGGTTGATTTTGCTCGAAAACAGCGGCGTATGTACATAGACAGGGCGCTAGGAAGCGCGGGGAGAGAAAACAATTTAAAGAAAAATATTAACGGTAAAACAACCCATGCACAAGTCGGGCTCTAGCAAAATCGACCCGTCGTGTGAGTTACTGTACACAAAGAGGCACAACTGTTACCTACGTAGCAAAACTACAGTTGGCGGGAGGGGACGGGTTCGGGACGGGATGACATAGGCTGTTTTCTGCGACCACCGGATGATAACGTAACGACCGTGACGTCACTACACACGCTATGAACACCGAACGGTGACAGACGTGCACACTAACAGATCTCGCACCGTGCCACACTCAGTTGTGATGACTGTTTGCTTTCTCTGATTTATTATCGTAAAGATCGCCAGCCGTGGAGACAACACTGGAAACTTTTGAAAAATAATTAAAAATAATACTTGCAATAAAAAATAAAAATACTACCAAAAACGCGCAAATAAATCGCATAACTGGAAAGAAGGAAGCAACATTTTAGGGGTTACAGTACAGCAAGAAAACAGTTGCAGCGATAAAATGACGCTTCGGGGCGAAACGCTCGCGGTTCAAAGAAATACGCAGATTACGGAGGCAGTGTTGTCTGCACGTGTTTCGGTTACAAACGGCGTGGCCCATATGGGTGCGGGTGGTCGCTAAGGCGTGTTAGGTTACGTATCGCAAAGAAATCACCTAGTGTCGGTTGGTTGCGGTTGGTTGCGGTTGGTTGTTGGTGGCGGCGCCTTACCTTGCGAAGCTCTTGAACGCCGCCGACTGAGGGTTGATGCAGAGCGGCACCCTCGACGTTTGTAGTTGTTCTGCTATGAACTTGTGAATCTCCTCTGTAAAATGATGGGCAGGAACCTTTAGTATTAAAGTGGTATAACGCGTTTGGTCATGTATGGAATGTGTATCGTTGATTTTCAGGAAAACAGAACTCGCAATACTGTATCTACACTTAGTAACAATGCTTGTCAGGACGCTTATTATTCTAAAGGTTGCTAACAGTTTAAATGATAGTATATTCGTTAGTCAAGAAAATATCTAACTATTCAAAAGACATCCTGAATTTGTCATTGCATTGCATAGAATTTAGGACCAGACCTTAGTCGTATACGGTATTATTTTTAGTATACTCGTACATTAAACCTAAAAGATTTTTGCTGAGAATCAGTAATAGAATCATTGGAATGCATTAATTGATAAACCCTGTTTTATCATCATCATCATATCAGCCAAAGGACGTCCATTGGTGAACAAAGGCCCTTAGATTTCCACAACAAGCGGTTATATGCCGCTCTCATCTAACGACTCCTAGCGACCTTCACCAGGTCGTCTGTCCACCTCTTTGGAGGTCGTCCCACGCTGCGTTTACTGGAGTCGGTCCGACACGATCTCCATTCGAGAACCTTTTTGCCCCAACGGCCATAAGTTCTACGAGCAGTGTTTTATACTGTCCCAAAAAAAGTTTAAAATGTTTCAAGTTGGACACATAGACGGAAATCTGACCGCACCGGAGACATTGGGCATTTTATTCCCCCTCGCACTACCCCGCCATGCCACTGAGTAATATAACAAGACTATAACTTTGTGAGTTATAATTCTGTATTAGATTTTTACACATTCTCTTTTAATGCAATTTTTATGCTTTTGTGTAAAAATAATGTTGTATTCTATGTTCTTCAAGCTTTAAGTTTCATGTTGTTTAAGATTTATTATTATTTTCCAGTCAGTTTATTTATATTTTTATGGACAGTGGTTATACACAACGCGGACTCAAATTAATTATCGATCTAATTCAAAATCTTAGGATTACGGATTTCGGATGCCTGTTTTTTGTGTTGAATGTGATTGTAACACAACAAAGAATGAATTTCAAAATCTTAAATATGAAAAGTTTGGATTAGATTGATTATTAATTTCGGCCGTTAATGCCATGGCCAATTCTGTACCTTTTCGGGAAATGTAGCCAAAAGGTGTAAACTGTAGTGCCAACAAAAATCTGTATAAATTGGAACTAAAAATAGAACCTAAAGAGAGAAGAGAGAGAAAAAAAAAATACGGGTTGCACTCCGGGAGTGCCGACAGAAGTGAAAACGTATTTTGGCGCGTTAGACGTTTTTTAGACGAGTACCTACTAGGGTTATTGGATGCAATTCATAATTGCATTTTATTTATGAATTGTATTTTATTAATTATAAGAAACATTAAAATACATTTAATATTCTTTTATGAATCATCGTTAACAATTTCGACAACTCATCATTATCATTAAAATTATTCCAATCTCAAATATAAACTATAGCTGCGTCTCGTAACGGTGTAGCGAGTCCCGAGATTTTATCTCATCTAAAAATATGCGTACCGCGCTATAAGAAGTTTTCACTTAAAAATACCAGTGTCACGGAATAAATCCGAACATCTAATCTGTGCATGAAAGAAAAGACCAAAATAATCGAACTAGTAATACTGAACCACTGCTCGCAAAGTTGGTGTCATATATAGGGTTGCCATCCGTCCGGGTTTCTTCGGATTTGTTAGTTTGGAAGGTGACAGAAGAGCGTCCGCGATATCCGCCGCGGTGCTAACCGATTTATTAACTTAAATTAATTAGGCCCATTTCATTAACGTAATCTATTCACAATTTATTAATTTTACAGATGCAACCCTAGTACGGTGGTGCCGGCTCAGAATACCACCACCCCATCTCCTCCCGTGGGTGTCGTAAAAGGCGTCTAAGGGATTAGCCGGAGGATGAGCAGCAGCGTCCTCCGATTACATTAACAGCTCAACTGCGATCGCCAACCCGTCTGCCAAGCGTGGCGATTATGGCAAAACCCCCCAATGAGCCCACAACACGCCCATATCGGTCGTTGTGGTGATCTCTGGGGGAGGCCTGTGTCCAGCAGTGGATTTCATTCGGCCGAAATGATGAACCCTAGTACGAGACATAAGCGGACGAAGCGCTCACAGCAACTTCTGTTGTTTATTTTGATTTTTGTGGTAGACCCATTTCGATAATTAAATCTATTCACAATTAATAGATCGTGTCGCACCTTTAACCTGATGCACGGAGGTGAGCTTCCTCTCCCAGCCGTCGTGGAACGAGTGCTGCGCGACAGGCTCGAGGTCGGGCGAGTAGTGCCGCGCAGCCGGCGGCGCACTATAGCAGCACTTGCACATGCACGAGTGGTAGCGCAGCCGCCCCTCCTCCAGGTAGGGGTGGGCCAGCGCATCCACCACCGAGATGCGTTTCGCAGGATCGAACACTAACATCTGAAAGTTCGAAATTGGGTTATTATAAATATAGTAACGTCTTAGGTTGTCGCGATGATTATACATTATAATGAAACACTTTTAAACGGACTACATCGGATCACGTCATCCTGCGACCACGAACCCTGCAAAGTGTGCGAAATGTCAGGAAAATAAAAATCAATTAAAATACATAATACGAGTATACGCGATGCAATCCGTTTATTTCTTTTAAAATTATAAATAAATAAATTATTTATTTTCAGGCTAAAGATTCAAAAGATTTTTATTCATGTAAACCTTTTGCTGGCACTTACGAATAGTCAGAATTTAAATAGTTGAACCAGCAAGAAAGTCCATGGATCTCTTTTAAAATATTTTATTTATTACAGTCTTAAAACTAAACATAATATAATAGTAAAAAAAGAAGCTATGTGAGGATAATGGGATAAATACCACATATTTATGCACAATTGCCTTACAATAATATTGCTATAGCAGTCCATAGCTGACCAGTCCCGACAGAGGACACCCGAGGCCTATTTGATATACATACCTTACAAACTAACATAGATGTAAAATTATTCACTTTAAAGAAACTTCTTTTTAAACGAGCCTTTATTCTTTAGACAAAGATATTTTATTCATATATGCTGTTTGCCTGCCCTTACGAATAGTCAGAATTTAAATTGCACGGTTCCAAGTTATCGGCCTTATGGAGAGGACCGGCAAGAAACTCCATGGATATACTTTTTTAAATACGTGACAGTATTATAGTCTTATTAATACAATAGACACGTGAAAAGGTTATGTGAGGATAATACATGCAAATGTGTGGGATAAATACACACATAATAATGAATTGTCTTATAAGATTGCTATAGCAATAAAATTATTTTAGAATCTCATCAAACCCTTACATTTGATACCCATATCATGGGAGTGCATAAAAAATAACTGGTCCACCGTCTTTGGGAGTCCGTCATATTAGATTTAGAATAACGTCACTTATCTAACCATGCACTGTCATACAAACAAAACGTGTATGCAAAATGTTAACTCCTTCGGTTGGGGATAACTGATTTAAAATTCAGTTTTAAGCTTTGACCCATACTAACAAGGCAAGTAAAATAAAAGCTTGTAATTATAATAATCCAGTTCATGTTACTATAAAGAAATTTATGTCTATGTTCGTAAAAACTTCACTTCGCACTCCGTCAATGAGCGTTCTAATGGCTCTTGTCCGCGGAAGCAACGGAACGCCACGCCTTGCGGCCAAAAGTCTTCTTCCATTACGAGGTGCAGATAACACGTTGGTTCGCACCACCAACGCCATGACGATACGGTTAGTGCAGTGGCTGCTACAGTCGGCTGCTGCGCACCATGTCGTGGGATCGATTCCCGCACGGAACAAATATTTGTACGATCTGCAGGTAGTTGTTCCGGGTCTGGGTGTATTGTGTGTGGAATTTGTGTCTGTAAACGCACCCACGACACAGGAGAAATCCTAGTGTAGGGCAACATTTTTTTTTTAAATAAAAAAAAAAGTCGACGTTGCGGCGCCACTCCAGTTAAATTTGGTAAACATCATTAACATCCAACGCCTGAACGTAAACCCAATAAAAGGCTCGTACATAGGTGATCTACTAGGTACCTGTGCCAGCAGATGCACGGCCTCGTGGGTGGCCTGCACGGACAGCGTGTAGAGCGCGGCCAGCGCGGGCGGGCGCGGCGCTCGGCGCAGCATGTGGGCCCGCGCGCCTGCACACGCGTGCCGCATGTCCTCCAGCGACGGCGTGCCCAGGAGCTCTGTTATCAACTCCAGCTGAAACATCAAGTGGAACATTCTAGAAACAAAGCACTGTGTTATGGCCGGTTTCTGAGGTACTTTTGTCGGCGGTTTATCTATTCATTAGCGCTATTGGTTCGATAACTTAAGAAACAGTGTTTCTGAACAACGCAGTGTAAGATAAACTCCGTTTAAACTTAGCTTAACTTAACTGGCCAATGTGCGCCGTTTATCTCTTCGATAACTTTATAGGACGTTACGTTTTCTAGCAAACTACATCAAATTTTAGGCCAAATATTACAATAATTCAAAGGATATAATTCAATAATCATAATGAGTACCTATAAGCAGTTCATGAGTCGTATTTGGAAATACTGGAGTTTACTTCCAAAAAATCAGTACACAGAAACTTAGACATAGCAGATATCCTTGCGAAATGTTTACAGATGCAAAATTTAAATTGAGATAACGCTTTGATAAGTAGACTGTGATACACCTAAGTGATATCATGAGCCCTATTCTGGCTCCCGTTATGCATCAAAAGTATACATTGCTACTTCGATAAGAAGCATCTCTCTTTCAATAAATGAATTACTTCGCTTTCCATTATTGCTATTTTACTAAAGCATGAGTTAAGCACAAACGATAGCAAATACCACTAAACTTAAAATCAAACTGCAACTAAAGCACAATAGCAATAAATTAATAATACCACGACGCACGAAATGACGAAGGAGTAACAATGAGTTTGAGGACTTCTTAAAAAAAAGACGACGAGCGCGACATCTGGTCGTTCATAGATCCGCTGATAAACGACGAATTATCATAATAATGAACTAAAAGATTGCTAGGCAAGTTATATACTCTCGAAAAAATATAAGTGTAAAGAAAACTAATATTTGGTGATGAAATTAAATAATAAAATCAATTTTAAACTCGATATCTTAAACAGACCCATCTAGCGGCAGATTAAGAAACTGGTTATTGGTTTCATAGTTATGGAACGGTTCGTTGTGTATTCAGAAACGCAGTCTCAGTTAACCTACGTTTATCTTATACATAACTTTATCGAATCAATAGCTAATGGGAACTTAACTGGGAACTTCAGAAACCGGGCATTAGTCCCTAAAACGTCAGTCAGCTGCACCGTGCACGCTCAAACTCCTACAGTTCTTGGATAAATAACTATCAATCTGGCCAGTTTGAATACCCCGGGCTGAACTCGCAATAAGATTTAAATCCCCAGCAGTTGATTCATATCCAAACGCAGCTACAATGCACTGTTGACCCGCTCAAATTTTGGATAGACCAAACGAGCAAATTTCCAGCCGGACGAAGTTGTAAAACGGCAACCGTGACCTGTTTAAGCAGTAACACACAGTTTAACAGTTTAGAGCGACATTGGAAAGTTTAATTTCGGGTAATCGATACAAAACAATCTTTTGCCCCTTTACATTGAAGAACCAATCATTGGAGTATAGTGCAATGAAAATGGCGTGAGTACCTACTAAATTTGTTTATTGCTAAAAGCGGTAGTTTTTTACTGCTATGCTAGTGTAAGGCCAGTCGTATGCTGAGACGCAAGCGACGCGGCAGCGCATAGTCCAAATATTGCAGGGCACGGCAGTTGACACAGACATCATCATCATTTAGCTGCGTCGTAGTGACACGCATTCGTGTCCTAGTTGGATTCCTTGGCGATTTTCACTTCTAATAACTCTTATCTTTTTAGTATAGTATGAATTTGTATCATATTAACAAGGTGCCTGCGTCGCAGCGTACGCAGCTCCGTGTTTGTTCTGAATACATTACAAAATCTACTCTGCCCTACGCTGCGTGGAACTGCGTCTCAGCATAAGCTTGGCCAAATTATTTTATCAATTCTCCACAAAAGCTTTAGTCACATTGCAACAAACCCCCATGATGGAGAAATTTCCGTTTATCATCAGTTTCTCAGTACTTTGCGACACCTCACTGGCCGAACGCATTGGTATATGCTGCCGTAATTCTACGTTAAATAATATCACGATACTCTACGTGTGACGTGAACGTTCACAGACACTCAATTCGCATGTATCATAAACACTTTTTACAATACTCGAGTGACTGGACTTGGTAGCCCTGTGATCGGACTCAAGGGTATGAACTCTATTGCCAATCACAATGAGAGTTTACATAAGGCTCATGGGACTGTGTACTTGTAACCGAGAGATCTTAAAGTCACACGCATACCACACGCCCAATAAACGTTCACTGCTGGACATCTCTCTTAATGATCACTACAAGGAATGGTCATACATGACACGACTACGGTTGGTAGATGGATTGGTGATCACAGTGTGTTGTTATTAGCATACGGGAGGATACTGCTGCCCTTCCTTTTGTCAACCCTTTAACGACACTCGTCGCCCATCGTCTGTTCTTTGCCGGGAACCATACGGAACGCTTACAAGTCACATAAACAAAATTTACAAAAAAAAGTTTTTCGATACTATCGCAATTTTTTTCTTTTCCTGTACAATGAGTTCAGATTATCACGTGACTAAGGCACTCTAAACCAGAGGGCTGTAGAACAGAAACCATCCTGCGCTCGCCAATCCGCCTGCCAAACATGAATGCTGACAAATTCCTCCCAAAATGATGACAATTGTGGAAATCTATGAAGGAGACCTTCGTTCTGTAGTGGACGTCCTTTGGCTGATATGATGAATTCATAAACCCGCGTACACAAAACAGTATATATGTAGATGATACACACCTGTTGTACTGGACTCTGAGCCTGAAAGAGGATCCTTCTGCCTAGCAGTTCGCCGAAAATGCAGCCCACCGACCACACGTCTACTGCAGCCGTGTAGTGGTTTGCCCCCATCAGGATCTCAGGAGCTCTGAAAACAGAAGCAATCATATTAGCTTGACCTGTATGCATGTTAACTGTGTATGAATGTAATGGAATCTTGCAATTAAATTTTTACCCACTTCTAGAGGTCCGTTTGACTTGAAATTTTGCAGTCATATCAAGAATCAATGATACCTGGCGCTGTCACCAGAATCATAGCTGATGATTAAAAAAGAACCTAGTAACAAAGGATTATTATACACTAGAAAATTATACGTACACTGTACCCGCGCGACACAGGAGAAATTCTAGTGGGAGAGCATCGTTTTAAGCAGTGCATGAATAATAAATTGTTTATGATACCGCCAGAAGAGACGAATAAACAAAGCCATTCCGTTTTATCACTTCATGCTTTTCCAATAAAGCTAATCAAAACAATATCGCCAATTTAAATTTAATCGTGTCCTCGAATACGTGACATTGACATAATAACACGATGCGTGTTTAAAAAATGTCTGATGCCAATTTACATATCTATATACTAATTATAAAGCTGAAGTGTATGTTTGTTTTTTGTTTGAACATGGATTAGAACAAAAATCTTTATCTATTTGATAGCCGATTTTTTTAGGAAGGCTATTTAACTTCAGGCTACGACCCTTAGGGGCCGAGGAAAAGAAAAAATGTTACAAAGAACGCTAAGTAATAGCGCGGGCGAGCGATGCGGTGGGTCGGGGGACGAGGGTGGTCGCCCGACGAGAACCGAGCATTATCGAGAAGAGCCGAACTGTGCATGCCTATGTCAAGAAAACCAATTTATACTTATACCACACGAAAATATGACTAAAAATATTATCTAAGTACTCTAAATTATTCATAAATAATCCGATTTCTTTTAAATTAAACGGCGGGTGAAACCGCGGGGCACAGCTAGTGGTTCATATACATTCGCATGTGGCGGCAAACCGCATTCATTTGATAAGGTCTGTTTTCAAATGAAACACAAACCAACATAGCGGAACTCCACACTGAAGCAATAAGAAAAACTGCAAAAGAGAAAACAAATATTCGCAAAAATATGGTTGGTATTCTGAAACTAAATAAAATGGGCATAAGAACCATAGCTTCTGCACCTAACGATTACTTGACACTAGGGAAGGAACCAGGAATTCCCAGTTCGAGATATTCTCGAAACTTTACGGTACTTTATCATTGTTTTAGGTACGGAAACTGAAATTAGAATTTTCCGTTATTTGGGTACTGCAGAACATTAATAATATCTTACACTGAACTTCGAGATAATAATAAGTAGTGTGGTGACGGAAAGCCGGACTCCGTGTGGTGTCCGGCTATCAATATGGTGTCCTGAATAAGAATACAGCACCACTTCTCCTCCCGTGGATGTGGACAGAGGGATGGGCAGCAGCCATTCTGGGCTCACCAACCCACCTGCTAAGCGTGGAGAGTTATGGTAAATTCCCCCCAAAACGACGACACATGGCAAGTAGCTGCTCGTTAATGGGGGACGCCTTTGTTCAGCAGTGGTCGTCTTTTGGCTATGATGATAATGATGAATATTATTATGGATTATAATGGAAGGAAAATAACGTAACTACTAATCAAATCAACAAATCTCCGATATTAGCTAACTTCTTATTAAGCATATTGGCGTTTCTTAATAAACTCCTGACTTAGAAGAAACCCCGTAGAAAATTATAAGCAAGAAAAAAATACGATTACCAAAAGTAGGTACCGGAATCCCGGTATTCCCGGTACTGCTTTCAGTGCCAACCGAAAATTTCAATTCTCTAAGTAGTACGGTATAGCAGCCGCGTACTAGTGATGTTTTCGGCACAAAACGTGGTGAGCGCGGCGTCCTACTTTCAAAACTGCGGTCAACGGAGCACAGGTCATTCATTCATTCGGTTTTTTATTCATTCAACGCCCACTGAGCGCTTCGCCGCACGTTTTGAACACACTTCGTAAAATGGTGCTCTATTAATTTAAGTTAAACTATTTACGATAGTTCGAAAATAGTTATTTTGAAACAAAAACATCGTAATTATCATAATATTTTCCTCACTATTTACATAGAACATTATAGTTCCGTGTGGTGTCCGGATTAAGAATATAGCACCACTCCATCTCACGTGGATGTCGTAAAAGGCGACTAAGGGACTCTAAACCAGAGGAATAGAGCAGCAGCGTCCCTTCTGTGAAACAGTATCCATTTGGAGCTCATCAACCCGCCTGCCAAGCGTGGTGAGTACTGGCAAATTCCCCCAAAATAACGATATAATTGTGAAAATCTATAGGGAAGGTCTTTGTCTCTTTGCTGATATGTATACATAGAAACACACTAGTTAACTTGATTAACAAGATCTATCTAATAAATAACTGAACAAGCGTTCTAAGAAAGGAAAATCCGAGCTAAGAACAGGAGGATTCGATATTTTTAATAAACATAATTAAATTTTGGTCGATGTTTGTATCAAAATAGCGAACCGATACGAATACAAACAAGTTAAATAAGAATCTGCGTTCGATCCCCACCCGCACCTCTGACTTTTCGGATTCATGTGCGGATCAGAATTTAAATATCACTTGCGTTAATGATGAATGAAAACATCGTGAGGAAACCTGCACACCTGAGAGGGCTGCAAAATGTTTTCACTGGTGTGTGAAGTCCGCCAACCCGCCATCGTGGTGGACTAAGGCGTAACCTTTCTCATCGTTAGAAAAGGCCGTTGCCCAGCAGTGGGACAGTAATGGGCAGATTAATATTTCATCGCCACCATAATGGTGATGAAATAATAATCGAATACTCGCGTGTGCTAATAACACATACCAAGATTATGGCAAAATAACCTGTAACCGCTCATTATAGTGATCTTTGGGAGGCCCATGTTCAGCAGTGGTGTTTACGGGCTGATGGGTGATGTGTTAATGTGTGTGCGTTTGGTGGTGCGTGCATGGGTGTGCGTGTTTGTGTGCATGCGTATTGTGTGTGTGAATCAGAACCGAATTCTTGAAACATTAAATTTCAGATATAATTCTCCACTAATTACCTATTGTCGAGATGCACTTGAAACGTTAATTTGTAAATTGTAAAATAAATAATTTATGTATTATGTATTTGTATCTTAGGTGGGCTCCAGGTCCTCGTATGAAGATGACCGCTCCAGTAATTTTAGCTGGTAGGAGTCCGGCATGCCCATTCGCCCTACCCCGGGGCGGAAGAAATTAACAAGGATTTCCACAGAGACCAATAAAAAAAAGTTTCGTATCGCAAAAGGCCGGCTAGGTATGTACCACCCCAGTGTCAAATGTTCGCCGATAAGCAATAAGTGTTTAAACTTTAGACATTATTGTGCTCCGCTTAGAAGGGCACTGTAGCTAGTGAAGTTACTGGACATAAGAGACTAAATAACTTCACGCTTCCATGTGATGAGCGCATTGTGATGCCACGAAGGACTTGTCCGGGTAGCATTACAATTGTTTAGGGCAGGCATGACGCTACCATCAGGTAAATGAATTGCTAGTGTCGTCGCCAAATTGTATAAAAAAAAACTCGCATAAGAGATAGAAAGAAAGAAAAGAAATTTATTCTTTCCACCATAGAGACAGCAATAGTATTAAAAAAATATCAAAGGAACACAATAATAGCACGTACCTTTGAAAGCATAGACAAAAAAAATTACAAAGGTCAGAAGTGGTCAATAGTACACACAGTAAAATACAGTACAGCCAACAATACAACATTGTTTGTCACACTGTGTCTGACACTTCACAATTCTTTAAGTTGGCTACACTGGAATAGACCAACTCTCGTTTGGCCAAAAGACTTGGAATCCAGTTGGCGTATTATCTATGATTAGGTCAGACATAGACATAGACCATAGTAAACAATAACAAACGATTCTCACTCTAAAGCAGTGATCCTAAAAATAATTTGGTAAATTTTGCATTATAGTAGTAGTAGGTAAGTGTTCAAGTGTGCAAAAAAATGGGCGTCGCTCAGTTTATTACTATTGGTGTCATGGTAACACCAATAGCACTGGTTTTCAGTGACGACCTGGATCTAAGACACTTCGTTGTTCGCCGGCGGACCGCTGATTTCCGTAAAATCTCTGTTTTGATAGAACCGTAGTCGGACTCGGATGTAATATTTTCAGTGGAGGTTCCGAAATATCGGATTCGGCGTCGAAGCGCCGTAACATCTACCCACAAGATATTATTGTGTCATTTACACCTACGTCTACAACTCATAATATAGGCACGTTATAACGTAACAGGTCGGTGGAAACGTATGTGTAGAAACTAAATTTACTTTGACCTCTCTCGGACAAAGTTTGAATGAAGTCAAACGTCTTGTTGAGTCAAAATCACGAGTTCTGCTCGTAGATCAAGTTACATTTTACAAATGAATACTGAAGAGAAGAATAGTTGTGAAATTTTAATTATAAATTCGTCTCGTCTAAATATTTATTCTACTTTAGGAAAGTGACAGTAATTAATCCGCCAAGTAGTCTGGTTAGCATCCGGAATATTTGGTTGTTTAAGTTATTTAGGAATTGAAAAGTTTTCACATTCGAGAAATCTTACTTACTTACCATCTGGGTCATATTGGGGAAAATTTGCCAGTGCTCACCACGCTTGGCAGGCGGGTTGGTAAGCGCAGAATGGCTTCTGTTCCACAGAAAGGACGCTGCTGCCCATCCCTCTGGTTTAGAGTCCCTTAGTCGCCTTTTACGATCTCCACGGGAGGAGATGGAGAGGTGCTATATTCTTAAACCGGACACCATTCAGATTTATTTCCATTTCTTAATTGAAATTAGCTATCTTCGTATCCAAACAAAGCAGATCTGGGTCCATACCTGTAATATTGCGTGACGACCTCCTGTGTCATGTTCTTGCTGGCGTCTGGCTCCTCGACCCTGGCGAGCCCGAAGTCGCAGATCTTTAGCACACAGTTGCTGTTCACGAGCAGATTTCCGGGCTTGATGTCGCGGTGGAGGATACGGGCTGAATGAAGGTACTTCAGACCTGGGTACAACGACATAAAACATATTAGAAACATGGTTACCGTGGCCACTCTTGTCAATGCATAAGCAGCCCATTACTGTCCCACTACTGGGCACGGGCCGTTTTCACGATGAGAAAGAAGGGCAAGGTCTGTCCACCGCACAGGCTTAGTAAGGGTTGGCGGACTACACACACCGTCGAGAACATTTTGGAACCCTCTCAGGTGTGCAGGTTTCCTCAGGATGATTTCCTTCACCGTTATTGCAAGTGAAATCAAATTCTTGTTTTTTTCTTGTATTGTCCAAACTAAATATGTGTTTGATTGTTCGGTTAGATAATTATGTAGGTAAAACTCAATAAAACAAATGTAAACAAAACAACGTGTTGACAGCAGACCTGTATTGGCTAATGGTCGAGCAAAGATAAAAGAGCGTTAATATTTCTCATATTCATAATTATACAAAAGTGTTTGTGAATTTTCATCATCATTATTTCAGCCGAAAAACGTCCACTGCTGGACAGAAGCCTCCCCCAAAGATTATGTGCTCATTGGGGGGTTTGACATAATCGCCACGCTTGGCAGACGGGTTGGCGATCGCAGTTGTGTTATAATTATAATCGAAGGACTCTGCTGCCTATCCTTCGGCTAATCCCATAGTCGCCTTTTACGCCACCCATGGGATGAGATGAGGTGGTGTTATTCCTGGCCGGCACCCCATGGCGTATGTATGTTGTGAATTTTACCGTGACAATATAAATTCCAACATCGTAAAAGTTCACCCACATAGCACATAATTTTGGAGTCGCGTCTTACGACTTTATAAAAGGGATATAAACAAAGGCTGACCCGATCGAGGAATTTTTGATGCACACTAGTATTTCTCCTGTGTCGTGGGTACAGTTTACAGACATAAATCTCATATGCACAAACACCCAGACCCGAAACAACAACAAACCGTGTGTATTATATTGTTATTTATGTCATTAAGTTTTATTAAATACAATAGCGTTGGCATGTCCATGTAGACCAATATCTTAAAATCGATAGAGAAAAATAAATTACCAGAAGGCAAAACCCTAGTAATGAAACAGAATGCTCAAATTTTAAATGTATCCTTATGAATGCCTTCTAATCATCATAGAAAATTGATACGATTTGTTAATGGATCAATTAATTTATCGTCCATTGTATTGACGAGAGGCAATATTAATTCATATCTGCTGAAAACCACCTTCGGGCGGCTTTGTGACAGTTCTTCTAATAAAAAAAATCTATACTGTCTCTAGGAGATCCGGTTCATTCTACTTTGGATGGGTTTTACCTAGACTAGATAGTCCATAGATAATTTTAGGCTGGGGCTCGAGTCTGTTGTCTGTATTCGGAGGTTATAGTTTGACTTGTTATTCATTACATGCATTACATATTTTTATCCAATATTCCGAATCAAGCTAACAATTTCGGATGAAACTGTAGTTCAAATATTATACAGTGAAATATAACTATATATTGCCGTGTGGCAAATATATAGCACCAACCCATCTCATCCCGTGGGTGTCGTAAAAGCCGACTAAGGGATTAGATGGAGGATGGGCAGCAGCGAATACATTAACAACTCAACTGCGATCGTCAACCCGCCTGCCAAGCGCAATATAATATGGCAAAACCCCCCAATGAGCACACAACACACCGATATCAGTCGTTGTGGTGATCTTTAAGGATCTTTTTACCTGTGTCCAGCAGTGAACTTTATTAGGCCGAAATGATGAAATATAACTAAAGGTACCTTGACAACACTAAAATCAAAAATGTATCGCATCAAATCAGGCATGACGACAATCTTCGATCGCCTGGATACAGACAAGTTAATAAAACGTTCAGGATTGACATAAGCTAGGTATGTAACTGTCATGATGTAAGTGTGTGTGTAAGTCATCGCGATTTAATTGGCGTTCTTATTGCTTGTTCAATTTAAGGCCGATTTACACATTTCCGTGACGACACAGTACCGGCACCGTGATAAAACGTCGGTGTCAGTGAAAAATATTGTTTCGTACATTCTGTATGGATGCGTCCACACTGGTCAGTGACTGCCGTCACAGTGCTCTCGGTGTTAGTGCCGGCGCCGGCAAGCACTTTAAGTGCTTTGTTGCGATCATTGACAGTTCCGTATCAAAGTAAATACAGCCATAGCAATAATTACTATAATCGAATATCGCGAAAATTGTGCCTCTGTAATAATAAACACGTTTTTTGTCTGAAGATTCGCAAAAAGTACTGAGACTTCACCGACATGTGCGATTTGAAATCACTGAAACACTGATACGGAACTGTGCGGACACGATGACGGTACTGTATCGTCACTGAAATGTGTGAATCGACCTTTATGCAACTTTATGGGCATCAGAACGCGGGTCGGTAGCGGTAACATATGTACATCTACACTAATATTATAAAGAGGACATCTGTATGTTTGTTACGAATAAACTCAAAAACTAATGATCCGATTTCAAAATTCATTCACCATTAGAATGATATATTATCCCTGAGTAACATAGGCTATATTCATTACTAGAAAAAATTAGGGATCCCTACTAAAACTTCAATAATGTAACCCAAAGTGTGAACATTTTTGCCATAAAATGTCTTTAATCGTATGCGCTGCGGAAACTATTGAATGTTAGAATAAAAAATGTTTCTACAATATTGAAGAACATATTAATAATATCTACAAAAAACTTTGCGATACCCGATGTCCAACTATTGTAGTTATGTAACTATAACTTCTTTTTTACATTTTATAAGTTGATACAAATGCCGACCAAAATCAGACCATGTTTACATTTACTCTACGTTTATCAGAAAATGTTTAAAAATAAATGTCCACCCGTGCGAAGCCGGGCCGGGCCGCTAGTGTATTATAAACGCAACTCTAAAAGAGGGCAGAGCGCCCAGCTTCGCTCACTAAGGCCATACATGACAAAAGCCGTGGCTCCGCTGATAACGCCACCCCACCGGCCTCATGGTTTACTCAATTTTTTTAAAAAGATCAACCGTTCAACACGCACGTTATTCAAAAAACAGATGACGTAGCGATTAAAATATGAAATTGAATGAAAATAAATCTGGACGACGGATTATAGCTGCAGATAATAGGATGTATGCGTGAATACGTTGCCCTTTTAAATTTGGCAGAGTCCGATCAACAAAAAGACATTAACCGCAAAGCCGGTTAGTAATCTTGGTTTCATTTTATTCAGATTATTTATGATTGTAATAAATTTGAAAACTGTATCATCATTTCAGCCGGAAACCATCCATTGCTGGACAGAAGCCTCCCCCGAAAATTGCCACAACGACCGGTATGGGTTTGTGTTGTCTGCTGATTGGGGATTTTGCCATAATCGCCACGCTTGGGAGACGGGTTGGCGATCTTAGTTGTGTTATATATGTATTCGAAGGACGCTGCTGCCAACCTCCGGCTAATCCCATAGTCGTCTTACCGCATCCACGGAATGTGATGGGTCGGTGGTATTTTTACCCGCACCATACAGCATGATGTAAAATTGTATGATAAACCATGAATATGATATACCGAATCTCTTCATATATGTGTTGGTGTTTGCGATGCGGTCCCCGGAAAAGTATAGACCACCCGACTCCACCTAAAGGTGTAGTGAAAGGTGACAATAGATATCAAGGATATCAAGAGAATAGGCAGACATCAATCTTATACAATTTATTTTTAAAAACAGTAATTTTTATTTAAAATTATTATTTAATAATAGAAAAACGCCGAGTGGTGCCGGCTACGAATAACACCAACCCATTTCACCCCGTGGGCGTTGTAAAAGGCGACTATGGGATTAGCAACAACACCTCAACTGCGATCACCAACCCACCCGCCAAGAGTGGCGCTTATGGCAAAAAATTTAGGCTTAGTAGTTCGGGAGACATGGGGGAGGATGGTCAATTTTCGTCTATTTTCTTAAATAACTTTAAAACTATACATTTTAAAATTATAAAATAAATTCATTTAAGACCTCAAAACCATATGTTACACGGTACAGTTTGTAAAACTTTATTCTTTAATTTTCTATATTGCTCCCCAAAAGTGACACCCATATTTAAAATTTATTTATTTACGACTAGCTGGGACCCGCGGTTTCACCCGAATAATTTAGAGTACTTCGGCATAGACACTTGACATAGAGTATATATATTGGATTTCACGGGTTTTGATTTTTTGCGCGTAACCCTAATTATTTTTCTAAAATAAAAGCCTAAGTTATTCCTTATAACATCAGTTATCTGCCAGTGAAAGTTCCGTAGAAATCGGTCCAGCCGTTTCGGAGATTAGCGGGAACAAACAGACAGACAGACCAACAAAAAAAATACAAATAGCTTTTTTGTTGTAGGTACCGTATATACTTTCATATGCATTTAGTAAAGAGCTGTTATTTTGACATTACAAACAGACAGAATGCCACCACCCCGTCTCCTCCCATGGGTGTCGTAAAAGTCGACCAATGGATTAGCCGGAGGATGGGCAGCAGCGTCCTTCGAGTAAATTAACAACTTAACTGCGATCGCCAACCCGCCTGCCAAGCGTGGTGATTATGGCAAAACCCCCCAATGAGCCCACAACATATCCATATCGGTCGTTGTGGTGATCTTTGGGGGAGGCCTGTGTCCAGCAGTGGACTTCATTCGGCCGAAATGAATGAAAAGATAGATATACATACATACTTTTCCTAACGGCTGAATACTAAAATGCCTAATATTAAGTCTCGCTTTAACCATTTGAGCCGTCCGTTTTCCTACCGTAAACGAATCTATCGAATAGTTAAAGCGCGACTTAATATTAACTGGCGTATCAGTATTCGGCTGACGGCCCAGTCCATTTTGTACGAGATGTAACGGTTGCAATTTAAACAGACACTTCAATTTTATTTATTTAAAATTATAAATAAAATATGTATAATATAGATATGAAATCTATGCCCAGATCTTATACCTCCTCTAATAACTCTTCATCAGTGATCATCATCATCAAGTCAGACTACAACAATTCTCAGCTGGACATCATCATTTTAAATAGGAAGCAGTACCAGAATATATGAAGCTAATTTTTTCAGGTATGGGTTTTAGTGAGTGTGAGATACTATTGTCTGTAAACTGTACTCACGAAAAACCCTAGTGTGGGACATTTTTTTTTTAATTACCACCTAACTGTTGTTTTCACCGAAAATTAAGAACACACTTTGTACCATGACTTAAACGTCAAATTTGGAAGCTGGAAGAGCATCTACAAGATTCTAAACATATACAATGTACCGTAATATCTCATTACACGCGAAATGTCTCGCTCCGGCTTACATGTTCGAACGAACCCGACGCAACGGTAAAACCTATGGAACTATCACAAGATTTATGACAACTAGATCATACAAACGCTTCACGAATGTAGATAATAAAAATTTAAAATTCACCATCTCAGCTAAAGTACGCCCACTGCTAAACTAAGGCGTCCCCTACAGATTTCCGCAATAGTGTCGTAATTTTGGGGGGGATTTGCCAGTACTCACGACGCTTGGCAGGCGGTTGGTGAGCGCAGTATGGCTACTGTTCCGCAGAAGGGTCGCTGAAAAGTTTAGTCTTAAACAACCAATGCTACATGCTAAGGTTAGGATGTTTACCTATATATTTCGGTTACATATATGTTTAATTATATACTATTTTTCCCTTTCTGCACAATGAATTGAGATTGTTTTGTTGTAGAGGACATTAATACATAGCATTGAATTTAAGTACTTACATTTTTTTTTACAATATGTACAGTGAGTCAAATCGCCATTTCTACCTGTTAGCGTAATACTTATTTCCTTTTAAATAATTTTCAAAACGACATTAATTACATACACACATCAGCCTGTTAACAACTAGTACTGAACATGGGTCTCCCAATGATCCCTGCAATTAGTGGTCATAGCGGTTATTGCCATAATCACCACGCTTGGCAGGCAGATTGGTCATCGCATTATGTTGTTATTGCCACACGAGAGGACGCTGCTGCCTATTCTATTGATACGAGCGGTCATAACGGTTATTGCCATAATCACCACGCTTGGCAGACAGATTGGTCATCGCATTATGTTGTTATTAGCACACGACAGGATGCTGCTGTCCGTTCTCTTGATACAACCCATACTCACGGTTTACGAAACCCGATGGAGGGATGATCTTTCTCTGACAAGAACCACAAAGAATGAATACTATAGAAAATAAACTACACACCTACATTTTAAGCAATATATTTTTGTCGCAGGTATAATAATTCCGACAGGAGATTTTTTCACGACAACAAATAACTCGAAATTCTTCGCAAAATATTCAAAGACATAAACCTCTTCCTCTTAGTTGGTGACGATTAGTAACAAAAGACTTAAGAATTATAATGACACTGAACAACATCATTTAACACCAAGTTCTTTATCGAAGCACCTTCTAGAAGGTTGCAGACACGGTAGGTTACAGTATAAACCTTCATCTCATTAGACGAGACATGTCCCGGTCTAGCTTAAAGTTGTGTTTTATCTTGCATGACGCTAGAGCAAAAGCTTTGAAACTTATACAAGTGAATATGAGAACATAGATAATAGACAAGCAATGTGAAAAATTCTTAAGTAGTTGGCAGTTACTTAATATAATTACGCATCAGATGCTTGTGAGGTATGTTTTACTCGACTGCGGTGAAGCAAAAAGGAGGGTCATGATTTTGACCGGTATGTATGTATGTGGGTATGTATTTATGTATAATCATCTGTTCCCTTAGATCGCCTTAACTACTACACTATGACAAACGAGGTGTCGTTAGAAGCGTCGTGCTATTCTGCGAGTTATAGGCTATATGACGTCACAAAAAATTCAACATGGCATTTCATAGCAGCAATAAACTGCTACAAAAAAAAGTATAAAATATATTGTCTGGTATCCCAGGAAAAATCTTATTGAGTATGTAGTACTAATACATAAAATTAAATAAATAAATATAAATTAAAAAATTACCTTAATTTTACATAAATTAACCTTTTACTAATTTTCTTTTCCAACGATCTCTAACCCCAAAGTAATAAAAATATAACTAAGATTAAAATACGAAACCCGACTATCATGATAAACCTAAAAACAAGTTTGACTAATAAATACATTTCTCGTAGTCGAAGACCGGGAGTCGTTACGTGGTTTGTGTATCGCGATTGGGCCTTCGACTACGAGGAATGTATTTATTAGTTTAACATTGTTTTGTCAAATTTTCTTCAAACTTGTTTTGTGCTTTTCCATAGTCGGGTTGTAGTTTTTTAATCTTATTTTTATTGATGATACGAAATGCTTTTCTACAAATGAAAATTTCTATAATAGCTTTCTAATTATAAAAGTTACAGGTACCGTTGGGTTTATGCTTCAGAAACTTCATTCTGTAATTGCACCCACGATAAAGGAAAACCTATAAAGGGTCAGTTTTATATTTACTAGTTTAAGGTATCTTATTGCAAGGGTTTATAATTGCCGTGTGGTGCCGGCTCAGAATGCCACCACCCCATCTCCTCCCATGGGTGTCGTAAAAGTCGACTAAGGGATTAGCCGGAGGATGGGCAGCAGCGTCCTTCGAGTACATTAACAACTCAACTGCGATCGCCAACCCGCCTGCCAAGCGTGGCGATTATGGCAAAACCCCCCAATGAGCCCACAACACATCCATATCGGTGGTTGTGGTGATCTTTGGGGGAGGCCTGTGTCCAGCAGTGGACTTCGTTCGGCCGAAATGATGATGATTGCAAGGGTCCGGGTAGGTCCAAACTTTAGAAATTACTGTGTTCCGGTTAGAAGGGCACTGTAGCTATAAAAATTACCGGGCATAAGAGAAAACAGAACTAATGTCTCTACTACTGAACTAGTGACGAGCCCAGTGTGGTGCCACGTGGGACTACTTCTGGGTAGCGTGTGTTGTGAGCAGGCCAATGACTTGCTGGCCTCATCACCATGTAGCATATAAAAAATAAAAGAAAACTCGGTAGGTTGCGGAGGTCAGAAGTCAAGTCTATCGCGCGTAAAATGATGATATTCAGTAGATGCAACTGATTCAGAATTGATAATGGTGTTTTAACAGTGTGATGCTGGTTACTAATAGCACAAACCCATCTCATTCCGTGGGTGTCGTAAAAGGCGACTATTTAATTAGGCGCAGGATGGGCAGCAGCGCCTTTCGAATACAGTAACAATTCAACCGCGAACGCCAACCCGCCTGCCAACCGTAGTAATCATGGCAAAATCCCCTAATGAGCACACAACACACTCAGACTGGTTGTTGTGGTGATCTTTGGGGGAGGCTTGTCTCCAGCAGTGGACTTTATTCGGCTGAAATCATGAATCAGCAGCTGTAACAATAGCAATAAATCGGACAGCAAGACAGCAAGAATCTAATTCTTAACATTCACAACATACTATGTATTTATTATACAGCTTATCAAATCAGTTCAGAGGGCGGTATTACGTTGGAACAATATCTGTGGGACGCAACAGACAGACACTTGACCATTACGGAGCCAACTACGGACGCCCCACGGCGCTGTCTGTGCCAAAACAAATTAACGACACCTCGGTGCGTCGCAACGAGTTAAATTTCCCAACGGGTGTACCGCAGTTTTCAGCTACACGCAACTCGGCCGAGTTTTATATAACCACGCCGCCCACCTGAGCGAAATGAGCCATCTAACTTTGCGAAATAATGTTAACAATTATTATAAAACTGAACATAAATTATCTCACGAATGCCTTGAAACATTACGCTTATTAGCGTAGAATTGACGCGAGAGCTTATTATACAAGGTCTTAATTTAATAGTCCACGATATTTTGCATGGTGCTATAGTGAACGATGAAGATAATGTAGGTATATTTTTTTTTTGTAAATTTATTGTTTAAAAAAATATTTTATTAAATCATTTATTTCATTACGTCCTAGTTCTCTTTGTTGTGATAATATCCACATGCATCTAGTAAGACAATGGCGGACAGGGCTGGTTGACTGATTTAGATAGTCTGTAGCGTTAAACAAAACAGACGGCGCACGGTAGCGACATCACACAAAACAAAGAAATGGAGTTTTACCATGAGTGAGTTTTACCATGGAGTTTTACCATGAGTGTTTGTGTTCGGTACATCATCTTAAGCATTTACTGAGGCACCATGCAAAATATCGTGGATTATTAAAATAAGACCTTATATATTCTTATTTTTAAAAACGTTGCCCCACACTAGGATTTCTCCTGTGTCGTAGGTGCATTTACAGATATAAATTCCACACACAATACACCCAGACCCGGAATGCAGATAGTTGATCTGTAGATCATACAAATTCTTGCTCCGTGTGGGAGTCGAACCCACGACCCGGAGCGCAGCAGCCGACTGTATCAGCCACTGCACCAACCGTGCCGTCAACGCTAACGGGACACTCTGATTAATACTTTAGTGAAATAGAAATTGTAGTCGGTAGAATCTTAAGCTCATTTCCTTTACAGTAGGTACTAAAAGCCATATTGTGCTTCACTTTCAGAAAACAGGTAGTCGTGAGTTAGTCTATAATTTACTCACATGTGCGCCTACCACAAAATTTTCACATATATAGCCTCAGAGAGGGCGTAAAAACTTGAAGAACAAAGCAGTAATGTTGTAAGGGGGCGAGAAAAATAGCGCGTAAATGTTGTTTATTGACCGGCGAGTCCATTACCTGCGGGTCGTCGTCCGCACGCGCCCGCGCACCCGACCGCGACGACGTAGTCCTGACTCCCAGCGTCCACGGCAACCGGGGACAATGCACCGCCAACCACCACTGACCATCGCCATTACATTCTCATTTTAAGCCCGCAATGGCATCCAATCAAACATCCTGACTGCTCGTCCGCTACGTTTTATATCTCTTACCACAACCATAAAGTTCGCGTAAAGGAGACTCTATTAAAGGCAATATAAACAATATTTATACATGCCGTGTGGTGCCGGCTCTGAATACCACCACCCCATCACCTCCCGTGGGTGTCGTAAGAGTCGACTAAGGGATTAGCCGGAGGATGGGCAGCAGCGTCCTTCGAATACAATAACATCTCAACTGCGATCGCCAACACGTCTGCCAAGCGTGGCGATTATGGCTTAACCCCCCAATGAGCCCACAACACACCCATATCGGTCATTGTGGTGATCTTTGGGGGAGGCATGTGTCCAGCAGTGGACTTCATTCGGCCGAAATGATGATGAAACAATATTTTTAGCGCGAGGAAATTCTCGTAAACATCTCTTGAGGAGTCAACGACTTCGAATTTGAGAATCGCATTATCAACATACCCAACAAAAATCATCGCTCCCGGAGATAAAAATACAATAGTAACAGTAAATTGCTTCACACCGCAATGTTTGTTCACGCGCAAAGACGTTGAACAAACAATAGTCGAGTCGAGCGACTCACGCGCATACAAACAAGAGTCGAGTTTGTATGCGCGTGAGTCCCGATCTCACGCTGCCGCCGCCGCGCCGCCGCCGCGCCGCCGCTTTGGTGGCAGATGAGGCTTTCACAATTAACGCCCAACACGGTTCAACTGTTGCGCACCGTTAGGGAGCCGAAAATCAACGACAAATGGCTCATGAAAGCGACGCGGTTACCATTATGACACCTAACTAGAATTTCTGACTCAGGCTTTATCAGAGCTTCGGTATTCACCACAAAAGGTGCTGTATTCTAAAAATGAAAAGCCACTTCACTTATATCAAAAACTATGTTTAATGTCAATGATTCTGTTGTTCTTACCTCTCAGATAAATAAAACTTTCCGATGGTGAACCGCTTAGGTTATCTTTCAGTCAACAACGATAAAGTGAACTTCCTCGAAGCAAACTACTAAGAATATTTATTGGAATAAATCACGATAGAAGAGCATCTAGCGTAGATATGGTCGCTGGGAAGATTTATTAGGTGCTGTTTTTATACAACACTAGCTGGGACCCGCAGTTTCACCCTCCGTTTAATTTAGAAGAAATTGGATTATTTAGAATTAATTTAGAGTACTTCGACTTCGAGTGTCTATCACTTGACATAGAATCCGGAAGATTTTGCTGAACATATATTGTGTTTTTTGGTAGATATTGACCCAAGCTCTCACCTCCTGCAGTTTGTCGTGCTATTTACTGGACACCGTGTATATTGGATTTCATGGGTTTTAATATTCTTGCGCGGAACCCTAATCATTTTTCTAAAATAAAAGTTGCCTAAGTTATTTCTTATAACATCAGCTATCTGCCAGTGAAAGTCCTGTAGAAATCTGTCCAGGCGTTTCGGAGATTAGCGGGAACAAACAGACAGACCGACTGACAAAAAATTAAAAATCGATTTTTCGTTGTAGGTACCGTATATACTTTCATATGCATTTAATAAAAAGCTGTTATTTTGACATTACAAACAGACACTTCAATTTTATCTATTTGTATAGATGGTGACGAGACGCGTATGTTATTCGCCTGGTCGTCAGCGTCATGTCCATGTCATGCCCATAACGATTGTAACGCTACCCAGAACTAGTCCTGCACGTGGCACCACACTGCGCTCGTCACCTCAAACTAGTCCTGCACGTGGCACCACACTGCGCTCGTCACCTCGAACTAGTCTTGCACGTGGCACCACACTGCGCTCGTCACCTCGAACTAGTCCTGCAAGTGGCACCACACTGCGGTCGTCACCTCGAACTAGTCCTGCACGTGGCACCACACTGCGCTAGTCACCTCGAACTAGTCCTGCACGTGGCACCACACTGCGCTAGTCACCTCGAACTAGTCCTGCACGTGGCACCACACTGCGCTCGTCAACTAGAACTAGACCTGCACGTGGCACCACACTGTGCTCGTCATCTCGAACTAGTCCTGCACGTGGCACCACACTGCGCTCGTCAACTAGAACTAGTCCTGCACGTGGCACCACACTGCGCTCGTCAACTAGAACTAGTCCTGCACGTGGCACCACACTGCGCTCGTCATCTCGAACTAGTCCTGCACGTGGCACCACACTGCGCTCGTCACCTCGAACTAGTCCTGCACGTGGCACCACACTGAGCTCATCACCTTGAACTAGTCCTGCACGTGGCACCACACTGCGCTCGTCACCTCGAACTAGTCCTGCACGTAGCACCACACTTCGCGTCACCTCGAGACGTCGTTATTTAGTGTCCTATGCCGCGTAATTTGAGTAGCTACAGCCCTTCTAACCGGAGCACAGTGATGAGCTACATAATAGTTTAAACACTATTGCTTGGCGGTGAATATCTGGCACTGAGGTGGTACTTACCTAGCCACTCTTGCAATAAAAGAACTACCGCCAGTAAACTTACGGGCGTACACTAGGAAGAGATTACGTGTTCAACATTGTCAAGGATGGGCACCACTACAATAATGTCACTGCAGCCATTTGGTTGTCCACTGATGAATTATACGTATCACAGGACTGACACAGTAAGATTTCGGCGAACATATTGTGTACAAGTCGGAGATTATACATGTCTACACCTTGGATATAACTCTTCTCTAAATATTACAAAAATAGTGATCTTTATTTCACGAGGACAATCAGTAGGTTATACGAATTGCGTTCATTAAACAACAAATTGTAATATATATTTTTCTGCAATAAAAATTAATAAAGTTGCTATTCGAGCCCAATTTTTGTTTCCTGTTTTATCCACAAAAAACGGACGCAAAGAACACGTGCGTTGTAATTATTGAATATTTTCGTGCTTGAAAGCCAACTTGTTTTTTTTATTGCAAAAAAAAATAATAGTTTGTTGTTAAATAAACGTAATTCCTATAACCTACTGACTGCCTGTGTGAAATAAATTTTACTATCGTTGTAGGACTTTATGTCAGCTATTTATACGTGCACTGCTGAACAAAGGCCTCCCCCATAGATTTCCAGAATTGTGTCGTCATTTTGAGGGGTATTTGCCATTACTCACCACGCTTGGCAGCCGGGTTGATGAGCGCAGTATGGCTACTGTTCCACAGAAGAGACGCTACTACCCATCCCTCTGCCTTAGCGTCGCTTTGCCTTAGTCGCCTTTTACAACATCGACGGGAGGAGATGGATTGGTGCTATATTCTTAACACCACACGGAGCTGTACTGTAGGACTTAACATAATATTATAGCTGTACATAAAAAAATAAGGAGACATTCCTAAACGTTAACAACATTAATTTCCTAAGACGTATCTACATACGAATTTTTAACTATACATGTCTACACCTGTATACATAAAATACTGGGTCTTATTTCGCAGATGGCGACATGACGTCTCGAAGTAAATTCCATTAGAGCCAACGAGAAACCGGCAGGCATTTTCATTTAGGGGGTTTTCCGTCGACCGGCGTCGACGGCTTCGGTTCCCCTGTGTTCAATCAACGCGTTATTTTCTTTCAGCGCCTTTATTGACGCAATTATTTTCAAAAATGTTTATAAATCTAATTCTGCTCAGAATCAAACTAAGTCCAAAGGTAAATTTCTATGCAAATATAGAAAATCTATTCAATATTTTTCAGTAAGCGAGCATCAAATGGATAGCCCGCGTGATTGAATTTATAATGTACAAGCTGTGTCCCGCAGTTTAACTTAAAACAAATCGGATTTTATTGGATTTCATGGGTTTTAGTTTTTTTTCGTGGAACGCTAATATTTTTTCTGATATAAATGTAGCCTAAGTTACGTCTTATACCATCAGCTATCTGCTAGTGAAAGTCCCGTCAAAATCGGTCCAGCCGATTCGGCGATTAGCCGGAACAAATAAACAGACAGACAAAAAAATTAAAAATTGTTATTTTGGTGTAAGCGTGGTGTGCGTATATAATTGTATATGCATTTTGTAAATAGCTGTTATTTTGACATTACAAACAGACATTTCAATTTTATTTATTTGTATAGATACTTTTAAAAATCTACTAGTGGTGGCGACGGAACGACAGACGGCTATTTATGTGAGCAAATTCTCAGTAGCCGACATTATGCGTGGAAATTTCTCGAACGAAAACATCATCATCATATCGGCCATACAACGTCCACAACTGAACAAAGGCCTCCCCCATAGATTTCCAGAATTGTGTCATCATATTGGGCGGATTTTGCCAGTACTCACCACGCTTGGCAGACGGGTTGGTGAGCGCAGAATGGCAACCGTTTCACAGAAGGGACGCTGCTGCCCATCCCACCTGGTTGAGAGTCCCTTAGACGCCTTATACGACATCAACGGGAGGAGATGGAATGGTGCTAAATTCTTAATCCGGACAACACGGAAAACGCTAGTGTATAAAATAAAATTATTAGGGTGTAGACGTAGCTTGCAAGATGCACGGCGCTTTTCCACAATTTTGCTCGTTACCGCCGCTACCGAAGCCGCGCTGCCACTAGTTTGCGATACTATCATCATTTCGGTCGAATGAAGTCCACTGCTGGACGCAGGCCTCCCCCAAAGATCACCACAACGACCGATATGGGTGTGTTGTGGGCACATTGGGGGGTTTTGCCATAATCGCCACGCTTGGCAGGCGGGTTGGCGATCGCAGTTGAGTAGTTAATATACTCGAAAGACGCTGCTGCCCATCCTCCGGCTAGTCCCCTAGTCGACTTCTACGACACCCACGGGAGGAGATGGGGTGGTGGTATTCTGAGCCGGCACCACACGGCGCGATACTATGCTATGCACTATTTACCTATAGAATAAGTAAAAAAATGCTATCTTTGGTAAAATCGGCGCATTTTCTTTACATGCGTCATCATTTCGGGGGGAATTTTCCATTACTCACCACGCTTGGCAAGCGAGTTGGTGAGAGCAGAATGACTGCTGTTTCACAGAACGGACGCTGCTGCCCATTCCTCTGGTTTAGAATCACGGCACGGTTGGTACAGTGGCTGATACAGCCAGCTGCTGCGCTCCGGGTCGTGGGTTCGATTCCCACACGGAACAAATATTTGTATGATCTGCAAGTAGTTGTTCCGGGTCTGGGTGTATTGTATGTGGAATTCATGTCTGTAAACGCACCCACAACACAGGAAAATCCTAGTGTGGGGCAACGTTTAAAAAAAATTCCCTTACTCGCCTTTTGGAAATTCCACAGCAGGAAACGGCCACTCCATTTATATTTTCTTTTTGCTATATTCTTAATCCGAACTCCACACGGATATAATAACCTATAGAATCAAATATTTAAGAAAAAAAAGAACTCGACAGATTTTTGTTTTTATATTGGTCATATCCGATGAAAGAAAGATAGTTTACGAAAAAATACGTCTATTGTTTAAAACTACATTACCAATGCAATGCACAGAAAAAATAACAAGATACGTAATTTAATAATATTTAGAACTGTTGAGAACCATGACAGATGAGAATCCTGTGAATGCACCATTCGTACTGTAGATCTGGGGCCAAGTCACCCGTGGCACCACAATACATACATAATTAATATCGGGCAGGACGAGTGAACTGGACGGGCTCAGCCGATTAGCATAGCTGGCCTGTGGCGATGTGCGCCTTCACACAATGGTACGGAGCCCAGTCATGTCACAGCCGCGCGAAATATGCACGCCAACTGCTTACTATGCATTTGTTACGGATAAGTCAAACTGCATTCTGCAGAATCTGACATCTCCTTGTTTGCATTAAACGCAATACTACATGTTTGAGTTACATATCCTGAATTTCCGCAAGCTAAGCATAGAAAACGCCGCACCGTTTGGTGCCAGCTCAGAATTCCACCACCCCATCACCCCCTATAGGTGTCGTAAGAGTCGACTAAGGGATTAGCCGGAGGATGGGCAGCAGCGTCCTTGAGTACATTTACAACTCAACTGCGATCGCCAACCCGTCTGCCAAGCGTGGCGATTATGGCAAACCCCCCCAATGAGCCCACAACACACACCGTTTCGGTCGTTGTGGTGATCTTTGGGGGAGGCCTGTGTCCAGCAGTGGACTTCATTCGGCCGAAATGATGAAGCATAGAAACTTATGGTCCGGTGCTCAAGAACAATGTTGAACATAATCTATTTTTTACTCACTCGTTCCCTCATTACTCGTAGGTTAGATGTAGGTTTCATTAAAACGCTTCCCCTGTTCAATGGAAGCTGAATGCGACAAAAGCGAGGAGTAACTTTAATCTAAAAGAGCGCGCGGAATATTAAAGCTCACGTGTCACCCCTAATCGCGTCGATTGCATTCACGGACACGCACACCATCTATATTAGTAACCATTTCCGTAGAAAATGTCATGTGATGCATTTAAATCTAATTATGTAGTATCGACTGCATTTCTTCAAGCGTGATTAAAAGATTTCTTTGCTGTAGGTTGTCTATGGGATTTCAGTTAGAGCAGAGCTATCAAGGCGGTGCAACTATAAAGTTTTTAATTAAACGCGCCAGCCGAGGCGCTAGGGGCTTAACGACCGCATTTTTCTAGATTCCCTTCGCGCGTTCTTCTCCCGGGAAATCTCTTGCCGCTGCACGAATAATTGCACAAATTAATAATACGAAATCGGGAGACGACGCGATAGCTGCGAAGCGATTCTTTTCGCCTGTGAAAATGGATTACATTAGCATACATAGTGAAGTGATTTAAAAGTTTGAAGTGAGCTTAATGGTGGACGGAATTAGTCGTCATAAAGTCTTTGAGTGGTGAAAAGACGAGTAGTTTTTGTGGCGAGTCGCCGTTGGTCCGGAAAGTTGGTAGCACTTGGGAGTTTTAATTGATTTACGGCAGGTGGAAGTGGGTGTGTGCGGGCTGAGACGCCGCGGCGCTGTCTCGGTGCTATGATCACTGGCTGGTCTCACAGGGAACTCTCAGTTTGTTATAAAGTTGTATTTATCGGCGCGCACAGTCCGAGCTCGGCCGCAATCAACCTCCTCTGTTTACTTAGCCGCCGAGCAAACAGGCCGACTTCGAGCGGCTCCGGACTGATTATAACATATTTCAGTCATTGGTAGGTCTGTGTTGCAAGAGTCAGGCTAGGTAGGAAATACCGCAGTGCCAAATATTCGCCGCCCAACTTTAGACATTGCTGTGTTCCAGTTAAAAGGGCACTGTTGCTAGTGAAATTAGTAAGTAAGTAAAGTAAATTTATTTAAACACTTCCAAGTACAATAGTTACAAAAAACCCAGTAGTACATAAAAGTAAACGTATGCGCTACAGTTTTACAATTGCACTGGACCCCACACTAGGATTCCCTGTAGTGGGGTACAGTCTCTTCCCAGTTTAATATCATAACAAATAGCATTCTGTACATAAAAACTAAACATAAAGACACATAGAACATAGAAAAACTTGTACAGATGCATATATTTTAAGACTTCACGCGAGTAACAGTAGTATTTTATTTTTATATTATTCGTTTTATACGAGCGTGTGGTGTGTGTATACGTGAGCGTGAGGCGTTTGAGAGTATTATGAGTGTGGGTATAAGTGTGGTATGTGCGTGTGTGAGCGTGCAATTAGTATTGTATATTTTTATTAATTAAATAATTATGTTTTGGCTGGATCCGTGTGGTGCCGGCTCAGAATACCACCACCCCATCGCCTCCCGTGGTTGTAGTAAAAGTCGACTAAGGGATTAGGTTACTTATTTTCTGGGCGTAAGATACTAAATAACTTATGTCACGAAGTGACGAGCGCAATATGGTACCTACTACGCAGTACTAGTCCTATGTAGTAGTAGAACTGTTATGAGCAGGCATTAATTTTTTTTTTTTTACATAGTACACATCATGACAGCCAAAAGGCGAACACTGCTGAACAATAGCCTCCCCCATAGATTTTCATAATTGTGTCGTCAAATGGGGGGGAATTCGCCAGTACTCACCACGCTTAGCAGGCGGGTTGGTGAGCGCAATATAGCTATTGTTCCACAGAAGGGATGCTGCTGCCCATCCCTCCGGTTTAGTGTCCCTTAGTCGACTTTTACGACATCCACGGAAGGAGATGAAGTGGTGCTATATTCTTAATCCGGGCACCACACGGAATAGAACACTGTTTATGTATTTGTAAAGTTTCACCTTGCATTATTAACTAATATAAGACTATCCAATACAGCTATAGTGGATGGCATGCTAATGGAAATAGTTAGCTACTTTTAAGTTGCCACTAACCATAAGCATTCGATCGTAAAACCAACTTAATCTTATAAAAGCATTTCAAGAAGCAGACACACGTAACACTGAGATAGTCTCGCGATAAAAATAAAATCGTTTTAGGAACTTTTTAACTCTCCAGTTGTAAGTGCAGCTATTATAAAGTCAACTATTACAGTTATGTTAAGCCTGTGAGCTCGTGATATTTTTCACATTTTGACATTTTTCGTCTACACCGCTAAGCCTCGTGAGTCGTGCATCAGACCAAAAAGCTGCATCGGCGGATGCAACTCATATTTTAAATTGGAAGCTATAAAAAGTTACAAGCTCACATCACTGCTTTAGAGAAGTAATTTGGTTTGTATAGTTTGAGGGATTTCTACAGATAAGTATATGTAATTATGTATTACTAGCTGGGAGCCGCGGTATGACCCGTGGTTTAATTTAAAATGAATTGGATTATTTATGAATAATTTAGAGTATTTCGGCATAGACACTTGACTAGAGTATATACATTGGGTTTCATGGGTTTTAAATTTCTTGCGCGGAACCCTAGTAATTTTTCTAAAATAAAAGTACCCTAAGTTATTCTTTATAACATTAGTTATCTGCCAGTAAAAATCCCGAAAGAAATCGGTCCAGCCATTTCGGAGATTAGCGGAACAAACAGACAGACAGACAAAAAAAATTGTTGTAGATACCGTATATACTTTCATATGCATTTAGTAAAACGCTGTTATTTTGATATTACAAACAGACACTTCAATTTTATTTATTTGTATAGATCAGAATAAAGAAAAGCCGTTACCGGGCCGCTTAGCTGGGTGTAAATTAAAATCTTGTTTATTGTGTTAGTTGTTCGTTTTTACAATTCAAGTAAAGAATATCGATGTACCTCTATTCCAAATTTTAATAGAATCCGTTCAAACGTTTGAACGTGATGGAACCTCAAATATTCCCACGTGCAAACTTACATTTATTTATTAATATTATTAGTAATAAAATGTAAGTGAGTATTCAGAGAATTCAAGTCTAACCTTTTTTAGAATACAGTTATCCAACATTTTCTACATTGTATTACTTTTTTTTTTTAAACTTTGCCCCACACTAGGATTTCTCCTGTGTCGTGGGTGCGTTTACAGACATGAATTCCACATACAATACACCCAGATCCGGAACAACTACCTGCAGATCATACAAATATTAGTTCCGTGCGGGAATCGAACCCACGACCCGGAGCGCAGCAGTCGACTGTATCAGCCACTGCACCAACCGTGCCGTCGACTTATGCAATAGATCATGCTGATTTCAGCTGAAAAACGTCCACTGCTGGACAAAGGCCTCTCCAAATATGGTCACAAAGACGGGCTGGGTTTATATTGTATACTCATTTAGGGGTTTTGCCATAATCGCCATGCTTGGCAGGCGGTTTGGCGATCGCAGTTGATTTGTTAATGTACTCGAAGACCGCTGCTGCCCATCTTCCGGCTAATCCCATAGTCGCATTTAACGACACCCACGGGATGAGATGGGTTTGTGCTAATAGTAGCCGGCACCACACGGCTTCTATGAAGTATATATGTAATATACTTCATAGATACTTGTAGTATATATATATATCACTGCTTTGGTTGTTAGGCATGCGCGAACCTTAAAAACGTTTGCACATTGTTAATTCTACAAATTCACATAATTAACACAATCCACATTTTACCATTGCCAACTTACAAAAAAAAAACCAACAAAAACTCCAATCTCTCAATGAAACGTAAAACGAAATGTGAAATTACGAAGCCGAAAATATAATATATTATTTAAGTTTTAAAGTAACGGGAGGGGTTCGCATATTAATGAGCCATAATACAATGGACAGAAATGAACGGTTTGTGACCACCCCTAGCATGAATCAGGCAAGCCAAATGGTATTGCTCCGTTCCGACTGTAGCAGTAATGCGACGATCTAGGGTTGTCAAAATTCTCCTTCAAAAATTCGTCTTCAAATTGAACAATCGAACAATCTAAAATTAATATAAAATCTCTTGGTTAAAATAGTTCTTCCGTGTGGTGTCCGGATTATATTCTTATTGGGGCCCACCCCTCGGGCAGCATTCTGTAGAACAACAGCCATTTTGTTTGCGCTCACCAACCCACCTGCCAGGTTTGGTGACTACTGACATGTTCCTCCCAAAATGAAGGCATGTAACCGATCCTTGTAGATCTACGGGGAGGCCTTTGTTCAGTAGTGGACATCCTTTGGCTGATATGATGATGAAATTATTATCCGAAGAGAAGAGTAACTTTTTTGATAATTACAATATTCTGTTTAAAAAAACATTTCGGTATTTATCTCGTCAGTACAAACAAGGTCGCCCCTATCCAATCCCGTAATTGTAAAAGGTCAAGGCCCATATGTATCGCAACCCTTTCGAATGGACTATTAAGTGTGCACCCTTTCGCCACCATTATTGCAAAAGGATCGAATAAATATTTCTTATGACTCTAATAACTTGAACGAAAATAATATATAATATAATATTGGAATTAATGTTGATAGCTACCCCTACATTCTCTTAAACAATGTTCTCGTAACATTACTCCCATATTGCATATAAAAATATATCGTTTTCGTAGTTGACAATCGTCGCCTACCGGGTATATTATTCATATAATAACAAATGACAGACGTTATTATAAGTTTTTATTCGATTCATTTACATTCGATTCCCACGTCGATTACTCGGAATGTATCTCTTTATAGGATTACGTATTAAAACGTGCAAGTTACATCACAGAAAAGAATGTGCGTGTCAGCTGCTGAACTGCTTAACTTACATACATTTCATGAGTGTATGAAAAGAGCTTCCACGAGTGACGATACCTAAGCAAGTACATCTGCCCTTTTTTATTATCACTTCTACCGGTTAAAACCACCGGAGTGATCATCGTCGGCACCGAACCCGAATAATCTCCATTTAGAGCCACCCGTTGGTACCACCACTTTACAGTCATCCGCTCTAGCGGAGGGAAGGCGACTGTATAGAGGCCGTCCCCCCCAGGCATCTCTTGAGGGGATTGTAAAAGATTCCCCCAAAGCTTCACTATGCGCCCCCAAGGCACCCCACCATGTAACAACGACAGGGGGCTGTAGTTAATTGTTAAAAGACCGGGCAGCCGTTGGTACTGCTTGTGATAACAACATACTGCAAATTAAGACTACCAATCCGTTTGCCAACCGTGATTATAGCAATAAACACTCACTATCAGGTATACATACGAAGGTTACTGGCTGGTGTGATAATGATGAAACATTATATACCTAAGTAAGAGCTATGTATAAATATGACAGTATAATTTTAAAACGATCAAGCTTTCACGATATTTACAGGAGTACTAAAATAAAAGCAATGTAACTCACCTCTTAATATCTGGTAGAGGAAGACTTTGATGTGGTCGGATGACAGATGTTGCGGTGACACGATGATCTTATGCAGGTCGCTCTGCAGCAGTTCCGTGATCACGTAACTGTTAGGAGCTGGTCAAGGAAATTTTCGACACGTAATTGTAGATATCTAATAGTTCTAAAATATTAAACCTAAATTCAAATCATTAAGCCAGGGTAATTACAAAATTTCCACCGAATAAAACCAGGTTTTAGAAAAACGGCTGTCGTGTTTCATACGCCAGACTTCGGATGTACAATAAATTCGGTTTGAATTTTTTGTCGATTCTGTGAGTTGAATACAGAAATGGTTGGAGTAGAGTGGAGTAGAGTATACTTTATTGTACACCAAAAGAAAATACAAAGTTATACATACATAATAATAGTACAATTGACGGTCTTATCGCTAAAAGCGATATTATTTCATTTCTCATATTGACGAATGATTAGCCCCCAAACTACAGGATGGCGCAATAGAACGTGCATATTGCGTCAACTTGCGAGATCGAGAATAGCGAATACGAGGACTTGGTTCCAACAAGACGGACCGACCTGTCACACATCAAATGACTCTATGGCGGTTGTGAGACAGATGTTTCCTGCTAGACTAATTTCCAAAAGAGGTGATATCCCTTGGCCCCCACGTAGCCCTAACTTACACCTCCTGACTTTTTTTTGTGGGGATACCTCAAACATAAAGTCTACATGAACAATCCGAGGAACATCAGTCAGCTAAAGGAAAATATCCGTGGGGAAATGGCAACTATCACCCCAGATTCATTGACAAGAGTTTTCACAAATCTGCGTTCGCGTTTAGAGGAGTGCCGTCTTCGAGAGGGCCGTCATTTAGATGATGTTATTTTTTTAAAATAAACTACATTTAATTACCTAATCATCCTATATTTTATTTCAACTATACCTTTTGTATTTATTTTTTTAGCCTATACTTAATAAATGCACGTTCTATTACGCCACCCTGTATTAGACACTGTGTCTGTACGCATGCAGGCAACACCTTTGCGAACGTAGTTCTTAAACATCGTAGGGGTGACTGACACGGCGTTATTTCACCGGCCCTCGCGCGAAAGAGCCTCTCCTTCAGGACGACATACTGCTGGAACTATGTTTATACACAGTTCCGTCAGCCGGTCCGGTCCACCATATTGACCGGTCCACGGTTCGAAGCCGAGCCGTCTCGCCGTTTACCTCACTTATCTGCCGCACTCCTTTCGTGTCCATTATCAAAATTAAAGGACAGCCGTGCTTCGTTTCGTACACTTGTTGCTGCCAAACTACATTACAACTTGAACGTTACGGGTGGGCTTTCAACGAACGAAAGATGAAAATGTTGCTTACATAACGTATGAATTTTAAGCCCAACTTTGATTGCGAGTATTCCCTAATGTGGCTGCAAGTTGAATGTGATCCAATTAGCAAATGAAGTAAGATTATACAAACTCTAAGCTAATTGCCGTGTGGTGCCGGCTTTGCCGTGTGGTGCCGGCTTTGCCGTGTGGTGCCGGCTCAGAATGCCACCACCCCATTTCTTCCCGTGGGTGTCGTAAAAGTCGACTGAGGGATTAACCGGAGGATGGGCAGCAGCGTCCTTCGAGGACATTAACAACTCAACTGCGATCGCCAACCCGTCTGCCAAGCGTGGCGATTATGGCAAGACCCCCCAATGAGCACACAACACACCATATCGGTCGTTGTGATCTTTGGGGGAGGCCTGTGTCCAGCAGTGGATTTCATTTGGTCGAAATGAAGCTAATTCTCCTTTAGTGTTTTGAAGTTATATCGGCATACGACAATGACCATAAAATATATAAGTGCCAGCTATTTAATCCGTAGCGATGAATATTGTGGTCGTGAAGCACGAATCGTCTTAAATAACGGCCATAAAAGCCTACAATCGACCTTAGAGTTGACGCATTAGCGCTGGCAATATGGAAACTATTGTGGACTTATGCAATACATATGTACTGAGACGATGTCTTCGAGGAATTCTATATGCCGCTACTGAGAACAGTCAATTGAATCTGATACCTCGTATAAAGTTAAGGCTTGTCTGTCTGCCTAAGATAATCGTGAGAACAACACGTGTGATTTTGTAGTGGACAAACGACACATGTTCGTATGTTGTACAGAAAAATTACTCTTAATTCCCTTCAACTTAATTGTCGAATCCGATTCGGCTGGGCAGCGTTTGGGAAACTTCGCAACGTCTTTTCGTCAACAATACCGCAATGCCTCAAGACGAAAGTCTTTAACCAGTGTGTTACCAGTGATGACATATGGAACAGAGACGTGGTCACTCACAATCGGCATCATAAGAAAGCTTAAAGTCACTGAGCGAGCTATGGAGCTATGCTTGGTGTTTCTCTACGAGATCAAATCAGAAATGCGGAGATCCGTAGAAGAACTAATGTTGCCGACATAGCTGACAGGATTAGTAAACGGAAGTAGCAATGGGCGGGGCACATTGCTCAAAGAACTGATGGCCGTTGGAAAAAGCTTCTCGAATGGAGACCGCGCAACGGAAAACGCAGCGTGGGACGACCTCCAACGAGATGGACAGCCCTCCTGGTGGAGGTTGCTGGGAGTCGTTGGATGAGAGCGGCATGTAACCGTTCGCTGTGGAAATCTAAGGGGGAGGTCTTTGTTCAGCAGCGGACTTTCTTTGGCTGATATGATGATGAAACTAAGCTAGTAGAGCATATATAGAGTTAAGCCAGTTGCACCCGCTGATCGGTAAACGACGAGGTTAAGCAACGCTTGGCACTGTCCGTCTATGGTTAGTTGACCGCATAGTGATATTTGTAATGAGCGTCTCCATGCTTCGGAGGACACGTAAAATTGTCGGTCCTGGTTGTCATTAGACGGCAGTCGTTAAGCCAAGTTGGAGGCCTTTGGGCGGCTTGAACAACTACCACACACAAGAAAAAGTTATGAAACACGTTTTATTTAGGCAACACTATACATATGTATATGTAGGTACATATTTGAACAGACCGACCATTGGACATTTACTGTCCTAAGTTATTGCCATTTGTTCCGGGTCTGGGTGTACCTATTGTGTGTGGAATTTGTATCTGTAAACGCACCCACGACACAGGAGAAATCCTAGTGTATGTGTATGTATGTAATTGTGTAATTTTTTGTAATTTTTTTTAAACCACAGTCGCAGCTCGCCGCTGTTCCTTATTTAAAGCGTAAAGTTACTAAAACTCAGTTTTCGAAGTCCACACGAAAGACTTTCATTCATAGTCGAATCATTCTACTGTTGTGCATGTTTTTGTTTTTGAATGAACTTCGCGACAGTCCTGTTGTTGGTGCTTAAGCAGGCGAACTGGGGATGCCGTAAGGACCAACAATATCTAACCTAAACACTAAGGAACACAGCTAAGGACGCTCGCTAGTGGGTCTCGGGCCCCAACTTAAGGAGTTGCTGGTGAGCTTAATCAGAATAAGTATTTCAATTTAGTAGGTAACGTATTTAAATGTTGGTGCTTTACCCGCCACATACTGGTAACCAAAGGGCTTAATGGTACTCATCGGGTTCTTAACTGACTTAGTCGCCTTCTTTAGAGGCCATGTGGTGCCGGCTACGAATAGTACCAACCCATCTCATGCCGTGGGTGTCGTAAAAAGCGACTATGGGATAGCCGGAGGATAGGCAGCAGCATCCTCAGAGTACATTACCAATTCAACTGCGATCGCCAACCCATCTGCCAAGCGTGGCGATTATGACAAAACCCTCCAATGAACACACTAAGATATCTAAATACATTAAATAAAATTCTAACATTGACTGACTGACAGACAACGCACAGCTTAAACCGGTGGGTCTAGAAACATGAAATATTGCGCAGGAGTTCCATAAAGAATGTGAGCACTAAGAAAATAACTTTGAAAATTCATCGCTTAAGGGGGGTGAAATCGGGCACAGGGCTAGTTCTTGAAAGTCCTCTTTTTAAACGGTTCCCCACCTTAGGGTTGCTCCTGTGTCGTGGGTATAGTTGACAGACATAAAACCCACGTGCACAGACACCCAAAACATTTGTCCCGTGCGGGGATAAAACCGGCGAATTGCAGCGACGAAAGTCAATCGCTTAACCAATTGCCAACCGTGCGAAATAGAACATGTGTCCGCTAAATGTGGCACGCTCTATCCCTGTCTCAGTACCTACTGAATCCCACAGACTACTTCTAACTTAGTTTAAATTCATGAATGATGCTGTTCCTTTTATGAAACAAAACAAGAAGAAAATTCGTTCTGTTTCATTCGTATCGATATCATAGTAAAACGCTGCGCATAATAAAACACGTGTCAAAATTGTTAGCAAGGATCGACGTGCAATAAGCAATAGGAATTACTGCGAATTTACTAAGACTTTCATAATACATATATATATATAGTTGCAGGGAGATGATTAAAACGGAGATTTATTCAAACCCCTACGGTTCTTTTTTTTATAATCCCCCTCCCCACACTAGGATTTCTCCTGTGTCGTGGGTGCGTTTACAGACATACATTTCACACACAATACACCCAGAACCACTAACTGCAGATAATTCAAATATTTGTTCCGTGCGGGAATCGAACTCGCGACCCGGCGCGCAGCAGTCGACTGTATCAACCACTGCACCAACCGTGTCGTCGATGCCAAAGGTAGACGATCAATTCACAGCTCCCGCCTAGACCTTGGTGGAGTCAAGAGATTTGAGTCAAGAGATTTTGCATTGTCTTAGGTTTTCGCGATTATTACTCACAATAAAATACTTTTAGTAAAACAAAAATCAATAATATACGCAATTTATAAAATTACTATCATATAATAAAACAATTTTAAAAGGAATTAAATCGCGACACCAGTCATCCTGCGACCACGACCCCTGCAAAGTGTTCGAAACGTCAGGAAAAACCAAAATCAATAACACACGCGATTTAATCCGTTTAAAATTGTTTTATTATAATGTGTAATAATCGCGAAAACCTAAGACATTACTATCTTATCTATAATTTCACTCATATTAGACGATTTCGGAACTTTTCGCGCACAGATAAAACAAAACAATATTTTGACTAACCTCGACGTTTCGGCCAAGTTGCATTGACTGTGGTCACGTCTGATGCAATCCGTTTAAAAGTGATTTATTATAATGAGTTAATCAAATCACTTACTTTCTTTAGGGTAATCACCCCACAGAGTTGTTATTTAAACATCTTCCGTGAATTGATCAAATCTCTGGTTTCATCATTTCCCTGCGACATATATCAGCTATGTTGGATCATATCCTCGCAAAAGGAGTATAGGAGAGTACATAGAAACTAAAGATAACAAAAACGTTATGTACTCCGTAAAACTTTAGTCATATTTTATCACAATTCTGAAAGCTTACAATATGTTTCGGTATAATTATTTGCATAACAATGAGAACACAAATTATGGTGCTTTATGAATTAATTAATTTGAAAGTTAAACCCTTTGTATTTAGTTCCAAAGTCGTTTTGTTTTTAGAAAAATTAGCCTTTTGTATGATAACTTGTTATTGTTGTTTTTCTATCAGTCCCAAGCAGTGTCGCTTGCAGGCAATCTATTATTTAACGCCTTTTCATACAAGGAATAAATTCACAGTGGCGGATTTACCAGCAGGCTGAGTGGACTTCCGCCTGGCGCGGCAATTTTTCTTTTTTGTATGTACATTATCGTGTAATACAGTACCCTGTTACCGGTGCTACAAAATTAAATTTAAAAAAAGCGCAATTATAATTAAATTGCTGATTTGCTAACTACTAAAATGTATACATCCGCCACTGTAAACCCGCGTATTCGCTGTTTCAGCCAAATAAAGTCCACTGCTGGACACAAGCCTCCCCCGAAGATTGCCACAACGACCGCTCTGGGTGTGTTGTGTGCTCATTAGGTGGTTTTGCCATAATAGCCACGCTTGGCAGGCGGGTTGGCGATCGCGGTTGAGTCGTTAATGTAGTCGAAAGATACTGCTGCCTATCCTCCGGTTAATCCCACAGTCATCTTTTACGACACCCACGGGATGAGATACGTCGGTGCTATTCGTAGCGGCACACACACGGCATATTCACCGGCCGAAATTAATAATCAATCTAAACCCAAATCCAAACATTTTGGATTAAATTAATTATTAGTTTTGGCAGTAAGAGACAAATATCGCAGGTCACGTCCCAGTGAACACCCGGTTTCAGTGATAGACTGAAAAAACCTTTTTAATATCGCTAATACTAATAACTCTCCTTGTGGTGTCCGGTTAAGAATATAGCACAACATCCACGGGAGTAAATGGAGTGGCCCATCTACTCCCGTGGGTGTCGTAAAAGTCAACTAAGCGATTCTAAACCAAAGAAATGGGTAGAAGCGTCCCTTCTGTGGCACAGCAGCTATTCTACGCTCACCAACCCGCCTGCCAAGCATGGCAACTGACGAATTCCTCCCAAAATGACGTAAGCGGTCGTCTATGAGGGAGTCCTTTGTCCAGAAGTGGACGTATTTTGGCTGATGTCATAATGATGGTAACTAATAAAGAAATAGACTTGCCTCTATAATTGGCACCTAATACCGTCATCAGTTGCAGAAATAACAAATGACATCCCCAGATATTTCAGATATAGTAGCTATACACATTGTAGCCAGTAAAAAAAAAAAGATATCACTCAGAATGCCTCCTCGAACGAACGCTCAACAGGCCAACTGACTGCCCGAACACCACTGACAAAATCGGGCAACCACCAACTTTTCAATTCGAGTGTCACACCATTACGGTAATGTTGCCAATTAAAACAAATAAAATAAAATTAGTTAGTATTTTAAAAACATAGTTAACAGTGGGAGAACGCCAAGTTTAAATTGGAAATCCTCGTCACAACCTTTTTTTACGAATGGACTACATCTACTGTAATGACCAGACGAATTCAAACAACAAATTCTTTTACAGATTGCAGCGAAGTAACAAAACCACGTAATGTAAGTCCCTACCCTATGATTAAGCTACACTGACCGTGACCAGAAACAAAAGGACATTTTATACATGTATAATGGACATGATCAAAGAAATAGCCTCAAATGTTTGAATGCGGGTAGACCCCGGTGACTCCGGTCACGTAGCGGACTGCGGTCGCTTGCTTAATCTATATCTATTCGAGAGCCCACCGAACCGACTCGCTTCGTCTTGCCCTATCTATAGTAGGGATTACTCCGACTTGTATTAATAATGCTCACACTTGAACTTTCGAGAATATTAATTGTTAATGCTATAAATTATGAGGATTAGAACGTGAATGATTGTGAACGTGAAACGTAGAATTATCTCGGGGCTTCTGAAAGGAATTGTTATTGTATTTGGAATTTACATAATTTATAACACTAACTAAATCATCAATTAAGTTGGTAACTGCTAGGTACATAAAAAATATGCTATTAGTTTATTTATGTAACGCAATGGAGTGAATACCAAGCTACTACTGAAATATTGTGAAGTCCTACACTATGGAAATAATCGTAAATTCTTCGCATAATGATAACAAATAGGACACCACTTACATATGGAAATGACGTCTTCGTACGTAAGAAGATGAATACGAATGTGATAATAGATAAGGATTAAATAAAACTCTTATTTACGCCTCATAATACGATAAAAGTTATCTAAACGTTATCAAAAAATAGATACACTATTTTACAATAGATTAAACTATGAATACGGGACACAAAACTTTAACGCAAGGCCAAAGTAACATAAAAATATTTCGTAACATAATTTACTCCATTCATGCTTTTATTGAATGGAAACAGTGTCTAATCGCTCCTTGACATAGAAAACGGCTTACAATCTACGTAAAAGATTATATCGATTTGGCATGCGTCGACCTGGATATGTTTAAATCGAATTAAATATTGCCATTTATTTCTTATACAGTTTCGTAGGTGAAGGTTTTTGGTAATCCAGCCTTACGATACGATGACAAGAATCACTTCGCTATCAGATAAGCCGTCTATTTGTGAATTCCTAACAAAACAAACGTTTTACGTTAATGTTATTATTGACATTATTTGTGGGTACTTACTATATTTGTATTGTATTATCGTATCACCTAAAAGACGTCCACTACTGAACAAAGAACTCCCCCAAAGATTCCCACAATTTTCCCAGTTTTCTCCACGCTTGGCAGGCGGGTTGATGAGCGCCGTATGGCTACTGCTCCATTTTGCTCTTTCCTCTGGTTTAGAGTCCCTTAGTCGCCTTTTATGAGATGGAATGGAGTGATGCTATATTCTAAATCCGGACACCACACGGAATTTCGTAATCAACTAATATTCTACGTAAAAATATTTATACGACGAACCTAAGAATAGCTCAAATTATCTATACTTCACTTCTTATATACCACCTTATTAGTGTCAAGACGAGCACGTCAGTCATCTGGTGATAAGCGGTATGCCTATCCGTAAGAATAATTGTAATGCTACCCAGGATTAGTCCCGCGTAGCACCATATTACACTCATCACATCGAGAAATTAGTTTTAAATTTTATGCACAATAATTTCACTAGTGCCACATGACCTTCAAACCTGACACTAATGTTAAAACTCTTGTTTTAGGCGACTAAGGTACACTAGACCCCAGGCATGGGCAGCAGTGTCCCTTTAGTAGAACTGTATTCATACTGCGATCACCAACCCGCCCGCCAAGCGTGGTGAGTAGTGGCAAATTCCCCCAAAATGACGATACAGTTGTGGAAATCTATGGTGGAGGCAGCAGTTCAGCAGTGGACGGCTTTTGGCTGATATGATGTCATGTCATATATTACAATTGCAATTTTCGTAGGGATCTCATTTCTTTTTTTAAATGTATGTTACTCCCTGATAATGTAGCTTTCTATAGGTAAAATAGTTTTTAAAATCGGGTAAGTGGTTTTTGGGTTTATCGATTACAAACTAACACACAAAAAACCAAATATTTTCTCTTTATAATATTAGTATAGATAATATATACGCTTCTATTCATGTGAAACCCAAGAAATTCTCAGAAACGTTTGAAGCCCAATGCACTGTAGAGTACAACTAAGTATTGCAAATTACGTATTCGCTTTCTATATCAATTTACTTTCATGTAATTGTAAGCGCACAATAAGAATTGGCAACAACGTTGGAAAAGCTGGGCCGGGCTCGCGGCCGATTTTAGGGCTACACCCCTGTGACGGGCGGTAATTATTTACTGAGGGGCTGAGATTCCACCCCCGCTACCGCTACCCGCGCTCTCCCCCGTTGCCCCATCAAACACAACACGCAGGATGGCGTATATGGGAGGATACTCTTTTACGACAATGTGTTATAGTTTGAAGGTTGTTCGTAGATACGGAATATTGTTGGTAGTTACCGGATTGAAATCTACTAATATTAAGTGTACTTTCGTTATAGGAGGCCCTATAGTGTAAGTTGTGTACTCAATTTACGTTACTACTGCGTCTACGTTTTCTCCATACATTATGAATTGACAAAACTAAAACGCAGCGAAGCCGATCCAGGTTTCTGATACTCGAGTATCAGAAACCTGATCGACTTCGGAAAACAAATCCGATAACGAATGTTTTTTGTAATAAGCATAAACTTTTCACGATCATTTTACATTCGTTTTATTTAAACGATTAGATAACAACAAAGCTTCGACGGCAACTGTGTTGTCTGATCAAAATAAATGGCCAAGTTGTTTTCCATGAATTTGGTAAATCTTGCTTCGTTTCACATTTCAACTGCATTATATTTCTTAACCATAAACGTAGAATGTATTCAGGGTATGTACACATGTGGAAACAGTCGTTTAATACACTTGTGTTCATAATGTACATAATATGCTACATAAAAATTGTAGACTAAAAGCCCGGATGTCGTGCAGCTGTGCACCCAGACAACCGAATACATTTGTTAGACAAAAAATCCTTTACAGCCCATAAACTGTGCCAGCTGAAAACAATTTTGTATTATCTGTGCATCGATTAGTCCAACACTACGTTATCAGCCATCTTTGACCGATAAATCATATTAACCATTTGTTAATGCTAGCTAATATAAATACATTAATGGGCGTATCGTAAACATTGAAAAAAAAATCAAATATCAGTAAATACTTTTGATCTGCTCCAGAATGACATATTTATTTATGCGTTTTATCATATATCATGAATCCGTGGTATTTACGTCACTATAGTCGGTGTTCACAGCATTAAATATCAATGTAAATACTAAACAACGAATCTTTTGATAGTTGTTTATGATTGCCTTTGCTATGTAAGAACTCACTTCTGAAACCATGGCAATCTTTAATTTACTATTGTTTTTACTACTATTCACTGCGGATTCAGAAGTGAGTTTGCTAATGAGTTCTTAAAGAATAGCACTACACCAGTGTAATTTTGTAAGAACTCACTAGCAAACTCACTTCTGAATCCGCAGTCAAAGTAAGTAAAAGCAATATGAAATTAGTGATTTCACTACGTATTCAGAAGTGTGTTTGCTAGTGAAGCAGACTCACTTATGAAGCCACAGTAAAAAGTAGTTAAAAACAACATGATATTAGAGATTTCACTGCCGATTCAGAAGTGAGTTTGCTAGTAAGTTCTTACAGATAAACGCCAACACGCACTGAGCAAGCGTGGCGTATGAGAAGTGGCATTTGCACTGTAGTGGAGCAGTTACGTCTTATATTATTATAACAAGTACCTAAGTCTTGGTCATGACCCAACTACGTGAAAACTATTTCAACATTTTCCACAAACAAGTTTACTTATTTACTTATTATAAAACAAATAACCTTACTCGTCTTTGTTGTGTGCAGAACCAATAGGATTGTTCTTATAAACAAACAGACGTAAGGTGCAAAGAAATCATTGAGGTAATTTGCAGAAATTTCATTTATGTGTACCACGACGTCATCGATGTAATACTGCACTCCAACAATCTATACAAATAAATAAAATTGAAGTGTCTGTTTGTAATGTCAAAATATCAACTTTTTACTGAATGCATATGAAAGTATATACGGTACATATACCAGAAAATCAATTTTAATTTCAATTTAAAAATAATCAATTTTTCTGTCTGTTTGTTCCGGGTAATCTCCGAAACGGCTGGACCGATTTTGGCGGGACTTTCACTGGGAGATAGCTGATGTTATAAGGAATAACTTAGGCTACTTTTATTTTAGAAAAATAATGAGTAGTCCGCGCAATAAATAAAACCCTTGAAATCCAATATATATATTCTATGTCAAGTGTCTATATCGAAGTACTCTAAATTTCTTTTAAATTAAACGCGTGTAAAACCGCGGGTCCCAGCTAGTACTTAATATTTTCCTATTGTTTACGCTACCGTTGACATGCCAGCGCACATTGCCCGGTTCCAGACTCCAGTATGTATAAGCCATTGTTTCGCAGCTCAAACCGGTAGGACTGCCCTAAACAAAGCACGCGACGTCACTGCAACTCGGTGTCTTAGCTCTTAATTACCGTGTCGAATTTATGAATATTCTCTTCACATGCATATTATATAGAACAAACTTAACAAAGTCCTTCTGTCGCAATTTCAAACTCGCTGTTATGGATAGGGAAGGTAGAGATGTGACATTGATGGATCATCGGCACCAGTTTATTGAACGAAACCGGTTGACACTAGTAGACCGTCATATTTGCATAGAACGTACTTGAATAATGGAAAACGTTTGGTTTGTGACTAGAATTATTAAATTAAAATAGTGGTACCTCTATGTAGATTAACCAAGACAAATAAGTCTTTCTTAGGGAATTGTGTCCGATTCTATAATAGGTTACCAAAACGAATCACAGATCTTACTGATGGGAAGTTTAAAACAAACATTAAATCAATTCTAATAAAAAAAGCCTATTATAAAATTAAAGACTATGTTGACGATAGGGACGTGTGGCGTTAATTTTATATTTCTTATCTATTCTTATCTGCACATACGGCTCCCCTGGAAACAAATTGTATCTGCATTGTTTGTATTGTATAGCTGCAAATGTTTTTCAATGTATAACAGCTGTTCTGAATCATTTGTAAAACAATGTATAAAAACAGAAAATGAATCAATAAAGACCTACTTAGCCCTGAGTTTGTTCTGGCATTTCTTCTCAGAGGTTGTCATGTAGTGAAATTGCCTTCCGTTGTTTCAATATGACGTGTAAAAGTGTCTGTTAGGACCTAATTACTGAATAAATATTTTAATTGAATTGAATATTTTCTATTAACATTTGAGATCAGTACAGTTGTAAGAGCATATTGCTCCTTCCTACTTCATAGACAATATTCATCCAAGAATTGGATATGAAGAAAAATCTCGCAAGATTTCTAAGTGAAATTTAGTTGTATAGTCCTGCTCCTGAGGACTGAAATCAACGGATAATATGGAACGCAGAAAATAATCAGGAAACAGTCAGTACCCTCGGTAGTCGCACAAAGTAAATCAGGAACATTTAAGATGCGTTGAAAGACATCCAGCGATGTCGGTGCAAATGATCATTCCGAAGACAGTACGTGGAAGGCCGACGTTGATAAATCGTTCCCAGTAGGTGTTTGCTGGGTAAACGTACACCGATCAGAATATATTCTACTCCATATGAAACAACGTGAAAGGCTTCTTAGTCAAGCTTGAATGATTAATGAGCTTTCTCCAAATACAGATAATTTAGTTCTCAAGAACTTGAATTCTTTAAACTCTGGTTTTTAAAGTTGTTGAAAACGAGCCGTTACCCGCCCGCTTCGCTAGGTGTAAATTATATTTCTTGGGGGGATCCTTTACACTTGGGGGGATATTTTAGAATCCTACCCGAGAAGTGCTTGGGGGGCGGCCTTTTTACAAGCGCCTCCCTCCCTAGAGGGGATGACCGCTTTATACAGTCATCCCCTCCGAGGTGTGCCTAAAGGCGTGGCACCAATGGACGGCTCTAGTGTGATCTTACGAGAACCTGGAGCCCCCCTTTGGTGCCGAAAACGACCGCTCCAATGGGTTTACCCGGTAGGAGTCGGCATACCCCTTTGCCGGAGCAGGAAGTTCATGTAGAATTTCCACTAGAAACAAATTTTTTTTTTTTTTGTAATGGTGTCATTTATGTTCATATCTTCTGGACTCTAGAAGATATCTAAATAAAGCATACACGAAAATTTTAATTAAAAAATCCTGTTTTAATCTCAACATTTACATTGAAATACGTGAAGCCGTTTCGGAGCCTATTCGAGACAAACTTTCAGACAGATTTCACACAAATTCTAAAAACGGTCCTGTATCATCATGCATGAGTCATCGTATAAACAGCAGTTTTAACTTACAAATTCGCATTTATTTTGAAATTACAGACAGACTTCAAATTTATTACATTGGGATAGATACGACTGTTTAGTTATACGCTTTATAAATTCAAGGTGATAATTAAATTGTACAATACAGAAGCTAAAACAGAACCCGTAAAGTCGATAACCAAGTATACGAAAAACATGGTACCTATAAGAATAATAGATAACAAGTCAAATGAATAAAGATGGTTTTCATTTTCGTATGTGGAAGCAAGAACTTGTAACAAAGAAAATACATCCAAAATGAAATCGGAATACAAATACTGCGGGGTAACGAAATTCCAATAGCCTCAAGGATATTTTCGTACATTGCGGGGCGTAAAAGTAATAATATTGTTTTGTATTTACATTAACCGATCAACAGCAGTAATTCCTGTCGTCACGCAATGGAAAACTACACACAAATTCAATATTAATATATGTATGTGGGTCCTTCAAAAATAGTTAACTTTATTTTAATAGTACACACGCAGTAGGAAATAGGGTTCATTTTTATTTAAACCAAGGTGTATTTTTTTCTGCAGCATTTAATTAATAGTAGTTGCTATTTGAGCACTTAAAATTCAATGATTTTCACTTTATTACGTCAGGGCGAGATCTTTATCTGTGTGCGTAAATATAATAAAATTGTGCACAAATAACAACTTAATTCGTGAATTATTTAATATAATGAGAAAAATAATGGAAATTTCAACTTTTTATGTTTACTTTCAATAAATGTAATCCCTATAACCTATTGATTAGCTCCTTATAGTACTATTTTGCCGTGTGGTGCCGGCTCAGAATGCCACCACCCCATCTCCTCCCATGGGTGTCGTAAAAGTCGACTAAGGGATTAGTCGGAGGATGGGCAGCAGCGTCCTTCGAGTACATTAACAACTCAACTGCGATCGCCAACCCGCCTGCCAAGCGTGGCGATTATGGCAAAAACCCCCAATGAGCTCAAAACACATCCATATCGGTGATTGTGATGATCTTTGGGGGAGGCCTGTGTCCAACAGTGGACTTCATTAGGCCGAAATGATGAAATGATGATAGTACTATTTTCCATCATTCATCATCATTCTTTTAGCCGAATAAAGTCCACTGCTGGACACAAGCCTCCCCCAAAGATCGCCACAACGACCGGTCAGGGTGTGTTGTGTGCTCATAGGTTTTGCCATAATCGCCACGCTTGGCAAGCGGGTTGACGATCGCAGTTGAGTTGTTAATGTGCTCGAAGGACGCTGCTGCCCATCCTCCGGCCAGTCCCATAGTCGCCTTTTACGAAACCCACGGGATGAGATGGGTTGGTGCTATTCATAGCCGGCACCACACAGCCGACTGTTTCTGTAGGACCCTATATAAGTATATCGTTTTAAAACGAGTGCAGCTCTCAAAGTTAGAATTTTATTATAATATTCGAGTTTATAGAACAATACAAACTTTAAGTAACATAGCAGGAAAACATTGTTCTGTGCGGTCACCAGTATGTCCATATCTAGTTTTTGGTACCGTATCTTAACGAAATGCTATGAGGAAAATAGTGCGGCCGGATCGCCAAACCCATGTGGAATGACCACAAATCTTCCTTTTGTAGGCCTACAAAAAATATAAGAACCATAAATAAACCAACTTTGTACCCTTCCGTTGAGTATGATTGGTGTTTCGGGTAACATGGACATTTGTGGTTATTATGATGGTAATCTGAGGCCCTGCGTCATACATCGCCATCCCGGCATCACGTCCCAGATCCAAGGACATTTGCGCCTTGTGCCTATCATCAGCCGACTGGATACGAGATGGTCCCGGGAAACCAAGAGACAATAGGTTTGTTTTAGCTGCCTCTATGATCTTACGAGGCCTGGAGCTCCCCTTCGCTGCCAGATATGACCGCTCCAGTGGTTCTAGCCGGTAGGAGTCCGGCATGCCCCTTCACCCTCCCTCGGCACGAAGTTCATGATGAATTTCGACTGGAGACCAATAAAAAAAAGGTAGTGACGGTGGAGGATATGAACTTTTATGCGATGGTATAAAGTTACTTACGACGTTTGTTGAATTATATTTCAAGTTTATGCCATATATTATATTGATTAACTCTTGCACGCATTAAAGGCGACTGTTACTCAAACAAAGAATCTAATAAATCGGCAATTGTGTATTCGATTTATTCGACGTTACCGAATAAGGTAGTCAAAATGTTACATCGCCAACTGACCGCGCACGACAATTGACCAAAATCGAATCATTCGCTCTAAGAATAATTGAATAACACGTATTACCTACTTCTATATCAACCTTCATCATTTCGGCCGAATAACGTCCACTGCTGGACACAGGCCTCCCTCAAAGATCACCACAACGACCGACATTGGTGTGTTGTTTGCTCATTGGGAGGTATTGCCATAATCGCCACGCTTGGCAGGCGGGTTGGCAGTCGCAGTTGAGTTGTGAATGTATTCGAAGGACGCTGCTGCCCATCCTCCGGCTAATTTTTTAGTTGCCTTTTACGATACCCACGGGATGAAAAGGGGTAGTGCTATTCGTAGCCGGCACCACACGTCAACCTTACGCCGGTAATTTTCGTAATAAATATATGCACTTTTCAATGTAGATTTTAATTAAATACTTAGTTCACACAAGTGACAAATAATTCTTCATGAAGAACGAATCTACTCTCATTATATGGCAACCCGATTATACTATTTGAATATATCCATACATCATCCATACAAAACAAAAAATCAGAAACCTGGGAAAATAATGGGTACAAAAAGCATGAAAACCAGGAAAAATACCGAAACCCTGCCGACCGAAATTTAGTTTACCGACAAAATCAGTACAACAAAAGGAGGTCACGAAACACGCCCTTACAATTAATCCTGCACACGAATGAAACAGAAGAGATTCACATTATTTACTTTACGTCCCTTGTTAATCAAAACGGGGAAAAATAAGCATATTTCTGCGCGGCCTAATTTTAAATGAATATTAAAATGCGTCGGCTAAGTTCGGTTCAAGCACGCCAAGTATACGTAAAAGCGGGCAAAGGTCGGACGTTGATGAATAGCGGCTTACGAACGGACGGACCGACATGGACGTACGCAGGGGTCGCACGGCCATTGTTCAGCAGCGCTCCGTCCAGTATTGCCGTGTCTTTTATTTTTGCTAGAATGTTCCAGTAATCTCATGAAAGAATGGTGAAAGTTTTTGAAAACTGTGTGGTCCGGTTTGAGAATATACTCCGAATCCTCTCGGGGATGTCGTAAAAGGCGACTAAGACTAATTTTAAACGGGAGGGATGGGCAACAGCTTCTCTTCTGTGGAACAGTAGAAATACTGCGCTCACCAGGCCGCCTGCCAAGCGTGGTGAGTACTGGCAAATTCCCCCCAAAATTACGACACTATTGTGGACATCTATGTTCAGCAGTGGATATCCTTTGGCTGATATGATAATGATGATGAGGTTGAACGTCCAGGATTGCCGTCTCTATTTTTATTATTACAAAATTATTTTTACTAGAATATTATTATTCTTATTTAGAATATTCTAAGGCAAATTGAAAAGTTAGCTTTAAGGCATAACTAACTTTTTAATGATACCAAGAAATATAAAGTCAGTCAGTTTTAAGCATGTTTATTCTACCACCGTAGGTAGTTATCGTTTTGAATCTGATCGATGAGACTTCAGTTGAAACGCTTGGTAAATGACCTTTGACCATATTATCAAATATTCTAATAAACAATAAAAGCTTCTAAAGTTCTTATACAATACCCTTTTGAAACCCGTTCCCAAATATACAACATTAGTTGTATGTGGGCTCTGTCTGAGGCGGACGAACGCAGCGCGGCGTCGGATTACAGGATACATTATTCGGAATAAGCCATTGCGCCTTTAAAGTAGGTACATACTTGCTTGTGCCACCTGATATATATTGTTTTGCCGATTTTTGTTGTTAGTGTTGATAAGAGAATTGTGGGATCTCTTTAGCCTGTAAACTTCCATTGAAATAAATATAGCAAATGACGTTGATGACATTGGCATAGACAAGATGATCAATAATGAAAGCAAGGATCTCAATTTCGTCTGAATGCTATATCATAGAAACAAATGTTTTGTTCCGACGAATGGGAATTATCCGACGAATAATAAAACTTCTTAGCACGCGATTTTGATCCTACGGTACGAACCTGTGTAATGTTAATGCCGTAATAACGCTTCGATTAGTAAACAGCGAGATACTTACCAATTACGTATCTGCATTAGCTTATTAAATAAAGTTTCTAACAGAATAATCAATGAAGCACACCTATTAACCGGCGGGGAGTCGGCGCCAATCGTGGAGCTCATCGAATTTCCGCCGCAGTCAGAAAAGGGGCCACATTACCAGCAGTAGGAAAATCTCGTCGTGAGGGGAATAAAGATCCGCAGGATTTTCCGCAGGATGCTAATCTACACAATGGAAATTAACTGGCGAAGAAAAATGGGACATATTACCAATCTCATTTATAAACACAACAGAACTTAATGTCAAGCTGAGTACAAGTTTGACCTTAAAACTTTTCAGTGCAAACTCTCGCGAATGGAACGAAATTACGATCAGTTGAATACGGTGGCGGATTTTTGCTCCGTCCCTGAATAGGCAAAGTAATTTGAAGGACTGTGCGAAACGTAATATTCTGAGACTAAACATTTAGAGCTTAATTATAGTTTTGACAAAACCGAGTGAGACAGTTACTTTCTTAAAAATGCTAAGTCGTGACTTTTATCAACAATAACAGCAAAGAGAAAGTGAATTTTGCGTTTACACAAGTATGTAAAGCGAGAAATTTTGGATTACTGAAGGAGGTGGGTGAATAACCGGCCTTAATTCGACTAATACTAGATAATCGTGAAGTTTATATTTAAGCAATTATATATATTTGACTGAAGTTCAATTATTTAACTTAACATGAATTATAAATATTTTTTAAATATCAACAAGTTGCGTAAACAATCCGTCAAGCACATTAGTTTGAGGAACTTTGCATTTTTTTTAAATTTCAACTAATCACTATGTCCTAATGATGCAAAATAAATAAGTCTACTATTTGGGAAAATAAATATTGTTTTTGCGGCTGAGCATCATTAGAACATCGTCACTTAACATTCGAAAAATCATCGAACATTGCAAATAAATCTAGTCATGTGTTTAACCGGTTGTTTATGCAGCTTGCTGCAATATTGTTTAATTATTTATATTCTATATGGTAAATAGATCACACAAATATTTGTACCGTGCTAGATCGAACCTGCAGCGCGTATAGCAGAAAGCACAGCTACTGGACAAACCGTGCCGTAAAACTTAGTTTCATGATATATTTTGCACAACTGAAGCTGTAAATTGGGGGCGTTAGCTGTCATTGACAAACAGTTACAAGCATACACGTCGTGTCCTGCATAGCGGCGTAGGTACTCGTAAACTGTAACACGAACTACGCAAAGTCATAATAATTTTGAGTAATGAAGTCTGCTTCGGCCCTCACACTAAAATATTCCGTTTCATCATAATCGTCTGCATTTCAGCCGAAAAACGTCCACTGCTGGACAGAAGCGTCCCCCAAAGATTATGTGCTCATTGGGGGGTTTTGCCATAATCGCCACGCTTGACAGACGGAAACGGTTGTGTTATAATTGTACTCGAAGGACGCTGCTGCCCATCCTTCGGCTGACCTGATAGTCGTACGACACCCACGGGATGAGATGGGGTTGTGGTATTCTTAGCCGGCACCACACGACGTAAATATGCCGTTTAACAGATCAAAACTTCAGAAGCCTGTGATTGTGAATTGCGCTGGGCAAAAATATAAAACCTCTCGTTGGTTAACGAACACAGTTGGTAGGTGGAGATTGAATGCGACTTGATACTCTTCATTAGGACAGCATGAATACATTTGCATTGCGAACGAGACGTCTGTTTTCCATGAAAGTTAAAAAAATGAATATGCGTTACCGTAGCGTACATTTTATAAATAATTTTCGAAACGAGTTCATTTGGGGAGCCGCAGTACGGTAACATTTATCTAAAGCCTATCGGGCAAGCTTCCAAGCCGTCATCGAGATCGGCGCGTCGTGGCCCAGGCATAAGGGGCTACGCTAGCGCTGATCACTCAAGCCTGAGCCAAGAAGCCTCTCGGTCACCTTGTGCCAAGTACCGCCGGCTTTGCGAACCCTTAGCGGTGTCTGCCTCGAATTATTCCAAAACGTATAAATTCGAACAGTTCTCACTAGACTAGACAGACATGATTTCGAGCGATGTTGGAAATAGTGAATATCATGCTATTTGTATTTAATTATACATACTAAAGGCATTGCTTCCAAAACATTTTGGTTTCATACCTAAACATAATCTAAACAGTTTTGATTAATCACTGCATTAACCTTTAACATTAACAAAGACGGTATGTACCTACTGATGTTTTTTAATTCGATCTTCTTGACCTCGAATTTTTATGACTGATTCTTCAGCCTTCGATTCGATACGATTTAAAAAATCGATCTTTTTCGGGAAGAATTACCATCTCTAACCGGAAAGAAGACGCCATTACGTCACTTAGATGAAGTTAGGGGGCAAACGGCCGAATACTCAAACGCCATTTAACGTTAAGTCCCTGCTTAAACAATTTGAGCTGCCCGGTTTTGTACCAAAAACAGGTTTCTCGAATAGTTAACTTTAAATGGCGTTTGAGTATTCGGCCGTAATACTGATAACCCGCGCTGTTGGCGTCGCCGCAGCATTAAGCTAAGTGTCAGCCATTTTCTGCACACCTGCAGCGCAAAATAGTTTTTTTTTTCATTATTGTTTATTCATTACTAGTCCTTTGGTCACACTGTATTGCGTGAGAGTTGCAATGAAAAAATAAACATAAAAAGTTTTTTATTAGCTTAAGGTTATTTTTTCTGTTTTTCTTATCATACTACCCATTCGTAGCATCGCAACGGGTGCTGTTCACAAAGAAATATTGGACAAGTTAAAACGATGAGAACTGATTACGTAGCTCGATTAATCATCTGAGGGAGCATGTCAGTCAGCAAGTGCGTTTCTATTGATACATATCTTTTTTTTAAATTCTTTTTTACTTAAGGGTTTTATGTACACATTTGCGACGATGTCAATCCCATCGTGCTTTTACAAAAGGTAACTAACTCATAAAATAATTTAACTAAGATTAATCAGACATAGCCAATAAAACTAAAATAACTTAAACTTGCTTATCTAATAAAATTATTATATAGTATTTTTGCTGCTTCAGAAGTAGGCTTAGCTAAGACTCCATGAAACATACGAATATCTATCACTGACAAATTTAAATATCTAAGGTGTGTTTTCCTGTTATTGGCACATCGGATACATTCCACTAACACATGCTCATGTGCATCCTCTATTTTAGCACACACGATACATAAATGATTAACTATTATGGGATTTTGTTTAAGAAACGATCTCTCTCCATCAATGGGCGTTGTCCAAAGCGCCTAATCTAGCGACTACGGGTTGATATTTAGAGGATAAGCAGACACATCCTCCCGTTTGCTAATAACCAAACACTGCGATCATCAATGCGTCTGCAAGGTGTGGTGATTATGTTCAGTAGTGTTACGGGCTGATATTGTGCGTAGGAGCGGAATGATGCGCACATTAGTACGGAGGAGGTCGGGTTAGGGGGAATGGCGGCGTCATACGAAGTTTTACTGAGAGAGAAAACACAAAACCGCTTTCAGCCCCACGAGAATACGACAGAGCTGAAAGTAGCAGTTTTAAAGTAATTTGCATTACTGAGAGTCGGTTGCAAAACTAGAAAATAAATACAGCGATATTTTCAGAGAGTGGACTGTCCAAGATAAATTAAATGTCTAGTGTTTATGTTGTTAATCGATAAGATTTTTACAACAGTGTTATGTTAAAATGTTGGTTTGGGACAAAATATTATGCAAGCGTTCGCCGTGCGAAAATTCTTGCGTAATCGGTTAAAATTTCCAGCAAATATTGGGAGTGCTATAACTCCCAATATTTAATCACAATCACGATAAACAAATAAAACACACCGAGGGAACATTTTTTCATATGGAAACTCTGATGGAACTTAAAACGAATATTCAAAATGGGACTATTATAGATTGGTCGATAGATAAGGCCGAAGCTTAAGCGTCTATAAAGCGTACATCGGCTGAGCTGACAGGATAAGTAACAAAAAGTAATGGTAAACAGAAGAGTACAAATTTAATCTAGGGTCTAGCCAGGGCTCGAGATCCCGGGAGGGCGTTAGCGAAATTGCCAGAATACATTAACGGGAAGGGTCGCCCCCGCCCTATCTCAACAACCTGCAACTAAGCTACGACGCAAAGTCTCTCTGAATCGCAAATTTTAGTCGCATTACGCGTTTTTATCTTTCACATTCGTGCTACATTGTAATTAATACACTTTCTATATAGCGTACACAATAAAGGCGTGTATGATAACTGCGGCTATAACTCTGTTATATCATTGAAAGATTTAATGAAGTCGTGGAAATATCATAAAAGAGGTTATTTACGGGCGAGATTCTTCTACCTTAAACGACCGCGCAGTAAATAAAACCAAGGTTTAATGTTTCACGGAGGCCTCGACGTTATACTATATGCGTAACGTCATTTTTAGCATGCTTTTGTAAGCTGTTTGCATTGTTCTTTGTGTACCCCGATAAGGTAGTTACAATGTCTCACACTTGGATGATTGCGACGTTTAATAAAGATGTCGAATATTTTGTGTAACAGGCAGTAACAGCTGGCATACCACAACGTTTATGAGTTCGATTTTTGAATCGTCAGACGTTTAAGTTCAAACGAGTTCGGTTTTTGAATCGTCAGACGTGAAATTATGTTTAAACTTCTGGTAAACGCTTCTAAAGGCGGGTCAAAGAATCTCGAAATTCAAAACGGCTTTAAAATAAAAATTATATTGCTCGGAATACTTTTGTAATGGCGTACGCACCGAGGAAGGCTCTAACATTCCCGTAACAGATTTTACTGCGCATCCTACAAGTTTTAGTGTCGTTTTTATATCGACGTCAAATTTTTACGATTTCTGTTCAGTGCGTCTAGGCTTTCGAAGCGTCGCGGTCCACGCTTGCTCATTTTTCTATGACCTTATAACGCCTTTGAGTGCGTCTTTGAAAGGATAAATAAAGAGTAGCAACGCTACATAAATAACGCTACCACGATGTACCATAAACATAAAGCCGGGTACTCACTATCGAACCGTAACTGTAACCGGTGCGCGTTACTGTAACCAAAACCATACTGTGTACGTGGTTCGCGAACATATCGCGAGCCTAACATAGGTTCGTAATGTAACAAACGCTGGGAGCAGATAATTGACAGTTTTTGCCGCAAACCAAAGTACGCATAGTGCGCTCTCGGACGTCGAGAGTGAAAGCCGTGATATGCTGCAAACCTACGAAATCATTATTTTGTCATCAGCGATTTGGCTGAAGACAAATGTCTTCTACAGATAGACGCCTACAAAGGAAACAGTATCCCTAAGGAATAGTAAGGAGAAATATTACTTTGACTTCTTTCACCATAATCCCCACCATCACTGGTGGGTATTCTCTTACGGCAAGAGGCCGGCTAGGTAGGTGGTCCCCAGTGGCAGATATTCGCCGCTAAGCAGTAGTGTTTAAACTTTAGACATTACTGTGCTCAGTTATACGGGCACTGTAGCTTAGTGAAATTATTATGCCCATAAGAGACTAAATACCTTCATCTCGAGGTGACGGCGCTGTGTGATGCCTCGCAGGAATAGTCCTGGGCAGCATTCTAAATTGTTATGGGCAGGCATGTTGCTTATCGCCAGGCGAATATCCTGCTCGTCTCGACACCAAGTTGTATAAAAAACAACATATGATGAATCCACCATCTTCGTGGTCGTTTATAATGATTGGATATAATAGTAATAAAGTCTATTAACATATATGTACGCTGCTGCGTGATAGCTAGTCGGCCATCGTGGAGTTCTAAGCAAACACCGCGGATAGGCTGTCTCGCGTTACGATCGCTGTCAATGTCGTCACTGTTGGTGCAGTGGCTGATACAGTCGACTGCTGCGCTCCAGGTCGTGGGTTCGATTCCCGCACGGAACAAATATTTGTATGATCTGCGGGTAGTTGTTCCGAGTCTGGGTGTATTGTATGTCGAATTCATGTCTGTAAACTCACCCACAACACAGGCAAAATGTGGGGCAATGTTTATAAAAAACTAATATGGGTTGCATTCCGGGAGTGCCGACAGAAGTGGAAACTTATTTTAGCGCGTTAAGAGATTTTATCTCTTCTAAAAATATGCGTACCGCGCTAAAAGAAGTTTTCACTTCAAGCGTCTCGTAACGGTGTCGCGAGTCCAGAGATTTTATCTCATCTAAAAATATGCGTACAGCGCTAAAAGATGTTTTCACTTCAAAAAATATATGAACATATGAGGTAGGTACACACCAGAACCACGTTACTGTAACTGCATGGTTGCGGTAACAGCTCGCTAGTGAGTAGCTGGCTTTAAACTTGTTACGGGTTACCGCACCCTTGACGATCCGACCAGTGCACGACTCGTGTACCACACAAATACCATTTCGGGGAACTTACTTTCATTTTATATTGGTACTTTTGAAATGCAAACATACAGAAAGCATTTATTTTGATCAGGTAGAGTTCCAATTCGGTAACCGCTTAAGTATTTTCTGTTTACTGGATATTTTATTACATCAATGGATGCGCAGTAGAATCCACTGAGATCCATTTATGATCAAGGTAGCTCTAATACCAGGCATGGTAAAAATAGGCAATTCGCCTGAAATGTAGTAATAAAGACAATGGCCCCCATATTTGTTGGATATTTCACGTATAAAGTGTTAGCGATGTCTTAGGTTCTCACGATTATTACACACTAGCTGTCACCCACCGCTTAATTGAAAAGAATTGGATTATTTATACATAATTATTCTGTATATAGTATATATATTGGATTTTGGCGGAACCATAATTATATTTTCCTTAAATAAGTGCCAGTGCAAATCCCGTCAAAATCGGTCTAGCCGTTTCGGAGATTACAACGGAACGGAACAAACAGAAAGAAGAAAAAGGAATAAAAATTGTTATTTTGTTATAAGTACCTTAATACAAATAGACACTTCAATTTTATATACTTGTATAGATTATAACACCACGAACCCTGCAAAGTATTCGAAACGTAAGGTAAAACAAAAATCTATAATATACGAGATGAAATCCGTTTAAAGGTGTATTACTATAATAGATAGTGCTTTTCGAATCGATTTAAACGGTACATCTTGGAAATAAATTCTGTACTACTTTAACATTTAAAACGAAATCACCTAAAAATCTTCAAAAGATTATTACATAAAAGCTTCAAACACACGCCATTAAAACGATACAATCCATCCAGCAATGTTTACTGTCGAACGTTGAACTGTATAAAATCTCCCCAAGTGTCTATGGGAGCTAGTGACCATGAAGAATACCCATAAGACATAAATACAATCACGCTTAATGTTTTATGAGAAGAGGAATTATAATTAGTAGATACTAAAGCCACTTGAAACCATTCAGTTGCAAAAGGGTTGTTCGTTGATTGAAAGTCACCATGCCGAGAAAAGCTGTTCTTCAATCAATCAATGCAATCTGACTTGCAACACTAACCACTACCCCCAACGTTTTCAATTAAAACAGGACAACCAGATGTCATTCTGCTTTTCTTTTACCAAGCTCTGTTTATTTTCACTTTAAAAGATACAATAGTACTTATACACGGACATATGCGAAACTACACATATTGGGCGCACATGTAAATTGGATAACTCGCTAGAATTTTAAGTGAGATTAAGGTTCTCAGCAATATTTTCTACAAAGTAGCTATCGATATATATCGTTCGTGTGGTGTCCGTCTCCATCTCCCGTGGATGTCGCAAAATGCGACCAAGGGCCTCTAAGCCAGATGGGCATGGGTCCCTTCTGTGGAACAGTAGCCATACTGCGCTCACCAACCCGCCTGCCAAGTGTGGTGAGTACTGGCAATTTCCCCAAAACTACGATTCAGTGGATGTAACCAGTCGTCTATGGCTTTTGTTCAACAGTCGACGTTATTGGCTGATATGATCATGATGCGAATCTATGCGAAACTAGACATAAGGTAAGGAAGGAAAAAAAGAAAGAAACAATTTATTCTTGTATAGGTACGCACATATCTATCGATATTTTCTCAAGACGACTCGGTATTTGCGAAGGCTGTTCGAGTCAAAAACTTGTTTATTCGATTTCAAATGAAAGTTAACAAAGATTCAGATAATCACTGTGTTGCATAATTAACACATTTGTTTGTCTGTTTTATTTTTTATATCACTAGTGATTTTGTGCTCCTGGAAATAAGACAGTCACGATTCTTTTATTGTTTACAAAATAGATTTTTATTTCACTTGTTTAGGTAACTCAGAACTAGTATCATATGATTCTTCAGACAAAACGATATTTTCAAACATCACAATTTTTTTTTAAATTAATTATTTAATTAATTCCAAGTCTAATTATGCAAATGATGAATTCGATCAACGTGACGTAAGTCGTACGACGCTACTTCCTTGTTTCTTGAGAATAAAATATAGGAAGGCTAGATTGGAAAAAACACTAGTAAAACTTAAAAAACCAATCAAAAGCTAGCTTCTCCGTACTAAATCAATATCTTCATGCTAGTAAAAACAGCCAAGATTTCCGCTCACCTGTTTCCGCTTCTGTTTGGCTATCATAGCGACACCGATATTACAGCGTTTGAAATAAAAGCAGCACCGATATTAAATAGTGGTAAATTGACACCACTTAAAATTACTTTGGTTGAAAAGATAAAGTTTTGGATCGTTCCCGCATACCAAAGATAAGTTTGGTAATGTAGGCAAGAGATAGGCAGCGCATACATAAAAATACATATCGCAGTATATTCTAGCCATGAAGTTCCTAATAGGAAGACCAACGCTAAACAGATGGAGCATAGTACAAAGATATCAATAACATTGCAGCTATAATCGACTGTATGCAGCGATGATTATTAACTGCTTGAACAGCTGTGTGATATCAGTATAACTCTAGGTATACGGTTCGAAACTCCTCTCATGACTGAACAAACTACCAAGTCGACGTCCCTAGCTTGCAGTGGAAGCTGTAATGATTCTCTGGAGTTTATTGTTGGTAATATAGCCTTCCTTTTTTATTAGTCCGTCCACAAAAGCGCAGACGGATCCGAGTAAAGCTGGGAAAATCACGGACACAATGAGCTCGGTGTTTGCGGGATGTGAAAAGTAAACAATCCGTATGGTATTCATATTTATTGGGGATTGTAAATATTTTAAATGAGCGACAACTCGTTTTACTTCTACAAATAACGCAGGCATGAAACATGTTTTTGCACTTTGTTTAAAAATCACAATCATGTCTGTAATAGATACTAGTGGTCGCCCAGGGATCGCCCAGGTGTCGAAATTGGACCGTAATTCATTCATTTGTATTTGTAACACATATTATTGTACATACATTTTAACTTTCTGCACTCCTCCTCCATATGAACTTTAACTATGCCAATTCGCACACTTTTCTTTTCTTTCCGTGCGCGCAATGTGCTTAAAAAGGGGTACAAAGTTTTTTCTACTAGTTTTAATGTATAGATATAGGAGTCTCCGCTAAAGCATGAATTCAGGGGCGGATTTAGGCATAGGCCATCGAGGCTTCGCGCCCAGTGCGGCACAATTAGACAGGCGGCAAAATTTGGGAGGCAACCAAACCACGTCACAGGACGTTAGATATACGAGCCTGATGGTATTGGTACAGAAGCGTATAATGAAAGTTGACGAAGCAAAAAAAAATGTTTAAGACACATAAAATCACAGGAATAAAAAAAAATTGTAGTGTCATCGATTCTTGATACGTCTGCATATTTTCAAGTATATGTAGAAGTGCTTGAAAATTGAATTGCAAGATTCCATTACTGCTACTACATTACCATTCATACATAGTAATGCATACATACATGCATACAGGTCAATCTAATATAGGGCGTGTAAAAACCTTTCGTCGACAAGTTTGCCGTCCACTTCACTATCCTTACTAATCATAAAGCCTGTAAGAAAAAGCGGTAGGTATATCTGACCAGACCTAGGGCGTCATTGCAATTCCATCCGACCCAGTAAGTATTGCTAAACAGCAGTGCTCAACTGTAAGCAGTGTAAAGTAGCAAAATCAATACGAAATAAGAGATTTTTCTGCCGATTTAAAAGTGAGTTTACTAGTGACGCAAAGTGACTTATGAATCCGAAGTGAAAAGTAATAAAAATACTACAATATTAGAGATTTCACTGCAGATTCAGAAGTGAATTCTTACATAATAGCCACTATTCTGTTATGTGAAGTGCAAAACTTGCTTGCAAAACAACGCACCTAGATAATATTTTCACTTTCGAAGACTTCGACAAAAATTATGAAACAAATCCAACTGCGGCCAAACGCAACTCTATCGTGAATAAAATTAAAATCAATCTTGAACGAAAACAGCGAACACTGAGCAGTATCGACGCAGGATCTAATATGTTTGCCAGAAGTAAATACATCGTATCAGATACCCGCGCTAAGTATCCAGCTGTATAAGTAAATCGATCAGCCTTTCAGAGTACAAGTTTGCGAGAGTAGCCAAACATAAATTATATTACCGTACCTGTCTACTCGATGTCTCGGTTACGAGCTCATCCACTTTGGGAGCAAACAGAATTACTGGTTCGACTGACAAGGACATTGCAAATATAGATTACGAGATCTGTAGGCAGTAGATGAAAGTTATACGTTATGTGGTTGACCGATCAGAGCTAATTCAATATTATTATTATTATTCTAGGTTTTACTAATGTCTGTTGTTGAACGAATGTTGTTATCGATATCTAAACTTATATTTGCCGTGTGGTGCCGGCTCAGAATGCCACCACCCCATCTCCTCCCATGGGTGTCGTAAAAGTCGACTAAGGGATTAGCCGGAGGATGTGCAGCAGCGTCCTTCAAGTACATTAACAACTCAACTGCGATCGCCAACCCGCCTTCCAAGCGTGGCGATTATGGCCAAACCCCCCAATGAGCCCACAACACATCTATATCGGTGGTTGTGGTGATCTTTGGGGGAGGCCTGTGTCCAGCAGTAGACTTCAGTCGGCCGAAATGATGAATAAAAAAAAAGATGAAACTTATATTTAAATTGAGATAACTAAACTTACATTTAAATTGTAAAATTTAATAATTACATTGCTCTAATCTGGGACCTTTCTCGCTATGGCATGTGAAATTATTCCAAGCAAGAACCGCGATGGTGACGCGTGGAATCATTTCTCATGGCAGCCCTCAGCAAGTAATTGTGGCAAAAGCATTAATAAATACACCAGAGTCAAAGTCAAATATTTTTTATTTCAAATAAACCAATTACTGGCACTTATGAAACGTCAGAATTTAAGTTGCACTTACACAGACCAATTGTGTTGGTATTTTGCAGGGATTATAGATTGATATAAAAACTTTATGGAGAAAAATAGAATAGTGCGCAAAGCATCGTAAGGTATAGTCATAAAATGTACAGAGACAACGTCCTGAGGGACCACTTATCAAAACTTACCAATATTTGGAGTATATAGTTACATTATTCCGACTATAGAACTAGAAAGCGATACCTCGATTAATAATTCGATAACTAAACTGAACTAAAGTTGCCGACATAGCTGAAAGGATTATCAAACTGAAGTGACAATGGGCAGGGCACACAGCTCATAGAACTGATGGCCGTTCGGTAAAAGGTTCTCGAGTGGCGAAAACACAGCGTGGGACGACCTCCAACGATGTGGACAGACGACCTGGTGAAGGTCGCTGGGAGTCGTTGGGATGAGTGTGGCATGTAACCGTCCGTTGTGGAAATGTAAGGGGGAGGCCCCCATGGAATGTATGATGATGATGATGAACTAAACTGAACCAGAAACTCAGGATAGTGAAATTTTGTGAAAAGCTTAGAAAATGCCAACTAATCTATATATAAAGTAAACGGATCATGGCGTCCTATAGTTTGGGGAGCAATTAAGCGAACTGACCGAGCGTTAATGGTGTGCACGCACCCAAATGCGATCGCCATAAACTGAGATCTGGTGATAAATTCTTAAACGCTCGTATAAATAATACACATGGCCGAAGTGCAATAAACCGTTAGTGTTGTAATAATATGTGGGGATTATCGATATATTCGTGTATGGAACTAATAGAAACGAGCTGTGTTGAAATGCAACTCTGTTTCGGATCTGCGTGGCTATTCTCTAAGAACTCACTAGCAAACTCACCTCTAAATCCGCACTGAAATCTGTAATACCTTATTGTTTTTACTACTTTTCACTGCAGATTATTATGTGAGTTTGCTTCATTATCAAACGCACTTCTAAATCCCCAGTGACATCTAACATCATTGACATTTTGACATTTATTTGACTTATTTAAAATTGAATTCTATATTTATGATATTAATAATTTACATTCTAATATTTTCTTAATCTTTTGACATTATTAAACTAATTAATCATAAAATTATAAATGTGTGAGCACCATGTAGCCATTACAATCATATATTTAGTACCTATACGTTGCCTTTTGCCTGGTAGTATCGGTCTGTCATGCTCACTAAAATGTCTTGCTGGCGGTGGCGTTGTGTATCGGGTCGTTCGGTTCCCTACAATATGGTTGAGCTAAGCGATACTGATCGATGCGTCATGCTCGTGAACGGGTGCCGTCTGTTGGGACTGATCAGCCGTTAACTGCCACGGCAAATAATAACTATATTACAGTAGTATGTTTTTTTTATACATTAACCTACATAATGCTCGTTATAAGTTTTACCATAACTTGTATCAATCAACACTGTAATCTCAATTATTTTAAAAGAGTATCCATGGAGTTTCTTGCCGGCTCTTCTCCATAGATCAACTATTTGGAACCGTGCAACTTAGATTCTGATAGTGTTTACATCCACAGACAAAGTACTGTATGTTTTGTAAACAGTATCTATGTGTGTAGTGAAATACAACAAATCAAGCGAACTTATATTTAGTCCGATAAATCTATAGGTACATACCACTTTCATATTAAAACCAAAACAACAGCAAGTAAAGGCCAACGAAAATGGAATCCTCGGAAGTCCCAAGCTTTAATAAGAAGTTATAGTCGACATAATGTTTGTTTAGGAAACATTAACATAGACGTGAAGGAAATAAAGTCGTGCAATTATTTTAAATGACTACAATTTTGGAGAAAACTGGAAATACTGAACCTTATAAAAGTAATTGCAAACGTATATAAAGGTTTATAAATATAAATTGCCTGGCAATGACGAGGGCCGTAGAATAACTAAAGTGGCCAACATGGCTGAAAGAATTTGTAAGCTGTAGTGGCAATGGGGTAAGCACATAACTCATAAAACTGATGGCCGTTGGGGAAAAAGGTTCTCGAGTCGAGACTATACATCGGAAAACAACGCGGGTCAGCCTGTAACGAGAAGGCCAGACGACCCCGAGAAGGTCACTGAGAGTCGTTGGTTGCGGGCGGCGTGTAACTAACTGGTCGTCGTGGAAATCTATCGGCCTATGTTCAGCACAGGACGTCCCTTGATATGATGATGATCATGCCAATTAATTAGCATGATCATCATCAAACATTCAGTAGTTCTTTAGTAATGAAAAGAAAAACTTAGTCTAGTAAAAATCAATAAACTGTGACCTATCCGCCTGCCAAGCGTGGCAATTAAATGAAGGCTTTATTGTATGACCAATCATCATATACCTAAAAAAAAATTATGATGATAGAATCTGCGAACGAATGACGACGGTGTGTAGCAACGATACCCATGGATATCAGCAAACTGCTGATTACTGGAGGGACCTTTGGTTGTCATCCTAAGGCCCATTTTCATTGGCCGCTCCAGCCCTTCACCCGGCACACAACTACACTTACACATGGTTGTTATGGCAGGTGAAATAAGAACTGCAGTACTACAATATGGGATGCGTGCGATAGTAGGATATGGTACCAGGATCATATTCTTTTTAATAAATAAGCAATTTTATTCTTTCACATGAAGTTTTCTAGGTACGCAATTATAATTGCACCTGACAATATTTCTCTGTATCGGCGAATTTACTGTGAGCCAAACTATTTTCAATCCATGAAATTTAAAAGATTTATATTTCTTTTCTTAGTGGTCAGTCCTTCACCTCATGTAATAGGGAGTATGACCGCTATTACATCAGCTCCTCTTTGGTTCACGAACCAAACTAATTCTCAGTGTTTAAAATATTCTGACCAGCCCTACCTAATATTGGCGTTAGATCAGATGCATTGTACTTATTTAACGCAGTTACTATCCGAAACTGTCTTAAGAAATCGTCGAATGACGCTCCATTTAGGGCCGCGAAAATCTCGATTTCTTGTGTTCGCCATTACGTATAAGATTCATTAAATTGGCCCCACTCAAGCCCTTCACGTAGAACTCTACTACATCAAATTTAACCATCGTAACTGCCAAATGACGTCCACTGGTAAGCAAAGGCATCCCCCATAGGTTTCTCATCTCGCTTGGCGGGCGGGTTGGTGAGCGCCGAATGGCTGCTGTTCCACAAAAAGGACGCTGCTGCCCATCCCTCTGGTTTAGAGTCCCTTAGTCGTTTTTTACGACATCCACGGAAGGATATGGAGTGGTGCTATATTGATAATCCGGACACCACACGGAATACTGACTAATGATATCATTGAAAGAACGCCGACAGAAGTGGACTTGGCTGCTAAGAAATCTAAAGCTCAGAAGCTCTACTAAATAATAGCAACTGAAGACGAAACGTAACCAAACTTCTACACTAACTATAAATTCTGTACAAAATTACCGTCCCACGCTCCAAAATACATATTTGAGTGGAAATCGTCGGATTAATAATTAATATAATTTTAAAGAAACTGCTAAATTGATTACACGTGCGTGAACTAGCGACCTTTATAAGTAAAGTTATAAATGGATATGCGCTACTGCGGCTGTCAAGTGTGAATTCATATAGATGACAAGATAGAATAGGTATCGATGAGCTTAATATCAAATAGTTTGTCTTCTGGCTTGGGTTGAAGACACATCGAAAATCGCAAGTTGCAGTCTCATAAAGCACGGGCCAGTTGGTTTGGCAGAGAAGAAAGAATGCGCAGCTGTGATGTATAGTAAGCTCTGAATTAAGATGAACAGAAGATAACTTTGATAATTATAACCCCGTGGTTCCTAGCAAAGAATAGACCATCCCTCTCCAGCCGTCAATAGGATGGGTAGAAGCGTCATCCCGTGTGTCAATAACAACTGAACCGTGATCACCAATCCGCTTGCCAGGCGTGGAGACCTTGGCAATATAGTCATGTGTATCACTTCAATATCATTGGGACGGCTATGTTCAGCAGTGGACGCTTACAGGCTGTTGTGTGAACTCAGATATTATAACAAAAGAGATACCGCACCAACGACGCTCCCGAGTGAGCAGCGCGAAATCCTTTATTGTAAGTTTGACGATGATTCAGTTGAGTCCATTTTGACACAAATTTTTGCTGTAATAATTAACTTAGAGCTTTATTATAAATGACGAGCACTGACATAATATAAATTATTTTGCTCATTATGTTAATTTTTTACGTTATTTGCGTGATATGATGATGATAATTATGAAAGTATTATATCTTACTTTTTAACACAATGTGTGCACAAGTGCTCATGGGGGGGTTATTGCCATAATCGCTACGCTTGGGAGGGGTTGCCGATTGCAGTTGAGTTATATATGTACTCATACCCTGTGTGCAGTGATTTTATTAGAGATTATTTTATTTTTAGTGATCATATTTACATTAAGGATGTGCGATTATTACTCAAAACAATATAATTATTCAATTTGTACGTTTAGTCGATTCCAATCGAATCGGTGTTATTCGATGCTAGTCAATTGTTGGTTGATTGTTATTCGATTATTATTTTGCTAGATTGGTCTGTTGGTTAATTGTTATTTATATGCGGTTTGCAACAGGCGATGTAATTTTTACCGTCTATTTTGGTACTTGCCCAGTAGTCGTCAACATTTTAATGACCTTTTTTAGACACGAATTTTTTTTTAGACGTCATTATGCATTGTGCCCAGTTGTATTCGATTTTTCATTTTTGTTCGATTGTTATTCGGCGACGATGAATAAATCGACAATCGAAAACACGAGTCTACAATTTTCGATTGTTTTCCGTAACAGTTACCCATCGCTGTGCTTCCTTTAATAGGAAATTAGGAATAGTATCTCTTCATCACTTTTTGTGCTTAAAAGACCTCTGTCCTGGTGATCAATATCAGCCACCGATGTACACCTCACAAAAATATTACGAGCACGAACCCCTTTGCTAAGCGTCCCCTGTTGTAACGATCTACAGGGGTGACCTCTACTCAGCCGTGGACAATTACTCGATCGATTATAAGTTTGGAATGCAATAATCTGTGAATTGGACAAAGTTTTTACAAATTTTTCAATAAAACATGTAAATCCAGAGCTTCTATTATAAAAAAGACATGAGAAACGCTAGACTACTTTAAAATTTTCGGTGTGATAACATCGTTGTTCTGACAAAATATATGGTGGTTTGGACTAAGCGCAAACGCTTTCACATCATAATTTAATCAATTGAATATTCCAATACGTGGATAGCTGCTCTAAAGTCAGTCTAGAGGTGACAAGCAAGGTGATTTTGAAGTCCATATCCCAAGCCAGGTAGCTAAAGAAACTTCTCGACTGTCACCGGCTCACGTGTCGGTAAAGTTAACTGTCCTAATAAATTGCCTTGGTATCCAATACCAGGTGATAAAAAATATCGATGAGCAAACAATAAAAATATCTAATCTTAACATAACATTCGCACGCAATTTCGAACAAAGCAAGGACACACGGTACGCCGACACTTCGACATCGAATCCTTGGAAATGCTCTGACGTCACAAGTGTCAATGTCTCATCATAAAAATATAGTGGGAGAGCGCACCAACCGGCGTGAATCAGAACAGACTCATATTGCTACATCAATAAAACAGCACATGTTAAAACAGACAACAGTTTCTCTTCAGTAACGACCCCCAGGTGCCGACACGAAGAGGCTTAGCTGAGTACGAACGTCTGCATTTGCGAGATAGTTTATGAAGTCTGTATAGTGCTCCAAAAACCTAGAATAATTTACACAACATAAAATATTCAAACAATTTACATTGTTTTCCTTTGTCAGATGTTAGTTTTGTTTACTATTTTATTAACCTCGAAGTCGCGGTCACGTAGCAACAGAAGGTTCTAGATATTAGATTTGGAAAAAACAGTGAAGCAACGAATACTACTTTTACGAATACTGATTATTCTATTCGGCGATTACGAATATGTTGAACCTAATTAGTCAAAGGCAATAAAACACGTCAAATCCGTGTGGTGTCCGGATCAAGAATATAGCACGACTCTATCTCCTCCTGTGGATGTCGTAAAAGGCGACTAAGGGATTGTAAACCAGAGGGATGGGCAGCAGCGTCCCTTCTGTGCAACTGCGGAGCCATACTGCGCTCAGCAACCCGCCTGCCAAGCGTGGTGAGTATTGGTAAATACCCCCCAAAACGATGACACAATTGTGGAAATCTTTGGAGGAGGTCTTTGTTCAGCAGTGGACGTATAAATGGCTGATATGATGATGATGAATAAAACACGCCAGCCAATCATCATAAGTATATTGTTTCTTTTTTGTTTGTACGTCATATCTCATCTCTCTAATTTTGAAGATTATGTTACCGGCTAATGACGAAAAGTAACCAAATAGTCGATATTATTATCACAAATAATAATATAATACTGTGCGAAAAAATCGCACGTGTCAACTAGCAGTGATAGAATAGCGGTTGAACGCTTGCCTTCCACACAGGAGGGTCTGAGTTCGATCCCCGCCCGCACCTCTGACTTTTTAGATTCATGTACGGATCAGAATTTGACTATCACTTGCGTTAACGGTGAAGGAAAACATCGTGAAGGAACCTGCACACCTGAGAGGGCTTCAAAAGGTATTCAATAGTGTGTGTAGCCCGCCAACTCGCTCTTCACTCTTTCTCATGATGGTAAAAGGCCCGTGCCCAGCAGTCAGACAGTAATGGGCTAATTATATTTATATATATATATGTATGTAACTAGCATAAATACAATTACTTATCATCAAAATTATCCTTCAAAAGCATTACTTTAGTCATTTTTTTGGCGACAGACGATTTGTATATTGCCAGCTATTGAAAATAGTCTTTCTGAGACCACAGTAGAAGGTTTGTTAATAATTGATGTGAGGGAAATTCCCGAATAATTAAACTTAAACATCAACTAAATATGTTTGTATACATGAACCGTAGCTTAAGTTCTATGTAGCTACGCGTGCGTTATAAATTTATAATAGTACGACTATTAATAAATTCGTAATCGTTACATCACTAAAATAAAAATTATGTTGAAACCCATCTAGAACAACAATAGAGGCAAGCAAACAAGAAAATGAGTTTTACAGAACATGTTGGAGTGAAAAGATTAAATAGGGTACGTCATAGCTGTTCATAAAAGGTCTCGAACAAATAGGAAGGTTGAATCTCTTAATTTTGACATTCATAAGGTACGTTGAAACCTTTCAAACGTGCGTCGTGTGACGAGACGTGACCTATTGACATTCAATCAATTCTCTTTCGCCCACTTTACGACTGCTTCGACTGGCGTGTCTAATACAACATACTCAATAGATAACTAGGCGACAGACATGTGCGACTATTTTAGAATTCATGTGTTTTTGTTATAAAAACGTATACATCGTACTGTTACGATTTCCCTATGTTCCCTAAAACGCCTAAACAGCCTAAAATCCCACTTAGTCATTAGACCTCCTCCATTTCCTAAAAGTGCCTCATCAGCACTTTTATCCGCCTCACACGCCCTACATTCACGCTCACCAGTCTCCTTCCATCATCCGTCGCGAGCACTCATTCAATTTCTCGTGTGTACCAGTTCCTTCTATTTCATTGTTATTCTATTTTCCAATAATAAATTAGTGTAAGTTTTAAAAAAGTCTTTTTTAAAACGTCTCCCGCTCGTTCCCGAGTAACAATTGGTGGCAGCGCAAAGGGATTTAAAAAATCCGGAAAACGCCTCAAAACTCTTACTATATCCAGTGAAAAACCTTGAACATATTTCGTGTGTGCGTAAAACAAAATCTGGTCAACCTTGACCCCTTTCTATATCCTACGGTGAATAAATACCATACCAGTGTCCGCAAAATTTTGTGTATATTTCTTCAAGTTCCTGTGTTCCCGTGTCCTGAAAAACAAATCATCAGTCACCTGCATACAAGGTGATAATGTTCCTGTTGCTGATCATCACCATCGCAGCGATCCTGTAAGTGAATTCTACTTAAAATAACTCAATATCCAGTGCAGTGCCGTGTGTGTTCTAAAAATAGAACCAAGTGAAACAGTTCCGCGAATCTAAGCCGTAGTCTAAACATCCTCTTCCCGAACGCCTTATCAACGAAGCGCCCGACGGTCGCAGTAACGCATTCCTTACTACATTGTAACTCATTGTACTTCGTCAACTATAATCTATTTTTAGCTTGTATCCTTCTGTATTATCCAACTTTAATTTTACAAAATGCCTAAGGAATCAGAACTTAAACTCGAAACCATAACCACGTCAGAGCGAATAGACATAAATGTCCTTTTTAAATTTATAAAACCATTCGACGGCTCCCGTGAAAAGCTTCATTCATTCATAAATAATTGCGACAACGCATATAAACTTGCCTCTACTACCCAGAAACCTATCCTATTGAACTTTATCCTTAGTCGACTCGAAGGAAAAGCCGAATCCGCAGCATCCATAAAGGATTTTGAAAACTGGGAACAGTTAAGCAACTTTCTCCAATCGCAATTCGGAGAAAGAAAACATTATGCCCATTTATTATCCGAATTACAAGAAACTCAACAACAATCCGACGAATCCGTGAGCCAATATTCCTTAAAAATCGAAACCTGTCTAGCAAAATTGCTGACGGAGATAACACTTTCGAATAAAAAGAAAGCAGAATTGCAAGGAAAAACATCAGCCATGGAAGAACTAGCCTTGCATTCATTCTTAATGGGTCTTTCTCCTAAACTTTGTAACCTTGTCCGAATGAAAAACCCCTCAACTCTTAACGAAGCTATTAACCATGCTATCTCAGAAGAGAAGATTCAAGTTCTTTTATCCAAAAGGAGAAATATAAACCAAAACCGTTCTCCACCTAAACCTCAAACGTCACAAAATCATTTTAAGCCCACAATCCATAACTTGGATAACTCACATCCTCCTATTCCCGTATGTCGTTATTGCAAATTTCAAGGTCACACGATTGAAGCGTGTAAAAAACGCGAATATAACAATAACAAATTCAGAAACAATAATTTCCAACGTCCAATACCGACTACTAACCGCACTTTCCAGCCTCGGAACACCCAAGGTCGAATTAACCATGTGGACTATGACGAACATTCCGAAGGTCATGACACGACGGATGATAATCATTTAAACGAGTAATGGGCTCACGAAGGTGTCTCGTGAGACCCAATCCCCAACTTCCAAATCCATTATTACATATAAACGGCACCACCTCTGTATCCTCTGTATCCCGAGTTACACGACAGGGTAACCAGCCCCAAAAAGGAAACTCGACCTCCGTATCCTCTGTATCCCGAGTTACACGACAGGGTAACCAGCCCCAAAAAGGAAACTCGACCTCTGTATCCTCTGTATCCCGAGTTACACGACAGGGTAACCAGCCCCAAAAAGGAAACTCGACCTCTGTATCCTATGCATCGCGAGTTACACAACAGGGTAACCAGCCCCGAAACGGAAACTCGACCTCGACCTCTGTATCCTATGCATCACGAGTTACACAACAGGGCAACCAGCCCCGAAACGGAAACTCGACCTCTGTATCCTATGCATCGCGAGTTACACAACAGGGTAACCAGCCCCGAAACGGAAACTCTACCTCCGTATCCTCTGCATCCGCTAAACCCAAGACGTCATATCCATTTGAATCCTCTGTATCCTCTGCATCCGCTAAACGCAAAACGTCATATCCATTTGAATCCTCTGTATCCTCTGCATCCGCTAATCGTAGAGTATTAAACCCCTCTGAAGCCCAGACCTCTGCGTCCTCTGTATCCTGTGCATCCGCCAAACGCAAACTCCTAAGTCCCTCTGAATCTAACACGCGTACCAAAACCTCTGAATCCTCCAAACCTAAAGTAACCAATCCCTCTGAATCTCAAGTACATCCTAAAACCACAGTTCCCTCTGTATCTACCAAATCTAAAGCGCAATATCCCTCTGAACCTTCTATATCCCGTCAAAATAATGTATATGAAGTCACTTCTAATTTCACAAAACGGTACCTGCCTCATGTTGTCCTTAAAACTCAATTAAATAACCGCAACCTTACCTTCCTAATCGACACCGGGTCCTGTGTCAGCCTAATAAAAAGAAAATCCTTACAATCGATGCCCATCCTTCAAAACCAAATTATCCAGCTCAAAGGTATTCACAATACCGACGAGACTATACCCACCATAGGCCATTTCCAACTGCAACTATTCACAAACACTGACATCTATTACCGGTTCCACGTAATTGAAGAGATCGACTTAAATTACGATGGAATAATCGGGACCGACCTCCTTAATGACCTAGATGGAATTATTGACTATAATTCTAACACGTTGCAGATAAGAAATATCATAATCAAATTAAAATACTGCCAACCCGTTTATAAGATCGCACCCCGTTCTGAAACCATAATAGAATGCACCGTTAACAATCCTGAACTCCGCGTAGGCCTTATCCTCGATCAACGTATCTCTGATTCCCTGCTAGTGGCAAACTGCATCGTCTCAATCAAGGACAACAACCGTGTCAATGTATCCGTAGTAAATACCTCCGAAGAAACGGTAACAATCGATTCTGACATTAAACTAGAAATCCAGCCCTTCGAGGTAAATTCCTTCCAAATCCAATCCGATTCCAATCCTTCTAGATCCTCTACTAGCCGTAGAAATGAAGTCCTAAATATGCTAAGAGTCAATCATCTTAATGACGAAGAAAAGTCATGCCTATTCGATATATGCTCCCAATATTCCGACATTTTCCATTTGCCCAATGACAAACTGTCAACCACTGATCTCCTAAAACACGAAATCAAAACGTCACTTTCAGATCCTATCAATGTCAAGTCGTACAGATTCCCTGAAGTCCATAAGAAAGAAGTCGAAACCCAAATCTCCAAAATGCTCTCCCAGGACATAATCCAACCCTCTGTTTCACCCTGGTCGTTCCCTATATGGGTCGTACCCAAGAAAGTAGACTCTTCTGGCCAAAAGAAATGGCGCATCGTCATTGACTATCGAAAACTCAATGACATCACTATTGGTGAGAGTTATCCAATCCCTCAAATCAATGAAATCCTAGACCAACTAGGGCAAAGTAAATACTTTTCCACCCTTGACCTCTGCTCAGGTTTTCATCAAATTTCTATTTCCAACGAAGATACCCCTAAAACAGCCTTCACAGTCCCCCAGGGACATTTCGAATTCAAACGCATGCCATTTGGGCTCAAAAATGCTCCAGCTACATTTCAGCGGCTAATGAATACCGCTCTTGCCGGACTCCAAGGCATCCATTGCTATGTCTATTTAGATGATATAGTTATCTATTCCCACGATCTCTCATCGCACTGCGATAAACTAACCAAAATCTTCGACAGATTACGTAAATACAACTTAAAGTTGCAGCCCGATAAGTGCGAATTCTTACGTAAAGAAGTCGGCTACCTTGGCCACATCATAAGTGACAAAGGAGTCAGTCCAAATCCCGAGAAGGTCAAAGCAGTGTCCCAATTTCCAGTTCCTAAGTGTCCCAAAGACGTCAAATCATTTCTAGGTCTCGTATCCTATTACCGCCGTTTCATTCCCGATTTCTCTAAAACAGCAAAACCACTAACTTCATTGTTAAAAAAGGACATCTCCTTCTCCTGGTCGAATGAACAACAGTTAGCATTCGAAGACCTAAAAGAAAAACTCATATCTGCTCCTATTCTTATATATCCAGACTTTTCCGAGCCCTTTGTGCTCACTTGCGACGCATCAAACTATGCCATATCCGCTATTCTATCCCAAGGTGAAATCGGTAAAGATCACCCAATTGCTTACGCGTCCAGAACACTGAATAAAGCAGAGACCAATTACTCCACTACAGAAAAGGAGTGTTTAGCCATAGTGTTCGGTACTAAAACATTTCGTCCTTACTTATACGGACACAAATTCACAATCGTCACAGATCATAGACCACTAAAGTGGCTATTCAACTGCAAGGATCCCGGCTCCCGCCTAGTCAGGTGGCGCCTAAAATTAGAAGAATTCGACTACAAGATCGAATATAAAAAGGGCAAAATTAACAGCAACGCTGATGCCTTGTCTCGATTCCCTGTAAATCCTATCCAACATGACGTTGACGATCCTATTCCTTCTAGTTCCAAACAAAATGTTCAAAATCCATCGCCTGCGTTTAGTCCAATAACGCTAGACGACCTCGATATCCAATTACCTTCTATTCCTTCTAATTCCGACGAATTACCGTTGATAGACTTACTAGAAAATGACGATATACCCGAAATCCTGAATCCCGAAAGTCCAGAAAGATTACCTGAAAATCCAGATCCTTCTAATCCTCTTGATGGCGAACCCGCTGAGGTTCCTATTCCAAGTCCTTCTACTCCTGATGAAAATTATTCCAAATTCTTGAAAACAATGTCCGAAAAACAGTTTAATAGCAACACTAAAATCTTGGAACACAACGAAAACATCCTTAAAAGTAATCATAAACATATAATCTTGCCTACCTCCATTGACCTCGACACCGCTAACCCTCATTTAGAGGAAATCCTGAGTGAAATCGAAGATTCCTCAGAACTCCTGAATAAAGAAAGGACTCTGTTCACTTGTTTATCCTTTGAACACAAAGGAAAGAATATCCATTTTCTATTCACAAAAGTCTACCATTTCGACAGCTGTCTATATGAAGATATTTACAAAAGCCTAATAAATCTTAAAAATCAAATCCTTCTAATGTCAAACCAAGAGAATGTAGATGTAGCTATCACTGATTTCCGTAATCCTTTCGACAAACATGATTGGCCGAAAATATACAACATGTTTTGTTACATCTTCGACAATACCAGAATAGGTATCCACGTATATCACAACTCTCTCATATTCCCAACTCCCTCTGAAATAACGAAAATCCTCCGTGAAAATCATGACATCCCGATCGCTGGACATCTCGGCACAGCCCGGATGCTAAATCGTATCAGAGAAAGATACCATTGGAAAAATATGCGTTCCGACATCGAAACATATGTCAAAAACTGCTCACAGTGCCAAAGCAATAAAGCTTTGAGACAAACTAATCGGTCCCCTATGCAAATAACTACCACATCCACAAAGCCTTTTGAACGGCTCAGCATAGACCTCGTAGGTCCGCTCCCAGAAGCAGGACTGAACAATCTTAAATTCATACTTACTATGCAAGATGACCTCACAAAATTTTCCTTCGCATATCCAATTGCCAATGCCACTTCAGAAGACACATGCGAGTGTCTAGTCCATTTCATTTCCCTATTCGGAATCCCAAAAATGATCTTAACAGATCAAGGCACCAACTTCACCGCAGACATGTTCAAAAGAACCTGCGAGTTCCTTAAAATCAAACAGATCTGGTCTTCCCCATATCATCCTCAAACTCAAGGTGCACTTGAGCGCAGCCATTCTACGCTCAAGGAATATCTCAAATCCTACGTCAATGAAAATCATACCAATTGGCATAAATATGTATATACAGCAATGCTTGCTTATAACACCTCCGTCCATGCTTCTACTAATTTCACTCCTTTCGAGCTTCTATTCGGCCATAAAGCCTTCATCCCAGATTCCGTCTATGAACTACAATCACAAACAACCTATCCTGAATACATAAAATTTCTTCATCACCGCTTAAAGCTCTCAAGGGAAAAAGCCCTTGAAAATATCCACAAATCAAAAGAAAGGTCCAAACCTTATTACGATGCCCATTCACGCCCAGTCCAGTACAAAGTAGGCGATTACGTGTACCTTAAGAACCACGTCAGGCTGCGTAAAGCCCTATCACCAGTGTGGAAAGGACCATACAAGGTGGTTAAAATCAATGGCCGAAACACGCTTACCCTACTAATCAACAGACGCCATGTAACCCATCACTACGATGAGGTCAAATTAGCTTCTAGGTCTAGCTCATAAGATTCACTATTAATTTTCTAAATCAATATTAATTATAGTTTTCCTTACAGTAATCCTTCGATGGGCCAAGAGTTCGTCGAACCCCTGACAAATAGTCCTGGGATTCATTTCGACCCTATAGGTTCCTTAAGTCTAGTAGATAGTTATCTTAGTGTAGTAATTCCTATAGATGTATCGTTTATAAACTCACATATTATTAATTTACACAATATTCTTAATAATTCTCTATTGCTGTGTAGGAACAGCAAAACCTTAGATTACATAGAATGTAACAATCTCTTTCAACCCCTAATCACTCGTTATGAAGACATAAGCCGTGACAACGAGGCCATTTCCTATCTAATGTCCCATCAATCTAAAAGATCCGCGCTTCTCGGTTTTGTTGGCACCTTGTCCAAAAAACTATTCGGCACCATGGACGAAGATGATGCCATCCGCTACGACAATGCTATTCAAGAAGTTGAATCCGATAACAAGAAAATAGCATCGTTATTAAAACAAAATATTCTAGTTACTACCTCAACCCTTAAATCATTTAATAAAACTATTGAAACAATCAAATCCAATGAACATGAATTAAGTGTCGCCATTGATGCCCTATACGAAGACATTCGAAACTTAACTTATATTTCCAAGGAACTAGGAATAAGATCCCGCGTTCTAGAATTAACATCCATGATAGAAAACAGCCTCCTGGCCTTGTCCTTCAAGGTCGAGGATATCGTAAATTCAATTATGTTCAGCAAATCTAATATTCTATACCCAACAATCCTTACCCCATTAGAACTCTACACCCAACTAGTTGACAATTACAGATTTATTCCAAATTCGAGACAGTTACCTGTCCTTCTAAGCCCAAACAATATACATACTATCCTAAATGTATCATCTATGTCCTGTTACTTCAATAAAGAACAAATAGTATTTGTCCTCGGAATCCCGTTGGTGAAACCTCAATCTTTCCTACTATACCATAACTTACCTTGTCCGGTTCCTCATGATACTAACAATCCCGTATCCTACGTAACTATCATCCCATCTTCCAAATATATTGGCATAAGCAAGGACAAATCAACATACTGCAAACTAAATAAATTACAAAACTGTAAGACAGTAAATAGCGACCATTACCTTTGTAACACACCCATATCATACTCTACAGTCGCGACCCCTTCCTGTGAAACAGAAATAATCAGCAAAATACTCACCTCAATCCCAGAAATATGCGAAATTAAGTTTTTCCATGGGCATGTTAATATCTGGCAACCCCTGCGCAATAGCAAATGGTTATATGTTACATCTGAAAAATCTAAATTAAGCATAGAATGTAATTTTACTCAACTTACTGAATTAGATATAAGCGGTAGTGGTATACTGTATCTACCTCAAGGTTGTGTCGCATATTGCAAGGACACACAACTCATCTCCCAAGATTATGTTAATGTTTTGTTAAAACCTGTTAAAATTAATTTAAATATACTTAACGACTCTTGCTGTAATAAATTAAGTTTTACCAATATTGTACCTAACTTACCTCCTGTAAACCTGAAGAATGTCAACTTAGATTCTGTTGCTTATGATAACCCTGAAATGTTAAAAGAATTAGACAAAATAATTGAAAAACCACATATTGTCCAATACGGTAATTATTATTCTATTGTAACTATTGTAATTTTAATCTTAATATTCTGTTTTATTTCATATAAGTTATGTAAAACTGGTATACATAAGAAACTATTCATATTTAAACGAAATGTTAATACAAATAATAGAGTCCCTGAATTTCACAATGATGAAACTGAGATCCCGAATATTGTCCCCGCTCCTTCACTTCGAATTGGGTAAACCCAACCTTTTCCTCAATCCCCGTAAACTTCACTTAAAACTGTGTAGTTTACTCTAAATCGGGGGGCTGTTACGATTTCCCTATGTTCCCTAAAACGCCTAAACAGCCTAAAATCCCACTTAGTCATTAGACCTCCTCCATTTCCTAAAAGTGCCTCATCAGCACTTTTATCCGCCTCACACGCCCTACATTCACGCTCACCAGTCTCCTTCCATCATCCGTCGCGAGCACTCATTCAATTTCTCGTGTGTACCAGTTCCTTCTATTTCATTGTTATTCTATTTTCCAATAATAAATTAGTGTAAGTTTTAAAAAAGTCTTTTTTAAAACGTCTCCCGCTCGTTCCCGAGTAACAGTACGCTCGAATAAATCAAACCCAAGATGTATTCATTTCGGCCGAATGAAGTCCACTGCTGGACACAGGCCTCCCCCAAAGATGTCCACAACGACCGATATGGATGTGTTGTGGGCTCATTGGGGGGTTTTGCCATAATCGCCACGCTTGGCAGACGGGTTGGCGATCGCAGTTGAGTTGTTAATGTACTCGAAGGACGCTGCTGCCCATCCTCGGGCTAATCCCTTAGTCGACTTTTACGACACCCATGGGAGGAGATGGGGTGGTGGCATTCTGAGCCGGCACCACACGGCACAGCCGGCACCACACGGCACAGCCGGCACCACACGGCACAGCCGGCACCACACGGCACGAATACACATTACACATACGCCAAGATGTATATGTAATGTGTATTCGTAATTGATAGTCATTCATGTCAGTCATAAATAATAAAGAGGGAATAACTGAAAATGAATGACAAGGTGTGAATTTTATCTCAGCCTTATTGCTTAATGTTTTCATTTTTCGTCCGCGTTAACGTTTTTTCGTCCATATATTTTACAAAGTTTTGATTTATAATAATAAAAGTGAATATAAGAGTGAATAATTTTAAATCTGTGACAGTGATAACTTTTCTATAATTAAATATTTATCAGTGGGCGCTCCAACTACAACATAACTTTCGATTGCTGATATTTAATCAATTATGCAAATTTGAGCCATATGCCTATGTGCGTAAATAGACGATAGCGTGTCTAGATAACAGTTATTTGGATAGCGCTGTCAATTTATGCTTCATAATACAATAAAGTGGTAGTTCGTGTGGTGCCGGCTCAGAATACCATCACCCCATCTCCTCCCGTGGGTGTCGTAAAAGTCGACTAAGGGATTAGCCGGAGGATGGGCAGCAGCGTCCTTCGAATACATTAACAAGTCAACTGCGATCGCCAATCCGTCTACCAAGCGTGGCGATTATGGCAAAACTCCCCATTGAGCCCACAGCACAGCCATATCGGTCGTTGTGGTGATCTTTGGGGGAGGCCAGTGTCCAGCAGTGGACTTCATTCGGCCAAAATGATGATGAAAAAAAAATGATAGCAGGGCGACATCGGCGCGAGAGCACGGCCGGGCGTGACGCGGTGAGGTTAAATCGGGCCAGGCTGCCTACGCAAAACCACTAATTAGGAAACGCACGCGCAAGGGCGCTGCACCGCACAGCTGAGCCGTGCCGCGCGCACGATGCGCATGCGACGCCGGGCGACAACCACTAAAACAAAGACACCACCACCGAACAAAAGAAACAAGTATTTGAACAAAAGAAACTGCTCATGTAACAAAAGAAATGGCCAGGGAACAAAAACAATGGCTGGGCGGTGGAAACCCGAGGAGTATGCCACCTTGTTTTCAGGCACAAAGGGTGTTGTGTGAAATTATGTTTTGTTACAAGTTCTGACGTGTCCGACACCAAAGGGCGCCAAAAATCGTTTCTGCGTTATACGTAAGAAGAATTTATAGAAGAAATTTCCTTATGAGATGCTATAAATCCGAGAATGCGTCATGAAACTTTGTCTTTAAAATTATTAAGGACAAAGAAAACGCGTCAATTCTAAAACAAGGAAGTTCCGACTAGAATATATGTTCAATAAAAACTGTTAGAAAAGGGAACATCCGTGCGGAGCAAGAAATACTTTAGCTCGAATCTCGCTCCGTTGCCAATTCCCTTTTTCCTTTCTTTGTTTTCGGGCTGTTGAGTTAGTATGAAACGACGCCAGAATTCATTACTTGCAACCGTCATTCCAGCTGTCATGTTTCATTGTGAATGTTTTAATGTATCTCCGTCAGCACTTGATATATTTCATCATAATGTGTAGACGAGGTCATTACATGTAGCTTAATGTACCTTTTTTTTTATTGATGTCCAGTGGAAATTCTACATGGAACTTCCTTAACCGGGGGAAGGGCGAAGGGGTATGCCGGACTCCTACCGGCTAAAACCACTGGAGCGGTCATCTTCGGCACCGAAGGGAGTTAATGACTGTAAAGCGGTCACCCCCTCTAGCAGCTTAATGTACCTAAGGATTCTAAGAAGACTGCATGCTAGGGGTTAGCTCAGCAATCAGGTGTACATTATTGTGCATTAAAAACAATGCGGGAGACAGTGATTATAGTTTTGCTGTTGCACGCTTTATATGCTTTTAAGTATTTTGCAGACAATCTGGATATTATTATCCGCTCACGGATCAGGCGGCACATCATGCCGTTATTAATTTTAATTAACAGATCACTCTTAGGCAAAGGCACGATGTGCCGGCTGGCATTGGAGGGGTCTACACTGATGCAGATTACATAAATAGATTGTTTCCATGATAACATGTAATATCGCTTCATTTCAATATTAGCTAAAGTTCAAGATATATAAAGTTTGAGAAGACAGAGATGAAAGAAGTCCAACTTTTTTTTTATTGACCCTTTTAAAGTTTGAGCCACGACATAACTCCTGGCCTTAATGGTGCAAACTTTGCAGTTTCTTAAAGCGAGACAAAAAATTTGCGTATGTCATTTCCTGGACGATGATACATCGAAGTCACGGTGAACAAAGCGCAAAGAGACGTTGCACTAAATTCTACGGAAGCACTTAGTTCTATTTCGGTAACGTGGAAGCTCCCGAATATCGCGCCTCGAATATAAACAACTCATCAAGTACTCATTTACTACTATACTATTTCGGCACTTCGGCACTATCGGTTCTAAATACGGAGGGAACCGTTTGAACGGATTGTTGGTCCCGTCGAATTGGACTGTTCGGTTCTTCTTGATAAGCAAAAACTATAGTCGCTTTAGGAAAGAATAAAGAATGTTCCGTATGATTTTATTTGTATATCTATTGATAACCTCATAGTTTAACCAAATATTTGCTGCTTTTGTTTTAATTGATGTTCAAAAAATCCGAGAAACAGAAACTCCGGGAAAAAGCAACGCTGATGTCATTAAGATTAATTAACGGTATTCACCAGGATTTTCCCGGTAAAATCCATTTTATCGACAGAAACGATGCATTACTTAAGTATCAGCTAGAATTAACTATTCCACGTATTAATGAATTAATTAGAATATATTTCACATAATGACTCTTTAGATGTTGTGTTTTATATTGCCATATATATATATAACGTATTGTATGTACGCACAGCTACCTACATATGAAGCTATATTTTTCCAGTATAAGCTGATCTCGCATTGTTTTGGATTTCTGTACGAGGAGAGATCAGCGTAAACTGGATATTTGTGTGTACACCATATGATCCACGGAAATTTACAGTTTTAAGAAGGGGGCGTGACATCTGTGTCTTACCATTTACCCGAATAAAAATGTAAACAGTATATGGCAGAGGATATGATAAAGATAGCTGGGAGTCGGTGGATGCGGGCGGCATGTGACCGCTGGTTGTGGAAATCTATGGGGGACGTGCGGTTCTAGGATTTAATCTGGGGGGGACTCGGTGCCTCATGTCAAGAATTTCTGAGATCATTGTTAATACTAGGTCTAGGGTCAACTATATCCCAAAGTTTTGGGGAGGGACCCTAGATCCGCCTTTTATGGGGGAGGATTTTGTTCAGCAGTGGACGTCCTTTGGCTGATACGATGATTATGACAGTGTACCGTGTGGTTCGTGATTCTTGGTAAAGAATAGACCTCCACCCATGGGTGTCGTAAAAGGCGACTAAGAGACGATATCGAGAGAATGGCATCAGCATCCTCCCGTGCGCTAATTAACACCATACTGCGATCACCAATCCACCTGCCAAACTTGGTGATAATATGTCGCTTTTGACCGTTTATTGTAGCGGTCATTGGGAGACCCATGTTCCGCAGTAGACTTTTAGGAACTAATGAGAGAGGGAGAGAGAGAGAGTATATGAACAAACTCATTTGATTTCTATTTAATCAAATCTTCAATCCATCGATCTTTCTCTAAATATTCTTTACCTGCCAACGTAAACTTGGCCCGGACATTTTTTATGCCAAATTCCAATGCCACAAGATTCTCGTTAAACTTTTATAATTTGTTTTGTTACCTAACGCTTATTTGACGTGACAGCTGATACGGGCAAAACATATTTTCGGAACATTTTTTTGTTTGTTATTTTGCAACGATCTTGGTTTTGAATAATAATAATAATTAGTAGTAGCCTTATGATAAAAAAAGTATATTATAAGAAAAAAAAGTATATTAAGTAGCTTACAGAACGCAGGGCAGTTTGTGGCGAGCTGAATGTGAGTGGCGACACTGCGTACCTGGATGCTCCAGAGAGTCGGTCAGGGCCTCGTCTCCGGCTTGCCTTTATTGGTTGGTTGGAGTGGTACCTCATGAGTGCCCGTAGGATTTTCAACTCTGGCTTGCCTTAGTTGGCCGATCAGAGGGGGGCCGTCAGAGCTATATGCTCGGGGGTGGATGTGGGTGTGAGGTGTCTAATGGCGTAATAACGGGGAAACCCGCTCCGAGTCTTCGAGACGCGCGATGGTGAAACCGGTGCCGCACCTCTCTACACCAATCCGTCTGCCAAGCGTGGCGATTATGGCAAAACCCCCCAATGAGCCCACACACACCCATATCGGTCGTTGTGATGATCTTTGGGGGAGGCCTGTATCTGGATACAGTGGACTTGATTCGGCCGAAATGAATAAAATGTTTGCTTAACTACACCAATCAAAACCAGTATTTTGTCTACGTCACGCATTCTCACGTGCTTCACCATACACGTGGCACATAGCTACCATTGGCATTCAGTAAAGTTTAACGATTCTATTAAAGGCAAGTTTCTTGTATTACATCTACAACCGGTACGGAACTCTCCGTTCGTTTTACCATTGCTTGCGAACGAGGCAGCGAGCCCGGACGAGTGCTATTCGAATTTCAATAAAACTTGGAGGGGAATAAATCGGTAGAGGGTAGCCAGCCGACGAGATATTGTGTTCCTACCAGCTGACGCGGTACACACACACAGGGCGATAAATAATATGAACCATTATTTATACTAATTGCACTTTCCAAACACATTTGTCAGTGTTCATTCTATACACATCTGCCATTCATATATCGACTATTAAAATCAATTGAAACGTCTATTTATAAAATTGCCGGACATAATTGAATAGTATACGCCACCGTTCACAGTGAAGCTGCTTGTTTGGGGTTATTTTCACACGTGAGCGTATTTAGTAATTAGCAAAAATAATTACGTTCAAATATTCACGAACAAGGAGCTGACTCGTAGCAGACTAGAAATTAGTTTTAGGTTAGACTTTTAGTTTGAATTACTAGCGGCAAATCGAACCTTATAAACGTGGCTAAAAACTAAATTTCGTATTAAAATATAAAAATTATTATGTTGAAATATTCACGAACAAAGAGCTGTCTTGTAGCAGACTAGAAATTAGTTTTTGGTTAGATTTTTAGTTTGAATTACTACCGGCAAATCGAACCTTATCAACGTGGCTAAAAACTAAATTTCGTATTCAAATATAAAAATAACTACGTTTAAATATTCACGAACGAGGAGCTGTCTTGTAGCAGACTAGAAATTAGTTTTTAGTTTGAATTATTACCGGCAAATCGAACCTTATAAACGTAGCTACAAAGTAAATTTCGTGTTAAAATTTATTAGGAAGTCCGGTAAACAGTGCAGGCATTTAATTTGTTCCGAGATGATTTATATAATGAGCTGAAGAAATGTTACATATATAATGAAAAGAAAACATGCAACTAAGCCGTAAAGATTCCACGAAGCTATAAAAAATCACAATAGAGTATATGCGATATAAAATTTGAAATATAAAACCGACAGTTACTCCGCTGGATATTTATACGGCAGTTGAGAAAGATAAATTGCGCCTTGTATCGGAGTATGACGAAATTGGTAGTAACGCGAGACCCGCTGAAAATTGACGTCCAACACTTGGAAGATCAACGTCTCTTGTCATTCGATTCGACAGCGTAAAATTGAAGTACATCATGGCCGTAAAAATGTATCAACATTAGAAAAGTAGTTAGTTTGCGGCTAAATTAGTTACGTCATGGTAATTGCCAACAGGTTAGCAAGAAAACGATATGTATCTTTTTTGAGTCAAACAAAAATCCATATCATGTCAGCGAAAGGTTGTCCATAGATTTCCACAACGAACAATTGATAAGTGGTAAAAAAGGAGAAAAGTGGGCTGTGGAATATAAATGAGAACAAACACACGCTATCGTTATTGCGCCCTTGGCACGGCAAAATTATGACACACTTGGTTTACTAAAAGATAGAATGAATTACTCGAAAAACTCGAACTAAATAATACGAATTCAAAACTTTCAATTCACGCTATAAATCTTGACTGCAGATAGAAATTCAACAAAGATAAAGCATAAAGCAACTGAAGCGCTGACAACGCAACGAGTTGAACTCAATAAAGCTACAGCAGAGATAAAATATAAAACACTGAACCGTTTGTTGGGCGCTTCGAGTTCCGAAGATTCTAAGTAGAAATGCAATCTTGGAGGACTAGTGTGAGGTCAATGCCTGCCTACGTTCACCGTTAAAACGACCCAGCCATACGATCGTTTACGGCACCATTTATTTAGTAATGCAAAGCTATCTGTACATTAAAAAGGATACATTTCCTGGAAGAAGTCGAGGCTAGGCGGCTGTAGGATGTCTAACGCCGATAAGACCTGCAAAGATAAAACCGCACATTAGTTGAGTGTCCAGTCAGCGACAAGCGTTAAGCTCTCATCGAGCCCCTAGCTGACGTCATGAATGGTCACTGTCGATTGTGCAACGGTAACTCGGTTCAATGCAAAACGTGGGGACAAATGCACAGCAACCGCAAACAATACACGTTGATCGATAAAACAGTGAAAATGAATAAATTATGATGAGAGCGCACACCGCATTATAATGATTTCGTGATATTGTCCAATCCAGTCTCTATTACCATTATAAAGAGTTATGAGGCAGGTAAATTTATTGGTAATGAATCTAATTATTATTACTGATGAAATTTAAAATTTTGGACCAAATAAGGAGTTATAAACACAGGTGTGAATTTTAAAGCTTCAGTTAACGTTTATAAAGAAAGCCCCGAGCGCGCAAGTTCTCTCTAATTAGTAATGTAAAAAACAAACGTGTCGATAAGGTAGTCCAATTAAAACGATGTTAGTCAGCATTCGTGGGAACAACTACGTACTAGAAGGCTTTTTTTAAATCACTTTTAGTAAGTAAATCGAAAGTCCAATGTCAAAGAAATGAAGCAATCTGACAATTGTTTATCAAGGACAGAAAGTCGTTCGACGAAAAATATTGAAATGAAATTGTCCCTTTATAGAATTTCTTTTTCGTATACATTTGCTATCGGGATTCGTGATTTATAAGGGAAGTGCTTGGGTGGCTATGTTCGAGTAATCTCAAATCTGAATCTAGGCAGCCCGACGTGCTTCTGTACATTTAGCTATACATTCTCATTATACAACTGACTATCAAAACATCATACAGTGAAATTCTTGATATCAACTATGTCTTGTTCAAATATTTCAAGATACAAAACTTTAAAGCCTTTGAAATTGCTAATCACTTTAAGTAATAAGTTTAAACTTTCACGTGAATATGCAGGAAATTACCAAATATTTTAGTCATTTGCCTAGTTTTCACCAGACTGCATAAATCTTTTGGCAGTAGAATAAAACTTATCTCCGTTTCGCTCACATTAATTAGTTCCCATCGAGTAGGCCGTTTGGTGCCGGCTCAGAATGTCACCACCCCATCTCCTCCCGTGGGCGCCGTTAAAGTCGACTAAGGGATTGGCCGGAGGATGGGCAGCAGCGTCCTTAGAGTACATTAACAACTCAACTGCGATCGCCAACCCGTCTGCCAAGCGTGGCGATTATGGCAAAACCCCCCAATGAGCCCACAACACACCCATATTGGTCATTGTGGAGATCTTTGGGGGAGGCTTGTGTCCAGCAGTGGACTTCGTTCGGCCGAAATGATGAGTAGGCCGCCCAATGTGTGACTCAAATAAAATCAAACCAACCAGCATCAAAAATCTAATATAATACGCTTACGTTTTCGTGTTTGAAGAAGCAGAGCATCTTGAGCTCACGGAAGACGCGCTTGGAGGAGACGAGCGACTGGAACACATTGGGCAGTTTCTTGAGTGCCACGCGCCGGCCATCGCGAGGGTCTGTCACCGCCCTGCAACAAAACAACAAACATTGTAATATTATGTTGCCTTATAATAATTCATTTATTGATCAGATAACATAGATCCATTATAACAACTGTTTTAGACTGTACAAAATTAGTCCTTTGGGTCATAAAAGGTCTTAAAAGAAATTACTGATCAAATAATCCATGGTGGACCACTGGTTGGAGACTATAATATGTGACGACATATGTGTTGCTGTTTTCGTCTGTGCAGTTCCTCAAAATCATATAAATATACCCTAATTTTAAATCAAATTGAAAACAGGATTTATACAAACGATATTGTAAATATTATAAAGCCCATGATAATAAATAATTCTGTAATGAATTTTTCCCTTAATATACGTAGATACTTATTGCTTTTATCACCTATGTTTAGCTGTTTTCCACTTATATCGCTGAGAACTTTTGTCAGTTAATTCTACTACTTAATCTTAATTTATAGAAGGTAATATATATGCATGTAAGGTCTAACTTACGAGTATATGTATACAGGTTCTACCGTAGACAAATAGGAAATTTGAAAAATGCAAATATTTTATTTTCGTTGCATCAACCGGTCACGTTGTGGATGTATAGGATCTATCTACGTGAACAATGTATTCGGTAAATATTCAGCGTTATTTAATTATTTAACAAAATTGGTTTTATTTGGCGCTGGCTGTGTGCTTTTGATGAAACAGCTATGTAAAAAATTGCACCTACATTTTAATATACCTGATAGGTTAGTACATACGTATTGTTTTACAAAAGCAACGCTATTAAACTTAACAGTATGCTTCGTAAAACAAATAATTGCATAGATCTCATTATACTCCTCAATTTGTTTAAGTGACACCAATTACTTTTTGGTGTTGGTTGTTTTTGTTTTATATTCACTTTACTTAGATTTGAAACTGTAAGTGCGAGGACCATGTGGATTATTAATTTATTTTGTTTAATTGACGTGATAGTTGTCTGGCAGTTTAGGTATGTCATGCTCACTCAAGTGTCCCGCTGATGGTGGCGTCGTGTATCGGGTCGCTTAGTTGCCCTACAATATGGTTGAGCCGAGCGACGCTGATGCATGTGTCATGCTCGTGAACGAGTGCTGTCTGTTGGGATTGGTCAGCTTAATGCTGCCATGACAATTTAATCATAATTTAACATAAATATCAGGCTTGTTTAGTGTGGACTTTTAAAGAAGTTTACTTTTTTCTGCTACATTGTCCTCACATTATTTATTTTGAGAACAATGTAACCAAAAATACTGTAACAATTATTATGATCTAAAAAGAGTAACCATGGAGTTTCTTGCCCGTTCTTCTCCATAGGAAATCAACATCTTGGAACGCGGCAACTAAAGCCTTGGCTATTCATAAGTGCCTGTATTTGGGTTTTACATGAATAAAAATATTTTTATGTTTATCTTATCTTTTACTGTAAATTAAATAATAATTCATTTTATTATACAAAACTTAAAGACAAACATTAAGATTCCAAAATAACATTATCTTCATACTATTGTAGACGGTCCGGTTTCAACAATACTTGATTATCATAACAATACGGCGAGGTTACTAACTACAATATGAGTTTACCCAGTGGTTCGTGACATGTATTGACATAGGCATCGGAATTCAAAGTTCAGAATTAGCATAACAAAATTATTATCAAAGTCAAGAATTTGGGGATTCTTATAGACAAAAATATTTCCTGGGGTCCTCAGCTTCAGGAAGTGAGCCGTAAATTGTTTGCGTCAGCCGGGTCACTGAGAAGATTACGAAACTTCTTGCCTACTGCCACTAAAATTGCGCTAGCCCAGTCCCTTTCATTACCCATCCTTGACTATCCCGATATCAGTTACCTTGATCTAACTGAGGCTCAACTCAATAAACTAGAGCGACTTCAAAATTTCTGAATAAGGTTCATATTTGGCTTGCGTAAATATGACCATGTATCAGAATTTCGCATAAAACTCAAGTGGCTTCCAATTCGCTTGCGCAGGAATTCTCATATATTGTCCTTACTTTACAGTGTTCTGTTTAATCCCTCAACCCCCTCTTATCTTAAAGAACGTTTTCAGTTCCTTCATGACACACACAACAGATATCTAAGATCGTCGGAAAACCTGAGGCTTAAGATCCCTATGCATTCCACAATTTTTTTGGACAAATCGTTTAAAGTACAAGCAGCACAACTTTGGAATGCCTTACCCGATACAATTAAACAAGCTCAATCATTACGAGCATTTAAAAAAATGGTAAAAGAGCATTATCTATCTCTTTAGTTCACTTAAATATCCAGTATTGTATCAGCAAATATATATATGTATAATATTATATTATATATTTGTATTTATGTATTAATATGCAAATTGGTGTAGTTATACTATTTATTTATGCAAATACCTGTATTTTCTTGTATATATATCGATATCATTATCTACATCATGGTTCAGTACACCACAGACTACCTGAATTTCTTTATTTCCCTACTTTTAAATCCATCCAAAGGTTGTCTGTAAAAGATCGCTTTTAGCGATAAGACCGCCCATTGTGCCACGCTAACTATTGTAAATAATCCTTTATATTATTTTGGTGTACAATAAAGTTATATTCTATTCTATTCTATTCTATCCCTAGAAGGTGCAACTGCTATATTCGTTAAGTACTATACACATATAAAACCAAGTGCCGTACGGTACTTATATTGCTCATTCTTTATTTAATCATTCTCCGACCACCGGTAGTAAGATTATTTGCTATGCTTCATCGTCCAAATTGGCCTTTTCTATTTTATCTTTAACCATTCGAAAAGTATTAATTCTGTGTCCGAAAGTATAATTATACTAAAACGTGTTCAGACAAAAACGACGTTTTGAAAATGTTGTGTTTGTGGAGGCTGAGAAGCGTACCCTCGCATTAGTGTCCCGTTAGGGCTGCCCTTGCGATTATTATCGTTCGGAACGCAGGCCCGCCGATAATATCCGTCGCGAGGGAAATAGGGATGCCAACCGGCCCCGAGAGCAACGACCGAACCGGGCTCAGTGCTAGCCCGGGAAACATTCGGAAGATTTCAAATTACGGATGTCCCTGATTTATTGCCCACTGAAATACACCAAATAGACGAGAGTGCAAGCAATCGTTTAGTAGAACCACGGTTTAATTTGATACCATTGTTCGAACCCACGCGATGCGAACGATTTTCGGAATTCTATTGTCACCTATATGTTTGCGATTAATAAGTAGTGTGTACCTGACAATGATGAATTTAGCATTGCTGTGTGAATATAATCTGGATTAATTTACGTTAATCAGCTGACAGTATAACAATATTAATCAATTCACAAACAAATAAACCTTGATTAACAATTTGACAGAAACCTTTCACCTTCGATTTTACATCTGAGTATTGAATCATTAACTTGTAATGAACCAAAAACTACTTTAGAAATAATTATTTTTAAAAGGCTGCAGAAGGCGTATTGTTTTCGTCACACGATTCAATTCGGCAAGCTGAACAAGCATTGTAAACAAAGGCAGGAAGTATCCTCTTTGAAAACAGTGAGTGACTAAGTTAGTCACCTTTTTATTAATGTCATAACTGCTTTGCAAGTTCAACAACATTTATATAGGAACTTTGACACGTAAAATCAGTGGAGCGATTCGCATGCTGTATGCTGTTTCTGTCCATACGAACCTCCAATGTATCTTGTCGGTACGATAAAGACGTTCACATAACAAAGTTATACGTTTAAATTATTATTTTATGGTTCACACGACGACAAACTCCACAAAGAGCAATTAAATAAAACAATATGGATGGTGTGTCGGACCTTTGCGTGTCGTTTCTTTTTACGGTTTTTAGCGATCATTTTTTACGGTATACAAGTAATTGTTTGTTCTTGACAAACATTCTGAGAGGTAGCTCTCATATTGTGCCAGTAACAAAACACAATTCAGGGCTTAGCCTCCTTGAATTTCAAGTATTTGGAAAAAAAGGTAATGTAATGGAAAAATGTGTGGAACGAAGGAGTTTATACAAAGGGAAGCAAACGATTCGGTAAACTAAGTAACGTTCGCAGTTAATTCTGGCTTTAATTCAAGATACGTTTTTCTCTCAGCGTTCCCGGAAGTCTAGATGTTTTTACTTATAAAACAAATCATGGAAAATTATATCGCTTGTGGATAATCCAGTATTCCAGTATAAGTACCTTCGTATTCAAAACTAGATACACGTAAACGACGCGGGTCTGCGGTATGTGAGAACAGCTTTCCACTACCTTCGATGAATTCAATAAGGGTGATATACGCGAGAATATTAGCTAGTGATGTGGAAGCGGAAGTCGGAGGATCGTGTGTAGCGCTACTTATGACAGGTCATGTACTGCAGTGAAATACACTCTTGCATTAAGAGTCCACTGCTAGGATCTAGACTTGGCTGGCCTGGACACCCGGTGCTTCGCCGTCCACATGCAGTGTCCTCCAGACAACTTTCACCTATAACTTCCTCCTTCCTATAATCCATCTTTCACTCAGAATTACACTACCATTTTAATAGAAAAGTACTAGAAAATTAACTTGAATAAAACCTGTGTTTAGAGGATTAAGACAAGAGCATTCCGATTCTCTTGTGCGACACATGTACATGCAGTTTTGTACAATTACTGGCATTAAATATTTGAGATTATTTAAAAGCAACAATATTAGGTCCAACCGATACTAGATAATTGGTAAACATTGGTAGTTAAAACAAAAAACAAAAAAAGTAATGTTGTTGATAAATAGAGAAAAAATGATTAAACTACGTGTTTATAATTTAAATTATATGGAGCTAACATATCGTTATCCTAACCCACTTTCTACTATCATTGTCGTACAGTGTAAATCATTTTTTATTGATTCTATTCAAGATAGCTGTTGAATTTTTGATCTGAACAAAATTTCATATAAACTCATTTAATAAGCAGGCTACATAACAATACAGATACCTAGAAACATCTTGAATGAATCGCTTGTACTATATCACAGCAGGTACCTACTGATTTGGCTCAGCGAACTTTTACAGTAACGAACAAGTTAGTATTGAAAACTCAGCGGTACCATTTGCTCTAGTCACAAAAACAGAGCCGTAAAAGGTTATTAATTGCAACAAGGGACATACGGCACGCCTGAATCGTTAATTCTAGCATACGCGTAAAGTAGGTTTCATAGTTATGAAATTTGGCATATATACGCTTCTTCTTCTCTTAGATTATGGCTTCTGTAGAGTATCTTCCACAATTTCGCCAATGTCAAGTATAAGGCAACGTCGTGCGGTGTTTAGATAAAAAAATCGTTACATGTTCATAAAATATTTATCAAAAATGAAAATAATTCTAAAAAATATGCAGGCAACGTCGTACGGTTCAATTCATCTTCTTCTTCTTCTCTTAGATTATGGCTTCTGTAGATTATCTTCACAATTTCGCCAATGTCAAGTTTAAGGCAACGTCGTACGGTATTTAGATTAATAAATCTTTACATATTCATAAAATATTTCTCAAAAATGAAAAAAAATCTAAAAAATATGTCGGGAACGTCGTACGGTTCAATTGTTTTTTTTTCTTCAATTCATTGAAACGCTTGAAAGTCGCGTCTGTCACTTTCACGTTCCTGTCAATATAAGACGTCAATTGAAGGAAAAACTAATTGAACCGTACGACTTTACGGACACATTCTTTAGATTTTTTTCATTATTCAGAAATATTTTATGAATATGTAAAGATTTATTAATCTTAACACCGTACGACGTTGCCTTATACTTGACATTGGCGAAATTGTGGACGATACTCTACAGAAGCCATAATCTAAGAAAAGAAGAAGACGTCAATTGAACCATAACATGTATTTAATATACAGCTGAGAATACTTTTGACTTATTATATCTGGGATTTTGATGACCGTATTGATAGAAGTTCAGAACTTACCGATATGACGTGACATTTTAAACATATTGTTTCAACTGTTTCCGACTGGGACTGAAGTCAGACGCTTACACTGCGGTCGCCCGGACATTCCGGGACGGAATTATTCACAATCCCTATTCTTCTGTACGTATGTCTCTGAACTTGATGACTGATTTTGATTTTTTTTTCTGTGTTGTTTGATTGGGGACTTGGATGGTTTTGATTCACAATTTGACTCGGTAGCTGGCGCTGCAATCGGGTTTGCATGTACCTGCATGTGCGAAGCTTGGGCGGGCAGCTAGTTAACGTATAAAATCTTTATTACTCTATAACTGTATCCAGGTTTTGATTTCCCTTTCAAGTGTACCGAATGTAGCATTGGGCCAGTAATGACAAAAGTAAAAATGTTTCTGAGACATACTACGTATATAAGCCATAACCTCAACAACAATTAATACGTCCAGCAAATTTAAAAGAAACAATATGTCAGCTGCTTTCTTCCATCAAAAGTTTGACATCCTGAGTGATGTAGTTACTTGTTGTCGCAACCAAGACTTATTCGTAAAGTCCATAACTCCGTCCAGTATGAAATATATTTGTATCGAAGTGTATATATATATATATGGGCCGTGTGGTGCCGGCTCAGAATACTACCACCCATCTCCTGTGGATGTCGTAAAAGTCGACTAAAGGATTAGCCGGAGGATGGGCAGAAGCGTCCTTCGAGTACATTAACAACCCAACTGCGATCGCAAACCCGTCTGCCAAGGTCTGCCAAGCGTGGCGATCGTGGCAAAACTCCCAATAAGCCCACAACACACCCATATGGGTTGTTGTGGTGATCTGTGGTGGTGAAGCCTGTATCCAGCAGTGGACTTCCTTCGGCCGAAATGATGATGTATCGGAGGACCATTTCATACGAAGCATGATAGCATAACTTCAAGACTTCCGTGACCCTTTACCGAAGCGGCTGGCTATTTATGGATTTATCGCGCGTTATCAAGCTCGAATTACACGCATCGGCGCGACCAAGAGATCTGGGCGTTATTGTGTGAAACTTCAGCAGCACAATCAGCAAGGCCGTTGTTATTTATTTATCTGGTAGAGACGAGCAGTTCATTCGACTCGTGGTTGACGTCATGCCTGCCCATCAAATTGTGATGTCAAACTGAACTAGTCCTGCACCACACTGCACTCGTCACCTCGAAACTTTAGTTATTAGGTTATAGGTATACCTACTATATTATCTTAAGCCCAGTAATTGCACTAGCCACAGTGCCCTTCTAACCGGAATACAGTAATGTTTAAAGTTTAAATACTACTGCTTGGCGGCGAATATCTGGCACTGCTGGCTGGCTGCACTTGGTGCCCAGTGGAAATTCTTCATGAACTTCCTTCGCCCCGGGGAAGGGCGAAGGGGTATTCCGGACTTCTACCGGCTAAAACCACTGGGGCGGTCATCATCGGCACCTAAGGGAGGCTCCAGGTCCTCGTATGATCACACTAGAGCCGCCCACTGGTGCCACGCCTATAGGCACATCTCGGAGTGTGACTGTAAAGCGGTCACCCCCCGGGGGGATTGTAAAGGATCCCCCAAAGCGTCCCACGGCAGCGCGTGACCAATCTACGCACCCGCGAACCCAGAGGTCCCCCGCCTTGTAGCTATGGCAGGGGGTTTCAGGCGTATGGGAATTAGGCGCCAGGGCGGTTGTCACCCTGGCACCGTCACGTCACCGTCGTGAGAAGGAGGACCTTCTTCGAGCGGGATCAGCCCTCTACCGATCCCGCTCTGCGGTTTCCTTCTGGAGCATGACGCTCTCACAGAAGGAGACCACTGCATTCCAGTTTTCGTGCTCTGCCAGCATAGCCGACACTACTGCTGGCAGAGAGAGATCTTGCCCGATCCGATCGACCAGGATTCGCAGCTCGGCGGCCCACGTAGGGCACGCCTCAAGCGTGTGATGTGCGGTGTCCTGGTCGCTATCACAATGTCCAATAAGAGACCTACCAGCAGGATAGTCTTCAAGTTTACACGTGTTCTCTTTCGCACCAACACATATAGGGCAGATGGTTCGCTCTCTAAATTTTATTGGAATATAGCACCACATCATGGCCTATATAGGTATATAACCGACAATAGATGTTTCCGTATTCTACAGCCCGATCGCTGCATATAATTTGATAATGAAAGAACATCAGTGCAACCTAGTGGAAACGTCAAGCTATTCAAAGGTAATTTGGCGTTAATTCCCATTTCTTTATATTATCATGCAACGCTGCAAGTTAGTATGATTCGATAGTTAGGATGAGCCTTCTGAAGTCTTGTTTTGTAGTATAGCGGCCTATCGAGTGTGTAACTAGATTAAAGGCCAAGCAAACAGGCTCTATATAATTGTGTACGACCCATGTGCTTTCGGTTAATTAGCAAACACGGACAGTTAACCGGCTTTAATCCAATAATGTGAGAGTAATGGTCTGTTCTGTTGTGTAAAGGAGAACTCTGGAGGTTGTCAGCGATGCATTAATAACTTGGTAATTTATGGATATTGGTGCCGTAGGTATCGTTGAACCATCGTTTTAGTAGGTTAAAATCCGGCCTCCCGGGAAGACGGTGGTGCGCACGTGATCACGTGCCGCCGTGTGCGCAGCACAGCGCAAAGCGAGGCTTGAAGGGATCATTTACAATCCTCCCCGTGTGCCTGGGGGCGGCGACCTTTTTACAGTCGCCTTCCCTCCGCTAGAGGCGGTGACCGCTTTACAGTTATCCCCTGCGTGATGTGCCTAAAGGCGTGGCACC